>JAPQWN010000007.1:26632431-27941598 GCA_028538565.1 Umbellularia californica
TCTCTTTATCTCTCCTCCTCTCCTTCTCTCTCTCTCTCTCTCTCTCTCTCTCACTCTTCTTCTTCCTTTGTCTCATGGCTTGTGTTATCCACGCTCCGACACATTTCCCTCCCGATTCGGCGTATCTTTTTCCGACACGCTCCACCCGACACGCTTTCTCCTCCCATCTCACCTCCTCCTTAAAGCCCTCCTCCTATAAGGCAACTTCTTTTAAATACTATTTCTCTCCCTTTCTCTCTCTCTAAAACCCTCTCTCTCTCTAAAACCCTAATTCCCGTTTTTTTTCAGCTCTCTTCATCTCGATCCTTTTCCGCTATCAAACGGCCAGGAATCGTCACTGCTGTGAAGGAGAAGGCGCCGATCACAGAGGAAAGGATGCTGGTAGATCAGATCTTTCTTTCTTATCGATTTCGTGTTGTTCAAAAGCATTTTTTCTTTTGTATTGAATTTGATTTTGAGTTGCAGGTGTTTGTTCCTCCGCATCCTTTGATCAAGCATTGGATTTCGGTACTGAGGAATGAGCAGACGCCATGCCCGATTTTCAGTAAGTAGTAGATGGATTCGATTCCGTTTTAACTGGATTCAGATTCAAATGGTGTTGATTTGTGTGTGTTTGTTTGTTTTGGATGGATAGTTTTGAATCGAATTGGGTAGAATGTGAAAATATTGTGGTTTAATTTAGCGAGGGAGAAAGGTGAGCGTTTTGGAGATGAATGCGGCCGTTGAGATGTGGAGAGTGCACTGATTAGTGAAGACAATGCAAAAGTTGATTTTTTTTCCTTCTTTTATTGGTAATATGAGTTGAACCATCAACCTCCACCTTCTACTGTTGCAGGTGCAAGAGTCCGTCAAGTCCACTTTTTGGGTCTATTTGATATAAAATGATAGGATTTTATGTCCTTCACGGCGGAGAGTGTATTTGACTTAAAACTGATTCTAGTCTACCAGTGAAGACGAACTATGAACCTTTTATACAAAGTGTCTCACTTAAAAGACACTTGTGTCATAAAAACTCCTTTTAAGGCGTGTTTGGCAATTAACTAGTTAAAGTAAAATGAAGTGAATCCAGACAAAAAATGACAATGGGTCATATCAAAAGTACATAATTTCAAAATTCCCTTTGAATTTTTCAAAAAAAAAAAGGTAAAAAAAGCAACATCTTTTCTCCACTAAAAGACAAAAAGACTCCACTTTTTTACACAAAAAGTAAAAGATTCCATACCAAACAACTAAAAACAAAATTACCATCATAACACCTTATATTTTATTCTCTCTTGATTTGATACTTCACCTCACCATACTTCAATTCATCATACATCCAAACAGGCCCTTAAATTAGAAAGTAATGCACTCCTCGAGTGCTCTCTTTCAAAGTCACCTTTTATCATTATCATTTGAAAATTCTTGTAACTCTTGTCGTATGTGCACAAGGAGGTTGAGATTTTGTGGTTCGCATTTGGAAAAGCTAATGAAAAGGAAACTGAGTTATGGATGGTTTGATGCTAAGATATGGATACAAACATAGAAATGGTCAGAGAGAGAATTCGGATGCAGATATTGATATGGGCACAATTATTCTTTTCCTAGCCTGGAATTTGTATTTCATATTAAGACTTTTGTAAGAGGCATTACTTAGTATATTATGATTTACATAACTTGTGTGGCATAGTTGGTAATGGACATTTGCAAAACTAGAATTGGTGGGTTGCAAGTTCAAGTCCTGTGTGTAATAAATGTGTATGATCTTTTTTTTTTTAAGAAATATTTTGAACTACTAAAAAAATGAAAAATAATTAGTATCAAATCTGTACCCGTCATGGGCCATGTTTGGAATTAGGAATCATAAACCTGTCATGGGTTAGGACAAGTACATCATAAACCTGTCAAATATGTACCCTTCAATTGCAGTCCAATTGAATCACACGCACTTCTTTGCAAAACCAAGGAAAGATTAAGGTTCTTGCTACATCTGCAAAGCTAAGTCCCTAGGTGGGCTGGTGATGTAGGCATGGGTTTGAATCAGCCCCTAGCTTGATTGATCAATGAAAAACAGCCCTAAACCAATGGTTGAATAACACTCTTCTTGTCAAAACCAAGGAAAGATTAATGTTCTTGCAACCTCTGCAAGACCAAGTCCGTAGGTCTCTTGACCTCTGCAATGCATGCACGCCCAGTTTTTTGCTCTTTTTATAATTCCATAATATTGCCTATTACTTTCAATCTCCATTTAATATAGTGTGTGCTAAGAGAGACCCTAATTATAACTAATGTGGACCATAAATCTAATCAAAACTCAAAATAGAATGATAAAGTAATTGGTGATAAAATCTTTTCTATCACAGTGGGGGCTTTTCAAAACAACTTATTGCCTTACAAAACAGCAAGCTAGCTGATTTTAAGTGATTAAAGTGATTATCTCCATTAGACCGTACTTGATCTTGCTCCTTGCGCCTTCATCATGAAAGGTGTTCGATAAGCCCTGGGCCAAGGCTCCATCACCAGGAGCTCAAGCGCAAATCATTTTTTGGATTTGGCATGAAAATCAGGTCCTTTGGCCATTGCTAGCCATATGATGATGTGATGGTACATTTCTTTTCTTCTTCTTTTTTCTTTTGTTTGATCAACAATATAATTCATTAGTATAGGAAATGTATTGTACAAGCTACAGTTTAAGAAATGGATATTGTTTGGCTGTATGCATGAAAAAATACCTCCTTCACCCAAGAAGGAAACAAGACATGATCCAAAAAAACAATCTTTTCCCAAAAAAATGTTGCAATGCCTTTCATTTGATGGTATAAAATATAGGATGATATATTAAGTGTCAGCCATGAACTGTGTATCGGGCTTGACCGATATGCCATAAGTCAGCCTGAGTCCCCAGTATTGATCGATAATACTGGCTGCGATGGTCAATATAACTGATGTTATCATCTGCTATGCCCTCAACGACCCCAAAAATCAATTACTTAATAATATAACTGATGTTATCAGCTGCTTTGCCCTCAACGACCCCAAAAATCAATTACTTAATTATTTTTAACTTAGGCATCTTTTTATTCCTTAGAGTATTAAACTCTTCGGACTTCTAAGCAATTCCCTTATAGCAAAGGGCCTATAGGTGAAGAATTAAAGGTAATGGTCCATGAGTGGCCTTCAAATGATCTCCTGTTTGATATGAAATGATTACCAACTATTGTCATAGTAATTCGAATACTGGGGAAGCGATGGTCCCTTTTAAATCTACACCTTAGATCCTTCATTAATTACCTCTTTATTACTCCTATAACATCCTTTTGCTATCAACTCCTAGGCTATGATGCCCAGATACAGCATGGATACGCTATAGACACGTTAGATATACGGGTTTTACATATAAAAGGTGAAGTATCGGATAGAATACCAAGTATACGAATGTGCTCTTAATGCAATATAGTACCAATTATAGTGTGGTTCTCTTTCTGGAATTTACTTTGTAGGGCCTACTTGAGATTTGTATAGCATGTTCGTCATGTATGAAAGAAAAATGACATGGAGCCAACGGATCTGGTGGTAGGGCTACCTATAAAGTTCTTGCATATACGGCTGTCATTTCCTGTAAGAAGAGACAAGCATAAAACGACACTAAATTCCTCATAACACAATTGCTTTGATCATTAAATTTCAACAGATTCAACTATTTAAGATAAAGTAGCAACAAAGGACCTATATGACTTCGGAGGTCCACTATGTACAAAAGTCCTACAATAGTCCGATACAGACCTATATGCCCTATAAGAACAAAAAATAAAAATAAAAAGATAATAGATTCTAGTATTTTTTTTTAATATTCTAAAATTTTTTCAATATTTTTTTAGATCTTTTTGGGGTCAAAATAAAATTCATGCAGTGGACTGTGATGGCTATGAACCACTGCGTATCACCATTACATAGCACCCTCTGTCAGTCCCTTCACGATGCCTTCTGTGATTTGAACCATGCTTCCTTCACATGAAAAACAAAATTAAAATAAAGTTACCCTTGTAACAATCATTCCTCTCATCATTCACACACACACACAAAAAAAAGAAGAAGGAGAAGAAGAAGAAGAAGGATGATTCTCTCTCCTTGCTTAGTTAGTTCATCAGTGACGTCATATGAACATATTGAAAAGGAACCATCAGTTTCAAACTTTCATTTCTGAGCACCTGCTGATGCCAATGGGTGAATTCTGTTGTTTTCATCCATCTTGTGCATGTAGGTTTCCGCTTTACCTTAATTGATTTACTTTGATGCAACACTGAAACAATCCCTCTGTCCAATATATCTGATGGGCTGAGTACAGACAATTGGTTTATATTTTTGGAGCCAACAAGGCTGCGCTCATTGTATCAATGTTTGGAGAGCTTTATGGTTGTAATAATTGATAGTTAAGCAACTCAAACAATTTATTTCACATCTAAGAGTGAAGGTTGTGAACAATTTTCCATCCATCTAGGTGATCTAGAGAAATCTACAATGTACTGCTGATTGTTCATTACATTTTTTTTTTTTTAATTTTGTTCCTTTGATTATAATCTACCCTTCACAATCCTTGAGCAAATTGTAATTCCTTCCCTTTTCAATAAATACATCTGTCTTGTTTCAGAATAATAGATGAGGATACATATTGGGGAATTTAGTTGGTAAATGTTATTGGGATATTGTAATTTCATCCTCTGTAGTGATGCTGCTTTGGTTTCTCAATCATTTTTGTTCACTCCCTTTTCAATACAATTTTAGCTTATGGAATGTTTCGTAACTTTTCATGTGGCTTTGCTTCCTAGAGAATGCGATGGCAGAGCTTGGGAGGCTACTTATCTATGAAGCTGCAAGGGATTGGTTGGTAAGTTCATGTTTACCCCATCCATGCCATAGGTGTTTCTCATTAACATCATATGATTATCAATAGGAAAAAGTTATTTAAGCACAAAATGACTAATAACTTTTGGTGAGTTGATTGAGAATGATGTAGAATACCGATTATTTTGTAAGTTAACCAAAAATGTGTGTAAAAGAAAATTAGCAATAAACGTTCTGAGCTCCACATGGCACAAATCTTGGTATGTTTCTGATTAGTTTGTAACATTTTTTGTACTAGTTTGGGTCCTAGTTAAGCAATTATTGATGAATGTAAGCTTGACCATTTTTTGGCGGGCACTTATCGTGGGACCTCCAACAAATATAAATGCATGTGTACATACGTATATTTAACAGTATTAATGACAAACAAACAAAGACAGAAGCTAAAGCAAGCCAAAATGTATTGGAAAGCAAAATACAAATAAACACTCCAACAAGATCCCTTTAGAGAAACAAGAGTAAACTATTATGATCCCTTTCTATCACTTACAGTCAAAAAATCATGAACTGCTTCGATTTTGAATATGCTGGGGACTTGAGTAGCAACTGGTCTAGGGCATAATTCTGATCAAATTTAGCTAAGGAAATGAATCTAATATTCTTGTGCTTTGGCACTTCTTTCTTTGACATGTAATTGCGGGGCTTTATCTCTGTATCCTTGCACAATTCCTGATTTTGATGTTCTTGTTGTTCACTGGTTTCGATCATAATGTTTGTTGTTTATGTAAAATTTGAGCCTTGCACAAAGACCACTTTTCCTTCATCAGCTTTACAGTGAATTTATCTTTTTCCAACTTTCTCTACTTATTTGTGGGTGTGTGATATTACTGCTTGCAGCCTACTGTCGTTGGAGAGATTCAGACACCCATGGGTGTTGCTTCTGTTGAATTTATTGATCCAAGGGAACCTGTGGTGGTTAGTAATATTATTTTGTTTCCAAAATGGTGAAAATTTTAATATCTAATGTCTTCTGCATAGAGCAATTATTTAGTTGCAAACAAGTAATCGATCAGTTTCCATCATTTGGACTATTCTCATTTCCTAGGGAGAGTAAGCTTCTATTGGCAAAGATTTACTATCTGGGAGCGTAAAGTTGTTTAGTGTGCTGAAACTGATTCCTGATGGTTTTAAGAGGTGCAGATTGTTCCCATCCTGAGAGCTGGTCTTGCACTAGTGGAGCATGCATCATCGATCTTGCCGGCTACAAAAACTTATCATCTAGGTAAGAAAGACTCACTTGTAAGGTGAGGAACAAAAGGTATTATTATAATGTTGAACACTATGATTTAATGAGTTGCTTGTTGAGCTTATGATGGGGCCTGGTCATGCTGAAACGAGGCAGAAAATACGGACTGGTTCTTTAACTCTTATGGCACTTGTTTCACCTCTCTTTGGTTTTAGGCTATGATACCCAGATACGGGATAGATACAGCATGGAGATGCCATGGATATTGCAGGGACGCGGATTCTACTCATAAGAAAAGTGAAGTAGATGTGATACGACATTATACATTGCCCATTTTGAAGCATCTGAGTATCATAGGTTTAAGGGGATATTGTGATTTTGGGACCCCTTGATTGTTGTTTCAAGGAAACCTCAAAGTGAGGCAAGATCAATGAGCCAGATTTGAAGATCAGGATCTCCAAGATCACAGCTATGGTTAAACAAAACCAATGAAATGAATCATTTTACTTTTTATTTAGAACTGAAGACGTCAAGTCACTCCAAAACCATTGCTTAATACCTTGATAAAAAAATAAGAGTGTTGTAAAAACGTAAAACATGAGAAGGGAATTATAGGTCTAGGTGCCAATTGATATGTTGATGTAAAAACATTTATGATTGTCATTGATAGCCATTCTCATTTAGACTTAGGGATGAAATTGAAAATGGGACCCAAATACCCAAATGTCGTAAGGACCCAAAATGAAAGAACTGGGTATGAGTTCTGTATATGGACTCTCTTTATTTCAGTCTGGGTTCAGATCCATGGATTTCATACCCCAAGATCTCGATACTTGATGCCATGACTGTATATTATTTATATGTATTAAGTATATTTTGTTAATATATAAATATCTTATATCAAATATATAGGATTGGGACTTTTATTTGAACTTGGAGTCTGTAACCTTGACTCAAGTGGGGCAGGTTGGGTCATTTGGTCTGGTGTCTGCATACGCTGTGGGCCCAACCTGATCATAACCTGTTTACTTTTCACCCCATTTAGACTATCGTCCATAATCTATTGACAGGGTTAGCTTAATATTTTGCTGCCTACTGCTTCTCCATAAATATGTTGCAAAGATATGAGTTACTTTGCCTCTGATGGCATGTTCACTATCCTTTTTGAATTTAAGGAATGAGCAGAAACGAGGAGACGCTTCAGCCGTCTATATATTTAAACAAGTAAGACTATCCTTCGCTTGCTTCTTTGGATCTTCTCTAGCTATTCACTTTTAGCATTTTACATGCATTTCGGTGCATAGTGTTGTTGTTAGACATGCTATTTTGATAAGAGTTTCTCTTGTGTAGATTACCTGACAAGTTTCCTGAGGGATCACGTGTGCTTGTTGTTGATCCAATGCTGGCAACAGGTATATATATAGTTTGTGATGTAATTTGTGTTTTGCTCTCTTTAAAAATGTTAGTGACCTTTCTCTTCTAATTCCCATTCTGTTTATTGTTTGTTAATATATTTTATGCTATTAACCATAAGATGGACAGAAGGGATAGACCATTTTTCTGAAGTCTTATTAAATCCATTGAGATTAAATTTGTCTGATCCAAAAAGTTCATCTAATATTCTTGCGGTGAGAGGGGAGAAAAGTTCATCTAATATTTTTGGCGATCCTCCATATCAATATTCCATAAATAGATCACTGATAAGTTTGTAGCGCACCTCTTTGGTTTTCTTTCCTTTCCTTTTGAATTGTCATATATGGCGTGGCCTTGGAACCTACTCATGATAGACATGCCTATGTCTAAGTAACCTCTTTTTCCTTTTTCCTCCTTTCTCTTTTTGGATCAATCTATAGCAGTCTGTCGAGGCTTTTTATCCAGTGCCACTAACAATAACTGACATGTGTCTATGCTGAGAGTGTGGCAGACATTCCAGCTGCACAAATTAAGATTAAGATTGTGATGTCCATTCTCATTCGTCTATTTTAAGCTGAATTTATCAATGGCAGGAAGATTTTGGATTTTTTTTTTTTGCATATGAGCATAATTCAGAAGGAAAGGTAAGAGAGAAGGTTCTCAGAAATTGCTTCTGGGAAGGCACATGATCATGTTAATTTTAGTTTCATGGTTTATGTTGATTAGAAGGGCTTTTAGTCAAACTGGAGTGGGTGGACCTGGGATACTTTTCGACAACTACCCTGACAGTTTTGGTGAATGGATCATAAACTAATCTTTTGATAGCTTCTAGAGAGCGTACTCAAGGTGATCCCTCTTTTCACCTTTTCTCTTTGGATTTGTCATCAAGTATTTTAGTTATCTTTTTTTGTAAAGCAAAGGAACTGGGCTTGATCAATGGATTTGAGGTGGGAAGGATGGTTTGACAATTACGCATCTCCAATTTGTTGATGATACAATTTTGTTTCGCCCATTGATAGCCCAATAGGTGAAAGCTATTAAAGGAGTTTTTAGATGTTTGGAGGCAGTTTTGTTCTCAGGATGAACCAAGTCAACACCCTTATTGTGGCCTAGGAATTCAAGAGAGGGTTAGATCTATAGCTTACCAAGTGATCAGTTCATTGCCAATATCTTATATTTTTTTTTTGTTGAGGGCTATCTAGAACACACTTTAAGTTTCTTTGGGACTCCAATCACCACAAAGTTTTAAAAGACCTTTTTGGTGTTGGGGTTGGTTGTATGATTATCTTTATTAAGCCCATGATCACAATCTTCTGCTGCACTTCCTGCTCCTTTTCAAAATTCCTGCTTTTATAGCAATGAAATCAGAGAGAATTGAAAGGAATTTTCTATTGGAAAGAGATGAAGGATAATTGGACAAAAGAAAATCCACTTGGTAAAGTGGAATTGGGCATTCAAACCATGAAATTGTAGAGGAGATTTGTATAGGAGAATGAGGCCCTTACTGAGAAGAATAATATCTAAAAATATGGGATTAGGGTGGTTAGGATCCTTAGGAATAAGATCTCAGGGTTATGGGGTGCTATTTCTTTGGTGGGTGATGAGTAGGGTGGGAGTCTTCAAGAATAATTTTGTTCCAAGTTGCGGTGGGGGATAGACTTCTGCTCTGGGAAGATGTGGTGGGAAGTATTCTTTAGAGTCCATATTTTGGGTTTCTTTCGGATTGTGTCAAATAAAATTCTTTGGAAAAAATGAGTGTTTTGAGGGCTTCAGTGGGAAGGTGGTTTGGGTGATTAGGTTTCAAGGAAATTTGCTGAGTCAGAGAAAAGGAGTATATTTTGTTATTAGGTCTTTCAATGAATATGTTTTACTGTGATGGAAGCAGCATTCTGACTTTGAAGCATACTCCTTTATGAAAGCTCTCCCTGAAGTCATTTCTCAAGGTTTATGCTTCTCAGTTTGGCATTTGCTCCCACGTTCTGCCTTCTGGTATTGCTGAGTGTGGAGGTATTTTTGTTGGCTTACAGTTGTGGGCCCCCCTGGAGTGGATTGTTTGAGAGAGGCATGCCTGATTTTGGTAATGAAAACGAATCTATCGATCTTCTCTTTATTCATTGTGCATTCATTAAGATTTGGAATCATTTCTTAGCATTATTTGGTATGCAGCAGTACTTCCTGAAGGCTATAGGAGAGGCATCATGTAGTTGACATTGTGATATTTTTTTTTTCCATTGCAAGGAAAATCTTCATCTTCGAGCAGGCCGCATACTGTGTTTATGCTGTCCAACTCGCAGGGCCATTTTGATGTAGTTGGGGGTAGGATAGTTGGAAAGGTCTAGAATGAGCCCCATCAGATTATCCTAGCCCTTGCTTTAACAGTCTTAGAGTCTAATGGTCTTTTAACCATAGTTTTTTTGAGATTCAACCAATGGTTGAGTAAAGGTTTGATGAGGGATGAGGATACAATTGGGCATTTTGCAAGTGTGAAAGGACATTGATCAATGGTGGGCCTGAGTGGGCCCATATAGCTGGACTGTACGTGTAGTCTGCTTGCAGAATAAATGGTGTGTGCTGTAGAAATTTTTATTTATGACAATGTTGGAGTCTATATGGAAAGGAAGTTCCAATGGATGAATTGTACGATATCCATCAAAATTTAAAACAAGAGTGGGGTCATGGGTGATGGCTAGAAAGGACTTTTCAGACTTGAAGGTTAATGACTCCATCAACAACTTCGATGCATGTAGGTAGGATATCTGAGAGAAAATTTCAGGCAAAGTTTCTTTCCCCTCCTACTTGAGTCTTTAAATTTAATGTGGATGGGGCTGCAACATGTGGTGTGTTATATGATGACAAGGGAGAAAGTTTAGTTGCTTTCCAATGTCCCATTCATGTGACTCCAATGAAGCATAGATTTGTGCCATTAGGGAGGCTTTGTGGGCTTTTAGCAAACCACTATTGTGATTTTCTGAGTCATGTGATTTTGGAAAGTGACTCTTCCATTACCATTTCGTGGTGTGAAGAGACATGGATGTGCCATTTAGATACTTCTTTCTTCTGAATGTAATTGAAGAATTTCTTGCGCGTTTGGAGGTGGAGTTTTTTCATATTTCAAGGAGTGCTGTTGAAATAGATGATTTGGTCGCAAAACAAAGGATTCATAGTGACACCATGTACACAGGTCCTATCTTGGTGATTTTCCCCCATATTCGGCTGGTCTTTTATTATTATTATTTGGTTGGGCAGGGGAGTAGTACTCCTTTACCATCTTTTCTTGGTTCTTCATTTTGTTGTATTCCTTTCTTTTTCAATAGGAAATTTTACAATTGCTGTCACAAAAAGGCATGTTTAGGTTGTCCTCTATATTATTATATGGTTGCCTTTTGCATGATAGAAATGACCTCTATTGCATGTATTTTGATGAATTGAAGGTGATGCATCTACGGTACATAACTAGTTTTGGTCATAATAATGATTAAGAAAGGTTTAAGTCAACAAATTTTTCTTGAAGACTGCATTTTTCAGATACACGTGCTTCATATATAGTTTTCCCTCCTTAAAGAACAAAGCGTACACCATGTTTATTACTTTGAAAAAGATTCTGAACAAATTTGAATCCCATTCCTCTATTTTGTTCTTTGTACATTGTGCTGGCAGTCAGTAAATTAGCTGAACCCACATTGATGGCATAAGGACAATGGTGATGATTGGCAGTTTGTGAATTGCTAGCTCGTTCTGCTGTTTTTGTATTTCTTTGCCTTCTGCTTTCAATGCACACTGTAATGTTATGCAAAGAGAAGTGCTACACTTTTTATAATGACACTAAGATATCTGCATGTTTAAAATCCTTGCAAGTCTCACTTAAAAATGTATTTCTCATTAAATCTTGGTGCGTCATAGTGAGCAATTTGGTTTGTTTTGAGGCTTGCTAGTTCGCTGTCGCATCTTTTTTTATAACCACTGATATGGGTATTATTGAAGAAAAGAAGCTTCCAAATGAGTGATTTGGGTTGCAACTGTATTTTGCGAGCCTGGATCAGGAATTCGCCCTGCCTGGGTTGGTTTCGACTAGGGTTAAGTTTTCAGCATGTGAAAACTTGGCCACTGTACCTATGTCCCAGCTTGATGGCCAAGTGTACATGGCCTAGATCTATGCTTCCTAAATCTAGGCGTGATAACTGGTCTTTAACACAGGCAATATATCTGTGCCATTAATTCATTTTTTTGTGTACAGTTCATGTCCGTGCCTTATCTATGCCATATATGGGCATCATGGCCATCGATGCGCAACAAATTTAAGACATAGGAGCATAGTTTTCAAAATCAGAATCGTATCGCAAATCGTTCATACCCATGAATCGAATCGTATTGCAAATCGTATCGCGAATCGTAGGATTTTTATTTTTCTAATAAAAATGAAAAAAAAAATTTAAAATTAAAACAAAACAAAAGAAGTAATTATTCATTACCGTCCATTTTCCCATTTACAATAGTGAAAATATAATAACAAGTAAGTCTATCATACAATCATATCAAGAACATCATGATATATATTAATATATATATATGAAATAAATGATGTGTAAATAGTTAAATAAGTTTAAAATATTAATATATATTTTTATTATCTTTAAATCAAAAAATAAAAATAAAATCCAAACCATCAATCTTACACAATAGGATATTTCTTGAAGTTAAGAAAGTTCATGAAGAAAAAAAAACCCAAAATAGATTAGAAAAATAATAAGTTATAGACAAGCACTATACGTACAATCGAATGCTTTAGTTATATCCATATTCTTTATTCATCTTTAAAACCCTATTAAGGCCACAAAAAATTCTTAGGATGTTTCGTTAACTACTAAATAGCCTTCTAAAAATAAAAGCTCTAAAAGAAAGGAAGAATAAAGAAAGAAAAAAGGTAAAAGATAATTAATATTAACGTATTTGTTATAGCTATTTTCACTTAGCCAAATCACTTAAATCGTAAGATTTGATGAAACGAGTATCGAATCATAGGATTCAACACCTGAATCCTAAGATTTATTTGTAAATGGGAATCGTTACGTAGATACGAATTATTTTCCTTAAGATTCAGGATACAAATCATAGGATTTTGATAACTATGCATAGGAGGCCTGTTACTTTGAAAGTTCCAGGACTTTAGGTCTATGAGCTGGAATTCAGGATTGAATTATTCCTTCTTTTTTTTTTTTAAATTTATTGTGAACATTTAACGAATATACAACATTGTGGTTGGGGCAGCCAGGCTTGATAATTGGAACCAACAATCAAGTGGGTAAGGAGAAGCTTAGGACCAACCCAACCTAGTTGTATCCCTACGAGTGAATTATATCGAGAGAGTTTTTCATCTCTCGATGTATCTTATATTTTTTAATGTCACGATATGATCACTCTTACATTGAAGGATCAAGAATTGTGAATAATCAATATGTTGCAAATTTGATAGTGCTTCATGATTTCAATCATTTTGGATATACCCGGCTGTCAGATGGAGCTTCATCCATGTAATGTGAATTAGTTTCTTGATTGTGTTATTGTCAATAATGAATACACACCACGGGCATAGAGTGGCATGGAAACCCCTATTCTCTATTTATTATTATTATTTTTTTTTTTGGAGAGTAGAGTTGGAGCATTTTAATCTCAATATTTTTTACTACATTGTGCTTCTTTATCAACCATTGATTGTTGCCTTCGTTACTATGTGAGTTGCGTGCTGCACAATGAGCATGAGATTTTTATTTTCTAAATTTGCAGATATTTTTTGTTATTGGAATTTGGACTTTATTTGGATCTGGTGCATCTTCAAACTTGATTTCAGGTGGCACAATAGTTGCTGCAATAGACTTGCTGAAGGATCGCGGAGTTGAAAATAAACAAATAAAAGTGGTAAATTACGTCATTGATACTATATTGTCATCATTGACATTTTTCTGTTTGCATTATTGAAAAAAGAAACATAAAAGAAGCAGGTTTAATCATACCTGTTTACGTATATATTTTGATGTTTGCGCTTTAGAAAGACATCATTTGTCATTTTTTGCAACATGCATATGATAATCTCGTCAAAAGATCTGGATGATGACTGATTCTTGAGGCATTATGACGTGAAGAGGATATTATTTTCCACAACAATTTTTTCACCCAGAGTAGTACAAGAATTGGGAACCCAACTGCCTGTTCCCGTGTTATGGCCCTTCAAAATTGGTTGTCTACAATTTTTTTAATCCTGTGATCCTAGGTGTTAACCTGTTGGTCAAATTTGTGATATCTGGCCCCATGCTGTTCCTTGTCGTATTTCTTTGGTAGGTTGCTGGAATTGGGTCATCTATAATGGCTTACTGTCCTCGAGGGCTCTTTCATGCCGTGAAAGGGTTAACATGGGTCATGAAGATTTCTGTCCTCATACTATACCCATTTTCTGATTACTGCCATTTTAGTGTTACATTTCTCTTATAACCATTAGAGTTGACTTGCTGTACAAAATCTTCCCCAGTTATTTCTGTTGACATCTCCTGCTCTTCAATCTGAATGGACATTTTCAAATCTTAGAGCAAGTTCAAAGAAGTCTTTGACCGCCTTTAATTGCCAGGGACATAAGTAAGCTTCCCTTTCTAGAATTCAATGATGGATCTATCTAGAAATCTTTTCATAAGAGTCTCCAGTTGTCTGTGGGGCTACTAATTCAAAATTCAATTTTATTATTATTATTATTTTCTGCAAAAACAACTTCACAATGAAACACTGGGATCCTGAAAGGCTGAAATGCCTTAGCTTGGAGTGAAACTGAAACAGGGTCGAAAAGGAAATTAACAACTATAATGGTACACTAAAGTTCACGCCACCTTCCAGACTTCTGCTTCTCTGTCGTCGTCATCATCTTAGCCTCATTCCATTAATCAGAGATTTGACTTCATGATTCTGTTAGTTAAATTAAATAAGCTGATGACCGTATTTCTTATCTATCTGACTTTGGTCTAGAAAGTGATGTGTTTACGCACACGTACTTGTGTGAGCATACAGGAGCTATGATGCCCAGATACGACATGGATATGGCAAGGACACGGATTTTACACGTAAAAAGTGAAGTATCGGATATGATACGATATGATACATTGTCCATTTTGAAGTATCCGTGCATCATAGCACATGAGACTTTTTTATTACACATTGAGGAAAGGAATGCTATTGCAAGAGAGAGACAAAGGTACCACTCGAAAAGGAATTTCGATATTCTGACAATTAACATCCTTTAAAACCACTTTAAAATACAAGATCCTTTTTATGTTTTTTTTAATATATATATATATATATATATATATATATATTTAGCATTATATGAGGTATCCTCTCTAAATAATTTTTGTTAAGCGCTGGTTATGTTATCCTTAAGAGTTGTAACTTCCCTATTAGTATTAGGGGATCAACTTTTCTATCACGGAAACCTCATCACGTCTTTCCAGGGTTGCCTGTGAGTTTTCCTTTCCATTCAACCCTATATGGGGTCATGCTCTCAGTATGTCCAGTCTTGACACCTCTTTCTTCACTCCCGACAGTTTGAAACCACCTGCTGATATTGTCTCATACAACTAGATTCTGCTTAAATACCAAATTTTTTTTTAAACAAAGAAAGTTTGGCATTGAAACTGTTGTCGGTTTCTCTTTCTTGAAATATTGAAATGTGGAACGAACCAAATTAGTCATCTGAAAAATCAGTGGTGCCCATATCTAGGAAGAATTCCAGGAGGCTGACAGCAGATAATTATGTAGTGAAGATTTCTCTTGAGACAATGTAGTGAAGCATTCGTCACATTCTCATTATTCTTTGTATCTATTGCAAATTATAGATATCAGCTGTAGCTGCTCCTCCCGCACTTCAGAAGCTCAGTGAGAAGTTCCCTGGGTATGTAAAAAATTACAGAAATGTAGTTGATTTTTGTTACTAAAGAGCATATTGACAACTATATACTGGTTTCTGTCTTTTTTATTTTTTCCAGACTTCATGTTTATGCTGGAACCATCGACCCTACAGTCAATGAGAAAGGGTACGTGACTGTCTACCGTATGTAAATACATGCATGCACTCATGAACACATGTATAGGGGAATCATGTGACAGAGGACCGTATGATATACTTCAACATTCTAGATCTTGACCATCTATCTCATTGGCTCCCAAAATAGACAGTATGTTAAATCGGTAATATTTTATACATGATGACATGGCGGCCAATGATTGGATAGTGATGGAAAATGGAAGAGGGTTGATCTGAAGATCAAATTCCAATTTTGGAGCCGGAAGACCTAGGATTATGCTCCTGAGGTCGAGCACACTTAAGGATACACATGTCCATGAATGAAGAATTCTTTGAAATTTTGTAGTAGCCAACAAGTCTCCAGTGTGCTCACCGTTGATATAAATTGTTATGCCGTTTACTAACAGCTAGAGCTTTTGGTGTTATTGGTCATTAACATGGTATCAGAGACGGAGGTCACGAGTTCAAAGCCCTGGGGGGTGGGGGGGGCGGGGCGTTTTGCATGTTACCTCCATCTGCCTAGTCCGTCTGATCCGTATGTCTGTAGGGTTTCGAATTCAAATGGCTTCTCATTAGAAAGGGGGTATTGATATAAATTGTTATGCCGTTCACTATAAGCTCAAGCTTTTTGGTTTCACTGGCTATTTACACTCACAAGAATTCTTTCACATATTTGTAGTGATGACCAACCCTAGGACTCTTGTTGGACCCGTTAGTTCTGTAGTTGCAACTGGAAACTTAGATTAAAGAAATACCTGACTTCAAATCCCTATAAAAGGACTCTTAAAAAAAGAAAAGAAAAGGAAACTGATTGTAACTAGACATGTCATGAGGTGGGCCCAACATGTCTGGATAGACACACTTACAATCATGGGCTCACTCCCTCACCCATGTAAGGGTCCACTTGGTCCTGTTGCTTGTCTCATCCTTTTGGGCCATGGACTGGCCCAATGGGTTGGATTTGATGTATGATCTAATCCTATAGGCAACCCCTCTTGGGCTGCATCAAATAGCTAAAAGTTTCCAAGCTGGACCCCATTTTGGGCCATGATATAGCGAGAGTGGTTTGCTTGAACAAGCTGGAAGGCCCATTTAAAAAAGGTGACCAAAATAAATAAATAAGCCTGATCACATGCTCAATTTTTAAGAACCGAAGGAGCACCATGCATTCTACGCAAATCCTTGGGTTGACAATTACATCAATTCCTCGAATCTTTACATATTTGCATTTTTTTTAACACCTCAACCAGTTATATTGACTGATCTGCACTTTCAGGTTTATAGTACCTGGACTTGGGGACGCAGGAGACAGGAGCTTTAGTACGTAAGAGTAAGTCAACAAAGTTGAGTTACCTGCACTAAGGAATCATTATAATTTCAGAAATTATTCTTCCTCCAAGACTCTAGAGTTTTTATTAGCGAGATTTTTTCCCCAGCAGCAGTGTTGCAGATGCACACCATGCCTCATTTTTTTTTTTTTTTTTTTTTTGCTTTCTGCTGGTCATTAAATGTTACAATTCAACATAAATAAATAAAAAAAGGACCTATTATACGCAGACGTGGCAACACAGCGCTTGGGTTTGAAGTTTGTACCTGTGAGAGACATTATTCAATGATCTAGACAGCTGATCTGATGAGCCCTACCAATTTTGGTCTCGCTTATGTCAAATGTTCCTAACTTTTCACCATTTTCTGCATGCTCTTTTTGAGAAAGAATCCTGTGGCCTCTGTGCACAGGCGTTGTCTCAATTTTCACTTTAATTAAAGCTTTGGACTTTTGAATACATGGTTAGGGTTTTAACAATCGGATTAGAGTGAAATTTGGGCTGAGGTCCCTTCCTACCATCCAAAGATGGGACACCACACCACACAGATCAAAGCAGGTGATTTGTGGAAATACCTGACCTTCAAGTGTAGGAATGCAGCAGCGCAGGGTGACAGTCGCGCCGGTGTCCCATCTATTTTCAGAATGTTGGATATGATGGAGCAGTTCTCAACAATGAATTGTAGCAATGCTCGTTTAACCAACTCTTTGTTTGAAGAATTAGATTCGATTCTTAAAAAAAAATTGTGTGATTCTTTTCTTAAGATAAGATTTGATTTACTTTTTCGGTACTAAATAGAAAAATGATTATAAAATTGAATGGACTAGATGGTTGAGTTGACAAAAAGAGTGATAATAGAACAAGGACTTTAGTGGCAACCTTTTTTTAGTCACTAATTGCTTAGATTTCTCACTTTTAGTCACCTTTTTTTTTTATGGGATATCACTAAATTCTACTTTGATTTATCAGCACTAAATTTCTATGATTTTAATGGCAAATTTTTTTTTTCCGTGGATAATTATTTAGTTGTCTTGCTTTTAGTCACTGTTTTAATGGGATATTATCAAATTTTACTTTGAATGGAGTGGGTCCCACGATACAATTGATCACACATTGCCAGTGATACTGCCAAAGTCTTCTAGCCTTAAAATCAAGTTGTGGTGAGATTTGAGCTTACAAAATACAAACTGATGAGTAAACTTAAGGGCGCCTTTGTGAGCCTTAAAATCAAGTTGTGCTGAGATTTGAGCTTACAAGAAAACAAACTGATGAGTAAACTTAAGTAAACTGATGAGTAAACTAAAGGGCACTAGCCGTGGTAGTTGCGGTATAAATTTCTTTTATCCAAAAAAAAGTCTAAAAAGTCCGTAATATTGTAAAATTATCAATACCCCCAGTCATTACATCATGTATCTTTTGTTTAATCTTTAACAATTAACTATGCTCTTATTCTCATTTTATAATTTTTTTGCTGTCTTTTTAGTTTACAAATCTTTCAATAGTGCCCAAATTATATATATTAAAGAAATAGGATTTGTGTTGCCACGTAGGCACGATGCATCTAGAGTCATCTGCAAATAAGTTGGGCCGGAAATCATCAGACTATCCTAACCCTTAATTTAATAGCATCTGCAAATAAGTTGGGCCGGAAATCATCAGACCATCCTAGCCCCTAATTTTATAGCATTAAAAGCTTAACCATCTTCTAATCATGCATGCTTTGGTTTGAGGTTCAATCCAGCAGTGAGTAAAGGTTAGGCAAATGTTAAATTGGACCCACGGTGTGAAACAATGTGATTAGGGTACAGTGAGTTTTACCAGGATAGACCCATCAAAGGAGGCCCAGGGGGCTCAAACATGTGAACAATTTCCCCTACTCCGAAAAGAATTTTTTTTGTTGTATGTCGTGTATGATATATAATAGATATACGCTAGATATATCATGCTTATATTATCAAGAATTCAAGATATTTGTGTAATCCGGATACCCGAAACTCAGGCCAATGCCCACTTGAATTCCATCGGGCTTAAAGATCAAGGCCCAAGCCCAAGTCTATAAATACAGGACCTGAATTGGACTTTAGCACAGGGCTTGAGCGGTACCAAGTTGCTCGCATTCTATAATGCTGCATTATTTCTCAATAGTGCCTATAGGTTGGATTTCTTTCTTTTCTTTTTTTTTTTTTTTATGTAGTTAATAAAATACCATAAATGACGGATCTTATCACTCCATCTATACTTTCCTAATTTATATCTTTATCAATCTCTTGATCATCTCTATCCCTAAAATCTTTATGATACAACGTTCTTGATTTGGTGTATATGTATTTTTATTGTTCTTGCTATTGATATTCGGAAACCCGGATTGTTATTTGAGCTTATAGACCCCTCTAAGGTTTGTAGAATTTGTAAATAGACTCCTGATGTTTTAGTATTTGTAAATAGGCCCCTACCTTCTTTTTAATACCTTTTATGTCCCCAAAATCAATATTCCTAACAAGAATGAGCATCCACTATGAGATTTGTGTTGGATTTTTATATAAATGACAGCTTTGCCCATACATCCATTAAACAAAAGTGAGTATACTTTTATTTACAAAAACATCATTATTTTATCTCAAGTCCCAATGGTTTTTCTCAATAATAACCCTCTCATGCACATGACCGGGGATAGACCCAGGTACAAGGGCCTGGGGACTTAAGTCTTATCCATATTTGAGAAAAGTTTAAGATTCCAAACCCCCGCCCCCCCCCCCCCCCCCCCCCCCCCCAAAAAAATATATATATATATTTCTTTTACATAGAGCCAAACACCACCCCTCACAAATTTCAAATTTTAATATATTTTTTTCACATTTGCCCATTCCCCCAATATCTTTTTTTACAAACCCTACGGATGAAGCTTAATCATGTATTTTAAAACTTTCATCAATCCAAAGGTGGGTCACATAAGGATTGAAAAATTATAACTAGTTATAAGTACAGGTGTTATTGTCGTCATGATCAATGTGGATTTATGAAATGAGCCCCGTGTTTATGAAAAAAATAAATTTATATAGGGTTATTCTCTCCCACTAAGTAAATTGTTAATATTATATGCTTTATGAAAAAAGTTGAGTCTAAGCTTTTGAAATTATGCATATAAGGATAAAAGAGGTGGGCAAAAATATCATTTCACTCTAAAAACCTATGGTGGTGAGAAGACTATTGATTTTGAGGAGATAGATGGTATTAAAATGAAAATGCAAGGGCCTATTTACAAATACTAAAACCTCAGGGGTCTATTTATAAATCTTACAAACCTTAAGGGGTATATGCAAAAAGCTCTTGATATTCCAATCTGGAAATAACCTTTTCATCATGATCACTAGAAAATCCGGGATTGTTATCCTGGATTTTCTAGACAGCACGGTTTATATGGGAAGTATGATCTCTTACAATCATTCAAACCCTATTAATATCCGAGCTTTGGACTCTCTACATATCTAGAAACAGGCCATTTTCTTACTCGGGATAATATGGGAAAATAAAGATGTAGGCTTGTGTCTATATCTATGAAACTCCATATCAGTTGCGATATTCCTAGTACTATGGGAGCTTTGGACTTTGCCATCTGGATTCATATATCTCATTTATTTTTATATTATTCTTCTAATGATTGATTTTTTTTTTTAAGAAAAAGTTTGTGGGTGATGTGCAACGAGTGTGAAAAATACTCGAAAGTTAGTAAATATACATGTCATTCTTTTTGTTGTTTTATTTTCGGTGCGTCTGAAGGAGCTTATTATTAGATTAATTTGCAAGAATTTTTTTTTATGGTATTGCAAGCATTCAATATTGCAATCTTCTCTTCTTTGTCCAAAGACATGTTCAGTGAAACTAAATAAAAATCAATTTTATTTATTTTTGTTTCCAATAATATTTAAAAAATGCTAATTTTAATGTGTTTTTTATTTTTATTAGCCCGGGCTGTTCTTGCTAGTTTACTATAAAAACACTTGAACTTTTTATTTATTTTATTCACATTTTTATAAATGGCTAATATGACTTTGGATCCAACTACTATAGGATTAAAATCTACTTGACCGCCTATTAGATAGGCTTTTTTTTGGAGTGATTTTGTTTTTTTTTAAGTTAGTTCTATTATAGGGGTATAAGTTAAAAAATGGGCATCCCAATGAATTATCATGAGATTAACTACTATAACGCATTTTGAATGTTATTTTTTATATATTTTATTCATATGACTTACTAGTTGCAAATCCGATGGGCTCAATTTTAGTTTGATTAAGATTTATTGAGGGCCCACATCAAGAGAGGGCATTTATTTTTAGTAGCTTATATTTTTATAAGTAGGCTCACTGTAAGTATTTCAATTTACAATACAACTTGGGTCCACTAAAAAAAGGGTGGATACTTCAAGGACTTGGCCTTACCATTAGTTGTACTTTAATAAGCCAAAGGTTTCAGCACCTAAACTAAAAAATATATCTCACACCCTAAATCCCTTATCTCCCGCTATTAACTTCTCTACCCTGATCATAAAGAGGGAAAACCCTCTCTCTCCCACGACTTCTCTCTTCCCGAGGTGCAAAGGGGAATATCTCTATTGCATAGATTTGCAGGTATGGTCCCTCTCTCTCTCAGTAACCCCCTCTGTTTCTCTCATGGATTCTTTGTTAGCAAACAAGTCTTGAAAAGAATATATATATAATCTTGACCTATCCATGTGTAAGGTATATAAAAATAGGGACAATTACAGGACGAAAGGTGTTAAAGTCGACAATAGCCCCAGAACAACAGGAAAATGTATATTTACTGCAGAACTATTTGATTTATAGGATATCGTAAGCTAGGGATGTAGGATATCCCACAATCACTTGAACAATCCGTTTTTTTTTTTTTCTTGATTGTGGGACCACCAAGTTCAAACCGTGATAGATCAACAGTTAGTTTTTTTTTTATAATCGTGATAGATCAACGGTTTGAATTTCGTGCGATATTAGTTCTTACACTCATATAGCTATCCAATGGTTTGGATGGTGGTTTGGTGGTCCCACAGTCAAGGTAAAAACTAAAAAAAAAAAAAAAAAGAATTGTTCAAGTCTTCCCGCTTTTGATTGTGGGATATCCTACGTCCATAGGATATCGCAGCTTGTGATATCCTCCAAATCGAACAGTTCTGAGGTAAATATACATTTTCTGGTTGTTCAGGGGCTATTATCAGCTTTAACACCTTCCATACGGTAATTGTCCCATAAAAATATGAATGAGGATCACTGGGGTAAGTGAGACTTGTTATATGAGCCTTCATCACTTTTTACCGACAAATCGTATATGCTGACATAGAAAGAGCTCTTTTGATGGTAAAAAGGGAACTTCGAGAGTCACCAAAGTCATTGTCTCAAGGTGATGTGCCTGAACAACTGAGTCATGTTGAACTAGTGAAATTTGGAAAGACACAACCGTAGAAATGGAAGCGTACCAAGGAGTTAAACTGGATGAGGCATAGTATTTTCTTTGAATTTTCTTATTGGAGTACCATCAAACTTCACCACAATTTGGATGTCATGCATATAGAGAAAAATATATGTGATAATGTTTGTGGGACATTGATTATCATCGAAGGTAAAACGAAAGACAATGCCAAGGCTCGTTTAGTTTCCCAAGATAGGTATAAGGCATCAATTACACATGAAGCATGATGGCAATTCCTTCAAAATGCTCTCCTCATGCTACATGATGTCCATTGATGAGAAAAGGGATTTCTGTGAATTCTTGGCTTCATTGAAGTTCCCTGACGGCTAAGCCTCAAATACATCTTGATGTGTGAACATTAGCAAATGTTTGATTGCAGGCATGAAGAATCATGATTGCCACATATTTTTACAATGATTACTGTCACTTGCACTATATGGGTCCTTAAGCGTTCATGTGTGTGAGGCACTAATTGAGCTTAGCCATTTCTTTAAGGAGTTGTGTTCTAGAACACTAACAAAAGACTTCTTAAAACGGTTTGAAAGATAAATTGTTGTAACACTTTGCAAGATGGAAAGGATATTCCTACCATCATTCTTTGATGCTATGGTGCACTTTCCCATTCATTTCGCGCAAGAGGCGATTCTCACAAGACTAGTGCAATATCAATAGATGTATCCGATTGAAAGCTAGTGTATTTTCTTATTCTTACAGTTAATTATGCACTTGTCATGTTTAAGTCATATCACTCATACGTTTATCATCCTAAACTTATATCTCATTAGATACTTGTATACGCTGAAGTGTTATGTGAGTAACAAAGCTTTTCTAGAAAGATCAATCGAAGAAGGTTACATTGTCGCAGAATGCCTAACATTATGCTCAATGTATTTGCATGTGGTTGAGACAAAGTTCAACAGAGTAGACAGTAATTACGATAAAAGTAATAAACAAATGCATGAAGTCTTGTTTCTTCTTTTTAAGAATTGTCGTCCACTAGGGAAATGAGGATATGGATATATTGATGACAAGCTTTGGGAGCAGGTTCGCATTTACGTATTGAAAAACTACACCGAACTTTTTTTCATTTCTTACGTATGAAGATTATCCCAATGTATTTGATGCGTATGTAGTAATTTTTAATTATCCATTTTATCTCTCCAGTAATGTATTTCCATAGGGTTGTAATCGTTTTGTATAGTGAACACAAAGAAATGGAGAGAGAGAGAGAGAGAGAGAGAGAGAGAGAGAGAGGGTTTAAGGAATGTATTCAAGAGGCATGAACAAAAGCTCTGTAAATGGTTTCTAGACCATGTAAGATCATGCATGGTTGTGGCCCACATGCCACGGGTCTCACGTCAGATGAAGCATGGCTGTGGCCATCGGAGAAATTAGTATTCCATTCTAATCTAAAGACTTAATCTGTATCCACTAGATAAGTCTCTCAACCGGATCAGTATGGATGTGGATTTCTGATGAAGAAGTATTTAGGAAGTGTGGCTCTTTGGGACTGGCCTAAACAAGAGATATGAGAGCCCTAAGGTTAGTATCCAAGCATTCTACACATTCCCCTATGTCAAGGGAGAGGCGAAGAGATCCGCAAAGCTTCTCAATAGCTGAAACGCATATAAATCTTCTGCTGCGTGTCGAAGTCTCGCATATCCAGATCCATCATTGAAGACCATATAAGTTTCATAAAACATAAACCTTCTCGCACTACATATTAGTACCACCATATTATATTTATTTTATTTACATATGAACAAGTTACATAATTGTACTATCAAGGGAACACACTTGTCAACCAGCAACTTCTAGACTTAGCATGAGGTTTTAATAGACGAGTGACACGATATAAGGACTACATCATTAACGGTCTATAATTTCATACAAAAGATCGTGAGATGTTATAGAAAACTCATACTAGTGGCCTGGTTATAAAGGAAGATGATGAAAAAGGAAATCACGATTACTACAGTGTCCTAACAAACATAATGCAATTAGATTATTTTCGAGACAATAATGTTTTTTGTTCAAGTGTTATTGATGACACACTGGAAAAGAAGGTAGAGGAACCCAAAGAAATAAAAATAATTATACAAGCGTCAATTTTACAAAGAAATGGAAAACCAACGAGCCATTTGTGCTGACGCCTCAAGTAGAATAAGTTTTTTACGTCAAAGACTCCAAATTAGGCAATAATTTGGCATGTCGCGGTGAAGACACAAGCTCGAGACTTGTATCATGTACCAAAAGATGAAAATGAACAGTCAATCAATGATGAGTCATGCCAAGAAAATTAGTCATATAGACCTTGTGGCATGGCAAAGGGATGATATTTTTCCGATTCTTATTGATGCAAATCTTGTAATGCATGGGGAAGGGGAAGATGGCGATGTTGACACTTTCATTAATGATGGAAGTGAGGTGGATAGTACCTCTATTGGTTATGATACTAGGGAAGATTAAATGAACGCCGATGATGACAGCAAGACCAAAAGCCTAATGTAATTTGTATTATATGTTTCTTATCATTATCGATGAATTAATACATTATTGAAATCATATATTTATAGCTCATACATTAATCATTCTTTGACAAATTATGTATGCTTGATGTGTATACATGTGCTTAATGAATAATGAGTTTAATATAAAGTACTACAAGATAGACCATAGACATGGCCAGCAAAGGTCAAGGTGGAGGTAGACGAGGTGGAGCTTGAGCGGACCAGCCCTCACAGATAGGACAACCTACATTAGAGGCGGGACCCTCATACCCCGTACAGGTGAAGGCATTTGGTTGAGATGAGGTTGTTGTCAACAACGCCCGTATGTTAAGTACCATTTTAAATTATACATGTGCTTTTTGATGGTTTATGCAATGACATATAAGTCTATGTTAACAGAAGCTAATAAACTTAATTATATTTTGAGTGAACAAGATCATGCATATTCGAGAAGAAAGGACGAGGGAAGACCGTGGGCATTACACTAGCAAAGAGGATGCACGAAGGGAAAAAGCTAGCGGTGCACATTCCACCAAACCCGATGCGAACTGTAGGCAACGATGCAAAATGTAGGCAACAATGCTCAAGCATTAATCACTAAGCTTGGGCATTATTGTTAGACAGATGGCTCCACTCCAGTATTCCAAATGGAAGACAATTCCAAATGATGACAAGAATAAGATGTGGCACGCTATAAATGCAAATAATTTAAATTAAGAAATTTATGTGTTAGCTTGAAAAACTCTAGTTATAGTTGATTTAACTATCTTGCATCTATGTTTACTTACGTATCTGTGCAACAAAAATTTACATTTCAAGAGGAACCTCATATCAAGGAAGATGTATATCAGCAACTGAATCACCAATATAGGGGCTATCAACACAGGCTGGATAAGGATCATTATTGCAAGTATGACACTAATGAGATGAGACTAGAGAATCCTTTCTTGAGTGTGAGTCATGATGATTGGGTTGATCTTATTAGGTATTTTGGATCTGAGTAGTTCAATGTAAACATGCTAATTAAGTGATGATGTCTGCCCATCCGATCTATCATTCATACATGTATTGCTTATAATTTATAGTTCCCAATTGCAGAAAATGAGCAAGAGAAACAAGGAGAGCCAGGGAAAGCAAAATATTAGCCATATTGCTGGGACGGAGGTTTTTGTTCGGATCAACTATGATAGTGTATACTTCACTTATAATGTTTTGGGCACTTTGTTATTAAGTATATATTATATGTGTTAGCTTGTATAATGATAGCGTGATCCTAAGACGGGGGACGAGCCCTCCGAAACAGACTTGTGGTTCACTACTCGATTTAGCCAGAAAAAAAATGCTTGGGTTGATTTGACTTCACTGGAAGTCTATGTAACTTATCGTTTCCTTCTCTATTTCCCTCTCAATTCTCTTATATTATATTTTACTAAATTGATAGATAATAGTCATCTTACAATTGGTTTCCAAATATAAAAGGAGCTTCAGAGGCTAGAGTCTCAGCCATCAGAGGAGGGCACTGCTCCCATGACTGAGGATCAAAGATCCGACATAGTTCTTGAACCAAAGCGATCATGATATATACATGGTCGTGGCGCGAAGGATCTGTACGTAACTAGAGAGGGAGAATGAAGAGTATAGGAGGCAAACTGAAGTGACTATGAGGTGCTTAGAGTCGCTAGAAAAGGAGAATAGTGAGATGGCTTTATGACTAGAGTCCTTAGAGTCCTAGATAGCCTCATAGCAGACACAGGTGCATGTTGTTGGATTTGGCTCAAAAGGTCCATTGGGCCTTGATGAGTGGTTTACTTGGGGCTCAAATCTATTAGGGCTAGTTCTTTATATATACTCCCTAGGGTTATTCTTTATAAGAAACAACAAAGAGAAAGCAAGCAAGGGAAACGAGAGAGCATTATAAAGGGAGAGGCTGTGAAAGCAAGATTGAGACCTATTTGAGGAGAGAGTAGGCTATAAGTGTTAGAGGAATTGAATCCTTGTAACAAGTTACCCAATTTCCTGCATAGTGAAATCAAGCGGAACATTCATAGCCCCGTGGACGTGGGCAATTGTCGAACCATGTAAATCTCTTATGCTCGTGTGCTTGTGATTGATTGCGTGTGATTTTCCTTAGTTAATTTCCTAACAATTGGTATCAGAGCGAGACTAGGGTTTTCCTAGGGTTAAGGTTACACGCAGACCAAGGCAGAAGGAAATTGAAGGCTATTGTGATCAAACGATCACCAGAGGCGGGCCACGTGGATCGGACTGAAACACTGCTACAGATCTCTGCAAACAGAGATTCTGCATACCAAAGTGGGAGAAGACCAAACAAGGTCTTTTTTTAAGCGGATAGATCACAATGCTTATTTAAATCAAACCGAAAAACCAACCCTTGTCGCCCCAAATCAGAGTTCCCAGACGCCATGCATTGCCTCAGAAGAGGATTCGGCTTCATCCAGCCGGAGAAGAGAACTACAGGAAGCTGGAATCGCAGCGTCATCCGGGCCGACCGACTTCATCGTCGTCTGTCGTTCTTCACCAACTGGAGACCACCGTGCCACGCCTCATGTCGCCGGAGATCAAGAAGAAGAAGTAGCAAGATGTTGTGTCCCTACATCTGTTGCAGAATAGATTCGAAGCAAAGAAGAAGAACCCAGTTGGGGCAATTTCTAGGCCAAGTTCCAGTCCTAGTCAGGCCTGACTCGACCCAATTCGTGCAGGAGAATCCCAACAGCCAGCAACGTTGATGCCAGCAAAGTCCTTTACTACTTGACGACACCATAGTCTTGCGGTTAAGTATTGCACATCTAAGTGTCGATCAAGTTCTTGAAAAAAAATAAAAAAAAAAACTCAATTTTATTATGGTTTATTAGTTCTAAATTAAGTGAGAATTACGATTAAATCCTAAGGGCAAGGAAACGGTGATGAAATCCGAATCCTTATCTTGTTGGGGTAGTTTACCCTTTACTAGTAATGTACCAAATTACAAGTGTATTTGAAACCATTACACTATAAAGTAAGGAACAACCAACAATGTAAACCCGCTTGCAAGGAATTCGCTGGGGTTAGGAAATGCAAACCTCCCGATTTATTTCGGGGGACGAATCGGTTGTCGTCGACTCACACCGCGGACACCAATTTCTATGTACGAATCTGAGGGCCGTGACAATATAGTCCAACCGTCCTCCTTCCCCATAAGCAATTTATTGCAATTCTAAACAACGAACTACTTAAAGCAAGTAAATGGGTCACGGGCCGACCTGCAACCAAAATTATTACAACTTTGATAATAAATACCTAATACAACCAACTAAGAAAGCAAATAAATGTCTAAATTAATCCTAAACTAGGAAAGCAAGTAAAATCTTCAAGTTCTTCAATGCACTTTTCCAAGTTCCTTCTCTCCAAGTGAGGAATTCTCTACAAAAAAAATACAAACAATGTGTAGAATCCGCAAGGAAAATAAATGAAAGATAAAAAGTACACTAAGCTAAAAATTAGTTCAGCCCTATGAAATTCAACGATTTTCGATGCCTCTCCCCGGCAACGTTGCCAAGAACTTGATCAACACTTAAATTATGCAACGCTTAACCGCAAGACTATAGTGTCGTCAAGTAGTAAAGGACTAAAAGAGTCCGGATTATCGTTTCCACGAGGACATGATGGAAGAAACAATGAATCCAATTTAAGTAGAATTGAACTAAGATATAACTAATAAAGACAATTGAAGTGAACAATTAAAACTATTAAACTATATGTGAAAAATGGAATTAAACCAATTGAAATGTGAAAAAAATTAAATTGCCAATAGTATGATCAAACCGTAGTTTGCCCAGATCAACGGTCAGATTTCAATCTCAGTTTTCGGGGCCATTCGAACTCTGAATTGCATTTTGTTTCTTCCTACTGACTCGCATCGACGAGATCTACAAAGTTAATGGAGTAGATTGACAGCTTGAAATGCTGAAAAAGTGGCAGATTTCAGACACAATGGAAACCAAGGCTACAACAGCAGGTATCAAATTTGAAATTCAGAAATTTGATGGAAAAATTAATTTTGGCTTATGGCAAAGGAGAATGAAAGATATTTTGATTCAACAAGGAATCAAAGTAGCATTTCTTGGCAAGGAAAAGAAGCCTGAAAAGATAGATGCTGATGAGTGGGCAGATATCAATGAAAGAGCAATGAGCTCTATTGAGTAGTATCTCTCTGACGAAGTAATGTTTAACGTCATGGAAGAGAAATCTGCAAAAGACCTATGGGAAAAGCTCGAGAAGCTATACATAGAGAAGAATCTGACCAATAAGCCACATCTAAAGAAGCAGTTATATGGGTTGAAGATGGAGGAAGGGTATGATTTGATGGAACACATGAACACATTCAACAGGATGATCAGTGACTTGTTGAGGCTCGATGTGAAATTCGATGATGAAGACAAGTCCCTGCTATTGTTGAATTCTCACTCTGTCCCATATGAGCATTTTGTGACTACCCTGCTATATGAAAAGGAGACACTCAATTTTGAGGAGGTTACTTATGATGTCATCTCCAATGCTGCCAGAAAAAAGCCTAGTAAAGGTGATTCACATGCAGAGGGACTCCTAGTAAAGGAAGGCTCGCATAACCGTGACAAGTCCAAGGATAGGGATAGGTCAAGAAGGAACAACTCTAGATCAAAATCCAAAAATAAGAAAAAATCAAAATACTTTCATTGCTGGAAGAAAGGGCACTAGAAGAAAGATTGCCGGCATTACAAGGCGAGCAAAGATGGTTAGAACAAAGCTATGGACAAATCAGAAAGTAGCGACTCCGCCAGCGTTGCTTCAAAAAAGGAAGTGGAATTCCTATCGATCTCGCAAAGTAACTATCTATTTGATGTATGGATTTTAGATTTAGGGTGTTCATATCATGTTTGTCCTAATCGTGACTGGTTTGATACTTATGAGCCATGTGATGGTGGTAGTGTTATCATGATTAATAATGCTGCATGTAAAACCATTGGAATGGGAACTATAAAAATCATAATGGCAAATGGAGTTGTTAGAACCTTGGGTGGTGTGAGACATCTTCCCGCACTAAAAAAGAATTTGATATCTTTAGGCACACTTGAATCCAAATGATGTTCATTCAATGCAAAGGATGGTTTGCTTAGAGTAAAGGAGTTCTGGTATTAATGAAAGGTACCAGAGTGGGAAACAACTTTTACAAATTGATTAAAAACATGGCTGTGGGTGGAGCGACAGTCTCCACGGAAGACAAAACCAGCATTGATGAGTCACAGTTATGGCATATGTGACTAGAGCATATGAGTGAAAAGGGCATGTACAAACTTCTTAAAAGACAGTTGTTGAAGGGTGTGAAAACATGCAAGTTGGATTTTTGCAAATCCTGTGTTTACGGCAAATAGACGAAAGTGTCTTTTAAAATTACAGGAAACATTTCTAGAAGTAAAATTATTCTAAATTTTATTCACTCAAATGTGTGGGGACCATCCCCGGTTAAGTCAAAAGGTGGAGCTGAATAATTTGTGACCTTTATTGACGACTTTTCAAGGAAAGTTTGGGTTTACTTCATAAAACACAAATATGAGATTTTCGAGAAGTTCAAAGAGTGGAAGACAGAAGTTGAAAATCAAATAGGAAGAAAAGTCAAGTATCTAAGGTCAGATAACGGAGGTGAATACAAAAATCACAGGTTTCTATACTTCTGCAAGGATGAAGGCATCACTAGACACTTCACATTTCCAAAGACTCCTCAGCAAAATGGAGTTTAAAAAAGAATGAACATGACTCTCTTGGAAAGAGCAAGGAGCATGAGACTTCATGCATGATTGATTGAAAGTTTTTGGGGAGAAGTGATTAATCATGCAGTTATGTGGTTAATCGGTCACCATCACCAGCCTTAGATGGGAAAGTTCTAGAAGTATGGACAAGGAAGTTGATTATTCCACACTCAAGTTATTCAGATTCAAATCATTCAAATGCATATTCCTCGGATTCAAGAAGGGAGTAAAAGGGTACAAGCTATGGGATCCAGTAAATAGGAAAAAGATCATCAGCAGAGATGTAGTGTTTGATGAAGCCTTTATACCAAACAAGGAACAAGATGGTGAAGTCAAATGGCACAGTATTGAAAAGGCAGTTGTTAAAATAATTCCTCTTACAGACAATAAAGGCAAGAAACCAATGCAGAGTCAAACAAAGTCCGGTACATCTGGTGGAGAGGAAGAAGTTGAGGTTTAGCAGGAACCCACAAGTCTAGCATAGGGAAGAGCAAAGAGAAACGTCAAGCCACCTCAAAGGCTTGGATGGGATGAGGATGAAGTCTATTTTGCTCTTATCACCAGCAATGGTGATCCAACCATATTCCAAGAAGCTATGAAAAGTAGTGAAAGGGAAGGTTGGATGGGTGCTATGATGGATGAGATGGAATCTCTCGAAAAGAACTCCGTCTAGGAGTTAGTTCCAAAACCCAAAGACAAGAAATCGGATGGCTGCAAATGGGTGTTTCAGAAAAAGGAAGTACTATATGAAAATGAGACACTAAGGTTCAAGGCGCGTCTAGTAGCAAAGGGGTACTCACAAAAAGAAGGGGTGGACTATGATGAGATCTTTTCCCCAGTTGTGAAGCACACATCTATCAAGGTGTTGTTGGCATTGGTAGCACGATTCAATCTGGAGCTTGAACAGTTAGATGTAAAGACAGCTTTCCATCATGGTGACTTGGAGGAAACAATTTACATGGAGCAACCTGAAGGATTTAGAGAAGCCGGAAAAAAAGATTGTCTGCAAATTAAAGAGATCATTGTGTGGGCTGAAACAACCACCAAGGCAATGATACAAGCGCTTCAACTCCTACATGTTGCAGATTGGCTACTATTGATGTGAGTATGATCATTGTGTTTATTTCAAAGTGCATGATGATAATTTATTTATTTGCATGATGATAATTTATTTATTATGTTACTACTTTATGTGGATGATATGCTTACTGCATGTAAGAACATGTCAAAAATAGAAGAACTGAAATCTCAGTTGAGAAGGAATTTGACATGAAAGACCTTGAGGCGGCCACAAAAATGTTAGGTATGGAAATAAGGAGGCACAAAAAGGCTGGAAAGTTATAGTTATCACCGAAGAAATACATCTCAAAGGTACTTGAGAAGTTTAACATGTAGAATGCCAAGCCCGTATTCACTCCACTTGCAGGTGACTTCAGTTTAAGTGCCAGTCAATGTCCAAGTACGGACGAGGAAATTGAAGAAATGTCTAGGGTACCGTATGCTAATACGGTGAGATGTTTGATGTATGCCATGGTTTGCACAAGACCAGATATTGCTTAAGTAGTCAGTGTGGTGAGTAAGTACATGGCGAATCCAAGGAAAGAGCATTGGGATGCGGTAAAGTGAATTCTGAGATACTTGAAAGGCACCAAAGACTTGGGAATACTGTTTGAAAGAAAACAGGGGTCAGAAAGTGTAGTGGGCTACGTAGATTCTGATTTTGCAAGGGATATGGACAAAAGAAAATCCACCACAGGCTTACACTAGCGAGCGAACCGATAAGCTAGAGATCGATGCTTCAGTCTACAACAGCGTTATCCACTAAAGAGGCAGAATACATGGCACTTACAGAGGCTTCTAAGGAAGCAATCTCGTTGAGAGGTTTAGTAAATGAAATCGGGATTAAGCAGGAATCAATCTTGATACACTATGACAGTCAAAGCATCATATGTTTGACGAAGAATCAGGTATATCATGCCAGGACAAAGCACATTGCTGTTATGTATCATAGAATTCGAGATTGGGTTGCTACAGGTGAAATCTCCGTTTAGAAGATTCACACAGGTGAGAATGCACCTGATATGCCCACCAAGCCCATAACTACAGAGAAGTTCAGGCATTACCTGGACTTGCTCAATCTCTCCACTTGTTAGAGATTGAAGATGCACCTCATCTTCGATGAGGTGAAAATGTGGTGGGCGAGCTTCCCACACAGTACAACAATTCTTCAAAAGGTCAGACATTTTTCGCCTTGATGAGTGGTTAACTTGGGGCCTAAGTCTATTAGGGCTAGTTCTTTATATATACTCTCTAGGGTTATTCTTTGAAAGCAACAAAGGGAGAGAAAGTAAGCAAGGGAAACAAGAGAGCATTGTAGGGGGAAGGGCCTGTGAGAGCAAGATTGTGAACTATTGGGGGGAAGGGGTGGGGGGAGGCAGGCTAACTGTTAGATGAACTGAATTCTTGTAACGAGTTGCCTAATTTCCTACATAGTAAAATCGAGCGGAAAAGCGGTGCTTGAGTTTCAGGCAGCATAACAACGGACAGGGGTGCATGCTCAAGTTTAAGCTGCGCTCTAGTCCTAGCTCACCATCCTCCTCTAACCGTTCAAAGAGTCGGGGAAGATTCCGATGTGATGCACAACTATTCGACAGCATGATGATCATGAATTTTTTATTTTATTTATATGTAATCTTTTTCTATAATGATGTAAACTTAACTTTTGTTAATCAAATACTTTGAAGCTTAATGCTTTTAAATCTAAGATTATGTTACGATACTTGGTGCTGATAAGATTTTCATTTTCTCTTCTTATATAAGCAGGTTCATGAGAATCTGATAAATAAAAAGGGAAAAGTCCAATAAATTAATATTAATTCTCCTTTTATTTAACTTTAAACTTTTAGCCGCAGGAACAAGTTGCCAGTAGAAGTATCATACCTAATAGTTTCAGCAGCGACTTGTGGTCGCGACTAAAAATAGAAGCTTTAGCCGCGGCTGTTAATTGCCACTAAAAACTACTACTAAAGTTGCTATAACTAGTATTTTTAGAGACATCATAGCTAAAAGTTTAGGTTTTAGCAACGACAATATGTCACCACTAAAACTACTATACCTGCTAGTTCTAGTGGTGACTTGTAGTCACAGCTAAAATTTAAACTTTTAACTGCGACTAAAAGTCGCTACTTAAACTCCACATACATACATGCTTATCATAAATTTTTAGTGCCAATTTTATACTTTGTGGCAACAATTTTTTAAATTAGTGGCCGTAAATCATTTTGTTAAATATTTAGACTTTTAAGCAACTATTTTGGTGTTGCGGATAAAAATCAAACTTTTAGCCCCGATGTTTAAAATTGCAGCAAAGACAATTAGCGGCAACACTTTGAGCGACGGATTCACGACGATAAAAATATCGCCACTAAAGCTTTTAGTGAGGACTTTAGGCCTGCATTCGAATTTCTTGGCATGATCGATATCGAAAACCAATATTTACTGTGGCCATCTCACATATTCGAAAAATAATTTACTTATTGATCACTATATAGGGTGCTAGGGCTAATGACAGGCTTGGATTTTGAAAAGGTTGGCTCCACCACGCAGTGAAAAAGGGTGATGCACCATACGTGCCCGAAATGAAATTCGGTAGCTGCAGAATGAACTGATTGATGGTTGAAGAGAACCACTCATGCAAAGAGATGGTCAAACGCCCTCGATTCTCATCATTGCCTTAAAATAGCATAATATCCTAAATCCATGAATCGTTCTTGAATACAACACTGAACATCTCGAGCTTGTTTTTTTTATATTTTTCCTACTTTGCCTGATACAATCATGCCAGACCCCAACTCAATCATGATAGAAATAACAAAACCCATCTAAAAATATATCACTAAATCACACAAATATCTATTAGAAATCAATGAAGAAATGCTTAGACTAGCATAAAAAAAAGTAGTTAATCAACGAACATGAGATGCATGATTCTTTCCCTTCTTTTCTATCCTAAAGCCCCTCCCCTCATTCCAAAACCCTTCAAAAACCCCATCTCCTCTCAAGGTAAGGACCTTGAAACCCTAACAAGAAAAATGGCCTCCTCTCCTCATTCTCTGCCAATTCAGCTGCTCAGCTGCAGCACTAATGGACAACAGCCCCCATCAGGTCAACAGTCTAATCCTAGAACACAAGGCTTCGGAAGGAGTATTTGGGTTCAAGATACCTGGTAAACTCTCCACCTCTGCTTTAGAAGAATAAACTCTTCCTCTCCACAGAAACCACCACTGAAAATAATGTGGCATACAGACTAATGTGTGGCATACAGACTGGTAAAAATCTCCACAGAAACCACCAGATGACAGTCTATATTACATCGTCACCAGACTCGCTGACAATTAGTAGTAATTGTATGGTTGTGATAACGAGAATAGAAACCAAATAAAAAGAAACATCAATTAAAAGTTCAAAACATAAAGTCTTTGATTTATGGGCTTAGCGAGATTATTGTCATAAATCGTGCCATTTATCAACAGAAACATAGAGGAACACTTCATTAACACTAAGCAATAGAAAATCTGTTACTTGGGAAAGAGGTATCCAAGAGGAGATTTTAGTGCTCTCTCTGAACGACCTGCACGGATGCTTCACAAATGCAAATACTGGAACTGTTCCACAGAAATTAGAACAGCATAGTGTTTACATTCTGTACAAAGTTGCAGCTGTTGCATGAAAAAGGTCTGCTGCTTATAGGCAGAGCAGCTCGGCCCATCCAATGGAAGTACAGACTGCTTCATGACAATCAGAGCCCTGCACAGCAAGAGTATTAAGACACAGGAAGGTTAAAAAGGCAAAGCTTAGCATGTAGTTACTTTCTAAAAGGATGTGAAAAGGCTAGGTTGGGTTAGCTTAGCTTTGGGTAGTGGTTCCAGGCTCTGACCTATTTAATGTTTCTATATAATGCAGATGGACCTCAAGCCACATGTGTACTGCCCAAGTAGATTTAGGATTATTTTAATTCATTGATTATATGCTAGTTTCTGATTTTATTCTAATTGGGATTAGATTTTCACATTATTTATTAGTTTTTCCTAGATTAATTAGGTTTCTTAGGCCCTAAGTTAAGTTTTCCTATTTATGGCATTGCAGAAGATTGTTTTCAGAGTTGATTAATGAAAATCAAGTTTCCCAATGAGGGGAGTCCTCGATATCATCATCTTTGCGAAGACTTATTCTGTCTTTGGACACGTGCTTTGGCGCCCTATTGTACTTCGGCACTTTCCACACAAGCCCTCCTAGGGCCTACATCAGTTGGTATTAGAACCGAATGATCCCTTGATCGATCGGCATGTTACCCTATCCTTCCATTCGCCAACCCATCCCCGCCAATCCGCCCACTCATCTTCACAGCCTCACTCCTCATCCACCCACCGTCTTCCCTGCCAAATCTCCAAATACCCATCGTACTAGATCCTTGCTTCTCGACTCCTACAGAACATCCAAACCCTAATCGACACCCTCCTTTCAACTGAAACCCAAAGAACCCAAACCCCGCTCCCAGCAACCCAAACCATTGCAGGTCATGCCCTTTTTCCAAATCCCAAACCCGACCCCCGACCCCACTCATCCGAACCAACCCCATCCCCATCCCCATCCCCATCCCCATCCCCAACCCCATCACAACACCCTTTTCAACCCTAGATCATCATAAAACCCTCATCCAGCCCCTCCCTTTTTGTTCGAAGCCCCTTATCCCCCCTAATAAATTAAGAAAAAAAAAAAGACAGCAAAGAAGGTTAGAGTAGGAAGACGAAGAAGATTACCGCGTCCTAGCCATAGTTGTCAAGTTCGTTTCGGACCTTGTTTCGGTTTGGCTCCAAAGTGAAACATTTCGGCTGAATTTCGCTTTCCAATTAGGGAATTCATTTCGGATAATTTAAAATATTAAAATATCTATTTTTTGCATGATGGAACTGGAAAATCCAGTTTTGATTGGATTTACCTTGATTTTAGAGACGATCATCATGCAAAAAACAACGATAGTCGACTTTGATTTGTGGGACCGGCACTGTTTCATCTTAGGATAAGCTAAGCTTCAACTTAGGAGAGCTGATATATATATATATATATATTGAAACAATATAAAAAATTCCATTCAACTAGTGGTGAGCCAGAGCCCAACGCTCAAATTTGCTAATCAAAATTTTCACTGGGCCACTTATATAAAATCAAAAGCAGTTAATTCTTCATAAACAGTACTAATTAAACATTATTGCTCTGCTCAAATTAAATGGCCCACTTTAGATTGATATTTTTAAAAATGATTTCATAAAGTATTTAATAACACCAAACGTTACCGTACTCAATTCGGATGGGCCTTGATCATTTTTTTGGTCCCTTGATTTTTTTTTATTAAATGGACCTCTTAACTACTCAACACTAAGTATCATTCATCATTGATTAAATATAAGTGGGCCCGTGAATAATTTTCCAGAAATTAAAAATTAATGGGCCTCACTTTCCGGAACTCATCAGGACCCCTCATTCATAAAGGCAACATCAAAATGCCTTTATAAAGATAGTATCCCGAGTTCTGACCCCGTTGCCCCTTTATCAAAAAATACAAAAGAAAGAAAAACAAAACAGAAACAAGAAGAAATGGAAGACGATGACGAGATTTGAGATTCCTGGCATTCCTGTAAGATTTTTAAAAGGAAATCAGAGTTGGGCAGCAGTGATGACCTTCGGCGAGGGAGAAATACAGGAAGATGATCACAGCGAAGGCAAGGATTCACCCTTTTGCTTTGGCAATTAACAATCTCAAATGAAAAGAGGACAAGAGAAGATTATGTGGTTGATATTTGCGGTTTCAAGTTCAATTTATAGATATAAGGTACCATGCTACCGAAGAAGGAACAAACGATCACCCGAAAAAAGGTATGTACAATGATTTGTTCAGATTTGTTCAAATGCCCAAATACAGTTTATCCATTTTTCCTCTTCTTTTAATGTTTGGCCACTCGATTCGTCCGAATCGACGGATTCAGAAATAGTTTGTTTGAAATTGGGTTTTTGGATTGAAACCCTATACATCGGGCGAAATCGAACGAAATCTGAACTGAACATCTTCAAGCGGGATGTACGGTTCAGTTTTGCCTTCGAAACAAACAAATTCGGACATTTCGTCCGAACCGAAATGAATTTGATGACTATGGTACCAGCACCAAGCCATCAAACGCATGCCTGCACCAAGCTCCAGCCGCCTGCACCGTCGTTGCACCACCATCATCGAGGCACCATCACCTATCTCCAGTGCCATCGCCCCTCGCCCTTCTCTCCCATCACCAACGCCATCACCCAACTCCACCTCCACTTCATTGAAGCAGCAAAAGCAATGAAAGTGCATAAGGACTTTTGTTTCTTTGCTTGCAGAGAGTCCAAAGCGTACCAAAAGCAAAGGAGAAGTCTCCTTGCATGTGTCTCTCTTATGTGACACGTACTGTGGACCTGAATTCAATTCGGGTCTGGTCAATTTTGACCCACTTGCAATTTGAAGCCCAGTAACATTACACCGGACATTAGAAAACCAGTCAAACAGCAGATTCGACCAGATTGAAGGTCATGATTTTTTTTCACGAGTGCAGTCAGATTTCAAATCTATTTTCGCCAGTGTTTTCGTGGAAAGCAGATCTAATACACTTTAGGTCAATCAAAATTTTAAATTAGCACTAAAAAAAGCCTCCTAAGAAGCAGGTAGAAGTGGAATCTTCATCTCTACCCATTGAGAAATTTACTGGAGCCGTTTCTCAATTATCCACATTTGTCAATCAAATTAAAATTGCAGTCAGTCAAATCCAAGCAACTCTTGCGATGATGGAAATCAGACTTAGCAGTTCAGAAAATGATCACTATGGGGATCATTATCGAGGTGAAGGTTAAGAAATAGAGTGCTGGACAGATTCCGATGCAGATGCCTTGAAGGTCAAGAAATAGGAGTGCTGGGCAGATTCCGATGCAGATGCCTTTAAACATGAGAATGGCGTGACGATGTCAATCAAATTGAACATGTAGAAGAAGATCAACCAATTGAAGATGTAAAGGAAGAGGAAAGCAAAGCGGACATTGAAGACATGAATCTAACAAGTGGTTTAGTGCTTTCACAAGAAGATCTATCCGTTGACAGCCTTCATATTGACTTTATCTTTGGGGATCAATAATGGAAATTTGGAGTTGAACAACGGCCAGTCAGAGATTGTGATCTGATGGTGCGAATTCCACACATGATGCATCCAACGGTTCGATTGCACATCCACACACAATTTGGCTCTCAAATCAAAAGATGTCATGCTCAGATTTTTCAAGATGAGTGCACAAGCTGAAGCTCAGCAGACGGATTGAAAGTTCATCCGATTGATCTTCGAACTATGAGGACATGCACCGAACTCGAGGTCGAGTTCTTTCCAAGTCGAGGAAAATGATGCAGATGGACCTCAGGCCACATGTGTAGGGCCCAAGTAGATTTAGGATTTTTTTTTTTTTTTTTTGGTGTAACAGAGTGTGTCCCAGCCCTTTGGGCCGGACTAATTCCTACGGGCCCAAGGGAGCCAGGTAAATCCTCTATGGCCCCAGTGTGGTGCAGTTTCGAACCCGCAACCTCCGAGAGCAAACCATGATCCTAGGCCAACTGAGCTACTACCCCTCGGGGTTATTTTTTTTAGGATTAAGGATTCGATTTTTCATATTATTTAGTTTCCTAGATTAATTTGGTTTCTTAGGCCCTAAGTTAAGTTTTCATAGTTATCTGGCTTTGTAGAAGATTATTTTCAGAGTAGATTGATGAAAATTGGGTTTTCACATTGAGGTACGTTATCATCATCTCTGCGGATACTTATTGTCTTCAGACACGCGCTTTGGCGCCCTATTGTGCTTCAGCACTTTCCAGCAAGCCCTAACCCTAGGGCCTGCATCACTATACCCATACCCAATATAGGTCTAATGTACATGACCTGGTTCTAATTCTGGTAGACCTGACAGGACTCAAATACAAGGCCCAATTCAAAACCCAAGTATGTTATGTACAATATACATTATGCTAAACAGGTATTTGGAAACAGACCCTACTGGATCCATCTGTTAACCAAACCTGTACTGTGGAGTGCGGACCCAGAGTCAATTATAAACTTGGCCTAAAAAGGAGGGTCCATTCATGGTTTTTTGGACACAGTCCATCCCAAAAACATCAAATCAAGATGCACTAACATCCTTAGCTTTCATTAAATATTAAAAGACTTGGGAAATCTAATATGTGCACTGGGATGATCAGAGGCAGGTAGTCATCAACTCAAGTAGAAAATGAAGCCGAACTTGACCATGTAGGTACAGACAATGTAACCAAATTTGCATGTGTAGATACAGCCACAAGGTACTTGAAACGAACTTGAGTATTCGAAATATTTGCTACATGCTAAAAGAAAAATAAATAAAATATATCTTGCCAAAGGATTCTCTCACTCGCCAAACAAAATTTTAGAACTGAGTTAATTTTAATAATGCTCATGTAGGAGATGTTGACCTGGATGATGTTGATTTCAGTTGTCAGGTTTTGGACTTCAATTGCATTTTGAGATCATACCAGAGCACTGATTATCTTTTATCATCTACTAGGATTGTATAGTCTGCTTCAATTTCTTTATAAATTTGGTTTAACTCATAAAAAGCTTACTTGTAATGTAATCAGATAGGTCACCACTACACATACATCATCAATATGAAATCCATCAGATATATGGTCTTGCATTACAGCTCACTGTAATTGCGCCACACGGCACGAAATTCCTCACGGAATGTGTTTAGACGAGCCTTCAGGTTAGGTGTTCTAAAGCTTGCATGAAGGATAGTTGCTGCCAATATGGAAATAATCACAAAAAACATGTGAGAATGGTAAATGAAATGCATTGATGATATTCAGTAAAAAGGGGAAACAACAGTTAAACAAGATAATAAAAAAGGTGGCAAGGATTATAAAGCAGGGTATAGAATTCACCAAGAAGACCAATGACAAATGCCCACAGGACAGTAAGGAGACTACAAGAAGTGATCCAAAGGACGCAACTGGCTGCAGAGAGAAAAAGAATCTCGATCAACCAACAGTGATCAGTTCTATTCTTCTTTGTTCTTTTAATCAGTACAGTGGTATTCTTTTCTGCTCTAATAAATCCATAGCTTGGACCTAATTTTGCAATGAAAACAGTAGCTTAAGTGTTTTATTTTTTTTTTACCTGCTGCAAATATTGAGACAAACATCCAACGAGGACGACCACATATATGAATTGCTCTTTTTGCTGATGGACGCCCACGAATAACAGGGCTGAAAGTAATGGTACCATTAGTAACTTCTATTTGAACTATGTCAGTGCTGAACAAATAATCGTTCAGGAAAGATATTACATTTACACTGTAGAACTTACGTTATAGGGGGCCTCATCTTTGCAGCTAAATGAGGAGAAAACTGTCTCACAGTCCTTGTTACCTTCTCGTTAAATGTAACTGCAAAGCTGTAATTTGAAACCTCGGCCATTATGTATGTACTCAAAAGGGCAAAATGGAAGGAACAAGAAGTGAAAACTACAAACTTAAGTCACCCAGCCTCAAGTAATATAGCAGAAGAAAGATTACACAGCATGTATTAGAAAAGGATAAAGAGCTTTACAATAACCAAAGCTAATAACACAGATGTTGGGCCACAGAAAATAGCCATTTTGACCAACGCACTAAAAAAACCCAAGTGGTTATTAAAGACAAAGCACTAAAAACCCCAAGCGCTCATTAAAGACAACAGATACATAGAATTAGATATAGGATCCAGAAAGAACCAAATAACTATAAAAAAAAGGTAAAATAGAATTGTATGTCACCAAAAGAGACCTTTGCCTCATACCTTAACCATATGATCATATGTTTCAGAAGAAGATAGATATGATCACAATCGTGATCATGTGTTTCTCAAAAATAGAATGATCACAACTTAACCATATGATCATCTGCATTTTTTCTTATAGCAATATCTTTTATTACTCCAAAAAAGAACCCTACTGGAAAAAGCTCAGTATAGCCAAGAAACAATAACTAGGCAACTAAAAAAGAATACAGCTAAACAACGGAATCAAAACAATCAAGCAACATTACATATAATCATATCATATGGTTCTTGAAAAATAGAAGCTAGAGAGATAAACCCATCTTAGATGCGTTCAAAGAAGGGCCATGTGGAAGGTCTTTAGAAATCCCTATTCAGAATGAATATGTTTGTGTTTTGCCGAAACTAATGTTTTGCCGAAACTAATGTTCCCTTCGTTTCGTCATTATATCTAGTCTTTCATAATTCAGCAATTTGCATAGTTCTTATATATCAACCTTTTCTAAAAGATGACCATGACACTCTCTCTCCATTCTTAACCATTTCTAATTTCCCAAGTCAAAATCAAAACTTAATGCTCTACTTTTTTTTTGAATGGTTACTTTCATTGAAAAAGAGCAAACAGTACAAGAGTTAAGTACTGACAGCAAAAGACTAGAAGCAGGAAAACACAAGAGAGACAACACCAAAAAAAAAAAAGAACAAACTAAGGCCCTGCGTTAGAGAAGGCCAGCTCTTTCCAGTGACACTATCTGTTGTAAGGAATATCCTCTAAAAGATGGGTTGATGAACAGTAAGCTAATGCCTAATTCATGCTCTACTTTCTCCATTAAGCTAATGCCTACTTCACATTTGTTTTGTATACTTTTTTAATCATCTGGATCGCTCGATTAAAGTGATAAAAAAAATAAGACACATATCATGATTTGGTAATTCATAATCCCTCTCCTTTAAATACTCTGCAATTTAGTTATTAAAAAACTGCAATTACGTCTTTAAAATGTATCTCCCATTACCCCGTATCTCTTCTTTCACCAAGATCCTTTATCTCTTCTTTCCTAGGACGGACTGGAATTGAGAAAAAGAATTAATGTAGCTGACCCCAACATAGCTTTGATGATATTGATGATAATGATGATGGACCATATGTAATCAAAATCTCTAGTTACCAAAAAGCTGTGGCAGTATGTGTTTTATTTTGAGATTTTAAAATAAACAAATAAAAAGTAAAACCCTCAAGTTGGGTTTGCATGCTTTTGACCCTAACAGTTTCTGATGGTTGTCTTGATTTCCCAAGGCTATTTGCTGACCTCTGTGTCCGGTGTCCCTAGGTCCTCTCAAAGTTTCTCCAGAGGGCTTGTTTGTTTGCATTAGATTACATCCACAAGGATTATTTAAGAGGTGAGCGTGAATGATATGAGGTGAGGGGTGAAGGATATAAGATAGCAATGTATATGGAACCTTGACATTCCTATGATTTGAATTTCTAGGGTGGGGGCTGGGTATCATCTCCTATCTTCCCCTCATTCTATTTCTATAAAAGAAAAGGCTATTTGATGCCCATTTTTGTATGTTCACCTTCACTCTTCATTTTTAACCACTTATGGCATGCTTATGTTTTTTTTTTCTTTTTTTTTTTTTTTTTTTTACGCAAAAAACAGGCCCTAAGAGACAAATAATCTTAGCTTGACACAGGCTGTTGGTAGCTGTTGTGTTATTCGAACTCTATGCTCATTTGGCTAACTTGGAACACATGTAAAACTCACAAAGGCAACCTCAGATATATGTAATAAGGCCTTAAAACTGATGAAGAACTACAATTAGTATTAATTTAAATGAAGATTCAGAAGAACAAAGAGATAACATCTTAAACAAGGCAAACCAATAGCATGCAACAACGAATAATCAAATTATAAATCCCTAGGACTAACACAACACACCATGATAACTGTCTTACAGGACAATTAATCAATACTTTGATTCATTAGACCCAAGAACCACAATCAAAACTTCGAGTTCTTAAAGTGCAACTATGTAAGCAAAGCCTTTATCAAATAACAAGCCCTCAATTATATTTCATATCACACTAGAGAACACATAAGCATGACAGAATTACATAAGACGATAAATCTTCTAGCCACGAAGCTTACCTGTCATTTAAAAAAGCAATGCTTATAGCTGTTAAAAGAGCAGCAACAATAGCCAGTGGCCTCCTAAGAAATCCCATGCCTACATTACAAAAAGCAACAATGATGAGAATAATAAAAATAGAGAGAGAAATACTAACAATCAAACTAACAATGCTTCAGCCCCCAAAAAGAATTTGATAACATACCAAGAATGAAAATTATCATGATGAAGTAATTTGTTCGATAGCTGCATAAAGACACCAAAAGAATCAAATATTTTTAAAAAGTCAAAACATCAAAAGGAAAGAGAAAAATTAAGTAAAAGATGATCTACTGGCAAGAGATCAACAGGAAGTACTGAAGTTACAGAAGCATGACCCTAACCGTTTGTCAGACTACATGTAAAATAAAGGCAAAGTAAAGCCTCCATTTCCCAGACATAAAAAGACCCATGGGTCATATCAAAAGTACAAAAATTCAAAATTCTCCCCTCCTTTAAAAAAAAGAGTCAAAAAGCAACTCTTCAAAACACTAATAAAAAAAAAAAGAGATTCACTTTTTACACAAAAGGAAAAAAATATTCCTTACCAATCCATTAAAAATAAAAGACCATCATAACCCCTTTATATTTTATTCTCTCTTGATTTGATGCTTTACTTTACCATTATTTTACAAGAAAGTAACCAAACGGGCCAAGCAACACCTTGAATATTGACCATAAATAAATAAATATAAGAAAGGTCAAGCAAAATCATACTAGAAATTGTGAGTTAGAATTATAATTGGACCTCATATAAAACCAATCAAATGGAGCAGAAGACTATAGCTCCAAAATAAGACTATTGAACATAACCAGCTCTATGAAACAAGATCCAGTATCTACTGCCTGCACCCTATGTGGTGCAAGCTGAGTTTCCGGAACCCAGTGCATACATTATGGACTGTTGGATAAGAGGGACATGCCATAGATTGGGTATGGCTCTAACTACATGTTGCTTGGATTAACTTAGGGATCCAATCAGTATCCTAAACAAGTTAAGAAAAAATCAACAAGTGCTATTAAATATCTGAATCCTCTATATGTGTTCCTTCTAAAGTTGAAGGAGATAACAGAAATCAACTACTGTTATTTACAATTACATGGCATCAGCCAAGCAAAGTTTCCTCATTTGAAACTCTACTCTCTTTTTTTTCTTTCCAATAATGGCAGGTTAATCTTCTGCAACCCCCACTCCCAACGCCTCCACTGCCACCTCCGCCAAAACCTCCAATCCAATTTAGCTAGCCAAAACTGTTCCTACACTAGTCAATCTTATCTCAATCAAACTTTTTGAAAAGGAAAAAAACTATCTTCTATGGAAGAGTCAATTCATCCCATCAGTACATGATTACAACCTCACACCGGATATCCCATCACTGTTAGTGCTAGTCATACATGCACACCTTTTGGTTGTAAATTCTGCATCAATTAGTCCAAGACCTTGCCTGAGTCACTTCAAGGAAGATCATGTTCGAAGGTATTGCTACAAGTCTTGGAAGGCCCAGATTCATCGAGGAAGACCTCCATCTTTGTGCCAACCTATTCAGGTAATTTGGACCATAAAATGATTAGGCCCCTAGAACCCTTAGTTTAATTGGTTAATTTAATAGGGTTTAACTGGAAACTCTGAGCATTGTATATGGCTCAATTCAGCACAGGGGATCGGCTAACCACAGGGCATTACGGTCAGCTCGCGGTCATTTTTCTAGAAGCTGAACTTGGATTTTACCCTGTCTTACGGTTAGCTTACGGCTGGCTCACGGCTGGCCGTATGCAGCCAGCTGTAGAACAAAATGGCAGTTTTGAATGAGGGTCAAACTAGCTGTTGGGGCCTGGCGGCAAACCACCAACTAGCCATTAGAACCCTTTCTATATATACTTGAGCTCATTCCAATGACCATAACTAATGTGATTTTGAGAACTCTTTCCCAAAGTTGGAAAACTCGTGACTCAGATTCGACTCGTCCAATGCAAAAAAAAATCGACTCGGATAGGGTCAAAGCGTAGACTCGGAAGAGTCATGTTTTTTTAAAAATATTTAAAAATAAATCCATTATTTATAAAATCTAAAAATACATTTATTTACATGATTCATAATAATCAATTCAAATTAATAAATTTATATATGCAAGAAAAGTACTACAATAAGGAAAAAAAAAAAAAAAAAGAAATAGTGCAGATTATATAATTTGTTAGTCCAAATATAAAATGTAAAAGATCAAATATAAGTTTTAAATTACATTCCAATCATCATTTTTAAATTACCGACTCCAAACATCATGCATAATTACTTACAAATAAACTTTAATTTTTTTAAAATTAGATATGCCTATTAAATGGTTTGGAATACAAACAATTTATTAAAATGAGATGACTCAGCTGAGTCTCCCCTATTTTTGATTAGGTCCTTCGTCAAAAGTTGATGACTCGGGAGAGTCAAGAGTCAAGAGTCAACTCGTAGAGTTTTCCAACCATGTTCTTTCCCTACACTTGTGCCCTCATAGAGCTCCCAAAATCCAATTCCACTCAGACTTAGGCTTCTATTAGTCATACTTAAGAGCATTCAAAGCTCTCATTAAGTGTGTTTTGTGGAATCAACTTCTAGGGAACCTTGAGCCTACCAAGTTAAACAATTTATTCCCTAGTCTTAGAATCCCTAGTGGTTGTGCACATATTAGAGCATCATCATCTCCAAGGAGCAAAGGAAGGAATCAAAGCTTGGAGAATCATTCAAGCATCGAGGAACACTCTCAAGACCTAGTCACGAGGCAAGTGTTCTTAGTTTCATTTGTAAAATTGGGCTGTAAAGTGGATTAGATCTTTGTGATCGAACCACTATAAAAATAGGATTGGTGGATGTAGAACTGTGTGATCGAACCACTGCATCATAAAATTCTAGTGAGCGTGTGATTGGAGGTGTACCTGTGTTGTTGCCTCAATTTAGTGGAACCAAGGGTGTTGAATCCCTTGAGAGTGGATGTAGGTCAAGGGACCGAACCACTATAAACCCTTGTGTGCCCATATCTCTCTTATGCTTCATCTCCACTTCTTGATTCATTGAGATACAAGTGCTAGTTAGATATACACTTCTTGTTTTAGCACACAACACACTACTATTTCACATTGATCATCTCAGTGCACTCTTTAAGTGTTTAGCGCACTCACTTATAACAATTCACTTGTGTATTTTTGGTACACAGTCATACATATATTGTTGACCATTTCAAGTGAATTTGTAGCTGTTGTTTAATTGAACTTAATTGGTTTAAATTAGTTAGTAATATATATTTAGGCCTTGTTTGGATCGTCTTAATGTTTTGATGTCTTAATCTGTCTGAAAAAGATCTGTGAGTCTAAGATCTTATTAGAGCTGCGAGTTTAAGATCTTGTTAGCTGTTCTGTAATAAGATCGTTTGGCAACACCTGAACGTGATGAGATCTGAATTGAATAAGACTGTTTGGTAATGCATCTTATCCATGTCTTAAATTAAGGGTAATTTCTATCATTTAAAAAAAAATGGTTTTAAGCCTGAAAAACTTCTGTGACATAAATTTGTTTCTTTTGACTCAGACAATGTCCAGTACACTCTATACTCATTTTTTTAAACTTAAAAAAAAAATCATGTTTTAACTATCACAATGCATGTTCCATGTCATAATCACCTACATTATTACATAAAGTTTAATAATAGTTCGCTTATAAAAGGACTAAAGACACATCACTATAACGACCACCAAAATGATAAAAAAAAAAAACAGCCAAAGCCACAAAAACACTTTCGAGTCCACATCTAGAACTATTTGCACTTGGTGGTGATTCCCTTTAACTTGAAAATTTTAGAGCATACAAACAAAAGCTTCTACTCATTGGTCTCATTGTCCCATTTAAATGCTCCTTTTATGGTTCTGCCAAAATGAAAAACAAGTAATTTAGAATAATATTAATCATTAAATGAAAGAGATAGAGAGATTAGGGCTCCAATCGTTGATATTGGTGAGGGTTGTTACGGGAATTTTAAAATTATTTTAAAGTCCTGAAATGTCTTACCGCTTAAGATGTTGGGGTCTTAATTCCAGGAGCTGGATTTTGAGCTCCTAGAATTAAGATAATTTCGTCTTAAATAACAAGTCGTCTTAGCACTTAAGACATGTTGTTATTGCGTACCAAACAATCTTATTTAGTTTTTTTGTCTTAGCGCTTAAGACACAAGACATTCAGATCCAAAATTAAGACGATCCAAACATTACCTTAGAGTCCTATTACCCCCTCCCTCTCCTCTTCTTTCCTTCTCCTCCTTCCCCCCTCTCAGACTTGTATCTTGGTCTAGCTTGGACTTTCAATCACCACCACAGACTACATCTTCATCCACAAATTCAGCCACTACACCTAATCCTGCTTATGACCAATGGAAGCAAATAGATAAACTAAGTATCTCTAGGATCTTCTCCACCATTAATGAATCAGTGCCTCCAGAAGTTGTCTGCTTACCTGCTTTAAAGGGCATTGGAATTCTCTACATGACATCTTCATCCTACATAGCACAATGCATGAGGTAGAACAGCAACAAAAGATTCAATCTGTCGCAAGGGTCAAACTATGGATGTCAGTTGATCAAACAACCCAAGCATCTCCGTGACGCACTTGACGAAAACAAGATTCCATGGATCTTGAATAGCCTAGATTGCAACTAAAAGTGGTCCATACCACATTTCAGACTCAAGACATTTACCCAAGAATCAAAGAAGTGTTGTCCATGCTTTTTGCTCAAGAGGCGCTTTTGCAATCATATGATGACTTTAATTAGCCCAACCAACCATCTGCCATGGTCGGGCAACATGGAGGGTTATGACCTCAAGTTAATGACAATGGCCATCATTGCCATCACAACAATCCTAGATGATGCTCTCAAGGTCGTAAGTGTGGTTCAATCATCCCTTCGACTGAATCCTATCAAAGACGACCTGTCACAAAACTGGTCATACTGGCCTCCAAAGTTGGCAGCCATTTAATGAATCCTATCAAGCAACTAACACAGTAGTCAATCCTCCGTATCAAGCCTTAGCAGCTCTTTCTCTTCAAGGTACAATTGAAGAGTCTTGGTGTCCTATTATGTGTGCCTCTACACATGCCTCAAAGAGTGGTATCGATTTTATGTGAATTTTTATTGATCTTTTCAATCAATACTTGTTTTTATTCTTTATGTGGTAAATCTGATGTTTTTTCTTTGTTTCATTCAATTTTGAACAAACGGTTGAAAACCATTTTGAACGTAAAGTAAAAACTTTGTGAAGTGATCTTTCTCTTCAAGGTACAATTGTATAGTCTTGGTATCCTATTATGTGTGCCTCTACACATGCCTCAAATAGTCGTATCGATTTTATGCGAATTTTTATTGATCCTTTCAGTCAATACTTGTTTTTATCCTTTACGTGGTACATCTGATGTTTTGCTTTGTTTCATTCAATTTCATCACACAGTTGAACGTAAAGTAAAAACTTTGTGAAGTGATGGTGAAGTCTATGATGCACAGATACTTCTACGTAGTCAACGAATCGTGTTGTATCGTATCCGATATTTCACTTTTTATGTGTAAAACCCGTGTCCCTTCCATGTTCATGGTGTGTCCTTGTCATATCCATGTCGTATTTGGGCATCATAAGGTGAAGGTGAACTCACTTTAAATGAATTTTGCATTGCATTTTTAACTCTTTGCACTAATTATGGATGAGTTAATTGCTCATATTCAAGCAGAGTTACCAATAATGTTGATAGATAAATCAAGAGATGGTGTGAATGCAAAACCTAAGAGATAGCGAGAGGCTATAAAATAAGCCACACAAAAGCAAAATATATGGATTATAACTTCAGTGGGCATATACAAAGAGCTGACCTATAAAAATTGAACCCGAGAGATACCACAAAAAGATTCATTCCATTACCTTCGCTTGATAATTAGTAAGGATGGAAAGATTAATGAAGATGTCAAATATAGGATAAATGCGGGACGGTTGAAGCAGAGACTTGCTTTTGGAGTGTTTTGTGATTGGTACATGCCAACAAGATTGAAGGAAAATTTTTATAAGACAACGATTAGACCAGCTATGACCTATGGAGCAGAATGTTGGTCAATCAAGAAGCAATATAAAATGGATGTAGCAACGATGAGAATGTTAAGGTGGATGTGTAGTAAAACTAGAAAGGATAAAATAAAAAAAACAAGCACTTTCGAGAACATTTAGAGGAGGCATCAATAGGGGATAAGATTACAGAGACCCGTTTGAGATAGTTTGTGCATGTCCAATATAGGCGTGCAATACGCCAGGAAGGAAAGGCATAGCTGTGCAGGTTGATAGCCCACCAAGGGGAAGGGGTAATCTAAAGAGGAAGTGGATGGAGGTAGTAAAAATAGATCTTAAGACGTGTAACTTATCTGAAGATTTATCTTAGGATAGATAGGAATGGAGAAACATAATTCATATAGCCAACCCAACTATTTTGGGTGAGCTATTGTGATGCTGGCCAGACCCATAGTCTACCAACTAATTGAGCCTAGTCCACAAGCCCAATAGGTCATTCATTTAGTTAGAAATTTTAATTACTTAAAGAGACTTATTTAGAGAGTTGTTGTTTTTGATTTAGAAGTCATTAAAGTTAGGAGTTTTATTTTATTTGTATAGTAACCAAGTTTAGTTTCCTTTATTGTCTAGGAAAAATAGAGTCCTGCTAGGAAAGGGGATGTCCAACCCTTCCTATAAATATGTAATCCCTCCATTAGGAGAGTAGTTCATGATTAATCAATAATAAATATTGGTTTGTTTGGTTTTCTCTTTCTCTTCAATAGAAGAGTGCTATTGAGTTCCGAGAGGAATTCGGCCCATTCCCATCTCTGGAGTTGGTCCTCGCTGGAATCCGTCCATCATCACTGGAACTCTCTTGTATGGTTTGTCTACATCCTTTCCATCACCACCTCCATCATCACTTGGAAAAGTCCTCACTGGAATCCGTCCATCATCACTGGAACTCTCTTGTATGGTTTGGCTACATCCTTTCCATCACCACCTCCATCATCACTTGCGGATTCCAGGCTGTGTGAAATGGTATCAGAGTGAAGATCCGATCTCAGATTGCCGTCCGTATGGCCGATTCATCCATCAGTACCAAACCCATCTTCTTTCAACCCTAATCCATCCCAAATCACCCGAGAATCCCAACCCCTGCCAAACCCATTCTCCTTCCCTCCACACAAAACCGACAGTTCCAAACCTTCCAAACCCCCCAGCCGAAACCAGAACCCACCTTCCACCTTACTCATCCACGTCACCACCAAACCCTCCCCGAAACCATAACCTAATACCATTCAATCCGAAACCCAGAACCCCTAAAAAAAACAAAGCAAAAAAATATATATCCAAACGGAAAAAACAACGACTTTGCATTAATGACAAAATTGAAACGACTAAGTTGGAGTTTTTTTCCTAAAAAAAAAAAAAGCACTTCTTCAAACAGAATTGATCAAATCTACAATCAAAATTGGGGCTTTTAATCAGAAATCGACAAGAAGTAACCAATTACACAAATGAAATAAAATAAAATAAAAAAACGACTTTGATCAGAACCGATCGAATCGACAGAAACAACAACAAGAGTCAGGGTTTCTGATCAAAGCCGAACATCAATTCAATCGAACAGAGTTTCCTCATGAGACCGAGAAAGAGAGAGATATCGTACTAGTAGAGGTTGCATTTGAGGCGGCTATTCCACTTGGAATAGGACCGAGGGATGGTAAATCGGGAGAAGAACTCGGTCAGGGGCCGTGGAGGAGACGCCCAGTCCACCTCTCGCAGCGCGTCCATCAGATCTTCAGCTGTTACGTTTCCCCAATCCATTTCTTCTTACTTCTTACTTCTTCTTCTTCTTTCTTCTTGTTACGTGAGAAACCCTAAAAATGGAGAGAGGAGATGAGAGGCTGGTTGTTTGGAGGGTTTGTTTGTTTGTTGATTGGGTTCGGTGGTCTTGCCCTAGGAATTGGAGGAATGGAAGAGACACGAAGCCCACCAAACAAGTAAGAGAGAGAGATGAGAACAGGCACGGAAGGTGTGGAGCTGGTGGGGCTTGGATTTGTTATAAATAAAGGTTCAAGGGTATAGGATGGGAAGAAGAAAAAATTGTTGGATCTTTTCGTCACGTTTCGGTGTCGGGGGAGAGATTAGTTGGAGTTCTGCGCTTTGTGTGTTGCTGTAAAATCCGCCGTGCAATTACACAAGAATTATTGTGTGAAGAGAGCTGCTAAAGACACAGCGCAAGCATCTCTTTACACACCCGAAATAAGTGAAAAAATTATCAAAATTCCTCTATGCATTCTTCATTGTTTCTAAAATATCCTGTTTCTAAAATATCCAAACCCCACTACCCCTATTTTCTCAGTTCACTCCCCTTCTTCCCCCCTTTTTCCCTCTCCATGCCGCCCCCTCTCTCCCTCTCTCTCTCCCTCCTTGACTCTCCCTCCACAACGCCCACCGCCCTATCTCCCTCTCCCTACCTCTCTAACGGTGGTGGATGGGATGGGGGGTTAGGGTTGGGTGGTTTAGTGTAATAAAAGGAAGTTGGGGGGGGAAAGACTTTTGTTAGATATCTTTTTTGGTAATTTTACACAGGGATATATTGGTCATAAATAAAAAGGTTGTGGCTACAGAAGCTTGGGTTGTAACATTAGCAGCTTTCCTGTGTAAAATCTCCTTTTGAAAAAAAAGGGGTGTCTATTGAGAAGTCCCACACATCCCACATTAGGGGGAATTTCTATTTGCACCCACTCAAAATGCTGAGCCAACCCACATTTAAAAAAAAAATTTAATTCCAAGAATGCCCATATGTGAATTTCCCTAATTACCCTTACTTTCATGTTCCTCTTCTCTTTAAGCACTCTGGTTCTTCCTGAGTCGATTTTTCCTTCCTATTCACTTCAAAGACCTCCTCTCTTCAGGTTTTCATCTTTACATCTTCTGTACTTATTTCCCTTTAACAGCATATACTTCTTCTTCTACTCCTTCTCATCTCCCAATCCATATAAAGGTCCCACTTTAGAAGAACTAATCTCCCAATCCATTTCTCCATTTCCTTATATAAGTTATCACATCTCCAATCCAAGACACCACATTGTGTTTTAGAGAAGCTATCTATAATATGGACAAGCAAATGACCAGATATGAAGAGAAGGTATCGTATTTTTGACACATGCTTTCATTTTTTTTCCATTCGCGTCCTGCACGAATTTGCAGAGCCACTCATAAGTGTATTGCACGACTCTGTATATTCCGTGCATAAGTGTATTGCACGGCTCTGTATTTCCGTGCACAACGCACGGGTTTTACTCTCCATGCACAATCAATGTGCACGGATCTGCATTTCCATGCACATTGTAATGCGTACGGATCTGAGTTTCCGTGCACATTGTAATGTGCATGGATCTGCGTTTCCGTATGGACGTGAATCATGTTTTTCATTTTGCCTCTCAACTATCACTGATTTCCCATCTCCCCTCTCTCATCCCTTCCATTCAATCACAATTGCAACCTACACACTCCATTCCATTTGCATGCACTCAATCCATTTGCATTACATGTTTATTTTTACCCTAAAAAAAGATTAACAATGAAGAAAACAAAAATGGAAGAAGTTGAAGATGAAGAGGTGCTTTGGGAAATGACGATGATCTGTCTTTGCTCACGAAGAAGAGAAGATGATCCGCCTTCAAACGTTTTCACTCACCGCAACTCGAAAATGACATCGTTCTTGCAATGAAGGAAATAAGGAAGAAGAACGGAAGAAGAAGAAGAAGAAGGAGAAGGAAGAAGAAGGGCAAGGTGGCAATCTTCGGTGGGTGAGCTCAGTAGAAAAGTGGATTTTATGTTTTTGCAGTGGGTGAGCTCAGTATGTGGGTCTACTCAGCATTTTGAGTGGGTGCAAATAGAAATTCCCCACATTAGGCTTGATATGTCTTCATATACTATGGGCTTCCACCTATCAGCTTAAGCTTTTGGGTTGTATATGGTTTATTACATAGTATCAGAGCCGATTCCGTTCCCGTCGTTCTTGTGTAGCCCATGTGACAGACTCGTCCATAAAATTTGTTTGGCATACACGTGAAGGAGAGTGTTTGGCCTTCCACCTATCAGCCTAAGCTTTTGGGTTGGTATGTAGTTTCTTACAGTGTCCAATCTGGCCCATGCACAAGTGAACGCGGCCTAACATGCAAAAGCGAGGGCTTTTCTGTTATCTTAAAGCCCAGAGGTAAGTTAGGGCCCCAAATCTTAAAGGTCCAGTCTAGGGTTTGACCAAACTCTTTTCCACCTATTATCTATTGACATATATATATTTTTTAACGTAATCTATGATGTATATAAAAGATTGTTATGTTAAGAGGTACTTAATGTTCTATTCGGATGTACTTCTTCCATATTTGCATGAGAGATAACCTTTTTAACGGGCACATGAGAAAACTCATGACAAATCAAGCTCCCTCGACCCTCACACTCACTTACTCCATCAATTAACACTTATTCTAATTTTAGCACTAATTTGAATAATAATCACATTCGAATTAAATTTCATGAAAAATAAAATTTAAGAAATCATGCAAATCAAATTCGATAAAGATTATCATTTAGATTAATGTCAAATTAGATTGAGTATTAACTCATAGGGGTTAGTGAGAGTGAGGAGGTTGACTTTATCATGAGTTGTCCCATGTAGTGGTAAAAGGGTTAATGTTTTTATACAAATCAGTGAGAGGCACCTTCTAGCAAAACACAACACATGATATATAATATATAAGAGGTTTTGGCTAGTAACTTACCTCTAAAGATGGGAAAACGGATCACCTGTTTAGACCAATCAGGGGGTGCCACATGGGGGAGATAAAAAAAATTTATTTATTGGAGGAGATGGGATTTGACATCTCCTCTCATGTGTCACCCCCTGATTGGTCCAAATAGGGGATCTGGTTCCCTAAAGATGGCATTTTCCTCTCTTCCCAAAAGCTCTAAATTTTTCCATACATTCTCCATAGTAGGGAAATGACAAAAGTACCCAATTTTAGGATTGTCAAGTTTTTATAAGAAAATTTGTCATGTATAACAATTTCGAGATTTGGGTGAAGTGGTCTTCAATGGAACTTAGTGCAAGGTGTGCCGATCTTCAATGTCCTTGGCGCATACATGCATCCGTTGTGGAATATGGGCTTGAGTTTCGAGTGCAAACATATTCTTAAAATCATACATATTTGAAGCCAATGATGGGGCTAGCACAGTCTCCAGCAGCATCTAAATTGATAATTGACTTTATCAAGGAACGACTTCGTCTCCACGCAAGCTACACTCCGAAAAAAATTATTTCAGAATTTCAACTTGAGTTTAGCTCTAAGATTAGCTACAAGAAGGCTTGAAAAGCAAAAGATATAGCACTGCTTGAAATACAAGGTTCATATGAGGAGTTCTGTAGAATTTTGCTTGATTATTGTCGTGAATTAGATATATCAAATCCAAGTAGCATGTATCATCTAATTAGGGAAAGACAATGATTATTTCCAAAGGTTCTTTTGGGCATTCATTTCAACTACTAATCATTCAAAAACTCATTGTGCCCATCTTGAAGGAGCCCATTGAAGCAGTGCAAATTATGAATTAATTTTTGTTTGAGAGAACTCAAATTATCAATTAATTTCTGTATATCCCAAGAGAAGGGATTACATCCTATATATAATAGAGTACCAACATAATTTTATTAATCAATCTCTACTACTAAGAAAGTTCTTGACTCTAAGAATCTTGGAAATTAGAAACTACCTGATCAAAGCAATTAAGAATTCTACTTACTATGGGAAAACATCTAGAAAGTCTAAAACTAGAAACTCCCATTTTGAAAATTTTGTTACTGCAGGGCCTTGTGGGCCTTAGGCCTTCTGGAATATACTTTCAATCGGGACCTAGTAGTCTGGCCTGGGGCCCAATAGTCTGGCTTGCATCACCCATCTTGGCAGAATATACTCAAGTGTTCGATTTGTTTCCACTAGCATTTGTATTAGCTAAGATAGAGGAAAAAGACACGAGAGTGTTTTTTTCCGTATTAGATCTTAATGTGGAACCCTTTCCTAATTTGACCATTATGTCTGACAGATAGAAAGGTCTCAAGAAGCTATGTGAGAATGATTTCCCAATGCTAATCACTTTTACGGCATGCAACATATAATGTCAACTTTCAAAGATAAATTTATAGATGAGGGACTGGTTGATTCGAGTTGGATATGATTAGCACTAATACATAGCTAAGAGTGCATTGCTTTTTACTAGCTTGGATTTGAGGTGGGCACCACTAGAGGATTTGTAGTACTAAGCTTAAAGAACTACATGTGATTAATTTGTAAATAATTTGATCAAACTGTGACTTGTTGGAAATGAACTATTCACACTTCATTTTAAACTACTTGATTTCAATTCATAGCTCAAACTCTTCTGAACAAAATAGGTAACTATAATTTAAAAGTTTAATTGCAGTTCATGTATTTGATAATCTGTCTTTTTTCTTTTCTTTTGTTCTGTACTTATGTATTTTTTTCATGGATAGATTTCGACATAATAATGACGTATTACAATGCTTGCAGCAAATGGTAGTGATTTCTTTGATTTATTTCTGATGACTTAAGAAGAAGATGAGGATTGCCAATTGCAATTCTGACTCATCCAATCCATTTCCAATGCTGAAAAAACATAGACCCACCATTCTAGTGGAGAGTCTTTTGAGTAACTTGCGTATGTCTGACTTGATAATAGTTCAGATTCAATTAGACCCATACGCTTTGCCTGACAGCACATCTAAGTCAGATATCATTAGACTCATTTGATTTGCCTGACTGGTACATCAACCTGCTCACTGGAGCAAGGCAAAAATACGATCTTAAACAGAGCCCATTCCCACCAGTAGTTCTTAGTAGCTCTCTGATTTTAATATTCCCACCATAGGATGTTTTGACCAAAGTTCCAACCCCTTCACAAGAATGTGTTTTTCATGTGATAGCCCACTGAACATTTTCGTCCTATACCATCATCTTTAGACTTTTCATCAGCCATGATAGTAAATGAAGATGAAATGAAAGAGTACAAAAAGAAATGCTATAACTGAAACCTTCTTGGCTGCCATTTTAGGATATAGACTGGATGAAGCTATAAACCAACTTTAACTAAATTAAAGTTCCAATGGACTCATGGTGTGACTAATAATAGACTGCATGAAACTGGTAATTTTCCTATGGACAAAAGAATTTTACAAAATTGTATATCTTTTTTCACACACTCACAATCACACACAAACTCATTTCCCTCAACATTTGAGGACAAGAAATCCCATAATTGTATTACTTTGGACTCGTTAGGCCACATTTTGTAATAGATATAATTTGAAAAATTTTCATCTTTCCCCTTTGAGCTGAGGATTTCTGCCATGTGGAGGAGAATGAACATGTGAATCCTCAAAAGTGAGGATTTATGATGGTCCAAATCCTCAAGGGCTTATAATTGCCAAACGCAGCTTCTCCATGACTTTGTAAAAAAATAAAATCCTTGTCCCAAAGAATTTGGTTGCCAAATGTTACACCCCGACCCGATTTAACCTTGATTAGTATTAATTAATGGTGTTTTAGCTAAATTAAATATGTTTAATTGTTAATTATAGTGATTAGTGTTTATTAGACCCTGTAGACCAAGTTAGACGAGTTTTGAACCTTATATAGATGAGAGAACCGAGTTGACTCAATTGAGTAGAGTCGAGGGCTTTTTTGTAAATATAGGTTTTCGTGTTTTTCATGAATTGCACATCATTTTGGTATCTTCACGTGTATTTCGATGAGTAGATCAATTTCCGTAATAGACCCTACTTCATTTGACTAACTATTGAGTATTTGGACATCTATTTGACTTAAAATAAAAAAAATATATGTTCTTTTGTGGATCTTCTTGCAAAAATGCCAACTCCACCCCTTAAATAAGATCTTATGCACTCTTCCTTCACTCCTTTCCTCTTCCTTCCACCTAATCCCTATTCTTCTTTTTCCTCTTCTTCATTCCTCCTTCTCTGTTCTCTTGATCAAGAAGCTTAGTGGTGCATGCATTATAGAAACAAAGTTTGGAGTCCTCCTCCCTTATCTCCTTCAACCTTTCTCCTCTTGTAGAGAAAAGAAGCACCTCCATTATCTTCCACCCCTCCTCAACTCCAAGTTCTTGTTGAAGTAAGGGCTAAAGCATCTCCTTTTGTGTTCATAGAAGTGCATTAGAGTCAAAGGACTCTTGGACATTCATACACACATATTCATATAGTTTTCCATGATTATTGTGATTAGGGTTTGAGCATTTGGGGATTTTTGGGTTTCTTGAGGTCAAGTGTAGAGTAAAGCTTTGGCATCTCTATTGAGGCAAGTATAAGCATAATTTGGGTTTACATTTTGTTAATTTCCATTTGATTCAAGTATTATTCTCTCTCAATGATTTTAGTTTCTTAAGTTGAAAATGAATTGGGTTTGTTTATGTGGTTTTGATCTAAGAGTGAATGGAAATATTCTATAATGTATAGAAAGGGAGCAAGGAGGCTCAATCTTTGCAGGTTTAAGATTAGAAGAAGTGAAGAGAAGAAATAGAATGGAGAAACAGACCAGAAATTCCGAAATGGAATTCTGGAGTGGGCGCTCGAGCGCGCAAATGCCCGCTCGAGCGGACCCACTCTCTAAAATTTCCGGAATGGAAATTTATGCTGGACGCTCGAGCGCGCCAATGTGCACTCGAGCGCACACCCCCTCTGGAACCCTCCGCTCGAGCGCACATAGGGTTGCTCGAGTGGACTTGACCCATTTCATTTGGGCTTTTGGGCCCAATTAAAAGGAGTGTTAACACTCCTAGCCTTTATTAACCCTCCTTAATCCCCCATTTAGTGGATTTTGGTGGTCACCCTCGCGTTCGTAGGAAACTAGGAATTTCCGAGACCTTATGACTATAGAATGTAAACTTTAACCATATAATTTGGGCTGATGGATATTCTTTAGTCCAAAACTATGCTATGAAAATTTGTTGGGAAATTCAACTTATCTCTTATAACATGGTGGCACCAAAGAAGGTAGTATTCATTGACTTTCCCAGCTTACTTTGCATTGGACGGTGGAGGACTAAGAAAAAGGATAATCTAAAGTTGGATAGTAAGGATATCTTGATTTCCTTAGTTAACTGCATTTCATATTGGAGTATGAATTCATCTCGGACCTCAAAATTCTATTCAATAGATTGATAATATTCTTAGTAATCCTTGATGTTTAGTCTTTTATATTCAATTCGTAATTTCGTTTGGTACATCCGAATTGATAATTGTTAGAAATGAGGATTGAGTAAGAAATTAAAAATATGTGATTATCATTCGATGCAATTATGATTAAATGAATATAAGCTTACTCAAGTCCACTTTTATTCCGAGTATTATTTGATTCTATCGAGTCGGCACTACTTAGCTTCGACCTTGTGATACCCAACGGGATTACACTTGGTTTAGTTATTTGAGACTACTGCAGTAAGTCATATGGAGCTCCGGAACTCCAGACCCGGGTAGCCAGCTAGCCTTTGGCCGGGCCGCTGGTGACATCCCAATTAGATTTGCTTTCTTTTGAGAAGATAAGCTTAAGGTAGTAGCCAATTTGCGTGTTAACATTTTACTTGATCAGTTATGCATAAATCATTCATTTTAGCACAATTTGCCTAGTTGATACCTATTATTGACTTCTGTTAATTTACCTGTCTTAAATTCGATTTGATACATTATGTATTTCCTTATTATTGCCTATACTTGCTTAATCGTCGTATTAATGTTACTACTATTGGTGTCACAGTCACAGGTGTAACCTCTGACCCTACAGAGGTCGAGGAGAGAGCGAAGGATACCCAAAAGGTACCTTCAGGGTTAGAAGAGTGGCTCGAGCCTGAGGCCAAATGAATTTATACTTTTGGTATTGATTGTATAAGGTTCTTTCTACGTCTCTTTTGTAAAATAATGTAAATAATTGTATAATTCTTTTGTATTGAAACTTGAATATTAAATGGACTGAATGGGATTTTGATACCTCACACGAATGAATTACAGCTTCCGCTATGTTTAATTGCTTTGGATGTGTTTCGGTGAGTTCTAACTCAAGTATATGGTAGTTGTTTTCTCCTTCGTGTGTTGTAACTTGGCTCGAGACAAGCACAACACGCGGGAGTACGTGTGAGACACTTCGGAGATTATCCTAGGCCAGGGTGATTCGGGACCGGGATGTGACACCAAACATGACCTAAACATTTAAGCAACCACAGGCCATTATCTCCTCTATTCTTGGGTGGTCAGCAACATAACTACCAGCTTACTGTGTAGAATAAATTTGAATTTGCACCGCCCTTTAGCTATTTTATCCATGACTGCATCATCACATAGGAGAGGAGATATGGGCTCCCTACTCGTAGGGAATAGGGCCTCAACAAACTCAAACTCACTGGAAAACAAAAAAGGGAAGTGAAAGCATATGACAAAAAAGCAAATTACTTAAAAATTTATTCTAGGTTCATTCTGTTAATAACCCAAATAAATGGGTACAAACTATCTCTAGCATATACTAGAAAAAACCTAGAATTAAAAAATATTTAAATCAATTTTTGCGATGTTCCTCGAAAAAGAAAGCTGTTCCTAACAAACAGCCTGCACTGTGAGGATGGTTCCATTCTGGCCACCTGGTAAACTTGGTGTCACAGGAATAGAACATCTTGTTTGACCCACGCATGCCTGTATCAATAATAACAAAATTATGCAATGAAATAAAATAAAATAGAATAAAATGAATGAGTACAAATTAAAAAATGAAATACCTGTTGAACGTAGTTTAGAAGGACACCCTCACTTGGGCCTACATAGGACCCACAAGTGCCATTTGTGGGTTTCAAGCTAGCAAATCCAATGCTTGAAATAGAACTGTCACTTGAACATTCTAACTCCATTACATCACCCATAGGAACACCTGCACACACAGTCCCAACTGTGACAGTTTGGAAATTCACACTGAATGGGCTCCCTCCCATTTCTTCCAACAAGACCAATGAATTATTGTCTGATTTAAGTATTGATCTCGGCACATGATACCTGTTCCAATTAAGATTTAAATTGTGTACGATTTTCTCTGAATATCTCAAAAATATAATGTTTGAAGGACTAAGAAAGCACAAAATAGGCATACCAATTCTGAGTTGGCAGCCCACAGCCAGTTGCACATTTCTTAGGACCATATCGGCCACCATACCAGCAGGGTCCGCAATCTGAGGGAGCCAGAATGGTAGGCCAAAATCGCCCAATGCTGTAACCATTCACCCATGCCTCTCCCTTTTGTAGGCCTTGCAAGTTTACCACTACAGGGTTATTCCCTAGTGGTGCACTGAAGGTTGTCTAAAACACAACCGTAAAAGTATAAGATGATAAAAGAATAAAATGATGCACTACATAAAATTTACCAAGAAAGAGAGTACCTTGTACCAAGTCAAGGGACTCCGAATCGGAATAGATTCGTATTGCCAATCAATATCATCCTCTGCCCAGATTTGATTTATTTCACCATTTAAACCAACCTAGGACCAAGTAAAAATGGACAATGTCAGATTATTAAAAGGATTACCAAATAGCATGCTTTTGTAAGACAATTTTTTGTATTGTACTTTACTTTGTAAGTCCAAGGGTTTGTTGATAAGTTCATTTTAAGATTTCCATTGCCACTTAACTCGACTGAACCTCCAGCACCTCCAGCAATTCCGGTAGGAATCGTATCAAAAAATGGACCATAATTCTACTCATCAAAACAAAAGATGTGAGCAGTCAGGATCACTCAGTAATTAAAACTATAAAGACTAAAATCATCAATTTTAAAATCCTAGTTATGTAAACACCTTCAGACCAACAGTAGAACTCAGCAAGGCTATGTTATTGGTGCGATGATGATGACTAATCTTAACTGGCACCTCTAGCACAAAATCTTGTTTTCCATCTGAACTGTAACTGGATCCTGCATACGGCATACGCAAACACAATTCGTATTAACAAATAGAAAATCACATTAATACATGTTATTATGAAGAAGATCACTGGTTATTTGATCAAACAACACAGGTCGGAATGCGGGTTGAAAGGATTTGTATTTACCTACATGTTTTCCATTAAAGAAAACATGAAGACCATGACCCATCGTATGAACACGCAGAATCATTTGTTTCGAGTATATAGGATCATGCTTGCTGATACTTACACTAAAAATATAAAAGCAATGAGCAAAATCAAAATATATTAAATCTAACAGCACAAATTTCCTACTACGTTAATTACTTAGTGGAAAGTTACCTGGTCATGTACCACAAATAGTCACTATTACCACCAGTAACATTATTTTGTTCAAGAAGCTGAGAGACAGTGAAGGTTCCCTCTCCTCCAATGGTATCGTCGATATCTTCAGGTAGCCATAACCAGACCAAATCTGTATCGTTTTCAGCCGTATTTGGTTTCTTTACCATTAGTGAAGTTTGGGCAGTAACCTGCATAAAAAACAGAGGAGAAAAAAATTACAATGAGTTTTTATTTTGTTCTTTGGTTAAAGAAATTCTTACTCATAAAGTTTCAGTGACTTTCTTAGTTGGGGGTTGAAGAATCAGGCTCGACCTGCCTAACCAAGTTCGATTTAGATATTGCGTTAGGGTCTGCCCACATATTTAAATTCATTTAAAAAATTTGGACACCTATCAACTCCTATGAATGTTTCTTACCAAAAAGAATCCTATGAATATATAAAAAAAACACCCATGAATTAAAAAACAGAGTCTTTGACTGAGTATCCAAGTCTATATATCAATACACTCCAGATGTTTAAAGAGGCTATGGGCCATAAATAAATTGGCACCCCCTGAACTTCAGAGTGTATTTTGGTTATGTGGTGGATTACAAGTGGTCGCTGCTGCAATGTAATGCCAGCAACTTGTTTGGGAATTTCAAAGATCTATAGGTAAAGGAGATGAGAACTGCAGGGACGGCAGTCACTATGATGCAGTCTTGGGTCATACTGGCATTTTTTTCAATATTCAATTCTTTTGGGTCATTTTTCATGTTTTTATGAGAAAGAATTCACACTGTAACAGGCCACAACAACTGATGATGCAATGTACAGCCACAATGTATCAATTATTAAGGTCGGCTCCAGCCCCTAGTGCAACGTTGATTTTCAACAATTTAATGGTTAAAAATATCGGCTGATTCTATGTATCATATGTGAACTATATATCAGCTAAGCTATTTTCACTATAAACAATAAATTTTCATTTGCAATTTTACATTTATGTAGGTATATATAGTATGATTATGCTTGTCCAAAGAGAGATTTATAATAATATAAAAGATCTTACCTGAGCAGTGTTGTAGACAACTTGCTTACACGTGGGAAGAATACTAACTGACCAAGCAGGTAAGTGATATGTGTTGTTTTGGAAGGAGACATTATAATCCTTGTAACCATCTGAATTGCTCAAAAAACATCCTGATGTTCCATTCAAAGTGTAAATTGTGGCCTGAATTCACAAAAATAAAATTTTTATCACTAACTAATATGACTAATTTCAGAGATGAGATCAGAAAAAAAAAAGTAACCAAAGTGAAAAAAAACGAACCCATGTCTGGCCATTTTGAAGTTGGTGGTCAGCCTTATCTCCATAAAGGAGAACCCTCTCCATTGAGTAAAGCAACTCATGAAGTTGCTTTAGATGCCCCCACTTAGGTAGGTTTTGATTACCATATTCATCAATGGGAGCATCATAATCATAAGTTGTCACAACATATGGGCCACCTGGTGAGCGTCCGAAGTTGGTTCCACCATGGTACTAAAAAAAAAAAAATCATTGATGATGGTATATATAAGTACAGACCATGTAATTACATATCAGAAAAAAAATAAATCATTGCTTGTATAGAAAAGTACAGACCATGTAATAGTTCTGGAAAGTGCCACTCCTTTGGAAGAATCGAGCAACTGCGTAAGCAACATCCTCAGCAGGTCTGTGTGGGTCTTTTTCTCCCCATGATTTGAACCTAAAAGTTAAAAAGGACTCAAATGAAAACCTCATTATAAGCTATATATATATCTATGATGAAGAGAATAACAAGTGTAAGAAAACCATGGAAAACTCACCATCCAACCCAATTCTCAGTCCACATTTTAGGAACACTGTTGGTGTTTGGAGTGAATTCATCACAATAGAATCCATTGCATGTGTTTATCTTTTTGAAAAGTTGAAACCGCATTGTAATAGTCAGTAATTAAGCAGAAAAAATTATATTATTTGCATTAGAACAAATAAAAAAAAAGTAATACAAAAATACCATTGGTTGTGGGGCATCAGGTTCCTGGCACATGATCCATGGAATACTAATATTAAAAGATTCAGCCAATTGTGCAGTCCACTGAAGGTATTTCTTCCCAGCATCTCCATAAGATGATATAACATTTCCATATTCATTTTCAATCTGTTACAATAAAATTTCATATAATTAGTGACAAGCAAAATCTCAAAATTTAAACTACTCCATATTGCATAATGATAATTAAAATGATCGCAATCATGATAAAATAGAAAATCACACTTAAATATACCTGAGCAAGGATAATTGGCCCTCCTTGTGGTGCCCAGAGATTTTCTTTGTTAACCATGTTCACTATGAGAGTAGTGAAATTGCTCATCGCATCCTACAAAACCAAATTTATATACATTATAATAATTTCTTTTCTAAGAACATTAAAGAAACCTTAAATAGGAAATGCATCATATATAAACCTCAAATATCTTATTATCTGTTCTTATCTGGATCCCTGGAAGTTGGTGCAACCATACAGGTAAACCTCTGATAAAAATACATGAAAAAGGAAAATGTTAACAATTACTGATTAGTAAAGCTTAAAAATATAACTGCATATGAAGATAAAAATTTATAAGTATCTACATGTCATTAAATTACCCATAATTCCATTCGGCACACACATAAGGGCCTAATCTGAGAACTACATAAAGACCTGCATCTTGTATTGTCTTGAGGAATCGGATAATGTTGCGATTTCCACTGAAATCATACTGTCAATATGATAAAAGTAAGTATTTAAGTGATAACATATAAATCCTTTTAGTTTAAATAGAGATGCAAGATGTAGATGTACACCTGACCACGTTGAGGCTCATGGATGTCCCAAAATACATAGGTCTCGATTGCATTAAGACCACCAGCCTTTGCCTTTTGAATTAGAGCTGGCCACATCTAAAAGACCAGAGAGAGAGAGAGAGAGAGAGAGAAGGAATGAGAACTTTAAACATAAATATCTATTGTGACATATAATCCAATACTAATTCTACATGCTACTTACATTTTCCAATAATACAATTCAACATTCAACAAGTATTCAATTTATAATATTTATAAAGCTCATAATTTTATAATTTTAGCAGCAAATGTGGTTGAGTACCAGAAATCAGTTTTGAAAAAGAAACACCTATTAAAGAATTTAAAACATCAGATCTTTTTGCTTAGGTATTAGTCTCCACTTAGACCAATGGGATACTTTTTTTTTTTTAATTTTCATCTAACAACATTCTATTGTGACATGAAAATGTATGTTTTATTGGTTAAAAGACATGTGAAATGGATCTATTGTTTATTGAGATTTAAAATCATTCCAAGCGCATTATATATACAATCAACTTTTTTAAACACTACTCCAATTTCATTTTGTGAAAAAAATCATAATTCTTCCCATTCATTACATAAAAGGTTTATAGCACAGAGATTCTGCAGGTCTCTCACTACCAAAATGATACCAAACCAAGTCAAAGAAAATTTCAATTGGGTGCATGAAATTGCATAGATGGAAACGATTAGCTTGCTTTCTGCAGGTCTATTTCTGTGTGGTTTGAGTTAATTGTGCAATGGGTATTCTGATTTTCTTGGATGCATTCCACTCCTTGGAAAGAAATTATGAGTGGGTGACAACGGAAAAGAAAGTGAGAGAAACTGGTAAAAAAAAAAGAAAAAGAAAAAACAGAAATCTGATGTGGGTAAAAGATCTGATGTGCAAAGAGTTGCCAATCAGTCATGATCTTCTATCATGATGGGCAGTTTTTATTATCTACACAAATGAATTTTCCAGATACATGTGATCTGAACTCCAAAACTTGTACATCTGATCTAAACATAAAGCTTTTTTGTTTTATCAAAAATTAATATTGATAAAGTTGAATTTATGAAATATTTATACTAAATTTAAATTCAACAACGTTGTCAAACATTCTCAAACATGGTTTTGTTGGTATCATTCCTTCCAACAGTACTGCAATATTATCACTAAACAGGATCCATAATTTTCCATTATGCACAACTCAATCTAAAAAAAAAAAAAAATCTCAGCGCGAACTTAATTTCAGACAAAAATCAAGAACAGCAAAGAAAAAAATGCCAAATGGGCCCTTAATTGTGAAGTCTCACATTCTCCTCCAGACACATGAGGCCTAAGCCTATAAAAACTAGATTTCTGAAGGTAATTAAAAAAAAAGAGGAAATTACATAACTTCATAAACAAATGTCTTAATGACCCCACCATAAGAAAAAGAGAAAAAAAAAAGGAAAAAATGGAAAAAAAGTACACGAATTACTCACTTTGGCTTTATAAAATTATTTATACAAACATATTTTGCTCAACATAACATTTAAATAATAAGTATAAGAATAGTTAGAAATTAATTGAAAAGCCCAAAAAAAGCTCAAAACGAATATTAATTCAATTAAAATCCATATACCTCCGGAGTACTTCGAGGATAGTGGATTGAACCACTAAGAATTAGTTTTCTTTCACCATTGATTACAATAGCACGACCATCGTGACTAACTTCAATGGCAGAAGAAAAAGAAATGAATATCAAAAGAATAAAAACAAATATTGCTCTCCAGTACTCCATTTCTCCCTTCCTCAACTTTCTTCTCTCTACGTTTTCTAAACGAATGGATTTGAAAATTTTAATAAGTCTTGTAGAATATTTATAGAAAACCGAAGTGGGTTTATCTTCGAACTCAGTCAAACTTGTAACAGAATTTCAATATTTATCTTTTACCACCTGTTTCCAAGGACAGCTACTGGTTTAGAGTATGGATTAGATTATTGAAAGGTGGCCCCCAGTTCAACATGATCGTCTAAGGCGTCATCTACAGACTGCTTTTCAGAAAATGAGACAGGGCTTTAAATTAGATGTGGATAATCTTCTTTATCTAAAGACACAAGTAAACGGATAAAGGGTTTTTTGAGCTTGTAACATGCTTGACTCTCGATTCTATAGCGTTTGTTGACACAGTAATCAATATCCAATGCAAGTGATCTATTAATGTTTATTTTATCTTTAAGTCCTCCATTAAGCCTCATGTTTATTTTATCTTTTAAGTCCTTGATTAAGCCTCATCTCTAAGGTCACATTTGGCAACCAAATCTTTATGGAAAAGATTTTTGGATTCCATAAATTTTTTGGTAAATTCATATTTGGCAATTATAAATTCTTAAGGATTTGGACGAATGGAAATATTTATTTGTTAGGATTTTCAGATCTGACTACCCCCTATAAAATATGAAAATCCCCACTTAAGTGGATCTGCGCACCAAATCTTATTTTTCTTAGTTATATGCATCAATGCACACAAATATTAAGGTGAGATCCTCAACTATACAAATTTTCAACGAGTAATCTTTGTTCCAATAGTAGTGAAGAATCATTAGATCTATGGATTCTTCGCCCATTACCAAACATGCCCTAAAAGTAATTAAGATTGTCTTATGCTGAAGCCTATAAAAGTAGTTATTCATAGAGGTGGCAAAACATGGCCCAACCAGTCAAACCGACCCTAACCAGACCCATATATGACCCGCATAAAATACGGGCCGGTCATGGGTTAGGTTTCTCTAACAAGAAGAAAAACGGGTCGAATTAGGGTTGACCCGCCTCACCCCGCATGACCCAAATATTGTCTTTTATATTTATACTTGGTTTCATAAATAATGAATAGAGATAATATAGGATATAAATTTTTATTTTTTTAGGTGAATATCCACGGTTTGTGAGATAAAGCTTAGGGTACTTTGCAGATGTGACTTCTCCATTCTCCACTCCCTTTTGAGCTTTTGCAAATCCCTTAATGATGAAACACTGAAGGAGAAAAAGAAAGAGTTTTCTTTAGTGCACGGAACATAAAGTCAAGTTGACACATGTTGGCTGTTTGCTAACCTTGCCATTAAACCATTCCACAAATATAAATCTACAACTCACTCTCAGTGTAAGAATTTAATTTTGATAAATCCAAAATTAAAGGGTGGGAACGCCACGGTGGGGAATATTGGAATCCAACTGTTCATAGTAAACTTTTTTCAAATACATAGGAAAATCCAAAAATTTATCTCCATTGAAAATAGTCCTACTATTGGATTAATTGTTTGATGAAAACTATGATAATGAATATGCATATAGGGGTTTTTTTTCTTTTTCTTTTTCTTGTAGAGAATCAATCTAAAGGTGGAAATAACCCAGATTGAAGTGTAATGTCGGGATATCCAATAAATAGTAAGGACGATTGTTTTAAGGACTGTAAATTTAAAAAGTGGGGTCTATCATGGTGTTTCACTTCGTTTACATTACAATTTATAAAAGTCAAAGCCACAAGCGCACACACAAAAAAAAAAAAAAAAAAAAAAAAAAAATTCTACTCTTTCTCCCTCTGCGAGAGTGTACGGAAAGTTTCCTCTTCTTCTTTAGCACCACACTCTTAGTGCGAGTTTGTCATTTTTTAATAATATTAATTTTTAATAAATTTTAATAACTAATGATATTTACAGGGGTCAGTAATCTAAAAATAAATTTGTTTTTATAAATACATCCAAGATAAAGTCCAAGTACCGTTCAATATTCCAAAGTAGTTTTAATACCTTACATGGTTAGGGTCCATCCTCTTCTAACTAGTTTTAAGATTCTTTGGATAAATTTTGGTATGAAATAGTTGTGTGATGCAGTGGTTAGGTTGGCTTCTTAAAAAGTAAATGGTCATGAGTTCTAGCTCACATATAATGATTATTTCTTACATGTATGCGAATTACATGGGTCAGGTTGGGTCAGCACAACCCAACCCACATCTGATGCAGGTTAATTAGACGGGTCAACCTGATCCGAGACCTAATGGGCGTGGGTTGTTGGTTTGCAACCCGTTTCGGAAACAAGCCAGGTTAGGGTTGGTGTCCAAAACATGGGCCCCACCTTTGACCCGACCCATTTGCCAGCCCTAGGTCGCCACATACCACTGATATTTGGCCCTTGGCATGCACCAAAAGTTTAGTGAGACAAGAAAATCCCCTATCAGATGGAGCAAAATATTATTTATTTTTTTAGTAAACGATAAGCTTCTTCAGTCATTCTTGCTTCTTCGTTTCTATGAAGGTGATCGGAGATCAACCTGAGTTGGGGTGGAGATCAATCAAGCTATGGTGTTTAACCCATTTTGCAACGCGAAAAAGGCCAAAAAAAACTAATCATAAACTTTGTTAGGATTTTGAGTGTTGGCTAAATTCATGGGTTGGACAAAACTCTGGGTCTTTGAGTTGTATTTTTTATTTAGAAAAGGCCTTTGATGTTAGAAGTTTGGAAGGACTCAGAAGAAGAAAACCTGAAGGTATTAGAAGAAGTCTGCAGGAGAAAGAGCTGAATTTCCGGATCAATCCAGAGAGGGGTCCACTCGAGCGACCATTGCCTTCGCTCGAGCGAACTGTGTGCGAACAGCCCAGTTCTTAAACAGAGGCTGGTTCGCTCAAGCGAACATGGAGATCGCTCGAGCGAACTGGGCGCAGACAGTGGGACGAATTTGGGAAACTCCTTTCTAATTGTGCTCAAACTGCTTGTTTGAATCCTAATCATCTTAGGAAACATTAAGCACGAACCAAGGGCTATTTAAAGGACTCAAAGGCTATTGCAAAAGTGACCAAGACCCTCACCTCTCATAGTGCTGAGTTAGAGATTATCACTGAGAGATTTTCTTCTCTAGAGTTTTTATGAAGTTGTGATGTCAAGTTCTCTAGAGTCAGTTCTTCTGCATCCTTTGTAGAAGATTATCTTCCGCGAGAAGATTTGAGGAGTCAAGTGCTGGTTTGGATCTGTTGCAATCAATGGTGTGAAGTCGTTGAAGCGTGAAGCGACACAAGGTAACTTCAGTCCTTGGGTAGGGGATATCTAGGGAAGAGATCTGAGTTTCTTGTAATTGCGAGATTCATAGTCCTTGATTTGATCCAGTTTGGATCGTTGGTTTTTCACCCTGTTAGGGTTTTCCACCTAAAATTTGGTGTCCTTGTGGTGTGTGCTTGTTGATTTATTTCCGCTGCATTTTATTTGTTTCTGCACACGTTTGGGTTGATTGTTTGAGTAGACCAATCTAGAAATCCCGAAGACCCCCTCTGCACTTTTTCAATTGGTATCAGAGCAGGTTGCACTATTTTGTTGTGTCCGATCCTACAAGATTTCTAGAATGGTGCTTAATAAAGAAGGGACATCAACTTCCAGGCCTCCTTTATTTGATGGTTCTAATTATTCATATTGGAAGCAAAGGATGATTGGGTTCTTTAAGTCCATAGATGATGATATTTGGGATATTGTTGAAGACGGGTTTTCTAGACCAACATCTGTGGTTAATGGAAAAACTGTTCCTAAACCTAAAGTCGAATGGTATAAGGATGAGAAGTATAGATCCAATTGTAATAACAAGGCTGTGAGTTGCATATACAATGGAGTCTCTGCTGATGAGTTTAGAAGGATTTCTACTTGCAAATCTGCAAAAGAAGTATGGGACGTCTTACAGACAGTCTATGAGGATACAGACACAGTGAAGCAAGCCAAATTGCAAAGGCTAAATAAAGATTTTGAAACCATCGTGATGGAAGAGGATGAGACCTTTGATCAATTTTATGCAAATCTGAATGAAATTGTCAATTCTGTGTTCATTCTGGGGGAAGAAATACCAGAACACAAGGTTGTCAAGAAAATTTTGAGGTCTTTACCTTCCAGATTCGATTCTAAAGTTGATGCTATTGAAGAAAATAAGAATCTGGATACCCTCAAGGTGAGTGAACTGGTTGGAAATCTTCAGACATTCGAAGCAAACCGGTTAAATAAAGGCAAATCAAAAGAAAATGACATTGCCTTGAAAGCCATATCAGAATCAAGAAAGAAGCCTGTAAAGAAAATTGAGTCTAATTCTGAATCTGAAGCAGAAGATGATATGGCTGAGTTTTTGAAGAGTTTTCACAAATACATGAAGACAAAAAGAGCCAATAAAAAGAATTTCAAATCTGAAAAGAAGGATCCTGCAAAAGGGACAAAGTGTTTTGAATGCCAAGACTATGGTCACTATGCTAATGAGTGTGCCAACAAGAAAAAGGTTACAAAGCAAAAGGCTCTAAATACAACTTGGGATGAAGAATCTTCTGAAGATGAAAAAGAAAATCCTGAGGATGATCCTTCTAATAATGTGAATTGCAAGTTTGTAGCATTCATGGCTAAGTCTGTGTCTGACAGTGATGCTGATGAAGATAATGAAGATTAGTTGTCAGACCAGAAAAAAATTGAGAAGAGATGTACCATGCTACCTATGCTGATTGTGTCAAGATGACCAAATATGGTAACAAGATCACTATTAAGTTCAAGGCTGCTCAAGAAGAAAATTTTGCCTTGAAGAATGATTTAGAGCAAGTGCTTGAAAAGATTCATCTTTTGGAAAGTCAAAAAAAGTGTATGGCTGAAAATTTGACTACTGATGGTCAAAAACTCGAGAAGGCTGAGAAAGAAATAGTGAATCTGAAGGAAGCGATAATGATGCTGAAAGCTGAAAATCAAGACCTATAAGGAAGACTGAAGATCACTCTGTCTGAGCTAGAAGTCAAGCAAGCCTCTCTAAATAAGATAAACACTGGTTCGAAGATTCTTACAAACATCTTATGTAGTCAGAAGCCTCCTTTTGACAGAAGCGGTCTCGGTTATGATTATGGTGCATCCACTTCAAATACTAAAGGTAAAACAATTTTTGTTTCAAGTGTTGCACATGCTACTCCACATACTGCACTTTCAAATAATGTGTTGAGTAGTTTCAAGAAAAAGAATGTGTCACGCGCTGCACGCACATCCACTTGTCATCATTGTGGATTAAAAGGACACATTCGTCCCCATTGTAAAAAGTTGCAACGTCTACCTAAAACCAAGCAATGGCGGAAGAATTTTTCTCCACCCAAGACCTCTAATTTGGGTTAGAAAATCTGATTTGCCTAAGGAGTTTGCTCACACTCTGCTGAAAGATCAAATTACACAAGTGTGGGTGGCTACATGTAAAAAGCCCTGATCAAGGAGAACAAGCTCCCACCCCCAGCGTTGCTACGAAGATACATTCAAGGGGAGTTGCTTTTGAGGGGGAGCTATTTATCCTAATTGACAAGAAAGCTGCAGTTTCTTACCTTTAGCTTTGTCAAATTATGTACAAAAAGGGGGAGAATGACTGATCAAGGGGGAGTTCGAGAAGATCAAACTGAGTCAGAGACAATGCAGATCTTTTTTTTGCTGTTTTTAAACTTTCAATGTATTTTGGATTTCATTTTGGGTAGATCAAATTGTATTGTCCTGGGGAGTTTTGTCCATGAATTGCCAAAGGGGGAGATTGTTAGGATTTTGAGTGTTGGCTAAATTCATGGGTTGGACAAAACTCTGGGTCTTTGAGTTGTATTTTTTATTTAGAAAAGGCCCTTGATGTTAGAAGTTTGGAAGGACTCAGAAGAAGAAAGCCTAAAGGTATTAGAAGAAGTCTGTAGGAGAAAGAGCTGAATTTCCAGATCAATCCAGAGAGGGGTCCGCTCGAGCGACCATTGCCTTCGTTCGAGCAAACTGTGTGCGAACAACCCAGTTCTTAAACAGAGGCTGGTTCGCTCGAGCAAACATGGAGATCGCTCGAGCGAACTAGGCGCAGATAGTGGGACGAATTTGGGAAACTCCTTTCTAATTGTGCTCAAACTGCTTGTTTGAATCCTAATCATCTTAGGAAATATTAAGCACGAACCAAGGGCTATTTAAAGGACTCAAAGGCTATTGCAAAAGTGACCAAGACCCTCACCTCTCATAGTGCTGAGTTAGAGATTATCACTGAGAGATTTTCTTCTCTAGAGTTTTTATGAAGTTGTGCTGCCAAGTTCTCTAGAGTCAGTTCTTCTGCATCCTTTGTAGAAGATTATCTTCCGCGAGAATATTTGAGGAGTCAAGTGCTGGTTTGGATCTGTTGCAATCAACGGTGTGAAGTTGTTGAAGCGTGAAGCGACACAAGGTAACTTCAGTCCTTGGGTAGGGGATATCTAGGGAAGAGATCTGAGTTTCTTATAATTACGAGATTCATAGTGCTTGATTTGATCTAGTTTGGATCGGTGGTTTTTCACCCGGTTAGGGTTTTCCACCTAAAATTTGGTGTCCTTGTGGTGTGTGCTTGTTGATTTATTTCCGCTGCATTTTATTTATTTCTGCACACGTTTGGGTTGATTGTTTGAGTAGACCAATCAAGAAATCCTGGAGACCCCCTCTGCAGTTTTTCAAACTTGGAACTGTATGGTTTGGGTCTCACCTGAAAGCATGAAGTGTGTTAATAACGTAATTAGAACTATCCAATCAAAATGATATAATTTGAGATCCTCAAACTTGTCTTAATCATGTAGATCACATAAGGTCAGTTGGGTACCAAAATTTTGCCCTACATTTTTGTTAACCAGATGTAGTAAGTAAAGTTGGGTGGCCACTGAAATTACTTACATCGCTTTTTTACTTTACCACATCTAAACAAACATGCCCTTAAATAAAGGTACTGTCTGAGCTAGACTTAATGATGGATTTGGATGCAAAGACTTCGACACGCAGCCGGAGATCTGTGTGTGTACTGGTAATTGGGAAGCTCCGTGGATCTCTTCGCCTCTTGTCTCTCCTATGAGATGGAATAAATCATCAACTCTAAGGCTCCCTTATCTTATATAGACAAGTCCCAAAGAGTCACACTTATTAGAAACTTCTTCGCCAAGAAATCCATTCCACAAATCCTATTGTGAGTCTTATTAGTAGGATCGGATCAAATCTTACATTCAGCGGGATTGTATTCTCTGTTAGCATCAGCCCTGCTTGATCTGACGTGGGACCCGTGGAATGCGGGCCACACGATTTCCTACACTTAAAACACTAAAGAGGGTAACCTCATCTTTAACCAAGCCAAACTCAGCACAGCCTGAGCTTTGCTTGAATTAAGTTGAGCTAGCTAGTGTTTTTTTTTTTTTTTTGGTAAGAGAGATTAGCCCTACTTCGAACATGGATTAACATTAAAAAAGCTACTTAAGCTTGATGCTGAACTTGAAGTAGGTTCACTTCATAACATCTCAGGTTTGATCAAATATCAAGCCCAACTATTCTAAAGGATGTTAACAAGCCAGATTTGGTTCAGCTCTCTTATTTGAAAGCCTGAGTCCATTTACAATTCAGAAGCCCAAGTCATTAAGTATGACACAATCCATACTGCTCATATCCGGTGTGTTTTGGGTTGTTTACCCCCTACACACACGATATGAAAATGAGTTTTACATATTTAAAGAGTTTCTATGTAAATTTTTACATATGCACTAAAAGCACATGATCATATTTGTTTGAAGGATATTGTTCTCCAAGTAGACTACATCTTGCTAAAAAGCAGCCAAGCTTGTGGGGCTCATTTAGATACGTGTTTATCAATGAGGGTAGGGCAGATGGAAAGATCTTCTTATGGGCAAAAAAGAAAAGAAAAGAAAAAAAAAAAATCAGCCCTTGCAATTACAACCTTCATGTTTAATAGCATCTTGATCACTGTAGATATTTTTGAGATTCAATCCAGCGGTAAGTGAAGGTTCGATGAATGTAAAATTGGTTCTAATGCCAAATTATGGGATGGGAAGAATATCCAATGGGGGTAAACGGATCAAAGGTTGGTTAAATTGGCCCCTAAAGAGCTTGACTGCACATGCAATTGCTTGTAGGAGAACATTCTCCCTTTGTTTGAAAGCGCCATTTTTACACCATTAAATGAGAATATCAAATCATTTAAGATGAATTTGTGTTTTTCACATCTTTCTCAAACTCTATGAAGGTTTATACTATGAAACTAGAAGTATTGATGTTCATCGTATATATAATAATATTGAATGATTTGAATCATGAATTAGGGGCCCATAGAAGTGCAGAGAATCTGATCTATATGTTGGGAATATTTGGGCATGTCTTACCTATTTCTCAAAATCTATGAAAATATAAGATATGAAGCAATTGGTCTCGGCCCTTATTAATTTAATAAAAAAGATTGAGCGGTTTGGATCATAAATTCGGGGCCCACATGACATAAGAAAATGGAAGGTGATTTATAGGATTTAAACCCATGACCTATTTGTAGGCAAAAATGTGTGTGCGCATGTGCATTGGGGGGTACTATAACTTTTTCATATGGGAGGTGTGTAATGGTTTACCACCTCTCCAGTTGTGTAAATTATAGGCTGAAAATGGCTCTTTTACACACAATTCTCACATCTCATTTACCTATGTGATGCATAAATGAGCGCAAACAAAGGTGACCATGCATAAATTTCATGCATGTTCAACATTTACATATGTAAAATGAGTACAAACAAATGGTCGCATAAAATTTTTCGGTTGATATTTGATGTAGCCCTGGACATGGGCTCACTGAAGTCTATGAGATCGATATTTGATGTAGCCCCTGGACATGGGCTTACCGAAGTCTATGATCAAACCGCGGAAGGGTCACCTGTTGTAGGTATATTAAATAAAACCTATTTCAATTCCCTTATTGTTAGGAGTTTAGGTTGAAGTTTTAATTTTGATTAGGTTTGTTTCCTTAAATTATGGTAATGATTATAAGAATAGTTAGAAATTAAGCTCTTTTTTTTTATTTACATTAAATACTCATGAATTGCGGAGTGAAGATATTCTTTCCATGTTGCCAAATGGTTTATTATTGAAACATCTATTTCAAACCCAGCCATTTTAAACAGATCTGTTTCATGCAGATGTATTTCATATAGATACGATTTGGCAAAGAAAGCCTTATTAATGTGAGTTCTTTCTTGTTTTGCTTGTGAGCCTTGTCGATGTTTTGCAAAAACAAAAATCATGCAGAATTTGGAAATGACCTTGATCTTCCTTCCATCAAATCTAATACCAGAGCATACCTATCTATTATCTTACAGATGTCCGTAAACATTCGAGCAATTTAAGACATATCCTTTGATTCATAAAAAAACAATCTATTTTGTAGAGCATATGTATGTTATATGTCAATATTACTTTGCTTAGTATAACATGGCATAATATAATACACATGCAATAAGATGTCAAGGAGATAATAAGGGTCCATTAAGCTTGAACTGGAGGCCCACATCCGGCCCATTTAAGGATTTTCAGAAATTGATCTAAGTCCAGACTATCGACCATCACCCAAATGCATGTCCAAGGTCACCTAACTCGGAACTATGATATGGAATCCGCTGATTCCAAGACCATTGACGGCATTAATCAAGCTACCCTTTAAGGAGCATATCAAGCGCGATCAAGCCTAACTAAGGTTTCAAACGGAACGGTTCCCGGTCGGAACTATATTGGACTCGGACCAATTTCTAAATAACGATTTTGGTTTAGGGTCCAGTCTTGACTCGGAATCTATTTTGTTAGATTTAGACCTGGTTCCAATAGGAAAACTCAGATCCAGTTCAAGTACCGGGTCCACCTAGAGGATTGGAATTTAGTTCCAAAATTGGTTCTAATTTCTCTTCATTTAAACTAAGCATATCATTCAACTCATAATAGTGCATCAAGTCTACTACCTCCAATATTATATATAAAAATATAAAAAAAAAGTAGGTTTTGAGGTATAGTTTGCAATATTAAACTCATATGTCGGTCCTGGTCCACGGGTCGGAACCTATATGGACCTAGAATTGGACCCATTTATCAATCAGAATCTAAATTGAATTCCAGACCCAGACTTGTTTATGAATTCGGAACCTAAAATAGTTTCTAGGCCCAGTTTTTGTGACTCAAAACTTCCGGATAATCGGAGAATCATATACCCGCTTGCAACCTTAAGCCTAACTCAAGCATATCAAATACAAGAGGTTTTTTTTTTGTTAAGGCTCCTATATTTTTTTATTTTTACTAAAACTCCCTTGAGTAGGGATCAAACTGTACAAAGAGTGGCTATTTCCATTTGACTCTCTATTTCTATTCTTTTTTCTTCTTGACAGCTTTGCCTATGAGAAAATTTAAATGAGTCATCTCTAGTTTTTTTTTAGTAACCAGCCAAGGGGTTAGGACCCAAGAGAGAGCCCGCATACAGAGAAAGACAGTCCGCACAAATGGAAAGAAGGCGCACACAAGTGGGCCACCCAAATGGAAAAATGTGGCATACCCAGGATTCGAACCCTATGCAGACGGGTGAAAACTTTTGCCACTTAGCAGTGAGGTAAGTAGCCGTTCTCAAGTCATCCCTAGTTGAAAGATAAAAACAACTTTGCTACAGAAGAAAATTGCTTGGGATGGTGGATGGTTATTTTGTCAATTGGATTTAGAGTGTGCGCCCACACAAACTGCCCTGTCTCCGCCTTCCTCAAGACTTAACCAGTTAGCTAGTTTTAATTAAAAAGTCTTAAAACTTTAGATGTTCATGAAATGGGCCCCACCTTGTTGGATTGTAGTCCAAAAATCACCCCCTGTATGGATAAACTCCTTGGTGGGGCCACCTAGGAAATTAAACTCATATCAAATAAATACAAATCTGCGATGTGGGTCCCACAATACTATGCAAAACTATATTTTAGTCTTTACTCTTTAGGTAAAAATAATGGTCCAATATCTCTAAAAGATGTATGGATAATTTATTGGCAAATCTATCATTTTATCTTTTAAATAAGGGATAACCCATTTAAGATTCTCTCAAAGGTAAATCCGTCAAAAACCAAAAAGTGGGGAGTAGTTACTTTTTGTATAGTTTGAACTAGAGCCGGCAAAATGTGGCCCGACATTAACCTGGCCCACATGAAATACAGGTCGGTCACGGGTTAGGTTTTTCTAGCCCGAAGAAAAATGGGTCAGGTTAGGACTAACCCGCGTAACCCGCATGACCCATGTATAATCTTTATATTTATATATATTTTCACAAGGAATGATTAGAGATTATGTAGGATATGATTTTCCTTTTTTTTTTTAGATTCCACGGTTTGGTTTTTGAGTTAAAGCTTAGGATCTCATGTAGATGTTATTTCTCCCTTTCTTTCGAGCTTTTGCAAATCCCTTAGATGAAGAAATACCTATAAGGAGGAAAAGTACGTAAGAATTTTCTTTTGTACACTAAACATGAGATCAAGTTGGCACGTGTTGGTCCTTTGCTAACCTTGTCATCAAACCATTCCACAAATATAAATCTACAACTCGCTCTCAGTCCAAGGCTTTAACTTCGATAAATCCAGAGTTAAAAGGGTGGGAACGCCATGGTAGGGGCCAAGTATTGAAATCCAACCGTTCAAAGTAAACTTGTTTCAAGTACAAAGGATAATCCAAAATCTTATCTCCATCGGAGATAGTCCTACTGTTGGGTTAGTTATTTGATGAAAAATATGATAATGAATATGCATATAGGATTTGTTATTCTTTTATGCAGAGAATCAATCTGATGGTGGAAATAATCTAGATTGCGGTGAAACTTCGAGATATCCCATAAATAGTAAGGATGTTTGTCTTAATGATTGTGAATTAAATAGGTGGGGTCTATCGTGGTGTTCTATTTCTTTTATATCACAATTTATAAAGGTCAAAGCCACATGCACAAAAAAAAAAAAGCGCACAAAAAAAAAAAAAAAGTCCAAACTTCACCCTTTCTCCTTTGGCGTACATGGAAAGTTCCCTCCTCTTCTTCAGTTCTACACTGTTAGTGTAGAGTTTTCCAATAATGTTTGTTACTTTTTTTTTTATATAAATTATAATAAAATTTTGTTTTTGTTGATCAATTCCATATATTAAATAGTCATTTGGGTTTAGCTTTATTACATAATGATTATCTTAAGAAAGCTTGTCCACCCATGCTTAAAGTATAACACATAAGTATGAAAAAATAATAAAAATAATATTATGAAAAACTAATAAAAATAATATCTATATGGGTCAATAGTTTAAAATTACTTTTATAAATACCTCCTAGAATAAGTCTAACTACTAGTCAATGTTCCAAACTAGTTTTAATACTCTATGTGGTTAGGGTCCCATCCTCATCTAACTAGTTTTAAGATTCTTTGGATAAACATTTGCATACAATAGTTGTGTAGTGTAGTGGTCAGGTTGGCTTCTTAAAAAGCAAATGTTCATGAGTTCAAGCCCACATATGATGATTACTTTTTACCAGAATAAGAGTTACACGGATCTTGTTGGCTCACCCGAGCCCTTTTCACATCTAATGCGGGTTAGATGAGTTAGCCTGATCCGATACCTAATGGGCGCGATTTTTTACGTGAAAAACTCTACTCGAGAAAAACCACGAGTCCTATCACTCGGACTAAGGTAAACCAAGCACTATATAAATGAAAGTTATAAGAAGTACTCACAGACCCTTCCTCAGTTGCAACTCAACTTAAGGAGCGCAATGATGGCTTGAACCAACCACCATGAACGCCTCTTCAAGATAAATCTACCGCAAGAGAGTAGATGAAAAGAATCTCCAAGGCTTCAAGCTTCAGCATTACAACAAATGATGCTTTAGAGAAGATGGTGGATCTCTCAAAGGTATCTACGTTTTAGAATGTGAGAGAGGTGTGAGGGACAACCCTAGGTTTGAGAGAATATGTTTTTAAATAACTCTCGGTTTGTGGATTGCAAGTGTGCGGGGTATTTCCGTGATCCAGAAATTATTCCCAGTTCGGTAACAGTACCAATTGGGCCTGCCTTGGGCCCGGCCTCGGCCAGTTCGGCGATAGCGCTAGCTGGCACTGAGTCCAGGTCCACCTCGGTAAAAGTACCGAACACACTCTGTTGAGTTTGGCAGTAGCTCCCGAGCTTGCGCTCTTGGCCTCGGTGACTTCTCCAGTTCGGCCACTTGCTAAGGTGAATACTGAGCGTCTAATCTCCATTATGGGATGGGATGGCTGCATTACAGAGCGCTCTGACAGATAGAGTGGCCGCCGAATACTGATAAGGGACCTTCCCTATCACGTCCACATTTATGTAAGGGATTTGAGGAGAGATCCGATGGGACAGTTTTCTCACCTACCCCCACTAAGGGTCCTAGGTATGGGCTGATGGGACAAGTATCCCCACCTACCTCCACTATGAAACCTTCTACTCTTTTCTACATATACTTGCATGGTAAGCCATGAACAGGTACGTAAGGTATTGCATACACTCTGCTATTTTGCTCAAACCCTTTTCCCCACTTCACCCTAGTTCAGTGACTGCACTAATTCAGGCGTCGGAGTGCCTTTGGCTGACAGCAGCCCGGGACTCTGACCTCTGTTTTCTTCTCCCTTTTAGGATTCAGGCCATCATCGACGTTCCCGATCATCTAAATAACACCTCCATAAACCCCCATTACCATCTAAATCAAGTCCGTAATTTTTAGGCACGCACAATTTGGCGCCGTCTATGGGAAACGATTTCAAAAAACCATATCCTCATCCTGAAAGCCATGCCTCCGAAGACTAGGAAGGGAAAGGGCATTGCTGGACCATCCAGGTCCAAGCAGCCAGAGACGTTCCTACCCTTCATGCTGCCTCCACTGGTGACGAGCCAAGCAGGGGCACTGGTGACAAACCAGGAAGGAACGACCAGGAAAACACTGTCTAACCCTCAGCAGAGGAGGGTTAACGGAGAACCTAGTATAAAAAGTGTAGGATCACCTGTCACGGTGACGCACTCGTCGTCAAGGGATGCAACAACATCTCCTCGCCACGGTCCCATATTGGAGCGGGTCAGGCCAACTACCTCTCAGGCGGAGTGTCCACGTCTGGAAGTCGTCTTCTCCGAGCTACCCCGTAAGGATGTTCCTCCTCAGGGACAGTCCCAACGGGGCAAGGCTCCAATACAACCTGATCCTCGCTAGTCCCATCACCAGGACCACATGGAAGAGGACCACGTCCACCTCGACGATGAAGGCGACGACGACATGGCCCTGGAGGAGGATACCGAAGCGCATGCCGAAGCAATCAAGGCTCAAAACCAAATCATCGAATAACAAAGAGCTCAGATGCTCCAGCTCTAGCAGCAGCTCGAGGGGAAGAAGGCCCTGGCCGAGACTCCGCTTGTGCCTCGTGATGGAACGCGCTCCGAGGCGCCGCGGGGCGGCTACCGGGGTCGGCGGAACGTGGGAGTCCGTCGGGTCCGGCCCTTTCGCGCCCTGGCGGGCCTGAAGCGTGCATCAACATTTCTTTTGTGTGGGTGTGCCAGATTTTCTATTTTACTTGGAATTGCAAGTGGTAATCCGGAGATCAACCTTCGCAAGTAAAAAGGAAATCAACTTCTTTCAAGTTTTCCATTGCACAAATATTTAAGAAAAGAGACATTTTCTTGGTTTGCCGTGAAAGGTGATTTTGTTTGGCATTTATAGCCGATTTTGGCGTTTATAGCCGATTTACAATTCTCATCAATAATGAAAGACAAGAGTTGTGATTTTTGTCTCTTTTAGAAAAATACAAACTACAATGAAAAGCAAGAAAAGGAGGATCTAACTTCTCAGGAGATTGTGGGGGACTCGTTCAGATTGACGGTCGCAAGCCATGTATGGGCTTCGCCATCATCCATGCAGATGAGAACAGAGGATGCTCTTGATTCGCTTGGCTTGGCTATAACCTTAGGTTTTTAGAGGACAAAGACCAAGAGAAGGTCCTATGTCCAATAAAAAGCTAAGTAGACGGGCTGAAAAGCCACGTCTAAGCCATTGGAGGCAGCTGGAGAAGGCAAGGACCTTGGGGGGGGGGGTGCCCCCCTAAGGGACTTTTGTCACCTTGTAGTGGTGGCCGGTGCAGAACTTCAGCAGAGTTTTTCTCTCTTTTTTCTTTCTCTGGATACGAGCTCTGGATTCTTTCCGATCGATCAATCTCGATTTTCTCATTTCCATTTCAATGGAATGCTCTCCTATTTATAGGCTTTTGGTAGCCATTTAGGAGGGTTTATGAGCCTTAATGGCTTTAATGGGAGGAGTTACAAGATTTATTTCTTGATTTTGTAACTCCTTTTTCCTTGAATCTGATTGGCCGATGGAGATTAAGGGCTTTTAATCACCTTAATTACCATAATGGGAGGAGTTTCATGGTTTAAATGCCATGAATCAATTGACTTGTAACTCCCAAATGCTTGCTTCTGATTGGGCCGTCCAAAGAAATGAATTAATGACTACAATAAAGCTAGTCAATTAACTGCATTAAATGGTCGCCGAGCAGCCGAAGAGTTGCGGGCCGTGCCGTGTCTTCTGGAATTCTTCTGGCGATGATCATCGATGGATCTTCATGCTGATCGACATCGGATGAACATGTAACTTCAGACATTGATAGCTAAGAGCGGGCCGGTGACATCTGTCTTGTCGATTTCACGATCGGTCGGACAGAAAGTGCACTTTCTTGGTCAGCCGGTTGGCGATCTTGGAGCGATCACTGATGATTTTATGCTTTTGACGGCGGATCCGAGATGTCGTCGGATATGAGTCAATTTCAAGCATTAAAAATCACATTTTCAGGAAACCACAGGGGCCAAAGTGCGCGAAACGCGAAAAAGGACGGAAAAACGGGTCACCGGCGGAAAATCCGGTGACCCGGACTTCCATGGTCGCCGGCGACCATGGGCCATGGTCGCAGGGGCCTGCGACCATGGGCCATGGTCGCTGGGGCCTGCGACCTTGGGGGAATTTTTCCTTTCGGAGCCCGTTTTGCGGTCGTTTTGAGGTCTTTTTCGTCGCCGTTTTCTTCTGTATTTTTCTTGACATTTCTTCTCATTTATTGGCTTGATTTCCCTGTAGAAAACCTGATGAGAATCCTTGCATTTTTAGAGTGCAAAGTTTCCAATTTTCCGGGAAAGCCGAAGACTTTGTCGCGTAGAGCTGCTGATTTTCCGCCAGAAGTTGAAACTTGGTCAAACGATGTCGGAATGACCTGAAATTTGAGGTGGAGCCTCCTGAGCAATAAATAAGACCAACCATAGGCTTTTGTTTGAGTTTTGAAGCCGTTTGGGGTCCCATCGATGCTTCACTTGATTTTACTGCGGGGAAAATGCCGAGCGTTGATATGTGGCCAAACGATGTCCGATTGTCCTGAAATTTGACGGGGAGCCTATTGGAGTCATTTTGAGACGTTCCATGGGCTCCGTTTTGGATGTCATGGTCCCGGGTTGCTCCGCCGCCGGTAGGCTTGATTTTCTCTCGGAGCATCGAAACCTGGTCAAACGTTGTCAGAATGACCTGAAATTTGACGTGCAGCCTTTTGGAAGCATGTTGAAGCCACTCATGCACTTGGTTTGATGAGCGAAGGCTTCGGTGGTTCCCACCGCCGGGAGGCTTGATTTTGCTACTCGAGCATTGATGGAGGGTCAAACGTTGTCGGTTTGACTTGAAATTTGGCATGGAGCCCTTTTGAGACATGCTGGAGTCATCTGTAGGCTCTGATCGAAGTTTTGACGTCTCCGATGATGTCGCCGCCTGAGAGCTCCTGTTTAGCTGTCGGAGAAGTGAAGTTAGGCCAAATGTTGTCGAAATGGCCCGAAACTTCATGTGTACTCTTCTCTTGGCTATCTTGAAGGATCTTGCAGTTTTTGTTTGATTCTGACAAGATTTGATTTTTTGGAGAAGTTGCATTGCCTATTTATGGCAGGTTGCGACTTCATGCAGATTTCTTGATGTTGAAGAGGCAAAGTGACATTTTTGGTGTCAACAAATGCCCCCTCGAGGTACAGCGACGAGTTGCTTGACTTTTGTAGTCGATGTGCCTCGAAAAGATTTTTGAAGGAGAGCTTGTGTCTTGACCAAGAGTCTTTGAGCAATCTTTCCTTTGGTAGAGTAGCCTTTGAGCTTCCAGGGGAATTTTATGGTAGTGAAAGGAATCACACACCATCTCGAAGCAAAGTTTTGAAGATGACATCAGGGATGTGGATTTGGGCTTTTATTTTTGACCTTGTGACCTAACAAGCTGTATGTGGCAGGTTAGGGGGTCGGATTTTGGTTTTGATCTTGTGACCTAACAAGCTGTATGTGGCAAGTTAGGGGACCAGGCTTTGGTTTTTGGTCACTCTTTGGGACTGTGTGGGTCCATTGGAATGGTTTGGATTTTTGTGAAATGTCAATTTCAAGATTTTGGCTCAATTTGGTATATGAGGCTGGATGGTTTGATTTTTTTGGAAGCTCATGGGGCTTGGAATTTTTTTGTATGGTTCAATCAACTCAAAAGAGGCATGAAACCATTTTTGTATGCTCTTGGTAAGAGGGATTTTTTCCTGACTAAAAGCCCCCTTTTTTTTTTTTTTTTTTTAGTGCCTAGGTGGTCAAACCTGGCTCATATGGGCTAGCCCATGGGACCTTAAGCTTTTAGGATGGCTTAGATCTCATGTGGGGCCATTTTTGTAAAGAATATCTAAAGATATCTCATTTGGATAGAGAATATCTAAAAATATCTTTATGGGAGAGAATCTCTCATATTCCCTTAATTTGGGAGAGAATATCTCAAGGTATCTTTCTTTTTGGGAAAGAATCTTCAATATCCTTTTTTTGTTGGAGAGAATCTCTCATTTGATTGATTTTGGGAGGAAATCTCTCAAAGACATCTTTCTTTTTGGGAAAGAATCTTTCTAATTCCTTCTCTTTTGGTAAGGTTACTAATTAGTAGCACTTACCTTTCCTTTTTTGTTTCCTTCTTTGATTTGCTCTCTCCTATAAAAGCAAGGAGGAGGCTAGATCTCTTGCCCTTATTGCTTTCTTTTACAACAATCTCAAGAGAGCTCCAAGACCAAGAGTTCTTCTTCTTCAAGGATCTTCAAGCTTTTTCCTTCTTCTTCTCCATCAATGGCTTCGAGTAAGTTTTCTCTCTTTTTCTTTCAAGAAAACTCCATGTAGAGAATAGGATGGTAAAAAAAGAAAGTTTCTCTCTTTTTTTTTTCTTTCTTTTCTTTCTATTCTTCTTCTCTTTTTTTTTTCTTTTCCACGTGATTTCTTCTTTCACACGTTTTTTTTTCTTTTTTTTTTTTTGTGGGCCGTACGGACAGATCCGTACGGCCACGTGGCCTGATTTTTTTTTTTTTTTTTTGCTGTTTTCTTTCTTCTTTTTTTTTTGTTTGAGAAAGTTTCTTTTTTTTTGTTCTTTTCTTTCTCCCCTTTTTTTTTTTTGAGAAAGTTTCTCTTTTTTTTTTTTTTTTTGCTCATCATGATAATACGTTTTTATGCAAATCTAGTTGTTCATGCATGTACTTTTTGTAAATTGAATTTGAGAGCATGATAGCATACCTGAAAATCTTTGCAAATTTGGGAATTTGGAGCTCGCAGTGATGTTGAGCCCTTCCTGATTTTGCGGAGATTTTGAGGTTTTGAAAGTTTGGAGTTTCGGAGCGCGCAGCAATGTTGAGCCCATCTTCAAACTTTCTATTTCCGTCGGGGTATTTCCTTTTTCTTTGGAATTGCCCCGGAGTCATGCCAAAATTTCGCCAGATTTTTGGTGGGACAAAGTGACCCCTTTTTTTTTAGCGAAATCCTGTCATTTTGATGACGATCTTTTTCTTTTCCAACCTTTACAGGTGGTTCCTCCAGAGCGAACAAGGGTAAAGAGCCTGCTACAAGCGTACCTCGTCGATCCGCCAGATCTTCTAATGTGGCCGTTCAGCAGGCCTGGGAGAAGGTCCAGTATGTTGAGAGAAACGTCACACTGGGCGGGACGAAGACTCTCCTGATGTGGAAGTCCCTCTCACTGTCAATGAGGAGGTGCCAAGGGAAGCTGACGAACCTCCGGAGAAGAGGATTTGGGAAGAAGAGACCATCGGTGAAGGTATGATTCTTCCTTTTTCTTTTTCTGCTTCTTTCATGGGGCTTTCTATGTTCTGCTTTGTTTTCTCACCCTGCTGCTGCTTTTTTTTTTTTTTTTTTTAGCAGAGGATGAAGACTTGCCGATGCCTGAGGTTCCGACCGATGAGGCGGTGATGGAGCCGGTTATGGCATCTGAAGAAGAACCGAGGGACTCTGGAATGATTCCAGAATCTCCAATTGGTATAACTTCTTTCGCTTTCTCTTTTTTTTTTGTGCCTGCGACTTGATTTGCTAACATTTCTCTTGTCAGCTGACTTGCCACAGGATTCCGATGACTTTGAACCATCAATGGACGCAAATGTTGATGATGCTTCTGATGAGTTCGTGGAGGAAGAGAGTGTTCCGCCAGTCGTCGAAGAAGGTACTTTGTAGTGATGACCCTGATGATTTTTTTTTTAACAGGATCATATTCATACCTTTTTGTGTTTCATTTGCAGATTTTGAAGTGACAGAAGAGAGTCCATCGCTTTCTTCAGAACCAGAGCAAGGGATGCCAGAGGTCGATCCGGAGGTAGAGACCAGTTCTGACATGATTGAGGAGATGCCTCGTGTTGAGATTCCCTCTCCAGTGGCTCCAAGTGGAAAGAGTTCTTTTGTTACTCTTCCAATGGGACATGACATGAGCAGCCGATCAACGGAGAAGGGTGAATCTTCATCCAGTTCGTCTCTTCAATTTGCGAAGAAGGTGCTGGCTCGGGTTTTGAGTTCTTGGATCAAGACTCTCCTTTCTGGACACTTGGATGCCGGATTTGGCCTGATCCCACATGTACAGGAGATTCTCACTGATACCGAAGAGGTTGGTCTGGATGTCACAGGTGCCAGGGCGATCGTTGATAGGATCATTGCACTGGGTGACAAGTGGTTTGAGACCATGGATTTCCCTGACGACCAATTCTTCAAGGAGATGTTCTTGGACCCTGCTGATAAGGCTAAGTCTGACCTGAATGAGGCTACACAAAGCAGGAAGCAGGTAGTCCGAGAGAAGAATAAGGAAGAGCTAGTCATCCTTGGATTAAAGCGCGACCTTGACATCCTTGATGGAGAGGTCGAAATGGCCAGGAAGCATCTCGAGCATTTGAAGGCACAGGTTGATGCTAAGTGGACTGCTATAACAGAGGCTCGTGACAGGGAGAGTACTCTGATTCGCAGGGTTGCAGATGCCGGTCAAGTTCTTGAGAGGAGGACTCTAGAGAACGAGCAATGGCAAACTGCTGGGGAAAAGCTTCCCGGTGTAAAAGAAGGGTTACGGCATTCGCCAGCATCTCATGGCAAGTTCCTGAAGAAGCGTGCCTTGGAAACTCTGACGGCTGATGCCAAAAGTTTGCTTGAGGAGCTGAAGCTTTGGCTGGAGACCATTTTTGGCTAAGCTCCTGATTTTTTGTAGCAGAAACTATTCTTCTTTTTTTTGGTACCACATGTATATTTTTGGTACTCTTTTTTTTTTGTGTAGTGCTTGTGAACACTTTTCTTTTTTTTTTTTTTTTTGGTACCACATGTATTTTTTGGTACTTTTCTTTTTTTTTTTTTTGTTTTCCCTACGCTCACTCAAATCTTTTTGTGACGAAAGCAATTGCTAAATGGGATTTGATCAAAAGCTTTGTCATTTTGTGAAAATCTTTTGTCAAATAATTGTTTTGGCATGGGAGCCTGATTTTGGTTGTGGCGTGAAAGCCGATTTTGAGATGGCATGGAAGCCGAAATTTTATGGTGTAAAAGCCAAAATTTGGGTTGGCATGGAAGCCGAAATTTTATGGCGTAAAAGCCAAAATTTGGGTTGGCACGGAAGCCGGATTTTTGTGGCATTTACAGCCAGTTTGGTGGCATTGATAGCCAATTTGTGGCATTGATAGCCGGTTTGGTGGCATTGATAGCCAATTTGTGGCATTTATAGCCGGTTTGGTGGCATTGATAGCCAATTTGTGGCATTTATAGCCGGTTTTGACATGAGAGTCAGGTTTTTTTTTTTTTTGTGTGGCATTTGTAGCCGAGTTTTTTGAAAACCAAGTTTTGTTTTATTGGCATGAAAGCCGATTTTGGCGTTTATAGCCGGAAATTTTTGTTTTGGCATTTATAGCCGGATTTTGGCATTTATAGCCGAGTTTTGGTTTTCAAAATGCAGGTATCGACTAAATGTCGCCTCCCCGCTGAATGGTCTTGCAAGTATCGATGGAATGTCGCTTCCTTGCTCATTCGGTTTTGCGAGTATTGATGGAATGTCACTTCTCGCGGGTTAGGTTTTGCAAGTATCGATGGAATGTCGCTTCCTCGCGAATTGGGGTGCAAATATCGACTAAGCGTCGCTTCCCTGCTTTTCCCAAAACTTTTGGTTTTGCGGGTACTGACTTGATGTCGTTTCTCCGCGATTTTTGAAATTTGAGGTTTTCTCGAACCATTTGTAATTTTGGGTTGTGGATAGTAACTGGTATGTTACATCTCCACGATTTTTGAAATTGGGTTGTGGATATCAACTGGTCTGTTGCTTCTCCACGATTTTAGGTTTTCTCGAACCTTTGAAATTTGGGTTGTGGATATCAACTGATATGTTGCGTCTCCACGGTTTTTGGATTTTGCAAGTATCGACGAAATGTCGCTTCCCTGCGATTTTGGGTGCAAGTATCGATGGAATGTCGCATCCTTGCTTTTTTTCAAAATTTTTGTTTTGCGGGTACTGACTTTGATGTCGTTTCCCCACGATTTTTGAAAAACCAATTTTTTTTTTGTTTAAAGACACGAGGGTCGTAAATTTTGACCTAGAACCATTTGGCGGTAAAAGGTAAGGTGGGCTAGGGTGGAAATCCCTGAATCCGGATTTTTGTTTCAAACCATGATTTTTGGTTCAAGGATCGAAAGTTTTGGTCAAGTCAGGGAGAGGCTCCTAAACTTGGATTTTTTTTGTTTTTTTTGAACAATGAAACGGTAAAAGTAAGCATTGTTTTTGAATCTCTAGAAATTTTGACATTTGATATGAAAATTCTAAAGAGAGTGGGTTTGACGAGCGAGTACCTGAGAACAGGTTTTGGCCATACAGGCATTGCTCTTACCCAGTTGGGTAAGTCTTCAAGGGTAGTACCGCTTCAAGAACTTGCCGTTGATAGGCAGCATACATCTGTCGCCTTCCATGTTTAGGAGGGCATATGCGCCATTGGAGAAGACCTTGTCGATGACGTAGGGTCCCTCCCATTTTGGTTCAAATTTGCCTTTGGATTTGTGTGCGAAGACCATTGGTCTTTTTACCGCAAGAACCAAGTCACCCTTTTTGTAGGCGCGTTGCCTGACCTTTTTGTCAAAAGATCCTGCCATGCGTGCTTGGTAAAGTTCAATGCTTTGTCGAGCTTCGAGCCGTCTCTCGTCGAGATTGTCCAGCTCATGGAGTCGCAATTTGACATTGCTTTCTTGAGTCATGTCATTTTGTAGAGATACCCTCAGAGAAGGAATTTGTACCTCTAGGGGCACGACAGCTTCGCATCCATAGACCAAGGAGAATGGTGTGCTATGGGTTGGTCCTCGAACGGTGGTTCGATAGGCCCACAAAGCTTCAGACAGTTTGTCGCTTCAATCTCTTTTGTGACTAGAGACCATTTTCTTGAGGATTTTGCAGAGTGTCTTGTTGAAGGCTTCTGCTAATCCGTTTGCTGCCGGATTGTATGGAGTCGAAGGACAGCTTTGGATTTTGTATTTGTCTCAAAACCTATAGAATCGATGATCCCGGAATTGTGGTCCGTTATCATGGACGAATCTCTTGGGTATGCCGAAACGATAAATGATGTTGGTGCGTAGGAATTGAAGAACTGATGAGGTCTTCATTTCGTTGAACGCAAATGCTTCTGACCACTTGGAGAAATAATCCGTAGCGGCGAAGATGAAGCGATGACCTTTGCTTGAAGGGGGAGAGATAGGACCTATGACGTCCATGCCCCATGCTTCAAAAGGCCATGAGATTGCTGTAGGATGCAGCCATTCTGGAGGCATGTGAATGTAGTCTCCATGAACTTGGCATTGTTGGCAGCGCTTAGCAAATTGCATTGCGTCGGGTACCATGGTAGGCCAGTAGTAACCCAACCTTTTGATTTGGTCGTAGAGCTTGGGACCAGCCTGATGAGCTCCACAAAGACCAGCGTGAACTTCTTTGAGTGTTTCTTCAGCTTCTTGTTGTGACAAGCAGCGTAGGAGTATTCCATTGAAGGATTTCCTGTAAAGGATCTTTGAAGGGATATCCAAATGAAAGTTTGGGGCTCGCCTTTGGATGCTTACCCGTTCTTTTGGATCTTCAGGTAGGATTCCGAACATAGTGTAATCAATGAACGGATCCCTCCAGTCGCCGATTGAAGGTTGAAGGATAGAGATCCGACTTCCAACCACTCGGTGGCATTCAGCAACTGCTTGGTGTGTGTTAAGAGGAGGGAGCATCCTTCTCTCGCACACTGTAATTTGCATGTTTTCCCCTTCCTGGATCGCCATTGATGCGGCAAGTTCGGCCAGGGCATCTGCACGGATGTTTTCACCTCTACGAATGTGGGTGATGTTGCAGATGTCAAACTTTTGTAGAAGCGATTGTGCCTTGTTGTAATAAGGCAGCAGATCGGGCTTCCTGATTTCATATTTCTGATTCATCTGGTTGACGATCAGTTGAGAGTCTCCAAAGACTTCCAGCATGGTCATACCGGATTCAATGGCGAGTTCCAATCCTAGGATCAGAGCTTGGTATTCAGCTGCATTGTTTGTGCATGGTTCCAGTAGCGAGAAAGCGTGTGGAATCATGTATTTGTCGGGGCTAACAAAGAAGATGCCAACTCCCGAGATCAGCTTTCTGTTTTCATTTGTCCTGGTTGCACCGTCAAAGTACATGTCCCAGGAGGCATTTGGCGAGAAAGTCTCCACGTTGTAGATAGGTTCGTCTGGGAGATCATCTCTGAGTGGTGAATCTTTAGGCAATGGATGCTCTGCGAGGAAATCTGCTAGAGCTTGGCCTTTGATTGCTTTTTGTGGCACATACCTAATATCAAATTGTGATAGAAGGATGGACCATTTTGCCAGTCGGGCATTGAGAGAACCTGCCTTTGTGACAAGGACCTTCAAGAGGTTGATCCTTGAGACGAGGTAGACTGTGTTGGAAAGCAAGTAGTGACGTAGCTTTTGTACGACGAACATCACTGCAAGGCATTCCTTTTCGACTGGGGAGTAGCGATGCTCTGCACCTACTAGCATGCGGCTGAGGTAGTATAGAGCAGCTTCTTTTCTTTCATCATTTTCTTGTGCAAGCAGAGCACCCAGAGAGTGATCAAGGGCTCTTGTGTACAAGATGAATGGTTTCCCAGTGGCAGGGGCAGCTAACACTGGAGGTTTGGTCAGGTATGACTTGATATCTTGAAATGCGGCTTCACAGTCGGCATCCCAGACAAAGTCTACACCTTTTTTCATCAATCGAGAGAATGGACGGCTTTTCCCCGAAAGATTGGAGATGAACCGTCTGATGTAGGCCAATCTCCCTTGGAGCCCTTTTAGTTCTCTCAAGGTTCTTGGAGAGGGCATTTCTAGAATAGCCTTGACTTTTATGGGGTCAAGTTCTATTCCAGCTTTCCGAACAAGGAATCCGAGAAACTTACCCGACGAGACGCCGAAGAAGCATTTTAGAGGATTCATCCGCAGTTTGTGTTTGCGGAGTCGGAGGAAGACTTCCCGAAAATCTTTGAGATGGTCTTCTTTTCTTCTGCTTTTGACGGCGAGGTCATCAACGTAACATTCGACCGTCTTGTGCTGCATATCTTGGAATATTTTCATCATAGCCCTCTGATATGTGGCACCAGCATTTTTCAGACCAAATGGCATGACAGTATAGCAATATACGCCAAATGGAGTCCGAAATGATGTGTGTTTTTCATCCTCGGGATGCATCTTTATCTGATTGTAACCAGAGAAGCCATCCATGAATGTCATTCGCTCGAATCCGCAGGTATTGTCAATCATCACCTCCGGTATGGGGAGCGGGAATTCATCTTTAGGGCAAGCGCCATTCAAGTCTCTATAGTCAATACAGACTCTGATCTGCCCAGTTTTCTTTGTCACGGGGACAATGTTGGCCAACCACTCTGGATGTTGTTCCTCACGGATGAAGCCAACGCTTTTGAGTTTTTGAACTTCTTGTTCAATTTTATCCATCACATCTGGACGGAATCTTCTTTGGCCTTGTTTGACAGGCTTGATGTCTTCTTGAAGATTGAGTTTGTGGACTGCTACTTTGGGGTCTAAACCAGGCATTTCAGCATAAGACCATGCAAAGCAATCAACGAACTCACGAAGAAAAGCGATATACTCGGGTAACTCATCATCCTTTATATTCTTGCTTATGAATACAGGACGTGGGTTATCAGGTGTTCCCAAGTTTATTTTTTGAACAGGATCTTCTGTCGGAAGGTTCGAAGGTGGTTCCTCCACAATATTTTCGGAGGCTTCCAACTCAACGAAACCTTCTGGAGTTTCAACTGCATTACCAGACCAAGGCTCTGTTCCTTTCCATGGATTTTCTTGATTGGTGATCTCCTCAAGGCTTGCTATGAGATAGTCCCAATCGCCTGTTGAGTCTGGTATTTCTTTTGGAGACGAGGGTTCTTCTGGGTCAGAATAGCACAAGTCTGTATTATCGGACGATTCCTCTTTATCATCAGAGAAATCGTACAAATTGGATGAGCTTCCTGGATCTTTGTCAGGTAACTCTTTAAAGAGATTTCCAGGGAGATCGATGTCTTCGTGGACTTGAGATGTTGAGGCTTGGTCGGTAAAACGACTTTTAAGCCTTTGTGTCAACTGTCTCAGGGGGGTATCAGGATCATATCCTAACCCATGTGAAGACTTTTCTACATATCCGTAGAGTCTCCAATCTTCCAGCTGGCTTTTAGTCAAGGCGGGCTCCAATGGCGTGAGAATACCGCGTCTTTCTCCCAAACCGACTGGGTTTTGAGCGTCAAAGCCCATTTTCTTCATGATAGCTTGTGCCACAGGACTATATAGAGAGAGTTGAGGCATACCTTCGTTTTGGAAAGGTTCAAGCAAGGAACTTGATGAAGAAGCATCCGATCTATAAAAGAAGATCGGTCTTTGCTTTGGTGATGTTGCCGGAACAACAAAGGTAGCAGACGTAGGATCTTCTACATCAGCAGGTGTCTCCATCGGAGTGAGAGCAGGCTGAACTTGCTGAGTGTCAGCTTGGCTTGACGATGCATCGTCTTCTGGCTCTGAGTCCGAGTCTGTGTCTTGCATGATAGACACGAGAGAAACAACAAATTTGCCCCCAGGCTTTTGCTTTGCCTTCTTCACTCTGGTTGTGATGACCAAAGGTTTTGAAGATTTGAGGGAGATGAGGAAGGGAGATTGACTACTCTCTTCTAATTTGCCGGAGGGTTTGTTTTCTTTTGGTGATTTTTGAGGAGCCTTGCCTTTATCTTTCTGGAGATTTTCAGCAAAGGGTGCTATTTCCTCTTTTTCTTCTTTTTCTCCTTCATACATCTGGGAGTCTGCGAAGTGGACTTCTTTACCTTTGAAGGGTTTTCTGTCCGCCAAGACACGATGTACCATGCCGTCGTCGCCGACGAACTTGATGCATTGATGTAGAGTTGAAGGGACAACACCGTTCTCGTGTATCCAAGGACGTCCGAGAAGGATGTTGTAGCATGAGGGGGTTTTTATTGCATACACAGTGACCTCAGAGATAAGATCACCGATTTGCAATTTGAACCTGATTTTGCCGATAGGCCTTTGAGCGCTCCCATCGTATCCAAAGATAGATACAGATGTGTGGCTTAGCTTGCTAGGTGGGATGCCCAACTCTTCGAGAGCCGAAGTGGAGATGAGGTTGAGTGCAGAACCTGGGTCGACCTGAACTCTGTGTATAGGCATTTCCTTGATGTACCCTGTGAAGTACAGGGGTCGGTTGTGCCTTGCTTCGCCAAGTAGGAGGTCTTCCTTAGTGAAGGCGATGGTTGCACTGGCTGCCTTTTGAACCGAGAGGCATTGGATGCATGATCCCTCGCTTTTCTCTTTTTCTCCTTTTAAGGAGGTTTCTGAGTTTTTGACCCGGTAGTCCATTTCAATTTGGAGGACTTGTGGGGCATGTTTGTCGACATCCTCATTCAGTTTTTGTAATTCTGAGATGAGATTATCACGAGTGCGTGGAGACATTCGTAATAAATCCAGGATGTGAAGACGTGCAGGTATGTGTTTGAAGTGCTCAACCAAGTCATACTTGAAAGCCTCCTTAAGGCCTGCATGTTCATCATTGTTGCCACTGGGGGCGCTTACAACATCTTTTCCCGAAGGATTTACATAAGTAAAGGAAGATTGGTTGTAATTCTTGTGGTAGTTCCGGCCAGAGCGGGTGCCTCTACCAACTTCGAGAGCTTCTTGAGAAGGATCTTCGTTTGGAAGATTGTCTTCAGGATCAAGAGGCTGTCGTTTTTCATCTACTGGGGATGTATCTGCAGCAGAGTTGCCATCCTCAGTGATTGTGTTGCACGGAGCATTTTCCGGGAGCAAGTCCTGAACAGCATCCAGCAGCTTTTCTTCTTCGTTGACCCATCCATCACCCCAAGTTGGGTTTTCTTCATGATGATGAGTCGGGAAGAATGTGTATCCTGAGGTCACAGTCTCAGGAGAAGAAACCTGAGAGGGTGTCATCTCTGTGAAAGTCACGTGAGACGAGATAGCTCCAGAGAATACATTGCTAGGCGTTGTCGGAGTATAGGTAATCTCATCAGACGACGCTTCAGAAGAGCTATAGTCCTGATATATTACATTACGGGAAGCTCTGATAGGAGATGTTGCCTGTTCGGAATCAGACTCATCCTCAGATGTAAGAGGATCGTCTATCCAGCAATATTCTCCATTTTCAGGAGTTAAGGGTGGAGGTACCTGGTGAGCTTCAGGGACTTCCGGCTCTGGATTGTGAGGAATCTCGTTAACACGATCTTGCTCTTGTTCTAGAGCGAGACGCTGCAAGATCCTTGCATATTCTTCAAGATCAGGCATGGGAGCCAGATCCTCTTCTTCGTCTTCTCCGTGTGGCTCAACATAGTTGATTTCCACTGGAGCAATGACAGGTGCTTGCTCAACAGCATTTTCTTGTACAACCTCTTGGTCTTCTTCATCATCAGACCAGGATCCTTGTGGCTGTAAGGGGTTATACCAGATTACTGGCATAAGGTGAGTTTCAGGAACCCATTCTTCGTCGGAGAGATACTCTCCTGTTTCAAGGGATTCCTCCCACTCATCGGTGTAGTTGGGCTCGAATCCATCATCGGTGTCGCTGGACTCGTATCCATCAATGGAGAATCCAACTACCGAGTTGCAAGAGTATGATGCCCCCTGCATAGCTTCTTTTTTGAATCGAGGTGGCATGAAATCACTGAGAGTGAAGTTTCTTACCGCCTTTGAAGTCTCTGGAAGGGACGTTTCTGTTGCCCCGAGTGAAGTGGTAGAGGAGGCCTCTGCCTTTTCATGGACTTCTTGTTTTGGCTGGGTCTTCTCTCGCCGTTTGAGCCTGAGGAGATGTTTCTTGGCTTGCCTTCGCTGCTGAGCGGTCGGCTTTGTTTTGACGATCTCCCAATTTTCATCTTCCAGGAGATCGGGATGTACCCATATGGGTTGTCCGTCTGGTGTCGGGCAAGGAACCAACACTTCGGACGTTTGAATTCTTTTTATCACCTTGAAGGAAGTAGTGATCTTCTTCTGTTGTCCACTTTGGTGTTTGTCCACATGACACTTTGGTGTTTGTCCACATGACACCATGTTGACGGAGGCAGTCCCATAGTTTTTGTCAAAGGTGATGACTTCGTTTTTCCACATCTCGTTTATCTTCTCTCTCACAACAAAGCATTGATTGAGAGGATGCGAGACCATCTGGTGGTATGGACAGTACCGAGGATCATTGGTTTTGCCAACGTCTCCAGGTCTTTTGGGCTCTGGCAAAATGAGTTTGCCATTTGCAAGGAGAGCCTCAAAGATTTCTTCAACGTCTTCATCGAACGGATATTTCTTTTCTATACGTTCTTTGAAGGCATCAGAGAGTTCAGGTCTCTTACCTGCAGCTCTATTTTCAGCTTTTTTTGGTTGCTGAGGAGCTGACTTGGTTTGCACATTGAGGACCTCTTTCTTCTTTGGTTTAGAGGTTGCAATGGCAGTTGGCTCTTTTCTTGATGACTTCTGACTGTTGAGGTCTTTAATCACCGTTTCAGCTTTCATAGAAGCTTCCAGGAGTTCTCCCAGGTTTTTTGATTTGTTGCCGATGATCATGGAGCGTATTCTGGCTCTCATGTTGTTTCGGCAGATGTTGACTAACGACGCCTGTGGCAATACATCTGAACATTTGCATGCCATTGCTTTCCACTTGTGAATGAAGTCATAAGTTGACTCATTCTCTCCCTGTTTTAGGCTGCAGAGCTGAGCCATAGTAACAGGATGATCCTCACCTTGGAAGTGGGTCAGGAAGCGTGTCTCCAGCATAGCCCAGTTCTGAATGGAGTTCTCCGGAAGAGTGGAGTACCAATCGAAGGCCGTACCTTTTAGGGTACTTGCAAAGAGGCGGATCTTGAGTGCATCTTGATCCGCGATAGCTCCCGTCAAAATCTTGAAGTGGATGACGTGCTGTCTGGCTGATCCTTTCCCCGTATATGTTTGGAGAGTAGGATGCTTGAATTTTGTGGGGAACGGGACCGAGTCCATCCATAAAGGATATGGTGGCTTGATCCCATGCTCTTTGAGTATATCCTCTTCTTTAGCTTTGGCGAGGATACTGTCTACGTCCTTTTTAGTAAGGGCGCGTGACTCATTTTCTTCACAATTTTCCTCGTTATTGCCATGATTCGGAGGAGGCTCATTGTTCGCCTGATTTTGGACGACAAGGAGAAGGTTTTCCATCAAAGTTTCAATCCTCTGCTGGCCTTGTTCCAACTGCTGGATGCGTGTGAGCGCATCATCTCGAGGTGGATTCTGAGGTGGTGGCTCAGAACTTGTAGCCAAGGCGTTCATCCCTCGGGATTCGAACGAAGAAATCGTCCTGGTGACCGAGCTGGGGCTCATTCTTTTTTATGAAGAGCTTGATGAAGGATTACTCTCCCGTCCTTGGCTTGAAGGGGCAGGAGATTCTTCGGGATGTCTTTGTGTCCTGGTGACGCTACGGGTCACCGGATGTCGGACATGGATTTTTGATGCTGACCTTTGGCGTCTTCTGGTTTTTCCAACCATATGGACGGCAGCAACTTGGTCGGGTCTTTCTTTTTCGACCCATTTGTGGGAGGCTTGAAGTGTAGGAGGCTGGATCCGTTGCTTCTCTAGTCTCTTTTGTCGATATGACGCACGGCGGTGTGCTCGACGAGCGATTTGAGCTTCAGTCAGCTCTGGCTGGGCTCTGACGATGAAGGATGTGCTCCCTCGGGCGCAGCAGCCGAGCCTGTCTTCTTTGTAGCTAGGCAAGGACAGGATCCGGACCCGGTCCTTTGCCTGTTGCAGCGAAGCTTTGAACCTTTCGAGTTCGGCCCCTGTAGAGATGAAGGGTCGAACTGAAGGAGTGTAGGCCTTGGCAGGTGCTTGTAGAGGCCTGGTGATGCATGATCTAATTTTGGGCCTGTAGGAACAAGCCGGCTCATGCTGGGTTGACTTGGGAGTCAGGTTGGAGATGGGTCTCTCCTCTTTCATGTAGGCAAGAGGGTAGAACTGGTTCTCTTTGAGCGGGGCCAGGTATGCTGGCTTGGTGGAAGTTTGAGACCTTCTTTGTTTTGGGGAAGGTCTTGGAGACCAAGTCTTGGGATAGACCTGGTTGTTTATGGGTCGAGGCTTCGCGGGGATGCCGCGGGCTTCGGGCTTTTGGGCGCTCGCCTTTGGTGTCACGGGAGTGACACGTTGAGAGGCGATCTTCTGCTTTTTAGCAGGTGCAGCTTGTTCTTCGGGAAGTGGGAATGGTCCCAGCGTCCCAAAGAAGATAGTCTGGGGAGTCGAGGTCGACCCGGAGTTCAGAGAGTTGCCGAGGGAGTTGACGCTTCGGCAGCTGACAGGGCGCTTATGAGTGCGCGCGCTTTGCTTCTGTTGAAGCATGAGTTGGTGCTTGTTCTCATCAAAGGTGATGATCAATGAAGCTGCCATTGTTAGTTTCAAAATTTCTGAAACAAGACCACATCCATTAGTAATCACAAGAATATAATGATCATAAATGGGGAATTCTATGATTTTGTCTTTTCAAATCGCTCAAGGGACATGTCCCAAGCAATATGAAAGAAGGCAAAAAGCCATAGAGGGTACAATTGTTCTGACAACAAGTATGGTGAGCCCAGAATGAGCGTTCCAGTGACTGCTAGAAGCAATTGTAAACCTAAATTCGACTTATCGAGAAGCAGGGCTTGCTCGAGATAAGAAGAATATAAGGTAGGAGTTACAAATGTGCCGGTCACAGATACAGTAGACCCTGAAAGGGCGTACCAGTACTGCTATGCACAAATGTTGGAGATCGCATCCATGAGATGGGATTCTTTGTTTTGAAAGGTCAGAAATGGATTCGTCAAAGAGAGCAGGTGGCATTCCGATTCAAATACGGGCTCAACGATTTCCGCGAGCGCCAGTACTCAGAAGGGAAGAGACCACAATTTCTCGAATCTGAATCCAAAAGTGACGAGTTTTTTTTTTTGAAATGTCAAGATTGGTTCCATCAAGGAGAGCAAATGGTATTCTGATCTGAACACGGTCTCGGCGATTTCCGCGAGCGCCAGTGCTCAGAAAAGAAGAAACCAAAATTTCTCAGATCTGAAATCAAAAGTGACGAGTTTTTGGAGATTTTTTTTTGAAATGATTTTTTTTTATTTTATTATTTTTATTTTTTTTTAATTTTTTTTAAAAAAATATTTTTATTTATTTTTTTTATTTTATTATTTTTTTTTGAAAATTTTTGTTTTTTTAAGATTTTTTTTTTGAAAATCTTTTTTTATTTTTTTTTATTTTTTTTTAAGATTTAAAGACGAGAGAGTACACATAGGCCTCCTAACCCGGTCTTATGAAACCTCAATTGATAGAATTGCCCCCAGGTAAGGGTAGGATTACTTAATGAACCCGTTTGGAGGACCCTTGCCTAGAACAGTCAAGCTGTCTCCACACTCTGGACAAGGCTTTTCTTGAATCAATCGTGATCAAAGAACGCAATTGGTTTAACCTTAGTAGTCTATGTCTTTTTATTTTTTTAAATCCCAAATAGACTCATCGAAGAGAAACGATGGCCCAAAACCTTAGTCGAACGGGCTCAACATTTCTGCAAGCACCAAAGAACGATAGGATAGGATCAAAGTTTCTCAATTTTGAATCCAAACTAAGAAAACTGATTTTTTTATTATTTTTTTTTTTAATAATAATTTTTTTTTTTGAAATCTCTAATGAACTCATCGAAGAGAAACGATGGTCCAAAACCTTAGTCGAACGGGCTCAACATTTCTGCAAGCACCAAAGAACGATAGGATAGGATCAAAGTTTCTCAATTTTGAATTCAAACTAAGAAAACTGATTTTTTTTTTGTTTTTTTTTTTAATTTTTTTGAAATCTCTAATGAACTCATCGAAGAGAAACGATGGTCCAAAACCTTAGTCGAACGGGCTCAACATTTCTGCAAGCACCAAAGAACGATAGGATAGGATCAAAGTTTCTCAATTTTGAATTCAAACTAAGAAAACTGATTTTTTTTTTGTTTTTTCTTTTAATTTTTTTTTTGAAATCTCTAATGAACTCATCGAAGAGAAACGATGGTCCAAAACCTTAGTCGAACGGGCTCAACATTTCTGCAAGCACCAAAGAACGATAGGATAGGATCAAAGTTTCTCAATTTTGAATTCAAACTAAGAAAACTGATTTTTTTTTTGAAAAGAAAAAGAATGGAAACAAACTCAAAGAAATAGAAATTTCCAAAAAATCCCATCTCATTTTTTTTTAGGATGCAAAATCCAACATAGGCTACCAGCTAGAAAGTAACCAAGGAATCCGGAAAAGAAGTATAAGCATAGAGCAAAAAGTATGATATGCAAATATTTCATTTCCGAGCACCGTGTTCTCAAATGAACGAGTCCCACCGGGTGTGCCAGCTTGATGGAACGCGCTCCGAGGCGCCGCGGGGCGGCTACCGGGGTCGGCGGAACGTGGGAGTCCGTCGGGTCCGGCCCTTTCGCGCCCTGGCGGGCCTGAAGCGTGCATCAACATTTCTTTTGTGTGGGTGTGCCAGATTTTCTATTTTACTTGGAATTGCAAGTGGTAATCCGGAGATCAACCTTCGCAAGTAAAAAGGAAATCAACTTCTTTCAAGTTTTCCATTGCACAAATATTTAAGAAAAGAGACATTTTCTTGGTTTGCCGTGAAAGGTGATTTTGTTTGGCATTTATAGCCGATTTTGGCGTTTATAGCCGATTTACAATTCTCATCAATAATGAAAGACAAGAGTTGTGATTTTTGTCTCTTTTAGAAAAATACAAACTACAATGAAAAGCAAGAAAAGGAGGATCTAACTTCTCAGGAGATTGTGGGGGACTCGTTCAGATTGACGGTCGCAAGCCATGTATGGGCTTCGCCATCATCCATGCAGATGAGAACAGAGGATGCTCTTGATTCGCTTGGCTTGGCTATAACCTTAGGTTTTTAGAGGACAAAGACCAAGAGAAGGTCCTATGTCCAATAAAAAGCTAAGTAGACGGGCTGAAAAGCCACGTCTAAGCCATTGGAGGCAGTGTTGACACCAAAAATGTCACTTTGCCTCTTCAACATCAAGAAAGCTGCATGAAGTCGCAACCTGCCATAAATAGGCAATGCAACTTCTCAAAAAAATCAAATCTTGTCAGAATCAAACAAAAACTGCAAGATCCTTCAAGATAGCCAAGAGAAGAGTACATATGAAGTTTCGGGCCATTTCAGAATCATTTGGCCTAACTTCGCTTCTCCGACAGCTAAAATGGCGCTCCCGGCGGCGACATCATCGGAGACGTCAAACTTCGATCAGAGCCTACAGATGACTCCAGCATGTCTCAAAAGGGCTCCATGCCAAATTTCAAGTCAAACCGACAACGTTTGACCCTCCATCAATGCTCGAGCAGCAAAATCAAGCCTCCCGGCGGCGGAAACCACCGGAGCCTTCGCTCATCAAACCAAGTGCATGAGTGGCTTCAACATGCTTCCAAAAGGCTGCACGTCAAATTTCAGGTCATTCCGAAAACGTTTGACCAGGTTTCGATGCTCCGAGAGAAAATCAAGCCTACCGGCGGCGGAGCAACCCGGGACCATGACATCCAAAACGGAGCCCATGGAACGTCTCAAAATGACTCCAATAGGCTCCCCGTCAAATTTCAGGTCAATCGGACATCGTTTGGCCACATATCAAAGCTCGGCATTTTTCCCGCAGCAAAATCAAGTGAAGCATCGACGGGACCCCAAACGGCTTCAAAACTCAAACAAAAGCCTATGGTTGGTCTTATTTATTGCTCAGGAGGCTTCACCTCAAATTTCAGGTCATTCCGACATCGTTTGACCAAGTTTCAGCTTCTGGCGGAAAATCAGCAGCTTTACGCGACAAAGTCTTCGGCTTTCCCGGAAAATTGGAAACTTTGCACTCTAAAAATGCAAGGATTCTCATCAGGTTTTTTACAGGGAAATCAAGCCAATAAATGAGAAGAAATGTCAAGAAAAATACAGAAGAAAACGGCGACGAAAAAGACCTCAAAACGACCGCAAAACGGGCTCCGAAGGGGAAAAATCCCCCAGGGTCGCAGACCCCTGCGACCATGGCCCATGGTCGCAGGCCCCTGCGACCATGGCCCATGGTCGCCGGTCCATGGTCGCCGGCGACCATGGCCCATGGTCGCCGGCGACCATGGAGGTCCGGGTCACCGGATTTTCCGCCGGTGACCCGTTTTTCCGTCTTTTTTCGCGTTTCGCGCACTTTGGCCCCTGTGGTTTCCTGAAAATGTGATTTTTAGTGCTTGAAATTGACTCATATCCGACGACATCCGTCAAAATCACGGGTCAACCTCCAAAAGCATAAAATCATCAGTGATCGCTCCAAGATCGCCAACCGGCTGACCAAGAAAGTGCACTTTCTGTCCGACCGATCGTGAAATCGACAAGACAGATGTCACCGGCCCACTCTTAGCTATCAATGTCTGAAGTTACATGTTCATCCGATGTCGATCAGCATATAGATCCATCGATGATCATCGCCAGAAGAATTCCAGAAGACACGGCATGGCCCGCGACTCTTCGACTGCTCGGCGACCAATTAATGTGGTTAATTGACTAGCTTTATTGCAGTCATTAATTCATTTCTTTGGACGGCCCAATCAGAAGCAAGCATTTGGGAGTTACAAGTCAATTGATTCATGGCATTTAAACCATGAAACTCCTCCCATTATGGTAATTAAGGTGATTAAAAGCCCTTAATCTCCATCGGCCAATCAGATTCAAGGAAAAAGGAGTTACAAAATCAAGAAATAAATCTTGTAACTCCTCCCATTAAAGCCATTAAGGCTCATAAACCCTCCTAAATGGCTACCAAAGGCCTATAAATAGGAGAGCATTCCATTGAAATTGAGATCGGAAAGAAGATCGGAAAAAAGAGGAGAAAATCAGAAGATCAGAAAAAAAGGGATCAGAAAGAGATCTGAGAGAAAGAAAAAGAGAGAAAAACTCTGCTGAAGTTCTGCACCGGCCACCACTACAAGGTGACAAAAGTCCCTTGGGGGGCACCCCCCCCAAGGTCCTTGCCTTCTCCTGCTGCCTCCAATGGCTTAGACGTGGCTTTTCAGCCCGTCTACTTAGCTTTTTATTGGACATAGGACCTTCTCTTGGTCTTTGTCCTCTAAAAACCTGAGGTTATAGCCAAGCCAAGCGAATCAAGAGCATCTTCTGTTCTCATCTGCATGGATGATGGCGAAGCCCATACATGGCTTGCGACTGTCAATCTGAACGAGTCCCCCACAATCTCCTGAAAAGTTAGATCTTCCTTTTCTTGCTTTTCATTGTAATTTGTATTTTTCTAAAGAGACAAAAATCACAACTCTTGTCTTTCATTATTGATAAGAATTGTAAATCGGCTATAAACGCCAAAGTCGGCTATAAATGCCAAACAAAATCGCCTTTCACGGCAAATTAAGAAAATGTCTCTTTTCTTAAATATTTGTGCAATGGAAAACTTGAAAGAAGTTGATTTCCTTTTTACTTGCGAAGGTTGATCTCCGGATTACCACTTGCAATTCCGAGTAAAATAGAAAATCTGGCACACCCACATAAAAAAAATGTTGATGCACGCTTCAGGGCCCGCCAGGGCGCGAAAGGGCCGGACCCGACGGACTCCCACGTTCCGCCGACCCCGGTAGCCGCCCCAGCGGGCGCCCCGGAGCGCGTTCCATCAAGCTGGCACACCCGGTGGGACTCGTTCATTTGAGAACACGGTGCTTGGAAATGAAATATTTGCATATCATACTTTTTGCTCTATGCTTATACTTCTTTTCCGGATTCCTTGGCTACTTTCTAGCTGGTAGCCTATGTTGGATTTCGCATCCTAAAAAAAAAAATGAGATGGGATATTTTGGAAATTTCTATTTCTTTGAGTTTGTTTCCATTCTTTCTCTTTTCAAAAAAAAATCAGTTTTCTTAGTTTGGATTCAAAATTGAGAAACCTTGATCCTATCCTATCGTTCTTTGGTGCTTGCAGAAATGTTGAGCCCGTTCGACTAAGGTTTTGGACCATCGTTTCTCTTCGATGAGTTCATTAGAGATTTCAAAAAAAAAAATCAGTTTTCTTAGTTTGGATTCAAAATTGAGAAACCTTGATCCTATCCTATCGTTCTTTGGTGCTTGCAGAAATGTTGAGCCCGTTCGACTAAGGTTTTGGACCATCGTTTCTCTTCGATGAGTTCATTAGAGATTTCAAAAAAAAAATCAGTTTTCTTAGTTTGGATTCAAAATTGAGAAACCTTGATCCTATCCTATCGTTCTTTGGTGCTTGTAGAAATGTTGAGCCCGTTCGACTAAGGTTTTGGGCCATCGTTTCTCTTCGATGAGTTCATTAGAGATTTCAAAAAAAAAAATCAGTTTTCTTAGTTTGGATTCAAAATTGAGAAACTTTGATCCTATCCTATCGTTCTTTGGCGCTTGCAGAAATGTTGAGCCCGTTCGACTAAGGTTTTGGGCCATCGTTTCTCTTCGATGAGTTCATTAGAGATTTCAAAAAAAAATAAAAATAAAAAAAAATTAGTTTTCTTAGTTTGGATTCAAAATTGAGAAACTTTGTTCCTATCCTATCGTTCTTTGGTGCTTGCAGAAATGTTGAGCCCGTTCGACTAAGGTTTTGGGCCATCGTTTCTCTTCGATGAGTCTATTTGGGATTTTTATAAAAAAAAAAGGGACATAGACCACTAAGGTTAAACCAATTGCGTTCTTTGATCACGATTGATTCAAGAAAAGCCTTGTCCAGAGTGTGGAGACAGCTTGACTGTTCTAGGCAAGGGTCCTCCAAACGGGTTCATTAAGTAATCCTACCCTTACCTGGGGGCAATTCTATCAATTGAGGTTTCATAAGACCGGGTTAGGAGGCCTATGTGTACTCTCTCGTCTTTAAATCTTAAATTAAAAAAAAAATAAAAATAAAAAAAAAAAGATTTTCAAAAAAAAAAATCTTAAAAAAAAAAAACAAAAATTTTCAAAAAAAAATAAAATAAAAAAAATAAATAAAAAAAAATATTTTAAAAAAAAAATAAAAAATAAAAAAAATTAAAAAAAAATAAAATAAAAAAAAAATCATTTCAAAAAAAAAAAAAAAAATCTCCAAAAACTCGTCACTTTTGGATTCAGATTCGAGAAATTGTGGTCTCTTCCCTTCTGAGTACTGGCGCTCGCGGAAATCGTTGAGCCCGTATTTGAATCGGAATGCCACCTACTCTCTTTGACGAATCCATTTCTGACATTTCAAAACAAAGAATCCCATCTCATGGATGCGATCTCCAACATTTGTGCATAGCAATACTGGTACGCCCTTTCAGGGTCTACTGTATCTGTGACCGGCACATTTGTAACTCCTACCTTATATTCTTCTTATCTCGAGCAAGCCCTACTTCTCGATAAGTCGAATTTAGGTTTACAATTGCTTCTAGCAGTCACTGGAACGCTCATTCTGGGCTCACCATACTTGCTGTCAGAACAATTGTACCCTCTATGGCTTTTTGCCTTCCTCATATTGCTTGGGTTATGTCCCTTGAGCGATTTGAAAAGACAAAACCATAGAAATTCCCATTTATGATCATTACATTCATGTGATTACTAACGGATGTGGTCTTGTTTCAGAACTTTTTCGAAACTAACAATGGCAGCCCTAACCATTATCTTCGATGAGAACAAGCACCAACTCATGCTTCAACAGAAGCAAACCGCGCGCACCCATAAGCGCCCTGTCAGCTGCCGAAGCGTCAACTCCCTCGGCAACTCTCTGAACTCCGGGTCGACCCCGACTCCCCGGACTATCTTCTTTGGGACACTGGGACCATTCCCACTTCCCGAAGAACAAGCTGCGCCTGCTAAAAAGCAGAAGATCGCCTCTCAACGTGTCACTCTCGTGACACCAAAGGCGAAAGCCAAAAAGCCCGAAGCCCGCGGCACCCCCGCGAAGCCTCGACCCACAAACAACCAGGTCTATCCCAAGACTTGGTCTCCAAGACCTTCCCCAAAACAAAGGAGGTCTCAAACCTCCACCAAGCCAGTATACCTGGCCCCACTTAAGGAGAACCAGTTCTACCCTCTTGCCTACATGAAAGAGGAGAGACCCATCTCCAACTTGACTCCCAAGTCAACCCAGCATGAGCCGGCTTGTTCCTACAGGCCCAAAATTAGATCATGCATCACCAGGCCTCTACAAGCACCTGCTAAGGGCTACACTCCTTCAGTTCGACCCTTCATCTCTACAGGGGCCGAACTCGAAAGGTTCAAAGCTTCGCTGCAACAGGCAAAGGACCGGGTCCGGATCCTGTCCTTGCCTAGCTACAAAGAAGACAGGCTCGGCTGCTGCGCCCGAGGGAGCACATCCTTCATCGTCAGAGCCCAGCCAGAGCTGACTGAAGCTCAAATCGCTCGTCGAGCACGCCGCCGTGCGTCATATCGACAAAAGAGACTAGAGAAGCAACGGACCCAGCCTCCTACACTTCAAGTCTCCCACAAATGGGTCGAAAAAGAAAGACCCGACCAAGTTGCTGCCGTCCATATGGTTGGAAAAACCAGAAGACGCCAAAAGTCAGCATCAAAAATCCATGTCCGACGTCCGGTGACCCGTAGCGTCACCGGGACACGAAGACATCCTGAAGAATCTCCTGCCCCTTCAAGCCAAGGACGGGAGAGTAATCCTTCATCAAGCTCTTCATCAAAAAGAATGAGCCCCAGGTCGGTCACCAGGACGATTTCTTCGTTCGAATCCCGAGGGATGAACGTCTTGGCTACAAGTTCTGAGCCGCCACCTCAGAATCCACCTCGAGATGATGCGCTCACACGCATCCAGCAGTTGGAACAAGGCCAGCAGAGGATTGAAACTCTGATGGAAAACCTCCTCCTTGTCGTCCAAAATCAGGTGAACAATGAGCCTCCTCCGAATCATAACAATAACGAGGAGAATTGTGAAGAAAATGAGTCACGCGCCCTTACCAAAAAGGACGTAGACAGTATCCTCGCCAAAGCTAAAGAAGAGGATATACTCAAAGAGCATGGGATCAAGCCACCATATCCTTTATGGATGGACTCGGTCCCGTTCCCCACAAAATTCAAGCATCCTACTCTCCAAACATATATGGGGAAAGGATCAGCCAGACAGCACGTCATCCACTTCAAGATCTTGACGGGAGCTATCGCGGATCAAGATGCACTCAAGATCCGCCTCTTTGCAAGTACCCTAAAAGGTACGGCCTTCGATTGGTACTCCACTCTGCCGGAGAACTCCATTCAGAACTGGGCTATGCTGGAGACACACTTCCTGACCCACTTCCAAGGTGAGGATTATCCTGTTACTATGGCTCAGCTCTGCAGCCTAAAACAGGGAGAGAATGAGTCAACTTATGACTTCATTCACAAGTGGAAAGCAATGGCGTACAAATGCTCAGATGTACTGCCACAAGCGTCGCTAGTCGACATCTGCCGAAACAACATGAGAGCTAAAATCCGCTCCATGATCATCGGCAACAAATCAAAGAACCTGGGGGAACTCCTCGAAGCTTCCATGGAAGCTGAAACGGTGATCAAAGACCTCAACAGTCAGAAATCATCAAAGAAAGAGCCGACTGCTGTTGCAACCTCTAAACCAAAGAAGAAAGAGGTCCTCAATGTGCAAACCAAGTCAGCTCCTCAGCAACCAAAGAAAGCTGAAAACAAAACTGCAGGTAAAAGGCCTGAACTCTCTGATGCCTTCAAAGAGCGAGTAGAAAAGAAATATCCGTTCGATGAAGACGTCGAAGAAATCTTTGAGGCTCTCCTAGCAAATGGCAAACTCATTTTGCCAGAGCCCAAAAGACCTGGAGACGTTGGCAAAACCAATGATCCTCGGTACTGTCCATACCACCAGATGGTCTCGCATCCTCTTAATCAATGCTTCGTTGTGAGAGAGAAGATAAATGAGATGTGGAGGAACGGAGTCATAACCTTTGATAAAAACTATGGCCCCGCCTCCGTCAACATGGTATCACGTGGACAAACACCAAAATCACCGAAGAAGAAGATCACTACTTCCTTCAAGGTGATAAAAAGAATTCAAACGTCCGAAGTGTTGGTTCCTTGCCCGACACCAGACGGACAACCCATATGGGTACATCCCGATCTCCTGGAAGATGAAAATTGGGAGATCGTCAAAACAAAGCCGACCGCTCAACAGCGAAGGCAGGCTAGGAAACATCTCCTCAGGCTCAAACGGCAAGAGAAGACCCAGCCAAAACAAGAAGTTCATGAAAAGGCAGAGGCCTCCTCTACCACTTCACTCGGGGCAACAGAAATGTCCCCTCCAGAGACTTCAAAGGCGGTAAGAAACTTCACTCTCAGTGATTTCATGCCACCTCAATTCAAAAAAGAAGCCACGCAGGGGGCATCATACTCTTGCAACTCGGTAGTTGGATTCTCCATTGATGGATACGAGTCCAGCGACACCGACGATGGGTTCGAGCCCAACTACACCGATGAGTGGGAGGAATCCCTTGAAACAGGAGAATATCTCAACGATGAAGAATGGGTTCCTGAAACTCACCTTATGCCAGTAATCTGGTATAACCCCTTACAGCCACAAGGATCCTGGTCTGATGATGAAGAAGACCAAGAGGCTGCACAAGAAGATGCTGTTAACCCAGCACCTGTCATTGCTCCAGTGGAAATCAACTATGTTGAGCCACACGGAGAAGACGAAGAAGAGGATCTGGCTCCCATGCCTGATCTTGAAGAATATGCAAGGATCTTGCAGCGTCTCGCTCTAGAACAAGAGCAAGACCGCGTCAACGAGATTCCTCACAATCCAGAGCCGGAAGTCCCTGAAGCCCATCAGGTACCTCCTCCCTGAACTCCTGAAAATGGAGAACATTGCTGGATTGACGATCCTCTTACATCCGAGGATGAGTCTGACTCCGAGCAGGCAACATCTCCTATCAGAGCTTCCTGTATCTCCTATCAGAGCTTCCTGTAATGTAATATATCAGGACTATAGCTCTTCTGAAGCGTCGTCTGATGAGATTACCTACACTCCGACGACGCCTAGCAATGTATCCTCTGGAGCTACCTTGTCTCACGTGACTTTCACAGAGATGACACCCTCTCAGGTTTCTTCTCCTGAGACTGTGACTTCAGGATACACATTCTTCCCGACTCATCATCATGAAGAAAACCCAACTTGGGGTGATGGATGGGTCAACGAAGAAGAAAAGCTGCTGGATGCTGTTCAGGACTTGCTCCCGGAAAATGCTCCGTGCAACACAATCACTGAGGATGGCAACTCTGCTGCAGATACATCCCCAGTAGATGAAAAACGACAGCCTCTTGATCCTGAAGACAATCTTCCAAACGAAGATCCTTCTCAAGAAGCTCTCGAAGTTGGTAGAGGCACCCGTTCGGGCCGGGACTACCACAAGAGTTACAACCAATCTTCCTTTACTTATGTAAATCCTTCGGGAAAAGATGTTGTAAGCGCCCCCAGTGGCAACAATGATGAACATGCAGGCCCTAAGGAGGCTTTCAAGTATGACTTGGTTGAGCACTTCAAACACATACCTGCACGTCTTCACATCCTGGATTTATTACGAATGTCTCCACGCACTCGTGATAATCTCATCTCAGAATTACAAAAACTGAATGAGGATGTCGACAAACATGCCCCGCAAGTCCTCCAAATTGAAATGGACTACCGGGTCAAAAACTCTGAAACTTCCTTAAAAGAAGAAAAAAAGAAAACTGAGGGATCATGCATCCAATGCCTCTCGGTTCAAAAGGCAGCCAGTGCAACCATCGCCTTCACTAAGGAAGACCTCCTACTTGGCGAAGCAAGGCACAACCGACCCCTGTACTTCACAGGGTACATCAAAGAAATGCCGATACATAGAGTTCAGATCGACCCAGGTTCTGCACTCAACCTTATCTCCACTTCGGCTCTTGAAGAGTTGGGCATCCCACCCAGCAAGCTAAGCCACACATCTGTATCTATCTTTGGATACGATGGGAGCACTCAAAGGCCTATCGGCAAAATCAGGTTCAAATTGCAAATCGGTGATCTTGTCTCTGAGGTCACTGTGTATGCAATAAAAACCCCCTCATGCTACAACATCCTTCTCGGACGTCCTTGGATACACGGGAATGGTGTTGTTCCTTCAACTCTACATCAATGCATCAAGTTTGTCGGCAACGACGGGATGGTACATCGAGTCTTTGCGGACAGGAAACCCTTCAAAGGTAAAGAAGTCCACTTCGCAGACTCCCAAATGTATGAAGGCGAAAAAGAAGAAGAAGAGGAAATAGCACCCCCTGCTGAAAATCTCCAGAAAGATAAAGGCAAGGCTCCTCAAAAATCGCCGGAAGAAAACAAACCCGCCGGCAAATTAGAAGAGAGTAGTCAATCTCCCTTCGTCATCTCCCTCAAGAATTCAAGACCTTTGGTCATCACGACTAAAGTGAAGAAGGCGAAACAAAAGCCTGGGGGCAAATTTGTTGTCTCTCTCGTGTCTATCATGCAAGACACAGACTCGGACTCAGAGCCAGAAGACGATGCATCGTCAAGCCAAGCGGACACTCAGCAAGTTCAGCCTGCTCTCACTCCGATGGAGACACCTGCAGATGTAGAAGATCCTACGTCAGCTACCTTTGTTGTTCCGGCAACATCACCAAAGCAAAGGCCGATCTTCTTCCATAGATCGGACGCTTCTTCATCAAGTTCTCTGCTTGAACCTTTTCAAAATGAAGGTATGCCTCAGCTATCTCTATATAGTCCTGTGGCACAAGCAATTATGAAGAAAATGGGCTTTGACGCTCAAAACCCAGTCGGTTTGGGAGAAAGACGCGGTATTCTCACGCCATTGGAGCCCGCCTTGACCAAAAGCCAGCTGGAAGATTGGAGACTCTACGGTCATGTAGAAAAGTCTTCATATGGGTTAGGGTATGATCCTGATACTCCTCTGAGACAATTGACACAAAGGCTTAAAAGTCGTTTTACCGACCAAGCCTCAACATCTAAAGTCCACGAAGACATCGATCTCCCTGGAAATCTCTTTAAAGAGTTACCTGACAAAGATCCAGGAAGCTCATCCAATTTGTACGATTTCTCTGATGATGAAGAGGAATCGTCCGATAATACAGACTTGTGCTATTCTGACCCAGAAGAACCCTCGTCTCCAAAAGAAATACCAGATTCAACAGGCGATTGGGACTATCTCATAGCAAGCCTTGAGGAGATCACCAATCAAGAAAATCCATGGAAAGGAACAGAGCCTTGGTCTGGTAATGCAGTTGAAACTCCAGAAGGTTTCGTTGAGTTGGAAGCCTCCGAAAATATTGTGGAGGAACCACCTTCGAACCTTCCGACAGAAGATTCTGTTGAAAAGATAAACTTGGGAACACCTGATAACCCACATCCTGTATTCATAAGCAAGAATATAAAGGATGATGAGTTACCCGAGTATATCGCTTTTCTTCATGAGTTCGTTGATTGCTTTGCATGGTCCTATGCTGAAATGCCTGGTTTAGACCCCAAAGTAGCAGTCCACAAACTCAATCTTCAAGAAGACATCAAGCCTGTCAAACAAGGCCAAAGAAGATTCCGTCCAGATGTGATGGATAAAATTGAACAAGAAGTTCAAAAGCTCAAAAGCGTCGGCTTCATCCGTGAGGAACAACATCCAGAATGGTTGGCCAACATTGTCCCCGTGACAAAGAAAACTGGGCAGATCAGAGTCTGTATTGACTATAGAGACTTGAATGGCGCTTGCTCTAAAGATGAATTCCCGCTCCCCATACCGGAGGTGATGATTGACAATACCTGCGGATTCGAGCGAATGACATTCATGGATGGCTTCTCTGGCTACAATCAGATAAAGATGCATCCCGAGGATGAAAAACACACATCTTTTCGGACTCCATTTGGCGTGTATTGCTACACTGTCATGCCATTTGGTCTGAAAAATGCTGGTGCCACATATCAGAGGGCTATGATGAAAATATTCCAAGATATGCAGCACAAGACGGTCGAATGTTACGTTGATGACCTCGCCGTCAAAAGCAGAAGAAAAGAAGACCATCTCAAAGATCTTCGGGAAGTCTTCCTCCGACTTCGCAAACACAAACTGCGGATGAATCCTCTAAAATGCTTCTTCGGCGTCTCGTCGGGTAAGTTTCTCGGATTCCTTGTTCGGAAAGCTGGAATAGAACTTGACCCCATAAAAGTCAAGGCTATTCTAGAAATGCCCCCTCCAAGAACCCTAAGGGAACTAAAAGGGCTCCAAGGGAGATTGGCCTACATCAGACGGTTCATCTCCAATCTTTCAGGGAAATGCCGTCCATTCTCTCGATTGATGAAAAAGGGTGTAGACTTTGTCTGGGATGCCGACTGTGAAGCCGCATTTCAAGATATCAAGTCATACCTGACCAAACCTCCAGTGTTAGCTGCCCCTGCCACTGGAAAACCATTCATCTTGTACACAAGAGCTCTTGATCATTCTGTAGGCGCTTTGCTTGCACAAGAGAATGGTGAGGGAAAAGAAGCTGCTCTATACTACCTCAGCCGCATGCTAGTAGGTGCAGAGCATCGCTACTCTCCAGTCGAAAAAGAATGCCTTGCAGTGATGTTCGCCGTACAAAAGCTACGTCACTACTTGCTTTCCAACACAGTCTACCTGGTCTCGAGGATCAACCTCTTGAAGGTCCTTGTCACAAAGGCAGGTTCTCTCAATGCCCGACTGGCAAAATGGTCCATCCTTCTATCACAATTTGATATAAGGTATGTGCCACAAAAAGCAATCAAAGGCCAAGCTCTAGCAGATTTCCTCGCAGAGCATCCATTGCCTAAAGATTCTCCACTCAGAGATGATCTCCCAGACGAACCTGTCTACAACGTGGAGACTTCCTCACCAAATGCCTCCTGGGACATGTACTTTGACGGTGCAACCAGGACAAATGAAAACAGAAAGCTGATCTCGGGAGTTGGCATCCTCTTTGTTAGCCCCGACAAATGCATGATTCCACACGCTTTCTCGCTACTGGAACCAAGCACAAACAATGCAGCTGAATACCAAGCTCTGATCCTAGGATTGGAACTCGCCATCGAATCTGGTATCACTATGCTGGAAGTCTTTGGAGACTCTCAACTGATCGTCAACCAGATGAATCAGAAATATGAAGTCAGGAAGCCTGATCTGCTGCCTTATTACAACAAGGCACAATCGCTTCTGCAAAAGTTTGACATCTGCAACATCACCCACATTCGTAGAGGTGAAAATATCCGTGCAGATGCCCTGGCCGGACTTGCCGCATCAATGGCGATCCAGGAAGGGGAAAACATGCAAATTACAGTGAGTGAGAGAAGGATCCTCCCTCCTCTTAACACACACCAAGCAGTTGCTGAATGCCACCGAGTGGTTGGAAGTCGGATCTCTATCCTTCAAACTTCAATCGGCGACTGGAGGGATCCGTTCATTGATTACACTATGTTCGGAATCCTACCTGAAGATCCAAAAGAACGGGTAAGCATCCAAAGGCGAGCCCCAAACTTTCATTTGGATATCCCTTCGAAAATCCTTTACAGGAAATCCTTCAATGGAGTACTTCTACGCTGCTTGTCACAACAAGAGGCCGAAGAAACACTTAAAGAAGTTCATGCTGGTCTTTGTGGAGCCCATCAGGCAGGTCCTAAGCTCTATGATCAGATAAAAAGGTTAGGTTACTATTGGCCTACCATGGTTGCTGATGCAATGCAATTTGCCAAACGCTGCCAACAATGCCAAGTTCATGGAGACTACATTCACATGCCTCCGGAATGGCTACATCCTACAGCAATCTCATGGCCTTTCGAAGCATGGGGCATGGACATCATAGGTCCTATCTCTCCCCCTTCAAGCAAAGGTCATCGCTTCATCTTCGCCGCAACGGATTATTTCTCCAAGTGGTCAGAAGCATTTGCGTTCAACGAAATGAAGACCTCATCAGTTCTTCAGTTCCTACGCACCAATGTCATTTGTCGTTTTGGCATACCCAAAAGATTCCTCCATGATAACGGACCACAATTCCGGGATCATCGATTCTACAGGTTCTGCGACAAATACAAAATTCAAAGCTGTCCTTCGACTCCATACAATCCGGCAGCAAACGGATTAGCAGAAGCCTTCAACAAGACACTCTGCAAAATCCTCAAGAAAATGGTCTCTAGTCACAAAAGAGACTGGAGCGATAAACTGTCTGAAGCTTTGTGGGCCTATCGAACCACCGTTCGAGGACCAACCCATGGCACACCATTCTCCTTGGTCTATGGATGCGAAGCTGTCGTGCCCCTAGAGGTACAAATTCCTTCTCTGAGGGTATCTCTACAAAATGACATGACTCAAGAAAGCAATGTCAAATTGAGACTCCATGAGCTGGACAATCTCGACGAGAGACGGCTCGAAGCTCGACAAAGCATTGAACTTTACCAAGCACGCATGGCAGGATCTTTTGACAAAAAGGTCAGGCAACGCGCCTACAAAAAGGGTGACTTGGTTCTTGCGGTAAAAAGACCAATGGTCTTCGCTCACAAGTCCAAAGGCAAGTTTGAACCAAAATGGGAGGGACCCTACGTCATCGACAAGGTCTTCTCCAACGGCGCATATGCCCTCCTAAACATGGAAGGAGACAGATGTATGCTGCCTATCAACGGCAAGTTCTTGAAGCGGTACTACCCTTGAAGACTTACCCAACTGGGTAAGAGCAATGCCTGTATGGCCAAAACCTGTTCTCAGGTACTCGCTCGTCAAACCCACTCTCTTTAGAATTTTCATATCAAATGTCAAAATTTCTAGAGATTCAAAAACAATGCTTACTTTCATCGTTTCATTGTTCAAAAACAAAAAAAAAAAATCAAGTTTAGGAGCCTCTCCCTAACTTGACCAAAGCTTTCGATCCTTGAACCAAAATTCATGGTTTGAAACAAAAATCCGGATTCAGGGATTTCCACCCTAGTCCACCTTACCTTTTACCGCCAAGTGGTTCTAGGTCAAAATTTACGACCCTCGTGTCTTTAAACAAAAAAAAAATGGTTTTTCAAAAATCGTGGGGATATGACATCAAAGTCAGTACCCGCAAAACAAAAATTTTGAAAAAAAGCAAGGATGCGACATTCCATCGATACTTGCACCCAAAATCGCAGGGAAGCGACATTTCGTCGATACTTGCAAAATCCAAAAACCGTGGAGAAGCAACAAACCAGTTGATATCCACAACCCAATTTCAAAAATCGTGGAGATGCAACATACCAGTTGCTATCCACAACCCAAATTTCAAAGGTTCGAGAAAACCTCAAATTTCAAAAATCACGGGGAAACGACATCAAGTCAGTACCCGTAAAATCAAAAGTTTTGGGAAAAGCAGGGAAGCGACGCTTAGTCGATATTTGCACCCCAATTCGCGAGGAAGCGACATTCCATCGATACTTGCAAAACCTAACCCGCGAGGAAGTGACATTCCATCAATACTCGCAAAACCGAATGAGCAAGGAAGCGACATTCCATCGATACTTGCAAGACCATTCAGCGGGGAGGCGACATTTAGTCGATACCTGCATTTTGAAAGCAAAAAAAAAATCTGGCTATAAACGCCAAAACCTGGCTCTTTTGCCCAAAAACCGGCTATCAATGCCACCAAACCGGCTATAAATGCCACAAACCGGCTATCAATGCCACAAAAAATTGGCTTTCACACCGACAAACCAAAACTTGGCTTTCAAAAATGGCTATCAATGCCACCAAACCGGCTATAAATGCCACAAATTGGCTATCAATGCCACCAAACCGGCTATAAATGCCGCAAATTGGCTATCAATGCCACCAAACTGGCTATAGATGCCAACAAAACAAACACCGGCTTCCATGCCAACCCAAATTTTGGCTTTTACGCCATAAAATTTCGGCTTCCATGCCAACCCAAATTTTGGCTTTTACGTCATAAAATTTCGGCTTCCATGCCATCTCAAAATTGGCTCCCATGCCACGAACAAAATTTTTGGCTCTTATGCCATCTCAAAAATCGGCTATAAATGCCACAAAAAAAAAAAAACCTGACTCTCATGTCAAAACTGGCTGTAAATGCCACAAAAATCCAGCTTTCACGCCAAATTCGTTTCCCCTACCAAAACAATTATTTGACAAAAGATTTTCACAAAATGACAAAACTTTTGATCAAATCCCATTTAGCAATCGCTTTCATCACAAAAAGATTTGAGTGAGCGTAGGGAAAACAAAAAAAAAAGAGAGTACCAAAAAATACATGTGGTACCAAAACAAAAAAAAGGAGAGTACCAAAAAATACATGTGGTACCAAAAAAAAAAAAGAGAAAAGTACCAAAAAAATACATGTGGTACCAAAAAAAAGAAGAATGGTTTCTGCTATAAAAAATCAGGAGCTCAGCCAAAAATGGTCTCCAGCCAAAGCTTCAGCTCCTCAAGCAAACTTTTGGCCTCAGCCGTCAGAGTTTCCAAGGCACGCTTCTTCAGGAACTTGCCATGAGATGCTGGCGAATGCCGTAACCCTTCTTTTACACCGGGAAGCTCTTCCCCAGCAGTTTGCCATCGTTCGTTTTCTAGAGTCCTCCTCTCGAGAACTTGACCGGCATCTGCAACCCTGCGGATCAGAGTACTCTCCCTGTCACGAGCCTCTGTTATAGCAGCCCACTTCGCATCGACTTGTGCCTTCAAATGCTCAAGACGTTTTCTGGCCTCCTCAACTTCCCTATCAAGGACGTTAAGGTCATGCCTCAATCCGATGATGGCTAGCTGTTCCTTGTTCTTCTCCCGAACTAGCTGCTTCTTGCTTTGTGTAGCCTCATTCAGGTCAGACTTAGCCTTATCAGCAGGGTCCAAGAACATCTCCTTGAAGAATTGGTCGTCAGGGAAGCCCATGGTCTCAAACCACTTGTCACCCAGTGCAATGATCCTATCAACGGTCGCCCTGGCACCTGTGACATCTAGACCAACCTCTTCGGTATCAGTGAGAATCTCCTGCACATGTGGGATCATGCCAAATCCTGCTTCCAAGTGTCCAGAAAGGAGAGTCTTGATCCAAGAACTCAAAACCCGAGCCAGCACCTTCTTCGCAAATTGAAGAGACGAACTGGATGAAGGTTCACCCTTCTCCGCTGATCGGCTGCTCATGTCATGTCCCATCGGAAGAGTAACAAAGGAACTCTTTTCACTTGGAGCCACTGGAGAAGGAATCTCAGCATGAGGTATCTCCTCTATCGCGTCAGAACTGGTTGTAGGAGTCTCTACCTCCGGATCGACCTCTGGCATCCCTTGCTTTGGTTCTGAAGAAAGCAATGGACTCTCTTCTGTCACTTCAAAACCTGCAAATGAAACACAAAAAGGTATGAATATGATCCTGTTCAAAAAAAAAAAAAAAAAAAAAAAACCATCAGGGTCATCACTACGAAGTACCTTCGTCGACGACTGGCGGAACGCTCTCTTCCTCCATGAACTCATCGGAAGCATTATCAACATTTGCGTCCATTGATGGTTCAAAGTCATCAGAATCTTGTGGCGAGTCAGCTGACAAGAAAAATGTTAGCAAATCAAGTCGCAGGCATAAAAAAGAGAAAGCGAAGGAAGTCATACCAGTCGGAGATTCCGGAGTCATTCCAGAGTCCCTAGGTTCTTCTTCAGATGCCATAACCGGCTCCATCACCGCCTCATCGGTCGGAACCTCAGGCATCGCCAAGTCTTCATCCTCTGCTAAAAAAAAAAGCAGCAGCAGGGTGAGAAAACAAATCAGAACATGGAAAGCCCTATGAAAGAAGCAGAAAACGAAAAAGGAAGAATCATACCTTCACCAATGGTCTCTTCCCCACGACTCCTCTTCTCTGGAGGCTCGTCGACAGCCTCTGGCACCTCCTCGTTGATGGTAAGAGGGATTTCCATGTCAGGAGAGTCCTCATGTGGCCCCTCGCTGCGATGATGACTCCTCCTCTTCTTACCTCTACGGGTTCGCTTCCTAGAAGAACCCGCCCCACCATCAGAGTCAGGTTTCTCACTTGACTCCTCACTGGATGGTCTGCTCTCGCCAGTAGACTCCGCGGAAGCTCGCCTCTGTGCCGCTTGCATCCAAGCGTCGAGCTCGGCTTCCTCCTGTTCTAGCTGCTCCAAAGCCTCATCAGGTACTTCCCGAACAGCTTCAGAACCAATGACGCCCTGGTCACCGAGAAAGCCTATCTTGTGCTTCTCTCCAGAAAGGAAGGCCCAAACTTCCTCTCGCCGGACGCCATCCGACTTCCCAATGCCTTTTCCAGAAGACAGCTTTACATCAAGCTCCTTCTTGGAAAGCCCCCGATATGCCAAAAAGCTCTCCGCGAACCACTTCGTGAAGCCGGCAGTTCGGAAAGTCGACAGCTCAGGATAAGAAATCGTGGCAGTAGTGTCTTCAGCACTATAGAAAGCCCATGCATTTCTGCCATCCTGCAAACCCCCAAAACGCTTCACCATACTCGAAGGCGCTCCAACAACGCCTTGAGAGAAGCCCAACTGAAGCGCAAAGCGAGAAGGTACATACGGCTGGATGTCGACGAAAAGATGTCTACGGTACACCATCGTGCCGACTCGTATGCTGAAAAGCCACTCTTTCTCTGCATTGGTCAAAGAGTAATGCCTTCCCGACCCTGCTCTGGTAGAGTCTCGGGAGGCACCAAAATCAAAAGCCTTCTTCCGCAACTCCGGAGAAAGCTTAACTGAAGACTGCCCCATCTCGACGTCCCTGAACCGTCGGATCCTCATACGGGCAAACAAAAGTGATTCGGATACGGCTTTTCCCTTAGCCAATCGAATCATCAGAGGATCATCATCCTGTGCAGCACCCAGCTGGTGGAAGCCAGGACAGTGGTATACAAACCACGAATAAAAGATATGGGCTGAAAATACCCTATTCATAGGGAGCCCAAGCCGAACCAAAAAAGCAGCAGCCTGCAGTTCGGTACACAGGTAGGAGTAAAGAGCGGGCACCAAAGCAAGCCGCTCTCCAAACGCCATCTGACAAGCCGGAAAAATACAATGCGGCCTGATGTGCGTCCCATCTCCACCAGCAAAAATAGCCTCACCCAGCCAAAAAGTGAGGTAAACAGCAAGATCCCTCCGCAGTGTAATGTCAGAACAAATGGCATCTGTGCTCGCGAAGAAACCCTTCAACTCTTCCTGCATGGCCGAAGTCTTCTTCCTGTCTTCCCGGGTCATGCTATCAGAAGGTTCTCGACCGTCAAAGGAGTTGAAGAATGAAAAGCCACAACTCTTCCAACTGCTGGATCTCACTTTCGAGCCCTCCTTCAAAAAATCATAGAAGGCGACGAGCTGAAAGTATAGGAGCCTGAACTCCTCTGACTGCTCCTCAAGGACGCTGTCAATCGGCATGAACTCCTCGTAGAGTTTGCCAAGGATGGGCAATCCAGTAATAGCACTCAACTCCTTCAGAGAAAAACCAATCTCACCGTTCGTAACAACGAAGGTATTGGTCTGAGGGAGGAAAGACTCCAACATAGCCATGAAGGCATCATCGGAAAAAGTCACGGTCTCCCTGAAAGCGCGGACCGCGTCAAAAATCCCGGCTTCCTTCAAAACGGCGCCCCCAATCAGCAAGGTGTGGTCAGTCCATGACTTCCAATCGGAGTCAGCATTGAAACGGCCACGAAGTCGAAAAGGCTTCACCCAAGTACTGCCGTCACCGCTGAAAACGCCAAGGCCCACCAGTCTCAAATCGACCGACGGATAATCAGAGCCCTGGTAGCCGCTGGCTGGCATCAACATGTCCATACGGACAGGTGGCTTCTCCGCAAAACCGGAAGGTCCACCAACAAAAACCCCGGTCTTGATCACACTGGTCCTCTTCACCCAGCTCGGAGGATCTTCCCTCTTAGGGCACGTGGGAGAAAGGCTCAGGATCGAGATGGTCCGGTCAAAAGACGACCGGGTAGAAATAGTTCTTTCTTCACCATCAGCTGTGTAAGAGAACTGAAAACATCTCCTTTGGTATGTCAAGTCGTCAGGGACTGCATCTCCAAAGAAGAAGGTAGGCTTGGGCAAAACCCTCAGATCGTCCATAACCCAAGGACGGTTGCTTACCATGATCTTATAGAATTCCTCATTCTTGAGAGCGATCAATCGCTGTCTCATCTCATCGCGATTGAGGGAATCGCACTCTTCCAAGTTCTTCTCAACAAACTGGACCTTCTCCCAGGCCTGCTGAACGGCCACATTGGAAGATCTAGCAGATCGACGAGGTACGCTTGTAGCAGGCTCTTTACCCTTGTTCGCTCTGGAGGAACCACCTGCAAAGGTTGGAAAAGAAAAAGATCGTCATCAAAATGACAGGATTTCGCTAAAAAAAAAAAAGGGTCACTTTGTCCCACCAAAAATCTGGCGAAATTTTGGCATGACCCCGGGGCAATTCCAAAGAAAAAGGAAATACCCCGAAAGAAATAGAAAGTTTTGAAGATGGGCTCAACATTGCTGCGGGCTCCGAAACTCCAAACTTTCGAAACCTCAAAATCTCCGCAAAATCAAGAAGGGCTCAACATCGCTGCGAGCTCCAAATTCCCAAATTTGCAAAGATTTTCAGGTATGCTATCATGCTCAATCTACAAATAGTACATGCATGAACATCTAGATTTGCACAAAAAACGCATTATCATGATGAGCAAAAAAAAAAAAAAAAAAAAAAAAAAAAAAAAAAAGAAAGAAGAAACTTTCTCGAAAAAAAGGGGGAGAAAGAAAAGAAAAAAAAGAAACTTTCTCAAAAAAAAAAAAAAAAAAAAAAAAAAAGGGGCCACGTACAGATCTGGTCCGTACGGCCCACAAAAAAAAAAAAAGAGAAAAAAAAACGTGAAAAAAAAAAAGAAATCACGTGGAAAAGAAAAGAAAAAAAAAGAGAAGAAGAATAGAAAAAAAAAAAAGAAAAAAAAAGAAGAAAGAAAAAAAAAGAAGAGAAACTTTTTTTCCATCCTATTCTCTACATGGAGTTTTCTTGAAAGAAAAAGAAAGAAAACTTACTTGAAGCCATTGATGGAGAAGAAGAAGGAAAAAGCTTGAAGATCCTTGAAGAAGAAGCACTCTTGGTCTTGGAGCTCTCTTGAGATTGTTGCAAAAGAAAGCAATAAGAGCAAGAGATCCTACCTTCCTTTGCTTTTATAGTAGAGAGCAAATCAAAGAAGGAAACAAAAAAGAAAGGTAAGTGCTACTAATTAGTAACCTTACCAAAAGAGAAGGAATTAGAAAGATTCTTTCCCAAAAAGAAAGATGTCTTTGAGAGATTTCCTCCCAAAATCAATCAAATGAGAGATTCTCTCCAACAAAAAAGGATATTGAAGATTCTTTCCCAAAAAGAAAGATACATTGCGATATTCTCTCCCAAATTAGGGGAAGATGAGAGATTCTCTCCCATAAAGATATTTTTAGATATTCTCTATCCAAATGAGATATCTTTAGATATTCTTTACAAAAATGGCCCCACATGAGATCTAAGCCATCCTAAAAAGCTTAAGGTCCCATGGGCTAGCCCATATGAGCCAGGTTTGACCACCTAGGCACTAAAAAAAAAAAAAAAAAAAAAAAAAAAAGAATAAATAAAAAAAAAAAGGGCTTTCAGTCAGAAAAAATCCCTCTTACCAAGAGCATATAATAATGGTTCCATGCCTCTTTTGAGTTGATTGAACCATACAAAAAAATCCCAAGCCCCATGAGCTTCCAAAAATCAAACCATCCAGCCTCATATACCAAATTGAGCCAAAATCTTGAAATTGACATTTCACAAAAATCCAAACCACTCCAATGGACCCACACAGTCCCAAAGAGTGACCAAAAACCAAATCCTGGTCCCCTAACTTGCCACATACAGCTTGTTAGGTCACAAGACCAAAACCAAAAACCAAATCATGATCCCCCAACTTGCCACATACAGCTTGTTGGGTCACAAGGTCAAAACCAAAACCCGATCCCCTAACCTGCCATATATAGCTTGTTAGGTCACAAGGTCAAAAACAGAAACCCAAATCCACATCCCTGATGTCATCTTCAAAACTTTGCCTCGAGATGGTGTGTGATTCCTTTCACTACCATAAAATTCCCCTGGAAGCTCAAAGGCTACTCTACCAAAGGAAAGATTGCTCAAAGACTCTTGGTCAAGACACAAGCTCTCCTTCAAAAATCTCTTCGAGGCACATCGACTACAAAAGTCAAGCAACTCGTCGCTGTACCTCGAGGGGGCATTTGTTGACACCAAAAATGTCACTTTGCCTCTTCAACATCAAGAAAGCTGCATGAAGTCGCAACCTGCCATAAATAGGCAATGCAACTTCTCAAAAAAATCAAATCTTGTCAGAATCAAACAAAAACTGCAAGATCCTTCAAGATAGCCAAGAGAAGAGTACATATGAAGTTTCGGGCCATTTCAGAATCATTTGGCCTAACTTCGCTTCTCCGACAGCTAAAATGGCGCTCCCGGCGGCGACATCATCGGAGACGTCAAAACTTCGATCAGAGCCTACAGATGACTCCAGCATGTCTCAAAAGGGCTCCATGCCAAATTTCAAGTCAAACCGACAACGTTTGACCCTCCATCAATGCTCGAGCAGCAAAATCAAGCCTCCCGGCGGCGGAAACCACCGGAGTCTTCGCTCATCAAACCAAGTGCATGAGTGGCTTCAACATGCTTCCAAAAGGCTGCACGTCAAATTTCAGGTCATTCCGAAAACGTTTGACCAGGTTTCGATGCTCCGAGAGAAAATCAAGCCTACCGGCGGCGGAGCAACCCGGGACCATGACATCCAAAACGGAGCCCATGGAACGTCTCAAAATGACTCCAATAGGCTCCCCGTCAAATTTCAGGTCAATCGGACATCGTTTGGCCACATATCAAAGCTCGGCATTTTCCCCGCAGCAAAATCAAGTGAAGCATCGACGGGACCCCAAACGGCTTCAAAACTCAAACAAAAGCCTATGGTTGGTCTTATTTATTGCTCAGGAGGCTTCACCTCAAATTTCAGGTCATTCCGACATCGTTTGACCAAGTTTCAGCTTCTGGCGGAAAATCAGCAGCTTTACGCGACAAAGTCTTCGGCTTTCCCGGAAAATTGGAAACTTTGCACTCTAAAAATGCAAGGATTCTCATCAGGTTTTTTACAGGGAAATCAAGCCAATAAATGAGAAGAAATGTCAAGAAAAATACAGAAGAAAACGGCGACGAAAAAGACCTCAAAACGACCGCAAAACGGGCTCCGAAGGGGAAAAATCCCCCAGGGTCGCAGACCCCTGCGACCATGGCCCATGGTCGCAGGCCCCTGCGACCATAGCCCATGGTCGCCGGCGACCATGGAGGTCCGGGTCACCGGATTTTCCGCCGGTGACCCGTTTTTCCGTCTTTTTTCGCGTTTCGCGCACTTTGGCCCCTGTGGTTTCCTGAAAATGTGATTTTTAGTGCTTGAAATTGACTCATATCCGACGACATCCGTCAAAATCACGGGTCAACCTCCAAAAGCATAAAATCATCAGTGATCGCTCCAAGATCGCCAACCGGCTGACCAAGAAAGTGCACTTTCTGTCCGACCGATCGTGAAATCGACAAGACAGATGTCACCGGCCCACTCTTAGCTATCAATGTCTGAAGTTACATGTTCATCCGATGTCGATCAGCATATAGATCCATCGATGATCATCGCCAGAAGAATTCCAGAAGACACGGCATGGCCCGCGACTCTTCGACTGCTCGGCGACCAATTAATGTGGTTAATTGACTAGCTTTATTGCAGTCATTAATTCATTTCTTTGGACGGCCCAATCAGAAGCAAGCATTTGGGAGTTACAAGTCAATTGATTCATGGCATTTAAACCATGAAACTCCTCCCATTATGGTAATTAAGGTGATTAAAAGCCCTTAATCTCCATCGGCCAATCAGATTCAAGGAAAAAGGAGTTACAAAATCAAGAAATAAATCTTGTAACTCCTCCCATTAAAGCCATTAAGGCTCATAAACCCTCCTAAATGGCTACCAAAGGCCTATAAATAGGAGAGCATTCCATTGAAATTGAGATCGGAAAGAAGATCGGAAAAAAGAGGAGAAAATCAGAAGATCAGAAAAAAAGGGATCAGAAAGAGATCTGAGAGAAAGAAAAAGAGAGAAAAACTCTGCTGAAGTTCTGCACCGGCCACCACTACAAGGTGACAAAAGTCCCTTGGGGGGCACCCCCCCCAAGGTCCTTGCCTTCTCCTGCTGCCTCCAATGGCTTAGACGTGGCTTTTCAGCCCGTCTACTTAGCTTTTTATTGGACATAGGACCTTCTCTTGGTCTTTGTCCTCTAAAAACCTGAGGTTATAGCCAAGCCAAGCGAATCAAGAGCATCTTCTGTTCTCATCTGCATGGATGATGGCGAAGCCCATACATGGCTTGCGACTGTCAATCTGAACGAGTCCCCCACAATCTCCTGAAAAGTTAGATCTTCCTTTTCTTGCTTTTCATTGTAATTTGTATTTTTCTAAAGAGACAAAAATCACAACTCTTGTCTTTCATTATTGATAAGAATTGTAAATCGGCTATAAACGCCAAAGTCGGCTATAAATGCCAAACAAAATCGCCTTTCACGGCAAATTAAGAAAATGTCTCTTTTCTTAAATATTTGTGCAATGGAAAACTTGAAAGAAGTTGATTTCCTTTTTACTTGCGAAGGTTGATCTCCGGATTACCACTTGCAATTCCAAGTAAAATAGAAAATCTGGCACACCCACATAAAAAAAATGTTGATGCACGCTTCAGGGCCCGCCAGGGCGCGAAAGGGCCGGACCCGACGGACTCCCACGTTCCGCCGACCCCGGTAGCCGCCCCAGCGGGCGCCCCGGAGCGCGTTCCATCAGGCAGCGAGAGAAGGCAAGGACCTTGGGGGGGGGTGCCCCCTAAGGGACTTTTGTCACCTTGTAGTGGTGGCCGGTGCAGAACTTCAGCAGAGTTTTTCTCTCTTTTTTCTTTCTCTGGATACGAGCTCTGGATTCTTTCCGATCGATCAATCTCGATTTTCTCATTTCCATTTCAATGGAATGCTCTCCTATTTATAGGCTTTTGGTAGCCATTTAGGAGGGTTTATGAGCCTTAATGGCTTTAATGGGAGGAGTTACAAGATTTATTTCTTGATTTTGTAACTCCTTTTTCCTTGAATCTGATTGGCCGATGGAGATTAAGGGCTTTTAATCACCTTAATTACCATAATGGGAGGAGTTTCATGGTTTAAATGCCATGAATCAATTGACTTGTAACTCCCAAATGCTTGCTTCTGATTGGGCCGTCCAAAGAAATGAATTAATGACTACAATAAAGCTAGTCAATTAACTGCATTAAATGGTCGCCGAGCAGCCGAAGAGTCGCGGGCCGTGCCGTGTCTTCTGGAATTCTTCTGGCGATGATCATCGATGGATCTTCATGCTGATCGACATCGGATGAACATGTAACTTCAGACATTGATAGCTAAGAGCGGGCCGGTGACATCTGTCTTGTCGATTTCACGATCGGTCGGACAGAAAGTGCACTTTCTTGGTCAGCCGGTTGGTGATCTTGGAGCGATCACTGATGATTTTATGCTTTTGACAGCGGATCCGAGATGTCGTCGGATATGAGTCAATTTCAAGCATTAAAAATCACATTTTCAGGAAACCACATGGGCCAAAGTGCGCGAAACGCGAAAAAGGACGGAAAAACGGGTCACCGGCGGAAAATCCGGTGACCCGGACTTCCATGGTCGCCGGCGACCATGGGCCGGCGACCATGGGCCATGGTCGCAGGGGCCTGCGACCTTGGGGGAATTTTTCCCTTCGGAGCCCGTTTTGCGGTCGTTTTGAGGTCTTTTTCGTCGCCGTTTTCTTCTGTATTTTTCTTGACATTTCTTCTCATTTATTGGCTTGATTTCCCTGTAGAAAACCTGATGAGAATCCTTGCATTTTTAGAGTGCAAAGTTTCCAATTTTCCGGGAAAGCCGAAGACTTTGTCGCGTAGAGCTGCTGATTTTCCGCCAGAAGTTGAAACTTGGTCAAACGATGTCGGAATGACCTGAAATTTGAGGTGGAGCCTCCTGACCAATAAATAAGACCAACCATAGGCTTTTGTTTGAGTTTTGAAGCCGTTTGGGGTCCCATCGATGCTTCACTTGATTTTGCTGCGGGGAAAATGCCGAGCGTTGATATGTGGCCAAACGATGTCCGATTGTCCTGAAATTTGACGGGGAGCCTATTGGAGTCATTTTGAGACGTTCCATGGGCTCCGTTTTGGATGTCATGGTCCCGGGTTGCTCCGCCGCCGGTAGGCTTGATTTTCTCTCGGAGCATCGAAACCTGGTCAAACGTTGTCAGAATGACCTGAAATTTGACGTGCAGCCTTTTGGAAGCATGTTGAAGCCACTCATGCACTTGGTTTGATGAGCGAAGGCTTCGGTGGTTCCCGCCGCCGGGAGGCTTGATTTTGCTGCTCGAGCATTGATGGAGGGTCAAACGTTGTCGGTTTGACTTGAAATTTGGCATGGAGCCCTTTTGAGACATGCTGGAGTCATCTGTAGGCTCTAATCGAAGTTTTGACGTCTCCGATGATGTCGCCGCCTGAGAGCTCCTGTTTAGCTGTTGGAGAAGTGAAGTTAGGCCAAATGTTGTCGAAATGGCCCGAAACTTCATGTGTACTCTTATCTTGGCTATCTTGAAGGATCTTGCAGTTTTTGTTTGATTCTGACAAGATTTGATTTTTTGGAGAAGTTGCATTGCCTATTTATGGCAGGTTGCGACTTCATGCAGCTTTCTTGATGTTGAAGAGGCAAAGTGACATTTTTGGTGTCAACACCTCGTGCACAGCAGCGAGCCCGGAAAGCTCCTAAAGCTTGGCTGGACTTGAGGCAAATCATAAACAGAAGGCGTGACCGAGCTCGCGAAGAGGGCTCGAGTAGTACCCACGCTAGTGCTGACCAGCAACAGCAGAGACAAAGCCAGGCTGCCGACCCCGACATGGCTGATTGGATCAATCAGCAAATCAAGCTGGCTGTGCAGCAGAATATGGAGTTTGCTGGCCTCACCCGAGGTCGGCTAGCCACCAGAGATAGCGACAACCACAGCACGTCTCCATTTACTCGGGAAATCAGGGATTACCCCCTCCCCGATAAGTTCAGCGTCCCGAGGTTCAATCTTTCTGACGGGACCTAGGACCCAGAGGCGCATCTTCGCCACTTCACCCAGAAGATGTCGGTGTGGAGTGGTGACGGCAACCTGGACTACAAGGTCTTCTCCTCCAGTCTGGGTGACCTCTCATTTCGGTGGTTCTGCGCTCTCTCCGAGGGATCGATTTCGAACTGGCAACAACTCCGAAATTCCTTCGTCGAGAAGTTCCAAGCGCACCGGGTTATCTCGAAGACAGACGCCGACCTGATGGCCATCAGAATGAGGCCGTTCGAAAACATCACCCGGTTCGCCAAAAGATTCTGGACCATCTACAGCCAGGTCGAAGACGCCAGTGACGAACTAGCCATCAAGACCTTCCAACAAGCTCTGTTGCCAGGCAACGAGCTTCGGAGGGACCTGGTGCGGTTCCTCGTGGTCTCGGTGAAAGTACTGATGGCCCGGGTGAATTAGTTCATTGAACAGGAAGAAGACGAGGTCCGAGCTCGGGAGAGCCATAACTTTTGGCAGGAAGGCCGATCCTCTAAAAAGGAGAAGAGGCTAGCCAAGAGGGAAGCGGACCGAAGCAGAGAGCCATCTAGCTCGGCAAGACATTTCGCTCCCACCTCGGGGGGTAGCGCGAAGCCGAGGCCAAGTGGCGCCTTTTATAAGGCCGTCAACACCATCTTCAAGGAGCCCATTTACAAGCTCCTCAGCAAAATCCAAACTCAACCCTTCTTCAAATGGCCCCAGCCTATGAAAAGTGACGCCGCCTCTCGAGATTAGAGCAAGTTCTGTGCCTACCACAAAGATAAAGAACACAGGACAGAGGATTGTCACGCCTTCAAGGCACACCTCAAGAAGCTCGTGAGGACGGGAACCTGAGAGACCACGTCAAAGAAGAAGGCAGAGTAAACCGTGCTCAACAATGCCAGCCCGATGACAGGGATAGCGATGAGCCGGTAGGGACCATCGACGTCATCCATCAAACTCCCGCCCCTAGAGGAAGCAGTCAGGCCCGCACTGAGGCCAGGAGGGCCCAGCACGGCAAGCAAGTAATGACGGCCGACCTCGGTCCCTCGGCAAAGAAGGCACGCGTAGGGAGACCGAAGATTTGGTTCTCTGACAAAGACTTGGCCAGGGTCTAGCTACCCCACAATGATCCCCTGCTCTTGACTATAAGGCTGCAGAGCTTCAATGTCAAGAGGATCCTAGTGGACCCCGGGAGCTCCTCGGAAATCCTCTATTTCGACTGCTTAAAAAAAAGGGTCTGAGAGAGGAAGACCTGCAGGAAGCTCGCACCCCACTGGTGAGTTTCAGCTCCAAGTCCGTATACCCCAAGGGGAAGATCTCCCTCAAGGTCGAAGTAGGAGGAGCCTCCATGACAGCAGACTTCCTAGTGGTAGATGCACAGTCCCCGTATAATGCCATCATGGGAAGGACCTGGCTGCATAACATGGAAGCTGTGCCCTCCACCCATCACTAGAGGCTCAAGTTCCCATTACAAAATGGAGATGGAGACTTCGAAGTAATCATAGTCCGCGGTGACCAACATATGGCCAAAGAATGCATGATGGCCGTGGTCCCCGGAGAAGCAGAGCCACAGCAAGTCCATATGACCGAGCTCGAAGCCGACCTTGAAGCTGTCGGTCGAGTTCCTGAGCAGAAGAGCGTAGAGGACCTCACCGAGGTCAAGATCGACCCTAACGATCCGGAAAGATACTTCCTACTCGGGAGTTAGCTCGTAGGAGAAGAGAGGTTCGAGCTGCTTGACTTCCTGTTACAGAACAAAGAAGTCTTCGCTTGGACCCCATATGAAATGCCCGGCATCGACCCTGAGGTCATGTGGATCCCGAGCACAAGCCTGTAGTCCATAAGACTCGCAGGGCTAGAATCCAGCAAGCAGAGGCCGTAACCGAGGCGGTCAAGAAACTATTAGAGGCTGAAGCTATCAGGGAGGTCCACTACCCTGTCTGGTTAGCCAATACAGTCGTCGTCAAGAAAAAGAATGGAAGTTGGAGGGTCTGCGTAGACTTCACCGACCTCAACAAAGCATGTCCCAAAGACAGCTTTCCCTTTCCAAAGATCGACAAGCTGATCGACGCCACAGCCGGGCATGATAGGATGAGTTTCCTCGATGTTTATCGGGGTTTCCATCAGATTCCGATGCATGGGCCTGATGAAGAGAATACCGCATTCATAACACCCAGAGGCATTTACTATTACAAGGTGATGCCCTTCGAGTTAAAAAACGCCGGTGCTACTTATCAAAGGCTGGTAATAAAAATGTTCCAGGCTCAGCTCTGCAAGACGGTCGAGGTGTACATTGACGACATGGTCGTCAGGTCTAAAAGGTCACAGGACCACTTGATTGACCTGCATCAAACCTTCGCCGTCCTCAAACAATATAAGCTCAAACTGAACACCTCCAAATGCGCATTTGGCGTCGGCTAGGGCAAGTTCTTGGGCAGCCTGGTCACCAGACGTGGAATAAAGGCCAATCCCGAGCAGATCTCGGCGATCCAGGCCATCCAAAGTCCGACCACAGCAAAGCAAGTCTAGAGGCTTACAGGGATGGCAGCAGCACTCAACCGCTTTATTAGCAGAGCCTCAGATAAATGCCGTCCCTTCTTTCAACTCTTGAAGAAAAGCTCGAGGTTCCAATGGACTCCGGAATGCGAAAGTGCCCTTCAGGAGCTCAAAGGGTACCTCTCCTCACCTCCCCTACTGTCCACCCCGGCACAGGGTCAGGTCTTGTATCTGTACCTGCAGTTTCGAACCATGCAGTGAGCTCGGTACTCGTAAGAGAGGATGACAGGCAGCAAAAGCCCATCTATTATGCAAGCAAAATTCTGCTGGATGCCGAGACGAGATACCTGCCATTGGAGAAGCTCGCTTTTGCGCTCGTCAGTGCCTCCCGCAAGCTTTCCCACTACTTCCAAACATACTCCATTGTGGTTGTAACAGAACACCCACTCAAGTCTCTCTTCAGAAAAGCAGACTTCTCTAGAAGAGTCTCCAAATGGGCTGTTGAACTGGGGCAGTACGATATCCAATATCAGCCCAGAACGGCAATCAAAGCCCAGGTGCTTGCAGACTTCATTGTGGAGTTCACTTCTCCGAGTTCAACACCGAGCCAGCTCGACACCGAACTGGGGGGCAAGGAGGTGGGGACATCCACCGAGACCGAGACAGAGCAGGACCAGTCCTGGAAACAGTCCCTTGATTCATCTTGGAAGGTCTTCGTCGATGGATCTTCAACCTCCAAAAGGGCTGGCGCTGGCATAGTCCTCTAATCTCCGGAGGGCCTTGTCATCGAGCAAGCCTTGACTCTCTCGACTTCAAAGCATCAAATAACGAAGCTGAGTACGAAGCACTGATCGCAGGGATGGGAAGCGTAAAAATTCTGGGGGCACGACAATTGGTGGTCTTCAGTGATTCACAGCTGGTGACGAGCCAACTGAATGGAGACTACCAGGCCCGTGACGATAGGATGGCAGCCTACCTGGCCCACGCCAAACAACTTCTCTCTCAGTTCCAAAAAGCTGAAGTCAGGCAGATCGGCAGGGATTCCAACTCTCATGCTGACGCACTTGCAAACTTGGCCTCTGCTGTCGAGGCAGGGAGGAAAAGGACTGTCGAAGTTGAAGCGCTGGACTGACCGAGTATAGAACTCCACCCACCTCGGCAGATCCTATGTGCTGACCTCGGTCCGAGTTGGATGGGCGATTTCATCTCCTACCTCAGGGACGACCAGCTCCCCAAGGGCAAAAATCAGGCCCACAAAATCAGGCTGAAAGCAGCTCAGTTCTGGCTATCTCCAGATTGCAAGCTCTACAAAAAATCCTACAATGGCCCTTATCTCCAGTGCGTTCACCTGAGCAGGGTCGATGACTTCCTTTATGAAATCCATGAAGGAATTTGCGGCAGTCACATTGGAGGTCGGTCATTGGCTTACCGAGCTATCAGTCAGGGCTACTGGTGGCCCTACATGCAGAAGGACGCACATGTCTATGCCAGGAAATGTGAGAAGTGCCAGAAGTTTTCTCACTTTCTCCATCAGCTAGCACATGACCTAAGTCCTCTTTCCAGTCCTTGGCCTTTTGCCCAATGGGGACTAGACCTGGTGGGACCTCTCCACCGAGCTTCGGGGAATAAAAGATGGTTGATAGTAGCCACCGACTATTTTACCAAGTGGATAGAAGCTGAAGCATTGTCCTCCATCACCGAGAAGGATACTAGAAACTTCGTATGGAGGAACATAGTGACAAGGTTTGGAGTGCCTCCAGCCTTGGTCTCGGACAACGGGACTCAGTTCGACTCCAACTTCTTCAAAAACTTCTGTCAAGAGTTTGGTATCAGGAACTACTACTCTACTCCAGCATACCCCTAGAGCAATGGACAAGCTGAAATCTCTAACAAGGTCGTGCTCGATGGACTCAAGAAGAGACCGGACCGAGCCAAAGGGAGATGGGTAGAGGAGCTCCTGAGCGTCCTTTGGGCGTACAGAAGTACCCCGAGGCGCTCAACCTCGGCTACTCCTTTCTCCCTGGCCTATGGGATGGAGGCTTTAATTCCACTTGAGGTCGGCCTCCCGACCCTTAGGTCGGAACTGTTCAAACAAGGCCGAAACGATGTAAGCCTCGCCACAGAGCTCGACCTGGCTGAGGAATGGAGGGATGCAGCAGCCATCCGCCTCGCTTCCTACCAGCGACAGTTGGCCAGAGGATACAATCAAAAAGTCAAGGAAAGAAAGTTCTCACCTGGAGAACTAGTCTTAAAGAAGACACTTCCAGCAAACAAAAATCCCAGCGAAGAAAATTAGCACCGAATTGGCACGGGCCATTCAAAGTAACCTCGGTAGCTGGGCAGTCTGCATACAAACTTGAGGACATGGAGGGTAGAGAGCTACCACGTCCATGGAATGCCACGCACCTCAAGAAATACTACTTTTGAGATGTACTCGGATTTTGAAAGTCAATAAAATTGATTCCTTTTGAGAATGTGTTTTACTTTCAAATCTGTCTCCTGCTCTCAAACCTGGCCAAGTCATAGAACTCGGCACATGCATACAGCTCGGTCACAGGACCAGCTTGCATTTCGGCGCGGTCATAGGACTGGCCATCTTAAGTCCGGTCATAGGACCAGCTTGCATTTTGACGCGGTCACAGGACTCGTCACTCAGTTCGGTTATCAAAATCAGCCAGTTCAGCTCGGTCATTGGACCAGCGTAAGTTTTGATTACAAAACCGAATTCCGCTATGGTCATAGGACCGAGCACACCCAGTTCTACCGAGACCAATGCTTCGTTACGGATACGGAACCTAACGCACTCGGATTACGAACTTAATACATTAAGTTCGGCTACAGAGCCGAGCTCAACTACTTGTCTTGGTTTGTTTTATTTCCTGTTATTTATTATTGGTTACAAAGCCAAGCACATAAAAAGAACAGGGAAAGAAGAAAGGCATTCATCACACAGAAAATGGGATAAAAATGACACAGGGATTGAAGAAAGTTTTTCTTCATTGATCTCGGGTGTGTTTACATGTATGAAAGAAAAAATACAAATTCTCCCCAAAGTATAGAAAAATAAAAAGATACATCATCATCATCGTCAGTTCTTTTTCTGCCCCTCACCGGCCTTGACGTTGAGTTCTACAGATGTCGAAGCAGGAGGGGCATCCGAGGAAGGAGGCGGAGCATTGGAGCTGGGAGGATCCTCAGGGGAAGGGACTGGAGCGGGCACGCGACAGACGAACTTGGGCGGATTCTGGAATACTGGGTGATCTTCTGGGATCCCCGCCTCTTTCAGTGCAACCCTGCACCCAAGCTCGTATGTCTTCTTGCAGACACCCTCGAGTTGGTCTTCATATGTCTTCATCGCGACACTCACCCCATCCAAGTATGCAGCGTCCACCTCGGCCTGCAGAGATTCCTCGAGTTCAGCCATCTCTTTTCGGACGACTTCCCTCTCGGCCTGCTCTTTTTGGAGGCGGGCTTCAACTTCGGTCTTCGATTTGGCTGAGGATGCCAGCTCGACCTGTAGTTTCCTTACTTCGACCTCCAGCTCGACAACCCTCTTCGCCTTCACGTCGACCGCCCCCTTCAGATCTGATGTCTCGTTCCTCAGCCTGATGATCTCAGCTGCCGCCGAATTCATCTCCGAGGCGAGTTTCTTGTTTTTCTCCTCCAGCTCTCGCACCCAATTTGCGCTTGCCTCGAGGGCAGATGCCATCTTCCTTTTTTCTTCCTCTAATTGAGAGACCTTGGAGGAGCCATGCAAGGCCCTCGTCAGCACCACCTCAAGCTTTTGGACATTCTGCACAAACAAGGTCGGTCAGAAGATCATCGAGATGAAAGAACAATAAAAGCTAAGCTTACCAATATTGACGCCTGCATCGCCGCCATCACCAGAGCCGCATCCTCAAGCTTCTCAAATTTGTCCATGTCAAGAGGGAGGCAGCAAGCTTTAGTAATTGCAGCGAGGACGGAAGAGTTGTCGCAGAGCCGATCGTGAATAGTCAAGGGCCTCCCCGGCCCCAGCAACAGGTCCGGGAGGAAAGCAGGACCACGGACGGGCCTCTTCAGCGGGTCGGGCTCGGGGGCCTTCTTCTGAGAAGCGCCCTCCGGCTTCTCAAACTTCTCTGGAGGAACAACCTCCTTCCCGGATGGGGCATCCCCCTTCTTCGGAGGGATGGCTCCCTTCTCCAGTATGGCGCTTTTCTCCACAGGGGCGCCTCCTTTCCCGGGCTCCTTCTCCACCGGCCCTTCCTGCCGAGACCTCTTCTCAACCGGACCTCCCTTCTTGCTGACCTCGGTAGGGCGCTTCTGAGGGCCCTCTGCTGGGCGATTCATGGGCCCCCCCGATGGAACGATCGGCACGGAGGAGGGCCCCTTTCCGCCAGAGGCTGGGGGGATCGACGCCAGTGGGACCGGATCCCCAAATGCCTGGGAATCTAGATCCACGAACTGAACAGGGGGACGGCGTTTCTGCAGTGGCATCTCCTCCTCTTCTTCTGAGCTCGAAGGGAAGGCGTCCACTGCCTGTTGAGGGTCAACGGGCTGCTGCGCAGACGCTGAAGTGGAAACCCTGACTCCGAGGTCGGGCTCTGGCTTCACCTCGACGAATGGGTGGAAGGGTGCCGAGGTAGAGGCACCGACTCCTGGGCCGAGATCAGGTTTTACGTCCTCGGGCTCTTCACTAGGAGGAAGGTTCCCGGGTCTCGGAGGAATGAAGGAGCGGTAGATGGGCTGATACCCCAAGAGATCCCAAACAGCCCGACTGTTGTGGCCTTGGTAACGGTACACAGCCTTGAGCCACTCGACATTTCTCCTCCAGCCGACCCTGCGCGCCTCCTTTTTCCTCTCGCTGTGACCTACTCGGCACAAAAAATCCATGAGCTCGGTAAAAAGGCAGTACAAAAGGAATAGATCAGCAAGCTTGACAATTACTTGGGGGTTTCCCGAGACGGTGAGGAATCTTGGAAAATCTGGCCGTCGCAGGCTCGGACGCTGCGAACTCCCATTCTCCGGAGACGAACAGGCGATCGTCCCCGGCATGCCGACTCGAATCTTCCAAATAATTGACAAAAAGCTGCGTTTTTGGCCTCCCGCGGAGGTAATAGTGGTTCTCGGATCCCGCGACCTTGCACAGATAGTACACATCCTCGATGTCATGGACACCGAGGTCGATCCCTAGAATCCTATTCAGCACGGCTGTGCCCATCACTATTTTGTAACTGTTGGGCATCAGCTGGTAGGGGCAGAGCTTCCAGGCCCGAAGGCACTCCCTCAGGAGAGGATGAATGGGGAGCCGGACCCCACCTTCCATAATGGATACCAAATGGAATGGCATCCACCTGTCCCGATAGGTCATGCCGTTGAAACTGTCATCAGGGTCATCTAGCCTAGCTAGGACGTCTTCTGGGATGTTGTATGCCCTCCTAAATCTTGCTAAGGCCGTGGGGTATCAGCCTAATGCCTGTACGCTCCCATCCCCGAGGGCCGAGACATAAAAACTAGACAGAAAGGCAGAAAAACCCTAGCAAAAGGTCCTAGAAAGAACAAGGCGAATACAAAGAAAGGAAAGACTCATAGAAATCCGAACGCGCAGGAAAGTTGCAGAAACAGGCTCCTCCCGTGGAAAGCTCTCGCAGCAAAAACACTCTTTTCTCGGGGTGCAGGTCTCAGGGTGCCAAAGTAGGAGGATGGAGAAGACGCCCTATTTTTATAGAACAGGGTAGGCGTCTATTCGGATCCCCAAGGCCTGCTGACAGAGCGTTGCTTCGGGAGCCACACATGTCGCTTCGATATAGCAGTACAGCCTATCAAATGATGGCACGTGGCAGGACGGTACGCCTTCCGCTTCCGTGCAGCCTTGCAATCAATTACCTCGGACAGACGAAGTGTCGTTGGCGCCTTCGGCCAGCAAAGCAACGCAATCAAGATCAGACGTCTGCGGCCACCAGAGCTATGAGCTCGGTATGAAGAAATCCCCCATCACTCAGCCCCCAACCTCGGATAGTTACGGAACTACCAAAGTCAGGGGCTGGGGGGCAGTTGTGCGGGGTATTTCCGTGATCCAGAAATTATTCCCAGTTCGGTAACAGTACCAATTGGGCCTGCCTTGGGCCCGGCCTCGGCCAGTTCGGCGATAACGCCAGCTGGCACCGAGTCCAGGTCCACCTCGGTAAAAGTACCGAACACACTCCGTTGAGTTCGGTAGTAGCTCCCGAGCTTGCACTCTTGGCCTCGGTGACTTCTCCAGTTCGGCCACTTGCCGAGGTGAATACTGAGCGTCTAATCTCCATTATGGGATGGGGCAGCTGCATTACAGAGCGCTCTGACAGATAGGGTGACCGCCGAATACTGATAAGGGACCTTCCCTATCACGTCTACATTTATGTAAGGGATTTGAGGAGAGATCCGATGTGACAGTTTTCTCACCTACCCCCACTAACGGTCCTATGTATGGGCTGATGGGACAAGCATCCCCACGTACCTCCACTATGGAACCTTCTACTCTCTTCTACATATACTTGCATGGTAAGCCATGAACATGTACGCAAGGTATTGCATACACTCTGCTATTTTGCTCAAACCCTTTTCCCCACTTCACCCTAGTTCAGTGACTGCACTAACTCAGGCGTCGGAGTGCCTTTGGCTGACAGCAGCCCGGGGCTCTGACCTCTGTTTTCTTCTCCCTTTCAGGATTTAGGCCATCAGCGACGTTCCCGATCAGCTAAATAGCACCTCCATAAACCCCCATTACCATCTAAATCAAGTTCGTAATTTTTAGGCACGCACAGCAAGCCAATAGAGTTTTGCAAGTAGTGGGAGATAAATTAGAAGCTGTTTCTAATTAAAACTCTAGATTTGCCCTTCGGGTGCGCATCATGCACTCGAGTAACTGTTGATGAGGGGTATTCATCAGGGTTGGAATGCCCCAGTAACCACCCTATTTCATAGATTCAATTTACCAACTTTGGGAACACACAAGGCACCTGTGGATCCTATTTTGTAGGCCAGGTGATAAGAGGTTGTTTCATCTTTGTTATAGTCATGTGTTGGTAAAACAAGTTGTTCTATGGCAACAAGTGGTATTGGGGGCGAGGCAACCAGACTTGCGGTGCAGGTACGTAGCTTGCTAAAAGAGCATATTTTTGAAAAGAAATGAACTTTTATTTTTACTTAATAGTAGGTAGGGTACTGAAGAGCATTTAACAATGGGTTGAGGAATGAGGAGGTTGGTGATATGTTTTGGGTCATTTATATAGTGATTGCTAAATAAAATCATAAGTTCTCTTATGTGTCATATGATTGATTTCGATTAACTCCAAGAGGTATCTCAATTGGCTTACGACCATGGTTTGCACCCGAATGTTGTAGGTTTGAAACTGCACTACCACACTGGGATTACAGGGGAGTTTACCCGACTTCCCTTTAGGCCCAGAAGGATTAGTCCCTCCCAAAGAGTTGGAAACCCTCCCTCCGATAGCAACAAAAAAGAGAAAAATGTTGATTTCAGTTAAGATTTTTTCTTTTTTTTTTTTCTTCTTTATTATCATCAACTTCATCAATAAAGTGAAAATCCCTTCATGTACAAAATCTGCTTAGAAATGAAAAGGCCATATCAATTAATATAAAAATATTATAAGTCGACCATTGCTTGTCACACCCCTCCAAGAAAACCCCTGGATCGGCCACAGCCCACAGCCTATATGTAGGCCCTTTGATATTATAAGGGCTGCTTGCCTTTGGGTGGATCCATGCATATTCTTATTTTATTAAAATGCTTACAGAGACTAGAAGGAAAGCAAGAAGAGGAAAAGATGTGCAGTGTGGCCTTCTTTCCCCTTGAAAAATATGTGCTTAGCCAAATAATATCACTTAATTTAGATTGATACATAACGGAATGTAGGGATGTAAACACAGAGGGTCTGGGTCGGACCAACCATATCCAGACCCAAATAATAAATCATAAGTTTTGGGTTTGTAGTTTCTTCCAAGCTGCATTTAAACCTAAGGCCAACCCAAGCCCAATTGTTAGGTTTTGAAATTCTTTATCGTATCAGAGCCGGGCCCGATGGAAACTTGCTATCAAGACCGCACGGTCCTATCTTTATGCTTCCACAACAATCTGATCGCCGTCACTTTATCCTTCAATAAAATCAATCCTCCCTCATCCATTCAATCATCCAAATCTTATGATTTCGCCATCTTTATTGAGTTGCACGATCAGAAGCTTATGAAAAATATTATGTAAAATCTGATCCAGTGGACACACCAAAAGAAGCAAAACTAGGCTCTTCCCTTCAATCCACAGAACCAAAACTAGATTGTCCTCTTCAATTGGTAAGAGTGATACTTGTAGGCCCTGACATACCACTAATTCCTCTAGAAGGAGTCCAGATCACTTGTTTCTACGAAATAGGGGAGTACTGTTCCAGCTATGAGGATTCGCCACAAGGAATGCAAAAACGAGGATATAAAGAAGTTGCTTTTTAAAATACAACTCAACACATATTTTAATATGCTTCCACTCTCACGTCTCTCATCCAGTAGATTCTCTCTCCACCCCATTTCATCATTATTATTTTATTAATTTGTTTTATGAGAAGATGGGTCTTATGGGATTTAATATAAAGAGAGGGGATGATCGGCATGATTCCACCAGAAGAGGGAACAATGCCCTAGTAATCATCTTCCCTGGAATGGCTTTCACGCCCATGATTTTTGAACCAATTGGATAGTGCCAAACAGGGCCTACTCGCATGTGGGTCCAATACTACAGTTATCGCCCAGTGCCCCACTTCCGGATCGATTGTCTGGATCAGAGCCCACGGATCTAACTTGGGACATGCCAAACCCGAACCCACATGGAAAAAATAATATATGATTTGCACTTGTACGAGTTTGGATCTGGTTCGAGCTTGCATTTTGTGACTAAATTTGGGTTGGATTCAAATTTTGGCTTCATCTTTCCAACTTTTGCAAAACATGTGTAAATTTCTTTTAGGGCATGTTTGTGTAGCCCGTTTCCGCGGAAAATGTTGTGTTTTCTGCGGAAAACTTTTTTTTCATGTGTTTGGTGCGGCAGTTTTCCGCAGAAATGCTTTTTCGCCACGTCAGCTTTTTCCTTCCTAGGCATGGAAATAGACTTCCTATGGGGGGGTATGGGAAGTCCATTTCCACGGAAAACTGACCCCCCAATTTCCTATCTCACCCTCACTCCACCCGGCCACCCTCTTTCTTCCTCCTCCCCTCCCAACCCCACCCACCCCACACACATACCAACCCACCCACCCAATAGTTTTCATTAAAAAGTGGTTTTCACTAAAGAAATCTATAGCTGCACCAAACAACATTAGCACTAATTCATCGAGGAAAACCTTTTTGCACCAAACATGAATTTCTAATTTCCTCAGAAAACCATTTCTGAGGAATTTAAAAACCATAGAATTTGCTGATGTGGCAATTTCATCTTTCCATGGAAGTTGCCTCTACACAAACTTGCCCTTACAGTAGTTATCTCATGTGGGAGGTGCACATAGAGCTTTCATGAGCACATCTCTTTGGGGCCCACATGCTGGCCCACATGGGGATGAGGTTAAGGGGTTTGAAAGATTTTTTTTGGTCTCTCATATGTACACAACAAATTAGTCACGACTTACGCCTGATCATCTTAATCCTTTCATCCATGGCTCATAAAATCTCATATTAAAAGATGGGTGCACAAGCGATCTGACAGTCCAATCCATTCGAATGGATGCAAACCCAGGGACCAGTGGCTATCGGAGTGTGTGCTCCAGCCGGAAGGTCCATCAGGCGGGCCCCATAATGAGGTGTGCACAAAAAGATCCCATGCACATGGATGATTTCTTACTTTACAATTTATAAATGTGAGAGTTTCAAAAGGAGTTAAAACCAAATTGCACTTGGATAATGAGTCCATTTGGATTGGTTATGTTCGGGTTTCATTTGATTGGGTCGGATTTGGGTTTACCTAAAGACTCTCCGGGTTGGGTTTGGATTAGCAACCTGCCTTAGTTGCACCTGCACCCCTCCCATTCCTAAAATGAGTTTTGACCATCATGGGGGTCCCGCATCCTCTGTGCTTCTGTCCCTCTATAAGGAGTTATGATCTGCCCTTGTGCATGGGACATGGTTGATTAATAGATGGTCAAATATTTCATTTATTGGGTCGTATGTTCTAATAAATCTCAAGTCCCACATGTAGATGAGCTTTATTTGTAGGTTCAACCATCATTACACAATGAGAAGTGCTCCTATGAGAGATACTCTCACAAACTTTATGAGAGATGGGTGGGGGCCCTCACTTCCATATCCACTCTCACAAACTTAAATGTAAGGACCCCCAACTTAAATGTGAGGGCCTCCACCCATCTCTCACCAAGTTGGTGAGAGTGTCTCTTATAGGAGCACTTCCCTTACATAATTACATAGTCCTATGATACCTTTTGATTTAGATGGGTCCACCTTTATTTCATCAAAGGTAGGGCCCTACAATTACGTGATCGTCCAAGAGTAGACCCTAGGGCGATCCTTGCAAATCTCTCCCCTTTGGGATGGACCAGTGGGACCCACCGACCTTGGTTAAAGTTCCCTTGTATAAAGAGGGTTACTGTCGACATGGGATTAACGACAGAAATCCAAATCTAGTGGCTAGAATTAGATGAATGAGGTTCCTAGGGCTAAGATGATTCCTAGGGTTACCAAGTTCAATGATCATTACACAGCAAGAAATACCCAAACCAGAACTAGGGTCTTTGCAAAATTCCACCCATGTTGCAAGTTCCTAGTCCACTGGATTTGTGAGACCCCATGGCCCACTTGATGGTGGATCTAGACCAGCGATTCGGAAGTGGGGCCCTAGGCGACCATGGTAGTATTGAAGCCTTGTTTGGCCCACTATCCCATTGGTTTGAAAATTCTAGCCGTCCCGGGGAAGATGATGACGGGGCACTGTTCCCCTCTTCTAATGGAACCATGTGATGGGTTCTCGAATTGCCAATCAGCCCCTCTCTTTATATTAAATTCCATAAGACCCATCATGTCATGAAATAAAGTAATAAAATAATAATAGTCAATTGTGTTGGAGAGATAAACTCATGGGGTTCATGCTAGTGATGATGAAAGGTCTTAGTCCCAAAGGAACCAGACTCTCAAGTCTTTTGGAGTCTTTAGGGCTTTTAAGGGCAGTGGGTGGCAAGATGATGAAAGGTCTTGGTCCCAAAGGAACCAGACTCTCAAGTCTTTTGGAGTCTTTAGGGCCTTTAAAGGCGGTGGGTGGTGACTCTTGAAATGATAGATCTTTCTACGCAGGATCCTTCCTGTGAAAGACTATTCAACACTTCCCCTCTCAGATAAACTACTGGTTGAGAGATGTTGAGAGTGGAACTGTGCAAGGGTAAATTTGGAAGCAAAATGTGCTGAATTGTATTTTGAAACGCAACTTCTTTATATCCTCGTTTTTGTAGTCCATGTGGTGGCGAATCCTCATACGCTCCGTTTCGTATAAACAGGGATCTGGACTCCAATGTAGGGGTGCACGGCGGGCGGCTTGGGCGGTTATTGGGCGGTTTAGGCGGTTTTGTTTTATGGCGGTTTGTAAAAAGTAGAAACTGTAACTGCCCAAAGTATAGGCGGTTTGGGCGGTTTTTTTAGTGGGCGATTTGGGCGACATGTTGGGCGGTTTGGTATTTGTATCTATCTCTCTCTTTTTTATTTTTTTATTTTTTTTATTTTTAATAGAATGTAACTAAAGTTTCAAAGTACTTAACATAAAGAATAAAAATTAAACATGATTTTTAATAAAAGTCAATAATCAGTAATAAACAAAAATTTCAACTAAGTATATTAATGTAGAATTAAAATCCAAAGGCATCACCAAAATTAAAAAATACAATCACTTATATAATCTAACGTCCAAAAGTCAAAAATCTAATTGTGAATATGAAGCATTTTTTTAGCAACCATATATTTTTTGAAAGATACGTGAAGTCTTTGAAGAATAGGTGAAGAGTTTTTTTTTTTTTTTTTTTTTTTTTTAAATAATGAGCGGGCGGAGCGGTTTGAAACCGCCTACTCAAATGTGAAACCGTAACCGCCCGCTCATTAGTACGGATTGAAACCGCCCCGCCCGCCTAAAGGCGGTTTTGATGTATATCCACTTGTAGCGGGGCGGGGCGGGGCGGAGCGGGCGGGTTGGCGGGTTACGGTTATTTTTGTGCAGCCCTACTCCAATGGAAGGCAAGCAATTTGTTGCTACTTTTCCAGCAAATGCAGACATCATCTTTTCGTAAGAATCTCTTATGATTCCGCCAATTCCGACCAAGCAATGAAATTATTGAAGACACCGTCAAAGTTTACTTTGAACCAACTAGGGGTGGGAGGATGAGTTTATCTGTGGAAGATCCCACATATGAACCAAGCGCTACATATAGATGAGTTAGGTTCTATTCCCTAATACTCTTAGATTTAACCTGAAGTAGATAAAGTGAATGACAGTGAAATATGTGATTGTTCCTAGCTTCAATTACAAATTTTTCAAAAGTTGTCTCTTTAAGTGGAATTCCAAATCTCTCTTCTTGACGGAGGATTTGAAATTTCAACAAAATTTATAGAAAGTGAAATTTCAAGAATTCCAAAAAGTCTTTTAAGACTTTATAGATAATTGAAATTCGAAATTTTGTAAAAGAAACATAGCATTTTAAATCTTAGGGAATAAGATGTCACATCATTTTTAAAAAAAACCCCAATGTCCCAAATTGTTGTCATAAATTTCAATAAAAAAACATGCTAGAGACTTTTCTTTGAGCCTGTCCCCTGTGCGACACGTTAGATTATTATTGAACGAACTCAACAATCAAATAAAAAACTAAAAGAAAGAGTTCTTTTCACATCCATGGGTGAGTCAAGAGGGTGACTTCCTTGAGGAGGTCAGAATCATAAACTACGTGTTGTCTTTTCCATGTGGGATATTAAATAGCATGACCAGCCAATTCATACAGTTCACTTTGGTGAGAATGACATTCACACCACCCGCTCTCATTCCGGAAACTAGACCGACCAAAACCTCACTCTACCGTAAATGTTGCAAATGAGAAAAGGATCACTTTCGTCTTCCACCGTCCACATGGAAAAGCTTCTGACAATTTACAAATAGACTCCTATACTATCGGATATTTAGCCTCTAACTTTTCACAATAACAAAGGCACCCTACAATTAATTTGACATCATTCAGAAAGTTTCTTGATAGTGGCTAAGAGATCAAAGGCTAATAAGTGACATCATTTGTAAATGTCCTATAAAGTATAGGATGTATTTGTAAATTTTCAGAATCTTTTCCGTGTGGGACTTCGGAAGACAAAAGTGATCCTTTTCTCATTTACAACAATATGGAATAGTGAGGCCTTGGTCGGTTGAGTTTCTGGAAAGAGAGCAGGTGGTCTTAAATGTCAAAGTCATTCACACCAAAGTGAACGTTATGAATTGGCTGGTCATGCGAATTAATATCCCACATGGAAAAGACAAGTCATGTGGTCTGTGATTATGACCATATCAAGTCACCCTCCTCATCCATGGACGTGGAAAGATCCTTTTTTATTTGATGGTTGAGTTTGTTCAATAAAAACATCAAATTGTATTTTAAAGAGGATTTTACTTAGAAAATGAACCGTATTTTGCTATTGCACGAAATAATGAAAAGCATTTTCGTTGTATGAGATCTTTCATCCAGCCACGTTTTCCCTTTTTTTTTTTTTTTTTTTTTTCATTTTTTTTACGAGGGATGAGAGCGTCACCCAAATTAAGTATGGGCGACGCTAGCGTCTCTTTTCGCTATAGATATCCAGCCGGAAATCCAACTTTTCCTCCTAATGAAAACTTGTATTGGTAGGTTTTCCGCTTTTAATAAGCGTGGAAAACTTGTAATGGTAGCTTTTCTGCATTTAATAAAGGTGGAAAACTTGTACTGTCAGCTTTTCCACCCTGGCACAGTGGAAAACTTGTATTGGCACGTTGGAGGAGGAGATTCAGCGGGTGGAAGCTCTGCTTGTAGCGAAAGTTCCTGTGTGAGGGATGTCGAGAAGATAGAGGATAAATTCTGTGCCGATAATGTCATTTTGCTTCCCTTTTTCTTTCGCTGGTTTGGGGTCGAGAATCTTGTAACTTCTCCGTTTATGAATGAATCTTTGTTATTTTGTCTTCTTTTTTCTAGCTTGCAAGTATGGGAATTAATACAAAAACTCATGTCGACATCTTAATGCAAAAGTTGTAAATGAAATCCCGTAAAAAGGAAAGTGACTGGGTCTATTTGTGGGGAGGTTGCGCTACAGATCTGTTCCGGTTCATTGGCACCTAAATTGAAACCTTACTGAAAACCTAGGGTTTGATTTGAAAATTTTTGAAACTTGTGTCCTTTTATGAAATAAGGCAAAAACTTAAGGCCTTGTTTGAGACTTTCCCTTACAAAATGCTACTCTTTCCTAAGTTATAACATTGTGTCATTTAATATCATGAGAGAGAAGTTTTTTCGTCTTTTTTTTTTTTTTTGTAAGAATAATAGGTGCTTTTTGCCGCTTAGTGTCATGACAGAATAGTTTTTTTTTTTTTAAATATTTTTTGGTAGAAAGAAGATATCTTTTTTCATCATTTATTACTTTAACTTTTGACCCCCTCTTCTTTTCTTTTGCTCTTAACCTGTTGCTTGGCTTTACTTCACTTCATCACTACACTATACAAGTAATTTTAACAAACAACCTTGTGGTTAAAACAAAGAATCAAACGTAAAAAACCCAAAAATGAGTATCAAATAACATCCCTATTAATGAAAGATGAATTAAGGAGAGGTGGAAAATGTATTTCCAATCATCACTCTAGTAATTCAAACCAAAGGAAAGTTAAGGTCTAGCTCATCTACACGATTGGCTTATATCATTCACCTCTCACCCCATATTATACCCCCATGCCTCTCTAAATCATCGGGAGTTGCCTTTTCATCCCTAAATTCTTTAACAATTCTTAGGTAGAGGTTGTTTGAACATGAATTTCATTGTGTTCAATTCCTATTTACTAGCAAAATGGCCTCGTGCTTAGCACGGGCATTAAAAGTCAAATAGAGAATAACATTTAATTTTATGATATAAATAAAAATTTTAATTTTAATTTCATATATTTATATTTTAGAAAATCTAAAATAGAAGTGTTAATTTCTCACACAAATTTATAGGTTTCTTAAAAATTACACAATTAAAATTTAAAATAATTAATAAATATTGAAATATTGAGACGGGTGAAATTATAAGAAATTTAAAAATATGAGATTCTCCAATTAGAGACAGGTTTGATAGTGAGTTGGTTGCCTTATGTCAACTAAAAGAAAATAGTATATCTATTTCCATTATCACATATAGGTGCTGTGAATAATGGTTTATGTCGGAAATTGAAATTAAGATTCATAAAAGGAAACTAAAATGATAAAAAAAGGAGTTAAAAATATGCAAATACCTGAGTTTCTTGTAGAGAAGAGAATACCCAATAAGACTTGTGACTATTCACACGGAGAAAAGAAAAAAAAATGCTACATAGAAAAGAGGCTCGTGGTGGGAAGACTCTGTATGGAGAAGGTTACAATTCATTTTCTCAATTACTCATTTCAGTTACAGAAAAGAGGGCTCCATATATTCCAATTTCTTACATATCTCCATAATAGTTTTTAGAGTTAATAATAAGCTCCAGTGAAAATTAAGAAGAAATTAAAGAGGCATTAAAGAGGGTCAAATTGGTATCAAAATAGTCAAAATAAAATTGAAATGAAGCGGCTGATTTCTCAATTGGAATCAGTTCGCTTAATTCTAAGCAAACAAACATTTTCTTTATGATAAAAATTAAAACTAATAGTAGTTTTGAATTCTACATTTAAAGATGTGATGTTCACACACCTCAACTGAAGTTTTGAACCCACAACCGATCAGCTTTTCATACTCACTCCATCATTGAAACACATGAGAATTTTATTTTAAATATTTTTAAGAAGTATCTAGAACAATCATAATAAATAGGGCAAGGCAGCAAAACCCGAATCAATCTTGAACCCAAGTCAGTTTACATTATACAAAATCCATACCCATCCACTCCGAACCCAAGAACTATCGAGGGTTCTATCGAGGAAGAGACCTTAATAATTGCAATAGCATGTGAAGGGTGATCAAGGCTCATTTGTGGGGAATGAAAAGATGTTGAATTTGGTATAGGTATGTCTAAACTCAAATCCAATGGAATTGGTGCACAGTTGTACTACCAAACCCGACCTATGACTTAATTATACTGAATATATTGAATTTAATACTACTTATTTTTTTATTTAAAAAATAAAAAAATATTCCATACCTTGTTAAGGACTAAATTCAAGCCTGCCACCTAATGCTCTTATTGAGTATCAATTGTGCTACATTAATATTTTATAGAACTCTTACAAATTAATGTATAAAGTACTAATCCAGACAGATTCGGTTAGGCGAAATCAGAACCAATACTCGCCCTAAACCTAATATACTCATTACCAAACAGACCCCTAATAGGAGTAATGGGGGCAATCATTTGTTTAACCCGATCTATTACTGATTTGGATCTAACCCATTTGAAGATGTAAGGTAAGCTAATGTTTAAGGGCTTTTGGACTTATCAAAATCCTAAATCATAGAAGCTACTTTTAAAAAGTTCAACCAAATAAACCCTTGGCCTTTTTCTTTTCTTTTGTCTTTTATTTTGATTATTTAGTTAGTTTGAGAGTTCATCTTTCGGTTATTCCATTCAACATTTTAATTGAATATATTTTAAAATAGAAAAATAGAAATTATGTTATTTAATACAACTTTATAGCCATTTGATTATGGTTTTAAGTTTGCAGAACAAAAAAACTGCTCCTGTATGTCTTTCATTTTAAAATTTTTTTTTTTGAAGGACTCTATATACCTTTCGATTATAATATGAAGGAGTAGATATTATGCTGTGTTTTTATGGACTGCATCATCCATTACTCGCCCTTTTTTGTGCAATGATTGCAACTGTACAAATTCATATGTATAGGTTATTTTGGTACCCTAGTCAGGGGATTGGGACCTAAGAAAGAACTCGAATGTATACACGGAAAGGTAGTCCATTCAAGTGGGAAGGATGCTTGGGACCCAAGAAAAAACCTGAATATACGCGGGAAGGTAGTCCACTCAAGTGGGAAGAAAGCCCACACAAGTGGAAAAAGTGCCCGCACAAGCCGGAAGATGTGACGTACCTAGGGTTCAAACCCCGGATAGCCAGGTAAGAACTGACGCTCCTTATCACTGGAGTAAGGAGCTGTTCTTATATGTATCATTTGATTTAGAAAAAGGCAACAGATCAAGTTCGGTATTGGTGGGGCTAAATATACAGCGGACTTGAGTTTACACTTGCGTTAACACCCTTTCTAGGGTTTGCTTCTTTTGAAAACCCTAGAAAGCAACGGCGGACCTAGGTACATGTTTCTTTCGGTCCCCACCAAACTTGAAAAAAATTCAAATTTCTAAAAAAAACCCTGTAAATTCTGAGAATTATTTTGCAATTTTCTTTTACGTTTGCCCTTTCTCCAATATATCTTTTACATAAGGCCCCTCAAGTCTAATTTTCTAGGCCCCTTTCCTTGATAGAAAGCGTATTAATACCCTTTATCTAGCTTATTGTTTCCTGTAATGTTTCTAATGAGAATTTCCTTTTTACCAAAAAAAAAAAAAAAAAACCCTATCCAAGGTAGGAAATGTGCTACGAATTCCATGGTGTGCAGGTGGGGTATGCTCTGAGTCAAGTCAAATGGAATATAGATTGTCCCTCATTGATATTTTGCTGAAAAGACTCCAACTATGGTCAATTTATGAAAGAGTTCTCTACCTTTTCGGGTTTACAATAGATCGGGTTCCTTGTTAATTTCGTGTTAATACATCAAAAGACAAAACTGCATTTAGCTACTCACCTTATGTACCACAATGTATAATTTCAAGTTTATTTCTGGTACCATAAAGAGTTCTCTTTGAGTCTGGATCCTGTTTTGGCTGTAACAGGGAGATATTATTTTATCCTATCAACATTCATCAGCTGTATATAATCTTTTCTTTTCTTTTATTCATTTTAAGGAAGCAATTGAGAGGGTGTAGTAGCTTGCTTGGGATTTTATCTGTTTGACTAATATTGATAGGATGAAACAATATATCCAATTTTCAATGAAACAGGGGATCTGATGTGATCTTTAAGATACTAATTTTACAGCAAGTGCACGGCTGTCTAAATGAGATAGTGGCAAGAACAGGTCGAACCCATAGGGAACTAATTGAAGAAATAAACTTTTAATTTAACGAAACTAACTAATCATCAATTAAAGAAATTTCTAAAAATAAGAGCAAATAATTTAGAAAGATGAAAACTACTAATTAATGAAAGTGAATAGAGCATAGGAATCCAATAAGAACCTTCCAATTATTTATCAAGTGACCCTAACTTGTACCAATTTTTACTTCAAATCAAAGATAAATCAATGTTTTTAATTTGGAAATCTAGCTTTTAAAATCTATGTTTTAATTATAAAATCTAGAATTCAAGACTTCCTTCATCTCATAAAAGAATAAAAATAATTTAAGAACTACCCATCGAAAGTAAGCATAAACCATCAAAAGATCTAAATTCTAAGCATAGCCTATCAAATCTAAGCACGGCCTATCAAATCTAAGCACGGATAGTCAAAAATTAATTTTTATTTTTAAAAATCAAGAATAGAGATTTCTCTAGGGCACGAAGACAAGCCTATTAATAATTAAGCACAAAAATATGGAACACAAATTAGAACTACTATACAAATAAAAAGGCGATTACTTACCTTCATCCATAGCTCTAATAAAGAAAATTAGTCCGCCATTGCAAAGAATGATTCTTGATTTGTCATTAAAAATTGTATCTTTACAACTTCTCTTTCACAAAAACTCTCCTTCAAAACAAGTCCTTGGACATGGCCCAAGGCTACCAAAAGAATGAAATAGAAGAGTGGAAGAAAAGAAAGAGATAGGAGAGAGGGCTGGAACATGAGATGTTGCATACCCATAAGAAGAATGGGACATCCGATATATAGAATAGGATTTCCTTAAGCCCACAAAACTTGCCATCATGATGTTGATTTCCATGCTATAATAGTTGCAAGTGTAGTTTACTTTCTTGTTTGGCTAGAAGTGTTGCTAAATCAAATTCTTTAATTGGCCACAAGACAACTCATCTGTCTAATCATCATGTAAATCTTCAATGGATACTTCCATGTTTAGATGATAAAACACATGATTTCATTGGACCACATGGTCAAACTTTGACTTCCTCGTAGGTGGGTTTCTTAACAACTTTTGGAGAGATTTTAGCTTTTTGGACAAGATTTAATTTTCTAAATTTGATCTCCTTTTCATCTTGCAACTTCACATACCTTGGGCCCCACGTTTAGTTTTGAAAAATTCTAAATCTGATCATACAAATTGGAACACATGATGGGCCACACATGGGGCGTGCAAATCTTAGAACATCCCTTGTATGGACATGTATTGCATTTTGGAAACTTTCTTGGATTTTCATTTTTATTTTTCATCAATTCTCCTCTATCTGCGGGCCCCAAAATCTGATTTTTTTTCTTCACATGAGAGTGGGGCCCACATGGGCATGAAATCTTGAAGTGGCATGGCTTGGACGTCATCTGTGAATTCCTTCTCTTCTTTTTTTTTTTTTTTTTTTCAAGGAGGGTCATAAAAAAAAAAAAAAAAAAAAAAAACAATTGAAGATTCCCTACATGAATAAAAAGAATAATTCAGCCGTAATATATATAAAACTCATAAGTGTCATGCATGGGACCCGGATGAGATCATGCACATGAATTTACCAAACTGGATGATTTTCCATGAACTAATTGATGATGTAAGAATAAAAACGCTAATTGGTGTGATACTAAGATGATGTAAACCTATGATTTCATAAAATTCATGCAAAATTGATGATTTTGACTAAAATTCAAACTTTAATGCTCAAATGCATGCATGTAATTATAAAATTCTATGAAATTAAATGAGAATTACTCTAATTAAGTCCACAAAGTCATATAAAATGATGAATGAAAACTACAATTTTATGGTCTTATTTGAATCCGAACTCATAACCGACCATCTTTAAAAACGCCATAAGATTTTTATATAAAACGGACCCACCCAATAATAACTCCATACATGATACATGAAAACTTAAATGAAGTTCTTGTTTTTCCACCCCTACCCACATACCACCACCACTTGGAACGTTCATTACAGGATCGCTTCTCCTAAGTCAACATCGTCATTAATCCTCCACATGCAGGGAAACTAGTTACATGCAGACAGCTCTAGTTCTCTTCTTAACATAAATATTTGCTTGTGAAAGATGTTGTCCTCCCAGTTTTGAAACACGAATTTGGATATTGCATCGACAATTACTGAAGCCTTAATACAAGTTGTTAACTTCGAGCCTTTCTCTTCTAAAAGAAAATTATTAGAAATGTTAACAAAATCAATTTTTTGTTGGTCTTCATTTTTAATTGTTTAAGACAACAAATTAAATATGATATTTAGCTTATAAAAATTGAGTTTCAATATATATTTTTTTGTCTAAATTAGTATGATATTGTCCGCTTTGGCCCCATGTGCACGCGTGAAGACTTTCTACGCAGTCACATAGCCTGGTATTGCTCCTGCCTGGACACGCTTTAACTTTGGAGTTCTTAAGGGATATAATAAGGTCACAAGGCTTTAAAACGTGTCATGTTCAGTGATGGAGCCAGGACTTGGATATTTCTGATGCAGTACTTGGATAAGGCCTTACGGAGCTAACCAATGCACTCCACCCTTACCCTTGCATATTTCCCTTCATTAGCTCATAAAATCACTTGATCTGATCTTACCTTATGGGATTACCTAGGCGGATTAAGGTCTCACAGTTGAAGCCCAAAAGCTTTTAATATTTGTCAATACTACTAGGTTTATCTATTTTCTAAATTCATAGTTCTCCTGACCTTCCACTATTCTCATTGCTATCTTATGTCTTACATGAAATTCTATAGACCCCACATGTGAGGAGAAAGTTTTATCTAAGATTGTGTTAGATAAATCGCATGTTTGTTCGTAGTAGAATATATAGAAATTGAATGCATAAGAATACGTGGTCAAAGAGCTCCATCAAAGAAGCAATGTAGATGGCACCTTGACTTTCCTAGAATTTGAATTACTATGGTGATGTACTGGGTATTCATTTCTCATCTTCCCTCACTTTCTATTAAGGGAGTTTATTTGATGATCAATTTTGTGTATTCACCTTGAGTCCTTATTTTTAACCACCCATGACATGAATTCCTAAGTATTCAATTCTTATATATTATGTGCAACTAAATAGGCCCTCAATTTCACAACATAAGTGGTGAGGAGTGGGGAAGGAGTGAGTGAGGTCAGTGAGACTGAGCAGTAGAACTTATGAAATTCATAGTAAGAGAGAAGTCCACAAGTAGGCTTTACATGTTTCTTATGTTGTTCTGCAATTTTGATGTTACACTTGCACTATAAAGACAACTAAAGACATTTGGCAATAAAATATAAAGTAAAACAAATTACATAAATGAAAGAAAGTTAACAACAATTTTGTCTTTATAACATGTTGACTTGGTAGCCAGAAGCAATTTTCTAAAAAAAAACTGAAAGTAGAGAACTTTAACATATAATCATTCCAAGTTGAGGTGATTTTATATATATATATAAAATAAAAAAAAAAAAAAAAACTCTTGAGAGCTTGTTTATTTGCATAGAGTAGATAAGCATTGCATACATGGGAATTCCCAACCTGAGTGAGCTCCATTAGAGGATTGTTGAATACGTGAAATGTGAATGACGTAAGGTGAGGCATGATGGATAAAATGTGGCGATATAGATGAGACCTTAACTTTTTTAGGGTTTAAATTATTACGTGATATCTAAGTATTCATTTCCCATTCAATCTCCGTACATAATTATCTTTTTCTGTATATACCCACTAGGGTATATAGAATTTGTAAATAGGCCCTTGTGGTTTCAGTTTACCTTGCCGTTTCATTTTAATACATTCCATGTCCCCAAAATAAATAGTCATAATCAGAACAGGCGACCACCAAAAGATTTGTGTTGAAGTTTTATAAAAATGACAATGTTGCCCTTAAGTTCATTAAACAAAGATAAGTATGTCATTATTTATAAAAATATCATTATTTTATCCCTAGTCCCAATAGTTTCTCTCAAATCCTCCCATGCACATGAACCCTAATTAAGTAATTACGTATTTGAAACTCAGAATCTAATAGGGGGTTGTGCATGGATCGGGTCAGCTATAAGTACAAGTGTTAGTTGACATTGTGATCGATGTAGATTTAATGAAATGGGCCCCATATTGATAAAAATGGATTTGTGTAGGGTTATTCTCTCCAACTAAATGTACTATAGTAATTATTAGTGTTACAAGCTTTAAAGAAAAATAAATACAAGATTTTGAAATTATGCTATATGGATAAATAGATAGGAAAAGCGTCATTTTACTCTAAAAACTTATGGTGATTATAAGGCTACTAATTTTGGGACATGGAAGGAATTAAAATGAAAAGGCTGGGGGTATATACAAATATTAAAACCACGAGGGCTTATCTACAAATCCTACAAACCTTAAGGGTATATACAAAAAAAGGGAGCTGCTATTCTCACAGCTCCACTTGCTCATTGAATATATATATATTTTTTTCTCAAAACCTAGGCACCCTTGTAAGAAATCCCCAAACTATCCTCTCCCTCTCCCTGCTTACCGCCCACCTTTGCCCGGCGCCCAACTCCACCCGCACTTTCTCTCTTTTCCTCTCTCATTCTCCTTCTCCATCTCTCTCTCAATCTCCTTGCTTGCCCCCACCTCCATCAGCACCTGACCCCTCTCCTTTCCCCTCTCCCTCTTTTGAGGGAGAAGGAAGGAGAGTGGCCGGGCCACTTGCAGAAGTGGGCGGGGTCAGGAGGTGGGTGGTGAGCAGGGAAAGGGAGAGAGACATGGAGAAGGAGATGAAGAAGGGTATTTTGGGGATTTCCTACAGGGGTGCCCAGGTTTTAAAAAAAGGGATGTGCAATGAGCGAGTGGAGCCGTGCCAATAGCAGCTCCGTAAAAAAAAAAGCTTTTTTAATATTCACCATTGATCTTCTTTTTTGACCTATTTGTTTGCATGAAAATTGAATGCATAGAAATTGACGGTCAAATGAGCTTCAACAACGATTATTAAAAAGGTGAGGGGGAAGGCTATAAGGGGAAACATAGATGCAACTGTTACTTACCTGGGACTTGAATTACTAGGGTAGTGATTGGGTACTCATTTCCCACCTCTCATTTGAGAGGAGATAACTTGATGTGCATTTTTTGAAATTTACAATTTTTTTCCTTCAATCCTAGCAATTTTATTATTGTAAGTCTCACAATTCCTATGTAATTGATCACATAAAATAAATCAGCTAGCGAAATACATGATGGACCCTCGGATTTCCGTCCTCTCCTTCCGCCCCAGGGGCTGCTTGGGTCTCGGAGGAAGAGGGAAACGCGAGTATCAACTTTTTGCACGGGTATGTCAGATTTACTATTCTACTTGGAATTTGGATTAATGGTGATGATCCGGAGATTCACCTTCACAAGTAGAAAGGAAATCGATCATTCTTTCTAACTTTTCAAATTGCATAAATATTTAATAAAAGAGACAAGTTTGTTTTTAAGAATGCTGTAGGATGCGTTTTTTTGTTTGTTTGCCGTGAAAGGCGATTTTACAAAACTCATCAAATATGAAAGACAAGAATTGTGATTTCTTTTTGTCTCTTTAAAAAAAATACAAATTACAATAGAAAAGAAAGAAAAGGGATCTAACTTCTCAGGAGATTGTGGGGACACGTTCAGATCGACAGTCGCAAGTCATGTGTGGACTTTGCCATCGTCCTTCAAATGAGAACTTTTGATGCTTCGATTCTTCGGCTTGGCTCCAACCTCAGTTTTTTAAAGGATAAGGACCAAGAGGAGGTCCTATATCCAATGAAAAACCGAGTAAACGGGCTGAAAAGCCGCGTTTAGGCCATGTTGTAGAAGGAGGGGACCTTGGGGGGTGGCCCCCCAAGGGACTTTGATTACCTTGTAGTGCTTCTGGCGGCAGAGCAGCAGGACTTCGTCAGGATTTCTTCGGAAGAATGCAAGTGTGCTTACCAGAGGAAAGTTGAAAAGTTCAAAGGCTGTCCAAGTTCTTTCTCTATTTGGAATGGACCTCCTTTTATAGGCTTTTGGTAGCCATGAGGTGTTTATTGGCATTGATGGCCATGATGAGAGAAATGATGGTATTGATGAGAGGAGTTACAAGTTTTATTTCTTAATTTTGTAACTCCTTTTTCTTGGCTTGTGATTGGCCGATGAAGGATAATGGGCATTTAATCGCCTTTAATCTTCATGATGATGGGAGTTTCATGGGTTTAATGCCATGATTGCTTGGATTTGTAACTCCCAAATGCTTGAATCTGATTGGGCCGTCCAAAATAATGAGTTAATGACCGCATTAAGTTGTCATAAACGGGTCAATTAACGACATTAAGTGATCGCCAGGGCATGTGAAGAGTCGCAGGCCGCGCCGCGTCTTTTGGAATTCTTCTTGTGATCATCGCAGGTGGATCCACACATTGTTTGATGTCAGATTGCGATGCAATTTTAGACATTGGTTGATGTTGGTGGGCTGGTGACATTTGTCTTGTCGATTTTACGATCGGTTGGACAGAAAGTGTACTTTCTTGGTCAGCCGGTTGGCAATTTTGGAGCGATCAGTGATGATTTCATGCTCTTGACGGCGGATCCGAGATGTCTGTGAAGATCAGTGGTTTTCAAGCATCAAAAATTGGATTTTCAGAAAATCACAAAGGCAGGAACACTCGAAACGTGAAAAGAATCGGAAATCGGGCCATCCGGGGTGAAATCCGGCGACCCGGATTTGCAGGGTCGCCGGCGACCATGGGGCTTTGGCCCTTTTGGTTACCGAGCTTTGTTTTCGGCTATTTTTCCTTCTTTTTCGTTCCTTTTTTCTTCTGTATTTTTCTTGACATTTTCCCTCAATTATTGACTTGATTTTCTTGGAGAAAGCTTGATGAGAACCCGCGCAAAACCGGAGGACAAAGTTCTCCATTTTTCGGGAAAGCCGAAGACTTTGTAGCCGATTTTCCGTCAAGAGTCGAAACTAGGTCAAATGATGTCGGAATGACCTGAAAGTTGAGGTGAAGCTTCTTGAGCAGTGGATAGGACCAACCATGGGCTTTTATTTGAGTTTTGAAGCCGTTTGGGGTCCCGTCGATGCTTGACTTGATTTTGCTGCGGGGAAAATGCCGAGCTTTGATATGTGGTCAAACGATGTCCGATTGACCTGAAATTTGACAGGGAGTCTATTAAAGTCATTTTGAGACAACCCATTAGCTCCAATTTGGAGTCATGGTCCCAGGGTGCTCTGCCACCGGTAGGCTTGATTTTCTTTCGGAGCGTCGAAACCTGGTCGAATGTTGTCGGAATGACTTGAAATTCGACGTGCAGCCTTTTGGAGGCATGTTGAAGCTACTCATGTGCTTTGTTTGATGAGTGATGGTCTCGGTGGTTCTCGCCGTCTGGACGCTTGATTTTGCTGCTCGAGCGTTGATGGAGGGTTAAACATTGTCGGTTTGACTTGAAATTTGGCATGGGGCCCTTTAGAGGTATTTTGGAACCATCCGTAGGCTCTGATCGAAGCTTTGGTGTCTTTGATGATGTCGCCGCCATGAGCGCTTGTTTAACTGTCGGAGAAGTGAAGTTAGGCCAAACGATGTCGGAATGGCCCGAAACTTCAGGTTTACCCCTCTTTTGGCTGTCTTGATGGATCTTGCAGTTTCTGTTTGATTTTGACAAGATCTGATGCTTGTAGTAGCTTTGCCTGTTTTGTAATAGGATTCAGCTTCATGTGGCTTCTTGATGTTGATGAGACACAATGACTTTTTTGGTGTCAAAAATGCCCCCTCGAGGTATAACGACGAGTAGCTTTTTGGAGTCGATGTGCCTCGAAGAGAAACTTGAAGGAGAGCTTCTGACTTGACCAAGAGTCTTGAGCATTTTTTTTTTTTGAATAGCCTTCTGAGCTTCCGGGGGAATTTTATGGTAATGAGAAGGATCACGTACCATCTCAAGGCAAAGTTTTGAAAATGACATGGGGTATTTGGATTTTGGTTTTTGACCTTGTGACCTAACAAGCTGTATGTGGCAAGTTAGGGGGTTGGGGTTTGATTTTTTATTTTGACCTTGTGACCTAACAAGATGTATGTAGCAGGTTGGGGGGTCAGATTTGGTTTTTTTATTTTGGTTTTGGTTTGGTTTGGATTGGATTTTGATTTTGGTTTTGGTCTTGTGACCTAACAAGCTGTATGTGGTGAGTTAGGGGACCAAGGTTTGGTTGTGGAATGTCAATTTCAAGATTTTGGCTTCATTTGGTTCATGAGGTTGGATGGTTTGGTTTTTTGGAAACTCATGAGGCTTTCTTCTTTTTCTTTTTTTTTTTCTCTCTTTTTTTGAATGGTCCCATCAACTCAAAAGAGGCATGGGACATTTTTTTTTTTTTTTTTTTTGCTCTTGGTAAGAGGAATATTTTGACTAAAAGCCACTTTTAGTGCCTAGGTAGTCAAACCTGGCTCATATGGGCTAACCCATGGGACCTTAGGCTTTGGAGATGGCCTAGATCTCATATGGTGTCATTTTTGTAGAGAATATCTAAAAATATCTCTTTTGTGTAGAGAATATCTAAAAATATCTTTACTTGGAAAGAATCTCTCAAGTTTCCTTCTTTTTTGGAGAGATTTTCTCAAAATATCTTTCTTTTGGGAAAGTAGCTAAATTTTAGCACTTACCTCTTTTCTTTTCTCCTTGTTTCCTCTTTTGATTTGCTCTCTTCTATAAAAGCGAGAGGGGTTGGATCTTTTGCTCCATTGCTTTTTTTGTTTGCAAGAATCTCCAAGGGTGCTCCAAGATCAAGAAGTGCCTTTTTTTCTCCAAGGATCTCCAAGCTTTTTCTTCTTTTTCTCCATGGCTTCAAGTAAGTTTTCTTCCTCTACAAGAAATTCCATTGTAGAAGTAACTTCTTTCTTTCTTTGCTCTCTTTTTCTTTTTCTTTTTTTTTCTTTTCTAAGCACGTTTTTTTCTCTCCTTTTTTTCGTGCAACTTCTTTCTTCTCTCTTTTTTTTTGTGCACGTTTTTTTGTTGTTTTTTTTTTGTGCTTCTCTGTTTTTTTTTTCTCTTCTTTTTTTTTCACGGGTTTCTTTCTTTTTTTTTCTTTTTCCTTTTTTTTTCTTCATCGTGTTTTCCTCTTTTTTTTTCACGATTTTTGTTCTTTCTTTTTTTGTTCTTTTTTTTTTCACATGCTGATTTTCTCTTCTCTTTTTTTTTTCACCATTTTTTCCTTTTTTTTTTCACGGTGATTTTTTTCTTTTTTCTCACCGTTTTTTCTTTCTTTTTTTTTTCTTTCAGCGTTTTTTTTTCCTTGGCTGTACGGACAGGTCCGTACGGACTTAGCTGTACTGCCACGTGGCAGTGGGCCACGGCCTGTGGGCCCAAATTTTTTTTTTTTGGACTGAGATTTCTTTCTCTCTCTCTTTCTTTTTCTTTCATTCTTTGTTTGCTCACCATGATTATGAGGTATGCAATTTCAATATGTTCATGCATTTTTTTTTGTTTGATGCATCAAGATAGAAGGCTAGAGTCTCTAGGTCAAGCCAACATGATTTTTGACTTGGACAAAGTTTGATTGGTTTTGACCAAATTGGGTTGGAATTGGTCAAACTTTGGTCAAGGTTTTCCTAGCATCTAATGTATGATGATGTTCTTTGATGCATGATTTTTGGTAAATGGACTTGGAAGCATGATGATGCATACCTGAAAATCATTTGCAAGTATTGGGATTTGGAGCTCGCAGAGATGTTGAACTCTTTCTCGGTCTTGCTGGATTTTGAGGAACTTTGCAATTTTGGATTTCGGAGCTCGCAGCAATGTTGAGCTCTTTTCCAATTTTCTGAAGATTTGATAAGACTGGTTTGATCTGGCAGCAATGTTTGAGTTCGAACCTTCTTTGAGAATTTTCCACTGACTATGAGCTCGCAGCGATGTTGAGCTCATCTTCAGGCTTCCTGTCTCTTTTGGAGCATTTCCCTTTTCTTCGGAATTGCCTCGGAACCATGTCAAAATTTCGCTAAAATTTTTTGTAGCAAAACTCTGTCATTTTGATGATGATTGATCTCTTCTTTTCCATCTTTTACAGGTAGTTCTTCCAGAACGAACAAGGGTAAAGGTCCTGTTATTGATGCACCTCGTCGGTCTGCCATATCTTCTAATGCGGCCGTTCAGCAGGCTTGGGAGAAGGTCCAGTTTGTCGAGAAGAACTTGGAAGAATGTGATTCCCTCAACCGTGATGAGATGAGACAGCGAATGATCGCTCTCAAAGATGAGGAATTCTACAAGATCGTGGTAAGCAGCCGTCCTTGGGTTACAGACGATCAGAGCATTGTACCTAAGCCTACCTTTTTCTTTGGTGATGCAGTCCTCGACGACTTGACATTCTAAAGGAGATGTTTTCAGTTCTCTTACACGACAGATGGTGAGGAGAGAACTATTTCCACCCGGTTGACTTTTGATCGGACTCTCTTGATCCTGAGCCTTTCTCCCACGTGCCCTAAGAGGGAAGATTCTCCGAGCTGGGTGAAGAGGACCAGTGTGATCAAGACCGGGGTTTTTGTTGGCGGCCCTTCCGGTTTTGCAGAGAAGTCGCCTGTCCGTATGGACATGTTGATGCCAGCTAGTGGCTACCAAGGTTCTAATCATCCGTCGGTCGATTTGAGACCGGTGGGCCTTGGCATTTTTCGACGTGACGGCAGCAATTGGGTGAAGCCTTTTCGACTTCGTGGCCGTTTCAATGCTGACTCGAGTTGGGAATCATGGACTAATCACACCCTGAAGGTTGGCGAGGATAGGCAGCGTCTGGAGCTTTTGGAGAAAGAAGCTGCTGCCAAATGGACCACCATTGTGGAGGCTCGTGACAAGGAGGGGACTCTTATTCGCCAGGTTGAGGAAGCTGAAAGCAATTTCCGGAGAAAGACTTAGGAGTATGAGCAGTGGCAGGTCTTCTGGGAAGAACTTCTTCGTTCTGCAGATTGGTCGCGGCATTCAGCCGCATTTTATGAGAATATTCTGAAGAAGCGTGGCCTAAAAACTTTGGAAGCTAAGGCCAAGGGTCTGCTTGAGGAGTTGAACATTTGGTTGAAGACCATGCTAGATTGAGCTCCTGAGTTGTAACAAACTCTTTTTCTTCTTTTTTTTTGGTACCTCCATGAATAAACAATTTTGGTACTATATTTTTTGTATCCCCTTATTTTTACTTAAATCATTTTTTGATGAAAACAAATTTAAGAAAAAGCTGATGGGAATGCTTGTTTGAGAATTTGATCAAAAGGTTGTCATTTTGTGAAAATCTTTTGTCAAAGGACTGCTTTGGGCATGAAAGCCAATTTTTGTGGCGAAAGCCTGATTTTTTGATGACTTGAAAATCAAATTTTAGAATGGCATGGAAGCCTAATTTTGTGGCGTAAGAGCCAAAATTTGTTTTGCGGCATGGGAGCCAAAAATTTTGAAATGACATTAAAGCCAGAATTTTTGAGTTGACATGAAAGCCGAATTTTTGAATGGCATAGAAGCCGAATTTTATTTTATGGCATGGAAGCCAAATTTGTTTGTGGCATGAGAGCCAAAATTTGTAATGGCATGCAAGCCGAATTTTGTTTTGTGGCATGAAAGCCGAATTTGTTTGTGGCATGGGAGCCGAAATTTTAAGATGGCGTGAAAGCCAAAGTTTTGTTTTTAGATGGCATGAGAGCCAGATTTTTGAAAACTAGGTTTTGTTTAGTTGGCATGAAAGCCGATTTTGGCGTTTATAGCCCATTTTTTTTTGTTTTGGCATTTATAGCCGGGTTTTGGCATTTATAGCCGATTTCAGAATATTTAGCCGGGCTTTGGCATTTATAGCCGATTTCGGCGTTTATAGCCGGGTTTTGGTTTTTAAAATGCAGGTATCGACTAAATGTCGCCTCCCCGCTGAATGGTCTTGCAAGTATCGATGAAATGTTGCTTCCTTGCTCATTCGGTTTGCGAGTATCGATGGAATGTCGCTTCCTCGCGGATTGGGGTGCAAGTATCAACTAAGCGTCGCTTCCCTGCTTTTCCCAAAACTTTGGTTCTACGGGTATCGACTTGGTGTCGTTTTCCCGCGATTTTTGAAATTTGAGGTTTTCTCGAACCATTTGAAATTTGGGTTGTGGATATCAATTGGAATATTGCGTCTCCACAATTTTTGAATTTTAAGGTTTTGCAAGTATCGAGTGGGGTTCGCTTCCTTGTGATTTTTGGGTTTTGGAAGTATCGAATGGGGTTCGCATCCTTCCAGTTTTTGGGTTTTGCGAGTATCGACTGAATGTCGCTTCCCCGCGGTTTCTAAAAGCCATTTTTTGTTTAAAGACACGAGGGTCATAAATTCTGACTTAAAACCATTTTGGTTGTAAAAGCCGAGGCGGACCAGGGTGGAAATTTCTAAGTCATGATTTTTGTTTCAAAACCATGAATTTTGGGTTTAAGGATCGAAAATTTTGGTCAAGTCTGGGAATAGGCTCCTAAACTTGGTTTTTTGGATTTTGATTTTTTTTTAACAATGAAACGATGAAAGTAAGCATTGTTTTGAGAGTTTTTTTTTTTTGGAAATTTCAAGATGAAAATTTCAAAAGGGGATGGGTTTGACGAGCAAGTAGCTGAAAATAGGCTTTGGCCGTGTAGATATCGCTCTGACCCGTTTGAGGAAGTCTTCAACGGTAGTATCGCTTCAAGAACTTGCCGTTGATGGGCAGCATACATCTTTCTCCTTCCATGTTTAGAAGAGCATATGCACCGTTAGAGAAGACTTTGTCGATAACGAAGGGTCCCTCCCATTTTGGTTCAAATTTGCCTTTGGAATTGTGGGCAAATACTATGGGTCCTTTTACTGCAAGAACCAAGTCGCCCTTTTTGTAGGCGCGTTACCTGACCTTCTTGTTGAAAGATCATGCCATGCGTGCTTGGTACAACTCAATGCTTTGTAGAGCTTCGAGTCGTCTTTCATCGAGATTATCCAGCCATTGGAGTCTTAATTTGACATTGCTTTCTTGCGTCATATCATTTTGCAGAGATACCCTTAAGGAAGGAATTTGTACTTCCAAAGAGACAACAACCTCACATCCATAGACCAAAGAAAATGGTGTGCTATGGGTTGGTCCTCGAACGGTGGTTCGATAGGCCCACAAAGCTTCTGGTAGTTTGTCGCCCCAGTCTCTTTTGTGACTAGAGACCATTTTTTAGAGTGTCTTGTTGAAGGCTTCTGCTAGTCCGTTCGCTGTTGGATTATATGGAGTCGAAGGACAACTTTGGATTTTGTACTTGTCGAAGAACCTGTAGAATCTGTCATCCCGGAATTGTGGTCCGTTATCATGGACGAATCTTTTAGGTATGCCGAAGCGACAAATAATGTTGGTGCGTAAGAACTGAAGGACTGATGAGGTCTTCATTTCGCTGAGCGCAAATGCTTGTGACCACGTGGAGAAATAATCCATAGCGGCGAAGATGAAGCGATGACCTTTGCTTGATGGGGGAGAGATAGGACCTATGATGTCCATACCCCAGGCTTCGAAAGGCCATGAGATTGCTGTTGGATGTAGCCATTCTGGAGGCATGTGGACATAATCTCCATGAATTTGGCATTTTTGGCAGCGCTTGACAAATTGCATTGCATGGCTACCATGGTAGGCCAATAATAACCTAACCTTTTTATCTGGTTGTAGAGCTTAGGACCAGCCTGATGGGCCCCACAAAGACCAGAATGTACTTCTTTGAGAGTTTCTTCAGCCTCTTGTTGTGACAAGCAGTGTAGAAGTACTCCGTTGAAGGATTTTCTGTAAAGTACTTTTGAAGGTAGATCCAAATGAAAGTTTGGGGCTCGTCTTTGAATACTTACCCGCTCTTTTGGATCTTCAGGTAAGACTTCAAACATGATGTAATCAATGAATGGATCCCTCCAGTCGCCGATCGGAGGTTTGAGGATGGGCATCCGACTTCCAACCACTTGGTGACATTCAGCAACTGCTTGGTGTGTGTTAAGAGGAGGGGGAATCCTTCTTTGACAAACTGCGATTTGCATGTTTTTCCTTTCTTGGATTGCCATAGATGCGACGAGTTCAGCCAGGGCATCTGCGCGGATGTTTTCACCTCTGAGGATGTGGGTGATGTGACAGATGTTGAATTTTTATCGAAGTGACTGCGCCTTGTTGTAGTAAGGTAGTAAATCAGGCTTCCTGACTTCAAATTTCTAATTCATCTGGTTGACGATCAGCTGAGAGTCTCCAAAAGATTCCAGCATGGTGATGCCGGATTCGAGGGTGAGTTCCAATCCTACAATCAGGGCTTGGTATTCAGAAATAAGGTCACCGATTTGCAATTTGAACCTGATTTTGCCGATAGGCCTTTGAGCGCTCTCGTCATATCCGAAGATGGATACGGACGTGTGACTCAGCTTGCTAGGTTGGAAGCCCAGCTCTTTGAGTGTCGAAGTAGAAATGAGGTTGAGTGCAGAACCCGGATCAATCTGGACTCTGTGTACTGGCATTTCTTTGACGTACCCCGTGAAGTACAAGGGTCGGTTGTGCTTTGTCTCGCCTAGTAGGAGGTCATCCTTATCGAAGGCAATTATTGCACTTGCTGCTTTTTGAACCGAGAGGCATTCATTGCTTGATCCCTTAGTTTTCTTCTTTTCTCCCTTTGAGGGAGTATTTGATTTTTTGACCCTATAGTCCATTTCAATTTGTAGGACTTGTGGGGCATGCTTGTCGACATCCGCATTCAGCTTTTGTAATTCTGAAATGAGACTATTACGAGTTTGTGGAGACATTCATAATAAGTCAAGGATGTGCAGACGTGCAGGTATGTGTTTGAAGTGTTCAATCAAGTCATACTTGAAAGCCTCATTTGGGCCTGCATTTTCATTATTATTGCCACTTGGGGTGCTTACAACTTGCTTTCCCGAAGGATTTACATAAGAAGAAGAGGGTTGGTTGTAATTTCTGTGGTAATCCCGGCCAGAACGGGTACCTGTACCAACTTCAAGAGCTTCTAGAGAAGGGTCTTCTTTTGGAAGATCACTTTCAAGATCAAGGGGTCGATTCTTGTCATTTGCTGAAAACGTCTCTGTAGCAGCATTGGCGTCTTCAGTGATTGTGTTGCATGGAGCAATTTCCGGGAACAAGTCCTGAACAGCATCCGGCAACTTTTCTTTATTAGTCCAGACATCGTCAATGAGATCGGGTATCTGGGACCAATCGACTGGGTTTTCATTGAAGAAAATTTCATTGGCAGGAGTTTCTTCAAGATGATCAATCGGGAGAGTTCTGATGACACAGCTTCAGGAGACGAGGGTTGAGAGGATGATATCTCAGTGGAAGTCACCTGGGAAGATGTAGCTCCGGAAGATACACTACCGGTTGGGGAGTACGTGTTTTTGGAAGCTTCAGAGGCACTATCGTCCTAAGCTATCGCATTGCAGGTTACCCTGACAGGAGATGCCCTCAGTGTAGACTGTTAGGAATCAGACTCAATTTCGGATGTAAGAGGATCATCGATCCAACTATTTTCTCAATTTTCAAGAGTTGAGGGAGAAAGTTCCCGTTGATTGTCAGGGACTTCTGGTTCTGGATCATGACGAAGATCATTGATGTGGTCCAGCTCCTGCTCTATGGCGAGATGTTGCAAGATTCTTGCATATTCTTCAAGATTAGGCATAGGAACCAAATCTTCGTCGTCATCTGCTCCTTGCGGTTCACCGATGTTGGGTTCCACTGAAGCATCTGTTGGTGCCAGATCGACAGCATTTTCTTGATGCCCCCTGCGCAGTTTCATTTTTGTATTGAGGTGGCATGAAATTATCAAGGGTGAATTTTCTTACCGTCTTTGAGGATCTGTGCATTTTTCTTCAACCCCAGTAAAAGGCAAGTACTTAACCATAATATGTGAATTTAATACATGTATTTATCGTTGATTCCATTGTTGTGCATATAGAAACCCTTTGATGCCCCTTTTATGATGTTAATTATTTTTGCAATGAGATCGGAGATTTCGGGGATGACCCAATCGATTTTCTCATATTGATGTTACTATTGTAAATGGATATTGCCCGCAACACTTTTGTATGGATTTCTTTTTCTTTATGATTAAACCATCGGTTACTGTTGTTTGGATTTTCAAAACCCTTTTTGTTCATCTTTTGTTGTTTGGATGTCAAACCCCCTTTTCATCTTCTGTAGATTGGTAAAGGGATATGAGACCATTACTTCAAGTAACCTGCATGCGCAGGCAAAGTGGATCTATAACAGGGAACACGGAAATGTAACATGGAAATCATACAATTTGGGACCCTCTGTGTTTTCTTACTATGAAACCCAGGTGGGGCCACTTGATGTATGATCAGGTCCGTGGATCTGATAGGGGACCCCAGGGACGATTTTGACGGTGGTGGACCCATGGGAATTGGGTCCCATCTCACCTCTCATCTAAGGGTTTCACATAGCCTGGGCGTCCATTGTAAAGGGTTTTTATTTTGAACATTAGATGGTGGCGGGACCCACTGGATCATTTGATCACATATCCAACCCTTGCATCTAGCCGTACATGGCTGGGCGATGTTAGTTGTGGAGGTAATCTGGGATTTTGACCAATGGGGCTCACTATCTTAGCAACCATGCCACATCAGGCATGGAGTTGAACTTCTGTAAATGGAGTTGAACTCTATCATGTAAAGAGGGGACGTTGCTGTGCTGGATATTCATGAGGAGAGAGAGACATGAGGACAAAGAGACCACTTGGTGATTAGATGTTACAATTCAGTGTGACATCACATGAGTTGAAAAAGAATCACATGAGTTGGAAAAAGTAGTGCTGTGTATGAGTGTTGACTTGGAATTGTTTTGGAAAGATAATTCCTATATGACATAACTTTATCACTTGTCATAGCTTTCCCATACACCCCATTAGTTTTTAGAATTTGAAGAAAAGGGCCTTGGTTGTTTTATAATACAAATTAAATTCCTTGGATTATTTTAAATGTGGAAAATATTTGATAGGGTCCTCGAGTTTTCTAAAATTATAAACTATGGTCATTTATCATTATAAATTTACAACTTAAATATTAAATGTTATCTTTGATTTTAAATGTGTCAAAATTATAATTTTGGACCTTATTAATCGAATCATTAGATCGAGTAAATACCGTCTGAGCAAACGGTATTTTACTAACGTGGGGTTTAGTATTTCGTATAACCTCGGGAAAATTCTAGTGATTCGAGTTCAACCCATTTCTATTGGAAAACCCTTAATTGGGTTTATGCACCATTGATGGAGAAGGGATGCGTTGATCTTTTATATATTAGAAATTACTGTGGTTGATGGGTACGAGACCTTACATTTGACCTTAGGTTCGATTTGTATCTATGTCTTAACCTTCGCATGCATATATATGATGTGTATTCCTTTAGATGCATACCCAATTATGAGTTATGGACTATAAAGTGGCTTGGCCAATTTTGTATGTCGATTTAATTAAGATATGGAATGTGTAAAGGTCAGCACTTTACTTTGACTTAGGACTCTTGTGTCGAAGCTTTATTATTCAGGTCTGTTATGTTTGTATGTTTATGTTTATGTTTATGTAGGTCATTTATGGACGACTGCAGATCGATATATGGACGGTTGATCACCGATGTGACCGGATTACTTATAATCCGCTATGAATGTGAACAGGTTATCCTGATTTTTTATTTGATCGGTTTATGACCACCGACGTTATGGACGGGCTCTCTCGATTTATTTAGGGCTGACCACCCGAAACGGGGACACTCGTCTTCGTGTGAATCATATTGCTCCTTTTGCTTTATTTGGATTATGTTATACGTTCTTTGTCGTCATTACTTCTATATGATTACACTTGTCTTTATTCTTCTCGTTATTGTATTTAATTTCGAATTATGATTATGTACTTGCTATTTACTTTGTAATATTTGGTGCATAGGTACTGTAGGTGCACAAAAATTCACAGACCGGGGGGGGGGGGGGGGGGGGGGGGGGGATTTTTGTGGTGTCTTGAGGAGGATGAAGCTCCTTATAGATGAGAAAAACAGCTGCCTTGAACCTGAGAAAGGGAAAGAGAAAGAAGACGGTGAAGGACCCTGGCTTGGGCAGCGCATGGCTCTCTGATGCCTAAGTTAGTTGCAGTTGTAGGACTAAGCAAATGTAGGAGATAAAGTTTGGGAGGAGATGGCATACTAACATGTGGATGGCCCCCCCCTTACCTGTTAAAGGCTTATGAATATTTATAGAGGGAGAGAGCTGACTTTGGGGCAAGCACTTGAGAGGTTGTCCCATCGTAGCCTACTTTGTCCCATCGGACCTTACCCTGACGCCTCGAGAGTTGTGGATGTGACATTCGGATAAGGACAACTCCTTATCTCTATTCGGCGCCCGTCCCATCTGTCAGCACGTTCTGCAACGTGGTCGTACCTTCACATGGGCGCGTTGGCACTGTTGCCGAGGTCGGCTGTGAGCTTGATCTAGCCTTATTACCAAGATGGAGCATTTTACCGAGGCGGTGAACCGAGGTGGTGAAGACCGACCTGGTGATCTGGAGCTTGATCTAGCCTTATTACCGAGATGGGGCATTTTACCGAGGTGGTGAAGACCGACCTGGTGATCTGGCCGAAGTCGAGACATGGTGCCAAGGCGGGAGCTCCTGGCAATGCCGAGATGAAGAACTTGGCTGAGATGAAGAACCTGGCTGAGATGGAGAACTTGGCCGAGATGAAGAACCTGGCCGAGATGGGGGACCTGGCCGAGATGGAAAGCTAGAAGCGAGACCGAGGCCGAGACCAATTGGCACTTTTGCCGAAGTGGACTTTTTGCCGAGGCCGAGGGTTGAGGTCGGTCGTCTTGGGGAATATCCCCACACAAAGCCCCCCAGCTTTTGACCTTCTTTAGAGTTCCCAACTCTTTGAGGTCGGAAGCTATAAAAGAGATGCTTTTCTTCACGCCTGCTGTCAAACGTTTACTCTGTGGTAGCTGATTTTAGCCTGAGCTTGGTAGCTTTATGTGATCTGGTTTGTCACCAACTGAGAGGCCGGGACATAACTGGATGGTACTCGTACCGGAGCCAGTGTAGTCTGAGACCTGTATGAGGCCGAAATGGAGACATGCCCAGCTGGAACTCTTCCTGAAGCTGGTGTAGTCGCTTTGGCTGCGATGATGCTGAGATGAAGACATGACCTGCTCGCTCATCACCAGAGGTATAGCTTTTGCCTGCCAGTGATCTGGTATGCGTACCGAAATCGTAACAGGACTGGTTGGTACTTTTACCGGGGCCTTTGGGCTAGCGGTCTGGTACTGTTAACGAGATGCTTGATGCCGTTAGCGATCTGGTACTATTACCGGTTCAGTGGTCTTTTTGGCTAGCGATCCGGTACTGTTACCGAGATGCTTTGTGCCAAGATCAGGATATGACTAGCTTGTACTTTTACCGGGGCCACGCTGTATTTTCGGCTAGCGATCTGGTACTATTACCAAGATGCTGAGTGCCGAGATCGGGACAGGACTGGTTGGTACTTTTACCGGGGCCAGTGCTGTCCTTTTGGCCGCGTAGGCAAAATATGGGGCATAGCCGAGATGAGGGACATTACCTGCTGGCTCGTCACTAGAGGTGTAGTCTTTATGGCCGGCGATTTGGTATTATTACCGAGATGCCAAGCTGCCTAGCTGGTGCTGTCATCGAGCTGAGGGGCGGAGATGCCTAGCTGCCTAGCTGGTGCTGTCACCTAGCTGAGGGGCTGAGATGCCTAGCTGCCTAGCTGGTGCTGTCACCGAGCTGAGGGGCTGAGATGCCAAGCTGCCTACCTGGTGCTGTCACCTAGGTGAGGGGCTGAGATGCCTAGCTGGTGCTGTCACCTAGCTAAGGGGCTGAGATGCCTAGCTGGTGTTGTCTCCGAGCTGAGGGGCCGAGATGCCTAGCTGCCTAGCTGGTGCTGTCACCGAGCTGAGAGGCCGAGATGCCTAGCTGGTGTTGTCACCTAGCTTAGGGGCTGGGATGCCTAGCTGCCTAGTTGGTGCTGTCACCGAGCTGAGGGGCGAAGATGCCAAGCTGCCTAGCTGGTGCTGTCACCGAGCTGAGGGGCCGAGATGCCTAGCTGCCTAGCTGGTGCTGTCACCGAGCTGAGGGGAGGGATGATGCCTAGCTGCCTAGCTGGTGCTGTCACCGAGCTTAGGGGCCGAGATGCCTAGCTCCCTAGCTGGTGCTGTCACCTAGCTGAGGGGCTGAGATGCCTAGCTGGTACTGTCACCGAGCTGAGGGGCTGAGATGTCGAGCTGCCTAGCTGGTGCTGTCACCGAGCTGAGGGGCCGAGATGCCTAGCTGCCTAGCTGGTGCTGTCACCTAGCTGATGGGCTGAGATGCCTAGCTGCCTATCTGGTGCTGTCACCGAGCTGAGGGGCTGAGATGCCTAGCTGCCTAGCTGGTGCTGTCACCGAGCTGAGGGGCCGAGATGCCTAGCTAGTGATGTCACCTAGCTGAGGGTCCTTTTGCCGGGAAGGCTTCAGTCGACGGTCATCTTGTTGAGAAGGTGCTGTCACCCCCTTAGAGGATGAACCTGACTGAGTTTCCGGCCTGTGGACGCTTGCTGGACCAGAGTTTGCTCTGGACCTCTTTTGGCGAGGGATTGGAGGCAGCTGTGTTGAACATGTCGATGGTTTTTTTCCCTTTTCGGTTCTTCGAGGCATGGTGTTTGGGAAGATGGCTTTTTGATCTTTTCCCACAGACGGCGCCAATTGTAAGTGCAAAAAAATTCACAGACCCATGGGGGGGGGATTTTTTGTGGTGTCTTGAGGAGGATGAAGCTCCTTCTAGATGAGAATGTTGACACCAAAAATGTCACTTTGCCTCTTCAACATCAAGAAAGCTGCATGAAGTCGCAACCTGCCATAAATAGGCAATGCAATTTCTCCAAAAATTCAAATCTTGTCAGAATCAAACAAAAACTGCAAGATCCTTCAAGATAGCCAAGAGAAGAGTACACATGAAGTTTCGGGCCATTTCGACAACATTTGGCCTAACTTCACTTCTCCGACAGCTAAACGGGAGCTCTCGGCGGCAACATCATCGGAGACGTCAAAACTTCGATCAGAGCCTACAGATGACTCCAGCATGTCTCAAAAGGGCTCCATGCCAAATTTCAAGTCAAACCGACAACGTTTGACCCTCCATCAATGCTCGAGCAGCAAAATCAAGCCTCCCGACGGCAGGAACCACCGAAGCCTTCGCTCATCAAACCAAGTGCATGAGTGGCTTCAACATGCTTCCAAAAGGCTGCACGTCGAATTTCAGGTCATTCCGACAACGTTTGACCAGGTTTCGATGCTCCGAGAGAAAATCAAGCCTACCGGCGGCGGAGCAACCTGGGACCATGACATCCAAAACGGGGCCCATGGAACGTCTCAAAATGACTCCAATAGGCTCCCCGTCAAATTTCAGGTCAATCGGACATCGTTTGGCCACATATCAAAGCTCGGCATTTTCCCCGCAGCAAAATCAAGTGAAGCATCGACGGGACCCCAAACGGCTTCAAAACTCAAACAAAAGCCTATGGTTGGTCTTATTTATTGCTCAGGAGGCTTCACCTCAAATTTCAGGTCATTCCGACATCGTTTGACCAAGTTTCAGCTTCTGGCGGAAAATCAGCAGCTTTACGCGACAAAGTCTTCGGCTTTCCCGGAAAATTGGAAACTTTGCACTCTAAAAATGCAAGGATTCTCATCAAGTTTTCTACAGGGAAATCAAGCCAATAAATGAGAAGAAATGTCAAGAAAAATACAGAAGAAAACGGCGACGAAAAAGACCTCAAAACGACCGCAAAACGGGCGCCGAAGGGGAAAAATCCCCCAGGGTCGCAGACCCCTGCGACCATGGCCCATGGTCGCAGGCCCCTGCGACCATGGCCCATGGTCGTCGGCGACCATGGAGGTCCGGGTCACCGGATTTTCCGCCGGTGACCCGTTTTTTCCGTCTTTCTTCGCGTTTCGCGCACTTTGGCCCCTGTGGTTTCCTGAAAATGTGATTTTTAGTGCTTGAAATTGACTCATATCCTCCGACACCCGTCAAAATCACGGGTCAACCTCCAAAAGCATAAAATCATCATTGATCGCTCCAAGATCGCCAACCGGTCGACCAAGAAAGTGCACTTTCTGTCCGACCGATCGTGAAATCGACAAGACAGATGTCACCGGCCCATTCTTAGCTATCAATGTCTGAAGTTACATGTTCATCCGATGTCGATCAGCATGTAGATCCATCGATGATCATCGCCAGAAGAATTCCAGAAGACACGGCACGGCCCGCGACTCTTCGACTGCTCGGCGACCAATTAATGTGGTTAATTGACTAGCTTTATTGCAGTCATTAATTCATTTCTTTGGACGGCCCAATCAGAAGCAAGCATTTGGGAGTTACAAGTCAATTGATTCATGGCATTTAAACCATGAAACTCCTCCCATTATGGTAATTAAGGTGATTAAAAGCCCTTAATCTCCATCGGCCAATCAGATTCAAGGAAAAAGGAGTTACAAAATCAAGAAATAAATCTTGTAACTCCTCCCATTAAAGCCATTAAGGCTTATAAACCCTCCTAAATGGCTACCAAAAGCCTATAAATAGGAGAGCATTCCATTGAAATTAAGATCAGAAAAAAAAGAAGAAAATCGGGATCGATCAATCGGAGATCACTTCCAAAGCGCCACAGATCCAGAAATCTGAGAGAAAGAAAAAGAGAGAAAAACTCTGCTGAAGTTCTGCACCGGCCACCACTACAAGGTGACAAAAGTCCCTTGGGGGGCACCCCCCCCCCCCCCCCCCCCCCCCAAGGTCCTTGCCTTCTCCCGCTACCTCCAATGGCTTAGACGTGGCTTTTCAGCCCGTCTACTTAGCTTTTTACTGGACATAGGACCTTCTCTTGGTCTTTGTCCTCTAAAAACCTGAGGTTATAGCCAAGCCAAGCGAATCAAGAGCATCTTCTGTTCTCATCTGCATGGATGATGGCGAAGCCCATACATGGCTTGCGACCGTCAATCTGAACGAGTCCCCCACAATCTCCTGAAAAGTTAGATCTTCCTTTTCTTGCTTTTCATTGTAGTTTGTATTTTTCTAAAAGAGACAAAAATCACAACTCTTGTCTTTCATTATTGATGAGAATTGTAAATCGGCTATAAACGCCAAAATCGGCTATAAATGCCAAACAAAATCGCCTTTCACGGCAAACAAAGAAAATGTCTCTTTTCTTAAATATTTGTGCAATGGAAAACTTGAAAGAAGTTGATTTCCTTTTTACTTGCGAAGGTTGATCTCCGGATTACCACTTGCAATTCCAAGTAAAATAGAAAATCTGGCACACCCACACAAAAGAAATGTTGATGCACGCTTCAGGGCCCGCCAGGGCGCGAAAGGGCCGGACCCGACAGACTCCCACGTTCCGCCGACCCCGGTAGCCGCCCCAACGGCGCCTTGGAGCGCGTTCCATCAAGATGGCACACCCGGTGGGACTCGTTCATTTGAGAACACGGTGCTTGGAAATGAAATATTTGCATATCATACTTTTTGCTCTATGCTTATACTTCTTTTCCGGATTCCTTGGCTACTTTCTAGCTGGTAGCCTATGTTGGATTTTGCATCCTAAAAAAACATGAGATGGGATTTTTTGGAAATTTCTATTTCTTTGGGTTTGTTTCCATTCTTTCTCTTTTCAAAAAAAAAAAAAAAAAAAATCAGTTTTCTTAGTTTGGATTCAAAATTGAGAAACCTTGATCCTATCCTATCGTTCTTTGGTGCTTGCAGAAATGTTGAGCCCGTTCGACTAAGGTTTTGGACCATCGTTTCTCTTCGATGAGTTCATTAGAGATTTCAAAAAAAAAATATTAAAAAAAAATAAAATAAAAAAAAATTTAGTTTTCTTAGTTTGGATTCAAAATTGAGAAACTTTGTTCCTATCCTATCGTTCTTTGGTGCTTGCAGAAATGTTGAGCCCGTTCGACTAAGGTTTTGGGCCATCGTTTCTCTTCGATGAGTCTATTCGGGATTTTTATAAAAAAAGGGACATAGACCACTAAGGTTAAACCAATTGCGTTCTTTGATCACGATTGATTCAAGAAAAGCCTTGTCCAGAGTGTGGAGACAGCTTGACTGTTCTAGGCAAGGGTCCTCCAAACGGGTTCATTAAGTAATCCTACCCTTACCTGGGGGCAATTCTATCAATTGAGGTTTCATAAGACCGGGTTAGGAGGCCTATGTGTACTCTCTCGTCTTTAAATCTTAAAAAATTAAAAAAAAATAAAAAAAAAAAAAAAGACTTTCAAAAAAAAAATCTTAAAAAAAAAAAAAACAAAAATTTTCAAAAAAAAATAAAATAAAAAAATAAATAAAAAAAATATTTAAAAAAAAAAAAATAAAATAAAATAAAAATAAAATAAAAAAAAAATCATTTCAAAAAAAAAAATCTCCAAAAACTCGTCACTTTTTGGATTCAGATTCGAGAAATTGTGGTCTCTTCCTTTCTGAGTACTGGCGCTCGCGGAAATCGTTGAGCCCGTATTTGAATCGGAATGCCACCTGCTCTCTTTGACGAATCCATTTCTGACATTTCAAAACAAAGAATCCCATCTCATGGATGCGATCTCCAACATTTGTGCATAGCAATACTGGTACGCCCTTTCAGGGTCTACTGTATCTGTGACCGGCACATTTATAACTCCTACCTTATATTCTTCTTATCTCGAGCAAGCCCTGCTTCTCGATAAGTCGAATTTAGGTTTACAATTGCTTCTAGCAGTCACTGGAACGCTCATTCTGGGCTCACCATACTTGCTGTCAGAACAATTGTACCATCTATGGCCTTTTGCCTTCTTCATGTCGCTTGGGTCATATCCCTTGAGCGATTTGAAAAGACAACCATAGAAATTCCCATTTATGATCATTATATTCTTGTGATTACTAATGGATGTGGTCTTGTTTCAGAACTTTTTCGAAACTAACAATGGCAGCCTTAACCATTATCTTCGATGAGAACAAGCACCAACTCATGCTTCAACAGAAGCAAACCGAGCGCACTTACAAGCGCCCCGCCAGCTGCCGAAGCGTCAACTCCCTCGGCAACTCTCTGAACTCCGGGTCGACCTCGACTCCCCGGACCATCGTCTTCGGGACACTGGGACCATTCCCACTTCCCGAAGAATAAACTGCGCCTGCCAAAAGGCAGAAGATCGCCTCTCAACGTGTCACTCCCGTGACACCAAAGGCGAGCGCCCAAAAGCCTGAAGCCCGCGGCACCCCCGCGAAGCCTCGACCCACAAACAACCAGGTCTATCCCAAGACTTGGTCTCCAAGACCTTCCCCAAAACAAAGAAGGTCTCAAATTTCCACCAAGCCAGCATACCTGGCCCCACTCAAAGAAAACCAGTTCTACCCTCTTGCCTACATGAAAGAGGAGAGACCCATCTCCAACTTGACTCCCAAGTCAACCCAGCATGAGCCGGCTTGTTCCAACAGGCCCAAAATCAGATCATGCATCACTAGGCCTCTACAAGCACCTGCTAGGGCCTACACCCCTTCAGTTCGACCCTTTATCTCTACAGGGGCCGAACTCGAAAGATTTAAAGCTTCGCTGCAACAGGCAAAGGACCGGGTCCGCATCCTGTCCTTGCCCAACCACAAAGAAGACAAGCTCGGCTGCTGCGCCCGAGGGAGCACATCCTTCATCGTCAGAGCCCAGCCGGAGCTGACCAAAGCTCAAATCGCTCGTCGAGCACGCCGCCGTGCGTCATATCGACAAAAGAGACTAGAGAAGCAAAGGACCCAGCCTCCTACACTTCAAGTCTCCCGCAAATGGGTCGAAAAAGAAAGACCCGACCAAGTTGCTGCCGTCCATATGGTTGGAAAAACCAGAAGACGCCAAAGGTCAGCATCAAAAATCCATGTCCGACGTCCGGTGACCCGTAGCATCACCAGGACACAAAGACATCCCGAAGAATCTCCTGCCCCTTCCAGCCAAGGACGGGAGAGTAATCCTTCATCAAGCTCTTCATCAAAAAGAATAAGCCCCAGCTCGGTCATCAGGACGATTTCTTCGTTCGAATCCCGAGGGATGAACGTCTTGGCTACAAGTTCTGAGCCGCCACCTCAGAATCCACCTCGAGATGATGTGCTCACACGCATCCAGCAGTTGGAACAAGGCCAGCAGAGGATTGAAATTCTGATGGAAAACCTTCTCCTTGTCGTCCAAAATCAGGTGAACAATGAGCCTCCTCCAAATCATAGCAATAACGAGGGAAATGGAGAAGAAAATGAGTCACGCGCCCTCACCAAAAAGGACGTAGACAGTATCCTCGCCAAAGCTAAAGAAGAGGATATACTCAAAGAGCATGGGATCAAGCCACCATATCCTTTATGGATGGACTCGGTCCCGTTCCCCACAAAATTCAAGCATCCTACTCTCCAAACATATACGGGGAAAGGATCGGCTAGACATCACGTCATCCACTTCAAGATCTTGACGGGAGCTATCGCGGATCAAGATGCACTCAAGATCCGCCTCTTTGCAAGTACCCTAAAAGGTACGGCCTTCGATTGGTACTCCACTCTGCCGGAGAACTCCATTCAAAACTGGGCCATGCTAGAGACACGCTTCCTGACCCACTTCCAAGGTGAGGATCATCCTGTTACCATGGCTCAGCTCTGCAGCTTAAAACAGGGAGAGAATGAGTCGACCTATGACCTCATTCACAAGTGGAAAGCAATGGCGTACAAATGCTCAGATGTACTGCCACAAGCGTCGCTAGTCGACATCTGCCGAAACAACATGAGAGCTAAAATCCGCTCCATGATCATCGGCAATAAATCAAAGAACCTGGGGGAACTCCTGGAAGCTTCCATGGAAGCTGAAACGGTGATCAAAGACCTCAACAGTCAGAAATCATCAAAGAAAGAGCCGACTGCTGTTGCAACCTCTAAACCAAAGAAGAAGGAGGTTCTCAATGTGCAGACTAAGTCAGCTCCTCAGCAACCAAAGAAAGCTGAAAATAGAGCTGCAGGTAAGAGACCTGAACTCTCTGATGCCTTCAAAGAGCGAGTAGAAAAGAAATATCCGTTCGATGAAGACGTCGAAGAAATCTTTGAGGCTCACCTAGCAAATGGCAAACTCATTTTGCCAGAGCCCAAAAGACCTGGAGACGTTGGCAAAACCAATGATCCTCGGTACTGTCCATACCACCAGATGGTTTCGCATCCTCTCAATCAATGCTTTGTTGTGAGAGAGAAGATAAACGAGATGTGGAAAAACGGAGTCATCACCTTTGACAAAAACTATGGGACTGCCTCCGTCAACATGGTGTCATATGGACAAACACCAAAGTCACCGAAGAAGAAGATCACTACTTCCTTCAAGGTGATAAATAGAATTCAAACGTCCGAAGTATTGGTTCCTTGCCCGACACCAGACGGACAACCCATATGGGTACATCCCGATCTCCTGGAAGATGAAAATTGGGAGATCGTCAAAACAAAGCCGACCGCTCAGCAGCGAAGGCAAGCCAAGAAACATCTCCTCAGGCTCAAACGGCAAGAGAAGACCCAGCCAAAACAAGAAGTCTATGAAAAGGCAGAGGCCTCCTCTACCACTTCACTCGGGGCAACAGAAACGTCCCCTCCAGAGACTTCAAAGGCGGTAAGAAACTTCACTCTCAGTGATTTCATGCCACCTCAATTCAAAAAAGAAGCCATGCAGGGGGCATCATACTCTTGCAACTCGGTAGTTGGATTCTCCATTGATGGATACGAGTCCAGCGACACCGACGATGGATTCGAGCCCAACTACACCGATGAATGGGAGGAATCTCTTGAAACAGGAGAATATCTCTCCCATGAAGAATGGGTTCCTGAAACTCACCTTATGCCAGTAATCTGGTATAACCCCTTGCAACCACAACGATCCTGGTCTGATGATGAAGAAGACCAAGAGGCTGCACAAGAAGATGCTGTTAACCCAGCACCTGTCATTGCTCCAGTGGAAATCAACTATGTTGAGCCACACGGAGAAGACGAAGAAGAGGATCTGGCTCCCATGCCTGATCTTGAAGAATATGCAAGGATCTTGCAGCGTCTCGCTCTAGAACAAGAGCAAGACCGCGTCAACGAGATTCCTCACAATCCAGAGCCGGAAGTCCCTGAAGCCCATCAGGTACCTCCTCCCTCAACTCCTGAAAATGGAGAACATTGCTGGATTGACGATCCTCTTACATCCGAGGATGAGTCTGACTCCGAGCAGGCAACATCTTCTATCAGAGCTTCCTGTAATGTAATATATCAGGATTATAGCTCTTCTGAAGCGTCGTCTGATGAGATTACCTACACTCCGACGACGCCTAGCAATGTATCCTCTGGAGCTACCTCGTCTCACGTGACTTTCACAGAGATGACACCCTCTCAGGTTTCTTCTCCTGAGACTGTGACTTCAGGATACACATTCTTCCCGACTCATCATCATGAAGAAAACCCAACTTGGGGTGATGGATGGGTCAACGAAGAAGAAAAGCTGCTGGATGCTGTTCAGGACTTGCTCCCGGAAAATGCTCCGTGCAACACAATCACTGAGGATGGCAACTCTGCTGCAGATACATCCCCAGTAGATGAAAAACGACAGCCTCTTGATCCTGAAGACAATCTTCCAAACGAAGATCCTTCTCAAGAAGCTCTCGAAGTTGGTAGAGGCACCCGTTCGGGCCGGGACTACCACAAAAATTACAACCAATCTTCCTTTACTTATGTAAATCCTTCGGGAAAAGATGTTGTAAGCGCCCCCAGTGGCAACAATGATGAACATGCAGGCCCTAAGGAGGCTTTCAAGTATGACTTGGTTGAGCACTTCAAACACATACCTGCACGTCTTCACATCCTGGATTTATTACGAATGTCTCCACGCACTCGTGATAATCTCATCTCAGAATTACAAAAACTGAATGAGGATGTCGACAAACATGCCCCACAAGTCCTCCAAATTGAAATGGACTACCGGGTCAAAAACTCTGAAACTTCCTTAAAAGAAGAAAAAAAGAAAACTGAGGGATCATGCATCCAATGCCTCTCGGTTCAAAAGGCAGCCAGTGCAACCATCGCCTTCACTAAGGAAGACCTCCTACTTGGCGAAGCAAGGCACAACCGACCCCTGTACTTCACAGGGTACATCAAAGAAATGCCGATACATAGAGTTCAGATCGACCCAGGTTCTGCACTCAACCTTATCTCCACTTCGGCTCTTGAAGAGTTGGGCATCCCACCCAGCAAGCTAAGCCACACATCTGTATCTATCTTTGGATACGATGGGAGCACTCAAAGGCCTATCGGCAAAATCAGGTTCAAATTGCAAATCGGTGATCTTATCTCTGAGGTCACTGTGTATGCAATAAAAACCCCCTCATGCTACAACATCCTTCTCGGACGTCCTTGGATACACGAGAATGATGTTGTTCCTTCAACTCTACATCAATGCATCAAGTTTGTCGGCGACGACGGCATGGTACATCGAGTCTTTGTGGACAGGAAACCCTTCAAAGGTAAAGAAGTCCACTTCGCAGACTCCCAAATGTATGAAGGAGAAAAAGAAGAAGAGGAAATAGCACCCTCTGCTGAAAATCTCCAGAAAGATAAAGGCAAGGCTCCTCAAAAATCACTGGAAGAAAACAAACCCTCCGGCAAATTAGAAGAGAGTAGTCAATCTCCCTTCGTTATCTCCCTCAAGAATTCAAAACCTTTGGTCATCATGACTAAAGTGAAGAAGGCAAAACAAAAGCCTGGGGGCAAATTTGTTGTTTCTCTCGTGTCTATCATGCAAGACACAGACTCGGACTCAGAGCCAGAAGACGATGCATCGTCAAGCCAAGCTGACACTCAGCAAGTTCAGCCTGCTCTCACTCCGATGGAGACACCTGCTGATGTAGAAGATCCTATGTCAGCTACCTTTGTTGTTCCGGCAACATCACCAAAGCAAAGGCCGATCTTCTTCCATAGATCGGACGCTTCTTCATCAAACTCCATGCTGGAACCTTTTCAAAATGAAGGTATGCCTCAGCTATCTCTATATAGTCCTGTGGCACAAGCAATTATGAAGAAAATGGGCTTTGACGCTCAAAACCCAGTCGGTTTGGGAGAAAGACGCGGTATTCTCACGCCATTGGAGCCCGCCTTGACCAAAAGGCAGCTGGAAGATTGGAGGCTCTACGGTCATGTAGAAAAGTCTTCATATGGGTTAGGGTATGATCCCGACACTCCTCTGAGACAGTTGACACAAAGGCTTAAAAGTCGTTTTACCGACCAAGCCTCAACATCTAAAGTCCACGAAGACATCGATCTCCCTGGAAATCTCTTTAAAGAGTTACCTGACAAAGATCCAGGAAGCTCATCTAATTGGTATGATTTCTCTGATGATAAAGAGGAATCGTCCGATAATACAGACTTGTGGCATCCTGACCCAGAAGAACCCTCGTCTCCAAAAGAAATACCAGACTCAACAAGCGATTGGGACTATCTCATAGCAAGCCTTGAGGAGATCACCAATCAAGAAAATCCATGGAAAGGAACAGAGCCTTGGTCTGGTAATGCAGTTGAAACTCCAGAAGGTTTCGTTGAGTTGGAAGCCTCCGAAAATATTGTGGAGGAACCACCTTCGAACCTTCCGACAGAATATCCTGTTTAAAAGATAAACTTGGGAACACCTGATGACCCACGTCCTGTATTCATAAGCAAGAATATAAAGGATGATGAGTTACCCGAGTATATCGCTTTTCTTCGTGAGTTCGTTGATTGCTTTGCATGGTCCTATGCTGAAATGCCTGGTTTAGACCCCAAAGTAGCAGTCCACAAACTCAATCTTCAAGAAGAAGTCAAGCCTGTCAAACAAGGCCAAAGAAGATTCCGTCCAGATGTGATGGATAAAATTGAACAAGAAGTTCAAAAGCTCAAAAGCGTCGGCTTCATCCGTGAGGAACAACATCCAGAATGGTTGGCCAACATTGTCCCCGTGACAAAGAAAAATGGGCAGATCAGAGTCTGCATTGACTATAGAGACCTGAATGGCGCTTGCCCTAAAGATGAATTCCCGCTCCCCATACCGGAGGTGATGATTGACAATACCTGCGGATTCGATCGAATGACATTCATGGATGGCTTCTCTGGTTACAATCAGATAAAGATGCATCCCGAGGATGAAAAACACACTTCATTTCGGACTCCATTTGGCGTGTATTGCTACACTGTCATGCCATTTGGTCTGAAAAATGCTGGTGCCACATATCAGAGGGCTATGATGAAAATATTCCAAGATATGCAGCACAAGACGGTCGAATGTTACGTTGATGACCTCGCCGTCAAAAGCAGAAGAAAAGAAGACCATCTCAAAGATCTTCGGGAAGTCTTCCTCCGACTTCGCAAACACAAACTGCGGATGAATCCTCTAAAATGCTTCTTCGGCGTCTCGTCGGGTAAGTTTCTCGGATTCCTTGTTCGGAAAGCTGGAATAGAACTTGACCCCATAAAAGTCAAGGCTATTCTAGAAATGCCCTCTCCAAGATCCCTAAGGGAACTAAAAGGTCTTCAAGGGAGATTGGCCTACATTAGACGGTTCATCTCCAATCTTTCGGGGAAATGCCGTCCATTCTCTCGATTGATGAAAAAAGGTGTAGACTTTGTCTGGGATACCGACTGCGAAGCCGCATTTCAAGATATCAAGTCATACCTGACCAAACCTCCAGTGTTAGCTGCCCCTGCCACTGGAAAACCATTCATCTTGTACACAAGAGCTCTTGATCATTCTGTAGGCGCTCTGCTGGCACAAGAGAATGGTGAGGGAAAAGAAGCTGCTCTATACTACCTCAGCCGCATGCTAGTAGGTGCAGAGCATCGCTACTCTCCAGTCGAAAAAGAATGCCTTGCAGTGATGTTCGCCGTACAAAAGCTACGTCACTACTTGCTTTCCAACACAGTCTACCTGGTCTCGAGGATCAACCTCTTGAAGGTCCTTGTCACGAAGGCCGGTTCTCTCAATGCCCGACTGGCAAAATGGTCCATCCTTCTATCACAATTTGATATTAGGTATGTTCCACAAAAAGCAATCAAAGGCCAAGCTCTAGCAGACTTCCTCGCAGAGCATCCATTGCCTAAAGATTCACCACTCAGAGATGATCTCCCAGACGAACCTATCTACAACGTGGAGACTTTCTCGCCAAATGCCTCCTGGGACATGTACTTTGACGGTGCAACCAGGACAAATGAAAACAGAAAGCTGATCTCGGGAGTTGGCATCCTCTTTGTTAGCCCCGACAAATGCATGATTCCACACGCTTTCTCGCTACTGGAACCATGCACAAACAATGCAGCTGAATACCAAGCTCTGATCCTAGGATTGGAACTCGCCATCGAATCCGGTATCACTATGCTGGAAGTCTTTGGAGACTCTCAACTGATCGTCAACCAGATGAATCAGAAATATGAAGTCAGGAAGCCCGATCTGCTGCCTTATTACAACAAGGCACAATCGCTTCTGCAAAAGTTTGACATCTGCAACATCACCCACATTCGTAGAGGTGAAAACATCCGTGCAGATGCCCTGGCCGGACTTGCCGCATCAATGGCGATCCAGGAAGGGGAAAACATGCAAATTACAGTGTGCGAGAGAAGGATCCTCCCTCCTCTTAACACACACCAAGCAGTTGCCGAATGCCACCGAGTGGTTGGAAATCGGATCTCTATCCTTCAACCTTCAATCGTCGACTGGAGGGATCCGTTCATTGATTACACTATGTTCGGAATCCTACCTGAAGATCCAAAAGAACGGGTAAGCATACAAAGGCGAGCCCCAAACTTTCATTTGGATATTCCTTCAAAAATCCTCTACAGGAAATCCTTCAACGGAGTACTTCTACGCTGCTTGTCACAACACGAGGCCGAAGAAACACTTAAAGAAGTTCATGCTGGTCTTTGTGGAGCCCATCAGGCAGGTCCTAAGCTCTATGATCAGATAAAAAGGTTAGGTTACTATTGGCCTACCATGGTTGCTGATGCAATGCAATTTGCCAAACGCTGCCAGCTATGCCAAGTTCACGGAGATTACATTCACATGCCTCCGGAATGGCTGCATCCTACAGCAATCTCATGGCCTTTTGAAGCATGGGGCATGGACATCATAGGTCCTATCTCTCCCCCTTCAAGCAAAGGTCATCGCTTCATCTTCGCCGCAACGGATTATTTCTCCAAGTGGTCAGAAGCATTTGCGTTCAACGAAATGAAGACCTCATCAGTTCTTCAGTTCCTGCGCACCAACGTCATTTGTCGTTTCGGCATACCCAAGAGATTCGTCCATGATAACGGACCACAATTCCGGGATCATCGATTCTACAGGTTTTGCGACAAATACAAAATCCAAAGCTGTCCTTCGACTCCATACAATCCGGCAGCAAACGGATTAGCAGAAGCCTTCAACAAGACACTCTGCAAAATCCTTAAGAAAATGGTCTCTAGTCACAAAAGAGACTGGAGCGATAAACTGTCTGAAGCTTTGTGGGCCTATCGAACCACCGTTCGAGGACCAACCCATAGCACACCATTCTCCTTGGTCTATGGATGCGAAGCTGTCGTGCCCCTAGAGGTACAAATTCCTTCTCTGAGGGTATCTCTACAAAATGACATGACTCAAGAAAGCAATGTCAAATTGCGACTCCATGAGCTGGATAATCTCGACGAGAGACGGCTCGAAGCTCGACAAAGCATTGAACTTTACCAAGCACGCATGGCAGGATCTTTTGACAAAAAGGTCAGGCAACGCGCCTACAAAAAGGGTGACTTGGTTCTTGCAGTAAAAAGACCAATGTTCTTCGCTCACAAGTCCAAAGGCAAGTTTGAACCAAAATGGGAGGGACCCTACGTCATCGACAAAGTCTTCTCCAACGGCGCATATGCCCTCCTAAACATGGAAGGCGACAGATGTATGCTGCCTATCAACGGCAAGTTCTTGAAGCGGTACTACCCTTGAAGACTTACCCAACTGGGTAAGAGCAATGCCTGTATGGCCAAAACCTGTTCTCAGGTACTCGCTCGTCAAACCCACTCTCTTTAGAATTTTCATATCAAATGTCAAAATTTCTAGAGATTCAAAAAAATGCTTACTTTCATTGTTTCATTGTTCAAAAACAAAAAAAATCCAAGTTTAGGAGCCTCTCCCTGACTTGACCAAAACTTTCGATCCTTGAACCAAAATTCATGGTTTGAAACAAAAATCCGGATTCAGGGATTTCCACCCTAGTCCACCTTACCTTTTACCACCAAATGGTTTTAGGTCAAAATTTACGACCCTCTTGTCTTTAAACAAAAAAATTGGTTTTTCAAAAACCGCGGGGAGGTGACACTTAGTCGATACTTGCCAAACTCAAAAATAATCGGAAGGATGCGAACCCCATTCGATACTTCCAAAACCTCTAAAATCGTGGAGAAGCAACAAACCAGTTGATATCCACAACCCAATTTCAAAAATCGTGGAGACACAACATTCAGTTGATATCCACAACCCAAATTTCAAATGGTTCGAGAAAACCTCAAATTTCAAAAATCGCGGAGAAACGACATCAAGTCAGTACCCGCAAAACCAAAAGTCTTGGGAAAAGCAGGGAAGCGACGCTCAGTCGATATTTGCACCCCAATTCGCGAGGAAGCGACATTCCATCGATACTTGCAAAACCTAACCCGCGAGGAAGTGACATTCCATCAATACTCGCAAAACCGAATGAGCAAGGAAGCGACATTCCATCGATACTTGCAAGACCATTCAGCGGGGAGGCGACATTTAGTCGATACCTGCATTTTGAAAACCAAAACTCGGCTATAAATGCCAAAATCCGGCTATGAATGCCAAAACAAAAATTTCCGGCTATAAACGCCAAAATCGGCTTTCATGCCAATAAAACAAAACTTGGTTTTCAAAAAACTCGGCTACAAATGCCACACAAAAAAAACCTGACTCTCATGTCAAAACCGGCTATAAATGCCACAAATTGGTTATCAATGCCACCAAACCGGCTATAAATGCCACCAATTGGCTATCAATGCCACCAAACTGGCTGTAAATGCCACAAAAATCCGGCTTTCATGCCAAATTCGTTTCCCCTACCAAAACAACCATTTGACAAAAGATTTTCACAAAATGACAAAGCTTTTGATCAAATCCCATTTAGCAATTGCTTTCATCACAAAAAGATTTGAGTGAGCGTAGGGAAAACAAAAAAAAAAAGAAAAGTACCAAAAAAAAATACATGTGGTACCAAAACAAAAAAAAAAAAAAAGAAAGTGTCCACAAGCACTACAAAAAAAAGAGTACCAAAAAATACATGTGGTACCAAAAAAAAAGAAGAATGGTTTCTGCTATAAAAAATCAGGAGCTCAGCCAAAAATGATCTCCAGCCAAAGCTTCAGCTCCTCAACCAAACTTTTGGCCTCAGCCGTCAGAGTTTCCAAGGCACTCTTCTTCAGGAACTTGCCATGAGATGCTGGCGAATGCCGTAACCCTTCTTTTACACCGGGAAGCTCTTCCCCAGCAGTTTGCCATCGTTCGTTTTCTAGAGTCCTCCTCTCGAGAACTTGACCGGCATCTGCAACCCTGCGGATCAGAGTACTCTCCCTGTCACGAGCCTCTGTTATAGCAGCCCACTTCGCATCGACTTGTGCCTTCAAATGCTCAAGACGTTTCCTGGCCTCCTCAACTTCCCTATCAAGGACGTTAAGGTCATGCCTCAATCCGATGATGGCTAGCTCTTCCTTGTTCTTCTCCCGAACTAGCTGCTTCTTGCTTTGTGTAGCCTCATTCAGGTCAGACTTAGCCTTATCAGCAGGGTCCAAGAACATCTCCTTGAAGAATTGGTCGTCAGGGAAACCCATGGTCTCAAACCACTTGTCACCCAGTGCAATGATCCTATCAACGATCGCCCTGGCACCTGTGACATCCAGACCAACCTCTTCGGTGTCGGTCAGAATCTCCTGTACATGTGGGATCATGCCAAATCCTGCCTCCAAGTGTCCAGAAAGGAGAGTCTTGACCCAAGAACTCAAAACCCGAGCCAGCACCTTCTTCGCAAATTGAAGAGACGAACTGGATGAAGATTCAACCTTCTCCGCTGATCGGCTGCTCATGTCATGTCCCATTGGAAGAGTAACAAAAGAACTCTTTTCACTTGGAGCCACTGGAGAGGGAATCTCAACACGAGGCATCTCCTCAATCATGTCTGAACTAGTCTACCTCCGGATCGACCTCTGGCATCCCTTGCTCTGGTTCTGAAGAAAGCGATGGACTCTCTTCTGTCACTTCAAAACCTGCAAATGAAACACAAAAAGGTATGATATGATCCTGTTCAAAAAAAAAAAACCATCAGGGTCATCACTACAAAGTACCTTCTTCGACGACTGGCGGAACACTCTCTTCCTCCATGAACTCATCAGAAGCATCATCGACATTTGCGTCCATTGATGGTTCAAAGTCATCGGAATCCTGTGGCAAGTCAGCTGACAAGAAAAAAATGTTAGCAAATCAAGTCGCAAGCAAAAAAAAAAAAAAAAAAAAGAAAGCGAAAGAAGTTATACCAATTGGAGATTCCGGAGTCATTCCAGAGTCCCTCGGTTCTTCTTCAGATGCCATAACCGGCTCCATCACCGCCTCATCGGTCGGAACCTCAGGCATCGGCAAGTCTTCATCCTCTGCTAAAAAAAAAAAAAAAAAAAAAAAAAAAAAGGGCAGCAGCAGGGTGAGAAAACAAATCAGAACATGGAAAGCCCCATGAAAGAAGTAGAGAAAGAAAAAGGAAGAATCATACCTTCACCAATGGTCTCTTCCCCACGACTCCTCTTCTCTGGAGGCTCGTCGACAGCCTCTGGCACCTCCTCGTTGATGGTAAGAGGGATTTCCATGTCAGGAGAGTCCTCATGTGGCCTCTCGCTGCGATGATGACTCCTCCTCTTCTTACCTCTACGGGTTCGCTTCCTAGAAGAACCCGCCCCACTATCAGAGTCAGGTTTCTCACTTGACTCCTCACTGGATGGTCTGCTCTCGCCAGTAGACTCCACGGAAGCTCGTCTCTGTGCCGCTTGCATCCAAGCGTCGAGCTCAGCTTCCTCCTGTTCTAGCTGCTCCAAAGCCTCATCAGGTACTTCGCGAACAGCTTCGGAACCAATGACGCCCTGGTCACCGAGAAAGCCTATCTTGTGCTTCTCTCCAAAAAGGAAGGCCCAAACTTCCTCTCGCCGGATGCCATCCGACTTCCCAATGCCTTTTCCAGAAGACAGCTTTACATCAAGCTCCTTCTTGGAAAGCCCCCGATATGCCAAAAAGCTCTCCGCGAACCACTTCGTGAAGCCGGCAGTTCGGAAAGTCGACAGCTCAGGATAAGAGATCGTGGCAGTAGTGTCTTCAGCACTATAAAAAGCCCATGCATTTCTGCCATCTTGCAAACCCCCAAAACGCTTCACCATACTCGAAGGCGCTCCAACAACGCCTTGAGAGAAGCCCAACTGAAGTGCAAAGCGAGAAGGTACATACGGCTGGATGTCGACGAAAAGATGTCTACGGTACACCATCGTGCCGACTCGTATGCTGAAAAGCCACTCCTTCTCTGCATTGGTCAAAGAGTAATGCCTTCCCGACCCTGCTCTGGTAGAGTCTCGGGAGGCACCAAAATCAAAAGCCTTCTTCCGCAACTCCGGAGAAAGCTTAACTGAAGACTGCCCCATCTCGACGTCCCTGAACCGTCGAATCCTCATGCGGGCAAACAAAAGTGATTCAGATACGGCTTTTCCCTTAGCCAATCGAATCATCAGAGGATCATCATCCTGTGCAGCACCCAGCTGGTGGAAGCCAGGACAGTGGTATACAAACCACGAATAAAAGATATGGGCTGAAAATACCCTATTCATAGGGAGCCCAAGCCGAACCAAGAAAGCAGCAGCCTGCAGTTCGGTACACAGGTAGGAGCAAAGAGCGGGCACCAAAGCAAGCCGCTCTCCAAACGCCATCTGACAAGCCGGAAAAATACAATGCGGCCTGATGTGCGTCCCATCTCCACCAGCAAAAATAGCCTCACCTAGCCAAAAAGTGAGGTAAACAGCAAGATCTCTCCGCAGTGCAATGTCAGAATAAAGGGCATCTGTGCTCGCGAAGAAACCCTTCAACTCTTCCTGCATGGCCAAAGTCTTCTTCCTGTCTTCCCGGGTCATGCTATCAGGAGACTCTTTGCTGTCAAAGAAGTTGAAGAATGAAGAGCCATAACTCTTCCAACTGCTGGATCTGACTTTCGAGCCCTCCTTCAAAAAATCATAGAAGGCGACGAGCTGAAAGTATAGGAGCCCGAACTCCTCTGACTGCTCCTCAAGGACGCTGTCAATCGGCATGAACTCCTCATAGAGTTTGCCAAGGATGGGCAATCCAGTAATAGCACTCAACTCCTTCAGAGAAAAACCAATCTCACCGTTCGTGACAACGAAGGTATTGGTCTGAGGGAGGAAAGACTCCAACATAGCCATGAAGGCATCATCGGAAAAAGTCACGGTCTCCCTAAAAGCGCGGACCGCGTCAAAAATCCCGGCTTCCTTCAAAACGGCGCCCCCAATCAGCAAGGTGTGGTCAGTCCATGACTTCCAATCAGAGTCAACATTGAAACGGCCACGAAGTCGAAAAGGCTTCACCCAAGTACTGCCGTCACCGCTGAAAACGCCAAGGCCCACCGGTCTCAAATCGACCGACGGATAATCAGAGCCCTGGTAGCCGCTGGCTGGCATCAACATGTCCATACGGACAGGTGGCTTCTCCGCATATCCGGAGGGTCCACCAACAAAAACCCCGGTCTTGATCACACTGGTCCTCTTCACCCAGCTCGGAGGATCTTCCCTCTTAGAGCACGTGGGAGCAAGGCTCATGATCGAGATGGTACGATCAAAAGACGACCGGGTAGAAACAGTCTTCTCTTCACCATCTGCTGTGTAAGAGAACTGAAAACATCTCCTTTGGTATGTCAAGTCGTCAGGGACTGCATCTCCAAAGAAGAAGGTAGGCTTGGGTAAAACCCTCAGATCGTCCATAACCCAAGGACGGTTGCTTACCATGATCTTATAGAATTCCTCATTCTTGAGAGCGATCAATCGCTGTCTCATTTCGTCGCGATTGAGGGAATCGCACTCTTCCAAGTTCTTCTCAACAAACTGGACCTTCTCCCAGGCCTGCTGAACGGCCACATTGGAAGATCTAGCAGATCGACGAGGTACGCTTGTAGCAGGCTCTTTACCCTTGTTCGCTCTGGAGGAACCACCTGCAAAGGTTGGAAAAGAAAAAGATCGTCATCAAAATGACAGGATTTCGCTAAAAAAAAAAAGGGTCACTTTGTCCCACCAAAAATCTGGCGAAATTTTGGCATGACTCCGGGGCAATTCCAAAGAAAAAGGAAATACCCCGACGGAGATAGAAAGTTTGAAGATGGGCTCAACATTGCTGCGGGCTCCGAAACTCCAAACTTTCGAAACCTCAAAATCTCCGCAAAATCAAGAAGGGCTCAACATCGCTGCGAGCTCCAAATTCCCAAAATTGTAAAGATTTTCAGGTATGCTATCACATCATGCTACTCAATTCAATTTACAAAAAGTACATGCATGAACATCTAGATTTGCATAAAAACGCATTATCATGATGAGCAAAAAAAAAAAAAAAAAAAAAAAAAAAGAAACTTTCTCAAAAAAAAAGAGGGAGAAAGAAAAGAAAAAAAAAAAAAGAAACTTCCTCAAAAAAAAAAAAAAAAAAAAAAAATCAGGCCACGTGGCCGTACGGACCAGATCCGTACGGATCTGTCCGTACGGCCCACAAAAAAAAAAAGAAGAAAAAAACGTGTGAAAAAAAAAAAAAAAACAAAAGAAGAAATCACGTGGAAAAGAAAAAAAAAAAAAGAAGAAGAATAGAAAGAAAAGAAAGAAAAAAAGAAGAAAGAAAAAAAAAAGAAGAGAAACTTTCTTTTTTACCATCCTATTCTCTACATGGAGTTTTCTTGAGAGAAAAAGAGAGAAAACTTACTTGAAGCCATTGATGGAGAAGAAGAAGGAAAAAGCTTGAAGATCCTTGAAGAAGAAAAACTCTTGGTCTTGGAGCTCTCTTGAGATTGTTGCAAAAGAAAGCAATAAGAGCAAGAGATCCTACCTTCCTTTGCTTTTATAGGAGAGAGCAAATCAAAGAAGGAAACAAAGAAGAAAGGTAAGTGTTACTAATTAGTAACCTTACCAAAAGAGAAGGAATTAGAAAGATTCTTTCCCAAAAAGAAAGATGTCTTTGAGAGATTTTCTCCCAAAATCAATCAATGAGAGATTCTCTCCAACAAAATAGGATATTAAAGATTCTTTCCCAAAAAGAAAGATACCTTGAGATATTCTCTCCCAAATTAAGGGAATATGAGAGATTCTCTCCCATAAAGATATTTTTAGATATTCTCTATCCAAATGAGATATCTTTAGATATTCTTTACAAAAATGACCCCACATGAGATTTAAGCCATCCTAAAAAGCTTAAGGTCCCATGGGTTAGCCCATATGAGCCAGGTTTGACCACCTAGGCACTAAAAAAAAAAAAAAGAAAAAAAAATGGGCTTTTAGTCAGAAAAAATCCCTCTTACCAAGAGTATACAAAAATGGTTCCATGCCTCTTTTGAGTTGATTGAACCATACAAAAAATTCCAAGCCCCATGAGCTTACAAAAATCAAACCATCCAGCCTCATATACCAAATTGAGCCAAAATCTTGAAATTGACATTCCACAAAAATCCAAACCACTCCAATGGACCCACACAGTCCCAAAGAGTGACCAAAAACCAAATCCTGGTCCCCTAACTTGCCACATACAGCTTGTTAGGTCACAAGACCAAAACCAAAAACCAAATCATGATCCTCCAACTTGCCGCATACAGCTTGTTGGGTCACAAGGTCAAAACCAAAACCCGATCCCCTAACCTGCCATATATAGCTGGTTAGGTCACAAGATCAAAAACAGAAACCCAAATCCACATCCCTGATGTCATCTTCAAAACTTTGCCTCGAGATGGTGTGTGATTCCTTTCACTACCATAAAATTCCCCTGGAAGCTCAAAGGCTACTCTACCAAAGGAAAGATTGCTCAAAGACTCTTGGTCAAGACACAAGCTCTCCTTCAAAAATCTCTTCGAGGCACATCGACTACAAAAGTCAAGCAACTCGTCGCTGTACCTCGAGGGGGCATTTGTTGACACCAAAAATGTCACTTTGCCTCTTCAACATCAAGAAAGTTGCATGAAGTCGCAACCTGCCATAAATAGGCAATGCAATTTCTCCAAAAATTCAAATCTTGTCAGAATCAAACAAAAACTGCAAGATCCTTCAAGATAGCCAAGAGAAGAGTACACATGAAGTTTCGGGCCATTTCGACAACATTTGGCCTAACTTCACTTCTCCGACAGCTAAACGGGAGCTCTCAGCGGCAACATCATCGGAGACGTCAAAACTTCGATCAGAGCCTACAGATGACTCCAGCATGTCTCAAAAGGGCTCCATGCCAAATTTCAAGTCAAACCGACAACGTTTGACCCTCCATCAATGCTCGAGCAGCAAAATCAAGCCTCCCGGCGGCAGGAACCACCGAAGCCTTCGCTCATCAAACCAAGTGCATGAGTGGCTTCAACATGCTTCCAAAAGGCTGCACGTCGAATTTCAGGTCATTCCGACAACGTTTGACCAGGTTTCGATGCTCCGAGAGAAAATCAAGCCTACCGGCGGCGGAGCAACCCGGGACCATGACATCCAAAACGGAGCCCATGGAACGTCTCAAAATGACTCCAATAGGCTCCCCGTCAAATTTCAGGTCAATCGGACATCGTTTGGCCACATATCAAAGCTCGGCATTTTCCCCGCAGCAAAATCAAGTGAAGCATCGACGGGACCCCAAACGGCTTCAAAACTCAAACAAAAGCCTATGGTTGGTCTTATTTATTGCTCAGGAGGCTTCACCTCAAATTTCAGGTCATTCCGACATCGTTTGACCAAGTTTCAGCTTCTGGCGGAAAATCAGCAGCTTTACGCGACAAAGTCTTCGGCTTTCCAGGAAAATTGGAAACTTTGCACTCTAAAAATGCAAGGATTCTCATCAAGTTTTCTACAGGGAAATCAAGCCAATAAATGAGAAGAAATGTCAAGAAAAATACAGAAGAAAACGGCGACGAAAAAGACCTCAAAACGACCGCAAAACGGGCTCCGAAGGGGAAAAATCCCCCAGGGTCGCAGACCCCTGCGACCATGGCCCATGGTCGCAGGCCCCTGCGACCATGGCCCATGGTCGCCGGTCCATGGTCGCCGGCGACCATGGAGGTCCGGGTCACCGGATTTTCCGCCGGTGACCCGTTTTTTCCGTCTTTCTTCGCGTTTCGCGCACTTTGGCCCCTATGGTTTCCTGAAAATGTGATTTTTAGTGCTTGAAATTGACTCATATCCTCCGACATCCGTCAAAATCACGGGTCAACCTCCAAAAGCATAAAATCATCATTGATCGCTCCAAGATCGCCAACCGGTCGACCAAGAAAGTGCACTTTCTGTCCGACCGATCGTGAAATCGACAAGACAGATGTCACCGGCCCATTCTTAGCTATCAATGTCTGAAGTTACATGTTCATCCGATGTCGATCAGCATGTAGATCCATCGATGATCATCGCCAGAAGAATTCCAGAAGACACGGCACGGCCCGCGACTCTTCGACTGCTCGGCGACCAATTAATGTGGTTAATTGACTAGCTTTATTGCAGTCATTAATTCATTTCTTTGGACGGCCCAATCAGAAGCAAGCATTTGGGAGTTACAAGTCAATTGATTCATGGCATTTAAACCATGAAACTCCTCCCATTATGGTAATTAAGGTGATTAAAAGCCCTTAATCTCCATCGGCCAATCAGATTCAAGGAAAAAGGAGTTACAAAATCAAGAAATAAATCTTGTAACTCCTCCCATTAAAGCCATTAAGGCTCATAAACCCTCCTAAATGGCTACCAAAAGCCTATAAATAGGAGAGCATTCCATTGAAATTAAGATCAGAAAAAAAAGAAGAAAATCGGGATCGATCAATCGGAGATCACTTCCAAAGCGCCACAGATCCAGAAATCTGAGAGAAAGAAAAAGAGAGAAAAACTCTGCTGAAGTTCTGCACCAGCCACCACTACAAGGTGACAAAAGTCCCTTGGGGGGCACCCCCCCCCCCAAGGTCCTTGCCTTCTCCCGCTACCTCCAATGGCTTAGACGTGGCTTTTCAGCCCGTCTACTTAGCTTTTTATTGGACATAGGACCTTCTCTTGGTCTTTGTCCTCTAAAAACCTGAGGTTATAGCCAAGCCAAGCGAATCAAGAGCATCTTCTGTTCTCATCTGCATGGATGATGGCGAAGCCCATACATGGCTTGCGACCGTCAATCTGAACGAGTCCCCCACAATCTCCTGAAAAGTTAGATCTTCCTTTTCTTGCTTTTCATTGTAGTTTGTATTTTTCTAAAAGAGACAAAAATCACAACTCTTGTCTTTCATTATTGATGAGAATTGTAAATCGGCTATAAACGCCAAAATCGGCTATAAATGCCAAACAAAATCGCCTTTCACGGCAAACCAAGAAAATGTCTCTTTTCTTAAATATTTGTGCAATGGAAAACTTGAAAGAAGTTGATTTCCTTTTTACTTGCGAAGGTTGATCTCCGGATTACCACTTGCAATTCCAAGTAAAATAGAAAATCTGGCACACCCACACAAAAGAAATGTTGATGCACGCTTGAGGGCCCGCCAGGGCGCGAAAGGGCCGGACCCGACGGACTCCCACGTTCCGCCGACCCCGGTAGCCGCCCCAACGGCGCCTCGGAGCGCGTTCCATCAGAGAAAAACCACTGCCTTGAACCTGAGAAAGGGAAAGAGAAAGAAGACGGTGAAGGACCCTGGCTTGGGCAGCGCAGGGCTCTCCGATGCTTAAGTTAGTTGCAGTTGCAGGACTAAGCAAATGTAGGAGATAAAGTTTTGGAGGAGATGGCATACTAACATGTGGATGGTCCCCCCTTACCTGTTAAAGTCTTATGAATATTTATAGAGGGAGAGAGCTGACTTTGGGGCAAGCACTTGAGAGGTTGTCCCATCGTAGCCTACTTTGTCCCATCGGACCTTACCCTGACGCCTCGAGAGTTGTGGATGTGACATTCGGATAAGGACAACTCCTTATCTCTAATCGGCGCCCGTCCCATCTGTCAGCACGTTCTGCAACGTGGTCGTACCTTCACATGGGCGCGCTGGCACTGTTGCCGAGGTCGGCTGTGAGCTTGATCTAGCCTTATTACCGAGATGGAGCATTTTACCGAGGTGGTGGACCGAGGTGGTGAAGACCGACCTGGTGATCGGGAGCTTGATCTAGCCTTATTACCGAGATGGGGCATTTTACCGAGGTGGTGAAGACCGACCTGGTGATCTGGCCGAAGTCGAGACATGGTGCCAAGGCGGGAGCTCCTGGCAATGCCGAGATGGAGAACCTAGCCGAGATGAAGAACCTGGCCGAGATGGAGAACCTGGCCGAGATGATGAACCTGGCCGAGATGGGGGACCTGGCCGAGATGGAAAGCTGGAAGCGAGACCGAGGCCGAAACCAATTGGCACTTTTGCCGAAGTGGACTTTTTGCCGAAGCCGAGGGCTGAGGTCAGTCGTCTTGGGGAATATCCCCACACAGGTACCAAGCCCTACTTTACCGAAGAGACGGAGGAGGGTCAAACGTTTGAGCCAACTGATGAACCCGAGTGGGATGCCATAGATGGCTTCGGAGCCATCTGAGCCTGCACAAGAGAGCACGTCATCTTAGAATCTCACTTTAAATGAACTTTCTCTTAGTGTTGAGAAATCTTTTAGAAATTATTTAATTCATCCTTCAACTTTAATTATTAATATTTATCTGATTTTTATGTTGGGTTTCATTTATGAACCTTCAATACCCATTGAATAAGCTTCCGTTGCATTTAATGAAATTTATTTTGACTCACCACAGGTTGAAATTTTATGTGGGTCTACTTTTGAAAGCTTGTGTTGTATTAAACACAGGAACTTGAATTTGGTTTTAATTTTTCACATTTTTCCCCATTTCTTATTTTGGGGGACGTGAAAGTTGGTATCAGAGCCCAGCACGATCTTCGGATATTAAAAATGGATAGAAACAATAGGATGTGGTGAGGATTGCGATTTCCGGTAGATACGCTTTACGTGCTAACTGTAAAGCCTATTGAATTGTTTGTTAGCTTGTTTCATAGAATCTAACCCATCGTTATCTTATTATAGGTCATGGCACAGCATATGACCAGATCTTAGGACAGGGAATCGGGGAATGGATTGAATAATTCAGATGATCGTTTCAACCAACTCCTACAAGCTTTTGTGTAAGCCCATAATACTGAAAATGAGCAGCAAAGAGCACGTGAGACTGAACAAGCTGCAGAAAATCAAAGAGGAAGGGAAGAACGAGTTGCTGAGAGAGTACAAGTAGATAGAGATAGAGCAGCATTCCAGGCTCAGATCTTAGCTTTGACTGACAGAGCAGCTCAACCAGTGCAAGTGGTCATGCCTCCAAGGGAAGTAGATCCAAATGACCTCTACGAGAAATTTAGGAAGAGGGTTCCTCCTCAGTTTCACGGGTCCGAAGATCCCATGGCAGCAGATGATTTTAAAGAACAGATGGAGTAGATTTTTGTAGTCTTCAATTGCACTCAAAAGCAGCGAGTTAATTTGGCAGCTTATATGTTCAGAGGGATACCTCTCCAATGGTGGAACTCGATGAAGGTGATGGACCCTCAATTTCCGTCCTGTCCTTCCGTCCTGGGGGCTGCCGGGTTTCGGCGGAGAAGGAAAAACAGGTATCAACATTTTTATACAGGTATGCCTGATTTTCTATTCTACTTGGAATTTAGAATGGTGATTTTTCAAATTTGAGTCCAAAAGAGAGAAATTTGATTTTTTTTTTTGAAATAAGATTTTTTTTTCTTTTTTTTTTTTTTTGAAAACCTCTACCCGACTTATCAAAGAGAAAAGATGGCCCAATCCCCGATACGAACAATAGCTGCAAACATTTCTATGAGCTATCAAGTTCAAAGAGGAGAGGATCAAAGTTTCTCAAAATTGAATCCCAGAAAAAGAAATCAGATTTGTTTTTTTTTTTTTGAAAGAGTTTGAAATGAATTTTTTTTTTAAAACCCCTATCGGACTCATCAAAAATGAAAGATGCCTCAATCTCCGATACGAACAATAGCTGCAAACATTTTTGTGAGCTATCAAATTCGAAGAAGAGGGGATCAAAGTTTCTCAAAATTGAATCCAAGAAAAGAAATTAGATTTTTTTTTTTGAAATGAGAAAGAATGATTGAAATCCCATCTCATGTTTTTTTTTTTAGATGCAGGATGCAACATAGGCCACGAACTAGAAAGGAGCCAAGGGATCGAAGCATCACGTTCTCAAGTGAACGAGTCCCACCGGGTAAGCCAACTTGATGGTCGATTTCCATTTTCTCCTTCCGTCCCGGGGGCTGCCGGGTTTCAGCGGAGGAGGAAAAGCGGGTATCAACATTTTTGTACGGGTATGCCAGATTTTCTGTTCTACTTGGAATTTAGAAGGGTTGATGATCCGGAGATTCACCTTCATAAGTAGAAAGGAAATTGATCATTCTTTCTAACTTTTCAAATTGCATAAATATTTAAGAAAAGAGACAGTTTTTGTTTTGAATGCCGTAAGAGGCGATTTTTTGTTTGTTTGCCGTGAAAGACGATTTGGTGCCGTGAAAGGCGATTTACAAATTTGATCAAAATGAAAGACAAGAATTGTGACTTTTTTGTCTCTTTAAAAAATACAAAGTACAATAGAAAAGAAAGAAAATGGATCTAACTTCTCAGGAGATTGCGGAGACTTGTTCAAATCGACGGTCGCAAGTCATGTGTGGACTTCGCCATCGTCCTTCAAATGAGAACGCTTGATACTTCGATTCTTCGGCTTGGCTCCAACCTCAGTTTTTTAGAGGATAAAGACCAAGGGGATGTCCTATATCCAATAAAAAACCAAGTAAACGGGCTGAAAAGCCGTATTTAGGCCATGTTGGATAGCAGAGGGGGACCTTGTGGGGTTGAGCCCCCAAGGGACTTTGATCACCTTGTAGTGTCTCTTGCATCAGAGCGGCAGGACTTCGTTGGATTTTCTCTGGGATTTTGTAAGGATTCAAAGTTCCAAGTCGATGCCTCTCTCTTGGAATGGACCTCCTTTTATAGGCTTTTGGTAGCCATGAAGTGGTTTATGGGCATTGATGGCCATGATGAGAGAATTGATGGCATTGATGCTTCATGATGGGAGGAGTTACAAGTTTTTATTTCTTGATTTTGTAATTCCTTTTTCTTGGCTTGTGATTGGCCGATGGAGAATGATGGGCATTTAATCGCCTTTAATCTCCATGATGAGGGGAGTTTCATGGTTTTAATGCCATGATTGCTTGTACTTGTAACTCCCATATGCTTGAATTTAATTGGGCCGTCCAAAATAATGAGTTAATGATCGCATTAAGTTGTCATAAAACGGGTCAATTAACGACATTAAGTGGTCGCTGGAGCATGTGAAGAGTCACGGGCCGTACCACGTCTTCTAGAATTCTTCTTGTGATCATCACAGGTGGATCCACACATTGTTTGATATCGGATTGCGATGCAATTTTAGACATTGATTGATGTTGGTGGGCCGGTGACATCTGTCTTGTCGATTTCTTGATCGGTCGGACAGAAAGTGTACTTTCTTGGTCAACCGGTTGACGATTTTGAAGTGATCAGTGATGACTTCATACTCTTGACGGCGGATCCGAGATGTCAGCTGAGATCAGTCGTTTTCAAACATAAAAAATTGGATTTTCAGAAAATCACAGAGGCAGGAACTCCAGAAACATGAAAAGGATTGGAAATCGGGCCTTCTGGCGAAAAATCCGGTGACCCGGATTTCCAGGGTCGCCGGCGACCATGCAACCAGGGTTGCCAACGACCATGGGGCTTTGGCCCCTTTGGCCGCCGAGTAGTTTTTTCGGCCGTTTTTTCTTCTTTTTCGTTCATTTTTTCTTCTGTATTTTTCTTGACATTTTTCCTCAATTATTGACTTGATTTTCTTGGAGAAAACTTGACGAGAAGTCGCACAAAACCGGAGCACAAAGTTTCCCATTTTTCGGGAAAGCCGAAGACTTTGTAGCCGATTTTCCATCAAGAGTCGAAACTAGGTCAAACGATGTCGGAATGACCTGAAAATTGAGGTGAAGCTTCTTGAGCAGCGGATAGGACCAACCATGCCGCATCAGGCGTGGAGTTGAACTTCTGTAAATGGAGTTGAACTCTGTAAATGAACTCTGTCATGTAAAGAGGGGACGGTGTTGTGCTGGATATTCATGAGGAGAGAGAGACATGAGGACAAAAGAATCTGCTATGAATGTGAATAGGTTATCCTGATATTTTATTTGATCGGTTTATGACCACCGACGTTATGGACGGGCTCTCCTGATTTATTTAGGGCTGACCACCCGAAACGGAGACACTTGTCTTCGTGTGAATCATATTGCTCATTTTGCTTTATTTGGATTATGTTATACGTTCTTTCTCATCATTACTTCTATATGATTACACTTGTCTTTATTCTTCTCGTTATTGTATTTAATTTCGAATTATGATTATGTACTTGCTATTTACTTTGTAATATTTGGTGCATAGGTACCAAGCCCTACTTTACCGAGGAGACGGAGGAGGGTCAAACGTTTGAGCCAACTGATGAACCCGAGTGAGATGCCAAAGATGGCTTCGGAGCCATCTGAGCCTACACAAGAGAGCACGTTATCTTAGAATTTCTCTTTAAATGAACTTTCTCTTAGTGTTGAGAAATCTTTTAGAAATTATTTAATTCATCCTTCAACTTTAATTATTAATATTTATCTGATTTTTATATTGGGTTTCATTTATGAAAATTCAATACCAATTGAATAAAACTTCCGTTGCATTTAATGAAATTTATTTTGACTCACTATAAGTTGAAATTTTATGTGGGTACACTTTTAGAAGCTTGTGTTGTATTAAACATAGTAATTTGAATTTAGTTTTAATTTTTCACGTTTTTCTCCATTTCTTATTTTGGGGGACGCGACAGCTGGGCTGATGACATCTGCTCTCCTTTTCTTCAACAAACCAACTCAGCCTCAAAACAGAATGTTTGTTTGTCTCTTCTTCAAAATATTCCAATCCAACCCGAGATTCCTCAATCCACAGAAAGAGAAACCCATCTGCTTCTTCTTCCAAGCTTCCAACCCCCTGTAAGCATTTCTCTTCTCTTCTCCCAAAACCCCCAATCCAAACATGAGAAACCCATCTCCTTCTTCCAAGTTTCCAAGCCTTTTTTAAGCACTTCTCTTTCCAACGCAGCTCCAAATTCCTCAATCCAAACATGAGAAACCCATCTCCTTCTTCAAAGTTTGTTACCCCCCTTCTTCTTCTTCTCTCTCTTCTCATTTCCTTCCTTTCTTCTAAAGCTGTAGCATCATCATCATCAACAACAAAAAGCTCTTTGAACAGAGGCTCCTCCCACTCTGTAGAGGAAGATTCAGACCTCCTCACCTCACCGGACACCACATTCTCATCTGGGTTTTACCAGGTGGGCTCCAATGCCTACTGCTTCTCCATCTGGTTCACTCACTCCGCCAACAAATCCGTTGTTTGGATGGCGAATAGAGACCGCCCGGTCAATGGGCGTGGCTCGAGAATCTCCCTCAACAGAGACGGGAACATGGTCGTCACGGACGTAGACGGCTCCATCGTCTGGAACAGCAACACCAGCAACAGCAGAGCCCAAAGCGCGGAGCTTTCCAACAATGCGAACCTCGTTGTCAAAGACCCAGATGGTAATTTTCTATGGCAGAGCTTTGATTTTCCTACTGATACTCTTCTTCCTTCACAACCCATTACAAAAGGAAAGAAACTTATCTCTGCTAGTGCGAATGGAGTGGTTTCAAGTGGTTATTATAGTTTTTATTTTGATAATGATAATGTTCTGAAGATGATGTATGATGGACCAGAGATTTCTAGCATTTATTGGCCGAATCCGGATAAGAATGTGTTTGAAAATGGTAGATCGAATTATAACAGCAGCAGGTATGGGGTGCTTGATGAAATGGGTTTGTTTGTAGCGAGTGATCGGTTCGGATTCAATGCCTCTGATTTGGGTCTTGGGATTAAAAGGAGATTAACGCTTGATTATGATGGAAATCTAAGGCTGTATAGTTTGGATGAATCAACCGGATTGTGGGGGATTTCGTGGGCAGCTATGGCAGTGGAGTGTAAAGTGCATGGGCTGTGTGGTAGGAATGGGATATGTGTTTATGCACCAACGGCCAAATGTTCATGTGCGGTGGGATATGAGATGAGAGACCCGAGCGATTTGGGCAAAGGTTGCAAGCTCAAATTCAATCTGAGCTGTGACCCCAATCAAGTGAAATTTGTCGCACTTCAACAAATAGATTTCTATGGGTTTGATAGTGCTCACCGAACAAACATATCATTGGAATCTTGCAGGGAGTTATGCTTAAACGATTGCTCCTGCGAGGCCTTTATGTATAGAATTGGAGGTGATGGAGCCTGTTTTGCTAAAAGTGCCCTTTTTAATGGATATAGATCAGCGGCCTTTCCTGGCACCATGTATCTAAAACTACCCAAAAATGTCAACATCTCTGGATCATCCATGATCGAAGAGTCTGATCCAATATGTGAATCAAGTAAAGCTGAAAGGTTGATTGGATCTTCGGACATGTATAAGACGACCCATGATATGAAATATAAATACTTCTACTGGTTTGTGTCAGCCATTGGTGTAATTGAGGTTCTATTCGTCGTGTCTGGGTGGTGGTACCTTTTCGGAAGTCATGGGGTGCCGAAGTTGGAGGAAGGGTATCGAGCAATATACAATCAGTTTAGAAGGTTTACATATGGACAGCTGAAGAAAGCGACCAAGAAGTTCAAGGAAGAGCTCGGGAGGGGAGGTTCAGGGTATGTTTACAAAGGAGTTTTGGATGATGACAGGGTTGTGGCAGTGAAGAAACTAGGAGATGGAATTCAAGGAGAAGAGGAGTTTTTGGCGGAAATGAGCACGATAGGGAGAATTTATCACATGAAACTAGTGAGAATGTGGGGTTACTGTTCAGAGCGGTCCCACAGGCTCCTGGTGTATGAGTATGTAGAAAATGGGTCACTAGATAAGCACCTTTTCTCCAATAGCAGCAGTGGCAATATGCCATTGACATTCCTTGGATGGAGTGACAGGTTCAAGATTGCTGTAGGGACCGCCAAGGGTTTGGCCTATCTTCACCATGAGTGCCTTGAGTGGGTTATTCACTGCGATGTGAAGCCTGAAAACATACTTTTGGACAGCGACTTTGAACCCAAGATAGCAGACTTTGGACTGGCAAAATTGTCTCAAAGAGGTGGCTCTGGTCCTAACTTTTCTCAGATCCGTGGTACAAAGGGTTATATGGCTCCAGAATGGGCTTCTAATCTTCCAATCACAGCAAAGGTCGATGTTTATGGCTATGGTGTTGTACTCTTAGAAATTGTGAGTGGGAATAGGCTGTCAAATCGGGTGGTGGATGGAGATGTGGAGGAGGTGGGGTTGCAAAGATTTGTTAGGATGGCAAAGGAGAAGTTGGATGGTGGAGAAGAAACGTGGATTAGTGATTTTGTGGATTTGAGGTTGAATGGGCAGTTCAACTGGAGGCAGGCAGAGGTGATGGTGAAGATTGGCATCTCTTGTGTAGAGGAGGATCGAAACAAAAGACCAACCATGGATATGGTAGTCCAAACTCTCCTAGCATGTGATGATGAAAACCATGATATGCATCATTCTAAGTCACGTGAAAGGAATATTTAGCAGAGAAACTACCCATACTGTAACATGTATTTGAACCCATCTGAGCATTTATTTAGGAATCCCTTCTACACGTATACATTATTATCCTGTGTATTTAGTTGTTTATAAAACAATGTTTATAAAACAATATAATCACACTTCATTCCAGATCATTATAGAAATAGATCTACAGAGTAATGGGATTTAATTTAGAAATCTATATACATTGATGGGTGTATTTTTTTGCAAGGATATTTAGGCATACAATAATTCATTTGCTTTCAATGTGTGTGTGTGTGAGAGAGAGAGAGAGAGAGAGAGAGAGGAGTGCTTTTTTTAAAAGTAAAATAATAAAGCTTTTTGAGGAGTGCTTTTTTAAAAAGTATAATAATAATTTGTGGCTCCTCTTTGATCTTGGTGGGAAACACTGCACATCTCAGTAACAACTGTTTCTTTCAAGAAAATTCAAACAGGGGAGCTTCCTTCAACAGAGAGGATGAACAGTTTACTTCACTAATGCTAAACGGATCTAACAAATCCACTTCTCTTCAGGGCAGAATAAGTGAAGCAGTGAGAACAGCCAACCCCTTAAATGGGGGAAATGATTCAAGTTCCAAATGAGAGTCTGTCTATTCATGTCCAAATAAGAAATGAAGCCGCTTTTTTTTTTTTTTTTTGGACTAGACTTATTTTCTCCGTTATTTGGATGCATTCACCATTTCTGTGTTCTCATTCTTGTCACGGTTGGAGCGTATGGCATCAAGACACGCATCCTTCATTTATATCAAGAACGGCAAGTCTTTAGCTGAACCATCAGTGTGGGGGCGGGCTGTTAAATTTGAAGGCACAATCCATTTACATTCCTTTTCTTCACTTAGACAACTCCTGGAGAAACTTTTACAGTCCCTGAAAGATTCTTTGCATTTACATCATTTTGTGTCTGATCTTATGTGCCAAATCCACTAATAAAATCTAATTACCAGCATTTGCGAAGTTAAAAATGAAAAGCCAAATATTGGTGCTGATATGTAATGTAAACATGATGATGGGATGTGGTTTGATCCCTGATCTTGACCACCTTCTCTGATAAGATAGTGTAAGTGCCTAAAAATTACGGACTTGATCAAGAGAGGATTAGGCTCTCAATATTGCTGTTAAGCTTCTTTGAAAAGGGAAGAGCTGAATGCCTTGAGACCTGAAAGGGAAGGAAAGAAAGAGAGGTCAGAAGCCTTGGCTGCTGTCAGCCGAAGGCACTCCGATGCTTGAGTTAGTGTTATTACTGAACTGAGGAGGAGTCAATGGAGAAGAAGGGAGAGAGAGCAAGTTGTATTATGTAATGCGTGTATTGCATACCTGTTGTGGTTTTACCTCATGCATTTATATAGAGGGAAGTCCCATCAGACCGTACCTTTAGTGGGGGTAGGTGAGGATGGAAGTCCCATCAGCCCCTTCTAAAGGTACGGTCTGATGGGACTTCCCTCTATATAAATGCATGAGGTAAAACCACAACAGGTATGCAATACACGCATTAAATAATACAACTTGCTCTCTCTCCCTTCTTCTCCATTGATTCCTCCTCAGTTCAGTGATAGCACTAACTCAGGCATCGGAGTGCCTTCGGCTGACGGCAGCCAAAGCTTCTGACCTCTCTTTCTTTTCTTCCCTTTCAGGTATCAAGGCATTCAGCTCTTTCCTTCTCAAAGAAGCTTAATAGCAATATTGAGAGCCCAATCCTCTCTTGATAGAGTCCGTAATTTTTAGGCACTTACAATTGGCGCCGTATGTGGGGAGAGATCACAAACACCATGCCTCCAAAGACCAGAAATTCATCAAGGTCCCAAAGGGCCCCGTCGCCACCACCAGAGTCACCACCACCACTGCCCGAAATGTCGCCACCACAGTTGCCGCCGATCCCTCGCCAGAGGAGATCCGGCAGGAAAAACCTGTGCAGGGAGCGTGGAAGGGCCTTTCACTCATTCGGGTCCCTCATCAAAGGGGGTGGCAGCACCTTCCCGGCGAGATAACCTTCAGGTGGCTCCTCCCCAACGGAGTGCTCCGCCACCAAAGCTTCTCCAGCAGAACGTCCCCTTGCTGGATCCTCCCCAGCAGAGCGTTCGTCTGCTAGACCCCCAACGGCGAGATAAAACTCCAGTGGTAGCCAAATCTCATCAATCCCGTCATCTGGCTGACGACGATGATCAGTTCTTTCATCAGATTGACGGTGAAGATGAGGACGACGACCCACTGCTCACGGAGATCAAGGCCCAGAACGTCGTCATCCAAGAGCAAGAATAGCTTATTCGATAGCTCAAGAAGCTGCTAAAGGAGAAGAAGAAAGTCCCGGCTCCAACCCCCAGGCGTAACCGGGCTCCTTCAATCGAATCGCGCTGCAAGTGCCAGCTCGTACTGAGTTCTAGCCAACTTCGGTAAGAGTACTAGTTAGGCTCATCTCGATCTCGGCCTCATGTGCTGAAAATCCTGGGGGCACGGCCGTTGGTGGTCTTCGGAGACTCACAATTGGTGACGAACTAGTTGGTCGAGACCTACCAAGCTCCACCTCGGCAGGCTTCCCGTGTTCATTCCGGCCTGCTAGAAATCCTGGCACGGCCATTGGTGGTCTTCGGAGGTTCACAATTGGTGACGAACTAGTTGGTCGAGGCCTACCAAGCTCCACCTCGGCAGGCTTCCCGTGTTCATTTCAACCTCGCGCACTAGAGATCTTGGGGGCACGGCCGTTGGTAGTCTTCAGTGACCCACAGTTGGTGACGAACCAGTTGATTGGGGCCTACCAAGCTCCACCTCGGCAGGCTTCCTATGTTCATCTCGGTCTTCGGTGACTCCCAATTGGTGACGCGCCAATTGAAAGGAGGCTATCGAGTTCGGGACGCAAAGATGGCGGCCTACCTAGTTCCAGCTAGGCAACAATGCCAACCAAGATAGTGAAAGTTTCGGTAAAGTACTAACTAAGCTTGTCTCCATCTCAGTCTAATGCAGCTCAGCAACGCCAGGTTCCTCGCCAAGTTACAGAACTCGACGAACACCTACCTAACTACTACAGAGCATTAGGGAAACGAAAAAAGCCCTTAAATAGTTGAGGCACGCCAAGTTGCAGGACTTGGTGACCACCTTCAGCTCGGTTATGGAACCAGCTGCCTCGGCGCGGTCGCAGGACCGGCCACCCCTCAGCTCGGTTATAGAACCAGTTGCCTTGGCACGGTCACAGGACCAGCCACCTTCAGCTCAGTTATGGAACCAGTTGCCTCGGCGCGGTCACAAGACTAGCCACCCTTTGCTTGGTTATGAAACCAACTGCCTCGGCGTGGTCGCAGGACCAGCCACCTTCATCTCGGTTATGGAACCAGCCATCTCAGCTCAGTCATGGGACCGGCTATATTCAGCTCGGTTATGAAACGACTGCCTCGGCGCTGTCACAGGACCAGCCACCTTCAGCTCCGTTATGGAACCAACTGCCTCGGTGCTGTCACAGGACCAGCCACCTTCAGCTCGGTTATGGAACCAGCTGCCTCTGCGCGGTCACAGGACGAGCCACCCTCAGCTCGGTTATGCAACTAGCTGCCTTGGCGCGGTCACAGGACCAGCCACCTTCAGCTCGGTTATGGAACCAGCCATCTCGACTCGGTCATGGGACCAGCTATATTCAACTCAGTTATGGAACAACGATGCAAGTATGGGGCCTCGGTGGTAGCACCAGTCTCGGCGAGCACAGCTCCAGCAGTGGCCTCGGTGACAGCACCAGCCTCGGCTTGGACAGCTTCGTTCAGCACAGCTCCAGCAGTGGCCTCGGTGATAGTACTAGCCTCGGCTTGGACATCTTCTTTCATTGCAGCTTCGGCAGGGGCCTCGGTGGTAGCATCATCCTTGGCAAGCACAGCTCCCCTCCGCGGTTGACCAGACCTCCTCTTGATGAAGGGGTGGTACCTCGGTTCGTCATTGAGGAGCGCCAAGCAGCTCGGTGTTCGTGGCCTCGGTAGCTGTACCGGCCCAACCGACTCGGCGGGCCTACCAAGATCATGATCTCAGCAAGGTCGTTTCGGCTTAGGTAAGAGCACCAGCTTGGCATCGTAAGGCTCTCCCATCATAATACTTAGCTCCCGACCTCCAAGAGTTAAGGAACTCCAAGAGATCAGGAGCTAGGGGCCAATTGTGTGGGGGCATTTCTTGATACCGAGACTAGTCCTGGACTAGGTAAAAGTACCAGCCAGGCCTACCTTGATCTCGGCCTTGTCCACCTCGACAACAACGCTAGCTTATATTGAGCTCGGTAAGAGTACCAGCTCGGCAGAAATACCGGCAGCTCGGCAGTGGTGCCAGCGTAGACAGACCATGAGCTAGCCTAAGTAAGAGTACTAGCAAGGCTCATCCCGGTCTCGGCCCTGAGCCTGACCTCGGTATCTGTACTGTCGTACTGTCAATCAGCCATAAATATGCTACTATGGTAGTACCGCGGTGCAACAGAGAGAGCTGTCAGATAGGGTATGCGCATGATAAAGGCTGACCTTATCTGATGGTCACATCCGCAGCCACACAAGAAGGGGCTGATGGGACTTTCATCCTCACCGCCCCCACTAAAGGTACGGTCTGATGGGACTTCCCTCTATATAAATGCATGAGGTAAAATCACAATAGGTATGCAATACACGCATTACATAATACAACTTGCTCTCTCTCCCTTCTGCTCCATTGACTCCTCCTCAGTTCAGTGATAGCACTAACTCAGGCATCGGAGTGCCTTCGGCTGACGGCAGCTAGGGCTTCTGACCTCTCTTTCTTTCCTTCCTTTTCGGGTCTTAAGGCATTCAGTTCTTCCCTTCTCAAAGAAGCTTAACAACAATATTGAGAGCCTAATCCTCTCTTGATCAAGTCCGTAATTTTTAGGCACTTACAGATAGTATATTATGATACAGAGATACAAAAATTCTGTGACCCTTCAAAAGCCCTAAATGGTAGCAAGTGCGAAAATCTTAAAAATGTAACAGAATTTTGTCAAGTCTTTTGGTCATCTCTTTGAAAAACCAAGTAGTTCCTATTTCAAACTCATTATCCCCCTCACTGATCAGGTTGATCCCTAGCAAATTCATGATACAGGTAATCTAATTGGTATATACCTAGCAAGGATATACCAATTCCGTGCCCCGTGCTGTTCTAACTTTCATACCTTCTTCAGTTCTGCATCATGGATTCATACCATCATCTCACAGAATATCCTCAGGGAATTTCCAATTTTGTTTGTGATGTCATATTGACGTTCATTTTGGGCTTATCTTTTCAATTCAATGTTTTGCTTCCTTGCAAATGCATTTTTTGTTGATTGGTTTTCGTAATCTAGTGACATGTTCAATCCTGTATAACCTATATGAATTGGCAGCTAGTTTGTTCTTTCAATGAAGTTGTTCTACTCTATTATTTTTGTACTAGCAACAACACCCAGTGCCTAGCCCGGCGCAAAAAGTAAGATATTACATTTTTAATTTATGAGATATCAAAATTAATTATAAACATATAAGAATATATTCATACATATTTATATATAAACAGTCAACACATATTCAATCATAAATACAAGTGTAGTCTTTATATAGGCCAATGGTCATTTCAATCCCTCCGCACAAATTTCTTCTCAATTCCTTTGAAGTAGCGCCAATACCATTTTAGAATCGATCAAGCCATTTTTTAGCTCTAGATTTTTTAAAAAAATGTATAAACATCTCTTAACTTTAAAAGCCATAAATTATGAGACTTTAAAACCACATGCCAGTATTATTTGATCCCAGTAATAATTGGCCCACCATGGATCAATGTATATATCTCTTAATTATGGGTCAATGTGGGCTCACGGAAGTGTAATTATGGAGTGATAAACCTAGGGTCTTTTGTTTATATAATCAGATCAGAAAATGATGCCTATAAGATTCAATAAAAAAAAAAAATCCAACCTCAAAACATTTTTATCATAAGCCCATCTATGAGGTGGTCTACCAGAAGGTCGGGTCTGATTTTCGTTCACGTGTGATAATTTCTAAATAGAGTAGAGCTTTATTTGGAAACTAAAAGAAAATGATATTTTTAATGAAAAATTTATCAGTGTGAAATGTTGAAAGGTGGGCTCTAAATATTAAAAATAAAAAGATGACAATCTTGAAAGGATGGAAGATAGATGGTGTTGAGAGAGAGAATAATCCATAATCCATATTAACCTAGAAAACTATTATCTCTGCATAATCCATGACCGAGTCCAACTACAGAAATAAGTTAAATGTGCGGGGCTCACTAATTGATTTGCATCTATTAAAAAATCAGACAACGGCCAATGGACTTGCCTCCCTCCATCAGTGGGGCCCACTCTTAGAAAAAAGGGATTAAGAGAAGGCTGTTAGGATTTCATCCAATACTGGAGTCCAATTTTGAGATATATTTAATACGAACTGGTGCCCACTACTGGATCCATCCATTTAGGGAGAAAAACTGAAAGGAGAGTAAAGGAGCAACAATTTGGATTTCAATCATCGGTAGGGCCCACAAAACATATTTAACATGGGGCCCATTGATGATTGAAGATCTAAGGAAAAGAAAACAAACAGACTGTAAATATTTGCTTATAATTTGGATAATGACAAGAAATAGGACTCAAATTCAAACGTTCATAAAAAATATCTTATGAGAGAGGTTTTAGGAGAGAAAGAGTAGTTCTCTTTGAAAAAAGAGACTTTTTAGGATGATGTGGTACCCCTCACAGCCCAGAGAGACTTTTTAGGGATGAGGTGGCAACCCTCATAGTCCACCTCCCCCTTTGCTTTATTGCTTATAATTTGGATAATGGTAAGAATAGGACTCAAATTCAAACGTTCATAAAAATTTCTTATGAGAGAGGTTTTAGGAGAAAAAGAGTAGTTCTCTTTGAAAAGAGAGACTTTTTAGGGTTGTTGTGGCACCCCTCACAGCCCAGAGAGACTTTTTAGGGATGAGGTGGCACCCCTCACAGCCCACCTCCCCATTTGCTTTAATATATATAATGTGTTTTCCTTTGTCCTTATTAGTCTGTTACAAGAATTTAGTGATCCTCGAGCAGTGATTAATTAACTTTTAATGTTGATGGAAGGAAATACGAATTTTGTTATTTTTTTGTTTTAAATTATTTAACTTAATATGTGCATATCCTTTTCCTGTTTCTGTTGCAAGTGATAGCAGAAAAGGATGTTTCAGGTGCTCATTTTTAATTTATCTTAGCCTCAGTTTGATTGGACAAGCATAAGATGATGATGGTTGTGGTAGCGATTGGGTGCCTTAGACAAGGAAGAGAGGAGAATTATAATAATGATGAGAGAGAAAGAGAGATCTTCTTTCTTGATTGGTTTGGACATAGGTTTCAAATTTTGCACCATTTCTCTAATGTTTCAGGAAATTTTCCAAATTATGGTGGCTTCTAAATAGGGGAATGATTCCCCTTTTCTCTAGCTTTTGAGTTATGAAAGGTTGTTTTACTTTGATTTTTCTGTATGTCAATGAGTTTTTCTATCACAATTTAGAATGAATACAAAGTTGGTTTATTCCCATTTAGGTGAACTCTCTGTTTGATGATTCAGGGTCTGCCCTTTTCCTTTTCTTTTATGTAGCTGGGGGAGGACATTCACCTATGAGTAGACCACATATGAGCATGTCTGATTGAGGATGCATCCGAGCGATTCATAATGTGCATCACCATCCTTGACACTTCAAACTGAGTTGTAGTGTGGAAGTAGAAGGTTTTGGTGTATGTTTCTGCCTGTTGTTGCTCGTGTGTAGATTCTCCTCCTGGATGGGTTGAGGCAAAAAGGCGCAAAGGGTCATGAATATTGGAAAGTCAAGCTTAGCAAATTTATCAGCAATGGCATTGGGCGATCGTTTTGCAATGATGAATGGTCCAGCCATGAACTGGCATCATCATTTCCAATTTTTTTCCCAGTAAGTAGGCATCCAAGTCCCAAGCTAAGTTGGATGCTTGTTGGACTGAATAAACCAAAACTAGACTAGACTACCCTATTCAATCTATAAGAATGAACCAAGTCCTTCATATAGATGAGTTAGATTACATTCCGGTAAACTAAACAGTTTTAGATTTTACCTGAAGGGGATAAAGGGAATGATTGTGAAACATGTGATCGCTCATAGCCAAATAACCTAAAAACATCTAAAAGACTTTTCTCTGAACCGATCCCTTGTGAGATGAAGTAGAATATTATGAACAAACTCCGCCACCAAATAAAAGGGATCTTTTCACATCCATGGATCAGGATTCAAGACGACTTGATGAGGTCATAATCATAAATAAACCACTTGGAAAAGATTCTGGAAATTTACAAATACACTCCTATGCTTCCCACCACATTGTTCTAAGTCAGTCAGGGTCAAATTGTTCTAAAAGTCAACATCTTCATTCCTTCGAATAGAAGCTTGTTGAAGACAGTTTTAGTTCTCTTCTTAACATTAATTTGCTTGTGAAAGACATTCTCCTCCAAGTTATGAAACATGGATTTGGATATTGCATCGACCATTGTTAAGACTTATTTACTATTAGTTAATACAAGTTCCTAACGATATTTTGATTTGTTTCGATCCCTTTTCTTCTAAAAGGAAATTATTAGAAACGCTCACAAAATCAATGTTTTGTTGGTCTTCATTTTTTATGTTGATGGAAGGAAATACTGATTTTGTTATGTTTTGCTTTAAAATATTTAACTTAAATCGCGCATATCCTTTTCCCCTTTCTGTTGCAAGTGATTGTAGAAAATGGATGTTTTTTGTGCTTCTTTTTCATTTATCTTAGCCCTAGTTTGATTGGACAAGCATAAGATGATGATGATGGTTGTGGTGGTTGTTGGGTGTCTTAGCTGAGTAAGATAGGAAAATGATGATGATGATGATGAGAGAGAGAGAGAGAGAGAGAGAGAGAGAGAGAGAGAGATCTTACTTGATTGATTGATTTGGATATGGGTTTCAATAGAGAGAGAGATCTTACTTAATTGATTGATTTGGATATGGGTTTCAATATTTTGCACCATTGGTCCAATTTTTCTTTAACATTGAGGGGAAGGGGACTTATGCCCAAAAAGAAGTCTCCAATAACAAACACGCAACTCGTTTGATTGGCAATCCCATGGGACAGGTTCAATGGGAAAAATGAAGTTATCTTTGGGTGACATTGAACACTTCAAACCCTCACATGTGTACAACTCATTCCTATGATGTGGAGTGTTCATTTCTTGTATAATAGTTGGTATCGGTTCTATACCTTTTATGAGCGGGCTATTGTATATGAACATCCTTGATAAAGCATATCTGTATGAGTGTGAAAGTCAAGCTGCTTCCCATGAGAGATTAGGTTAATCTCTAGAACACTCACGAACTAGGATAGCACAAGGCTATTGTTGTACACTGTTACTTAGGAACCAAAGTGACCTTGAGCTTGTGTGTGTAATAAGTATGATTTACTGAATAAACTCTTGGTTCAAGAACTTAGTTCACCATAGAGTTTTAGTATTTTTCAAACTTAGTACACCGAGTGAAGGCTCAAGACACAGTAAGTATGATTTACCGAATAAACCCTTATTTACTATTAGTTAATACAATTGGTTCAAGAACTTATAAACAATTGGTTTTGTCTAGAAAAACCTATATAAAGGGTTTTCAGGTGACTCTAACTAGTAAAATGAGCATTATACTCCGAATAACATTGTTTGAAATTTATCCAATCCAAATTGACCACACATTTACAACCTTCTTATAGGCGCCGAATCCCATGAAATTGCATGGATTCAGATGAACTTGACCATTGGATTGAGGGTCAATTTTTCTTGTTTGATATAAAGCTGTTAAACTTGTGGACCACGGATGTAGGGATTAGAGGTATTAGATTGACTTAAAATTTGATATGTAGGTTTGACCCACTTGGATCTTTGGGTCGCCCTCTGTCCCATGACCAGTGGGGTCTCACTGTGGGCCCCATTCGGCGGTCCACACAGTAAGTTGTAAGGACAGTCCTTATAGGACCGTTTCCATATATATATATATATATATATATATATATACACGGGAGATGCTCCTATGAGAGATAGGGGTAGGGCCTTCACATTTAAGTTATTGCCATTGGATACAGATGTGAGGGCCTCCACCCAATCTCTCAGTTAAGGTGAGAGATATCTCTCATAGGAGCATCTCCATATATATATATATATATATATATATATAGTTGGCAATGTGTTGGAATAAAAAAATAATTTTCTCTTCTAATTGTATGACAATCTGGATTGATGCATTATACTTCTTCTTGACTTTGATTTGTTGAACGAGTTCTTTGTTACCAATGGTATAAACTGTTGAAAATAAATTGCGGAAACTATCAATTATACAGAGTGAAGGCTCAAGACAAAGTTCACCTCTATTATATGCACAATCTCACAAGACTGCCTTGCAGCAATATTTTTTTGGTCCTATGTTATAATGTGTAGGGGATTGGTTTGATGGTTTTGTGCATTATAGCATATGTTATTTCTTTTTCTTTCTTTTCTGTGTTTAAGTTTTGGGCTCTTATAGATAAGCTCCACTAACTTTCATCTAGCTTGGCCTGTTTCCTTATTGGCATTGTAGAGTTATGATACTAGCCATTGTAAAGTCATGAGATGTAACCGTTGTGGAATTATGAGACTAGCCATTATGGAATTATGGGCACTACAAAGAAAAACAGACTTTTAGTAGTGGAAAAAATGGCCTTTAACAGCGGGTTTTTCCATCGCTAAACCTGCCATTTTCTGCTCCTCTTCGACCGTCTAATGGTTACCGCCACTAAAAATTAAGTACAAGAAACTTCTAGCAGTGGGAAAAACCTATCATTAAAGGCATTTTTTCCGCCGCTAAAAATCTTTTTTTTTTTTTTTTTGCCGTGGGAGCTTGATATGTAATTGCCCACATTAGTGGTACAATACTGTTGCCACCAATGGATATAGACGATTGTAATGTGTAATAAGTAACATTAGTGCTAGGACTCTCTATATAAGAGAGTTTGCAGGCAAACATTCAACATAGAAAACAAATAACACAACTCCTTTCTTCTTCTCTCTGTCCCTTTCTGTTTTGTTGCTGCAAGTAAGTTTGGAAAGTGGTCCACCATGATTCGAGTCCTTCATCCATTTGACTACACGATTGGTGGAGATTGTCGGACTAGAAAGATGTCGTATCCTAGGGTAGACGCCTATGAGTCCATTGCACAACCGTGGTAATGAAATTTGTGTAAAGAAAGCATCCTTTGTGACGTGCTTCGGCTACCAATTTGTTCGGGTTCTTACTTTCGTTTATTTAATTATTTTATTTTACAATTATTTTATTGATAGTTTCCGCAATTTATTTTCAACAGTTTATACCATTGGTAACAAAGAACTAGTTCAACAAATCAAAGTCAAGAAGAAGTATAATGCATCAATCCAGATTGTCATACAATTAGAAGAGAAAATTGTTTTTTTATTCCTATAAGGATATATGGAAACGGTCCTATAAGGACTGTCCTTACAACTTACTGTGCGGACCGCCGGATGGGACAGAGGGCGACTCAAAGATCCAAGTGGGGCAAACCTACATATCAAATTTTAAGTCAATCTAATACCTCTAATCCCTACATCTATGGTCCACAAGTTTAGCAGCTTTATATCAAACAAGAAAAATTGACCCTCAATCCAATGGTCAAGTTCATCTGAATCCATGCAATTTCATGGGATTCGGTGCCTATAAGAGGGTTGTAAATGTTTGGTCAATTTGGATGGGATAAATTTCAAACAATGTTATTCGGAGTATAATGCTCATTTTACTAGTTAGAGTCACCTGAAAACCCTTTATATAGGTTTTTCTAGACAACTCCATTTTCATCATAAAGTCCTAATTGAATTAGGGTTTAGATTTCTTTTAGCATAGGAAACTCTATTATGTTAGAAACTTTCCGAAAATACCAAGGATACTCTAATAATGAGTATTAATTGTAATGGAGACTTAAAGTAATTGGGCTGTCCAAGTGGGCAACCCACATGGGCGTGTGGTCATTAGGCCACACTTGAGCCCAATATTTCTCACTCGTCAACTTGGTCTACATGACCATATGCACTATTTTATTATTCTTTGATTATTGTGATCACTAAAAGTTTTCAAATATGACCAACCTGTCTCATTTGTACTAATTATTTATGTCGAGATCAAATAAAAATAGTCAATATGAATCATAGTTGCCACGCATCATTATTGCGAGATGCTTTCTTTCATGTATTACACAAATTAATAATTCTCAATTAACCGAGTCTTTAACAGAGGCAGTGATAACCTTTTCACGACCATCATATTAAACTGTTTATACTGAAATTGTCATATCTCATATTTCTGGATTTTATAACCTTCATAACATGTGCATAAAGTGGAAAAAGACATAACATGTGTATAAAGTGGAAAAAATACATAACACATGATAAAATTATTTACACTCCTTTTCTATTGTCTCACAATCCTCCATCCACTTCCCCAACATTCCTTATAAGTTTGATGAGATGTGGCTAGCTCATGATTCCTACCTCGGTTTAGTGGAGACAAGTTGGAATGTGTATCCTAAAGGAAGCATTCAATTTTTCCTTGCTTATAAGCTCAAAAATTCGAAGAAAAAGATAGAAGCATGGAAAAAATCAGTCATTGGCCAGTTAAAGGTTAACATAGCTATTGCAGAGGAGCGGGTTCTTTCTTTGCAAAATGCCTGCGACACCTCTCCTTCAAATTAGCGCTCCTATTGGATCTGGACGCTGCAAAGACCAATCTTCACAATTGGCCTAAGGCAGAAGCTACCCATTGGAAGCAAAAGTCTAGAATCAAGTGGTTGGATGATGGTGATAGAAACACTTGGTTCTTTCATCTCTCCACCAAATTGAGGGGTAACTTTAACCGTATTGACAAGATCAATGTAGATGGGTCTCCCCTAGAATATCATGTTCAAATCAGGGAGAAAGTTGCTGCAAAGACCAATCTTCACAATGATGGTGATGGAAACACTCGGTTCTTCTAGACCCTCCCAGCAATGGATGATGATGATCTGTTCAACTTGGATGGCCCTTTGATCTCTCCTCAGAAGAACAGCTACCTCACAGAAATTCCATCCGCTTCAGAGATTCTTGATGCTAATTTTGCACTTGAAAAGAATAGCTCACCTTGGCCAGATGGTTTCTCTGGTATCTTCTTCACTTCAGCTTCGCAAATAATTGGCCATGATGTTATTGAAGTTGTTACCCATTTCTTTTCTACCAGCCACCTCCTTCTTTTTAGCCTTAATCCCCAAGTTATACTCCCCAAAGGCCTTCTCAGATTTTCTGCCAATTAACCTTCTTAACTTCAGCTATAAAATCATCTCCAAAATCTTAGCTACTAGACTCTCTACCATCCTCCCTTTGCTCATCTCCAATCACCAGGCGGCTTTTTTGAAATTACATGAGCATGCATGTAGCATTAGCTCATGAACTTTTCCAAAACTTGAACACTGAGGTTACCGGTGGAGCTGTTTGCATGAAACTAGATATTTCCAAGAAATTTGACAAACTTCATTGGGCTTTCCTCCTTTTTTTTTTTTTTTTTTTTTGTAAGTGCTTCATTTTTTTTTAAATTCTCTTATCAATGGATAACTAGAATTAAAGAGCACATTTGCACATCTAGGGGATCAATTCTCATGAGCAAAAGCCCATGTGGCTTCTTTCAGGTTTCTTGTGGTCTTTGCTTGGGTGACCCTTTATCTCTGTATCTTTTCATTCTAGCGTAGGAAATTCTCAGCTTGCATTTGGAAAGACTAAAAAATCAAGCTCTCATCTGTCATCTCATGTCATATTGAAAAGACGAAACATAGAAGAGAGAGAGAGAGAGAGAATTATGATGAATGGCATGTCCCCTTTAGGGTTTACCCTTCTCATTATATAAGAGATGATTAACCTATTTAACAGAATCCTATTACAATGCAAATCCTAAATTATAGCTACCTAATTATAGAAAGTGTAATAGAAAGTGTACATAAGCTAGGACTAGACTAATTGTAACTTAACTAAAATACAATAGGTAACTTAAAATACAAGTATTGGGGCCAGATCTAGCCTGTGCAGATGGGCTGATTGACATCATCTTGCCAATTTCTCCAATCCTGGATATTCCATGTCAACTGTTGTTTGCAGATGATATCCTTATCTTTTCTGAAGCGTATAAAAAAGGCCTAAGAAGTATAAGTCTCACATTTAAGATACCAAGAAGCATTAGGCCAACGATTTAACCTTTAGAAAAGTTGACTCTTCGTGGGGAAATGCAGCCTTAGGAGACGCAACTCTATGCTTACATGTGCAAGATTCCCCAAGCTAGCCTCCCATCTACTCACCTTGGCATTCCAATGTTGTTTGGAACTCCTAGGAATTTTCATTTCTCAAGGCTTACGGACAAGCTGAGAGCTAAATTTTCAGGTTGGAAGAGGATATCTCTATCTTTTGCAGGTAGACCGATCTCTGTAAATCATGTTTGTTCTAGCCTCTATATCCACATCTCCCTCTCAATTCCAATTCAGGCTAAAACTTGTTTGCAAATTGAAAAGATCGTGAGAAATTTCCTCTGGTCGGCAGATCCAAATAGAATCAAGAGTAACTTGATGAGATGGGATGTTGTTTGCCTTCTGAAGAGTGAAGGTGGCCTCGGTTTAAGGAGGGTCAAAGAGTTCAATGATGCATGTATATTGAATCTCGCACTACAAGAAAAATTACATTTAGCGGCGGATAAAAACCACCGCTATATGTATGAAAACTGCTGCTAATACCTTTTGCGGTGGAAAAATGTCCACCGCCACTTCTGTCGTTGATACTCCTGTCGCTGAATGTATTTGCGATGGAAGAGGGGCTGCTGCAAAAAAATTATCAATAGCGGCGGTTGTGAACCGCCACTAATTGTTGTAACTTGTAGCAGCGGACATCACAAACTGCTGCAAACTTATAGCAGCAGAAATCACAATCTGCTGCTGTAATAGAATAACTTCTATCAGCAGACATCACAAACTGCTGTTGTAACTTATAGCAGCTGACATCACAAACTACTGTTGAAACTTATAACACACTTCACAAACTGCTGCTGAAAACAACAGATATCCATTCACAACAGAATTTACTTCTATCTCGAGCAACTGAACCTAAATCAAAAGTTCAATAATCCATTAAACAAAAAGCAAACACCAATCATACAACACAATCAAGTTCACTTCTTGGTTCCTGAATTCTCATCTCATTGCCAAACCAGTCCCTCATACAGTCTATTGCTGCAACTGAATGTTACAACATGAATAAACTTTGCCCCAAATAGATAATATTAGATTACAATGACAGATGCACATCTCTTGTAACTAGAGTTCTTTTGTTCTTTCCCACTAATTCACACAAGATATTGGGTCTTGGCATGTTTCTTTATTTGATTCTTTGTTGATGAAATAAGGTGAAGATGAAGATGAACACATGATCTGCAACTGCAATGGTGTCCCTACCTGCCAGTCAATACAGTTGAACTAGATTTCGAATTGTCTAATGTATCCCAATCCAAGGAAGAAGAAAGGATCTTGGAAAAAGATATGAAGAACTCAACAATGGAGGGGCGGAAGTTGGGATCATGAGCCACACACTTCATAGCCAGTTGTGCCATGGTGAAGGCCAATTCAAATGGGTATTCTCTTTGCAGACGAGGATCAATGAAGCCTTTCAGCTTCCCCCTCACATTTTCCCCTTCAAGGACTGTCCCTATTGATGCCCACAAGAGTTGGTCTCCTTCTTTGCCTTCTCCATCACTGGTGGATGTTGCAGCTACCCTTCCTGAGAGAAGCTCCAACATTACCACACCCAATGCAAAAACATCGAGCTTTGGAGTTACAAGCCCATGTTCTAGATATTCTGGTGCCATATACCCTTGAATGCCCACCACATGCCTAGTTATGTGCACCCCATCATCTCCTTCCTCTTCAGATCTTCTTGCCAGGCCAAAATTTGCTACTTTGGCTCTGAAATTACCATCCAAAAGAATGTTGCTACTCTTCAAGTCCTTGTGTATGTACTGAGGATTGGCATAGTTGTGGAGGTAATTCAGTCCATCTGAAACATCATAAGCAATCTGCTGAAGACCAAGAGCAGAATATTGAGTAAATCAATCACACAACAAATATTTAAAAAAGCCAAAAATTGCCAAGAAGCCAGTCTATGAAATACATACAGAATCTTAAAGTTCTGTAGGTTCCCAATGTCAGGTGAAATATATCCAAGGAATTTCAAGTTGCCAGGAAGATCAATTAAAGTTCTTCATTCGAAAGTTAGTCCTACGTGTAGAGACATTATTTGATGAATGAGTTAAGTAGGCGAAGTAAGTAATTACGCTTGGAGTACTAATAGGTGTTCATTCTCTACTTCATTCTCAATCATAATTTTCATGAACTTCTGTGTGGGTGGAAAATTAGGTCCAAACTAAGAGGGGATATCAGATATGTCTGGTCTTCATGATTTATACAAAAGTAAACCATGCATCAATTCTCAATGCTCCATGCATCTTTCAATACTGTTCTTGCTTCAGTAGTTGGTTGATAGCTATCTTCCACAACAGCATTACACATACACATATGCAACATAAAAAGTGAGGACCAATAAACATAGTAGTCAATTTCAGTTTGTTTCAGCTGAATGGGTTGAAACTATTCGATTCGGTGAAGTGACTGAATCATTAAGCACAGTTATGCGGTTAGAAGCATTTCTTTAATGGAAAGCATGGCATTGTGGTTGTCGTTTGAGTTCTAGCAACTACTAGATGAATCAAGCCATAGTAGTTTTTCCATCCTATAAAATTGATGCATTAAGCACTGCCTGGTTTAGAAATGGGCCCAGTTGGCATAGTACAATTTTGGATGAGACAAGTCATTCATAAATAAAAGCATTGCTATTGTGATCATTACTTAAGTCATATATGAAATAGAAAGTGTATCATTAATATGACGTAATGCATAAAAGCCAAATGTAAAAGAAGAAAAAGGAATACCTGAAGGCTTTTACACCGTTTTTCAGCTCAGGATCTTCCAAAATATTTCTAGCACTGATAGGAACACCTACATGCAATATCCATATCTTGAAAAACAATACAGATCAAGAAAACGAAGATAACCTTGTGATCTACATTTCAATTCATATACATCTACCATCAAGTTTACCAATTCAATTCCTAACCATCTCTTAAAATGCGTGAAAAGAATAATCAGCTTCAAGAATACTATCCAACGAAAAGTTCAGATACTGCTGCATTATCAATGCATGCTACAAAAATTACAAAACAGTAGCTCTCTTCCTAACTATGTACTGGAAGAGTGTGTACAGAAACCAGGTCATTATCATCATGATCGAAGCCAGTTGGCTTCGCAAGTTCTATTTTTCTAGCCAATCTTATTTGCAGCCATGTTTTCAATAATTCCATCATGTCATTTCTCACCATTGCATTTAAAGCCTTCGGTCTCCCCCCTTCTTAAGATTTGGTATGTGCCACATGTTGGCCTAGACTATCTCTAAGAAAGGTTCCTACATTGGCAAAAGAAAAACCATAAAATTTAGCGCCGATTGCCCAAACTTATCACTTGACTGAATAAGCATGGCTCTCTTCAAAGCTCATCCTGCATATAAACAAAAATGGAAAACAAGTGAACACAATGTAACCATAGTTTTAAGAGATGATCTGAGTCCAACCAGTTATACTGACTGCAATTTTAGTCTAACCCATCTTATGTGCCTACTTCAACAACCCATGTACCCGGTCAATGTTTGGATAAGAAGGGTTTATGGAGATTTTGTATGGCTAAGAACTGGCTCCATTTCTTGATCATAACCATCATATGAATGGCTAGGCCAATTTCAATTTGTTAACAAAAGCATTACCAATATATCCAAACATATATTCCTCAAATTGTTGAAAAACTGGTACTCTTTTTTAGTGATGCGTGTTGGCACAACCAATGTAACCATTGAAATGTCTTCAACTGTTATATTGGGAATGCTATATCCATTTACTGCCATAAGTATTATGGTCGATACCATCTCCTGCGGACGAATGCTGTAAAACACATTCGAATTGAAATTGAAAAGCATTAGATTATAAGTAGATGATTATGAGATATTGAATTAAATAAATATGTGAAGCTTAAAATGTGTAAGAAACTTTTCTATTTTGTAAATTTTGACATTGTGATTTACTTTTGCATGGGTAGTTGAGGAACGTGATCCATAATCCATTGAACAGCGACGTTAATTTTTTCGGTGAGCCAATTAGTAAGCTGCAGGCGGCTACAATACCTTTTCTGTAAATTGAGCAAGCTAGTATTATATACTTAAAATGTAAGTTATTCAAAAATGAAATTGAAATAGAAAAACTCACCAATAAGAGCAAAGGTGAAAGTATTTTATCAACCAAGTGTGGCAGTCCATTGTTTATGAGATACTCCATCAGTCACTGTCATATTCTCTAAGGAAAGATCACCCATGTTTCCAAAAGCTAGTTCTGATTAAATTTGTAAGTGTTAGTTGTATAAATATTTAATAAGAATAATTCTTTTATCAAAAGAAAATAATAATAATAATAATAATAATAATTTTTTAAAAGAAGTTAGGTGCAGTACCTGTGCAAGTGTATGGATCAAGTGTATTTACATCAGGCCTGTTTTTGATTTGTGGTGGCCCAAATTTCTCATACAAAAAACATGTTTGTGAAAAGCATTAGAAGCATTAGTACTAATTACCTATAAGGTGTCTCGCCCCCAAACTTTTTCTGATCAACTTCACCACTAAGCAACTTCATGTAACCACCAGCGCAATCAACTTTTTGCTCATGCTTTAAGGGTGCGGAATTCATTTTCTAAAGCACAGTCGTCTGAGCCATTGTCATGCTACAGCTAGAAGCCTTAGAAGAGTAACCACAGCGACAATGCCCAAGTATATAGATAAGCATACAGATACAGTGAGCATGATGCAACTTTGAACATCTAAATCTAAGGTAAGGATACACAAATTTAAACCATCTAATAATCTAGTGTCGTAAGAAATTTGAGTTGAAGAAATTAGGAACCATCTTTCAAATAATCACTTAAATATATTATTACAAAAGACAGAAATACTTGTTATAGTGTTCTTAGAATCCATTTAAAATGATAATAGCATACTTCCACTGTACACAAGCATATATAAATAATCAAGTATCTTGCAGCCTCCACAATACCTCATCTAAAAATATGATTGCACCACCAGAAAGCTCATTGGCAAGAGAGAATATTTTCCCCAATAAGCGTTCACTTTCACCATAATATTTTGACATGACAACCTCAAGAGGCACATATAACAGTGGCACGCCCTGCAATGAATGCTAACAACTTTTAAGGTTCAAGACAAAACCATTATAAGTTATGCATAATGATGGAATGAAAACCAGCAAGCATAACAGAACAAGTTTTGCAAGCTTTTCACATTAAATTTTCGAATCACAAAATAAAATCACATGAATAAGGTTTAATTATTAACAAGAAAAAGAAAAGTTCAAAACAAAACAGTGCAAGATAGAAATTTCCCACATAGTTAAGAAATTTTGCTGTCTCATGAAAAGTTGTTTTTGTGCTTGATTATGGTCTGGAAGAGAAAATTTGGGAAAAATGTATGCCTTAAATGTAGAGAGAATATACACTAATATGCATTACTTAAATGTCAAGCTACAATACCCCCACAGATTAAGAACAGAGATATCAGTCCTTACATCCCAACCTGTAAAAATCCTGCAACAAACAAAACCATCTCTCCGATCCAGCAAAATCAAAGCGAAGATCCCATTTCATGGAATTCAATGCAACATACAATCATGCAAGAAAACCAAGCTCGACCCACATCAAGAAACACAACCAAGATCCGAATTTTAAAAGGAATTCAATCCGAAGTTTGAAATACAATAGACAATACAACAGGGCATCAATCATCCAAATTTTTAGTAAGCTCCAAAAAAGAACAAAAATTTTCAACATCTCCAACTATATACAAAACTAACCTAAGAGATTTAGCAACAAAGAAAGAAAATTGCAGAAGAGGAAAGGGGAAAGAAGAGATCTTATATAGGGTCTTCAACATATGAGAAATCCAAGCAAAAATCACTGCTTTGCAGCAGATAGATCATATCATTTATATATACACACTAAACAACACATGGGGAGTTAGAGGAATCTATCAAACTAAAAATATATTAGCATAGCAAAATTCAAGTAGACATAGAAAATCAAATTAAAACTAAAACATGTAATGTGCAAATCCAGGCACTTGTCTCACGTCCCACTCAATAAACATAGAAAAACATCTCCACCATGAAGATACTCAATTTTCTCTACAACACAAACTATTCTCAGAAGAATATGGATCCCACCATCACTAGATGGCTAACATCTCTCTGTCTCTTGTCGGCAACAACTGTCTGGCACCATGGGGCTTGTTACAATGTACAAGGAGAGATGATTTCCTTCATTAGAAAGAGAGGCAGCAATAGCATTTATGTTAGTAACATTCAGTGTTGTAATCAATCATCCACAAAACCTTAGAATGGAAGAATACACCCACCACCCACCGCAAAAGGAATCTCGATAGATAGAACTTCTAATTACATGATCCCAATCAGGTCTATTCTCTTTTATCTTCCTTGTAGATCGGTCAACTTATTTCTACACAACTAGCAATTTCTCAAAACCGAATGATCGAATTACCCTAATTGGCATGATTTGAATTAACAGACCTGATCCTAGACAACCATAAAATCAAGTCAACAAAAAACAAGAACAATTCCCATAGCCTACTCTTACAACAGAACTTCCTGAACATTTCAATCTACGAATCGAATTGCACCAACTGAAATCAAGAAGTTTACAACATCTTACCTATGCAATAGAATACCATAATCATTGAGAATCGATAGAACTATCTACTAGTACCAGATTCGTCAGAAATTTAAGCCTTAAACACCTAACCTGTTCTCTTCAGAATCTGGAAGTATTGAAAGGAACTTCCCTGGAACCGTAAGCGCAGCCCAAAAGCAGAGACATAACCCTAGAATCAGCTCAGCCGCAATCTGAAGAGAAAAAAAGAACAAAACCCTAGATTTGAATGAATTTCATGGAATCAAGAACCAAAAGGAAAGAGATCGGATCGGATCGAGATCTTACAATGATTGGAGGACCTGAGAATTCTTTATCGATGATCTTCAACACTCCTCGATCTGAAGAATTCATCAACTGTAGGAAGAGAATCATAGAAGAAGAGAATTACCAAGATCGGAGGTGTAAGATGAGATTAGGGTTTTGATTACAGTGGACAGTTGCATAAGTAGCATGTGTGATGACTAAACCCCCAAAAATACCGATCGTGAACCCAATTCCCATAGCCATGAGATTTAACAAACGAAGCTCCGTCTGCTGCGTTTTTTTCTGATTAGGAGAGGGAGAGAGAGGGATTACCGCTGCTCGCTGCTCTAGCTTCTGCTTTTTCTTCTCCAATGTCATCAGGTCTGAAATCTCCTGGAAGCTCCAAAGAAATCAACCAATGTGTAGATTAGGGTTTTGGGGAAGAGAGATCTCAGAGATTAGGGTTTTGGGACTGGACGACGATGAGACGTGGGTTTTGGGACTGGATGTGGGTTTAGGGTGGGAAGACGAAACGAGGCTTTGGTTTTGAGGGGAAGACGAAAATAGGTTTTGGGGGAAGGTTGTGGTAGTAAGAGACGAAAACCGGTTTGTAGGAAAAAAAGAGGACGTATAGCAGCGGAATATACTTTCTGCTGCTATAGTTCTAATGTTTATTTACCATTTACAGCGACATAATATATTTTCTGCTGCTAGTACATATTTATTTAACATTTATAGTATTTATAGTGGCATAATAAATTTTCTGCTGCTAAATGTATATTTTTTAATGTATAGTGGTTATTTCTTCTATAATGGCATAATAAAATTTTTGTTGCTATATTATGTATAGTGGCACAATAAATTTTCTGCTGCTAAATGTATACGTATAGCAGCATACTACATTTTATGCTGCTATATGTATATGTAATAAAAAAAAAAATGTATAGTGGCATACTACATTTTCTGTTGCTAAATGTAGACTATGTAGTGTTGTAATATGTATAGTGGCATACTATATTTTCTACTGCTATATGTATTATGTATTTTCTACACCTTATTACTGGCATAATACATTTTCTACTGCTATATGTATTAGTATTATATACATAGATGTAGCGACGGACCATACTTTCCGCTGCTATACGTTAATATGTAGTATGTATGAGCGTTTATAGTGGCATAATACATTTTCCGCCGCTATACCCAAGTGTTTATAGTGGCATAATACATTTTTTGCTGCTATACGTATGTATGAATACGTTTATAGCAGTAAAATACATTTTCGGCCGTTGTATATATACTCATACTTAGATGTAGTGACAGATAAATAAACCGCCGTTATAAACCGTCGCTAAGTGTCACTTTTCTTGTAGTGTCGGTTGGGCAGCTGCAACTTGAACTTCTATCTGGGTTAACTGGTTCCAGTCCAGGTACTTTAAAATCTTCCTCTCTTTGGTGCCCTTTGAATACTCGATCTAGCTCTTGTATTTGAAAACGGATTCATCTTCTCTCTCCGTTCATCCAAAATGCGAGTAAGTGGTTTGTTGGTAATGGAAAATCCATAAGCCTTTGGCTCGTTAGATGGATTGACCACGACCTAATTGCCTTCAAATTTCCAGATCTTAGGCTCTCTCCTCTAGATAGGGTTTTTAGAATCATCTCCGAAGATGACTCCTGGCACATTCCAAACGACATTCCCTATTCCCTCCAACAATTCTTGCAGCATGCTCATCAAATCCAATTGCCAAGCACAGTGAATCGAATTCATGATAAGATGATTTGGCTAAGTAAGGGAAACAATGAAGGCAAGTTCTCCCTTTTGGAAGCTTGGATCCTTGTTCGTTCTCTAGAACCTGCAGTTCCTTAGGCTAAATTGGCGTGGAACACCTTCATTCGTCCGAGACTCTCCTACATGATTTGGTGCCGTTTAAAAGGGAAAACTTAGTCTGAAATATGGGCAAAATCTAAATGTTTCTCCTTAGCGTCGAGATGTCATATCTGCCACTCCAACGGGGAATTTGATTACCACATTTTCTTTGAATGCGACATGGCTACTCATCTATGGAAGTGGCTTCTTTCTTTAAATGGGTCTCCATGTTCACCCACTCTCTCGGCAGGCTCTCAATTATAGCTCTCTTTAAAGGATAAAGATAATATTGGTAGAAAAAGTGCAATCTTCTTCCACCTCATTTCCATTATTTGGCCAATTCGTAACGACTCAATGCTCAACAATTATAGCCCCTCCCTGCCTCGAATCAAATCTTAACTTCTTTAGCACATCACAAAGATGGTCAATAGCCTCCCAGATCACTTTCAAAGGCAACAACTCTTTCCTCTCCTTTGACGCCTCCTAAGGAAAAAGTAATTGATACCCTTTTGCTGAGAGTAGCACCATGTTGCTCCTCTGTTTCCTTAAAGCTTTCTACAGTCCATGTTTAAAAGTCTATTCTTGCTCTTTTTTTTTTTTTTCTTTTTGCTCTGTATAGGTTTCTTCTTGGATTTCAGGGGTCCTTTTTGCTTTGTTCTTTGGAGGCTTAGTCCTGATTTTTGTGGACTTTGTAAGGATTATTATCCTATTAAAATATTATATTGGCAAATTCATTTTGGACAAACCTGGGCTACTTTTATCAATTGTATTCTTAGTGGACTGTGCAACAAAAAAGGCTACAAGGACTCTTGCCATCACATGTGGACTTTTGCCTTTATCATGTGTCTTGGCCATGATGACATCAGATGGTAACACAAAAGTGTCAAAGGAATTGTTTTGCCTCGGGATCCGTGCGTCATGAAGTGAGGAATTGCAACTTGGGCATTCTAGACAGAGCCTCGCCGCGCTCAAGCGCGCACACCTGATCTCAAGCGCCTGGCTCGTGGCAAGTGTGGTTTATTCGGGACTTTATATTTTTATTTGAGACAGTTTATTCATTGGAGTCCTACTTGCTCTACAAGTATTGAGGCACGAATAAAAGCCTATTTAATATTCGTCTCTGAAGCTTCAAGTTGCTGCGCTGAAGTTCAAGTCTTTGGAGGTTTTTGCTGCTACTTTTTTGAAGTAGATTCATCTTGAAGAGGCATTCAAGGTGGTTGGTTCAAGCACGGTGAAGGTTTATGGCGAGTAGTTGGCAAGATAAAAGTAGTCCTTAGGTTGAGTCAGCAACTGAGAAAGGGTTGTGAGTTTTCTTGTAACTTTTGATTTATAGTGCTCAGTTGTATGTTGGCTTAGACGATAAGGCCTATGGTTTTTTCCCGAGTAGGGTTTTCCACGTATAAATCGTGTGTCCTTTTCATTGTGTGATTGATTGATTTTAATATGGATTAGGGTCAATTACTAGATTAATCGTTTGTTCTTGAAATCTAATAATGATTTAGTTATTGGGAACTAAGACTGTGTTAAGGCCGAGAATTTTCAATTGGTATCAGAGTGAGGTTACACTAATTTGTTGTGTGATCTGTTTAGAAACTCTCTCTAATGGATTTCAACAGAGAAGGAACGTTTACTACAAAGCCCCATCTTTTAGATGGAACCAATTATCCTTTCTGGAAGGTAAGGATGATTGCTTTTCTTAGGCCAATAGACGATCAAGTCTGGGATATTGTTGTGGATGGATAGTCTGATCCCACTGTTGTTGTTGATGGGCAAACTGTGAAGAAACCTAAAGCCAAATGGTCTGAACTTGAAAAGATTAAATCAAATTGCAATAATATGACAATTAATGCTATCTATAATGGCATCACCCCAGCAGAATTCCACAAAATTTCTGCGTGTCCTAATGCCAAGGTGGCTTGGGATTTGCTCCAAACTATGCATGAGGGAACGGATACAGTGAAACAGACTAAACTTCAAAATCTAACAATTGCCTTTGAGACAATTAAGATGAAGGACTTAGAATCTTTTGATGAGTTCAATATCAAATTGAGTAAAATTGTGAACTCATGTTTTAATATGGGAGAACCTATTCCTCAGCCAAAAATTGTTAAGAAAATCCCGAGGTCTCTTCCAAAATGCTTTTGTCCAAAAGTGGTTGCAATAGAAGACTATCAAGACCTGAATTCCCTCATTGTTGAAGAACTGGTTGGAAATCTACAAACTTACGAAGCTAACCATTGTCTTAGCAAGAATGGTAAGGAAGTTGCTCTCAAGTCTTCAAAATCAATGGACAGTAGATCTGAATCATAGTGTGCCTTGAAGGAAGTTGAGTTTGAAAAATACTTCATTAAAAAATTCAAAAAGATGTTGAAAAATAAAAAAGCTAAGATGGATGGTAACAACAAGGCACCCTACAAGACCAAATTTGTGCCCGAAAAGAATCCATCTAAAGGATCAACCAGCCCATCAAATGTTTTGAATGTCAAGGATATGGTCACACTGCTGCTAAGTGTGCCAACAAAAAGGAAAAGAGCAAAGGTAATGTTCTTAATGTTCTTAATGTTTCTTGGGAAGATGATACATATGAGGAAAAGAGTGAGCTTGAATCTCCTGATAGTGAGTTTAAAGATTGTGTTTCTTTCATGGCTTTGTCTATTGTCTCTTCTATGCATGGTTCATCTGACAGGGAGTCCAAGTCCGATGAAAATTCATATTCTGATGACTTCTCTGATGATGACAAGGATTGGGAAACTGCATATAAAAAATTGCTGAAGGATTCCATACGCATGTCGAAGAACAATAAGAAAAGAGCATTAAAGCTGAAAGAAATGGAATCTCAAAATTCTTTTCTAATTGTACAACTGGAAGAATCACATGCTAAGGTAAGCCAGTTAGAAGATCAAAATATAATATTGTCTAATAATCTTATTGCTGCAGGTAAGGAGAGTGAATTATTGAAGCAACAAGAACTGAAAGAGATGGACAATTTGAAGAAAGAGTTGAGTCATTGTAAAGCTGAAAATGTTGATTTAATTGGAAAGCTCAAGTTGACAACCTCTGAATTGGCAACTTCAAAGGCCTCTTTGGACCGCATGAACAAAGGGTCTATGAAGTTCGACAAAATACTTGGAAGCCAAAAGACTGACTTGTCTAAATTTGGAATTGGCTATACTCATGGAGCTTCTTCCTCAAAAGATAAATGTAAATCTGTATTTGTTCAAGGGCCTACTGTGTAATCCATGACATCCTTAATTCATAAGTCTCCATCCTTGAAATCTGTGAATGCTAAGGATGTGCCCAAGCCTACATTCACCCTCACATGTCACTTTTGTGGAATTAAAGGGCACATTAGACCACACTGTAATAAAAGAAGAATCATATCAGAAATCAGAAGAGGAAGAAACCTTCTTCTCCTCAACAGGTCAAGACTAAGCTTGCTTGGATTCGTAAGACTGACTTGAGCTGTAATGTGGTCTACACTACACTGTCTAAATCAATTGAAAATACTAAGGTTGATCTCCCTCTCCGTAAGTCGTAGGCAGTGGTCTAAACCACTAGTCCTCAAAACATGTTTTGAATAGCACATGCATACTTTAATTTGTTGGATTTTCGAACTGAGTTTTCTTTTACGATTTAAGAATTTTGATCATGTCCACAAGTACACGATAACTCACTTGGATACTCACTTAGGGTCAATGAGACTCTAGGATTGATAGGATTCACGGTCTTAGTGGTTTTGTACTTATTCGGAGCATCGATTATGATTTTCCACTTCTTTATGCTCTCTTCTTAATGTCTATATCTATATATGTGACCCAAAGTGTGTAGCGATTTCTGTAGACTGACGCAATAGAACTGTATCCTATAGGGTTCAGAAATTTCTACAAAAAATGAGCACTAGAACTTGAGCATTTTTATATGTGAAGAAGTTCATGAGAATCTCTAATTTTGGGCTCAGAATATATGTGGCCCAAAGTGCATAGAGATTTCTATAGACCGACGCAATGGAACTATATCCTATAGGGTTCAGAAAATTCTACAAAAAATGAGCACTAGAACTTGAGCATTTTTATATGTGAAGAAGTTCATGAGAATCTCTAATTTCTACAAAAAATGAGCACTAGAACTTAACTGAGTGCCATTAAGGGGGAGCTTCACATCTCATTGCTGATTAGATCGAATGTTTTTGAAAGGTGTGAAATTTGCTTTGTACTTGATGATTGTTGATTTCTGGTTGATCTACGATTTCTTTGTGGTTTACATTTGAGATCATCTCACTCACCATTTACACTCATGATAAATTTTCCAAAATTGTGTTGCCTCATGACTTGTAAATTATCATATTTAATCATCAAGGGTTTTTTATTGTTGGCCGGATTGAGTTTTGCATTTGTGCAATTTTTTTTCAAGGATATAGATTATATGATTTAGGGGGAGCAAGCTCTTTGTCAATTCTGAACAAAAAAGGGGAGAAGCTGAGATAGCTCATGAGGTTACATGTGTTGATTAGTATTACGTGTGCTGATTAGTGTTGCTAAATGATTTGATTATGTTATTGATTACTTTTAATTTTCAATATTTCATGCTTGATCTTTAGTCAAGTTTTCGTGAACAGGGTTTGCAGGGCAGAAATGAAGATTGTCTTTGTATTTCGGGTTATATTACTTGGGTAGAACTTTTCTTGTATTTAGGTGTTTTGTCCATGAATTGTCAAAGGAGGGGGTTGTAAGGATTATTATCCTATTAAAATATTATATTGGCAAATTCATTTTGGACAAAACTGGGCTACTTTTATCAATTTTATTCTTAGTGGACTGTGCAAAAAAAAAGGCGACAAGGACTCTTGCCATCACATGTGGACTTTTGCCTTTATCATGTGTCTTGGATATGATGACATCAGACGGTAACACAAAAGTGTCAAAGGAACTGTTTTGCCTCGGGATCCGTGCGTCATGAAGTGAGGAATTGCAACTTGGGCATTCTAGACAGAGCCTCGACGCGCTCAAGCGCCTGGCTCGTGGCAAGTGTGGTTTATTCGGGACTTTATATCTTTATTTGAGACAGTTTATTCATTGGAGTCCTACTTGCTCTACAAGTATTGAGGCACGAATAAAAGCCTATTTAATGCCTTCCTCTTTGTACTGTAGGGTACTACTCTCCCATCCAAAAACCTAGAGATCTATTGAGAGATTGTTTTCCTCTCCGAAGCTTCAAGTTGCTGCGCTGAAGTTCAATTCTTTGGAGGTTCTTTCTGCTACTTTTTTGAAGTAGATTCATCTTGAAAAGGCATTCAAGGTGGTTGGTTTAAGCATGGTGAAAGTTTACGGCGAGTAGTCGGCAAGATAAAAGCAGTACTTAGGTTGAGTCAGCAACTAGGAAAGGGTTGTGAGTTTTCTTGTAAGTTTTGATTTATAGTGCTTGGTTGTCTGTTGGCCTAGACAATAAGGCCCGTGGTTTTTTCCCGAGTAGGGTTTTCCACGTATAAATCGTGTGTCCTTCTCATTGTGTGATTGATTGGTTTTAATATGGATTAGGGTTAATTACTAGATTAATTGTTTGTTCTTGAAATCTAATAGAGATTTAATTATTGGGACCTAGGCCTGTGTTAAGGCTGGGAATTTTCAGACTTGCCATGCTTCTGTTTGTTTTAATACAAATGACCTTTAGCAAAAAAAAAAGGAAAAATACAGCAAGAAGATGAGATTGTCGTAACAAAACTTGAAACATCAACTGAGATTTGATGAATCCCAACAGCTTGAATGAATAAACAATCCTTATCATGGCAAATTAATAAGCCTCATATCTGTGACATGTTTCTTCAATGCTTTCGATGCCAATGACTTGGTCAAATGATCTTCAAATCATGAGATTTGTGAAGATCCCTCAAAAGCCAATAGACAGTGCGAGTTTGCACTCCCCAGGCTCTAGAAGTATCACCTGCTGCTGCTAGTTGGGGTAATTATTAAGGGTTGGAATTAAACCATGATGCCAAGGCAGCTCAAATATGTGATATTAGAGCGTGACGATGGAGAAGAAATCGACAATGAAGACATTTTCAGAAATCGACAATGAAGACATTTTCACCATGTGGACTATCTAATACCAAAGAAGAGAATGATCATCCAAGACTAACGAAGGAATGTGAAAGCCAACTGGGGAAATTTTGAGACGCCTCCCATCTCGGTTGTTGTTAAAGGTTGGTTTGCTATCAGATTTGGATCCTAAGAAGAAATTGATAAAATTCAAAGCAAGGACCTTTGTCTTTTTGATGATGTAATCATGGGACTCCAATAAGTGATAAGCAACCGAGCATTTGAAGAGGTCAAGGTTGACTACTTATCTTTCTGGTTATAGATCCATAATCTCCCTCAACACTGATGGAACGCGCTCCGAGGCGCCGTGGGGCGGCTACCGGGGTCGGCGGAACGTGGGAGTCCGTCGGGTCCGGCCCTTTCGCGCCCTGGCGGGCCTGAAGCGTGCATCAACATTTCTTTTGTGTGGGTGTGCCAGATTTTCTATTTTACTTGGAATTGCAAGTGGTAATCCGGAGATCAACCTTCGCAAGTAAAAAGGAAATCAACTTCTTTCAAGTTTTCCATTGCACAAATATTTAAGAAAAGAGACATTTTCTTGGTTTGCCGTGAAAGGCAATTTTGTTTGGCATTTATAGCCGATTTTGGCGTTTATAGCCGATTTACAATTCTCATCAATAATGAAAGACAAGAGTTGTGATTTTTGTCTCTTTTAGAAAAATACAAACTACAATGAAAAGCAAGAAAAGGAGGATCTAACTTCTCAGGAGATTGTGGGGGACTCGTTCAGATTGACGGTCGCAAGCCATGTGTGGGCTTCGCCATCATCCATGCAGATGAGAACAGAGGATGCTCTTGATTCGCTTGGCTTGGCTATAACCTCAGGTTTTTAGAGGACAAAGACCAAGAGAAGGTCCTATGTCCAATAAAAAGCTAAGTAGACGGGCTGAAAAGCCATGTCTAAGCCATTGGAGGCAGCGGGAGAAGGCAAGGACCTTGGGGGGGGGGGGGGGGGTGCCCCCCAAGGGACTTTTGTCACCTTGTAGTGGTGGCCGGTGCAGAACTTCAGCAGAGTTTTTCTCTCTTTTTCTTTCTCTGGATACGAGCTCTGGATTCTTTCCGATCGATCGATCTCGATTTTCTGATTCTTTTCTCCGCCCTCCTTCTCCTTTCAATTTCAATGGAATGCTCTCCTATTTATAGGCTTTTGGTAGCCATTTAGGAGAGTTTATGAGCTTTAATTGCTTTAATGAGAGGAGTTATAAGATTTAATTCTTGATTTTGTAACTCCTTTTTCCTTGAATCTGATTGGCCGATGGAGATTAAGGGCTTTTAATCACCTTAATTACCATAATGGGAGGAGTTTCATGGGTTAAATGCCATGAATCAATTGACTTGTAACTCCCAAATGCTTGCTTCTGATTGGGCCGTCCAAAGAAATGAATTAATGACTGCAATAAAGCTAGTCAATTAACCACATTAATTGGTCGCCGAGCAGTCGAAGAGTCGCGGGCCATGCCGTGTCTTCTGGAATTCTTCTGGCGATGATCATCGATGGATCTACATGCTGATCGACATCGGATGAACATGTAACTTCAGACATTGATAGCTAAGAACGGGCCGGTGACATTTGTCTTGTCGATTTCACGATCGGTCGGACAGAAAGTGCACTTTCTTGGTCAGCCGGTTGGCGATCTTGGAGCGATCACTGATGATTTTATGCTTTTGGAGGTTGACCCGTGATTTTGACGGATGTCGTCGGATATGAGTCAATTTCAAGCACTAAAAATCACATTTTCAGGAAACCACAGGGGCCAAAGTGCGCGAAACGCAAAAAAGGACGGAAAAACGGGTCACCGGCAGAAAATCCGGTGACCCGGACTTCCATGGTCGCCGGCGGCCATGGTCGCAGGGGCCTGCGACCCTGGGGGAATTTTCCCCTTCGGAGCCCGTTTTGCGGTCATTTTGAGGTCTTTTTCGTCGCCGTTTTCTTCTGTATTTTTCCTGACATTTCTTCTTATTTATTGGCTTGATTTCCCTGTAGAAAACCTGATGAGAATCCTTGCATTTTTAGAGTGCAAAGTTTCCAATTTTCCGGGAAAGCCGAAGACTTTGTCGCGTAGAGCTGCTGATTTTCCGCCAGAAGTTGAAGCTTGGTCAAACGATGTCGGAATGACCTGAAATTTGAGGTGAAGCCTCCTGAGCAATAAATAAGACCAACCATAGGCTTTTGTTTGAGTTTTGAAGCCGTTTGGGGTCCCGTCGATGCTTCACTTGATTTTGCTGCGGGGAAAATGCCGAGCTTTGATATGTGGCCAAACGATGTCCGATTGACCTGAAATTTGACGGGGAGCCTATTGGAGTCATTTTGAGACGTTCCATGGGCTCCGTTTTGGATGTCATGGTCCCGGGTTGCTCCGCCGCCGGTAGGCTTGATTTTCTCTCGGATCATCGAAACCTGGTCAAACGTTGTCAGAATGACCTGAAATTTGACGTGCAGCCTTTTGGAAGCATGTTGAAGCCACTCATGCACTTGGTTTGATGAGCGAAGGCTTCGGTGGTTCCCGCCGCCGGGAAGCTTGATTTTGCTGCTCGAGCATTGATGGAGGGTCAAACGTTGTCGGTTTGACTTGAAATTTGGCATGGAGCCCTTTTGAGACATGCTGGAGTCATCTGTAGGCTCTGATCGAAGTTTTGACGTCTCCGATGATGTCGCCGCCGAGAGCTCCTGTTTAGCTGTCGGAGAAGTGAAGTTAGGCCAAATGTTGTCGAAATGGCCCGAAACTTCATGTGTACTCTTCTCTTGGCTATCTTGAAGGATCTTGCAGTTTTTGTTTGATTCTGACAAGATTTGATTTTTTGGAGAAATTGCATTGTCTATTTATGGCAGGTTGCGACTTCATGCAGCTTTCTTGATGTTGAAGAGGCAAAGTGACATTTTTGGTGTCAACAAACACTCTATAAAAGGATATACTATTTGGAAAATAGGAAAAGTGCCTAGCAGAGTTCAGGAGATATAATTTTAATGATGAAAAAGGGGTGCCTTATGAAGACACTTACAATCCACACTATAAAAGAAAATGACTTTGATCATTTGAGGGAACTCGGCACCTCCTTCAATTCTTTGGAGGGGAACTGAAACCTCAAAACACTAATTAAATTGATAAATTTCTAAATGAATAACACAATCCTACTAGAGTTGGTTGAGAGATTTTAAGCGGAATGGAGAAGTCCTGATTTCACTACTAATTTAAAACCTTAAATTCTCATAAAGAAATAAGGATGATATAATATTATTAGGGTCCGGGTTGTGTCATGGATCTACGGAGATGCTTCATAATAAATCTGCAGCACTATCCTTCCAGTTCTTCCAAAGGCATTGCCCATAACTCATCCATAAGTAACCGATTTTTCAGCTTTGCTGAACCTGAGGAGCAGCTAATTTGAAGCCCTAGGGAGGAATGCAACGAAGAAGATCATAGCAATTCCAACAATGAGCCCTAAAACCTTCGTTGTCGCAGGCAGAGCCATGATTCCTGCTCCAATGATGTTTGTCGACAAATTAAATACAACCCGATCAAAGGAAGCTCCATTAAACCCATTAACGTGTTCCACTTCCTCTTGATTTCTAGGCAACAGAGGAGAACTTTCATCCAAGAAATTTTCGAATTTTTGTGGCTTCTTCTCCTTTACTGGTGTAGGGCTTCCATTCCCCATCCTTGTACTATCCAAATCTTTTCAGAATACTGAAATTTATAGAATATTGAAACCACTTGCAAAATTCTAAACTTCTAATTTTCGCCTGAAAGCTTCAAATATTAGGATAGTCAAAATCAGAAGTTAAACGATCTGTCAACAAAAACTACAGGTGGATACAACTGAGAAAAATGTTTTGAATTTGATATATGATGTGTGCGAAAAAAGTTATGAAAATTTAATTAATTGGTTCAAGATTTGAAAAAAAAAAAAGCAGAGACAAAAAAGCATTCACAGAAATGAAGAAATTTGAATGAAGGCCATACTTCTATAGAGTTTAACCAAGACTGGATTCAAAGTTGGATTTTGAATACTGAAGAGTTGAGTTACTTACAAGAGAAAGACCAAAATTATGAAGACATTTTAACAATACATACAATTCAAAACAAATTTAAACAACAGAAAATTGTCAATACACAAACAAATTTAAAATTCTATTAGAGAATCAAAATCCTAAAAACCACCCAATAATCTCACACAAAATCAGCAAAAAAACTGCTCTAAATCTAGCTATTAGACTTGTAAAATAGAAGAGTTTAGAAAAAGAAGCTCCTTACAGCAATACTCATGAATTAGCTAAAAACATAAGTGAAAACTGATCTCTAGCCAACCAAAATCAAACACTTTATAAACAAACAAAGTCTTCATCTCACATAAACTAATCAAAACCAGCTCAAAACCCAATTCCAAAGCACAAGTGAAAACTGATATGTAGTCCACCAGAATCAAACAATTTATAAACAAACAAAGTCTTCATCTCACAGAAACTAATCAAAATCAGCTCAAAACCCAATTCCTCAACCGTTTGAGAATCGAACTACTTAGGAAAAAAAATGCTGCAAAAACCTGAAAAAAATAGACAACAGGCTCTTGGTCTTACCAGAGGAGAAGAAAGAAGGAAAGGCAAATCAACGTACGGACAAATGCTAAAAGTTAAAACCCACTTTATTCTCCAACAAATTTCAAAACCATAGTATATCGAATGAAAGCTTAGATTCTTTTTTCGCTACCCAATTGTTAGAGCTAGAGTTTTGCTTCAACCTATTAACGCTTTGGTAATAGTGGTAATGGTCCGCAGTCAGATTATAAAGATTTGGGTCTGGACTATAGAACAATTTTGCTATCCAACAGAAAATCAATTAAAAAAAATTCATGAATCAAATTTTAAATCTACTTTTATGAAGGCAAATAGCAATCAACTTTATCAGACATGTCCCAGAAAAAATTTATAAAATGATGCAATAAGCCATAGGCAAGTGCAATAGTGTGGCAGGCTGGCAGCTACCAATTTCACAGAATTACTCTAACTCGTGGAGTTTTTTGACTTACCCAATTGTTAGAGCTACAATTTTGCTTCAAACTATTTACATTAAAATTGGTAATAGTTGTAATGGTCCAGTCAGATTATAAGTAACTGGGCTTGGACTCCAAAGCATATCAACCCATCGCATCAAAAAATCTTTTCATCATGTAAATCAAGAAATTATTTCACAACCTCTCTTGCAATAAAAAAACTTCACAGCACTTTTCATGAAGATTTGAGCTAAGCATTTCATCAAACAACTTTTTCATCATGTAAATGAAGGGATTATTTCATAGGCTCTATGAGAAATTTTACTTAGGCATTTCATCAAATAGTTTTTGCATACCCATTTCATCAAACATATTCTACACCATGTAATAAATCAAGAAATTCTTTGAGAAGCTCTTTCATGAAGGGATTTTTGAAGTTTTTTTTCTGTCCTATGAATAAATCAAAAAAGAGTTTTAGATTTGTACCTGCTGGATCAACAAGGGCAGAAAACTGTTTTCCTTTCTTTTTCCTGTTTCCTTTCTTCTTACGATTGCTGGTGGTGGGAAATTAAGAAGAAAACTGAAGCAAAACTACATCTATGTGGGTCCCGTGGGAAAGGTATGTGTAAGCACGACAAAATTGTTAAGGAGTATGGTTGGGCCCGGGTCCAAAAAGGGCTTGGAAGAAAGGAGATTCCACAGTAGTGAGGATTGGTAATATCATCCCTGCTCGTGCCTCCGTCTATTGACAAAGGCAGAGGGACGAAGCAAGGAGGCTAAAGGGCCGACACGTGCAAAAAAGCCTATAAAGAGAATGACACTGATTCCGATAAAGCAAGCCGAGAAAGAAGAGAGAGATATGTAAAAAGACCTCTTTTAGGGTAGAAAAGAATGTTGAGAGCAAAGGCTCTGCTTAACTTCTTCTCACGTAGAAAGGTCCTTACTTTGTGATTTCTCTATAAAAGAGGGTTACTGGCAGTCCGAGAGCCAGACAGACCAGAAGCTTAGTGTAAAGCCTGGAATCTCTAGTTCGTTGAAATAGAATTGCAATACAGATACACATTTCTTCTTTATTACCTGCTTACACACACCACGATTTTCATTTTCTTCATTTACATATTTGGAGACATCGCTGGGAATTTCGGGGCTACAATTGTTAGGCAGCTCTAACACCACAGAAGAATCATAGAGTATGAGCGTGACAAATTATCCTCCTCATAGGCATAAAAAAGGACCATGTCTTTCAAATGAAACCCGATACCAAACGACGCCTCGACCTATGCCCTTTGGCACTCAGGCAACAAGGCCGATTGCTGAGGTAATATTGGTCGAGGCATCGCGCGGGAGGGGAGTATCCGTCTTCCAGACAAAACAAGGTTCCATTCATCCCCAGTATCAAACGACACCAGTTCACCAAGGTTAACATTGACCCAGAAACGGAATTATCGACGTTGAAAAAACACATGGCATGACCAAACCAACATGCTAAGAGAAGGCGCTCCGAGAACAAAGGACGGAGAGGCATCTGCAAAAAGATTCCACCTACCTCTAGAAAGCCCAGACGAAGTCCTCACTATCTCAAAAGAAACACAGTCTTCCAATGTTTGCATGGCCGAGGTGAGTGGGGAAGATAGTCCCGAAAGCAGCTCGGGGAGGTACCAGAAGGAGGAACCTCTCCAATATCGCCTGCAAAGGCAGGACAATCAAATTGGAAACTTGATGGGAATGTTATTGGAGCTAAAAGAAAGATTGGAAAATGCCGCTGAGAAGAACTTAGAAAAAAAGTCTGCAGGGTTTGACGAAGGTCTCTCAAAAGAAGTAGTCCCAGGACAGAAGGAGGGAACCTTCCCCACTCGACAGTCAGACGGGCACGCCGAAGGATCGCAGAATTTGGAAGGAAGGGCGGTGGCATCAAAACCAGAAGTATAGGCGGAGGTATACAGGATTATGGCAGAAGTTGGTGGGTACCACTCCACTAAAAGGGAAAACCTTATCCGGACTAGATGGAGAATGTCCAGTTCCCAAAATAAGTATAGGAGACCAGACATACCCACTGTTGACGGAACCGGCCCAGCCCTACAACACCTATGGCATTTCTTTACAAGGATTGGAGGCCTCCTGGAGAATGATGCCTAGCGAATAATGCTATTCGCCAGCAAGCTAGTAGGAAATGCATTCAAATGGTTCGAAGGGCTACCTGAGGTATCGGTCCAGTCCTTCCAAGACCTCCAGGTGATCTTCACAATACAATTTCTGGCAGAAGCACCCCCATGTGGCATCAAAAGTATTGCTGGAAACCCATCAAGGGAAGGATGAATCGGTGGAGGCATACCTTAACCGATGGAGGAATCTCTCCATGCAATGTCGTGAGATCAACCAAAAGACCGTCTTCGATATTTGTGTGCAGAATCTAAGAACAGAGTTTCAAAAGTATTTCGTGACTGTGAAACCTATCTCGTTCGCACAAATATTCGAAGTAGCCACGAATGCGGAGACAGTAATCAAAAGAGAAAAACAAGAGGGTGAATCTAGGAGGTTCTCATTTTGAGCTCCAGCAACCTCACTGAATAAAAGAAAGGACTCCTTGGTCGTAGCATCCACCCAGTATGAGAAAAAGAAGAAAGAGAACCCAGAACTCAGAAGGACAGCTAATGGGAAGAAGGGTCCAGGTACTAGACAACCCAGAAGGTATGATTTCAAAGATCAAGAAATGGAAGGAATCTATGAAGAGCTCTTGAAAACAAGAAAAATACAGCCTCTCACACCCAAAAGACCGGAGCAGGTCGGATGGATCCATGACCTCAAATACTGCCAATATCATCAGATTGTAGGTCACCCTACAAACAATTGCGACACTTTGAGGAATGCCATTTAGGACCTCGTCAACGACCGGGTCCCCACATTCAGAGAAGAAGGATTCCCACATTCCGTGAATGTCGTCTACTTCACCCCGGAAGAAGTTGAAACCGAAGTCTCCCGCCATGTGACGGCCATAAACCCAGGAAAATTGCAGTACCAACGTGTTGCTCATATTCATTGCCATACAACCGACGCACAGGTCAGGGAGCCAGAAAATACCCCTTATGAAGAAGTCCTCCACACCCGTTCGGGAAGAGACTTCGCCAAAGATTACTCTAAGAACCTTACGGAGCGAACAATTAGGCCTCTGATCGACGAAGAAACAGCCGCTCCACAAAAGGAAAGCCCCTTCTACGACATCATTGACCATCTGTCACGTGTCCTGACAAAACTCTCGCTTCTGGACTTAATCAGGATGGATAAAAGTGTGAGGAGATTCTTGGCAGAAAATTTGTCCGAACAAGGAGCGCAAGGTTTGAGGCTAGAGAGCGTCGACTGCTTTGTGACCCATCCGAAAAAAAGTATCCCCATCACTTTCGACCAAGAAGATATGTTGTTGGGAGACAGCAAGCATGGCAGGCCCCTCTACTATACATGACGCCAAGGTATCCAGAATACAAATTGATCCCGGATCAGCTGTCAACATACTCTCGATCTAGACAATGAACCACATTGGTCTGGCCCCCAATCTGCTGAAAGAAACCAATGTGAGCATCCATGGGTATGATGGCCATGGGAGTAGAGCTTTGGGAAAAATCAAGATCAAGTGCCAAATCGGTGATATGACCGCACATCCCGTATGCTATGTGGTTGAGGCCCGCACCACATATAGCTTGCTTTTAGGGAGGCCTTGGATCCATGAAAATCATGTGGTCCCGTCTATACGTTACATCAATACTTCAAGTACGTAGATAGCAACCTCACCGTCAGGAGGCAATTTGCCGATAAAAGGCCATTTCAAAGGGGAGGGATCTACTGCTCGGATGTGGCCCTCTATGAAGAAGAGGAGAAGGGAGTAGATACCCCACCAAAAGAGCAGGAGATGGGCGTCGCCAATGGATCTCGGAGAAACATCTTACAGATCATTAAAAAGCAGTTCGAACTCATCAAAGAGGTCGAGACACCGCCCCTCGTAGCAGAACGTAGCATTGGAAGAAAAAGAGTTAGGGGAGGCCCGTCCCTACAGACTACAGAGCCCAGAAAGCCAGGGAGGAGCTGGGTCCACCTTTGCAATATGGTCGGAACAGAAGAAATAGCCTTACCAGAAGGAGGAAGAGACCCACCAACTGAGGACCAGATGAACGAAGTTAACCTAGGGAGCCCTGATAGTCTGCGCCCGGTTCTGATAAGCAAAAGCTTGAGCAAAGAAGAGAAAATGGCCTACACAGACCTACTTAATGAATTCAAGGATGTCTTCGCATGGAGCTACGAGGAAATGCTAGGCCTGGACCCATCAGTAGCGGTCCACCAATTGAACATACGGCCTGAATCTCGCCCCACAAACAGCCACAAAGAAAATTCGCACCGGACTGCATTGAGCAAATAGAAAAGGAAGTACAGAAGCTGTTAAAAGTCGAATTCATACGGGAAGAGCGACACCCGAATTGGCTGGCCAACGTCGTTCCGGTAACCAAGAAGAATGGCCAAATCCGGATCTGCATTGACTTCAGAGATTTGAACGTAGCCTGCCCAAAGGATGATTTCCCTTTGCCCCTTACGGAGATAATGATTGATAATTCCCGTGGATTCGTAAGGATGACGTTCATGGATGGTTTCTCCGGATATAACCAAATCTGGATGAATCTGTCTGATGAAAAGCACACGTCATTCAGAACTTTGCTCGGAGTGTAGTGCTATACCATTATGCCGTTTGGTCTAAAAAACGCGGGCGCCACATATCAAAGAGCGATGATGAAAATCTTCAAGGACCTTCAGCATAAAACAGTGGAAAGTTATGTGGATGACAAGTAGTAAAAGGTAGGCGGGGGACCGACCACTTGGATGACCTTAGGGAGGTGTTCCAGCATGTAAGAATGTACAGCTTAAAAATGAACCCCCTCAAATGCTTTTTCGGGGTAGCTTTAAGAAAATTTTTGGGATTCATAGTCTGAAAGGATGGAATACAGCTGGGTCTAGCCCGGAACTTTTGGGAGGTTGCCGGGTCTTTCATCACACGATTCGTGACGAGTTCTAAGCAGCCGAGCGATGTTGGGGCGCTGCTATCTCTTAAGAAGCAAAGCTCGGAAAGCTTAAAAGAGTTTAGCTCTCGTTACCGGCGACTCTATGATGAAGTAGAGGGGAACAATGAGCAAGTGGAAGTGGCGACTTTCAAGCTCGGATTGCCAAAAGAGAGCTAGCTTCGCCAATCACTGACGAAGCGCTCCCCTACTACCCAAGGAGAGATGATGGAGAGAATCGAGGATTTTATAAACTTGGAAGAAGATATAGGCACAACGGAGCCAAGATGGGCTCGCCCAACAAAGGAAGGAAACAGGAGAAAAAGAAGGAGAGAGTTCGGGGAGGGGTCGGAGCGAAGAGCAGACCGAGCTAAACCCACAAGATTAGCTTATGAGGGAGTATTCACCATCTTCAAGGACCTGATCTATGAGATCCTGACCCAGATCAATGATACACTGTACTTCAGGAGACCTTCGAAGATGGTCAGTGACCCAGGGTGCCGGAATCCTAACCTATGGTGTTCTTACCACCGAGAGCATGGGCACTTGACGAAGAACTACAGATGCTCAAACGACACTTGAAGGACCTCGTAAAAGAATGACACTTGAAAGAATATGTGGAGGATTCACGAGCGAAAAATACTCCTGGTAGCTCGGTTCAGAAAGAGTTGAAGGGCGACCCAGAAAAGGAGAAACCTGTTGGGGTGATAGATGTAGTGCATTGGGACATCAGCCTCTTCGAGGTAATGGCTTGATCTGTTAGAAACCAGAGGAAGATGGCCGCTCGCCTGAAAGAGGTATATCAAATGACGATTGAACCAAGCATTGTCAGTGAAGTCGAAGAGAAGGATAGATCTCATTCACAGATGAGGATCTCCGGGATGTGGTCTAACCTCACTACGATGCATTAGTACTAACTCTGCGGGTGCAAAGATATGATGTCCGAAGAATGTTGATAGATCCGGGGAGCTCATCGGAAATCATGTACGCCGAGCTGCTTGATAAGCTCAGTTTAAAACAGTTAGATTTGAAGCCAACTTCAGTAACTTTGTTCTGTTTCAGCGAGTGAGCAGTACACCTGATGGGTCTTATCACTGTGCAGGTCGGAGCAGGGCCCATTCACTTGGATGTGGAGTTCTTTGTGGTCGACGTACCGTCCCCCTACAATGCCATTATGGGAAGGACGTGGATCCATCATATGAAGGCAGTCCCATCGACCTACCATCAAAGGATCCGTTTTCTGACACTGAAAGGAACAATGGAAATCAGGGGAGATCAAGTGATCTCCAAGAGTTACCTAATCGCTGTGATCAAAGGAAAAGCGAGAAAAGTGGAGGAAGAATGCAACTATCTGAGCAAGGACGTGGAACAAAAATAGTAATTACAGTTAGGTGGGTTGAAAGGCGAAGATCAACAGGCCGACTTGACTAGTATGGTGGTGGAGGAGTTGAAAAAAGCTGCAGTTCACAAGGGAGGTATGCCATCTCCTAAGCGATACTAGATGATTAGGGAATCAATGACCGAGGAAGAACAGGATAGCTTGACTCAACTCCTCAACCAAAACACTAATGTTTTCGCTTGGGCCCCACATGAGATGCCAGGAGTTGACCCCGAGGTCATTAGCCATAAATTAGGCATTGAACCGAGAGCCAAACCGGTGGTGTAGAAGTAGAGGAAGCTCGCCCTGGATTGCCAGGCAGCTGTAAATGAAGAAGTCGACAAGCTGCTAAAAGCGGATGCCATTCGGGAGGTACATTACCCAAATGGTTATTCAACACCGTTGTTGTACCAAAGAAGGACAAGAAGTTGAGGGTGTGTGGGGACTTCACCGACCTGAGCAAAGTATGTCCTAAGGATAGCTTCCCACTCACGAAATTTATCAATTGGTGGATTCCATAGCGGGACATGAACGGATGAGCTTCTTGGCCGCATACTGGGGGTATCACCAGATTGCAATGGAGGAAGTTGATAAAGAGAAAACGACATTCATAACGCCACAGGGGACCCTCTGTTACAAAAGAATACCCTTTGGACTTAAGAATGTGGAGGCAACATACTAAAGGTTGGTTATGAAAATATTTCATGATTTGATTGGAAGGACAGTGGAAGCTTATGTTGATGATATGGCAGTAAAAAGTAAGGAAAAGGTCACTCACGAAGAGGACTTAAAGATGGTGTTCGACATCCTGCGAAAATAAAAGCTGAAGTTGAACGCCTAAAAATGTTCATTCGGAGTTAGCCCGGGAAAATTCCTGGGATACATTGTAACTCAAAGGGGGATAAAGGCCAACCTCGACCAAGTAGTAGTCATGCAAAGGGTAGAGCGACCTAGTTCAAAGAAGGAAGTATAGAAGTTGATAGGTATGCTCGCTGCCCTGAATTGTTTTATAGCAAAGAGTTCAGAAAGGTGCTGACCAATGTTTCTCGCCCTAAAGAAAAGGGCAGAGAAATTGTGGGACGAAAAATGTGATGAAGCACTTGCGCAACTCAAGTAACATTTGAGCTCCCCTCTTGTCCTTTCCATTCCAAATCTTGGGGAGGAACTGGTGTTGTACTTAGTGGTATCTTAGCACGTAGTCAGTGCAGCCTTGATGAGGGAGCAGGGGAAGCAGCTTCAGCCAATTTATTTCGTCAGCAAAACCCTGTTGGATGCCGAAACGAGGTACCTGCCGCTTGAGAAGCTCGTCTTGGCCTTGGTGTGTGCAGCTCAGAAGTTAAGGCACTACTTTTAGGCCCATACGATCAAAGTCCTGACTGAACACCCACTTCGGTCAATTCTTCAAAAGGTTGACCTTTCTGGGAGACTAGTGAAGTGGGCAATAGAGCTCAACGAATGTGACATCAAAATAGTTCCTAGAAGTGCAATAAAAGGCCAGGTGGTGGCTGACTTTATAGCCGAGTTCACTCACAAGGAAACACTCGTGCAAAGTGAGTCAGATTGGCAGATGGGTGGGATAAGGACCAATTAGTAATGGCAACTATATGTGGATGGAGAATCCAACTCCCGAGGATCAGGCGCCGACGTGGTGCTCATAATGCTAGAGGGGCAATAATTGAGCGGGTAGGCACAATGGGATTTGACGCTTCAAACAACGAAGCAAAATATGAGGCATTATTATCTGGACTCAGGATGGCTCAAGAACTTGGAGTTGGGAAGTTGGCGGTCCATTGCGACTCACAGTTGGTCGCCAATCAGCTAATTGGAGAATACGTGGCTCGAGATGATCGGATGGAAGCGTATGCCTCCGAAGCAAAGCGCTTGATCCAGGAAATAGGGAATGTTAAGGTGAAGCAGATCGGTCGGGAGCAAAATTCACATGCCGATAGCTTAGCTAGTTTGGCTACTGCAATGAAATCCGAGCTAAGGAGAGAGAGAGAGATCATCATTGACTACCAAGCAGAGCCGAGCATTGTGGGGCAACAAGTCATGTGTGTCAATCTGGAGGATGAAGCTTTGAGTTGGACGACGCCGATAAATGCATACTTGAAAGATGGTACTCTTCCGGAAGACCTCAATGAAAGCTTGAAAATCAGAAGAAAGGCTGCAAGGTTTTGGTTGTCACCAACCAACAAGCTCTATCGGCGATCTTATTCGGGACCGTACCTACAGTGCGTCAACCCAGTGGATGTTCCAAGCTTGTTATGGGAAATCCATGAGGGATGCTGCAGGGGTCATGTTGGAGGTTGGAGCTTGGCCCACTGGGGTATGTCACAGGGTTATTGATGGCCGTACATGCATAAAGATGCCCCACAGTTAGTCCAAAAGTGCGAAAGATGTCAATGCTTTGGCAAGGATATCCATGAACCCGCCGAACAGATGAATTTGATTGCGAGTTCCTAGCTGTTTAATAAATGGGGGATCAACATTGTTGGGCCTTTGGCAAGAGCAGCAGGTAACTTCAAGTTCCTCATAGTAGCCATTGATTATTTTACCAAGTGGATAAAAGTAGAACCGTTGATCCACATCAAGGAAAGTGATGTCGAGGGCTTCGTATGGAAAAACATCATTACCAGATTTGGGATACCTCAAGCATTAGTAACGGATAATGGGAAACAGTTCGAAGGAAAAATTTTCAGGAACCTATATGAGCGATTCAGCATCAGCCACCACTTCTCGACCCTAGTCTACCCACAATGTAATGGCCAAGCTGAAAGCTCCAACAAAACCTTGCTAGATGGTATAAAGAAAAGGTTGGACGAGTCCAAAAGGGCATGGGTGAACGAACTCCCTAGTGTTCTGTGGGCTTACCGAACAACCCTGAGGAGGTATATTGGTGAGACCCCATTTTCCTTATCATATGGAATGGAAGCGGTGATCCCCCTGGAGGTTGGACTATCGACCACAAGGACAGAGGCTTACAACCATGAGCGAAATAGGGAAAAGATTGCCGAGTAGCTCGACGTGATAGAGGATCCAAGGTTTGAGCCAGGTTTGGGTTGAAACCGACCCAACCTGCGAGGCCAGCCTGACCTGTAGAACCAGTCGAGGCTCGGGTTAAGGTCGGCCTAACTTGCGAAATTGATCTAGGCTCAAACTGATCCTAGTCTGATCTATGGAACAGGCCCAGGCTAACCCAAACCACATGATGCTAGAAATGGGGAAACAGGGGGGAGCTGGTAGAACCAGAGAAGTAAGATACAGAATGGGGCGATGCACTCCTCCCACGATGGGAGGACACGAACGGAAACACAAACGCCCCAGTCGCCATGATTGACGGTTGATTCGAAGGCAAGAAGAAATCCAAGAATTCAGGTAAAATAGCATAAAAGGGGGAAAAATTGATGATTGAGGGGGTTTGGATTCTAACTTAAGCACTGGAGAAAGTTCGATCGGGACAACCGATTGAATTTCACTGTTTTTCTTTCTTCTTTGATGATGCAGAAAAATGACTTCGCACACCACCGGTCAGTTAATAGGTAATAAATGTAGTAATAAAGAGGAGAGAGAGAGATTTATAGTGGTTCGGTCAGTGTGACCTACGTCCACTTCAAAGGCAGAGTTCGCCGAATGTATTAATTCTCAAGTGTTTCAGAGATTACAAACTTGGGATAGTGTGTAGAAGAGAGAAATTTGCTTGCCTCTCAAGTACCGAGAGGCTCTTTAATTTATAGTCTTCCCCTAACAGATGGGGACGACTCTACAGCACCGTTCACGAGGAGCCTTCGAGGTGTCCTCGACTGGCGAGGCAGTTGGGATATTGCCCGCAGGACTTGGTAAAAGCGGGATGTGGCCTGACTGCTTCCGAAGCGACCCGGACTGCTGTGACGTGGCTAGGCATCGTGGATTTGGGCTTGGACTCCATTGGACCAAACGGATCTCCATTAGTTTTAGGCTTTGGCTCATGACGGAATGGGCCACTTAGGCGGGCCTGACTCATCATTTGCCCCTCAATGCCCCGCGCCCAAAGAAACTTTGAAAGGGGGGCATTTTGAATATCCGGGCTTCTTTCCCATTCAAATAATTTTTACTGCGTTCCTTTCCTTGCCAGTTTCTTATTTTCCACCCAGGCCATGAGGAGAAGGATTTTGGGAGAGCCCTGTTAGCGTGGGACTCCTCTTATTTTTGGGGTTTTTGAAACCGTAGGCTTTGTGGGGCTTGTGAAACCCTAGGCTATAAAAGCCCTTTGAAAGAGAGGAGACCCACCCCACCTTCTTCAACTGTTCCTCTTCCCAGAGAAAGGAAAGCTTCAACTTTTCTTCATTCTTCACTACTTTTTCTTCCATCCATCTTCTTTAAGTAGAAGACAACCCATTGCACATTGGGTTATTATTATTATTATTATTTTTTAAACCTTCCTCATTCTCAAAGAAGAAGACCCACCATGGCTGAACAATCCAAGAAGGAAGTGCACAGCAGGCAGGCAGCCGGCGGCAAGGGAGCTGGCAGCACGGCAGGCGGCGGCAGGGGCGCCGGCAGCGTGGCAGCGCCCGGCCCTAGCGTCGGCAGCACGGCAGGCGACGGCAGGGGCGTCGGTCTCATGGCCGCGCCCGGCCCTAGCGTCGGCAGTACGGGCGACGAGGGCGGTGCAGGCGACGCAGGCGGCACGGGCGACGCAGGCGGGGTCGTCGGCAGCAAGGTAGCGCCCGTCTCAGGCGCCCCGGCGGCGGCAGGGCCCGGTGCCCCAGGCGTCCCGGCGGCTGCAGCGTCCGGCGCCCCAGGCGTCCTGGCGGCGGCAGCGCCCGGTGCCCCAGGCGTCCCGGCGGTGGCAGCCCCCAGCGCCCAAGGCGTCCCGGTGATTTTTGGCAGAGTGGGCGCTGGTGTGGCAGGCGCGGCGAATGTGAGGAAGACCGCAGCGCCCGGCGCAGGCTCCCAAGCGGGCGTGTGGCTGGGCGCCCAGGTGGTTGTGAGTGCTGCGGGTCCCACGGGTGAGGGCGTGGCGCGCACAGAGGCGCTGGCGCCCAGACAGGCTTGAGGTCGACGTGTTTGGAGGCTGAAGCGTGCGGGCGAGGCCCTATGAGCGTGGGCGCAGGCGCGGGCCCTTCCAGCAAAATTTTGCAACGTCGCAAAAAGTATCAAGGGAAAGTCATAGTTGAGGATGCTGGATCCAAGGTGAGTACTACTTTTAGTGTGCTCAAAACTGACGGTGACCTTATGAGGGTTGCTGTATGTATCCCACCCATCGTACTGTGCCACCGGGCCGAACCAGACGAGCCAGCATGTGATGATTCTTCTGGTGATGTTGTCATTTATGAGGAGATGATCGAGGCCGGGTTAAGGTTTCCAATATCCTCCCCCATTTGCCGTGTTCTTCACTATTTTTCCTTAACTCCGGGGCGACTAGCACCCAACGGATGGAGAGTTTTGCTCGGCTTCCTTGCACTGTGGAGGAGAGCACATCAGGAGGACGCTTCTCTCCTAGAGTTTCATGCTGCCTACAGTTTGATCGAGTCCCCAGCCCCTAACAGGGGATGGTACTATTTTACCCCCAGGGGCGGCAAGCTGCTCACGGGATTGCGTTCCAATTGCCACGATTGGAAATCTCGGTTCTTCTTCATCGGTGGGGAGTGGGTTGCTGAGTCAGATCGACCTTTGGTACCCACATGATGGATTGACGCCAAGAGACTCGGTACGTTTTCTGATTGCTTTCTTCTTTTTTTTTATGCATGTGCTCACTGTCATGTCCCTTTGCAGATCCTCCCATACTCTCCATGGAGCAGGAGCGCAAGCTGCAAGCGGTGAGAGATCACCCTGACAAGGACTTGGGAGTTCTCCTTCCCAAGGAGAGAGGCAAGACCAGTGGACCTCCTCCGGACTCTTCGTCTTTGGGTAGGACTGGCGGACTCCTTCCGGGATCGACTTCAAAGAGAAAAGGTAAGTCATTTCAACCTTAGCAATGTTTTGTGTGTTTACCTGATATGCCGTACCCCAATAACACTTTTGTTTTTTCCAACCGTAAGCAGAAAAAAAGATTGAGGCCTGCCTGTCTGGTAGGAGTACCCCTCCCTCCAAGGTGGAGAGGACAGATGACTCCTCATCAGGGACCTCTCCACCAGTGACTCGTACGGGGCCTCGGGTGCGCCTCCCTCGGGTGGCCTCTCCACCAGTGACTCGTGCGGGGCCTCGGGTGCGCCTTCCTCGGGTGGCCTCTCCTGTGGTGTCTTTCCACGCAGCGACCTCCTCAGCTAAGACTGCTGCTCCGCAGTCTTCCTCTCCAGCTGTCCCTCAATTGTGTCCTCCGCACGCGGGTACTTCCACAGGGGTACCGACTATGGCTGATCCCATGCTAGGCAACCCGCGGGCGATCCGGGAAAGGCTAGGAAGATTTGTGTTGCCCCCCGAGGTCTGTCAGGTTAATGCCTTGGGCACCGAGGGAGTCATCAACACATTTCTGGAAGGTCTGGCTCAGGTAAATGTTTACTATTTTCCTTTTCTCCAGACTTTCGTCCTCTTTTTTGTCTTATGTACTGTCTCATTTCCTTGTCCATTATCTTTTCAGGCCTCCACTGCATCTGTCTGCTTGTTGTCAAGGGCTCGATCTTACAGTCAGGTGAAACGGGAGAGTGAGACCGTTCAAAAGGAGCTTTCCGTTACTAAAGGAAAGATTACCGCTCTGGAAGCTGCTAGTAAGGCTTCCGAGGTTGATCTTATTGCGGCCCGCGAGAGGGCGACCCAGCTTAATACTGTGTTATCAGCAGCCCGCGAGAGGGCGGCCAAGGTTGATACTGAGCTCTTAGCAGCCCGCGAGAGGGCGGCCAAGTTTGATACTGAGCTCTCAGCAGCCCACGAGAGGGCGACCAAGGCAGAGGCTGAGCTTGTGAAGGCCTGTGAGAGGGCTTCGCTCAGTGAGGCTGAGCTTGCAAAGACTCGTGAGAGGGTGCTGCTCAGAGAGGCTGCGGTGAAGACAGAGGTGAAGGCTGCACACGAGAGGGCTTCTCAGGCTGAGGAGAGGGCTGCCCTTGCTGAGAGGGACCTCGAAAATGACCTCGCTAATGCCTTTATTGACGGCTATGATGAGCTTCGAGGGAAGAATTCTGCTGCTTTCCCAGATCTTGACTTCTCAGGCTTCTTGCCGACTGAGGCGCCTGATGATGATGGCAGTGGCAGCTCTGATGATGCCAAGGAGGATGAGGATGAAGAAGATGACGAGGAGGGGGATGAGAGTGATTAGAGGATAGGGACTTTTGCTTTGTTTTTTGTTTTTTGTAAAAGCAGGTAGCCTGACTTTTGTACGTAAGCCTATCTTTTGGAACATGCAACTTTTTGTCATAAAATACATGTTTTATTTATTCATTGCTTGAACAACATTGACAGAGTAGTAAAAAATTAAATCAAGCCCTAAACCCTCACTATTCTGATCCTCTTAAAATGTTACTGGTAGTATTTCTTCAAATGTTCCGCGTTCCACGGATGAGGTAAGACCTTACCCTCAGAATTCTGGATCCTGTAGGTGCCCGGTCTCACTACCTTTGTGATGAGATAGGGCCCTTCCCAGTTTGGTCCCAACTTTCCTTCACGGGAGTCTTTCGTGGCGAGGATCACCTCTTTAAGCACCAGGTCCCCCGATTGGAAGGAACGAGGCTTTACCCTCGAGTTGTAGTACTTCGCCATGCGTCCCTTGTATTCCGCGTTGCGGACCACAGCCATCTCCCTTGCCTCCTCCACCAAGTCGAGGTTGATGCAAAGTCCTTCCTCGTTGGTGACAAGGTCGTGGTGGTGGACCCTTAGGGAATGGACTCCTATTTCGACGGGGATGACTGCCTCAGTCCCATAAGAGAGAGAAAAAGGAGTTTCCCCGGTAGGAGTTCTTGGCGTGGTTCGATAGGCCCATAATACTCCTGGGAGTTCGTCAACCCAAAGACACTTCGCTCTTTCCAGCCTTGTCTTTAAGTTACGGAGAATTGTTTTTACCATGACTTCTGCCTGCCCATTCGCCTGTGGGTGTGCCGGGCTGGAATGATGCTGCTTGATTTGAAGGTCGGAGCAGAAAGAATTAAAGAGCTTATTATCGAACTGCTTGGCATTGTCACTGACAATGGCGTGAGGTATCCCGAAGCGGCAGACTAGGTTTTTCTAGACAAAGTCATTTACCTTCGAGTCTGTTATTTTCGCTAGGGGTTCTGCCTCCGCCCACTTTTGTGAAATAGTCTATGGCGACGACCACAAACTTGCACTGGCCTTTGCTCAAAGGAAGGGGGCCCAGGATGTCAATGCCCCATTTGGAAAAAGGCCATGGGCTCACAATGGTCGTTAGTTCCTCTGGTGGCTGTCTTGGCACAGTGGCGAAGCGCTGGCATTTGTCACATTTTTTAGCAAACTCTTTGGCGTCTTTTACCATGCTCGGCCAAAAATACCCTTGCCTAAGTGCTTTGTGGGCGAGGGAGCGTCCTCCAGAGTGATTCCCACAAATTCCTTCGTGAATTTCTCTGAGGGCGTAGTCAGCTTCTTCTGGCGAAAGGCAACGCAGTAATGGTAAGCAGTAACCCTTTTTATAGAGTACATTTTGCAGGAGGGTGAACTTGGAAGCTCTCATCCTAAGCTTCTTGGCCTCAAGGGGATCATCTGGTACTGTTTCTTCTTGGAGGTACTGTTGACACTAAAAAAGTCAATATGTCTCCTCAACATCAAGAAGCCTCCTGAAGCTGCATCCTGCTAAAATAGGCAATGCTAATTTAAGTATCAGATTTTGTCAGAATCAGACAGAAACTGAGAGATCCTTCAAGACAGCTAAAAGGGGGGTACACCTGAGGTTTCGGGCCATTCCGACAGCGTTTGGCCCAACTTCACTGCTCCGACAGCTAAACAAGCGCTCCCGGCGGCGACATCATCAAAGACATCAAAACTTTGATCAAAGCCTACGGATGACTCCAGAATGTCTCCAAAGGGCTCCATGCCAAATTTCAAGTCAAACCGACAACGTTTGACCCTCCATCAATGCTCGAGCAGTAAAATCAAGCCTCCCGGCGGCGGCAACCACCGAAGCCGTCACTCATCAAACAAAATACGTGAGTGGCTTCAACATGCTTCCAAAAGGCTGCACGTCAAATTTCAGGTCATTCCGACAACGTTTGACCAGGTTTCGATGCTCCGAGAGAAAATCAAGCCTACCGGCGGCGGAGCAACCCGGGACCATGACATCCAAAACGGATCCCATGGAACGTCTCAAAATGACTCCAATAGGCTCCCCGCCAAATTTCAGGTCAATCGGACATCATTTGACCACATATCAAAGCTCGGCATTTTCCCCGCAGCAAAATCAAGTGAAGCATCGATGGGACCCCAAACGGCTTCAAAACTCAAATAAAAGCCCATGGTTGGTCCTATCCACTGCTCAAGAAGCTTCACCTCAATTTGCAGGTCATTCCGACATCGTTTGACCTAGTTTCGACGCTTGACGGAAAATCGGCTACAAAGTGACTTTCCCGAAAAATAGGAAACTTTATACTCCGATTTCGCGAGGGTTCTCGTCAAGATTTCTTCAAGAAAATCAAGTCAATAATTAAGGAAAAATGTCAAGAAAAATACAGAAGAAAAAAGGGACGAAAAAGATGAAAAAACGGCCGAAAACGACGCTCGGCGACCAAATGGGCCGAAGCCCCATGGTCGCCGGCGACCCTGGGTGCATGGTCTCTCGGCGACCTGGAAATCCGGGTCGCCGGATTTTGCACCGAAGTGTCCGTTTTCGATTCTTTTAGCGTTTCAGGTGTTCTGGCCTCTGTGGTTTTCTGAAAATCCAATGTTTAGTGCTTCAAAACCACTGATCTTCGTCAACATCTCGGATCCGCTGTCAAAAGCATGAAATCATCACCGATCGCCTCAAGATCGCCAACCGGCTGACCAAGAAAGTGCACTTTCTGTCCGACCGATCGTGAAATTGATAAGACAGATGTCACCGGCCCACCAACATCAACTAATGTCTGAAATTGCATCGCAATCCGACATCAAACAATGCGTGGATCCACCTGTGATGATCGCAAGAAGAATCTCAAAAGGCACAGCGCGGCCCGCGACTCTTCACATGCCTTGGCAACCACTTAATGTCGTTAATTGACCCATTAAAGCAGTCATTAACTCATTATTTTGGACGGCCCAATCAGAACCAAGCATTTGGGAGTTACAAATCTAAGCAATCATGGAATTAAACCCATGAAACTCCCATCATCATGAAGCATAAAGGTGATTAAATGCCCACTACCTTCATCGGCCAATCACAAGCTTTGAAAAAGGAGTTACAAAATCAATTTGTAACTCCTCATCAATTCCTTCATCATGGCCATCAATGCCAATGGACACCTCATGGCTACCAAAAGCCTATAAAAGGAGGTCCATTCCAAGAAAAAAAAGAAGGAGAAAGAGATCCTAAGTGCAAGCTCTGAAAAACCAGAAAATCCAAAAGAGAGGCGAAGTCTTGCTACTTTGCTCCCGGAAGCACCACAAGGTGATCAACGTCCCTTGGGGGGCCGCCACCCCCCCCCCCCCCCCCCCCCCACCTCCTTCTCCAACATGGCCTAAACACGGCTTTTCAGCCCGTTTACTTGGTTTTTCATTAGATATACGACCTTCTCTTGATCCTTGTCCTTTAAAAAACTGAGGTTAGGAGCCAAGCCAAAGAATCAAAGCATCACATGTTCTCATTTGAAGGACGATGGCGAAGCCCATACATGACTTGCGACCGTCGATCTCAACGTGTCCCCACAATCTCCTGAGAAGTTAGATCCATTTTCTTTCTTTTCTATTGTAGTTTGTATTTCTTAAAGAGACAAAAAGAAATCACAATTCTTGTCTTTCATATTTGATGAGTTTTGTAAAAACGCCTTTCACGGCAAACAAACAAAAACGCCTCTTACGGCATTCTAAAAACTTGTCTCTTTTCTTAATATTTATGCAATTTGAAAAGTTAGAAAAAAGGATTGATTTCCTTTCCACTTGCCAAGGTGAATCTCCGGATCATTACTATTCCAAATTCCAAGTAGAAAGTAAATCTGGCATACCCGTACAAAAATGTTGATGCCCGAGATCTTCCCTCCTCCGCCGAGACCCAGGTCAGCCCCCGGGGTGCGGAGGGAGAGGACGGAAGATTCCTTTCGGGTCCATCAAGTTGGCACACCCAGTGGGACACGTTGACTTGAGAACGTGATGCTTTGTTCACTTGGCTCCTTTCTAGTTGGTGGCCTATGTTGCATCTTGCATCTAAAAAAAAAAACATGAGATGGGATTTCAATTGTTCTTTCTCACTTCAAAAAAAAAAGCTGATCTCTTTTTCTGAAAAACTCAACTTTGAGAAATTTTGATCCTTCCTTCTTCGAACTTGATAGCTCACAGAAATGTTCGCAGCTATCGTTCATATCGGGGATTGGGCCATCTTTTCTCTTTGATGAGTCCAATTGGATTTTTTTTAAAAAAAAAAAAAACACCTTCGTTTCAAACTCTTTCAAAAAAAAAAAAATGGTCTCTCTTTCTCAAGATTCAACTTTGAGAAATTTTGATCCTCTCCTCTTTGAACTTGATAGCTCACAGAAATGTTCGCAGCTATTGTTCATATCGGGGATTGGGCCATCTTTTCTCTTTGATGAGTCCAAATTGGGATTTCAAAAAAAAATTATAAATTCAAAAAAAAAAAAATAGTTTTCTCTCTTTTGCATTCAAAGTTGAGAAACCTTGGTTCCTTCCTTTTCGGATTTAGCGCTGGCAGAAATGTTGAGCCTTTGTTTGGATTGGAACACCATTCGCTCTCTTTGATGAGTTCATTAAAAAAAACCTTTAAAAAAAAGGATTTAAAAAAAAAACACTAAGGTTCCACCAGTTGCGTTCTTTGACCAAAGTGGATGTAAGAAAAGCCTTGTCCAGAGTGTGGAGACAGCTAGACTGTTCGAGGCAAGGGTCCTCCAAACGGGTTCATTAAGTAATCCTACCCTTACCTGGGGGCTGATCTATCTACTAAGGTTTCATAAGATCGAATTGGAAATCTATGTGCACCTTTCAAAAAAAAATTCTCTAAAAAAAAAAAGAAAAAAAAACTTCTGTCACTTTGAATTCAGAGTTGAGAAATCTTGGTTCTTTCCCTTTCGGATTTAGCGCTCGCAGAAATGTTGAGCCTTGTTCGAAATGGAACACCATTTGCTCTCTTCGATGAATTCAATCTTGACCTTTCAAAAAAAAAAAACTTCTGTCACTTTGAATTCAGAGTTGAGAAATCTTGGTTCTTTCTATTTCGGATTTAGCGCTCGCAGAAATGTTGAGCCTTGTTCGGAATGGAACACCATTTGCTCTCTTCGATGAATTAAAACTTGACCTTTCAAAACAAAACTTCCGTCACGACTGGATTCACATCCGAGAAATTATGGTTCCTTCCCTTCTGAGTTTAGCGCTCGCAGAAATGTTGAGCCTTTGTTCGGATTGGAATACCATTTGCTCTCCTTTATGAATCCAAATTTGACATTTCAAGAAAACTCCCATCTCGTGTCCTTCCCAAGGATACGATTTGCAACATTTGTGCCTAGCGGTGCTAGTACGCCCTTTCGGGTCTACTGTATTCGCGACCGACACATTTGTATCTCCAACCTTATATCATTGTACCTCGAGTGAGCCTTGCTTCTCGGTAATGTGAATTAAGGTCTACAATTGCTTCTAGCAGTCACTGGAACGCTCACTCTGAGCCTACCATACTTGCATTTTAGAACAATTGTATCTTCTATGGCCTTTTGCCTTCTTCATCGTCCTTGGGTTGGGCCATGTCCCCTCAAGTGATTTGAAAAGACAAAACCATAGTTGTTCTCCATTTACGATCACCATATTCTTGTGATTACTAATGGATTTGGTCTTGTTTCAGAAGTTTTCCAAAACTAACAATGGTAGCTTCATTGACCATCACTTTCGATGAGAACAAGTACCAGCTTATGCTACAAGACAAACAAAACAAGCATAAGCGCCCTGCCAGTTGCCGAAGCGTCATCTCCCTCGACAACTCTCTAAACACCGGGTCAACTTCAACTCCCCGAACCATCGTCTTCGGATCACTGGGACCATTCCCACTTCCCACAGAAGACATTGTACCTGCCAAGAAGCAGAAAACGCCCCGCAATGTGTCACTAAAATGGCACCAAGGGCGAACACCAAGAAGCCTGAAGCCCGTGGCGTTCCCACGAAGCCTCAACTCACAAGAAACCAGGTTTACCCCAAAACTTGGTCCGTGAGATCTTCGCCAAAGCAACGGAGATCCCAAACATCTGCAAAGCCAGCATACCTGGCCCCTCTCAAGGAGAATCAGTTCTACCGTCTCTCTTACATGAAAGAGGAGAAACCTACCCTCCACCCAAAACATAAACAAAATCATCATGAGCCGGCTTGCTCCTACAAGCCCAAAATCAAATCCTGCATTGTTAGGCCTACACAAAAACATGCTGAAGCCTGCAATCCCGCGAGTCGACCCTTCATCTCAACAGGGGCCGAGCTTGCAAAATTCAAGTCTTCATTGAGACAAACAAAGGACCGCATCCAGATTCTGTTCTTGCCAAGCTTCAAAGAAGACAAACTCGGCTGCTGCGCACAAGGGACTACGTCCTTCATCGCCAGAGCCCAGCCAGAGCTGACTGAAGCTCAAATTGCTCGTCGTATGCGTCGCCGCACTGCATATCGACAAAAGAGACTCGAGAAACAAAGAACCCAGCATTCTACTCTCCACGTCTCAAACAAATGGGTCGAAAAAGAAAGACCCGACCAATTCGTTGCAGTTCATATGGTTGGCAAAACCAAAAAACGCCAGAAGTCAGCAACCAAAATCAGTGTTAGACGTCCAGTGACTCGTAGAGTCTCTCGGACATGAACACATCTGGAGGAATCTTCCACTCCTCCAAGCCAAGGATATCGGAGTAGCCACTCCTCAGATTCTTCATCCAGAAGAATGAGCCCCAGCTCAGTCACCAGGACGATTTCTTCGTTCGAATCCTGAGGGATGAACGTCTTGGCTACAAGTTCTGAGCCACCTCCACAGCATGACGATGTAACTGCACGCATCCAGCAGTTGGAGCGAGGAAAGCAGAGAATTGAGACTCTGATGGAAAATTTGATTCTCACTCTACAGTGTCCACCACCTAACAATGAAACCCCTCCGAATCATGAAGATGATGAGGGCAATGCAGAAAACAATGAGTCTCGCGCCCTTACCAGAAAGGACGTGGACGATATCCTCGTAAAAGCAAAAGAAGAGGATACATTGAAGGAATATGGGATCAAGCCACCCTACCCTCTATGGATGGACTCGGTTCCGTTCCCTGCAAAATTCAAACAACCTACTCTCCAGACATATACTGGGAAAGGTTCAGCCAGACAGCATGTCATCCACTTCAAGATCCTGACAGGAGCTATTGCGGATCAAGATGCCCTCAAGATTCGCCTCTTCACAAGTACCTTAAAAGGTACAGCCTTTGATTGGTACTCCACTCTGCCGGAGAACTCCATCCAGAACTGGGCTATGCTGGAGACACGCTTCCTGACCCACTTCCAAGGTGAGGATCATCCTGTTACTATGGCTCAACTCTGCAGCCTAAAACAGGGAGAGAATGAGTCAACATACGACTTCATTCACAAATGGAAGGCAATGGTGTACAAATGCTCAGATGTACTGCCACAAGCGTCGCTGGTCGACATCTGCCGTAACAATATGAGAGCAAAAATCCGCTCCATGATTATTGGCAATAAATCAAAGAACCTGGGGGAACTCCTCGAAGCCTCCATGGAAGCTGAAATGGTGATCAAAGACCTCAACAGTTAGAAATCATCAAAGAAAGAGCCGCCTGCTGTTACAACCTCAAAACCAAAGAAAAAGGAGGTTCTCAATGTGCAGACTAAGTCAACTCCTCAGCAGCCAAAGAAACCTGAAAACAAAACTGCAGGTAAAAGGCCTGAACTCTCTGATGCCTTCAAAGAACGTGTAGAAAAGAAATATCCGTTCGATGAAGACATTGAAGAAATCTTTGAGGCTCTCCTAGCAAATGGCAAACTTATTTTGCCAGAGCCCAAAAGACCGGGAGATGTTGGCAAAACCAATGATCCCCGATACTGTCCATACCATCAGATGATCTCACATCCTTCAATCAATGCTTCGTTGTAAGAGAGAAGATCAATGAGATGTGGAAAAATGGAGTCATAATCTTTGATAAAAACTATGGCCCCGCCTCTGTCAACATGGTGTCATGTCGGCAAACTTCAAAGTCACCAAAGGAGAAGATCACTACTTCATTCAAGGTGATAAAAATGGCTCAAGCGTCCCAAGAATTGGTTCCCTATCCAACACCAGATGGACAACCTATATGGGTGCATCCCGATCTCCTAGATGATGAAAATTGGGAGATCGTCAAAATAAAGCCAACCGCTCAGCAGCGAAGGCAAGCCAAGAGACAGCTCCGCAAGCTCAAACGGCAGTAGAAGTCTCAACCAAAACAAGAAGTCCTTGAAAGAGCAGAAACTTCTTCCACTGCTTCACTAAGGACGACGGAAGAATCTCTTCCCAAAACCTCCAAGGCGGTAAGAAAATTCACTCTTGATGATTTCATGCCACCTCTATACAAAATTGAAAATGTGCAGGGGGCATCATACTCTTGCAACTCGGTAGTTGGATTCTCCATGAATGGATACGAGTCCAGTGATACTGCCAGTGATATAGATGAGTGGGAAGAATCCTTTGAAACAGGAGAATACCTCTCCGACGAGGAATGGATTCCCGAGTCTCATCTTATGCCAGTAATCTGGTATAACCCATTACAGCCACAAGGATCTTGGTCTGATGATGAAGAAGACCAGGACCCTGTTCAAGAAAACGCTGTCGATCCAGCACCAGCAAATGCTTCAGTGGAACCCAACATGGGCGAACCACAAGGGGCAAATGACGAAGAAGATTTGGCTCCCATGCCTGATCTTGAAGAATATGCAAGAATCTTGCAACATCTTGCCATAGAGCAGGAGCAGGATCGCATCAATCTTCGTCATGATCCAGAGCCGGAAGTCCCTGAAAATCAACGGGAACTTTCTCCCTCAACTCCTGAAAATGGAGAAAACAGTTGGATCGATGATCCTCTTACATCCAAGGATGAGTCTGATTCCCAACAGTCTACACTGGGGGCATCTCTTGTCAGGATAACCTGCAATGCAATAGCTCAGGACGACAGTGCCTCTGAAGCTTCCGAAGACACGTACTCCCCAACCGGTAACGTATCTTCCGGAGCAACATCCTCTCAGGTGACTTCCACTAAGATAACATCCTCTCAGCCCTCGTCTCCTGAAGTTGTGACATCGGAACTCAAGCCACTCCCGATTGATCATCTTGAAGAAACTTCTGCCAATGAAATCTTCTTCAATGAAAACTCAGTCAATTGGTCCCAGATACCCGATCTCACGGGCAATGTCTGGGCTAATAAAGAAAAGTTGCCGGCTACTATTCAGGACTTGTTCCCGGAAATTGCTCAATGCAACACAATCACTGAAGACGCCAATGCTGTTACAGAGACGTCCTTAGTAAAGGATCAACCTCTTGATCCTGAGAACGATCTTCCAAAAGAAGACCCTTCTGTAGAGGCTTTTGAAGTTGGTAGAGGTACCCGTTCTGGCCGGGATTACCATAAAAATTACAATCAACCCTCTTCTTCTTATGTAAATCCTTCGAGAAAACAAGATGTAAGCGCCCCAAGTGGCAACAATAATGAAAATGCAGGCCCGAAGGAGGCTTTCAAGTACGACTTGATTGAGCACTTCAAACACATACCTGCACGTCTGCACATCCTTGATCTATTACGAATGTCTCCACAAACTCGTGATAGTCTCATTTCAGAATTGCAAAGGCTGAATGCGGATGTCGACAAACATGCCCCACAAGTCCAACAAATTGAAATGGACTATAGGGTCAAAAAATCAAATACTCCCTCAAAGGGAGAAAAGAAGAAAACTGGGGGATCAAGCAATGAATGCCTTTCATTACAAAAAGCAGCAAGTGCAACAATTGTCTTCGACAAGGATGACCTCCTCCTAGGCGAAACAAAGCACAACCGACCCTTGTACTTTACGGGGTACGTCAAAGAAATGCCAGTACACAGAGTTCAGATCGATCCAGGTTCTGCACTCAACCTCATTTCTAGTTCGGCACTCGAAGAGCTGGGCATCCCACCTAGCAAACTGAGTCACACGTCCGTATCCATCTTCGGATATGACGGCAGTGCTCAAAGGCCTATCGGCAAAATCAGGTTCAAATTGCAAATCGGTGATCTTATTTCTGAAGTCACTATGTATGCAATAAGGATCCCTTTATGCTACAATATACTCCTTGGACGCCCCTGGATACATGAGAATGGTGTCGTCCCTTCAACTCTACATTAGTGCATCAAGTTTGTTGGCGACGATGGCCTGATACATCGAGTATTTGCAGACAAAAAGCCCTTCAAAGGCAGAGATGTCCATTTTGCAGATGCTCAAATGTATAAAGATGGAAAAGAAGAACAGGAGGAAAAAAAAATTCGCTTTGTCGACAGTCTCCAGAAAGATAAAGGCAAGGCTCCTCCGCAATCATCGGAGGAAAACAAACCCTCCACCAAACTTGAAGTAAGCGGTCAAGCTCCTTTCATCGTCTCCTTCAAATCTCCAAAGCCTTTGGTAATCACTACCAAAGCAAAGAAGACAAAACAAAAGACTGGGGGCAAGTTCACTGTCTCCTTTGTGTCTATTATGCATGACACAGACTCAGAGTCAGAGTCAGAAGATGACACAGCATCGAGCCAAGCTGATACTCAACGAGATCAGCACGCTCTCACTCCATTGGAGACACTTACAGACATAGAAGACCCTACGTCTGCTACCTTTGTTAGCCCGGCAACTTCGCCAGAAGAGAAAACAATCTTGTTCCACAGGTCGGGAGCATCTCCACTGAACTCTCTGCTTGAACCTTTCCAAAACGAAGGTATGCCTCAGCTATCCCTGTATAGTCCAATGGCACATGCTATCATGAGGAAAATGGGCTACGACGCTCAGAATCCGACTGGTTTGGGAGGCGGCCGTGATATTCTTACACCATTGGAACCCACCCTGACCAAAAGTCAACCAGAAGATTGGAAATTCCACCTTCAAAAAGGCAAGTCTTCATATGGGTTGGGGTATGATCCTACCGCTCCTATGAGACAGTTGACACCATGGCTGCAAAGTCGCTTTACCGACCAAGCCTCAACATCTCATGAAGACATCGATATCCCTGGATATCTCTTTGAGGAGTTACTCGTCAAAAATCCTGAAAGCTCCTCCAATCGGTATAATTTCTCTGATAATAGAGAGGAATTGCCCGATGACATAGACGAGCGGTTCTCTGTCCCAGAAGAATCATCGTCTCAAAAAGAAGTACCTTACTTCAACCCAATTCAGGCAAATGATTCGGACCATCTCATTGCAAGCCTTGAGAAGGATAGCATTGAGATTGATGCTGATCAAGAAGATTCATGGACAGAAACAGAGCCTCAGTCTGAAAATTTCTCTGGCACTCCAGAAGGTCTTGTTGAGTTGGAAGCCTCCGAAAATACTGTGGAGGAACCACCTTCAAACCTTCCGACAGAAGACCCTGTTCAAAAGATAGACTTGGGAACACCTGATAACCCACGTCCTGTATTCATAAGCAAGAATATAAAGGATGATGAGTTACCCGAGTATATCTGTTTTCTTCGTGAGTTCGCAGATTGCTTTGCATGGTCTTATGCCGAAATGCCTGGCTTGGATCCCAAAGTAGCAGTCCACAAGCTCAACTTGCAAAAAGAAATCAAGCCTATCAAACAAGGCCAAAGGAGATTCCGTCCCGACGTGATGGAAAAAATTGAACAAGAAGTTCAGAAACTCAAAAATGTTGGCTTCATCCGCGAGGAACAGTATCCTGAATGGTTGGCCAACATTGTCCCCGTGACAAAGAAAAATGGGCAGATTAAGGGTCTGTATCGACTACAGAGACCTGAATAATGCATGTCCTAAAGATGAATTCCCGCTCCCCATACCAGAGGTGATGATTGACAACACCTATAGATTCGAGCGAATGACATTCATGGATGGATTCTCTGGTTACAACCAGATAAAGATGCATCCTGAAGTTGAAAGGCATACATCATTTCGGACACCATTCGGCGTGTATTGCTACACTGTTATGCCGTTTGGCCTGAAAAATGCAGGTGCAACATATAAGAGGGCTATGATGAAAATATTCCAAGATATGCAGCACAAGACGGTCGAATGCTATGTTGACGACCTCGCCATAAAAAGCAGAAGAAAAGAAGACCATCTCAATGATCTTCGAGAAGTCTTCCTCCGACTTCGCAAACACAAATTGCGGATGAATCCACTAAAGTCCTTCTTCGGTGTCTCATCGGGTAAGTTTCTCGGGTTCATAGTATGGAAAGCTGGAATAGAACTTGACCCCACCAAAGTTAAGGCTATCCTGGAAATGCCATCTCCCAGAACCCTAAGAGAATTAAAAGGGCTTCAAGGAAGGCTGGCCTACATTCGACGGTTCATCTCCAATCTATCAGGAAAATGCCGTCCATTCTCTCGCCTGATGAAGAAAGGCGTGGACTTTGTCTGGGATGCTGAATGTGAAAGTGATTTCAAGACATCAAAGCATACCTCATCAAACCTCCAGTGCTGGCTGCCCCCACAACTAGAAAACCATTTATCTTTTACACAAGAGCTCTCGATCACTCTTTGGGTGCTATGCTCGCACAAGAAAACGACGACGGAAAAGAAGCTGCTCTATATTACCTTAGCCGCATGATGGTAGGTGCAGAGCATCGCTACTCCCCAGTCGAAAAAGAATGCCTTGCAGTAATGTTCGCTGTACAAAAGCTGCGTCACTATCTGCTGTCGAACACAGTCTACCTGATTTCGAGGATCAACCTCTTAAAGGTCCTTGTCACAAAAGCAGGTTCTCTCAATGCCTGACTGGCAAAATGGTCCATCCTTCTATCACAGTTTGATATTAGGTATGTACCACAAAAAGCAATCAAAGGCCAAGCTCTAGCAGACTTCCTCGCAGAGCATCAATTGCCTAAAGATTCTCCACTCAGGGATGATCTCCCAGATGAATTTGTCTACAATGTAGAAACTTCCTTATCAAATGCTTCCTGGGACATGTACTTTGACGGTGCAACCAGGACAAATGAAAAAGGAAAGCAAATATCGGGAATCGGCATCCTCTTTGTCAGCCCCGACAAATACATGATTCCACATGCCTTCTCACTAATGGAACCATGTTCAAATAATGCAGCTGAGTACCAAGCCCTGATTGTTGGATTGGAACTCGCCCTCGAATCTGGCATCACCACGCTGGAAGCTTTTGGAGACTCTCAACTGGTCGTCAACCAGATGAATCAGAAATATGAAGTCAGGAAGCCTGATTTACTACCTTACTATAATAAGGCGCAGTCGCTTCAACAAAAATTCAACATCTGTCACATCACCCACATCCTCAGAGGTGAAAATATCTGTGCAGATGCCCCGGCTAGACTCGCCGCATCCATGGCAATCCAAGAAGGGGAAAGCATGCAAGTCACAGTGTGTCAAAGAAGGATTCTCCCTCCTCTCAACACACACCAAGCAGTTGCTGAATGCCACCAAGTGGTTGGAAGTCGGATGTCCATCCTCAAACCTCCGATAGGCGACTGGAGAGATCCGTTCATTGATTACATCATGTTCGGAATCCTACCTGAAGATCCAAAAGAACGGGTAAGCATCTAAAGACGAGCCCCAAACTTTCATTTGGATATACCTTCAAAAGCACTTTATAGAAAATCCTTCAACGGAGTACTCCTACGCTGCTTATCACAACAAGAGGCTGAAGAAACTCTCGAAGAAGTACATGCTGGTCTTTGTGGAGCCCATCAGGCTGGCCCTAAGCTCTACAACCAGATAAAAAGGCTAGGTTATTATTGGCCTACCATAGTAGCTAATGCAATACAATCTGCCAAGCGCTGCCAAAAATGCCAGATTCACGGAGATTATGTCCACATGCCTCCAGAATGGCTACATCCAACAGCAATCTCATGGCCTTTCGAAGCCTGGGGTATGGACATCATAGGTCCTATTTCTCCCCTATCAAGCAAAGGTCATCGCTTCATCTTCGCCGTTATGGATTATTTCTCCAAGTGGTCAGAAGCATTTGCGCTTAGCGAAATGAAGACTTCATCAGTCCTTCAGTTCTTGCGCACCAACATTATTTGTCGCTTCGGCATACCTAAAAGATTCGTCCATGATAACGGACCACAATTCCGGGATCACAGATTCTATAGGTTCTGCGACAAGTACAAAATCCAAAGTTGTCCTTCGACTCCATATAATCCAGCAGCGAAGGGACTAGCAGAAGCCTTTAACAAGACACTCTGCAAAATTCTCAAGAAAATGGTCTCTAGTCACAAAAGAGACTGGGGCGACAAACTACTAGAAGCTTTATGGGCCTATCGAACCACCGTTCGAGGACCAACCCATAGCACACCATTCTCTTTTGTCCATGGATGCGAAGCTGATGTCCCTTTGGAAGTACAAATTCCTTCCTTAAGGGTATCTTTGCAAAATGACATGATGCAAGAAAGCAATGTCAAATTGAGACTCCAGGAGCTGGATAATCTCGATGAAAGACGACTCGAAGCTTTACAAAGCATTGAGTTGTACCAAGCACGAATGGAAGGATCTTTCGACAAAAAGGCCAGGCAACGCGCCTACAAAAAGGGTGACTTGGTTCTTGCAGTAAAAAGACCCATAGTCTTCGCCCACAAATCCAAAGGCAAATTCGAACCAAAATGGGAGGGACCCTTCGTCATCGACAAAGTCTTCTCCAACGGTGCATACGCTCTTCTAAACATGGAAGGAGACAGATGTATGCTACCCATCAACGGCAAGTTCTTAAAGCGGTACTACCCTTGAAGACTTCCTCAAACGGGTCAGAGCAATATCTACACGGCTAAAACGTATTTCCAAGGTACTTGCTCGTCAAACCCACCCCTTTTGAAATTTTCATCTTTATGTTGAAATTTCCAAAAAAAAAACAATCTCTCAAAACAATGCCTGCTTTCATCGTTTCATTGTTCACAAAAAAAAAAAAAATCATCAAATCCAAAAATCTAAGTTTAGGAGCCTCTTCCCATACTTGACTAAAATTTTCGATCCTTGAACCCAAAGTTCATGGTTTGAAACAAAAATCGGGACTTAGGAATTTTCACCCTAGACCGCCTCGGCTTTTACAACCAAAATAGTTTTAAGTCAAAATTTATGACTTTCGCTTCTTTAAACAAAATTTTGGTTTAAAAAAAAAAAAAAAACCGGAAGGATGCGAACCCCATTCGATACTTCCAAAAACCCAAAATCACAAGGAAGCGAACCCCGTTCGATACTTGCAAATTTCAAAAATCGTGGAGAAGCAACAAACCAGTTGATATCCACAACCCAAATTTCAAAAATCTTGGAGATGCAGCATACCAGTTGCTATCCACAACCCAAATTTCAAATGGTTCGAGAAAACCTCAAATTTCAAAAATGGCGGAGAAACGACATCAAGTCAGTACCCGCAAAACCAAAAGTTTTGGGAAAAGCAGGGAAGCGACGCTTAGTCGATATTTGCACCCCAATTCGCGAGGAAGCGACATTCCATCGATACTCGCAAAACCTAACCCGCGAGGAAGTGACATTCCATCAATACTCGCAAAACCGAATGAGCAAGGAAGTGACATTCCATCGATACTTGCAAGACCATTCAGCGGGGAGGCGACATTTAGTCGATACCTGCATTTTGAAAACCAAAGCTCGGCTATAAACGCCAAAATCCGGCTATAAACGCCAAAATTCGGCTATAAATGCCAAAATAAAAATTTTTCGGCTATAAACGCCAAAATCGGCTTTCATACCAATAAAACAAAACTTGGTTTTCAAAAAACTCGGCTATAAATGCCAAAATCTGGCTATAAACGCCAAATCTGGCTATAAACGCCAAAATCTGGCTATAAATGCCAAAATTCGGCTATAAATGCCAAAACAAAAATTTTTCGGCTATAAACGCCAAAATCGGCTTTCATGCCATCTCAAAATCGGCTCTCATGCCACAAACAAAATTTTTGGCTCTCATGCTATCCCAAAATTCGGCTATAAATGCCAAAAAAAAAAAAAATCGGCCATAAACGCCAAAATCTGGCTAAAAATGCCAAAATTCGGCTATAAATGCCAAGACAAACAAAACAAAATTCGGCTTCTATGCCATTCTAAAATTCGGCTTTCACGCCATCCAAAAATTTTGGCTCCCATGCCGCAAAACAAATTTTGGCTCTTACGCCACAAAATTAGGCTTTCTCGCCATCCAAATTTTGGTTTTCAAACCATCAAAAAAAAAAAAAAAAAAAAACCAGGCTTTTCGCCACAAAAATTGGCTTTCATGCCCAAATCAACTCTTTGACAAAAGATTTTCACAGAATGACAACCTTTTGATCAAATTCTTAAACAAACATTCCCATCAAACTTTTGCTCAAAATTGTTTTCATCAAAAAATGATTTAAGTGAAAGGAAGAGGATACAAAAATATCGTACCGAAACTGTTTATACATAGAGGTACAAAAAAAAAAAAGAAGAAGAAGGAAAAAGAGTTTGTTACAACCCAGGAGCTCAATCCGACATGGTTTTCAACCAAAGATTCAACTCCTCAAGCAGACCCTCGGCCTTGACCTCCAAAGTCTTTAGGCCACGCTCCTTCAAAATGTCCCCATAAAACGCGGCCGAATGCCGTGACCCATCTGCAGCACGAGGAAGCTCTTCCCAGAGGACTTGCCACTGGTCATGCTCCTGAGTCTTCCTCCGGACATTACCTTCAGCTTCCTCAACCTGGCGAATGAGAGTCCCCTCTTTGTCACGAGCCTCCACAATGGCGGTCCATTTGGCAGCAGCCTTTTCCTCTAAAAGATCAAGACGTTGCCTAGCCTCAACGAACTCCTTATCAAGGCGGTCCAAGTCTTGCTTCAGCCCCATGATGGATAACTCGGTAACGTTCTTCTCCCGAACGATCTGCCTCCGAGTCTTCGTGACCTCAGTCAGCTCAGCTTTGACTTTGCTGGAAGGTTTTATGAACATCTCATCAAAGAAGTCACCATCTGGGAAACTCTTGGTCTCAGTCCATTTGTTCCCCAAGGTGATGATCTCCTCAACAAAATCCTTGGCACTTGCAATGTCCAGACCGACTTCTTTGCTATCAGCGAGGATGTCCTGCACATGCTTGATCATGCCAAAACCAGCTTCCAAATGACCTGAAGAAAGAGTCTCAACCCATGAGCTCAAGACAGTCTTCAACACCTTCCTAGCATACTGAAGGTGCGGTGCAGATGAGGATTCGCCATGCTCTGGTGCCCGACTACCCACGTCATGCTCCATTGGAAGAGTAATCAATAAACTCTTTCCAACGGAAGAAGCTGACTCATTGAAAGTGGAATAAGCCCCTACTTCTGTATCAGCCAAAGGTATCCCCTGTTCTGGCTCTGAGGAAGACGGAGGAATCTCTCCTGCTGCTTCACAATCTGTCAAAAAAAAAAAAGAAAAAGACGAAAAGGTATGAATATAATCTTGTCAAAAGTATATCAAGATTATTATTGCAAGTATACCTGCTTCGACGACTGGCGGAGTACTCTCTGCCTCTTTGAGCTCATCCGAAGCATCGTCAAAAGTTGCCTCCATGGATGGCTCGAAATCGTCGGAATCCTCTGGCAAGTCAGCTACATGTTAGCAAATGACAGCAAAAGAACAAAAAAAAAAAGAAAGCAAAAGCCAAAGCAAATCATACCAAGTGAAGGTTCTGGAACCACTCCAGAGTCCCTGGGCTCTTCCTCAGATGCCACGACTGGATCCGTCATCGCCTCATCGACAGGAACCTCAGGCCTCACCAGGTCATCATCCTCTGCTAAAAAAAAAAAAAAAGAAGCAGCGGATCAAAACAAAATCTTTCATAAAAAAAAAGGAAGGAAGAAACAAAAGGAAAGAAAGGGGATCATACCAGCTATCTCCTCTTCTCTGCTTCTCTTCTCCGGAGGCTCGTCAGCATCCTCAGACACCTCCTCAGCAATGGTGAGAGGAACTTCGAGATCAGAAGGACTATCGTGCCGCCTCATGTTACGGCGTTGTCTTCTCCTCCTCTTGCCTCGGTGGGTCAATCTGCTCGACGATCCTGCCCCACTATCAACATCAGGCCTCTCACAAGAGTCCTCACTGGATGGTCTACTTTTCTCAGTAGACTCCATGGAAGCCTTCGTATGCTCTGCCTGTATCATAGCATCGATCTCGGCCTCCTCCTTTTCCAGCTGCCTTAAGACATCACCAGGAATCCCTTGTGCAGCTTCTGATCTGATGATGTCCTGCCCGTTGAGAAAACCTATCTTGTGCTTCTCTCCAAAAAGGAAGGCCAAAACTTCCTCCGGACGGACACCATCCGATTTGCCAAGACTCTTCCCAGGAGATTGCTTAATATCGAGCTCTTTCTTGGAAAGCCCCCGGTACATTGAAAAGCTCTCCACGAACCACTTCGTGAAGCCAGCAGTCCGGAAGGTGGGCAGCTCAGGATAAGGAATCATGGCGGTAGTGTCCTCTGCACTGTAAAAAGCCCATGCATTTCTCCCATCCTGCAGACCTCCAAAACGCTCCACCATACTCGAAGGCGCTCCAACAACGCCTTGAGAGAAGCCAAGTTACAACGCAAAACGCGAGGGGACATACGGTTGGACGTCGACGAAAAGATGTCTGCGGTACACCATCGTACCAACCCGTATGTTGAAGAGCCACCTCTTCTCCGTGTCTGTCAAAGCATAGTGTCTTCCCGACCCTGCCCTTGTCGAATCACGGGAGACACCAAAGTCAAAAGCCTTCTTCCGCAAGCCCGGAGAAAGCTTCACTGAAGACTGCCCAATCTCGACGTCCCTAAATCGTCGGATCCTTAAACGGGCAGATAAAAGTGATTCGTGAACGGCTGTCCCTCTAGCCAAACGAATCATAAAGGGATCTTCGTCCTGTGCAACTCCCAAACAATGGAAGCTGGGATAGTGGTATACATACCACGAATAGAAGATGTGGACAGAAAACACCCTGTTCATGGGAAGCCCAAATCGAACCAAGAAAGCAGCAGCCTGCAGTTCGGGACATAAATAGGAGTAAAGAGCAGGTACTAAAGCCAGCCCTCTCCAAACGCCATCTGACAAGCCGGAAAAATACAGTGCGGCCTGATGTGCGTTCCATCTCCTCCAGCAAAAACAGCCTCACCCAGCCAGTAAGTGAGGTAAACAGCGAGATCTCTCCGCAACGCAATGTCAGGACAAATGGCATCCGTACTTGCGAAGAACTTCTTCAAATCTTCTCGCATAGCAGTGATCTTCTTCAAACTTGATGCTTTAGCCCTGACATCCTGGGCCATGACATCAGAAGAATCCCCGCTGTCAAAAAAGTTGGAACTGCAACTTCTCCAACTACTAGATCTAACTTTCGAGCCCTCCTTCTCCTTAAAAAAATCATAGAAGGCAACGAGCTGAAAGTACACAAGCCTAAACTCCTCAGACTGCTCCTCAAGGACGCTGTCAATAGGCATAAACTCCTCATAGAGTTTGCCGAGGATAGGCAATCCGGTGATGGCGCTCAGCTCCTTCAAAGAAAAACCAATCTCAGCATTCGTCACAATGAAGGTGTTGGTTTGTGGAAGGAATGACTCCAGCATGGCCATGAAAGCCTCATCGGAGAAAACGACGGTTTGCCGAAAAGTGCGAACCGCGTCAAAAATCTCGGCCTCCCGAAGAACGGCCTCACCAATCCTCAAGGTGTGATCAGTCCATGACTCCCAGCTCGAGTCAGCACTGAAACGGCCATGAAGTCGAAAAGGCTTCACCCAATTACTGCCGTCACCCCGAAAAGCGCCAAGGCCCACCGGTCTCAAATCGATCGATAGATGATCAGAACCTTGGTAGCCACTGGCTGGCATCAACATGTCCATACGGACAGGTGGCTTCTCTGCAGAACCAGAAGGTCCACCAATAAAAACCCCGGTCTTGATCACACTGGTCCTTGATGGAACGCGCTCCGAGGCGCCGTGGGGCGGCTACCGGGGTCGGCGGAACGTGGGAGTCCGTCGGGTCCGGCCCTTTCGCGCCCTGGCGGGCCTGAAGCGTGCATCAACATTTCTTTGTGTGGGTGTGTCAGATTTTCTATTTAACGTGGAATTGCAAGTGGTAATCCGGAGATCAACCTTCGCAAGTAAAAAGGAAATCAACTTCTTTCAAGTTTTCCATTGCACAAATATTTAAGAAAAGAGACATTTTCTTGATTTGCCGTGAAAGGCGATTTTGTTTGGCATTTATAGCCGATTTTGTGGCGTTTATAGCCGATTTTGGCGTTTATAGCCGATTTACAATTCTTATCAATAATGAAAGACAAGAGTTGTGATTTTTTGTCTCTTTAGAAAAATACAAACTACAATGAAAAGCAAGAAAAGGAAGATCTAACTTTTCAGGAGATTGTGGGGGACTCGTTCAGATTGACGGTCGCAAGCCATGTATGGGCTTCGCCATCATCCATGCAGATGAGAACAGAAGATGCTCTTGATTCGCTTGGCTTGGCTATAACCTCAGGTTTTTAGAGGACAAAGACCAAGAGAAAGTCCTATGTCCAATAAAAAGCTAAGTGGACGGGCTGAAAAGCCACGTCTAAGCCATTGGAGGCAGCGGGAGAAGGCAAGGACCTTGGGGGGGGGGGGTGCCCCCCAAGGGACTTTTGTCACCTTGTAGTGGTGGCCGGTGCAGAACTTCAGCAGAGTTTTTCTCTCTTTTTCTTTCTCTGGATTCTTTCCGCTCTCTTCCGATCCGATCTCTTTTTTTTTCTGATCTGATCTTTTTTTCTGATTTCTCTCTCTTTTTTCTGATCCTGATTTCAATGGAATGCTCTCCTATTTATAGGCTTTTGGTAGCCATTTAGGAGAGTTTATGGGCTTTAATGGCTTTAATGGGAGGAGTTACAAGATTTATTTCTTTGATTTTGTAACTCATTTTTCCTTGAATCTGATTGGCCGATGGAGATAAGGGCTTTTAATCACCTTAATTACCATAATGGGAGGAGTTTCATGGGTTAAATGCCATGAATCAATTGACTTGTAACTCCCAAATGCTTGCTTCTGATTGGGCCGTCCAAAGAAATGAATTAATGACTGCAATAAAGCTAGTCAATTAACCACATTAATTGGTCGCCGAGCAGTCGAAGAGTTGCGGGCCATGCCGTGTCTTCTGGAATTCTTCTGGCGATGATCATCGATGGATCTTCATGCTGATCGACATCGGATGAACATGTAACTTCAGACAGTGATAGCTAAGAGCGGGCCGGTGACATCTGTCCTGTCGATTTTTCGATTGATCGGGCGGAAAGTACACTTTTTTGGTCGACCGGTTGGCGATCAATGTTGATTTTGATACTTTTGGAGGTTGACCCGTGATTTTGACGGATGTCGGCGGACATGAGTCAATTTCAAGCACTAAAAATCACATTTTCAGGAAACCACAGGGGCCAAAGTGCGCGAAACGCGAAAAAGGACGGAAAAATGGGTCACCGGCGAAAAATCCGGTGACCCGGACTTCCATGGTCGCCAGCGACCATAGGCCATGGTCGCAGGGGCCTGCGACCTTGGCCCAGGGTCACAGGGGCCTGCGACCCTGGGGGAATTTTCCCCTTCGGAGCCCGTTTTGCAGTCGTTTTGAGGTCTTTTTCGTCGCCGTTTCTTCTGTATTTTTCCTGACATTTCTTCTCATTTATTGGCTTGATTTCCCTGTAGAAAACTTGATGAGAATCCTTGCATTTTTAGAGTGCAAAGTTTCTAATTTTCCGGGAAAGCCGAAGACTTTGTCGCGTAGAGCTGCTGATTTTCCGCTAGAAGCTGAAACTTGGTCAAACGATGTCGGAATGACCTGACATTTGAGGTGAAGCCTCCTGAGCAATAAATAAGACCAACCATAGGCTTTTGTTTGAGTTTTGAAGCCGTTTGGGGTCCCGTCGACGCTTCACTTGATTTTACTGCGGGGAAAATGCCGAGCTTTGATATGTGGCCAAACGATGTCCGATTGACCTGAAATTTGATGGGGAGCCTATTGGAGTCATTTTGAGACGTTCCATGGGCTCCGTTTTGGATGTCATGGTCCCGGGTTGCTCCGCCGCCGGTAGGCTTGATTTTCTCTCGGAGCATCGAAACCTGGTCAAACGTTGTCAGAATGACCTGAAATTTGACGTGCAGCCTTTTGGAAGCATGTTGAAGCCACTCATGCACTTGGTTTGATGAGCGAAGGCTTCGGTGGTTCCCGCCGCTGGGAGGCTTGATTTTGTTGCTCGAGCATTGATGGAGGGTCAAACGTTGTCGGTTTGACTTGAAATTTGGCATGGAGCCCTTTTGAGACATGCTGGAGTCATCTGTAGGCTCTGATCGAAGTTTTGACGTCTCCGATGATGTCGCCGCCTGAGAGCTCCTGTTTAGCTGTCGGAGAAGTGAAGTTAGGCCAAATGTTGTCGAAATGGCCCGAAACTTCATGTGTACTCTTCTCTTGGCTATCTTGAAGGATCTTGCAGTTTTTGTTTGATTCTGACAAGATTTGATTTTTTGGAGAAATTGCATTGCCTATTTATGGCAGGTTGCGACTTCATGCAGCTTTCTTGATGTTGAAGAGGCAAAGTGACATTTTTGGTGTCAACAAATGCCCCCTCGAGGTACAGCGACGAGTTGCTTGACTTTTGTAGTCGATGTGCCTCGAAGAGATTTTTGAAGGAGAGCTTGTGTCTTGACCAAGAGTCTTTGAGCAATCCTTTCTTTGGTAGAGTAGCCTTTGAGCTTCCAGGGGAATTTTATGGTAATGAAAGGAATCAAATACCATCTCGAGGCAAAGTTTTGAAGATGACATCAGGGATGTGGATTTGTGCTTTTGTTTTTGACCTTGTGACCTAACAAGCTGTATGTGGCAGGTTAGGGGGTCGGGTTTTGGTTTTGATCTTGCAGACCTAACAGGCTATATGTGGCAAGTTAGGAGATCATGATTTGGTTTTTGGTTTTGGTCTTGTGACCTAACAAGCTGTACGTGGCAAGTTAGGGGACCAGGCTTTGGTTTTTGGTCACTCTTTGGGACTGTGTGGGTCCATTGGAGTGGTTTGGATTTTTGTGGAATGTCAATTTCAAGATTTTGGCTCAATTTGGTATATGAGGCTGGATGGTTTGATTTTTGGAAGCTCATGGGGCTTGGAATTTTTGTATGGTTCAATCAACTCAAAAGAGGCATGGAACCATTTTTGTATGCTCTTGGTAAGAGGGATTTTTTTCTGACTAAAAGCCCATTTTTTTTTTTTTTAGTGCCTAGGTGGTCAAACCTGGCTCATATGGGCTAACCCATGGGACCTTAAGCTTTTTAGGATGGCTTAGATCACATGTGGGGCCATTTTTGTAAAGAATATCTAAAGATATCTCATTTGGATAGAGAATATCTAAAAATAGCTTTATGGGAGAGAATCTCTCATATTCCCTTAATTTGGGAGAGAATATCTCAAGGTATCTTTCTTTTTGGGAAAGAATCTTCAATATCCTTTTTTGTTGGAGAGAATCTCTCATTTGATTGATTTTGGGAGGAAATCTCTCAAAGACATCTTTCTTTTTGGGAAAGAATCTTTCTAATTCCTTCTCTTTTGGTAAGGTTACTAATTAGTAGCACTTACCTTTCCTTTTTTGTTTCCTTCTTTGATTTGCTCTCTCCTATAAAAGCAAAGGAAGGTAGGATCTCTTGCTCTTATTGCTTTCTTTTGCAACAATCTCAAGAGAGCTCCAAGACCAAGAGTGCTTCTTCTTCAAGGATCTTCAAGCTTTTTCCTTCTTCTTCTCCATCAATGGCTTCAAGTAAGTTTTCTTTCTTTTTCTTTCAAGAAAACTCCATGTAGAGAATAGGATGGAAAAAAAAGTTTCTCTTCTATTTTTTTTCTTTCTTCTTTTTTTTTTTCTTTCTATTCTTCTTCTCTTTTTTTTTTCTTTTCTTTTCCACGTGATTTCTGTTTTTTTTTTTTTTTTTTTTTTGTGCTGTTTTCTTTCTTTTTTTTTTTTGAGAAAGTTTCTTCCTTTTTTTTGTTCTTTTCTTTCACCCCCTTTTTTTTTTTTGGAAAGTTTCCCCCTTTGTTTTTTTTTTTTTTTCTTTTCTTTCTCCCTTTTTTTTTTTTGAGAAAGATTCTTTTTTTTTTTGCTCATCATGATAATGCGTTTTTTATGCAAATCTAGATGTTCATGCATGTACTTTTTGTAGATTGAGCATGATAGCATACCTGAAAATCTTTGCAAATTTGGGAATTTGGAGCTCGCAGCGATGTTGAGCCCTTCTTGATTTTGCGGAGATTTTGAGGTTTCGAAAGTTTGTAGTTTCGGAGCTCGCAATGATGTTGAGCCCATCTTCAAAACTTTCTATTTCTTTTGGGGTATTTCCCTTTTCTTCGGAATTGCCCCGGAACCATGCCAAAATTTCACCAGATTTACTTTTAGCGAAATTCTGTTATTTTGATGATGATCTTTTTTTTTCTTTTCCAACCTTTGCAGGTGGTTCCTCCAGAACGAACAAGGGTAAAGAGCCTGCTACAAGCGTACCTCGTCGATCCGCCAGATCTTCTAATGTGGCCGTTCAGCAGGCCTGGGAGAAGGTCCAGTTTGTGGAAAGAAATCTTGAAGAGTGCGACTCTCTCAACAGAGATGAGATGAGACAGCGATTGATCGCTCTCAAGGATGAGGAGTTCTATAAGATCATGGTAAGCAACCGTCCTTGGGTTATGGACGATCTGAGGGTTTTGCCCAAGCCTACCTTCTTCTTTGGAGATGCAGTCCCTGACGACTTGACATACCAAAGGAGATGTTTTCAGTTCTCTTACACAGTAGATGGTGAGGAGAGAACTATTTCTACCCGGTCGTCTTTTGACCGGACCATCTCGATCCTGAGCCTTTCTCCCACGTGCCCTAAGAGGGAAGATCCTCCGAGCTGGGTGAAGAGGACCAGTGTGATCAAGACCGGGGTTTTTGTTGGTGGACCTTCCGGTTTTGCGGAGAAGCCACCTGTCCGTATGGACGTGTTGATGCCAGCCAGTGGTTACCAAGGTTCTGATCATCCATCGGTCGATTTGAGACCGGTGGGCCTTGGCGTTTTCAGCGGTGACGGCAGTACTTGGGTGAAGCCTTTTCGACTTCGTGGCCGTTTCAATGCTGACTCCGATTGGAAGTCATGGACTGACCACACCTTGCTGATTGGGGGCGCCGTTTTGAAGGAAGCCGGGATTTTTTACGCGGTCCGCGCTTTTAGGGAGACCGTGACTTTTTCCGATGATGCCTTCATGGCTATGTTGGAGTCTTTCCTCCCTCAGACCAATACCTTCGTTGTCACGAACGGTGAGATTGGTTTTTCTCTGAAGGAGTTGAGTGCTATTACTGGATTGCCCATCCTTGGCAAACTCTATGAGGAGTTCATGCCGATTGACAGCGTCCTTGAGGAGCAGTCAGAGGAGTTCAGGCTCCTATACTTTCAGCTCATCGCCTTCTATGATTTTTTGAAGGAGGGCTCGAAAGTGAGATCCAGCAGTTGGAAGAGTTATGGCTCTTCATTCTTCAACTTCTTTGACAGCAAAGAGTCTTCTGATAGCATGACCCGGGAAGACAGGAAGAAGACTTCGGCCATGCAGGAAGAGTTGAAGGGTTTCTTCGCGAGCACAGATGTCATTTGTTCTGACATTGCACTGCGGAGAGATCTTGCTGTTTACCTCACTTATTGGCTAGGTGAGGCTGTGTTTGCTGGTGGAGATGGGACGCACATCAGGCCGCATTGTATTTTTCCGGCTTGTCAGATGGCGTTTGGAGAGCGGCTTGCTTTGGTGCCAGCTCTTTACTCCTACTTGTGTACCGAACTGCAGGCTGCTGCTTTCTTGGTTCGGCTTGGGCTCCCTATGAGTAGGGTATTTTCAGCCCATATCTTTTATTCGTGGTTTGTATACCACTGTCCTGGCTTCCACCAGCTGGGTGCTGCACAGGATGATGATCCTCTGATGATTCGATTGGCTAAGGGAAAAGCCGTATCCGAATCACTTTTGTTTGCCCGCATGAGGATCCGACGGTTCAGGGACGTCGAGATGGGGCAGTCTTCAGTGAAGCTTTCTCCGGAGTTGCGGAAGAAGGCTTTTGATTTTGGTGCCTCCCGAGACTCCACCAGAGCAGGGTCAGGAAGGCATTACTCTTTGACCAATGCAGAGAAGGAGTGGCTTTTCAGCATATGAGTCGGCACGATGGTGTACCGCAGACATCTTTTCGTCGACATCCAGCCGTATGTACCTTCTCGCTTTGCGCTTCAGTTGGGCTTCTCTCAAGGCGTTGTTGGAGTGCCTTCGAGTATGGTGAAGCGTTTTGGGGGTTTGCAGGATGGCAGAAATGCATGGGCTTTTTATAGTGCTGAAGACACTACTACCACGATCTCTTATCCTGAGCTGTCGACTTTCCGAACTGCCGGCTTCACGAAGTGGTTCGTGGAGAGCTTTTTGGCATATCGGGGGCTTTCCAAGAAGGAGCTTGATGTAAAGCTGTCTTCGGGGAAAGGTACTGGAAGGTCGGATGGCGTTCGGCGAGAGGAAGTTTGGGCCTCCCTTTCTGGAGAGAAGCACAAGATAGGCTTTCTCGGTGACCAGGGCGTCATTGGTTCTGAAGCTGTTCGGGAAGTACCTGATGAGGCTTTGGAGCAGCTGGAACAGGAGGAAGCTGAGCTCGACGCTTGGATGCAAGTGGCACAGAGGCGAGCTTCCGCGGAGTCTACTGGCGAGAGCAGACCATCCAGTGAGGAGCCAAGTGAGAAACCTGACTCTGATAGTGGGGCGGGTTCTTCTAGGAAGCGAACCCGTAGAGGTAAGAAGAGGAGGAGTCATCATCACAGCGAGGGGCCACATGAGGACTCTCCTGACATGGAAATCCCTCTTACCATCAACGAGGAGGTGCCAGAGGCTGTCGACGAGCCTCCAGAGAAGAGGAGCCGTGGAGAAGAGACCATTGGTGAAGGTATGATTCTTCCTTTTTCGTTTTCTACTTCTTTAATGGGGCTTTCCATGTTCTGATTTGTTTTCTCGCCCTGCTGCTGCTTTTTTTTTTTTAGCAGAGGATGAAGACTTGGCGATGCCTGAGGTTCCGACCGATGAGGCGGTGATGGAGCCGGTTATGGCATCTGAAGAAGAACCGAGGGACTCTGGAATGATTCCAGAATCTCCAATTGGTATAACTTCTTTCGCTTTCTCTTTTCTTTTTTTTTTTTTGCCTGCGACTTGATTTGCTAACATTTTTTCTTGTCAGCTGACTTGCCACAGGATTCCGATGACTTTGAACCATCAATGGACGCAAATGTTGATGATGCTTCCGATGAGTTCGTGGAGGAAGAGAGTGTTCCGCCAGTCGTCGAAGAAGGTACTTTGTAGTGATGACCCTGATGATTTTTCTTTAACAGGATCATATTCATACCTTTTTGTGTTTCATTTGCAGGTTTTGAAGTGACAGAAGAGAGTCCATCGCTTTCTTCAGAACCAGAGCAAGGGATGCCAGAGGTCGATCCGGAGGTAGAGACTCGTACAACCAGTTCTGACGCGATAGAGGAGATACCTCATGCTGAGATTCCTTCTCCAGTGGCTCCAAGTGGAAAGAGTTCCTTTGTTACTCTTCCAATGGGACATGACATGAGCAGCCGATCAGCGGAGAAGGGTGAACCTTCATCCAGTTCGTCTCTTCAATTTGCGAAGAAGGTGCTGGCTCGGGTTTTGAGTTCTTGGATCAAGACTCTCCTTTCTGGACACTTGGAGGCAGGATTTGGCATGATCCCACATGTACAGGAGATTCTGACCGACACCGAAGAGGTTGGTCTGGATGTCACAGGTGCCAGGGCGATCGTTGATAGGATCATTGCACTGGGTGACAAGTGGTTTGAGACCATGGATTTCCCTGACGACCAATTCTTCAAGGAGATGTTCTTGGACCCTGCTGATAAGGCTAAGTCTGACCTGAGTGAGGCTACACAAAGCAGGAAGCAGGTAGTCCGAGAGAAGAACAAGGAAGAGCTAGTCATCCTTGGATTAAAGCGCGACCTTGACGTCCTTGATGGAGAGGTCGAAGTGGCCAGGAAGCATCTCGAGCAATTGAAGGCACAAGTTGATGCTAAGTGGACTGCTATAACAGAGGCTTGTGACAGGGAGAGTACTCTGATTCGCAGGGTTGCAGATGCCGGTCAAGTTCTCGAGAGGAGGACTCTAGAAAACGAACAATGGCAAACTGCTGGGGAGGAGCTTCCCGGTGTTAAAGAAGGGTTACGGCATTCGCCGGCATCTCATGGCAAGTTCCTGAAGAAGCGTGCCTTGGAAACTCTGACGGCTGATGCCAAAAGTTTGCTTAAGGAGCTGAAGCTTTGGCTGGAGACCATTTTTGGCTGAGCTCCTGATTTTTTTTTTATAGTAGAAACTACTCTTCTTTTTTTTGGTACTTTTTTTTTGCAGTGCTTGTGAACACTTTTTTCTTCTTTTTTTGGTACCATATGTATTTTTTTGGTACTCTTTTTTTTTTTTTGTAGTGCTTGTGAACACTTTCCTTTTTTTTGCTTTGGTACCACATGTATTTTTTTGGTACCTTTTCTTTTTTTTTTTGTGTTCCCTACGCTCACTCAAATCTTTTTGTGATGAAAGCAATTGCTAAATGGGATTTGATCAAAAGCTTTGTCATTTTGTGAAAATCTTTTGTCAAATAATTGTTTTGGCATGGGAGCCTGATTTTGGTTGTGGCGTGAAAGCCGATTTTGAGATGGCATGGAAGCCGAAATTTTATGGGGTAAAAGCCAAAATTTGGGTTGGCATGGAAGCCGAAATTTTATGGCGTAAAAGCCAAAATTTGGGTTGGCACGGAAGCCGGATTTTTGTGGCATTTACAGCCAGTTTGGTGGCATTGATAGCCAATTGTGGCATTGATAGCCGGTTTGGTGGCATTGATAGCCAATTTGTGGCATTTATAGCCGGTTTGGTGGCATTGATAGCCAATTTGTGGCATTTATAGCCGGTTTTGACGTGAGAGTCAGGTTTTTTTTTTTTTTTTGTGTGGCATTTGTAGCCGAGTTTTTTGAAAACCAAGTTTTGTTTTATTGGCATAAAAGCCGATTTTGGCGTTTATAGCCGGAAATTTTTGTTTTGGCATTTATAGCCGGATTTTGGCATTTATAGCCGAGTTTTGGTTTTCAAAATGCAGGTATCGACTAAATGTCGCCTCCCCGCTGAATGGTCTTGCAAGTATCGATGGAATGTCGCTTCCTTGCTCATTCGGTTTTGCGAGTATTGATGGAATGTCACTTCCTCGCGGGTTAGGTTTTGCAAGTATCGATGGAATGTCGCTTCCTCGAGAATTGGGGTGCAAATATCGACAAAGCGTCGCTTCCCTGCTTTTCCCAAAACTTTTGGTTTTGCGGGTACTGACTTGATGTCGTTTCTCCGCGATTTTTGAAATTTGAGGTTTTCTCGAACCATTTGTAATTTTGGGTTGTGGATAGCAACCGGTATGTTACATCTCCACGATCTTTGAAATTGGGTTGTGGATATCAACTGGTTTGTTGCTTCTCCACGATATTAGGTTTTCTCGAACCTTTGAAATTTGGGTTGTGGATATCAACTGATATGTTGCGTCTCCACGGTTTTTGGATTTTGCAAGTATCGACGAAATGTCGCTTCCCTGCGATTTTGGGTGCAAGTATCGATGGAATGTCGCATCCTTGCTTTTTTTCAAAATTTTTGTTTTGCGGGACTGACTTTGATGTCGTTTCCCCACGATTTTTGAAAAACCATTTTTTTTTGTTTAAAGACACGAGGGTCGTAAATTTTGACCTAGAACCATTTGGCGGTAAAAGGTAAGGTGGGCTAGGGTGGAAATCCCTGAATCCGGATTTTTGTTTCAAACCATGATTTTTGGTTCAAGGATCGAAAGTTTTGGTCAAGTCAGGGAGAGGCTCCTAAACTTGGATTTTTTTGTTTTTGAACAATGAAACGATGAAAGTAAGCATTGTTTTTGAATCTCTAGAAATTTTGACATTTGATAGGAAAATTCTAAAGAGAGTTGGTTTGACGAGCGAGTACCTGAGAACAGGTTTTGGCCATACAGGCATTGCTCTTACCCAGTTGGGTAAGTCTTCAAGGGTAGTACCGCTTCAAGAACTTGCCGTTGATAGGCAGCATACATCTGTCGCCTTCCATGTTTAGGAGGGCATATGCGCCGTTGGAGAAGACCTTGTCGATGACGTAGGGTCCCTCCCATTTTGGTTCAAACTTGCCTTTGGACTTGTGAGCGAAGACCATTGGTCTTTTTACCGCAAGAACCAAGTCACCCTTTTTGTAGGCGCGTTGCCTGACCTTTTTGTCAAAAGATCCTGCCATGCGTGCTTGGTAAAGTTCAATGCTTTGTCGAGCTTCGAGCCGTCTCTCGTCGAGATTGTCCAGCTCATGGAGTCGCAATTTGACATTGCTTTCTTGAGTCATGTCATTTTGTAGAGATACCCTCAGAGAAGGAATTTGTACCTCTAGGGGCACGACAGCTTCGCATCCATAGACCAAGGAGAATGGTGTGCTATGGGTTGGTCCTCGAATGGTGGTTCGATACGCCCACAAAGCTTCAGACAATTTGTCGCTCCAGTCTCTTTTGTGACTAGAGACCATTTTCTTGAGGATTTTGCAGAGTGTCTTGTTGAAGGCTTCTGCTAATCCGTTTGCTGCCGGATTGTATGGAGTCGAAGGACAGCTTTGGATTTTGTATTTGTCGCAGAACCTGTAGAATCGATGATCCCGGAATTGTGGTCCGTTATCATGGACGAATCTTTTAGGTATGCCGAAACGACAAATGATGTTGGTGCGCAGGAATTGAAGGACTGATGAGGTCTTCATTTCGTTGAACGCAAATGCTTCTGACCACTTGGAAAAATAATCTGTTACGGCGAAGATGAAGCGATGACCTTTGCTTGAAGGGGGAGAGATAGGACCTATGATGTCCATGCCCCATGCTTCAAAAGGCCATGAGATTGTTGTAGGATGCAGCTATTCTGGAGGCATGTGAATGTAGTCTCCATGAACTTGGCATTGTTGGCAGCGCTTAGCAAATTGCATTGAGTCGGGTACCATGGTAGGCCAGTAGTAACCCAACCTTTTGATTTGGTCGTAGAGCTTGGGACCAGCCTGATGAGCTCCACAAAGACCAGCGTGAACTTCTTTGAGTGTTTCTTCAGCTTCTTGTTGTGACAAGCAGCGTAGGAGTACTCCATTGAAGGATTTCCTGTAAAGGATCTTTGAAGGGATATCCAAATGAAAGTTTGGGGCTCGCCTTTGGATGCTTACCCGTTCTTTTGGATCTTCAGGTAGGATTCCGAACATAGTGTAATCAATGAACGGATCCCTCCAGTCGCCGATTGAAGGTTGAAGGATAGAGATCCGACTTCCAACCACTCGGTGGCATTCAGCAACTGCTTGGTGTGTGTTAAGAGGAGGGAGGATCCTTCTCTCGCACACTGTAATTTGCATGTTTTCCCCTTCCTGGATCGCCAATGATGCGGCAAGTCCGGCCAGGGCATCTGCACGGATGTTTTCACCTCTACGAATGTGGGTGATGTTGCAGATGTCAAACTTTTGCAGAAGCGATTGTGCCTTGTTGTAATAAGGCAGCAGATCGGGCTTCCTGACTTCATATTTCTGATTCATCTGGTTGACGATCAGTTGAGAGTCTCCAAAGACTTCCAGCATGGTGATACCGGATTCAATGGCGAGTTCCAATCCTAGGATCAGAGCTTGGTATTCAGCTGCATTGTTTGTGCATGGTTCCAGTAGCGAGAAAGCGTGTGGAATCATGTATTTGTCGGGGCTAACAAAGAAGATGCCAACTCCCGAGATCAGCTTTCTGTTTTCATTTGTCCTGGTTGCACCGTCAAAGTACATGTCCCAGGAGGCATTTGGCGAGAAAGTCTCCACGTTGTAGACATGTTCGTCTGGGAGATCATCTCTGAGTGATGAATCTTTAGGCAATGGATGCTCTGCGAGAAAGTCTGCTAGAGCTTGGCCTTTGATTGCTTTTTGTGGTACGTACCTAATATCAAATTGTGACAAGAGGATGGACCATTTTGCCAGTCGGGCATTGAGAGAACCGGCCTTTGTGACAAGGACCTTCAAGAGGTTGATCCTCGATACCAGGTAGACTGTGTTGGAAAGCAAGTAGTGACGTAGGTTTTGTACGGCGAACATCACTGCAAGGCATTCCTTTTCGACTGGAGAGTAACGATGCTCTGCACCTACTAGCATGCGGTTGAGGTAGTATAGAGCAGCTTCTTTTCTTTCATCATTTTCTTGTGCAAGCAGAGCACCCAGAGAGTGATCAAGGGCTCTTGTGTACAAGATGAATGGTTTTCCAGTGGCAGGGGCAGCTAACACTGGAGGTTTGGTCAGGTATGACTTGATATCTTGAAATGCGGCTTCACAGTCGGCATCCCAGACAAAGTCTACACCCTTTTTCATCAATCGAGAGAATGGACGGCATTTCCCCGAAAGATTGGAGATGAACCGTCTGATGTAGGCCAATCTCCCTTGGAGCCCTTTTAGTTCTCTCAAGGTTCTTGGAGAGGGCATTTCTAGAATAGCCTTGACTTTTATGGGGTCAAGTTCTATTCCAGCTTTCCGATCAAGGATCCGAGAAACTTACCCGACGAGACGCCGAAGAAGCATTTTAGAGGATTCATCCACAGTTTGTGTTTGTGGAGTCGGAGGAAGACTTCCCGAAGATCTTTGAGATGGTCTTCTTTTCTTTTGCTTTTGACGGCGAGGTCATCAACGTAACATTCGACCGTCTTGTGCTGCATATCTTGGAATATTTTCATCATAGCCCTCTGATATGTGGCACCAGCATTTTTCAGACCAAATGGCATGACAGTGTAGCAATACACGCCAAATGGAGTCCGAAATGAAGTGTGTTTTTCATCCTCGGGATGCATCTTTATCTGATTGTAACCAGAGAAGCCATCCATGAATGTCATTCGCTCGAATCCGCAGGTATTGTCAATCATCACCTCCGGTATGGGGAGCGGGAATTCATCTTTAGGGCAAGCGCCATTCAAGTCTCTATAGTCAATACAGACTCTGATCTGCCCAGTTTTCTTTGTCACGGGGACAATGTTGGCCAACCACTGTGGATGTTGTTCCTCACGGATGAAGCCAACGCTTTTGAGTTTTTGAACTTCTTGTTCAATTTTATCCATCACATCTGGACGGAATCTTCTTTGGCCTTGTTTGACAGGCTTGATGTCTTCTTGAAGATTGAGTTTGTGGACTGCTACTTTGGGGTCTAAACCAGGCATTTCAGCATAGGACCATGCAAAGCAATCAACGAACTCACGAAGAAAAGCGATATACTCGGGTAACTCATCATCCTTTATATTCTTGCTTATGAATACAGGACGTGGGTTATCAGGTGTTCCCAAGTTTATCTTTTGAACAGGATCTTCTGTCGGAAGGTTCGAAGGTGGTTCCTCCACAATATTTTCGGAGGCTTCCAACTCAACAAAACCTTCTGGAGTTTCAACTGCATTACCAGACCAAGGCTCTGTTCCTTTCCATGGATTTTCTTGATTGGTGATTTCCTCAAGGCTTGCTATGAGATAGTCCCAATCGCCTGTTGAGTCTGGTATTTCTTTTGGAGACGAGGGTTCTTCTGGGTCAGAATAGCACAAGTCTGTATTATCGGACGATTCCTCTTTATCATCAGAGAAATCGTACAAGTTGGATGAGCTTCCTGGTTCTTTGTCAGGTAACTCTTTAAAGAGATATCCAGGGAGATCGATGTCTTTATGGACTTGAGATGTTGAGGCTTGGTCGGTAAATTGACTTTTAAGCCTTTGTGTCAACTGTCTCAGGGGGGTATCAGGATCATATCCTAACCCATGTGAAGACTTTTCTACATATCCGTAGAGTCTCCAATCTTCCAGCTGGCTTTTGGTCAAGGCGGGCTCCAATGGTGTGAGAATACCGCGTCTTTCTCCCAAACCGACTGGGTTTTGAGCGTCATAGCCCATTTTCTTCATAATAGCTTGTGCCACAGGACTATATAGAGATAGTTGAGGCATACCTTCGTTTTGGAAAGGTTCAAGCAAGGAACTTGATGAAGAAGCATCCGATCTATGAAAGAAGATCGGTCTTTGCTTTGGTGATGTTGCCGGAACAACAAAGGTAGCAGACGTAGGATCTTCTACATCAGCAGGTGTCTCCATCGGAGTGAGAGCAGGCTGAACATGCTGAGCGTCAGCTTGGCTTGACGATGCATTGTCTTCTGGCTCTGAGTCCGAGTCTGTGTCTTGCATGATAGACACGAGAGAAACAACAAATTTGCCCCCAGACTTTTGTTTCGCCTTCTTCACTTTAGTCGTGATGACCAAAGGTTTTGAAGATTTGAGGGAGATGACGAAGGGAGATTGACCACTCTCTTCTAATTTGCCGGAGGGGTTGTTTTCTTCCGGTGATTTTTGAGGAGCCTTGCCTTTATCTTTCTGGAGATTTTCAGCAAAGGGTGCTATTTCCTCTTTTTCTTCTTTTTCTCCTTCATACATCTGGGAGTCTGCGAAGTGGACTTCTTTACCTTTGAAGGGTTTTCTGTCCGCAAAGACACTATGTACCATGCCGTCGTCGCCGACGAACTTGATGCATTGATGTAGAGTTGAAGGGACAACACCGTTCTCGTGTATTCAAGGACGTCCGAGAAGGATGTTGTAGCATGAGGGGGTTTTTATTGCATACACAGTGACCTCAGAGATAAGATCACCGATTTGCAATTTGAACCTGATTTTGCCGATAGGCCTTTGAGCGCTCCCATCGTATCCAAAGATAGATACAGATGTGTGGCTTAGCTTGCTGGGTGGGATGCCCAACTCTTCGAGAGCCGAAGTGGAGATGAGGTTGAGTGCAGAACCTGGGTCGACCTGAACTCTGTGTATAGGCATTTCCTTGATGTACCCTGTGAAGTACAGGGGTCGGTTGTGCCTTGCTTCGCCAAGTAGGAGGTCTTCCTTAGTGAAGGCGATGGTTGCACTGGCTGCCTTTTGAACCGAGAGGCATTGGATGCATGATCCCTCGCTTTTCTCTTTTTCTCCTTTTAAGGAGGTTTTTGAGTTTTTGACCCGGTAGTCCATTTCAATTTGGAGGACTTGTGGGGCATGTTTGTCGACATCCTCATTCAGTTTTTGTAATTCTGAGATGAGATTATCACGAGTGCGTGGAGACATTCGCAATAAGTCTAGGATGTGAAGACGTGCAGGTATGTGTTTGAAGTGCTCAACCAAGTCATACTTGAAAGCCTCCTTGGGGCCTGCATGTTCATTGTTTTTGCCACTGGGGGCGCTTACAACATCTTTTCCCAAAGGATTTACATAAGTAAAGGAAGATTGGTTGTAATTTTTGTGGTAGTCCCGGCCCGAGCGGGTGCCTCTACCAACTTCGAGAGCTTCTTGAGAAGGATCTTCGTTTGGAAGATTGTCTTCAGGATCAAGAGGCTGTCGTTTTTCATCCACTGAGGCTGTATCTGCAGCAGAGTTGCCATCCTCAGTGATTGTGTTGCACGGAGCATTTTCCGGGAGCAAGTCCTGAACAGCATCCAGCAGCTTTTCGTCTGTGTTGACTATTTCATCATCCCAAGCATCATTATCTGGATTTTCTTCATGATGATCAGTCGGGAAGAATGTGTATCCTGAAGTCACAGTCTCAGGAGAAGAAACCTGAGAGGGTGTCATCTCTGTGAAAGTCACGTGAGACGAGATAGCTCCAGAGAATACATTGCTAGGCGTCGTCGGAGTATAGGTAATCTCATCAGACGACGCTTCAGAAGAGCTATAGTCCTGATATATTACATTACAGGAAGCTCTGATAGGAGATGTTGCCTGTTCGGAATCAGACTCATCCTCAGATGTAAGAGGATCGTCTATCCAGCAATATTCTCCATTTTCAGGAGTTAAGGGTGGAGGTACCTGGTGAGCTTCAGGGACTTCCGGCTCTGGATTGTGAGGAATCTCGTTGACGCGGTCTTGCTCTTGTTCTAGAGCGAGATGCTGCAAGATCCTCGCATATTCTTCAAGATCCGGCATGGGAGCCAGATCTTCTTCTTCGTCTGCTCTTTGTGGCTCAACATGGTTGATTTCCACTGGAGCAACGACGGGTGTTGGCTCAACAGCACTTTCTTGTACAGCCTCTTGGTCTTCTTCATCATCAGACCAGGATCCTTGTGGCTGTAAGGGGTTATACCAGATTACTTGCATAAGGTGAGTTTCAGGAACCCATTCTTCATCGGAGAGATATTCTCCTGTTTCAAGAGATTCCTCCCACTCATCGGTGTAGTTGGGCTCGAATCCATCGTCGGTGTCGCTGGACTCTTATCCATCAATGGAGAATCCAACTACCGAGTTGCAAGAGTATGATGCCCCCTGCATGGTTTCTTTTTTGAATTGAGGTGGCATGAAATCACTGAGAGTGAAGTTTCTTACCGCCTTTGAAGTCTCTGGAAGAGACGTTTTTGTTGTCCCTTGTGAAGCGGTAGAGGAAGACTCTGCTTTTTCATTGACTTCTTGTTTTGGCTGGGTCTTCTCTTGCCGTTTGAGCCTGAGGAGATGTTTCCTAGCCTGCCATTACGATCTCCCAGTTTTCATCAGCCTGAGGAGATGTTTCCTTGTGCCGTTACGATCTCCCAGTTTTCATCTTCCAGGAGATCGGGATGTACCCATATGGGTTGTCCGTCTGGTGTCGGGCAAGGAACCAACACTTCGGACGTTTGAATTCTTTTTATCACCTTGAAGGAAGTAGTGATCTTCTTCTTCGGTGATTTTGGTGTTTGTCCACATGACACCATGTTGACGGAGGCAGTCCCATAATTTTTGTCAAAGGTGATGACTCCGTTTTTCCACATCTCGTTTATCTTCTCTCTCACAACAAAGCATTGATTGAGAGGATGCGAGACCATCTGGTGGTATGGACAGTACCGAGGATCATTGGTTTTGCCAACGTCTCCCGGTCTTTTGGGCTCTGGCAAAATGAGTTTGCCATTTGCTAGGAGAGCCTCAAAGATTTCTTCAACGTCTTCATCGAACGGATATTTCTTTTCTACTCGCTCTTTGAAGGCATCAGAGAGTTCAGGTCTCTTACCTGCAGCTCTATTTTCAGCTTTCTTTGGTTGCTGAGGAGCTGACTTGGTTTGCACATTAAGGACCTCTTTCTTCTTTGGTTTAGAGGTTGCAATGGCGGTTGGCTCTTTTCTTGATGACTTCTGACTGTTGAGGTCTTTAATCACCGTTTCAGCTTCCATAGAAGCTTCCAGGAGTTCTCCCAGGTTTTTTGATTTGTTGCCGATGATCATGGAGCGGATGTTAGCTCTCATATTGTTACGGCAGATGTCGACTAGCGACGCGTGTGGCAGTACATCTGAGCATTTGTACGCCATTGCTTTCCACTTGTGAATGAAGTCATAAGTTGACTCATTCTCTCCCTGTTTTAGGCTGCAGAGCTGAGCCATAGTAACAGGATGATCCTCACCTTGGAAGTGGGTCAGGAAGCGTGTCTCCAGCATAGCCCAGTTCTGGATGGAGTTCTCCGGCAGAGTGGAGTACCAATCGAAGGCCGTACCTTTTAGGGTACTTGCAAAGAGGCGGATCTTGAGTGCATCTTGATCCGCGATAGCTCCCGTCAAGATCTTGAAGTGGATCACGTGCTGTCTGGCTGATCCTTTCCCCGTATATGTTTGGAGAGTAGGATGTTTGAATTTTGTTGGGAATGGGACTGAGTCCATCCATAAAGGATATGGTGGCTTGATCCCATGCTCCTTGAGTATATCCTCTTCTTTTGCTTTGGCGAGGATACTGTCTACGTCCTTTTTGGTAAGGGCGCGTGACTCATTTTCTTCTCCATTTCCCTCGTTATTGCTATGATTCGGAGGAGGCTCATTGTTCGCCTGATTTTGGACGACAAGGAGAAGGTTTTCCATCAGAGTTTCAATCCTCTGCTGGCCTTGTTCCAACTGCTGGATGCGTGTGAGCGCATCATCTCGAGGTGGATTCTGAGGTGGCGGCTCAGAACTTGTAGCCAAGACGTTCATCCCTCGGGATTCGAACGAAGAAATCGTCCTGGTGACCGAGCTGGGGCTCATTCTTTTTGATGAAGAGCTTGATGAAGGATTACTCTCCCGTCCTTGGCTTGAAGGGGCAGGAGATTCTTCGGGATGTCTTTGTGTCCTGGTGACGCTACGGGTCACCGGACGTCGGACATGGATTTTTTATGCTGACCTTTGGCGTCTTCTGGTTTTTCCAACCATATGGACGGCAGCAACTTGGTCGGGTCTTTCTTTTTCGACCCATTTGTGGGAGACTTGAAGTGTAGGAGGCTGGATCCGTTGCTTCTCTAGTCTCTTTTGTCGATATGAAGCACGGCGGCGTGCTCGACGAGCGATTTGAGCTTCAGTCAGCTCTGGCTAGGCTCTGACGATGAAGGATGTGCTCCCTCGGGCGCAGCAGCCGAGCCTGTCTTCTTTGTAGCTAGGCAAGGACAGGATCCGGACCCGGTCCTTTGCCTGTTGCAGCGAAGCTTTGAACCTTTCGAGTTCGGCCCCTGTAGAGATGAAGGGTCGAACTGAAGGAGTGTAGGCCTTGGCAGGTGCTTGTAGAGGCCTGGTGATGCATGATCTAATTTTGGGCCTGTAGGAACAAGCCGGCTCATGCTGGGTTGACTTGGGAGTCAGGTTGGAGATGGGTCTCTCCTCTTTCATGTAGGCAAGAGGGTAGAACTGGTTCTCTTTGAGTGGGGCCAGGTATGCTGGCTTGGTGGAAGTTTGAGACCTTCTTTGTTTTAGGGAAGGTCTTGGAGACCAAGTCTTAGGGTAGACCTGGTTGGTTGTTGGTCGAGGCTTCGCGGGGGTGCCGCGGGCTTCGGGCTTTTGGGCGCTCGCCTTTGGTGTCGCGGGAGTGACACGTTGAGAGGCGATCTTCTGCTTTTTAGCAGGCGCAGCTTGTTCTTCGGGAAGTGGGAATGGTCCCAGTGTCCCGAAGACGATGGTCCGGGGAGTCGAGGTCGACCCGGAGTTCAGAGAGTTGCCGAGGGAGTTGACGCTTCGGCAGCTGGCAGGGCGCTTGTAAGTGCGCTCGGTTTGCTTCTGTTGAAGCATGAGTTGGTGCTTGTTCTCATCGAAGATAATGGTTAAGGCTGCCATTGTTAATTTCGAAAAAAGTTTTCTGAAACAAGACCACATCCATTAGTAATCACAAGAATATAATGATCATAAATGGGAATTTCTATGGTTGTCTTTTCAAATCGCTCAAGGGATATGACCCAAGCGACATGAAGAAGGTAAAAAGCCATAGATGGTACAATTGTTCTGACAGCAAGTATGGTGAGCCCAGAATGAGCGTTCCAGTGACTGCTAGAAGCAATTGTAAACCTAAATTCGACTTATCGAGAAGCAGGGCTTGCTCGAGATAAGAAGAATATAAGGTAGGAGTTACAAATGTGCCGGTCACAGATACAGTAGACCCTGAAAGGGCGTACCAGTATTGCTAGGCACAAATGTTGGAGATCGCATCCATGAGATGGGATTCTTTGTTTTGAAAGGTCAGAAATGGATTCGTCAAAGAGAGCAGGTGGCATTCCGATTCAAATACGGGCTCAACGATTTCCACGAGCGCCAGTACTCAGAAGGGAAGAGACCACAATTTCTCGAATCTGAATCCAAAAGTGACGAGTTTTTTTTTTGAAATGTCAAGATTGGTTCCATCAAGGAGAGCAAATGGTATTCTGATCTGAACACGGTCTCGGCGATTTCCGCGAGCGCCAGTGCTCAGAAAAGAAGAAACCAAAATTTCTCAGATCTGAAATCAAAAGTGACGAGTTTTTGGAGATTTTTTTTTTGAAATGATATTTTTTTATTTTATTATTTTTATTTTATTTTTTTAAAATATATTTTTATTTATTATTTTTTTTATTTTTATATTTTTTTTTGAAGATTTTGTTTTTTTAAGATTTTTTTTTTGAAAATCTTTTTTTTATTTATTATTTTTTTTATTTTTTTTTTAAGATTTTTTTTTTGAAAATCTTTTTTTTATTTTTTTTTATTTTGATTTTAATTTTTTAAGATTTAAAGACGAGAGAGTACACATAGGCCTCCTAACCCGGTCTTATAAAACCTCAATTGATAGAATTGCCCCCAGGTAAGGGTAGGATTATTTAATGAACCCGTTTGGAGGACCCTTGCCTAGAACAGTCAAGCTGTCTCCACACTCTGGACAAGGCTTTTCTTGAATCAATCGTGATCAAAGAACGCAATTGGTTTAACCTTAGTGGTCTATGTCCTTTTTTTTTATAAAAATCCCAAATAGACTCATCGAAGAGAAACGATGGCCCAAAACCTTAGTCGAACGGGCTCAACATTAATTGGTCGCCGAGCAGTCGAAGAGTCGCGGGCCGTGCCGTGTCTTCTGGAATTCTTCTGGCGATGATCATCGATGGATCTTCATGCTGATCGACATCGGATGAACATGTAACTTCAGACAGTGATAGCTAAGAGCGGGCCGGTGACATCTGTCCTGTCGATTTTTCGATCGATCGGGCAGAAAGTACACTTTTTTGGTCGACCGGTTGGCGATCAATGTTGATTTTGATACTTTTGGAGGTTGACCCGTGATTTTGACGGATGTCGGCGGACATGAGTCAATTTCAAGACTAAAAATCACATTTTCAGGAAACCACAGGGGCCAAAGTGCGCGAAACACGAAAAAGGACGGAAAAACGGGTCACCGGCGAAAAATCCGGTGACCCGACCATGGCCATGGTCGCCGGCGACCATAGGCCATGGTCGCAGGGGCCTGCGACCATGGGCCATGGTCGCAGGGGCCTGCGACCTTGGCCCAGGGTCGCAGGGGCCTGCGACCTTGGCCCAGGGTCGCAGGGGCCTGCGACCCTGGGGGAATTTTCCCCTTCGGAGCCTGTTTTGCGGTCGTTTTGAGGTCTTTTTCACCGCCGTTTTCTTCTGTATTTTTCCTGACATTTCTTCTCATTTATTGGCTTGATTTCCCTGTAGAAAACTTGATGAGAATCCTTGCATTTTTAGAGTGCAAAGTTTCTAATTTTCCGGGAAAGCCGAAGACTTTGTCGCGTAGAGCTGCTGATTTTCCGCTAGAAGCTGAAACTTGGTCAAACGATGTCGGAATGACCTGAAATTTGAGGTGAAGCCTCCTGAGCAATAAATAAGACCAACCATAGGCTTTTGTTTGAGTTTTGAAGCCGTTTGGGGTCCCGTCGACGCTTCACTTGATTTTGCTGCAGGGAAAATGCCGAGCTTTGATATGTGACCAAACGATGTCCGATTGACCTGAAATTTGATTGGGAGCCTATTGGAGTCATTTTGAGACGTTCCATGGGCTCCGTTTTGGATGTCATTGTCCCGGGTTGCTCCGCCGCCGGTAGGCTTGATTTTCTCTCGGAGCATCGAAACCTGGTCAAACGTTGTTAGAATGACCTGAAATTTGACGTGCAGCCTTTTGGAAGCATGTTGAAGCCACTCATGCACTTGGTTTGATGAGCGAAGGCTTCGGTGGTTCCGGCACCGGGAGGCTTGATTTTGTTGCTCGAGCATTGATGGAGGGTCAAACGTTGTCGATTTGACTTGAAATTTGGCATGGAGCCCTTTTGAGACATGCTGGAGTCATCTGTAGGCTCTGATCGAAGTTTTGACGTCTCCGATGATGTCGCCGCCTGAGAGCTCCTGTTTAGCTGTCGGAGAAGTGAAGTTAGGCCAAATGTTGTCGAAATGGCCCGAAACTTCATGTGTACTCTTCTCTTGGCTATCTTGAAGGATCTTGCAGTTTTTGTTTGATTCTGACAAGATTTGATTTTTTGGAGAAATTGCATTGCCTATTTATGGCAGGTTGCGACTTCATGCAGCTTTCTTGATGTTGAAGAGGCAAAGTGACATTTTTGGTGTCAACAGTCCTCTTCACCCAACTCGGAGGATCTTCCCTCTTAGGGCACGTGGGAGAAAGACTCAGGATCGAGATGGTCCGATCAAAAGACGACCGGGTAGAAATAGTTCTCTCCTCACCATCTGCCGTGTAAGAGAACTGAAAACATCTCCATTGGTATGTCAAGTCGTCGGGGACTGCATCACCGAAGAAGAAGGTAGGCTTGAGCACAATGCTCTGATCGTCCATAACCCAGGGACGGCTGCTTACCATGATCTTATAAAACTCCTCATCCTTAAGAGCGATCAATCGCTGTCTCATCTCATCACGATTGAGGGAATCGCATTCTTCCAAGTTTTTCTCCACAAACTGGACCTTCTCCCAAGCCTACTGAACGGCAGCATTGGAAGATCTAACAGACCGACGAGGCGCGTCAGTGACAGGACCTTTACCCTTGTTTGTTCTAGAAGAACTGCTTGCAAAAGGTGGAAGAGAAAAGATCAATAAACATCGAAATGACAGAATTTTGCTACAAAAATTCTAGCAAAATTTTGATATGGTTCCGGGGCAATTCCAAAGAAAAGGAAAATACTCCGAAAAAGACAGGAAGCCTGAAAATGAGCTCAACATCGCTGCGAGCTCATAGTTAGTGGAGAATTCTCAAAGAAGGCTTGAACTCAACATCACTGCGAGAACAAGCCAATCTCATCAAACTTCCGCAAAATCTGGAAAAGAGCTCAACATTGCTGCGAGCTTCAGAATCCAAAAATTGCAAAACTTCCTCAAAATCCAGCAAATCCATTTACAAAAATCATGCATCAAATAATATCATCATGCATTAAATATTAGGAAAACCTTGAACAAAGTTTGACTAATTCCAACCCAATTTGGTCAAAACCAATTAAACTTTGTCCAAGTCAAAAATCATGTTGGCTTGACCTAGAGACTCTAGCCTTCTATCTTGATGCATAAAACAAAAAATGCATACATATTGAAATTGCATAGCCTCATTATCATAGTGAGCAAACAAGGAAAAAGAAAAAGAAAGAGAAAAAAAAGTCTCTCCAAAAAAAAAAAAAAAAATTTGGCCCACAGGCCGTGGCCCACTGCCACGTGGCAGTACGGTCAGGTCCGTACGGACCTGTCCGTACAGCCAGAAAAAAAAAAAACAAAAATAGCAAAAAAAAAAATGAGAGAATAGAAAGACGCTGAAAAAAAAATGATGAGAAATCAGCGTGGGAAAAAAAAAACAGAAAAAAAAAAGAGAGTACACGGTTTAAAAAAAAAAAGAAGAAGAGAAAACCGTGAAAAAGAAAAAAAAGAAAAAAAAAAAGAGAAAAAAAAAGAAGAAAGAAAAAAAAGAGAAGCACGAAAAAAAAAAAGGAAAAACGTGCATGAAAAGAAAAGGAAAGAAAAAAAAAGAAAAGAAGAAAGAAGAAGAAAAGAAAAAGAAAAAAAATGAAGAAACTACTTCTACAAAGGAGATTCTTGACGAGGAAGAAAACTTACTTGAAGCCATTGATGGAGAAGAAGAAGAAAAAAGCTTGGAGATCCTTGAAGAAGAGAAAGCACTTCTTGCCTTGGGGAGCACTCTTAAAGATTTTTTTAGTAATGGAGCAAAAGCACAAACTCTCTTTGCTTTTATAGAAGAGAGCAAGCCAAAAGAGGAAACAAGGAGAAAGAAAGGAGGTAAGTGCTAAAATTTAGCTACTTTCCCAAAAAGAAAGATATTTTGAGAGAATCTTTTCACAAAAAGAAAACTTGAGAAATTCTCTCCAAGTAAAGATATTTTTAGATATTCTCTACACAAAAGAGATATTTTTAGATATTCTTTACAAATATGACACCATATGAGATCTAGGCCATCTCCAAAGCCTAAGGTCCCATGGGTTAGCCCATATGAGCCAGGTTTGACCACCTAGGCACTAAAATTGGCTTTTAGTCAAAATATTCCTCTTACCAAGAGCAAAAAAAAAAAAAAAAAAGAAAAGAAAAGAGCAAAAAAAAAAAAAAAAGAGAGTCCCATGCCTCTTTTGAGTTGATGGGACCATTCAAAAAAAAAAAGAGAAAAGGAAAGTCTCATGAGTTTCAAAAAACCAAACCATCCAACCTCATGAACCAAATTGAGCCAAAATCTTGAAATTGACATTTCACAAAACCAAATTCCGGTCCCCTAGCTCGCCACATACAGCTTGTTAGGTCACAAGACCAAAACCAAAAATCAAAATCCAAACCAAACCTGACCCCCTAACTTGCCACATACAGCTTGTTGGGTTACAAGGTCAAAATCAAAATCAAACCCCGACCCCCTAACCTGCCACATACAGCTTGTTAGGTCACAAGGTCAAAAAACCAAAAACCAAAACCCAAAATCCAAATACCTCATGTCATTTTCAAAACTTTGCCTTGAGATGGTACGTGATCCCTCTCACTGCCATAAAATTCCACCGGAAACTCAGAAGGCTATTCAAAAAAAAAAAAAAAAAAAAAGAAAAAAAGAAAAAAGCTCAAGACTCTTGGTCAAGTTGGGATCTCTCCTCCAAAAAGCTACTCGTCGCTGTACCTCGAGGGGCATTTGTTGACACCAAAAAAGTCAATATGTCTCCTCAACATCAAGAAGCCTCCTGAAGCTGCATCTTGCTAAAATAGGCAAGGCTACTTCAAGCATCAGATTTTGTCAGAATCAGACAGAAACTGAGAGATCCTTCAAAACAGTTAAAAGGGGGGTACACCTGAGGTTTCGGGCCATTCCGATTGCGTTTGGCCCAACTTCACTGCTCCGACAGCTAAACAAGCGCTCCCGGCGGCTACATCATCAAAGACACCAAAACTTTGATCAAAGCCTACGGATGACTCCAGAATGTCTCCAAAGGGCTCCATGCCAAATTTCAAGTCAAACCGACAACGTTTGACCCTCCATCAATGCTCGAGCAGTAAAATCAAGCCTCCCGGCAGCGGCAACCACCGAAGCCATCACTCATCAAACAAAATGCATGAGTGGCTTCAACATGCTTCCAAAAGGCTGCACATCAAATTTCAGGTCATTCCGACAACGTTTGACCAGGTTTCGATGCTCCGAGAGAAAATCAAGCCCACCGGCGGCGGAGAAACTCGGGACCATGACATCCAAAACGGAGCCCATGGAACGTCTCAAAATGACTCCAATAGGCTCCCCGCCAAATTTCAGGTCAATCGGACATCATTTGACCACATATCAAAGCTTGGCATTTTCCCCGCAGTAAAATCAAGTGAAGCATTGATGGGACCCCAAACGGCTTCAAAACTCAAATAAAAGCCCATGGTTGGTCCTATCCACTACTCAAGAAGCTTCACCTCAATTTTCAGGTCATTCCGACATCGTTCGACCTAGTTTCGACGCTTGACGGAAAATCGGCTACAAAGTCTTCGACTTTCCCGAAAAATAGGAAACTTTGTGCTCCGATTTCGCGAGGGTTCTTGTCAAGATTTCTTCAAGAAAATCAAGTCAATAATTGAGGAAAAATGTCAAGAAAAATACAGAAGAAAAAAGGGACGAAAAAGACGAAAAAACGGCCGAAAACGACGCTCGGCGACCAAACGGGCCGAAGCCCCAAGGTCGCCGGCGACCCTGGGTGCATGGTCGCCAGGCGACCCTGGAAATCCGGGTCGCCGGATTTTGCGCCGAAGTGTCCGTTTTCGATTTTTTTCGCGTTTCGGGTGTTCTGGCCTCTGTGATTTTCTGAAAATCCAATGTTTAGTGCTTCAAAACCATTGATCTTCGTCGACATCTCGGATCCGCCGTCAAACGCATGAAATCATCATCGATCGCCTCAAGATCGCCAACCGGCTGACCAAGAAAGTGCACTTTCTATCCGACCGATCGTGAAATCGACAAGACAGATGTCACCGGCCCACCAACACCAACTAATGTCTGAAATTGCATCGCAATCCGACATCAAACAATGCGTGGATCCACCTCTGATGATCGCAAGAAGAATCTCAAAAGGCACAGCGCGGCCCGCGACTCTTCACATGCCTTGGCAACCACTTAATGTCGTTAATTGACCCATTAAAGCAATCATTAACTCATTATTTTGGACGGCCCAATCAGAACTAAGCATTTGGGAGTTACAAATCCAAGCAATCATGGCATTAAACCCATGAAACTCCCATCAACATGAAGCATAAAGGTGATTAAATACCCACTACCTTCATCGGCCAATCACAAGCCTTGAAAAAGGAGTTACAAAATCAATTTGTAACTCCTCATCAATTCCTTCATCATGGCCATCAATGCCAATGGACACCTCATGGCTACCAAAAGCCTATAAAAGGAGGTCCATTCCAAGAAAAAAAAAAGGAGAAAGAGATCCTAAGTGCAAGCTCTAAAAAACCAGAAAATCCAAGAGAGAGGCGAAGTCCTGCTACTTTGCTCCCGGAAGCACCACAAGGTGATCAACGTCCCTTGGGGGGCCACCCCACCCCCCCCCCCCCCCCCCCCCCGCCCGCCCCCCAAGGTCACCTCCTTCTCCAACATGGCCTAAACGCGGCTTTTCAGCCCGTTTACTTGGTTTTTCATTGGATATAGGACCTTCTCTTGGTCCTTGTCCTTTAAAAGATTGAGGTTAGGAGCCAAGCCAAAGAATCAAAGCATCACATGTTCTCATTTGAAGGACGATGGCGAAGCCCATACATGACTTGCGACCGTCGATCTCAACATGTCCCCACAATCTCCTGAGAAGTTAGATCCGTTTTCTTCCTTTTCTATTGTAGTTTGTATTTCTTAAAGAGACAAAAAGAAATCACAATTCTTGTCTTTCATATTTGATGAGTTTTGTAAAAACGCCTTTCACGGCAAAATCACCTTTCACGGCAAACAAACAAAAACGCCTCTTACGGCATTCTAAAAACTTGTCTCTTTTCTTAATATTTATGCAATTTGAAAAGTTAGAAAAAAGGATTGATTTCCTTTCCACTTGCGAAGGTGAATCTCCGGATCATCACTATTCCAAATTCCAAGTAGAAAGTAAATCTGGCATACCTGTACAAAAATGTTGATGCCCGAGATCTTCCCTCCTCCGCCGAGACCCAGGTCAGCCCCCGGGGTGCGGAGGGAGAGGACGGAAGATTCCTTTCAGGTCCACCAGGTACTCCCTTATTGGGGTCATCCAGTTCGATTCGGCCGTTGTACAGTTGATGTTTGTGGTGTCCACATCCAACTTACTTGGCTCGAACTGGTGCCCGTTGAGAGTTGGTTCTGCAAATGAGGCCTCCAGGGATGAGGCGAGCCTGGCGAGAGCATCTGCAGCCATGTTATCACCTCTTGGGATGTGACAGATCTGGAAATGTTGAAACTGCTGTACTAGCTTCTTCGCCATGCCAAGATACTCCTGCATTTTTGTTTCTTTTGCTTCAAATTCGCCATTCACTTGATTGACTATCAATTGTGAATCACTATAGGCGGTGAGGGACCGGGCGTCCATTTCTGCTGCCAATCTCAACCGAGAGAGGAGTGCTTCATATTCTGCTTCATTGTTTGTGGCAACAAAGTGTAGCTTCACTGCATATTTGATGGGTATACCATCAGGGCTGATCAAAATGAGTCCTGCTCCACCTCCCTCACTGGTTGTGGAGCCAAACATATAGCTTCCAAACGGGCAGTGAAGGAAAAACTCCAGGAGGTGTCTGAGCGCCCGGAGGGATTTGGGCACCCATTGAGGAAGTCGGGGCGCCAGGAGGGGTCTGGGCGCCCGGAGTGGTATGGGTGCCCATAGATGTCTGGGCGCCCGGGGTGGCCTGGGCGCCCACTGCTGCTGTCGGGGTGCCCGGAGTGGCATGGGCGCCCGGTGCTGGTATCTGTGCGCCCGTCCGGGTGTCCTCGCCGGGTGGCAGTTCGACTTGTAGCTCTGGGCTAGATGGCAGCGACGTGGTGGGCTCCCCTTCTGCATGCGTAAACTCAGCAACAAAGTCTGCCAGCGCCTGGGCCTTAATGGCCATCCTTGGTTGGTACTGAACGTCAAACTCACCCAATTCCACTGACCACTTAAGGAGTCTTCCAGATACTTCTGGCTTTGCCAAGACTCTCTTCAAAGGCTGATTGGTGACGACCACAACCGTATGGCTCTGAAAATAGTGTCGTAGGCGCCTAGCAGTCGAGATGAGGGCGAGCGCCAATTTTTCTAACCCCGAGTATCTGATCTCGGCTCCACGGTATGCTCTGCTGACATAATAGATGGGTCTTTGCACACCATCATGATTTCTGATTAGAACAGCGCTAACTGCTGAGGGGGAAGCAAATAGGTACAAATATAACACCTCACCGGGTGCAGCATGTGAAAGGAGAGGAGGTGCGGCCAAGTATGCTTTAAGCTTCTGGAAGGCCTCCTCAGCCTCAGGTCCCCATTCGAAAGTTTTTCGGAGAATTTTGAAGAAAGGCAAACACTTATCTGCAGACTTGGAGATGAATCTATTGAGCGTTGCAATTCTTCCGTTGAGGCGCTGTACCTCCTTGGTGGAAGTGGGCGACTTCATGTCGAGTATAGCTTTGATTTTATCAGGGTTCGCCTCAATTCCCCTCTGGTTGACCATGAAGCCCAAGAATTTTCCCGATCCCACGCCAAAGGCGCATTTCTCAGGGTTCAGCTTCATGTGGTAGGCTCTGAGAACATTGAAAGTCTCTTGAAGATGGTCGATGTGATCTGCTGCAGCCAAGCTCTTCACCAGCATATCGTCGACATAAACCTCCATTGTTCGCCCAATCTGGGACTGGAACATTTTGTTTACCAGGCGCTGGTAGGTTGCACCTGCGTTTTTCAGCCCGAAGGGCATGACCTTGTAGCAGTAGGTCCCCTTTGGAGTGATGAACGACGTCCTTTCTTGGTCTGGGAGATGCATGCTGATCTGGTTGTATCCAGAATAGGCATCCAGGAAGGAGAGGAGTTCATGTCCTGCTGTGGCGTTGATGAGGAGGTCAATCCGAGGCAGCGGATAGCTGTCCTTTGGGCATGCTTTGTTAAGCTCCGTGAAGTCGACGCAGAGGCGCCACTTCCCACTGGATTTTGTCACCATTACCACATTTGACAGCCATTCGGGATATGCTACTTCTCTGACCGCTCCATTTTCTATCAGCTTCCCGACTTCTTTGTCCATTGCTTGGGCCCTTTCAGTGGAGGCGCCCCTTAGCTTTTGTCGAACAGGCTTGTGGCGAGGGTTGACATTGAGGCGATGAGTGGCGACTTCGGGATCAATCCCTTCAAGATCCGCATGTGACCATGCGAAAATGTCCATGTTCATTCTCAGAAAATCTGTTAATTGGCAGACCAGATCTTCTGAAAGTGAAGAGCCAATGTACACTCTTCTGTCAGGATGTTCTTCATGTAAGGCCACCGAGGTAAGTTCTTCAACTGGTTCCCCTTTTTCTGTGGTGGCGTCATCCCTCGGGTCCAAGATTTCGACTTGTAACGCCTCCTGGGTCTTCTTGGCCTTGATTAAGGAGACGTAACATTCTCTTGCTGCAACCTGATCTCCCCCACTCCATTTGGGGTCGGAAAGCGGAGGATGAGATGATAGGTGGAGAGGACGGCCCTTAATGCGTTAAGGGCAGGTCGTCCTAGTATGATGTTGTAAGCGGACAGGCAGTCTATCACCAGGAAGTTCACCATTGTAGTAGAGCTTCGGGGTGCTGCCCCGGCTGTGACTGGCAATGTGATTGCCCCAAGGGGATACACTTTCTCCCCTGAGAACCCAATAAGGGGGGATTTTACTGGCTGCAGCCTTTCCTTGCCCAACTTGAGTTGGTCATAAGCTTCTGCGAATAGGATATCCGCAGAGCTGTCGCTGTCCACCAAGATCCTACGCATCTGGAAATTGGCGATCGTCATGGTAAGCACCAGAGGGTCGTCATGGGGATGCTCGATTCCTTCTAAGTCCTTGTCTGAGAAGGATATGGTATCACTAGAGCCATGCCTGGGGGCCTTGGATGGGCGTGCTTCGTCAGGATGCCTAGCCCTTCTGACGTGGGCCTTCATGGCAGAAAGTGACTCTGCTAATCCGCCTGAGATGGTTCGGATCTCCCCAATGGGATGCTGGTCCTCCAGATTGTGAGGTGGTGGTGGTGCTTGCCCCTTACCAGCAACATACTGGCGCAGGTGACCACGTTGAATGAGATCCTCAATCTGTCTCTTGAGTCATAGCAATCGTCGGTGTCATGACCATGGTCGTGATGGAAGTGACAATATTTGGCCGGGTTTCTGCGGTTTGGAGGGGATTTCATCTTTCCAGGCCATTTTATGGCTGGGTCATCTTGTATCTGGAGCAAAATGTGCTCAACAGCGGCATTGAGGGGGGTGAATGCTTGTCGGTCTCTCTGCGGAGCAGGACCGAGTCGGTCTCTGACAGGTAACCTCTCTGTCTTGCTTCGCTTGTTGCTTGTCTCCTTTTTTTCGTCTCTGTCCCGCTCTTTCCCCTTGTCCCCTGATCTAGAGGACTCACCTCGCCTGGCCCTAGTGATGTCTTCAGCATTTATATATTTTTAGGCCTTTGCTAGTAGCTCTGTCATGCTCTTTGGCTGGCGCTTCATCACTGAGAAGAGGAAACTCGACGAGCGAAGACCTCCCAAGAAGGCTGTCATTGTCACTTTGTCATAGGGATCTTCGACCTGAAGTACCTCCTCGTTAAAACGAGTGAGGTAGCTCCTGAGGCTCTCATTTTTGTCCTGCTTTACGCTGAGCAGGTGTGTGGCGGGCTTCTGATGGCGGCGCCCTCCGATGAAGTGTGACACGAAGGATTTGCTTAACTCCCCAAAGGTGGCGATGGAGGCTGGGGCTAGATTGGCAAACCACTGCCGAGCGGAACCCTTCAGGGTAGTTGGGAATGCCCTGCACATAACCTCGTCAGGGATATTATGCAGCTGCATTACAGTTTTGTATGTCTTCAGGTGGTCCAATGGATCCTTCGTCCCATCGAAGGTTTCTATGGACGGCATTTTGAACCTTGGAGGAAGCGGGTAGTTTACCACGTCGGGCTTGAACGGTGTATCCGTCCGCCCGACTAGGTAATCCACCGTTTGTGGGGCCTGCGCCTTCATGGCGTTGAAGACATCACCGAGTTGGTTCTGCATTTCCCTGATCTTCTCGTCCCAGCGATTGGGGGCTCCTCGAGAGTGATCATGGAAGTTGCTTTCCTCCATGTTTTCACTTTCCCCTTCTTGGAAACTGGGACCATCCCCATTTGAAGCAGAGGGAGTAGGTGGGGGTCCTTCATGATGTACTCCCCCCAGAGGTGGAAGTCCTCCATGACCTGCTCCTTCTGGAGGTGGAAATCTTCAAATTGGGCTCCATCGGGAGGAGGAGGTCCTTCGTGATGTGTTCTCCCAGCCCCCAGTGTAACCCCAAAAGGGGGGGCCAGAGGAAACCCTTGGGCGTCCAAGGGATGGACGCCCAGGGGATTGGCGCCCGGGGGAGGAGCTCCCCGGCGTGGAGCCCTTGCGTGCCCCGGGCGCGGTACTCCATGCTGTGCTCCTCCCTGCCCTGCTGTGAGCATGAGCTGTAGGATCTGCTGATTTTGGGTCACCAGCTGTTGCATGGTCTCCAACATCTGTTGTGGAGTGGGAGCAGGGGCATCTGGGGCAGGATTAGTCGGTGAAAGATTATTCTCGCCTTCTTGAGAGGGATTATCCTCTGGTCGTCTCGCGGATCTTGTGGTGATCACCATAATTTTTGAAAAGAGGAAGGATGCTGACGTGAGAACTTTAGTCGTTCCCCACAGACGGCGCCAAACTGATGATGCAGAAAAATGACTTCGCACACCACCGGTCAGTTAATAGGTAATAAATGTAGTAATAAAGAGGAGAGAGAGATTTATAGTGGTTCGGTCAGTGTGACCTACATCCACTTCAAAGGCAGAGTTCGCCGGATGTATTAATTCTCAAGTGTTTCAGAGATTACAAACTTGGGATAGTATGTAGAAGAGAGAAATTTGCTTGCCCCTCAAGTACCGAGAGGCTCTTTAATTTATTATCTTCCCCTAACAGATGGGGACGACTCTACAGCGCCGTTCACGAGGAGCCTTCGAGGTGTCCTCGACTGGCAAGGCAGTTGGGATATTGCCCGCAGGACTTGGTAAAAGCGGGACGTGGCCTGACTGCTTCCGAAGCGACCCGTACTGCTGTGACGTGGCTAGGCATCGTGGATTTGGGCTTGGACTCCATTGGACCAAACGGATCTCCATTAGTTTTAGGCTTTGGCTCATGACGGAATGGGCCACTTGGGCGGGCCTGACTCATCATTCTTAAATAGGTATTTCATTCAAGGAAGGAGATCCCACTAGGAGAAGAGGAGAAAGCTCCAAATCGGGAAGTAAGGTCGTTCCATCTTATTTCTCTCTTCAAAATTGACCTTACACAATGAAAAGGGTAATAATCACTGGCTAAAAATGTGTGGGAACTAACCAGGACTTAACGCTGGAAAAAGATGGGAATCCAGCTGGGGTTCAAAGTTCATCCTGAAAAAAAAAAGTTAAAATAAATTAATATAAGCACCAAGATTAGCCTTAGTTTTTTTAAAAAAAAGACGGAAATATATAAGAGTTCATAGGCCTATGAGGTGTATATATAGTTGTAAGAGCCATGCTGGCAAATGATCAAAATGCCCTCCTCCTATGGAGTCGGGCCAGCCCCGGGACATGAGTCCCGGGACAAGTAGAATTTTTGTAGTTGTAAATGGTCCCTTTGGAAGTATCGTGCACAGCTAGAGGACCATATTTATAATCCAATGGAGAAACATATTTTATATCATTCCTTTACTGGACAGGAATGACACGGTATGGATTAAACCACATAGAATGAGATATAATTTTTATGCGTCATTCCCAACATTATCTGAAGGAGTCAAATGTACCTTAATATTCAAGTTTGGAAACTTTACAAGTGAACATGTTGGAGCTGGTCATTTTTTGGCCCATGACTCCAGACGGTCAAACAGAATGACCAGCTCTCAAATAGAGAAATCTCAGCAAGTTTCATTTACATGCATGCATATAGTATAGGAGAGAGTCAGACATGGTGATCTCCCTCTTCTTCAGCATCAGCCATCTTCCTTATCATCCTGTTGTGAAAATTGTATATTAGAAATATAATTTACATGAAAAGACTGTTACCAAAAGGGAACAGTAGACAGGAACTCGCATCAGATTGGTCAATGTCACTCTTCTCAGATTCCTCCTGCACAACACAAACTTCATCAAAATCCACCATCCATAAATTAAAGCCTGTGTCCAGCATGCTTTTAGGCAATGATGGAAACATAACTATTAAGGTGCTAAAATACATCCGCTTCTTTCTTTTTCTCCACTTCATCAAAAGCAGACTTCTCAGCCTGCAAACCCAATCAAGAGTCACAAATTAGACTTTCCTTTTATTAATTTTGGTAAAAGTTTGGGCCCTTAAACAAGACAGTCTACGTAGCTTTAGTAGTAAGCAAGTGTAGTCACAGACTCACATGTCATTTACCAAAAATGAAAAAAGTGCAGTCACATGTCAAATCATGTGAGCCCCACCATCCCCACTAGTATAAACCATGGTTGCAGCCACCCTACTAAGAATTCTTAACTGAGTAATCAATTTCATATCATATTAAAAACAAATAGATTAGGATTGGATTATGGGCAGCTTAGATATAAAATATGACTTGTTGTAAATTAAAAAGAAATCGTGCGCCCTCTATATACGCAAGTGACTCTTAATTATGAAGTATTCCATCCTTTATCTCTATTGAAAGGGATCATTGACGCGTCGCAAACATAAAAAATAACTACTCTCCTGCAAAGCAAAATAACAAACATGCAGTTCTACTATGCCCTACAGAGTACAGATAATGCACATGATTCTACAAAAAAACATTTTGTTGAAGTGGTACGATTCATATAACTGAACTTTTTAAACATATTACCTTCACAAGGTAAGTGAGTTAAGAGAACATGTGCTGTGCTCTACATTCTTTCTTTTTTTTAAAAGGTAACGACGAATTAAATTGGGAAGCCCATTTCAAGTATTTGTTCGCGATTAATTCTACAATTTATAAAATGTTTTTTTATTTAAAGAAATATACATGATTAAAGTATTTTTCAAATAAAAAAATTGGATAATATAGGTTGTCAATGACAAAAGGCAGATTTATTATTAAAATCAATACGCAGGAGACAAAAATATCACATAGATTAACGATGAGAAACACTTAACTTCATCTGATACTCTGATCCAGAGATCTACTCCTCCATAGCAAAAGATGTGATTTTCATTGAAAACTTCATGGCAATTACAATTTTCTTTTACACTCTTCTAACCTAGTTCTGAAACAGGGCTCCAGAATACCCAAAAATAACTCTTAAATTCTATTAATTAGGGAAAGAAGAGAAAGAGGAAAGAGAATAATTATGGATGTCCAAGGGAGGGAGTATCACGTATGCTACCTTTGGGTTCCTTTTATAACTCTGGTTATCTTATAGATAACTTCGGTTATCTTACAGATACATTGATTCTGGATACCTTCTCTATAAATTTGATTTATCTTCATTGATAATGTATATCTTATCATTTTTTAAGTTGAATGAGGTGGAAGCTTTTGGAAACCTCTGGATGGCTTGGATGATCTTCAGATGGGGCCCCACAAACAATGTTTAGCAATTGATTATCAACGGTGTGGATTTAATTGCAATCCCGTCTAAAAATGAACATGAAAATCTCCGGGCCATAACTTTGTCGATATAGCTCTAATTTGCACAATCTTGGGCTCCACGAATATCTATTCTTAATAAGCTTTCCAACGGTAGGTAAATTTCATTGATCTGACGGTCGGATTGAAAGTTATAGCCATTTGAAAGTTTAGATTAGTTAGAGTTTTAAAATCTGAAATTTGAATTGGATAAGATTGGATTTCTTATCTAGAGCCCTCTATTGACTCAATCATCTTCTTCCCCACCATGAGAGCCCTCTATTGATACCCTTGGAAGAGAAATCTACCCACTCTAGGGTTCCCTTTGAGCAAGCTCTTGTCATTTGAAGAACTTCCAAGTAAGTGTAAGTAATCAGTCCCATTTTCTAGAATTGTGTTTTCCTAGCCCTAAAGAGTCTCCATCTCCATTATTGGGAGCTCTCTCCTTCTTGTTCTTTGTATTGACCATTTAGGGTTCTAAATGGGTGAATTTTGGGGGTTTTTTTTGTGTAGCTTGGAGATTTTGGTCTTGAGAGTGGTGCTAGGAGCTTGTTTATATATCTCGGAGGCCAATGGAAGTGGATGAATGGATGGTTTTGAATGTTAGCATGCTTTATGAGGAAATATTGATTTTCATTACTTGGTCTTGGTAATTTCATATTTATTTTACATATATGCTTCTTACTACAAGTTCTCTTGGTTTATAAATGCATATTGATGAGTCATTCTCATTGGTTTAGCCTCTTGGAAATGTGTGCACATTATTTAGGTCAAATCTTGTTTTATGTTTACTTATGGATCTCCATGGATGATGGGTTGTCTCGTAATGATTGTGATAGATTTGATGTATTTCAAGGAGGGATTGATGGTGGAATGAGGGTGGTTTTGAGAAAGCAAGGAGACCCCTATTTTTGGTGATAAATGGAGGCTTAATGGGGTTTGTAAGAGATAGAAGAGAGGAGCCCGAACTGCACAAAAATACAAGTTTTGAGGTTCACTCTAGTGAACCCCAAACAGGGACTCGTTAGCTCGAACAACCTTTAGGTTCGCTCGAGCCAAACTTTAGGTTCGCTCGAGCGAATTGGCCCTGGGCAGGTTGGCTCGAGCGAACCCTCCTAGAGAGTTGTTGGCTCGAGCCAACCTCTAGTCCGCTCGAGCCAATTGCCCTTCAGGCTTGGGTCCATGTTGGGAGCCTAAATATGATGTTTTAATGCTTGAGGAGGTCTATTTGGAGCCCCAATGGAATGGTGGGACCTAGGAAGTGATGTATGGAGCTTGATTGAGGAAGAAACCCCATCATAGAAATGTATTGAGGATTCTTTACTTGCCAATGTGTATAGGGCCTTGGAATATACTTGATCTTCTGGAGTACCAAGCTAAAAGATAAAAATGACATAAAAGACCCTTATGCACATTGAGTTAAATCTTGAGCCTCAATATATGGTCTGGAATTATATGGAAATCCATTTTGGTTTATTTCACTCGAATTACATATGTATTTTTCCATTTTCAAGTGTCGTTACTAGTTTTGCTTTAAAACTATTGAATTATTTAATTTGAATATCTTGCTAGCCCTGTGTATTCATGAGCAGATATTAATGTGATATATGTGCTTCAGTGCTTGTGAGCATCACGTTTAGCCTGTTTGGGTGTTATACACCTATATATGTTCTGGTTTCTTCATGTGACCTATATGTCGGCACCACTAAGCTTGGACAACCTTGTCGACTTGATCCATCGACTTGGGGTCCTCCAATAACTCCTGCCAGCTACAGTCTGAGTTCCGGCGTATCTTGTTACCCGGTTCCACTGCCGTGGTCTTGTCTAGTATATGTATATATATGTATATAGTTGGCTCTCGTCACTTCGCATGTCTGAGACCAACGCCTTTAGTGTGCTCTCATCACATTAGTGATGGAGGATTTAGCTTTGTGTGGTTGTTATCTTGTCAGTCTCCTATTTATTGGTACCTATTCATTTTTACATTAATCATGTGTTTTCGGATAAATGATGCATCATATTTCATGAAAATTGTTGTTTCAATCGGTTTACAATGTTTTCCATGACAACTTGTAATTTATTATATTGCTTATACTTTTCACCCGCTTGCCAGACCGTCGTGTCTAACCCACTATTTTGGTACTCAGGTCCAGATATCCTCATCTCCGAGTAGGAGCCGGAGGAGGTGGCCGGAGAGCCACAACGCGTAGGAGAATCACAGGCTGACGATGTTGTTTAGACATTTGGTCAGGCGATGAGTTGCAAAACAGCTTTTGGGAATAAGACTGACACATTTTGGGTTTTTAGTTGTAGTAGCCTTTGTTGGCCTTTATTTTTGGGGAATGATTAATTAACTCACCTTTTGTATAAACATTAACTTTACACTTTGGGAATGCTTTATGATCATTGCTCACTCTGACAGCAGGTTATATATATTTTTGTCCTCAGTCTTGTGTTATAGCATGAATTTACAAACTTGGTTTGCTACACGCTTCCGTATCTTGATTGTGAGTGACTAGTGTGTGTGTGATATCCTCACTGCGGAAACCTGTGGGAAACCACGTGCACGGGCGTTATGTTCTCCTTTAATCTGTTTACGTATCAAAAGAAAATAAATAAATGCACAATGCATTAGCTCGCTGATCCTGGATTAGGAGCGCCTTTGTGCGCTAACTCAGTCCGGGTTCATGACAAATTCAATGAACTTAAAAGTAAATGAATGAAAAAAATGGAAGTTCTCTTGTTGACATAGAGAAATAGAATTATATTGAAGAAAGTAGAAAATGATGATAATAAGGATGAACTTAATTCTTTATTTAGATGGACCAATATTATTGGAGATTCTTTTTACCATTAGTTCCGCATTCTTAACAAAAAGTGTATAATCAAAATCAATAGATAAAAAAATAAACCAGACAACCTAGAACCCAAAGTGGATTAAATAAAAAAAGTAAGGATTAAATAAACCAGATAACCAGAAATCAGCATTTCACACATTCTAAAAAAAAAAAGAAAAAAAAATTCATATAATTAGGACAAAAAAAAATACTTGAAATTCCTTAGATTAGTGGCACTTAGACACTGGGACCGATTAACGCTCAAATGCTATTGCCTTCATAGAAATAGGATGATATTGGGAGTTTCTTAATAGACAAAAGGCATGATGGAGAGTCCAAATCACTAGAAGAACTTTATTTGGAAAACTCCAATATTTTGTGTTTTTTTTTTTTTTATCAGAGAACCAATTTGGTTGTGGAAATAACCCAAAATGAGGTGAAAATTTGAGGTATCCCATAAATCGCAAGGATGTTTGACTTAATGATTGCGATTTTTAATAGATGGGGTCTATCGTAGTGTTTTACTCCATTTACATCACGATTTATAAAAGTTAAAGCCACACACACAAAAAAGAAAAAAACCAAACTCCACCATTTCTCCCTCGGCAGGCATGCATGGTAGCAGTTACTTGGAAAGTTTCCCGCCTCCTATTTAGCTCAACGTTGTTTTCGCAAGTTTTTCCTTTTTCAATAATATTGTCATTTTCTGATTAATTATGAAAATTATTAGTTTTGTTGATCAATTTCTTATATTATATAGTCATTTGAGTTTAGTTTTATTGTAAAGTGGTTATCATTGAAAATTAATGACTATATAGGAAATCATATAAAATAGATATTTCAAAAGTTTGATCACCCATGTTTAAAGTATAATGCAAAAGTATGAAAATAATAACAATAGTATTTATAGGGGTCACTATTCTAAAAATATAGTTATTTTTATAAATACCTGGTAGATAAGTATCAACTCCCGGTCAATATTCCGAAGTGGGTCTGGGTCCCTTCCTCATTTTAAGTTTATGTTGATAACTATTAATAGAAAGATGCTTTGTGGTGTAGTGGTAGAGTTGCCCTTTTGAAATCCATATTGTCCTGAGTTTGAGTCTCGGCACATACCATGATTAATTTTTACCATGTCATTAAAAATACATGGGTCAGGTTGGGTAAAAAAAATGTGCTTTATATCTGGCCCGACCTCATTTACCCTGACCCGACCCGTTTGCTAAGGTCATACTAAATTAAATTGGATGAGTTAAAATCAATTGGCGCGAATTGGAACTGATTTAAATTTGAAACCACTTCACTTCATATATATATATATGTATATATATATAGGGAGGTACTCCTATGAGAGCATCTCTCACCTTACTATGAGAGATAAAGGTGGGGCCCTCACATTTAAGTTGATTTAAGTTGCTGACATTGGATATATATATGGGAAATTCTCAAAAACTCCCCTATCTCAAAAGGGGAGTTTCTACCCCTATCTATTAGCCAATGGCTTAAGAGAATCTATAAAATATCCACAGTTTTAGGAGAATATTTAGGAGAGAGAATGGATAAGTGTATAATTGATGACACGTGTCATACATTCATTGCCTAAAAGAGGGGTTTTGTTTTTCTTTTTTGAAGAATGCCCGGGGAGTTTTGTAGGGTTACTCTATATATATATATATATATATAATATTCAAGTGAGAACTAGTTCTCAACTATTATATGAGAACTTTTTTGAGGGGCCCAATTGTAGGCCCCATTTGGGGATGGGAACAAGGGGGATGGAAAGATCTATGTGAGACCACCACAAGTTTCAAGTTTGACTCCAAACCCATGCCCTTAACCCCTTCATCCGTGGCCCACAAGGTTAACGACTTCATATTAAAAAAAATATTCAACCCTCAATCCAACGGTTCAGTCTATTCGGATGTGTGCCAATCCTTGGGATCAGTAACTATCAGGGGTTCCCTATTGGTTGCTAGGTTTGGATGGGTTGCTAGTTGGTGCCCGCAAAAAAGTTCTCATATAATAGGTGAGAACTAGTTCTCACATGAATATTTCCCATATATATATCTATATAATAAGGGAGAGCAGTATTTGAATCTCTGGACATTTTGGACCCTTGGATTTATGTACATAAATCCTAGGACTGAGAAGGGATTCAAGAGCTTGGTAATTTTGTAATTATTTGAAAACAAAGGGGCAGTAACTTTTTACTAAGGACAAGAGGATACAGGAGTGCCATTGATTTTCTATGAAATTACGAAATCTGCCATTAACTTTTCCCAGAGGATATGGGAGTGTCCTTAGTTTTCTGTGAAATAACGAAACGTGCCATTATCTTTTCAAAACTATGATTGCAAGTAAAGATATGATTAAATACACAGCTATGATTGCAATTGAGTGATTGAACGGTGTAGAATTTGGGCACACAACTTACCAGTTTGCCCCTTCACATATATATGCCATTTTTCACGGATTGTGGAATCTGGGCTAACTTGGATTGTTTTGGTAGCATATGCAAATGTGGCTTGCATGCAATTAAACTAGACTGCTTATAGTAGTGGGCCACTTCTGGTATTCAATGGTGGTTAAACAAGGGTCCAATTGGCTGGGCTGTTTTACCTAAAAAAATAAAATCCGGCTGGACTTGATTTGAAGTTGATTGATCCAATGGGCCACATAGAAAATTTGAATTAAATTTGTTAAATTATGGGCGGTGTTAGTTGTTAGGTGGTCAAAAGAAGAGTAATTAGATTTAGTTGTGCTCAGAGCGTGGTGCGCTGTGCCTTCAGGCACGGGGAATGACTAGTATATATATATATATATATATATATAAGGGGGACATTCATGTGCATCCATCCCTCACCATAGGGTGAGGGACACTTACATGGATTTTCCTTTTTGTACATGAACATTCTTTTTCTGAATATGACCATATATGACTTTTCCTCTTTTGCACTTGAATATTTCTAATTATGTAAGTGTCTCTTACCCTATGGTAAGGGATGGATGCACATGAATATTCTTCTATATATAATTGCACATATCAACAAAATTGTTATGAGATATGGATCTTGGGTGGATTCCCACTTAAGATAAGTTATGGTTAGAATTAGGGTTTCTCTCTTATGAGGTTACTTTGCCTATAAATAGGCTTCTCCCCTTGTATTTATACACACAGTAAATGACATAATAGAAAAGCTCTCTTTTCTCCCTCTAATCCTTTTTCTTTTCTTCTCTCTCTTTTCTAACATGTTATCAGCACGAAGAAGAAAAAAAAAAAAAAAAAACTCCAAGCTTCCTTATTTTTTTTTTTAGCCTCAATGTCATCGGTTTCCATGCAACTCACTAACATGTTCCTAGCCTCAAGCCTTGCGTGCCAAGTAAAAGGATTTTCCTTAAAAAAATGCACACAATCCCAGTCGTCGGACAACTTTTTTTCTTAAAACCCAACAGAAGGCCCTTTCATTTCATCATACAAGGTGAAAGGACTTTTTTACAACCTAACAGAACTACACGTCCTTGTCTGCCTCTGGGTGCGTGCGTCATTGGAGAACTTTTTCTTTTCATAGCCTAGACCACGTGTAACAAATCTCACGTCATCACGTGCTTTTTGCTTTCTTCCTCCTCTCGGGGTGCGTGCCAGAAAAGAAACTCCATAATTTTATCAGATCCGTCCACAACTTCTTCATCCAACCTCCGATCAACGAATGGTTTGGTTCTACTAATTCACGGCGAAAAGCATTACTTAATAAACACAACATATCTGTATTTCAACGGGCAGAATTTTTTTCCTAGACGGCGATTAGGTAAGTGGTATCCAAACCATAGTTCAAATCCAATCTATTAGAATGCATAGAATTTGTTTATGATACTTATTTACAGTAATGATAGTGTTTGGTTACTGTTTATTGTCTTCAACTTTTTTTTTTTTTTTAATTTATCATTGCTATGAATGCTATGAATGCTATGAATGGATCACAAAATAGAACCAGAAGTTCTAAATTTGAACCTAAAGTTCACTGATCTATGGACCAGAAGTCCTTGAAGTTTGAATATTGATATGAATTTGCATATTCATATCCATAAAATTATAAAGCCATAAAATTAAACCTAAAGTTTTGACAGAACCAGAAGTTCTGATCAATTGTTAGAACCAAAAGTTCTACTTCAAACCTAAAAATTTGACAAAACCTGCAGTTCTAATGAACCTGAAGTTCTAAATCAAGCCTAAAGTCTTAACAGAAACAGCAGTTCTGATTCTCAAAGTTAAGAAACTGATGTTCTAAACTTTTCATTGGCTAACTTTTTTTATGATTAATTCCTTTCTTAATTTATTTCTGATGTTAAATTTTCATTGATTTGCCCCTTTACTTTATTGACTACCTGCATACGGTTAACTTCATATATATCTCTTATTACAGTTGTTGCATGATGTCAAATTTGGCTACACTTGACTTTAAAACACTTAACATAAATGGAGACAATTACTTAACTTGGTAATTGGATGCTAAAATCCACTTGCAATCCAAAAAACTAGGAGAGACCATAAAGGAAGGTAACAAGATGTTCCCAGAGGAAAAGGCGTTAGCCCTCATCTTCCTACACCATCACATACATAACGACCTCAAAAATGAATACCTTACTGAGGAAGACCCAGCAGGCCTAAGGAAATCCCTGAAGGATAGGTATGATCACCAGAAGATGGTCATACTACCAACTGCCCAGAATGAATGGTTAAACCTGAGATTACAGTATTATAAAACAGTATTTGAATACAACTCTACCCTATTCAATATTGTTTCCAGATTAAGATTATGTGGTGAAAATGTTTCTGAGGAGTAGATGTTGGAGAAAACGTTATCCGCTTTTCATGCCTCGAATGTGCTCCTGCAGCAGCAGTATCGAGAGCGGCGTTTCTCTAAATATTCAGAACTTGTCTCATGTCTCCTAGTTGCTGAACATAATTCCATAGTATTGATGAAAAATCATAACTCCAGACTAACTGATTCTTCGGCAGTTCCTGACGCAAATGCCAATCTCAGCTCAAACAGAGGCAGAGGTAAGGGGAATGGAAGACATAAATCCTCCAGTAGAGGTGGACGAAATAACTCCTCTAGGCGAGGTGGTTTTAAAGATAATCCGTCAAAATTCAAAAATCACCAGAATTGCTCTGCCCCTCAGCATAAGAACAACCAGAATCGACCAGCTAATCCCTTCCCACCGTCCTGATGATACGTGCCACAGATGTGGAAGAAGTGGGCATTGGTCACGCACTTGTCGTGCTCCAAAGGAAGTGGTGGAACAATACAAAGCATATATGGCCTCTGTTCATTTAGCAGAGACAAATGATCTGGAAGGCTGGAACTGGGATATAATGACATCAGAAAGGCCTTCAATTGATATTATAAACTTGAAGACTCGTGACTTCTTTGAGGATGGGGAAAACCAGCATCTGGATAATAAGGCATTTAATAATCTTTCGGAGGCACCCCCTAGAATGGTCTGGAAGACTCATAATTCTTTGAACATCACAAACTTAATTTTTTTTAGTTCATTTGAGATGCATGTTTTTTAGACTTTTTTGTTTTGATGGAAAAATTCATTAATGTCCTAATTTATAGAGAAGGTTTTAATTATTTCAATTTTAATCATGTGATTGCATAGTTATGTTATTTTATTATTTTTTAAAGGTATGGATCATGGAACTGAGGACAATCTCTGTTTGGTAGATAGTGCCACAACACACACCATTCTATTATGAAAAATCAGAAATTTTTCTCAGAATTGATGTTCATTCCACGAAAGGTATCCACCATAGCTGGACCTGTGCAAATAATTGAAGGCTCTGGAAGAGCCCATATGATGTTACCTAATGGTACCCATCTATTTATTAAAGATGCTTAGTTCTCAAAAAGTTCCTAAAGAAACATGATTAGTTTCAAGGACATCAGAATGAATGGGTACCACATTGAGACTGTAAGTGAAGGTAACAAGGAATACTTATGCATCGTTACTAGTATTGGAAGCCAGAAGCAATTACTAGAAAAACTAAGTGCACTCTCCTCAGGGTTATATTACATGACAATCTCCAATGTTGAATCACATTTTGTTATGAACAAAACAACAAAGTCAAGCCCGAAGCTTAGTGATCTTAAGACTTTACAGCTTTGGCATAATAAGTTAGGTCACCTTGGGCTACTATGTTGAGAAAAATTGTAGATAACTCGATTGGGCATTCCTTAGAGAACCATCAATTGACGGTACCTAGTGGGTACTTATGTACCCCATGTTCACATGGAAAATTGACCACCCGACCTTCTATTACTAAAGTTGCATACGAATCCCCATCCTTTCTACAGAGGATACAAGGTGACATTTATGGACCCATCAATCCCCCTAGTGGACCTTTTATGTATTTTATGGTTTTGATCGATGCCTCCACCCGTTGGTCAGATGTTTGCCTGCTTTTTAACTAGGAACGTAGCATTTGCTCGCCTTTTAACTCAAATAATTAAACTGAGGGCTCACTTCCCTGATTATCCCATTAATTCTATAAGACTTGGTAATGCAGTTGAATTTACATCACAAGTTTTTGATGATTTTTGTTCATCTCTAGGAATTGTAGTCGAACATCCTGTCTCCCATGTCCACAACCAGAATGACTTAGCTGAATCCATGATCGAGTGCATCCAACTTATTTTTAGGACTCTGCTGTTGCAGTCCAAATTACTAACTAGTGCTTGTGGACAAGTTGTGTTGCATGCAGCAATGTTAATTCAACTTCGACCCACGGCCTATTATCACTATTCTCCTGCACAACTTATATCAGGACATCAACCCAATATTTCTCAATTGCGCAAGTTTGGTTGTGCAGTTCAAGTCCCAATACCACCTCCTAAGTGTACTAAGATGGGACCAGAACATAGATTGGGAATATATGTAGGATTTGACTCTCCGTCAGTTATTCGATATCTTGAACCAATGACAGAAGATATCTTCACTGCTCATTTTCCCGATTGTCAATTCGATGAGACAGTATTCCCGCCGTTAGGGGGAGATAAGATAGTTCCTGAAGAACGTATTGTTCCTGTAGAAGAACCCGTTCCTGAAGAAAGACGAGAATTAACATGGAATACTTCCACTCTCTCATCTGGATCCACGAACTTCAAAATGTGAGAATGAAGTATGGAGAATTGTGCACTTAAAAGAAATTGCAAAGAGACTACCTGATGCGTTTAACGATGCAGCAAAGGTGACGAAGTCACATGTGCCAGCTATGAATGCACCTGCCAAGATTAATGTCCATGTAGGACGAAGTCAAAACACGACAGCAAAAGAATCTGTTATACGGTAGAAGTGTGGCAGACCTATAGGTTCAAAGGACTTAGCTCTGCGGAAAAGGAGAAATGAGCAATCATCATCATATCCTCTTGAAGAGGCACGTAATGCTCCTGAAAAGGTTCCTCCCGAAGAGGCACATAATGCTCCTGAAGAGGTTATGGAAAAATCCATTCTCTCTAGAATAATGGAAGTTCCCAATGAGACTTTGGAAGCCCCAGAAGGGGCACCGGTACTGTCACGTGCCCCAAACCCGATTAGAGAAATAACAGGATTTGGGAAATGAAATTTAGGACTAATTAAAAAAAATTTGTCCATTAGGCCCAAGGATCGTAGGTCCGCTGTGAGGATCTAATATATCAAGCCTCAAATATAATAAATTTGTGGAATTCATAAGATCTTAGGCACATGAAATATCAACAATGGAATAATGAATCTCATTTAAATTTAAAGTTGTTAGAAAGAATAAATAAAACTACACAAAATATTAAATTATTACAATGGCCAACCTAATAATCAAGGCCATTAAAACAATAGAAAGAAATCAATAATATGAAAGGTCCAACGAGAACTAAAGAAAGAATAATTAAAATCTAAGGAAGTCCCACATGAATCTCTCTCGTGCCAGGATCGATGACGCTACTCTACGTCATCGGCACGCCACTCCCGTTCCTCCTCAGCTGGTTGGAGATCCTCTGGGATCTCCTCACCTGCCTGCTCCTCATAGTAGTCACCTGGGGTGTTTGCACACCAAGGAACAGAGTTAACGACATGTTGAGCAATAGATAAGCAAAGTATAATCTGGCATGGCATGCATCAAGTATAGAATAATAACAAGTGTAATATCATGTGAATACAAGGAAAATAGAACTAGGCATAAAGCATGAATAATAATAGTGTGAGACAATGACAGAAATCCTAACATCATTTAGCAAGAACCACTATCCAAACAATGCAATGCAAGAAACAAGAGGGAGACTTCGAGGATGTCCAAGCCACCTCCCGGGGTATCAGTAACAATCTAGACCAGACTACTGATACCAACGTCTGGCTCCAGTGGGATCCTAGCTCTCGGTCCTGAGAATAGCAGCACGGTCCTAGCCCGTTCCCAACTATTCAACGCCATGGACTCCGTCCAAAGCCGACTGCCCACCCCGATGTCCGAGTAACCGGCTCATCAATAAACCCCCAATCTGCAAATGGCCATGATATGCAGTAAAACAAAGTAGTGTTGACACGAGAATAGATCAAGACAAGCAAGTCTGGCTAACTCAATGCACATAACATGATCATATGGATTATCTCATTAAAAAACAATACAAGACGAGTAAAACACCTGATAATCCCTTCCATACTAACCAGTCCTGTTTATCAATATATGACACAGGGTTCCTGATGGAACGCGCTCCGAGGCGCCGTGGGGCGGCTACCGGGGTCGGCGGAACGTGGGAGTCCGTCGGGTCCGGCCCTTTCGCGCCCTGGCGGGCCTGAAGCGTGCATCAACATTTTTTTTTTGGGGGTGTGCCAGATTTTCTATTTTACTTAGAATTCCAAGTGGTAATCCGGAGACCAACCTTCGCAAGTAAAAAGGAAAATCGACTTCTTTCAAGTTTTCCATTGCGCATATATTTAAGAAAAGAGACATTTTCTTAGTTTGCCGTGAAAGGCGATTTTGTTTGGCATTTATAGCCGATTTTGGCGTTTATAGCCGATTTACAATTCTCATCAATAATGAAAAAGACAAGAGTTGTGATTTTTGTCTCTTTTAGAAAAATACAAACTACAATGAAAAAGCAAGAAAAGGAAGATCTAACTTTTCAGGAGATTGTGGGGGACTCGTTCAGATTGACGGTCGCAAGCCATGTGTGGGCTTCGCCGTCATCCATGCAGATGAGAACAGAGGATGCTCTTGATTCGCTTGGCTTGGCTATAACCTCAGGTTTTTAGAGGACAAAGACCAAGAGAAGGTCCTATGTCCAATAAAAAGCTAAGTAGACGGGCTGAAAAGCCACGTCTAAGACATTGGAGGCAGCAGGAGAAGGCAAGGACCTTGGGGGGGGGGGGGGTGCCCCGCAAGGGACTTTTGTCACCTTGTAGTGGTGGCCGGTGCAGAACTTCAGCAGAGTTTTTCTCTGTTTTTTCTTTCTCTGGATACGAGCTCTGGATTCTTTCCGATCGATCGATCTCGATTTTCTTCTTTTTTATTTCAATGGAATGCTCTCCTATTTATAGGCTTTTGGTAGCCATTTAGGAGAGTTTATGGGCTTTAATGGCTTTAATGGGAGGAGTTACAAGATTTATTTCTTGATTTTGTAACTCCTTTTTCCTTGAATCTGATTGGCCGATGGAGATTAAGGGCTTTTAATCACCTTAATTACCATAATGGGAGGAGTTTCATGGGTTAAATGCCATGAATCAATTGACTTGTAACTCCCAAATGCTTGCTTCTGATTGGGCCGTCCAAAGAAATGAATTAATGACTGCAATAAAGCTAGTCAATTAACCGCATTAAATGGTCGACGAGCAGCCGAAGAGTCGCGGGCCGTGCCGTGTCTTCTGGAATTCTTCTGGCGATGATCATCGATGGATCTTCATGCTGATCGACATTGGATGAACATGTAACTTCAGACATTGATAGCTAAGAGCGGGCCGGTGACATCTGTCTTGTCGATTTCTCGATCGGTCGGACAGAAAGAGCACTTTTTTTGGTTGACCGGTTGGCGATCTTGGAGCGATCAATGATGATTTTATGCTTTTGGAGGTTGACCCGTGATTTTGACGGATGTCGGAGGATATGAGTCAATTTCAAGCACTAAAAATCACATTTTCAGGAAACCACAGGGGCCAAAGTGCGCGAAACGCGAAAAAAGACGGAAAAACGGGTCACCGGCGGAAAATCCGGTGACCCGGACCTCCATGGTCGCAGGGGCCTGCGACCTTAGGGGAATTTTTCCCTTCGGAGCCCGTTTTGCGGTCGTTTTGAGGTCTTTTTCGTCGCCGTTTTCTTCTGTATTTTTCCTGACATTTCTTCTCATTTATTGGCTTGATTTCCCTGTAGAAAACCTGATGAGAATCCTTGCATTTTTAGAGTGCAAAGTTTCTAATTTTCCGGGAAAGCCGAAGACTTTGTCGCGTAGAGCTGCTGATTTTCCGCCAGAAGCTGAAACTTGGTCAAACGATGTCGGAATGACTTGAAATTTGAGGTGGAGCCTCCTGAGCAATAAATAAGACCAACCATAGGCTTTTGTTTGAGTTTTGAAGCTGTTTGGGGTCCCGTCGATGCTTCACTTGATTTTACTGCGGGGAAAATGCCGAGCGTTGATATGTGGCCAAACGATGTCCGATTGTCCTGAAATTTGACGGGGAGCCTATTGGAGTCATTTTGAGACGTTCCATGGTCTCCGTTTTGGATGTCATGGTCCCGGGTTGGTCCGCCCCCGGTAGGCTTGATTTTCTCTCGGAGCATCGAAACCTGGTCAAACGTTGTCAGAATGACCTGAAATTTGACGTGCAGCCTTTTGGAAGCATGTTGAAGCCACTCATGCACTTGGTTTGATGAGCGAAGGCTTCGGTGGTTCCCGCCGCCGGGAGGCTTGATTTTGTTGCTCGAGCATTGATGGAGGGTCTAACGTTGTCGGTTTGACTTGAAATTTGGCATGGAGCCCTTTTGAGACATGCTGGAGTCATCTGTAGGCTCTGATCGAAGTTTTGACGTCTCCGATGATGTCGCCGCCGAGAGCTCCCGTTTAGCTGTCGGAGAAGTGAAGTTAGGCCAAATGTTGTCGAAATGGCCCGAAACTTCATGTGTACTCTTCTCTGTGCTATCTTGAAGGATCTTGCAGTTTTTGTTTGATTCTGACAAGATTTGATTTTTTGGAGAAATTGCATTGCCTATTTATGACAGGTTGCGGCTTCATACAGCTTTCTTGATGTTGAAGAGGGAAAGTGACTTTTTTGGTGTCAACAAATGCCCCCTCGAGGTACAGCGACGAGTTGCTTGACTTTTGTAGTCGATGTGCCTCGAAGAGATTTTTGAAGGAGAGCTTGAGTCTTGACCAAGAGTCTTTGAGCAATCTTTCCTTTGGTAGAGTAGCCTTTGAGCTTCCAGGGGAATTTTATGGTAATGAAAGGAATCAAATACCATCTCGAGGCAAAGTTTTGAAGATGACATCAGGGATGTGGATTTGGGTTTTTGTTTTTGACCTTGTGACCTAACAAGCTGTATGTGGCAGGTTAGGGGGTCGGGTTTTGGTTTTGACCTTGTGACCCAACAAGCTGTATGTGGCAAGTTGGGGGATCATGATTTGGTTTTTTGTTTTGGTCTTGTGACCTAACAAGCTGTATGTGGCAAGTTAGGGGACCAGGATTTGGTTTTTGGTCACTCTTTGGGACTGTGTGGGTCCATTGGAGTGGTTTGGATTTTTGTGGAATGTCAATTTCAAGATTTTGGCTCAATTTGGTATATGAGGCTGGATGGTTTGATTTTTAGAAGCTCATGGGGCTTGGGATTTTTTTGTATGGTTCAATCAACTCAAAAGAGGCATGGAACCATTATTGTATGCTCTTGGTAAGAGGGATTTTTTCTGACTAAAAGCCCATTTTTTTTTTTTAGTGCCTAGGTGGTCAAACCTGGCTCATATGGGCTAACCCATGGGACCTTAAGCTTTTTAGGATGGCTTAGATCTCATGTGGGGTCATTTTTGTAAAGAATATCTAAAGATATCTCATTTGGATAGAGAATATCTAAAAATATCTTTATGGGAGAGAATCTCTCATATTCCCTTAATTTGGGAGAGAATATCTCAAGGTATCTTTCTTTTTGGGAAAGAATCTTCAATATCCTATTTTGTTGAAGAGAATCTCTCATTTGATTGATTTTGGGAGGAAATCTCTCAAAGACATCTTTCTTTTTGGGAAAGAATCTTTCTAATTCCTTCTCTTTTGGTAAGGTTACTAATTAGTAACACTTACCTTTCTTCTTTGATTTGCTCTCTCCTATAAAAGCAAAGGAAGGTAGGATCTCTTGCTCTTATTGCTTTCTTTTGCAACAATCTCAAGAGAGCTCCAAGACCAAGAGTTTTTCTTCTTCAAGGATCTTCAAGCTTTTTCCTTCTTTTTCTCCATCAATGGCGTCAAGTAAGTTTTCTTTCTTTTTTTTCAAGAAAACTCTATGTAGAGAATAGGATGGTAAAAAAAGAAAGTTTCTCTTCTCTTCTTTTTTTTTTCTTTCTTCTTGTTTTTTTTTTTTCTTTCTATTCTTCTTCTCTTTTTTTTTTCTTTTTTTTTCCACGTGATTTCTGTTTTTTTTTTTTTCACGTATGTCTCTTTTCTCTTTTCTCTTTTTTTTTTTTTTTTTTTTTTTTGTGGGCCGTACGGACAGATCCGTACGGATCTGGTCCGTACGGCCACGTGGCCTGTGGGCCACGGCCTGATGGGCCTGATATATATATTTTTTTTTTTTGCTGTTTTCTTTCTTCTTTTCTTTTTTTTTTGAGAAAGTTTCTTCCTCTTTTTTTTTTGTTCTTTTCTTTCTCCCCTTTTTTTTTTGAGAAAGTTTTTTTTTTCTGCTCATCATGATAATGCGTTTTTTATGCAAATCTAGATGTTCATGCATGTACTTTTTGTAGATTGAGCATGATAGCATACCTGAAAATCTTTGCAAATTTGGGAATTTGGAGCTCGCAGCGATGTTGAGCCCTTCTTGATTTTGCGGAGATTTTGAGGTTTCAAAAGTTTGGAGTTTCGGAGCCCGCAGCAATGTTGAGCCCATCTTCAAACTTTCTATTTCCGTCGGGGTACTTCCTTTTTCTTTGGAATTGCCCCGGAGTCATGCCAAAATTTCGCCAGATTTTTGGTGGGACAAAGTGACCCCTTTTTTTTTAGCGAAATCCTGTCATTTTGATGACGATCTTTTTCTTTTCCAACCTTTGCAGGTGGTTCCTCCAGAGCGAACAAGGGTAAAGAGCCTGCTACAAGCGTACCTCGTCGATCTGCTAGATCTTCCAATGTGGCCGTTCAGCAAGCCTGGGAGAAGGTCCAGTTTGTTGAGAAGAACTTGGAAGAGTGCGATTCCCTCAATCGCGATGAGATGAGACAGCGATTGATTGCTCTCAAGGATGAGGAGTTCTATAAGATCATGGTAAGCAACCGTCCTTGGGTTATGGACGATCTGAGGGTTTTACCCAAGCCTACCTTCTTCTTTGGAGATGCAGTCCCTGACAACTTGACATACCAAAGGAGATGTTTTCAGTTCTCTTACACAGTAGATGGTGAGGAGAGAACTATTTCTACCCGGTCGTCTTTTGACCGGACCATCTCGATCCTGAGCCTTTCTCCCACGTGCCCTAAGAGGGAAGATCCTCCGAGCTGGGTGAAGAGGACCAGTGTGATCAAGACCGGGGTTTTTGTTGGTGGACCCTCCGGATATGCGGAGAAGCCACCTGTCCGTATGGACATGTTGATGCCAGCCAGCGGCTACCAGGGCTCTGATTATCCGTCGGTCGATTTGAGACCGGTGGGCCTTGGCGTTTTCAGCGGTGACGGCAGTACTTGGGTGAAGCCTTTTCGACTTCGTGGCCGTTTCAATGTTGACTCCGATTGGAAGTCATGGACTGACCACACCTTGCTGATTGGGGGCGCCGTTTTGAAGGAAGCCGGGATTTTTGACGCGGTCCGCGCTTTTAGGGAGACCGTGACTTTTTCCGATGATGCCTTCATGGCTATGTTGGAGTCTTTCCTCCCTCAAACCAATACCTTCGTTGTCACGAACGGTGAGATTGGTTTTTCTCTGAAGGAGTTGAGTGCTATTACTGGATTGCCCATCCTTGGCAAACTCTATGAGGAGTTCATGCCGATTGACAGCGTCCTTGAGGAGCAGTCAGAGGAGTTCAGGCTCCTATACTCTCAGCTCGTCGCCTTCTATGATTTTTTGAAGGAGGGCTCGAAAGTAAGATCCAGCAGTTGGAAGAGTTGTGGCTCTTCGTTCCCTAACTTCTTCGACGGTGGAGAACCTTCTGATAGCATGACCCGGGAAGACAGGAAGAAGACTTCGGCCATGCAGGAAGAGTTGAAGGGTTTCTTCGCGAGCACATATGCCATTTGTTCTGACATTACACTGCGGAGAGATCTTGCTGTTTACCTCACTTTTTGGCTAGGTGAGGCTATTTTTGCTGGTGGAGATGGGACGCACATCAGGCCGCATTGTATTTTTCCGGCTTGTCAGATGGCGTTTGGAGAGCGGCTTGCTTTGGTGCCCGCTCTTTACTCCTACCTGTGTACCGAACTGCAGGCTGCTGCTTTCTTGGTTCGGCTTGGGCTCCCTATGAATAGGGTATTTTCAGCCCATATCTTTTATTTGTGGTTTGTATACCACTGTCCTGGCTTCCACCAGCTGGGTGCTGCACAGGATGATGATCCTCTAATGATTCGATTGGCTAAGGGAAAAGCCGTATCTGAATCACTTTTGTTTGCCCGCATGAGGATCCGACGGTTCAGGGACGTCGAGATGGGGCAGTCTTCAGTTAAGCTTTCTCCGGAGTTGCGGAAGAAGGCTTTTGATTTTGGTGCCTCCCGAGACTCTACCAGAGCAGGGTCGGGAAGGCATTACTCTTTGACCAATGCAGAGAAGGAGTGGCTTTTCAGCATACGAGTCGGCACGATGGTGTACCGTAGACATCTTTTCGTCGACATCCAGCTGTATGTACCTTCTCGCTTTGCGCTTCAGTTGGGCTTCTCTCAAGGCGTTGTTGGAGCGCCTTCGAGTATGGTGAAGCGTTTTGGGGGTTTACAGGATGGCAGAAATGCATGGGCTTTTTATAGTGCTGAAGACACTACTGCCACGATCTCTTATCCTGAGCTGTCGACTTTCCGAACTGCCAGCTTCACGAAGTGGTTCGCGGAGAGCTTTTTGGCATATCGGGGGCTTTCCAAGAAGGAGCTTGATGTAAAGCTGTCTTCGGGTAAAGGTACTGGAAAGTCGGATGGCGTCCGGCGAGAGGAAGTTTGGGCCTTCCTTTCTGGAGAGAAGCACAAGATAGGCTTTCTCGGTGACCAGGGCGTCATTGGTTCTGAAGCTGTTCGGGAAGTACCTGATGAGGCTTTGGAGCAGTTAGAACAGGAGGAAGCTGAACTCGACGCTTGGATGCAAGCGGCACAGAGACGAGCTTCCGTGGAGTCTACTGGCAAGAGCAGACCATCCAGTGAGGAGTCAAGTGAGAAACCTGACTCTGATAGTGGGGCGGGTTCTTCTAGGAAGCGAACCAGTAGAGGTAGGAAGAGGAGGAGGAGTCAGCGTCACACGGGGCGGGACGAAGACTCTCCTAATGTGGAAGTCCCTCTCACTGTCAATGAGGAGGTGCCAGGGGAAGCTGACGAACCTCCGGAGAAGAGGATTCGGGAAGAAGAGACCATCGGTGAAGGTATGATTCCTCCTTTTCCTTTTTCTGCTTCTTTCATGGGGCTTTCCATGTTCTGATTTGTTTTCTCACCCTGCTGCTGCTTTTTTTTTTAGCAAAGGATGAAGACTTGCCGATGCCTGAGGTTCCGACCGATGAGGCGGTGATGGAGCCGGTTATGGCATCTGAAGAAGAACCGAGGGACTCTGGAATGATTCCAGAATCTCCAATTGGTATAACTTCTTTCGCTTTCTCTTTTTTTTTTTTTTGCCTGCGACTTGATTTGCTAACATTTTTCTTGTCAGCTGACTTGCCATAGGATTCCGATGACTTTGAACCATCAATGGACGCAAATGTTGATGATGCTTCTGATGAGTTCATGGAGGAAGAGAGTGTCCCGCCAGTCGTCGAAGAAGGTACTTTGTAGTGATGACCCTGATGATTTTTTTTTTTGAACAGGATCATATTCATACCTTTTTGTGTTTCATTTGCAGGTTTTGAAGTGACAGAAGAGAGTCCATTGCTTTCTTCAGAACCAGAGCAAGGGATGCCAGAGGTCGATCCGGAGGTAGAGACCAGTTCTGACATGATTGAGGAGATGCCTCGTGTTGAGATTCCCTCTCCAGTGGCTCCAAGTGAAAAGAGTTCTTTTGTTACTCTTCCAATGGGACATGACATGAGCAGCCGATCAGCGGAGAAGGGTGAATCTTCATCCAGTTCGTCTCTTCAATTTGCGAAGAAGGTGCTGGCTCGGGTTTTGAGTTCTTGGGTCAAGACTCTCCTTTCTGGACACTTGGAGGCAGGATTTGGCATGATCCCACATGTACAGGAGATTCTGACCGACACCGAAGAGGTTGGTCTGGATGTCACAGGTGCCAGGGCGATCGTTGATAGGATCATTGCACTGGGTGACAAGTGGTTTGAGACCATGGGTTTCCCTGACGACCAATTCTTCAAGGAGATGTTCTTGGACCCTGCTGATAAGGCTAAGTCTGACCTGAATGCGGCTATACAAAGCAAGAAGCAGCTAGTTCGGGAGAAGAACAAGGAAGAGCTAGCCATCATCGGATTGAGGCATGACCTTAACGTCCTTGATAGGGAAGTTGAGGAGGCCAGGAAACGTCTTGAGCATTTGAAGGCACAAGTCGATGCGAAGTGGGCTGCTATAACAGAGGCTCGTGACAGGGAGAGTACTCTGATTCGCAGGGTTGCAGATGCCGGTCAAGTTCTCGAGAGGAGGACTCTAGAAAATGAACGATGGCAAACTGCTGGGGAAGAGCTTCCCGGTGTAAAAGAAGGGTTACGGCATTCGCCAGCATCTCATTGCAAGTTCCTGAAGAAGCGTGCCTTGGAAACTCTGACGGCTGATGCCAAAAGTTTGCTTGAGGAGCTGAAGCTTTGGCTGGAGACCATTTTTGGCTGAGCTCCTGATTTTTTATAGCAGAAACCATTCTTTTTTTTTTTTGGTACCACATGTATTTTTTGGTACTCTTTTTTTGTAGTGCTTGTGAACACTTTCTTTTTTTTTTTTGGTACCACATGTATTTTTTTTGGTACTTTTCTTTTTTTTTTTGTAGTGCTTGTGAACACTTTCTATTTTTTTTTTTTTTTTTGCTTTGGTACCACATGTATTTTTTTTGGTACCTTTTTTTTTGTGTTCCCTACGCTCACTCAAATCTTTTTGTGATGAAAGCAATTGCTAAATGGGATTTGATCAAAAGCTTTGTCATTTTGTGAAAATCTTTTGTCAAATGGTTGTTTTGGTAGGGGAAACGAATTTTGGTTGTGGCGTGAAAGCCGATTTTGAGATGGCATGGAAGCCGAAATTTTATGGCGTAAATGCCAAAATTTGGGTTGGCATGGAAGCCGGTGCTTTTGTGGCATTTACAGCCAGTTTGGTGGCATTGATAGCCAATTTGTGGCATTTATAGCCGGTTTGGTGGCATTGATAGCCATTTTTTGAAAGCCAAGTTTTGGTTTGTCGGCGTGAAAGCCAATTTTTCGTGGCATTGATAGCCTGTTTTGACATGAGAGTTAGGTTTTTTTTTTTTTTGTGGCATTTGTAGCCGAGTTTTTTGAAAACCAAGTTTTGTTTTATTGGCATGAAAGCCGATTTTGGCGTTTATAGCCGGAAATTTTTGTTTTGGCATTTATAGCCGGATTTTGGCATTTATAGCCGAGTTTTGGTTTTCAAAATGCAGGTATCGACTAAATGTCGCCTCCCCGCTGAATGGTCTTGCAAGTATCGATGGAATGTCGCTTCCTTGCTCATTCGGTTTTGCGAGTATTGATGGAATGTCACTTCCTCGCGGGTTAGGTTTTGCAAGTATCGATGGAATGTCGCTTCCTCGCGAATTGGGGTGCAAATATCGACTAAGAGTCGCTTCCCTGCTTTTCCCAAGACTTTTGGTTTTGCGGGTACTGACTTGATGTCGTTTCTCCGCGATTTTTGAAATTTGAGGTTTTCTCGAACCATTTGTAATTTTGGGTTGTGGATAGCAACTGGTATGTTGCATCTCCACGATTTTTGAAATTGGGTTGTGGATATCAACTGGTTTGTTGCTTCTCCACGATTTTAGGATTTTGCAAGTATCGACGAAATGTCGCTTCCTTGCGATTTTGGGTGCAAGTATCGATGGAATGTCGCATCCTTGCTTTTTTTCAAAATTTTTGTTTTGCGGGTACTGACTTTGATGTCGTTTCCCCACGATTTTTGAAAAACCATTTTTTTTTGTTTAAAGATACGAGGGTCGTAAATTTTGACCTAGAACCATTTGGCGGTAAAAGGTAAGGTGGACTAGGGTGGAAATCCCTGAATCCGGATTTTTGTTTCAAACCATGAATTTTGGTTCAAGGATCGAAAGTTTTGGTCAAGTCAGGGAGAGGCTCCTAAACTTGGATTTTTTTTTTTGTTTTTGAACAATGAAACGATGAAAGTAAGCATTGTTTTTGAATCTCTAGAAATTTTGACATTTGATATGAAAATTCTAAAGAGAGTGGGTTTGACGAGCGAGTACCTGAGAACAGGTTTTGGCCATACAGGCATTGCTCTTACCCAGTTGGGTAAGTCTTCAAGGGTAGTACCGCTTCAAGAACTTGCCGTTGATAGGCAGCATACATCTGTCGCCTTCCATGTTTAGGAGGGCATATGCGTCGTTGGAGAAGACCTTGTCGATGACATAGGATCCCTCCCATTTTGGTTCAAATTTGCCTTTGGATTTGTGTGCGAAGACCATTGGTCTTTTTACCGCAAGAACCAAGTCACCCTTTTTGTAGGCGCGTTGCCGGACCCTTTTGTCAAAAGATCCTGCCATGCGTGCTTGGTAAAGTTCAATGCTTTGTCGAGCTTCGAGCCGTCTCTCGTCGAGATTGTCCAGCTCATGGAGTCGCAATTTGACATTGCTTTCTTGAGTCATGTCATTTTGTAGAGATACCCTCAGAGAAGGAATTTGTACCTCTAGGGGCACGACAGCTTCGCATCCATAGACCAAGGAGAATGGTGTACTATGGGTTGGTCCTCGAACGGTGGTTCGATAGGCCCACAAAGCTTCAGACAGTTTATCGCTCCAGTCTCTTTTATGACTAGAGACCATTTTCTTGAGGATTTTGCAGAGTGTCTTGTTGAAGGCTTCTGCTAATCCGTTTGCTGCCGGATTGTATGGAGTCGAAGGACAGCTTTGGATTTTGTATTTGTCGCAAAACCTGTAGAATCGATGATCCCGGAATTGTGGTCCGTTATCATGGACGAATCTCTTGGGTATGCCGAAACGACAAATGATGTTGGTGCGTAGGAATTGAAGAACTGATGAGGTCTTCATTTCGTTGAACGCAAATGCTTCTGACCACTTGGAGAAATAATCCGTTGCGGCGAAGATGAAGCGATGACCTTTGCTTGAAGGGGGAGAGATAGGACCTATGATGTCCATGCCCCATGCTTCGAAAGGCCATGAGATTGCTGTAGGATGCAGCCATTCCGGAGGCATGTGAATGTAATCTCCGTGAACTTGGCATAGCTGGCAGCGTTTGGCAAATTGCATTGCATCAGCAACCATGGTAGGCCAATAGTAACCTAACCTTTTTATCTGATCATAGAGCTTAGGACCTGCCTGATGGGCTCCACAAAGACCAGCATGAACTTCTTTGAGTGTTTCTTCGGCCTCTTGTTGTGACAAGCAGCGTAGAAGTACTCCGTTGAAGGATTTCCTGTAGAGGATTTTTGAAGGAATATCCAAATGAAAGTTTGGGGCTCGCCTTTGTATGCTTACCCGTTCTTTTGGATCTACAGGTAGGATTCCGAACATAGTGTAATCAATGAACGGATCCCTCCAGTCGCCGATTGAAGTTTGAAGGATAGAGATCCGACTTCCAACCACTCGGTGGCATTCAGCAACTGCTTGGTGTGTGTTAAGAGGAGGGAGGATCCTTCTCTTGCACACTGTAATTTGCATGTTTTCCCCTTCCTGGATCGCCATTGATGCGGCAAGTCCGGCCAGGGCATCTGCACGGATGTTTTCACCTCTACGAATGTGGGTGATGTTGCAGATGTCAAACTTTTGCAGAAGCGATTGTGCCTTGTTGTAATAAGGCAGCAGATCAGGCTTCCTGACTTCATATTTCTGATTCATCTGGTTGACGATCAGTTGAGAGTCTCCAAAGACTTCCAGCATGGTGATACCAGATTCGATGGCGAGTTCCAATCCTAGGATCAGAGCTTGGTATTCAGCTGCATTGTTTGTACATGGTTCCAGTAGCGAGAAAGCGTGTGGAATCATGCATTTGTCGGGGCTAACAAAGAGGATGCCAACTCCCGAGATCAGCTTTCTGTTTTCATTTGTCCTGGTTGCACCGTCAAAGTACATGTCCCAGGAGGCATTTGGTGAGGAAGTCTCCACGTTGTAGACAGGTTCGTCTGGGAGATCATCTCTGAGTGGTGAATCTTTAGGCAATGGATGCTCTGTGAGGAAATCTGCTAGAGCTTGGCCTTTGATTGCTTTTTGTGGCACATACCTAATATCAAATTGTGACAAGAGGATGGACCATTTTGCCAGTCGGGCATTGAGAGAACCGGCCTTCGTGACAAGGACCTTCAAGAGGTTGATCCTCGAGACCAGGTAGACTGTGTTGGAAAGCAAGTAGTGACGTAGCTTTTGTACGGCGAACATCACTGCAAGGCATTCTTTTTCGACTGGAGAGTAGCGATGCTCTGCACCTACTAGCATGCGGCTGAGGTAGTATAGAGCAGCTTCTTTTCCCTCACCATTCTCTTGTGCAAGCAGAGCGCCTACAGAATGATCAAGAGCTCTTGTGTACAAGATGAATGGTTTTCCAGTGGCAGGGGCAGCTAACACTGGAGGTTTGGTCAGGTATGACTTGATATCTTGAAATGCGGCTTCGCAGTCGGCATCCCAGACAAAGTCTACACCTTTTTTCATTAATCGAGAGAATGGACGGCATTTCCCCGAAAGATTGGAGATGAACCGTCTGATGTAGGCCAATCTCCCTTGGAGCCCTTTTAGTTCTCTCAAGGTTCTTGGAGAGGGCATTTCTAGAATAGCCTTGACTTTTATGGGGTCAAGTTCTATTCCAGCTTTCCGAACAAGGAATCCGAGAAACTTACCCGACGAGACGCCGAAGAAGCATTTTAGAGGATTCATCCGCAGTTTGTGTTTGCGGAGTCGGAGGAAGACTTCCCGAAGATCTTTGAGATGGTCTTCTTTTCTTCTGCTTTTGACGGCGAGGTCATCAACGTAACATTCGACCGTCTTGTGCTGCATATCTTGGAATATTTTCATCATAGCCCTCTGATATGTGGCACCAGCATTTTTCAGACCAAATGGCATGACAGTGTAGCAATACACGCCAAACGGAGTCCGAAATGAAGTGTGTTTTTCATCCTCGGGATGCATCTTTATCTGATTGTAACCAGAGAAGCCATCCATGAATGTCATTTGCTCGAGTCCGCAGGTATTGTCAATCATCACCTCCGGTATGGGGAGCGGGAATTCATCTTTAGGGCAAGCGCCATTCAAGTCTCTATAGTCAATACAGACTCTGATCTGCCCAGTTTTCTTTGTCACGGGGACAATATTGGCCAACCACTCTGGATGTTGTTCCTCACGGATGAAGCCAACGCTTTTGAGTTTATGAACTTCTTGTTCAATTTTATCCATCACATCTGGACGGAATCTTCTTTGGCATTGTTTGACAGGCTTGACGTCTTCTTGAAGATTGAGTTTGTGGACTGCTACTTTGGGGTCTAAACCAGGCATTTCAGCATAGGACCATGCAAAGCAATCAACGAACTCACGAAGAAAAGCGATATACTCGGGTAACTCATCATCCTTTATATTCTTGCTTCTGAATACAGGACGTGGGTTATCAGGTGTTCCCAAGTTTATCTTTTGAACAGGATCTTCTGTCGGAAGGTTCGAAGGTGGTTCCTCCACAATATTTTCGGAGGCTTCCAACTCAACGAAACCTTCTGGAGTTTCAACTGCATTACCAGACCAAGGCTCTGTTCCTTTCCATGGATTTTCTTGATTGGTAATCTCCTCAAGGCTTGCTATGAGATAGTCCCAATCGCCTGTTGAGTCTGGTATTTCTTTTGGAGACGAGGGTTCTTCTGGGTCAGGATGCCACAAGTCTGTATTATCGGACGATTCCTCTTTATCATCAGAGAAATCGTACCAATTGGATGAGCTTCCTGGATCTTTGTCAGGTAACTCTTTAAAGAGATATCCAGGGAGATCGATGTCTTCATGGACTTGAGATGTTGAGGCTTGGTCGGTAAAACGACTTTTAAGCTTTTGTGTCAACTGTCTCAGAGGAGTATCAGGATCATATCCTAACCCATATGAAGACTTTTCTACATGACCGTAGAGTCTCCAATCTTCCAGCTGGCTTTTGGTCAAGGCGGGCTCCAATGGCGTGAGAATACCGCGTCTTTCTCCCAAACCGACTGGGTTTTGAGCGTCATAGCCCATTTTCTTCATAATTGCTTGTGCCACAGGACTATATAGAGATAGCTGAGGCATACCTTCATTTTGGAAAGGTTCCAGCATGGAGTTTGATGAAGAAGCGTCCGATCTATGGAAGAAGATCGGCCTTTGCTTTGGTGATGTTGCCGGAACAACAAAGGTAGCAGACGTAGGATCTTCTACATCAGCAGGTGTCTCCATCGGAGTGAGAGCAGGCTGAACTTGCTGAGTGTCAGATTGGCTTGACGATGCATCGTCTTCTGGCTCTGAGTCCGAGTCTGTGTCTTGCATGATAGACACGAGAGAGACAACAAATTTGCCCCCAGGCTTTTGTTTCGCCTTCTTCACTTTAGTCGTGATGACCAAAGGTTTTGAATTCTTGAGGGAGATAACCAAGGGAGATTGACTACTCTCTTCTAATTTGCCGGAGGGTTTGTTTTCTTCCGGTGATTTTTCTGGAGATTTTCAGCAGGGGGTGCTATTTCCTCTTCTTCTTTTTCTCCTTCATACATCTGGGAGTCTGCGAAGTAGACTTCTTTACCTTTGAAGGGTTTTCTGTCCGCAAAGACACGATGTACCATGCCGTCGTCGCCGGCGAACTTGATGCATTGATGTAGAGTTGAAGGAACAACACCATTCTCGTGTATCCAAGGACGTCCGAGAAGGATGTTGTAGCATGAGGGGGTTTTTATTGCATACACAGTGACCTCAGAGATAAGATCACCGATTTACAATTTGAACCTGATTTTGCCGATAGGCCTTTGAGTGCTCCCATCGTATCCAAAGATAGATACAGATGTGTGGCTTAGCTTGCTGGGTGGAATGCCCAACTCTTCAAGAGCCGAAGTGGAGATAAGGTTGAGTGCAGAACCTGGGTCGATCTGAACTCTATGTATCGGCATTTCTTTGATGTACCCTGTGAAGTACAGGGGTCGGTTGTACCTTGCTTCGCCAAGTAGGAGGTCTTCCTTAGTGAAGGCGATGGTTGCACTGGCTGCCTTTTGAACCGAGAGGCATTGGATGCATGATCCCTCAGTTTTCTTTTCTCCCTTTGAGGAAGTTTCAGAGTTTTTGACCCGGTAGTCCATTTCAATTTGGAGGACTTGCGGGGCATGTTTGTCGACATCCTCATTCAGTTTTTGTAATTCTGAGATGAGATTATCACGAGTGCGTGGAGACATTCGTAATAAATCCAGGATGTGAAGACGTGCAGGTATGTGTTTGAAGTGCTCAACCAAGTCATACTTGAAAGCCTCCTTAGGGCCTGCGTGTTCATCATTGTTGCCACTGGGGGCGCTTACAACATCTTTTCCCGAAGGATTTACATAAGTAAAGGAAGATTGGTTGTAATTTTTGTGGTAGTCCCGGCCCGAACGGGTGCCTCTACCAACTTCGAGAGCTTCTTGAGAAGGATCTTCGTTTGGAAGATTGTCTTCAGGATCAAGAGGCTTTCGTTTTTCATCTACTGGGGATGTATCTGCAGCAGAGTTGCCATCCTCAGTGATTGTGTTGCACGGAGCATTTTCCGGGAGCAAGTCTTGAACATCATCCAGCAGCTTTTCTTCTTCGTTGACCCATCCATCACCCCAAGTTGGGTTTTCTTCATGATGATGAGTCGGGAAGAATGTGTATCCTGAAGTCACAGTCTCAGGAGAAGAAACCTGAGAGGGTGTCATCTCTGTGAAAGTCACGTGAGACGAGGTAGCTCCAGAGGATACATTGCTAGGCGTCGTCGGAGTGTAGGTAATCTCATCAGACGACGCTTCAGAAGAGCTATAGTCCTGATATATTACATTACAGGAAGCTCTGATATGAGATGTTGCCTGCTCGGAGTCAGACTCATCCTCGGATGTAAGAGGATCATCTATCCAGCAATGTTCTTCATTTTCAGGAGTTAAGGGTGGAGGTACCTGGTGAGCTTCAGGGACTTCCGGCTCTGGATTGCGAGGAGGCTCGTTAACACGATCTTGCTCTTGTTCTAGAGCGAGATGCTGTAAGATCCTTGCATATTCTTCAAGATCAGGCATGGGAGCCAGATCCTCTTCTTCGTCTTCTCTGTGTGGCTCAACATAGTTGATTTCCACTGGAGCAACGACGGGTGTTTGCTCAACAGCATTTTCTTGTACAGCCTCTTGGTCTTCTTCATCATCAGACCAGGATCCTTGTGGTTGCAAGGGGTTATACCAGATTACTGGCATAAGGTGAGTTTCAGGAACCCATTCTTCATCGGAGAGATATTCTCCTGTTTCAAGAGATTCCTCCCACTCATCGGTGTAGTTGGGCTCGAATCCATCGTCGGTGTCGCTGGACTCGTATCCATTAATGGAGAATCCAACTACCAAGTTGCAAGAGTATGATGCCCCCTGCATGGCTTCTTTTTTGAATTGAGGTGGCATGAAATCACTGAGAGTGAAGTTTCTTACCGCCTTTGAAGTCTCTGGAAGGGACGTTTCTGTTGCCCCGAGTGAAGTGGTAGAGGAGGCCTCTGCCTTTTCATGGACTTCTTGTTTTGGCCGGGTCTTCTCTTGCCGTTTGAGCCTGAGGAGATGTTTCCTAGCCTGCCTTCGCTGTTGAGCTGTCGGTTTTGTTTTTACGATCTCCCAGTTTTCATCTTCCAGGAGATCGGGATGTACCCATATGGGTTGTCCGTTTGGTGTCGGGCAAGGAACCAACACTTCGGACGTTTGAATTCTTTTTATCACCTTGAAGGAAGTAGTGATCTTCTTCTTCGGTGATTTTGGTGTTTGTCCACGTGACACCATGTTGACGGAGGCGGGGCCATAATTTTTGTCAAAGGTGATGACTCCGTTTTTCCACATCTCGTTTATCTTCTCTCTCACAACAAAGCATTGATTGAGAGGATGCGAGACCATCTGGTGGTATGGACAGTACCGAGGATCATTGGTTTTGCCAACGTCTCCAGGTCTTTTGGGCTCTGGCAAAATGAGTTTGCCATTTGCTAGGAGAGCCTCAAAGATTTCTTCGACGTCTTCATCGAACGGATATTTCTTTTCTACTCGCTCTTTGAAGGCATCAGAGAGTTCAGGTCTCTTACCTGCAGCTCTATTTTCAGCTTTCTTTGGTTGCTGAGGAGCTGACTTGGTTTGCACATTAAGGACCTCTTTCTTCTTTGGTTTAGAGGTTGCAATGGCGGTTGGCTCTTTTCTTGATGACTTCTGACTGTTGAGGTCTTTGATCACCATTTCAGCTTCCATGGAAGCTTCGAGGAGTTCCCCCAGGTTCTTTGATTTATTGCCGATGATCATGGAGCAGATTTTAGCTCTCATGTTGTTTCGGCAGATGTCGACTAGCGACGCTTGTGGCAGTACATCTGAGCATTTGTACGCCATTGCTTTCCACTTGTGAATGAAGTCATAAGTTGACTCATTCTCTCCCTGTTTTAGGCTGCAGAGCTGAGCCATAGTAACAGGATGATCCTCACCTTGGAAGTGGGTCAGGAGGCGTGTCTCCAGCATAGCCCAGTTCTGAATGGAGTTCTCCGGAAGAGTGGAGTACCAATCGAAGGCCGTACCTTTTAGGGTACTTGCAAAGAGGCGAATCTTGAGTGCATCTTGATCCGCGATAGCTCCCGTCAAGATCTTGAAGTGGATGACGTGCTGTCTGGCCGATCCTTTCCCCGTATATGTTTGGAGAGTAGGATGCTTGAATTTTGTGGGGAACGGGACCGAGTCCATCCATAAAGGATATGGTGGCCTGATCCCATGCTCTTTGAGTATATCCTCTTCTTTTGCTTTGGCGAGGATACTGTCTACGTCCTTTTTGGTAAGGGCGCGTGACTCATTTTCTTCTCCATTTCCCTCGTTATTGCTATGATTCGGAGGAGGCTCATTGTTCACCTGATTTTGGACGACAAGGAGAAGGTTTTCCATCAGAGTTTCAATCCTCTGCTGGCCTTGTTCCAACTGCTGGATGCGTGTGAGCGCATCATCTCGAGGTGGATTCTGAGGTGGCGGCTCAGAACTTGTAGCCAAGACGTTCATCCCTCGGGATTCGAACGAAGAAATCGTCCTGGTGACCGAGCTGGGGCTCATTCTTTTTAATGAAGAGCTTGATGAAGGATTACTCTCCCGTCCTTGGCTGGAAGGGGCAGGAGATTCTTCGGGATGTCTTTGTGTCCTGGTGACGCTACGGGTCACCGGACGTCGGACATGGATTTTTTATGCTGACCTTTGGCGTCTTCTGGTTTTTCCAACCATATGGACGGCAGCAACTTGGTCGAGTCTTTCTTTTTCGACCCATTTGTGGGAGACTTGAAGTGTAGGAGGCTGGGTCCGTTGCTTCTCTAGTCTCTTTTGTCGATATGAAGCACGGCGGCGTGCTCGACGAGCGATTTGAGCTTCAGTCAGCTCTGGCTGGGCTCTGACGATGAAGGATGTGCTCCCTCGGGCGCAGCAGCGGAGCCTGTCTTCTTTGTAGCTAGGCAAGGACAGGATCCGGACCCGGTCCTTTGCCTGTTGCAGCGAAGCTTTAAACCTTTCGAGTTCGGCCCCTGTAGAGATGAAGGGTCGAACTGAAGGAGTGTAGGCCTTGGCAGGTGCTTGTAGAGGCCTGGTGATGCGTGATCTGATTTTGGGCCTGTAGGAACAAGCCGACTCATGCTGGGTTGACTTGGGAGTCAGGTTGGAGATGGGTCTCTCCTCTTTCATGTAGGCAAGAGGGTAGAACTGGTTCTCTTTGAGTGGGGCCAGGTATGCTGGCTTGGTGGAAGTTTGAGACCTTCTTTGTTCTGGGGAAGGTCTTGGAGACCAAGTCTTGGGATAGACCTGGTTGTTTGTGGGTCGAGGCTTCGCGGGGGTGCCGCGGGCTTCGGGCTTTTGGGCGCTCGCCTTTGGTGTCACGGGAGTGACACGTTGAGAGGCGATCTTCTGCCTTTTGGCAGGCGCAGTTTGTTCTTCGGGAAGTGGGAATGGTCCCAGCGTCCCAAAGAAGATAGTCCGGGGAGTCGAGGTCGACCCGGAGTTCAGAGAGTTGCCGAGGGAGTTAACGCTTCGACAGCTGACAGGGCGCTTATGAGTGCGCGCGCTTTGCTTCTGTTGAAGCATGAGTTGGTGCTTGTTCTCATCGAAGATAATGGTTAAGGCTGCCATTGTTAGTTTCGAAAAAAGTTCTGAAACAAGACCACATCCATTAGTAATCACAAGAATATAATGATCATAAATGGGAATTCCTATGGTTGTCTTTTCAAATCGCTTAAGGGATATGACCCAAGCGACATGAAGAAGGCAAAAAGCTATAGATGGTACAATTGTTCTGACAGCAAGTATGGTGAGCCCAGAATGAGCGTTCCAGTGACTGCTAGAAGCAATTGTAAACCTAAATTCGACTTATCGAGAAGCAGGGCTTGCTCGAGATAAGAAGAATATAAGGTAGGAGTTACAAATGTGCCGGTCACAGATATAGTAGACCCTGAAAGGGCGTACCAGTACTGCTATGCACAAATGTTGGAGATCGTATCCATGAGATGGGATTCTTTGTTTTGAAAGGTCAGAAATGGATTCGTCAAAGAGAGCAGGTGGCATTCCGATTCAAATACGGGCTCAACGATTTCCGCGAGCGCCAGTACTCAGAAGGGAAGAGACCACAATTTCTCGAATCTGAATCCAAAAGCGACGAGTTTTTTTTTTTTTGAAATGTCAAGATTGGTTCCATCAAGGAGAGCAAATGGTATTCTGATCTGAACACGGTCTCGGCGATTTCCGCGAGCGCCAGTGCTCAGAAAAGAAGAAACCAAAATTTCTCAGATCTGAAATCAAAAGTGACGAGTTTTTGGAGATTTTTTTTTTTGAAATGATTTTTTTTATTATTTTTATTTTTTTTATTTTTTTTTAAAAAATATATTTTTATTTATTTTTTTTTATTTTTATTTTTTTTTGAAAATTTTTGTTTTTTTTTTTTAAGATTTTTTTTTGAAAATCTTTTTTTTATTTTATTTTTTTTTTTTGATTTTTTTTTTAGATTTTTTTTTTGAAAATCTTTTTTTTTTATTTTGATTTTAATTTTTTAAGATTTAAAGACGAGAGAGTACACATAGGCCTCCTAACCCGGTCTTATGAAACCTCAATTGATAGAATTGCCCCCAGGTAAGGGTAGGATTACTTAATGAACCCGTTTGGAGGACCCTTGCCTAGAACAGTCAAGCTGTCTCCACACTCTGGACAAGGCTTTTCTTGAATCAATCGTGATCAAAGAACGCAATTGGTTTAACCTTCGTGGTCTATGTCCTTCTTTATAAAAAAATCCCAAATAGACTCATCGAAGAGAAACGATGGCCCAAAACCTTAGTCGAACGGGCTCAACATTTCTGCAAGCACCAAAGAACGATAGGATAGGATCAAAGTTTCTCAATTTTGAATCCAAACTAAGAAAACTGATTTTTTTTTATTTTTTTTTTAATAATTTTTTTTTGAAATCTCTAATGAACTCATCGAAGAGAAACGATGGTCCAAAACCTTAGTCGAACGGGCTCAACATTTCTGCAAGCACCAAAGAACGATAGGATAGGATCAAAGTTTCTCAATTTTGAATCCAAACTAAGAAAACTGATTTTTTTTTTTTGAAATCTCTAATGAACTCATCGAAGAGAAACGATGGTCCAAAACCTTAGTCGAACGGGCTCAACATTTCTGCAAGCACCAAAGAACGATAGGATAGGATCAAAGTTTCTCAATTTTGAATTCAAACTAAGAAAACTGATTTTTTTTTTTTTGAAAAGAGAAAGAATGGAAACAAACTCAAAGAAATAGAAATTTCCAAAAAATCCCATCTCATGTTTTTTAGGATGCAAAATCCAACATAGGCTACCAGCTAGAAAGTAGCCAAGGAATCCGGAAAAGAAGTATAAGCATAGAGCAAAAAGTATGATATGCAAATATTTCATTTCCAAGCACCGCGTTCTCAAATGAACGAGTCCCACCGGGTGTGCCAGCTTGATGGAACGCGCTCCGAGGCGCCGTGGGGCGGCTACCGGGGTCGGCGAAACGTGGGAGTCCGTCGGGTCCGGCCCTTTCGCTCCCTGGCGGGCCTGAAGCGTGCATCAACATTTTTTTTTTTGGGGTGTGCCAGATTTTCTATTTTACTTGGAATTGCAAGTGGTAATCCGGAGATCAACCTTCGCAAGTAAAAAGGAAATCAACTTCTTTCAAGTTTTCTATTGCGCATATATTTAAGAAAAGAGACATTTTCTTAGTTTGCCGTGAAAGGCGATTTTGTTTGGCATTTATAGCCGATTTTGGCGTTTATAGCCGATTTACAATTCTCATCAATAATGAAAAAGACAAGAGTTGTGATTTTTGTCTCTTTTAGAAAAATACAAACTACAATGAAAAAGCAAGAAAAGGAAGATCTAACTTTTCAGGAGATTGTGGGGGACTCGTTCAGATTGACGGTCGCAAGCCATGTGTGGGCTTCGCCGTCATCCATGCAGATGAGAACAGAGGATGCTCTTGATTCGCTTGGCTTGGCTATAACCTCAGGTTTTTAGAGGACAAAGACCAAGAGAAGGTCCTATGTCCAATAAAAAGCTAAGTAGACGGGCTGAAAAGCCACGTCTAAGCCATTGGAGGCAGCGGGAGAAGGCAAGGACCTTGGGGGGGGGTGCCCCCCAAGGGACTTTTGTCACCTTGTAGTGGTGGCCGGTGCAGAACTTCAGCAGAGTTTTTCTCTCTTTTTTCTTTCTCTGGATACGAGCTCTGGATTCTTTCCGATCGATCAATCTCGATTTTCTTCTTTTTTATTTCAATGGAATGCTCTCCTATTTATAGGCTTTTGGTAGCCATTTAGGAGAGTTTATGGGCTTTAATGGCTTTAATGGGAGGAGTTACAAGATTTATTTCTTGATTTTGTAACTCCTTTTTCCTTGAATCTGATTGGCCGATGGAGATTAAGGGCTTTTAATCACCTTAATTACCATAATGGGAGGAGTTTCATGGGTTAAATGCCATGAATCAATTGACTTGTAACTCCCAAATGCTTGCTTCTGATTGGGCCGTCCAAAGAAATGAATTAATGACTGCAATAAAGCTAGTCAATTAACCGCATTAAATGGTCAACGAGCAGCCGAAGAGTCGCGGGCCGTGCCGTGTCTTCTGGAATTCTTCTGGCGATGATCATCGATGGATCTTCATGCTGATCGACATCGGATGAACATGTAACTTCAGACATTGATAGCTAAGAGCGGGCCGGTGACATCTGTCTTGTCGATTTCTCGATCGGTCGGACAGAAAGAGCACTTTTTTTGGTTGACCGGTTGGCGATCTTGGAGCGATCAATGATGATTTTATGCTTTTGGAGGTTGACCCGTGATTTTGACGGATGTCGGAGGATATGAGTCAGTTTCAAGCACTAAAAATCACATTTTCAGGAAACCACAGGGGCCAAAGTGCGCGAAACGCGAAAAAAGACGGAAAAACGGGTCACCGGCGGAAAATCCAGTGACCCGGACCTCCATGGTCGCCGGCGACCATGGGCCACTCATGCACTTGGTTTGATGAGCGAAGGCTTCGGTGGTTCCCGCCGCCAGGAGGCTTGATTTTGCTGCTCGAGCATTGATGGAGGGTCAAACGTTGTCGGTTTGACTTGAAATTTGGCATGGAGCCCTTTTGAGACATGCTGGAGTCATCTGTAGGCTCTGATCGAAGTTTTGACGTCTCCGATGATGTCGCCGCCGAGAGCTCCCGTTTAGCTGTCGGAGAAGTGAAGTTAGGCCAAATGTTGTCGAAATGGCCCGAAACTTCATGTGTACTCTTCTCTTGGCTATCTTGAAGGATCTTGCAGTTTTTGTTTGATTCTGACAAGATTTGATTTTTTGGAGAAATTGCATTGCCTATTTATGGCAGGTTGCGACTTCATGTAGCTTTCTTGATGTTGAAGTGGCAAAGTGACTTTTTTGGTGTCAACAGTTCCTACGATACACTCTAAGTTAGGTCCATATCCTAGATCTACAAGAATTTATGTTTCATACTTAGTTAAGTGTTTTATGCCAAGCGAGTATACAATGAATAACATCAACGGATAGAATTCACAAGTCAATGAGGAATTACAATCCAAACCTAGGCAAGTGGTGTCATCCCTGTATCCCACATGTTCTAGCGGAGTACGTGTGAGAATTGAATTAACGATGCTTCTAGGAAAATTCCTTGGTGTGCAATCATGTTAAGCATCTAATGGTACAATTCCATACGCATTCGGTCAAACCATGTGTAATACACGAATACCTAGACAACCCATCGAAGCACACCATGCCACGTGCTACGATTTTAATCCCATTAATGGTCAAATGAGAGTAGGTTAATGGTTTCCAGCATCTAAGGCCCAAACCTAAGTTATTAATCTCATTTCCAATAAAACATGAGCTGAAACAATAATCTGAGTATTTACATCACTTCCCGACCTCCGATCATGATGAAACTATAACCATTGGATTCTACATCTCGAGAGCTTTCCAATGGTATATTACAAGCAGAAATCCAACGGACTGATTAAAAGTTACGAGTCTCCGAAATTTCCTTATGCTGTAAGGAAATTGGAGTCCGATCGATCGGACTATAATCAGTCACAGTTAGCAACAATACTGATCGATTGGTCTGCAGGTCCGATCGATTTGCACTGCAACCTGAACCCCGAAAATGGCCGAAAAATGGATTTTCTTACCCTTTTTCCTCTTGCCAATCCATCGGTAACCTACATAAAATGAGCCACCATGCTCCCCCAATCATCACATTCATCATTTCCATCATCTTCAACAATTTAAAGACAACCTATAATTACCAATTACAATCTTTTATTTAATCCAAAACCCCCAAAAACCTAATCTAGCCTATAATCCCAATCAATAACAAAAGGTTTGGAATTACGGTAACTTAACAAGAAAACATAGCCAATCAATAAGGAAAATACACACATGATCTATTATTCAATGTAAATTTACTTGCCTCAACCAAGAAGAAGATTGGAAATTGGGGAAAACTCGAGGAAAAACCTTCTACCGCGGAAACCACCGATCTAACCCGCTCAAAAGCAATCTAACACGCAAAGAAGAAGGAAGGGAAGGAAAAGATCAGGAACAACCTAAATCTAACCAAAAGAGAAGGCGATTGAAAAGTTGAGGTTAAGAGAAACCTTACCAAACTAAGATCAATTGAGAGAGGAGATTGAGAAGATGAAAGTGCGCGGTTCGGATCTTGGAGATAATCTCTTCGTGAGGAAGTTCTGGGCTAAAGAAGATGAAGAGGAAAAAGAAAGGCTGCTGTAGCTTTCGTTCGCTGCAGAGATGAATAAAGAACTAGGGTTAACCTTTGCTTAAGAAGAGAGGAAGGGGAAAAAGACTGATTTGCCCTTAAGTGGGTCCGGTGAAGAAATGGTCACTTGAGGGGTTTGCAATTGTCGGATAGCGATGAGCCAAGAGATAAAAATGATCAGTGCGACGAGACCTTTTCAACGAACCCAAAAGTCATGGTGATTAGAATTTTCGAAAAAACACTCAATTTTTCCTAAATTGCAAACTACTCCCCTTGCTAGGGTCAAGCGCACTCGGAATCGCACGAAACTTCGCAAAAACTAATCTAACATTAAAAGAAACTCGCTCATGATCTAAACCCACTTAAATATCTAAAATACAAGTAATTATAATAATAGCTAAATAATGGGTCAATGGGCCTACTATTGGGCCCAACCAACCCAATAAGGTCGCAGACCTTACAGGTTCCGGAAAATGAAGAGATCTCTATACTTTACAATTATTTAAGAGAGAGATGGAATATAAATGAGATTATCATCGATGATGCATTTGCATATGCGATAGCTACATAAATATCAATGGAAAATGATGATGATGATTGGGACATAGAACCACATTCTATAAATGAATGTCGACAAAGAAAGGATTGGCCAAAATGGAAAAGTGCTATCAAAACAGAGTTAGAGTCTCTCAACAAACGTGGTGTGCTCGGACCTATAGTACAAACCCCAAAAGATGTTAACCTTGTACGTTACAAGTGGGTGTTTGTAAGAAAAATGAATGAAATGAATGAAATTACCAGATATAAAGAACGATTAGTGGCACAAGGTTTCCTGCAAAAACCTGGGATTGATTATGATGAAAAATACTCCCTTGTTATGGATATAACAACATTTAGAAATTTGACAAGTTTAGCAGTTTAATCATGTATGTTTTCTTAATAGATTATTCTTAAATTGAAATTCTTTGATAATCTATCTTTGATTAATATGAGATATTTAGTTAAGTTCATAATTCCATTAGGTGAAGGAGATTTTTGGCTTAAATAAATTGTGAGAAATTGTGCTCTTTGATAGACAAAGTATCCAAATTAGAAACATCCAAATCAGCAACATTGATTTGTTTCTGATTTGAAGGATTTTTGGGACAAATTTATTTTATCAATTGCTTAGAATGATGATGGGACTTCTTAATGGATTCATGATATTTTGATATGCATTTTCTCATATTTTATTGCTGCACTCTAGATCTAGCATTTTCGTAATCTTATTATTGTTTTTCTTTTCTTTATCTCTCTTGTCATTATCATTTATAAAAAAAATCAGATTTTGAATTTTAACTTAGTAGTGCTCCCTGGGGATTCGACCTGTACTTGCCACTGTCTCAAAAGGACAGTTGTGCACTTACAATATTAAAAGATTGAATTTAATTTCACATAAAGTTTTTGTCGCCGTTGCCAGAGAGCCAAATCTGAGTTTTTCTTAAAAATCTGATTTTTTTATTAGATTCATATGTGTGCTCATATTTAGGTTACATTAGTTGTTTAGTCATCTAATTTGCATTAGTATTTATTCTTTGAAATTAGTATTAGTTAGTATTTCACTTTGTTAATTTTCCTGATTTTTCTGATTTTTCAAATTTTTTTAATACTTTTTTAATTAATTGAATTTTCGGAATAATTAATTAATTAATAATTTTTTTGAAGGATTTCTTTTAATTCCGAATTTCAGTAAATAAAAGAATTTATTTTGGATTGGTTTAACTAATGTTTTGATTAGATTAGGATTAGTAATATAGAGTTTAAAATCTTTAGAACTAGTTGTTTTGATTAATATGCTAACCTTTGAATTCTGAAATTAGGTAGTTGGAAATTTTAAAATTCTATCTCTTAAGTTGTTTAGATTAGTTAGAGTTTTAAAATCTGAAATTTGAATTGGATAAGATTGGATTTCTTATCTAGAGCCCTCTATTGACTCAATCATCTTCTTCCCCACCATGAGAGCCCTCTATTGATACCCTTGGAAGAGAAATCTACCCACTCTAGGGTTCCCTTTGAGCAAGCTCTTGTCATTTGAAGAACTTCCAAGTAAGTGTAAGTAATCAGTCCCATTTTCTAGAATTGTGTTTTCCTAGCCCTAAAGAGTCTCCATCTCCATTATTGGGAGCTCTCTCCTTCTTGTTCTTTGTATTGACCATTTAGGGTTCTAAATGGGTGAATTTTGGGGGTTTTTTTGTGTAGCTTGGAGATTTTGGTCTTGAGAGTGGTGCTAGGAGCTTGTTTATATATCTTGGAGGCCAATGGAAGTGGATGAATGGATGGTTTTGAATGTTAGCATGCTTTATGAGGAAATATTGATTTTCATTACTTGTTCTTGGTAATTTCATATTTATTTTACATATATGCTTCTTACTACAAGTTCTCTTGGTTTATAAATGCATATTGATGAGTCATTCTCATTGGTTTAGCCTCTTGGAAATGTGTGCACATTATTTAGGTCAAATCTTGTTTTATGTTTACTTATGGATCTCCATGGATGATGGGTTGTCTCATAATGATTGTGATAGATTTGATGTATTTCAAGGAGGGATTGATGGTGGAATGAGGGTGGTTTTGAGAAAGCACGGAGACCCCTATTTTTGGTGATAAATGGAGGCTTAATGGGGTTTGTAAGAGATAGAAGAGAGGAGCCCGAACAGCACAAAAATACAAGTTTTGAGGTTCACTCTAGTGAACCCCAAACAGGGACTCGTTAGCTCGAACCAACCTTTAGGTTCGCTCGAGCCAAACTTTAGGTTCGCTCGAGCAAATTGGCCCTGGGCAGGTTGGCTCGAGCGAACCCTCCCAGAGAGTTGTTGGCTCGAGCCAACCTCTGGTCCGCTCGAGCCAATTGCCCTTCAGGCTTGGGTCCATGTTGGGAGCCTAAATATGATGTTTTAATGCTTGAGGAGGTCTATTTGGAGCCCCAATGCAATGGTGGGACCTAGGAAGTGATGTATGGAGCTTGATTGAGGAAGAAACCCCATCATAGAAATGTATTGAGGATTCTTTACTTGCCAATGTGTATAGGGCCTTGGAATATACTTGATCTTCTGGAGTACCAAGCTAAAAGCAAAACTGACATACAAGACCCTTATGCACATTGAGTTAAATCTTGAGCCTCAATATATGGTCTGGAATTATATGGAAATCCATTTTGGTTTATTTCACTCGAATTACATATGTATTTTTCCATTTTCAAGTGTCGTTACTAGTTTTGCTTTAAAACTATTGAATTATGTAATTTGAATATCTTGCTAGCCCTGTGTATTCATGAGCAGATATTAATGTGATATATGTGCTTCAGTGCTTGTGAGCATCACGTTTAGCCTGTTTGGGTGTTATACACCTATATATGTTCTGGTTTCTTCATGTGACCTATGTGTCGGCACCACTAAACTTGGACAACCTTGTCGACTTGATCCATCGACTTGGGGTCCTCCAATAACTCCTGCCAGCTACAGTCTGAGTTCCGGCGTATCTTGTTACCTTGTTCCACTGTCGTGGTCTTGTCTAGTATATGTATATATATGTATATAGTTGGCTCTCGTCACTTCGCATGTCTGAGACCAACGCCTTTAGTGTGCTCTCATCACATTAGTGATGGAGGATTTAGCTTTGTGTGGTTGTTATCTTGTCAGTCTCCTATTTATTGGTACCTATTCATTTTTACATTAATCATGTGTTTTCGGATAAATGATGCATCATATTTCATGAAAATTGTTGTTTCAATCGGTTTACAATGTTTTCCATGACAACTTGTAATTTATTATATTGCTTATATATTTTCACCCGCTTGCCAGACCGTCGTGTCTAACCCACTATTTTGGTACTCAGGTCTAGATATCCTCATCTCCGAGTAGGAGCCGGAGGAGGTGGCCGGAGAGCCACAACGCGTAGGAGAATCACAGGCTGACGATGTTGTTTAGACATTTGGTCAGGCGATGAGTTGCAAAACATCTTTTGGGAATAAGACTGACACATTTTGGGTTTTTAGTTGTAGTAGCCTTTGTTGGCCTTTATTTTTGGGGAATGATTAATTAACTCACCTTTTGTATAAACATTAACTTTACACTTTGGGAATGCTTTATGATCATTGCTCACTCTGACAGCACGTTATATATATTTTTGTCCTCAGTCTTGTGTTATAGCATGAATTTACAAACTTGGTTTGCTACACGCTTCCGTATCTTGATTGTGAGTGACTAGTGTGTGTGTGTGATATCATCACTGCGGAAACCTGTGGGAAACCACGTGTACGGGCGTTATGTTCTCCTTTAATCTGTTTACGTATCAAAAGAAAATAAATAAATGCACAATGCATTAGGCTGATCCCGGATTAGGAGCGCCTTTGTGCGCTAACTCAGTCCGGGTTCATGACAAATTCAATGAACTTAAAAGTAAATGAATGAAAAAATGGAAGTTCTCTTGTTGACATAGAGAAATAGAATTATATTGAAGAAAGTAGAAAATGAGGATAATAAGGATGAACTTAATTCTTTATTTAGATGGACCAATATTATTGGAGATTCTTTTTACCATTAGTTCCGCATTCTTAACAAAAAGTGCATAATCAAAATCAATAGATAAAAAAATAAACCAGACAACCTAGAACCCAAAGTGGATTAAATAAAAAAAGTAAGGATTAAATAAACCAGATAACCCAGAAATCAGCATTTCACACATTCTAAAAAAAAAAAAGAAAAAAAATTCATATAATTAGGACGAACAAAAATACTTGAAATTCCTTAGATTAGTGGTACTTAGACATTGGGACCCATTAACACTTAAATGCTATTGCCTTCATAGAAATAGGATGATATTAGGAGTTTCTTAATAGACAAAACGCATGATGGAGAGTCCAAATCACTAGAAGAACTTTATTTGGAAAACTCCAGTATTTTGTGTTTTTTTTTATCAGAGAACCAATTTGGTGTTGGAAATAACCCAAAATGAGGTGAAAATTTGAGGTATCTCATAAATCGCAAGGATGTTTGACTTAATGATTGCGATTTTTAATAGATGGGGTCCATCGTAGTGTTCTACTCCATTTACATCACGATTTATAAAAGTTAAAGCCACACACACAAAAAAGAAAAAAACCAAACTCCACCATTTCTCCCTCGGCAAGCATGCATGGTAGCAGTTACTTGGAAAGTTTCCCGCCTCCTCTTTAGCTCAACGTTGTTTTCGCGAGTTTTTCCTTTTTCAATAATATTGTCGTTTTCTGATTAATTATGAAAATTATTATTTTTGTTGATCAATTCCATATATTATATAGTCATTTGAGTTTAGTTTTATTGTAAAGTGGTTATCATTGAAAATTAATGACTATATAGGAAATCATATAAAATAGATATTTCAAAAGTTTGATCACCCATGTTTAAAGTATAATGCAAAAGTATGAAAATAATAACAATAGTATTTATAGGGGTCACTATTCTAAAAATATAGTTATTTTTATAAATACCTGGTAGATAAGTATCAACTCCCGGTCAATATTCCGAAGTGGGTCTGGGTCCCTTCCTCATTTTAAGTTTATGTTGATAACTATTAATAGAAAGATGCTTTGTGGTGTAGTGGTAGAGTTGCCCTTTTGAAATCCATATTGTCCTGAGTTTGAGTCTCGGCACATACCATGATTAATTTTTACCATGTCATTAAAAATACATGGGTCAGGTTGGGTAAAACAAATGTGCTTTATATCTGGCCCGACCTCATTTACCCTGACCCGACCCGTTTGCTAAGGTCATACTAAATTAAATTGGATGAGTTAAAATCAATTGGCGCGAATTGGAACTGATTTTAATTTGAAACCACTTCACTTCATATATATATATATATATATATATATATATATATATAGGGAGGTACTCCTATGAGAGCATCTCTCACCTTACTATGAGAGATAAAGGTGGGGCCCTCACATTTAAGTTGATTTAAGTTGTTGACATTGGATATATATATATGGAAAATTCTCAAAAACTCCCCTATCTCAAAAGGGGAGTTTCTGCCCCTATCTATTAGCCAATGACTTAAGAGAATCTATAAAATATCCACAGTTTTAGGAGAATATTTAGGAGAGAGAATGGATAAGTGTATAATTGATGACACGTGTCATACATTCATTGCCTAAAAGAGGGGTTTTGTTTTTCTTTTTTGAAGAATGCCCGGGGAGTTTTGTAGGGTTACTCTATATATATATATAATATTCAAGTGAGAACTAGTTCTCAACTATTATATGAGAACTTTTTTGAGGGGCCCAATTGTAGGCCCCATTTGGGGATGTGAACAAGGGGGATGGAAAGATCTATGTGAGACCACCACAAGTTTCAAGTTTGACTCCAAACCCATGCCCTTAACCCCTTCATCCGTGGCCCACAAGGTTAACGGCTTCATATTAAAAAAAATATTCAACCCTCAATCCAACGGTTCAGTCTATTCGGATGTGTGCCAATCCTTGGGATTAGTGACTATCAGGGGTTCCCTATTGGTTGCTAGGTTTGGATGGGTTGCTAGTTGGTCTCCGCAAAAAAGTTCTCATATAATAGGTGAGAACTAGTTCTCACATGAATATTTCCCATATATATATATCTATATAATAAGGGAGAGTAGTATTTGAATCTCTGGACATTTTGGACCCTTGGATTTATGTACATAAATCCTAGGACTGAGAAGGGATTCAAGAGCTTGGTAATTTTGTAATTATTTGAAAACAAAGGGGCAGTAACTTTTTACTAAGGACAAGAGGATACAGGAGTGCCATTGATTTTCTGTGAAATTACGAAATCTGCCATTAACTTTTCCTAGAGGATATGGGAGTGTCCTTAGTTTTCTATGAAATAACGAAACGTGCCATTATCTTTTCAAAACTTCCTTGCAAGTAAAGATATGATTAAATACACAGCTATGATTGCAATTGAGTGATTGAACGGTGTAGAATTTGGGCACACAACTTATGTTGACACCAAAAATGTCACTTTGCCTTTTCAACATCAAGAAAGCTGCATGAAGTCGCAACCTGCCATAAATAGGCAATGCAATTTCTCCAAAAAATCAAATCTTGTCAGAATCAAACAAAAACTGCAAGATCCTTCAAGATAGCCAAGAGAAGAGTACACATGAAGTTTCGGGCCATTTCGACAACATTTGGCCTAACTTCACTTCTCCGACAGCTAAACAGGAGCTCTCGGCGGCGACATCATCGGAGACGTCAAAACTTCGATCAGAGCCTACAGATGACTCCAGCATGTCTCAAAAGGGCTCCATGCCAAATTTCAAGTCAAACCGACAACGTTTGACCCTCCATCAATGCTCGAGCAGCAAAATCAAGCCTCCCGGCGGCGGGAACCACCGAAGCCTTCGTTCATCAAACCAAGTGCATGAGTGGCTTCAACATGCTTCCAAAAGGCTGCACGTCAAATTTCAGGTCATTCTGACAACGTTTGACCAGGTTTCGATGCTCCGAGAGAAAATCAAGCCTACCGGCGGCGGAGCAACCCGGGACCATGACATCCAAAACGGAGCCCATGGAACGTCTCAAAATGACTCCAATAGGCTCCCCGTCAAATTTCAGGTCAATCGGACATCGTTTGGCCACATATCAAAGCTCGGCATTTTCCCCGCAGCAAAATCAAGTGAAGCATCGACGGGACCCCAAACGGCTTCAAAACTCAAACAAAAGCCTCTATGGTTGGTCTTATTTATTGCTCAGGAGGCTTCACCTCAAATTTCAGGTCATTCCGACATCGTTTGACCAAGTTTCAGCTTCTGGCGGAAAATCAGCAGCTCTACGCGACAAAGTCTTCGGCTTTCCCGGAAAATTAGAAACTTTGCACTCTAAAAATGCAAGGATTCTCATCAAGTTTTCTACAGGGAAATCAAGCCAATAAATGAGAAGAAATGTCAGGTAAAAAATACAGAAGAAAACGGCGACGAAAAAGACCTCAAAACGACCGCAAAACGGGCTCCGAAGGGGAAAATTCCCCCAAGGTCGCAGGCCCCTGCGACCCTGGGCCAAGGTCGCAGGCCCCTGCGACCATGGCCCATGGTCGCCGGCGACCATGGAAGTCCGGGTCACCGGATTTTTCGCCGGTGACCCATTTTTCCGTCCTTTTTCGCGTTTCGCGCACTTTGGCCCCTGTGTTTTCCTGAAAATGTGATTTTTAGTGCTTGAAATTGACTCATGTCCACCGACATCCGTCAAAATCACGGGTCAACCACCAAAAGTATCAAAATCAACATTGATCGCCAACCGGTCGACCAAAAAAGTGTACTTTCCGCCCGATCGATCGAAAAATCGACAGGACAGATGTCACCGGCCCGCTCTTAGCTATCACTGTCTGAAGTTACATGTTCATCCGATGTCGATCAGCATGAAGATCCATCGATGATCATCGCCAGAAGAATTCCAGAAGACACGGCACGGCCCGCGACTCTTCGACTGCTCGGCGACCAATTAATGTGGTTAATTGACTAGCTTTATTGCAGTCATTAATTCATTTCTTTGGACGGCCCAATCAGAAGCAAGCATTTGGGAGTTACAAGTCAATTGATTCATGGCATTTAACCCATGAAACTCCTCCCATTATGGTAATTAAGGTGATTAAAAGCCCTTAATCTCCATCGGCCAATCAGATTCAAGGAAAAAGGAGTTACAAAATCAAAGAAATAAATATTGTAACTCCTCCCATTAAAGCCATTAAAGCCCATAAACTCTCCTAAATGGCTACCAAAAGCCTATAAATAGGAGAGCATTCCATTGAAATCAGGATCAGAAAAAAAGAGAGAGAAATCAGAAAAAAAAGAGATCGGATCAGAAAAAAAAGAGATCGGATCGGAAGAGAGCGGAAAGAATCCAGAGAAAGAAAAAGAGAGAAAAACTCTGCTGAAGTTCTGCACCGGCCACCACTACAAGGTGACAAAAGTCCCTTGGGGGGCACCCCCCCCCCCCCCCCCAAGGTCCTTGCCTTCTCCCGCTGCCTCCAATGGCTTAGACGTGGCTTTTCAGCCCGTCTACTTAACTTTTTATTGGACATAGGACCTTCTCTTGGTCTTTGTCCTCTAAAAACCTGAGGTTATAGCCAAGCCAAGCGAATCAAGAGCATCTTCTGTTCTCATCTGCATGGATGATGGCGAAGCCCATACATGGCTTGCGACCGTCAATCTGAACGAGTCCCCCACAATCTCCTGAAAAGTTAGATCTTCCTTTTCTTGCTTTTCATTGTAGTTTGTATTTTTCTAAAGAGACAAAAAATCACAACTCTTGTCTTTCATTATTGATAAGAATTGTAAATCGGCTATAAACGCCAAAATCGGCTATAAACGCCACAAAATCGGCTATAAATGCCAAACAAAATCGCCTTTCACGGTAAATCAAGAAAATGTCTCTTTTCTTAAATATTTGTGCAATGGAAAACTTGAAAGAAGTTGATTTCCTTTTTACTTGCGAAGGTTGATCTCCGGATTACCACTTGCAATTCCAAGTAAAATAGAAAATTGGCACACCCACACAAAGAAATGTTGATGCATGCTTCAGGCCCGCCAGGGTGCGAAAGGGCCGGACCCGACGGACTCCCACGTTCCGCCGACCCCGGTAGCCGCCCCACGGCGCCTCGGAGCGCGTTCCATCAACTTACCAGTTTGCCCCTTCACATATATATGCCGTTTTTCACTGATTGTGGAATCTGGGCTAACTTGGATTGTTTTGGTAGCATATGCAAACGTGGCTTGCATGCAATTAAACTAGACTGCTTATAGTAGTGGGCCACTTCTGGTATTCAATGGTGGTTAAACAAGGGTCCAATTGGCTGGGCTGTTTTACCTAAAAAAATAAAATCCGGCTGGACTTGATTTGAAGTTGATTGATCCAATGGGCCACATAGAAAATTTGAATTAAATTTGTTAAATTATGGGCAGTGTTAGTTGTTAGGTGGTCAAAAGAAGAGTAATTAGATTTAGTTGTGATCAAAGCGTGGTGCGATGTGCCTTCAGGCACGGGGAATGACTAGTATATATATATATATATATATATATATAAGGGGGACATTCATGTGCATCCATCCCTCACCATAGGGTGAGGGACACTTACATGGATTTTCCTTTTTGCACATGAACATTCTTTTTCTGAATATGACCATATATGACTTTTCCTCTTTTGCACATGAATATTTCTAATTATGTAAGTGTCTCTTACCCTATGGTAAGGGATGGATGCACATGAATATTCTTCTATATATAATTGCACATATCAACAAAATTGTTATGAGATATGGATCTTGGGTGGATTCCCACTTAAGATAAGTTATGGTTAGAATTAGGGTTTCTCTCTTATGAGGTTACTTTGCCTATAAATAGGCTTCTCCCCTTGTATTTATACACACAGTAAATGACATAATAGAAAAGCTCTCTTTTCTCCCTCTAATCCTTTTTCTTTTCTTCTCTCTCTTTTCTAACATGTTATTAGCACGAAGAAGAAAAAAAAAAAAAAAACTCCAAGCTTCCTTATTTTTTTTTTTAGCCTCAATGTCATCGGTTTCCATGCAACTCACTAACATGATCCCAGCCTCAAGCCTTGCGTGCCAAGTAAAAGGATTTTTCTTAAAAAAAATGCACACAATCCTAGTCGTCGGACAATTTTGTTTTCTTAAAACCCAACAGAAGGCCCTTTCATTTCATCATACAAGGTGAAAGGACTTTTTTACAACCTAACAGAACTACACGTCCTTGTCTGCCTCTGGGTGCGTGCATCATTGGAGAACTTTTCTTTTCATAGCCTAGACCATGTGTAACAAATCTCACGTCTTCACGTGCTTTTTGCTTTCTTCCTCCTCTCGGGGTGCGTGCCAGAAAAGAAACTCCATAATTTTATCAGATCCGTCCACAACTTCTTCATCCAACCTCCGATCAACGAATGGTTTGGTTCTACTAATTCACGGCGAAAAGCATTACTTAATAAACACAACATATCAGTATTTCAACGGTCAGAATTTTTTTCCTAGACGGCGATTAGGTAAGTGGTATCCAAACCATAGTTCAAATCCAATCTATTAGAATGCATAGAATTTGTTTATGATACTTATTTACAGTAATGATAGTGTTTGGTTACTGTTTATTGTCTTGCACCTTTTTTTTCTTTTTTTAATTTATCATTGCTATGAATGCTATGAATGCTATGAATGGATCACAAAATAGAACCAGAAGTTCTAAATTTGAACCTAAAGTTCACTGATCTATGGACCAGAAGTCCTAGAAGTTTGAATATTGATATGAATTTGCATATTCATATCCATAAAATTATAAAGCCATAAAATTAAACCTAAAGTTTTGACAGAACCAGAAGTTCTGATCAATTGTTAGAACCAAAAGTTCTACTTCAAACCTAAAAATTTGACAAAACCTGCAGTTCTAATGAACCTGAAGTTCTAAATCAAGCCTAAAGTCTTAACAGAAACAGCAGTTCTGATTCTCAAAGTTAAGAAACTGATGTTCTAAACTTTTCATTGGCTAATTTTTTTTATGATTAATTCCTTTCTTAATTTATTTCTGATGTTAAATTTTCATTGATTTGCCCCTTTACTTTATTGACTACCTGCATACGGTTAACTTCATATATATCTCTTATTACAGTTGTTGCATGATGTCAAATTTGGCTACACTTGACTTTAAAACACTTAACATAAATGGAGACAATTACTTAACTTGGTAATTGGATGCTAAAATCCACTTGCAATCCAAAAAACTAGGAGAGACCATAAAGGAAGGTAACAAGATGTTCCCAGAGGAAAAGGCGTTAGCCCTCATCTTCCTACACCATCACATACATAACGACCTCAAAAATGAATACCTTACTGAGGAAGACCCAGCAGGCCTAAGGAAATCCCTGAAGGATAGGTATGATCACCAGAAGATGGTCATACTACCAACTGCCCAGAATGAATGGTTAAACCTGAGATTACAGTATTATAAAACAGTATTTGAATACAACTCTACCCTATTCAATATTGTTTCCAGATTAAGATTATGTGGTGAAAATGTTTCTGAGGAGTAGATGTTGGAGAAAACGTTATCCGCTTTTCATGCCTCGAATGTGCTCCTGCAGCAGCAGTATCGAGAGCGGCGTTTCTCTAAATATTCAGAACTTGTCTCATGTCTCCTAGTTGCTGAACATAATTCCATAGTATTGATGAAAAATCATAACTCCAGACTAACTGGATCTTCGGCAGTTCCTGACGCAAATGCCAATCTCAGCTCAAATAGAGGCAGAGGTAAGGGGAATGGAAGACATAAATCCTCCAGTAGAGGTGGACGAAATAACTCCTCTAGGCGAGGTGGTTTTAAAGATAATCCGTCAAAATTCAAAAATCACCAGAATTGCTCTGCCCCTCAGCATAAGAACAACCAGAATCGACCAGCTAATCCCTTCCCACCGTCCTGATGATACGTGCCACAGATGTGGAAGAAGTGGGCGTTGGTCACGCACTTGTCGTGCTCCAAAGGAAGTGGTGGAACAATACAAAGCATATATGGCCTCTGTTCATTTAGCAGAGACAAATGATCTGGAAGGCTGGAACTGGGATATAATGACATCAGAAAGGCCTTCAATTGATATTATAAACTTGAAGACTCGTGACTTCTTTGAGGATGGGGAAAACCTGCATCTGGATAATAAGGCATTTAATAATCTTTCGGAGGCACCCCCTAGAATGGTCTGGAAGACTCATAATTCTTTGAACATCACAAACTTAATTTTTTTTAGTTCATTTGAGAAGCATGTTTTTTAGACTTTTTTGTTTTGATGGAAAAATTCATTAATGTCCTAATTTATAGAGAAGGTTTTAATTATTTCAATTTTAATCATGTGATTGCATAGTTATGTTATTTTATTATTTTTTAAAGGTATGGATCATGGAATTGAGGACAATCTTTGTTTGGTAGATAGTGCCACAACACACACCATTCTATTATGAAAAATCAGAAATTTTTCTCAGAATTGATGTTCATTCCACGAAAGGTATCCACCATAGCTGGACCTGTGCAAATAATTGAAGGCTCTGGAAGAGCCCATATGATGTTACCTAATGGTACCCATCTATTTATTAAAGATGCTTAGTTCTCAAAAAGTTCCTAAAGAAACATGATTAGTTTCAAGGACATCAGAATGAATGGGTACCACATTGAGACTGTAAGTGAAGGTAACAAGGAATACTTATGCATCGTTACTAGTATTGGAAGCCAGAAGCAATTACTAGAAAAACTAAGTGCACTCTCCTCAGGGTTATATTACATGACAATCTCCAATGTTGAATCACATTTTGTTATGAACAAAACAACAAAGTCAAGCCCGAAGCTTAGTGATCTTAAGACTTTACAGCTTTGGCATAATAAGTTAGGTCACCTTGGGCTACTATGTTGAGAAAAATTGTAGATAACTCGATTGGGCATTCCTTAGAGAACCATCAATTGACGGTACCTAGTGGGTACTTATGTACCCCATGTTCACATGGAAAATTGACCACCCGACCTTCTATTACTAAAGTTGCATACGAATCCCCATCCTTTCTACAGAGGATACAAGGTGACATTTATGGACCCATCAATCCCCCTAGTGGACCTTTTATGTATTTTATGGTTTTGATCGATGCCTCCACCCGTTGGTCAGATGTTTGCCTGCTTTCAACTAGGAACATAGCATTTGCTCGCCTTTTAACTCAAATAATTAAACTGAGGGCTCACTTCCCTGATTATCCCATTAATTCTATAAGACTTGATAATGCAGTTGAATTTACATCACAAGTTTTTGATGATTTTTGTTCATCTCTAGGAATTGTAGTCGAACATCCTGTCTCCCATGTCCACAACCAGAATGACTTAGCTGAATCCATGATCGAGTGCATCCAACTTATTTTTAGGACTCTGTTGTTGCAGTCCAAATTACTAACTAGTGCTTGTGGACAAGTTGTGTTGCATGCAGCAATGTTAATTCAACTTCGACCCACGGCCTATTATCACTATTCTCCTGCACAACTTATATCAGGACATCAACCCAATATTTCTCAATTGCGCAAGTTTAGTTGTGCAGTTCAAGTCCCAATACCACCTCCTAAGTGTACTAAGATGGGACCAGAACATAGATTGGGAATATATGTAGGATTTGACTCTCCGTCAGTTATTCGATATCTTGAACCAATGACAGAAGATATCTTCACTGCTCATTTTCCCGATTGTCAATTCAATGAGACAGTATTCCCGCCGTTAGGGGGAGATAAGATAGTTCCTGAAGAACGTATTGTTCCTGTAGAAGAACCCGTTCCTGAAGAAAGACGAGAATTAACATGGAATACTTCCACTCTCTCATCTAGATCCACGAACTTCAAAATGTGAGAATGAAGTATGGAGAATTGTGCACTTAAAAGAAATTGCAAAGAGACTACCTGATGCGTTTAACGATGCAGCAAAGGTGACGAAGTCACATGTGCCAGCTATGAATGCACCTGCCAAGATTAATGTCCATGTAGGACGAAGTCAAAACACGGCAGCAAAAGAATCTGTTATGCGGTAGAAGTGTGGCAGACCTATAGGTTCAAAGGACTTAGCTCTGCGGAAAAGGAGAAATGAGCAATCATCATCATATCCTCTTGAAGAGGCACGTGACGCTCCTGAAAAGGTTCCTCCCGAAGAGGCACATAATGCTCCTGAAGAGGTTATGGAAAAATCCATTCTCTCTAGAATAATGGAAGTTCCCAATGAGACTTTGGAAGCCCCAGAAGGGGCACCGGTACTGTCACGTGCCCCAAACCCGATTAGAGAAATAACAGGATTTGGGAAATGAAATTTAGGACTAATTAAAAAAATTTTGTCCATTAGGCCCAAGGATCGTAGGTCCGCTGTGAGGATCTAATATATCAAGCCTCAAATATAATAAATTTGTGGAATTCATAAGATCTTAGGCACATGAAATATCAACAATGGAATAATGAATCTCATTTAAATTTAAAGTTGTTAGAAAGAATAAATAAAACTACACAAAATATTAAATTATTATAATGGCCAACCTAATAATCAAGGCCATTAAAACAATAGAAAGAAATCAAAAATATGAAAGGTCCAACGAGAACTAAAGAAAGAATAATTAAAATCTAAGGAAGTCCCCCATGAATCTCTCTCGTGCCAGGATCGATGACGCTACTCTACGTCATCGGCACGCCACTCCCGTTCCTCCTCAGCTGGTTGAGGATCTCCTCACCTGCCTGCTCCTCATAGTAGTTACCTGGGGTGTTTGCACACCAAGGAATAGAGTTAACGACATGTTGAGCAATAGATAAGCAAAGTATAATCTGGCATGGCATGCATCAAGTATAGAATAATAACAAGTGTAATATCATGTGAATACAAGGAAAATAGAACTAGGCATAAAGCATGAATAATAATAGTGTGAGACAATGACAGAAATCCTAACATAATCTAGCAAGAACCACTATCCAAACAATGCAATGCAAGAAACAAGAGGGAGACTTCGAGGATGTCCAAGCCACCTCCCGGGGTATCAGTAACAATCTAGACCAGACTACTGATACCAACGTCTGGCTCCAGTGGGATCCTAACTCTCGGTCCTGAGAATAGCAGCACGGTCCTAGCCCGTTCCCAGCTATTCAACGCCATGGACTCCGTCCAAAGCCGACTGCCCACCCCGATGTCCGAGTAACCGGCTCATCAATAAACCCCCAATCTGCAGATGGCCATGATATGCAGTAAAACAAAGTAGTGTTGATACGAGAATAGATCAAGACAAGCAAGTCTGGCTAACTCAATGCACATGACATGATCATATGGATTATCTCATAAAAAAACAATACAAGACGAGTAAAACACCTGATAATCCCTTCCATACTAGCCAGTCCTGTTTATCAATATATGACACAGGGTTCCTACGATACACTCTAAGTTAGGTCCATATCCTAGATCTACAAGAATTTATGTTTCATACTTAGTTAAGTGTTTTATGCCAAGCGAGTATACAAGGAATAACATCAATGGATAGAATTCACAAGTCAATGAGGAATTACAATCCAAACCTAGGCAAGTGGTGTCATCCCTGTATCCCACATGTTCTAGTGGAGTACGGTGAGAATTGAATTAACGATGCTTCTAGGAAAATTCCTTGGTGTGCAATCATGTTAAGCATCTAATGGTACAATTCCATACGCATTCGGTCAAACCATGTGTAATACACGAATACCTAGACAACCCATCGAAGCACACCATGCCACGTGCTACGATTTTAATCCCATTAATGGTCAAATGAGAGTAGGTTAACGGTTTCCAGCATCTAAGGCCCAAACCTAAGTTATTAATCTCATTTCCAATAAAACATGAGCTGAAACAATAATCTGAGTATTTACATCACTTCCCAACCTCCGATCATGATGAAACTATAACCATTGGATTCTACATCTCGTGAGCTTTTCAATGGTATATTACAAGTAGAAATCCAACGGGCTGATTAAAAGTTACGAGTCTCCGAAGTTTCCTTATGCTGTAAGGAAATTGGAGTCCGATCGATCGGACTGTAATCAGTCACAGTTAGCAACAATACTGATCGATTGGTCTGCAGGTCCGATCGATTTGCACTGCAACCTGAACCCCGAAAATGGCCGAAAAATGGATTTTCTTACCCTTTTTCCTCTTGCCAATCCATCGGTAACCTGCATAAAATGAGCCACCATGCTCCCCCAATCATCACATTCATCATTTCCATCATCTTCAACAATTTAAAGACAACCTATAATTACCAATTACAATCTTTTATTTAATCCAAAACCCCCAAAAACCCAATCTAGCCTATAATCCCAATCAATAACAAAAGGTTTGGAATTAAGGTAACTTAACAAGAAAACATAGCCAATCAATAAGGAAAATACACACATGATCTATTATACAATGTAAATTTACTTGCCTCAACCAAGAAGAAGATTGGAAATTGGGGAAAACTCGAGGAAAAACCTTCTACCGTGGAAACCACCGATCTAACCCGCTCAAAAGCAATCTAACACGCAAAGAAGAAGGAAGGGAAGGAAAAGATCAGGAACAACCTAAATCTAACCAAAAGAGAAGGCGATTGAAAAGTTGAGGTTAAGAGAAACCTTACCAAACTAAGATCAATTGAGAGAGGAGATTGAGAAGATGAAAGTGCGCGGTTCGGATCTTGGAGATAATCTCTTCCTGAGGAAGTTCTGGGCTAAAGAAGATGAAGAGGAAAAAGAAAGGCTGCTGTAGCTTTCGTTCGCTGCAGAGATGAATAAAGAACTAGGGTTAACCTTTGCTTAAGAAGAGAGGGAGGGGAAAAAGACTGATTTGCCCTTAAGTGGGTCCGGTGAAGAAATGGATCACTTGAGGGGTTTGGAATTGTCGGATAGCGATGAGCCAAGAGATAAAAACGATCAGTGCGACGAGACCTTTTCAACGAACCCAAAAGTCATGGCGATTAGAATTTTTGAAAAAACACTCAATTTTCCCTAAATTGTAAACTACTCCCCTTGCTAGGGTCAAGCGCACTCGGAATCGCACGAAACTTCGCAAAAACTAATCTAACATTAAAAGAAACTCGCTCATGATCTAAACCCACTTAAATATCTAAAATACAAGTAATTATAATAATAGCTAAATAATGGGTCAATGGGCCTATTATTGGGCCCAACCAACCCAATAAGGTCGCGGACCTTACAGGTTCCGGAAAATGAAGAGATCTCTATACTTTACAATTATTTAAGAGAGAGATGGAATAGAAATGAGATTATCATTGATGATGCATTTGCATATGCGATAGCTACATAAATATCAAAGGAAAATGATGATGATGATTGGGACATAGAACCACATTCTATAAATCAATGTCGACAAAGAAAGGATTGGCCAAAATGGAAAAGTGCTATCAAAACAGAGTTAGAGTCTCTCAACAAACGTGGTGTGCTCGGACCAGTACAAACCCCAAAAGATGTTAACCTTGTACGTTACAAGTGGGTGTTTGTAAGAAAAATGAATGAAATGAATGAAATTACCAGATATAAAGAACGATTAGTGGCACAAGGTTTCCTGTAAAAACCTGGGATTGATTATGATGAAAAATAGTCCCTTGTTATGGATATAACAACATTCAGAAATTTGACAAGTTTAGCAGTTTAATCATGTATGTTTTCTTAATAGATTGTTCTTAAATTGAAATTCTTTGATAATCTATCTTTGATTAATATGTGATATTTAGTTAAGTTCATAATTTCATTAGGTGAAGGAGATTTTTGCCTTAAATAAATTGTGAGAAATTGTGCTCTTTGATAGACAAAGTATCCAAATTAGAAACATCCAAATCAGCAACATTGATTTATTTCTGATTTGAAGGATTTTTGGGACAAATTTATTTTATCAATTGCATAGAATGATGATGGGACTTCTTAATGGATTCATGATATTTTGATATGCATTTTCTCATATTTTATTGCTGCACTCTAGATCTAGCATTTTCGCAATCTTATTATTGTTTTTCTTTTCTTTATCTCTCTTGTCATTATCATTGATAAAAAAAATCAGATTTTGAATTTTAACTTAGTAGTGCTCCCTGGGGATTCGACCTGTACTTGCCACTGTCTCAAAAGGACAGTTGTACACTTACAGTATTAAAAGATTGAATTTAATTTCACATAAAGTTTTTGTCGCCGTTGCCAGAGAGCCAAATCTGAGTTTTTCTTAAAAATCTGATTTTTTTATTAGATTCATATGTGTCCTCATATTTAGGTTACATTAGTTGTTTAGTCATCTAATTTGCATTAGTATTTATTCTTTGAAATGAGTATTAGTTAGCATTTCACTTTGTTAATTTTCCTGATTTTTCTGATTTTTCGAATTTTTCTAATACTTTTTTAATTAATTAAATTAATAAATTTTTTTTGAAGGATTTCTTTTAATTCCGAATTTCAGTAAATAAAAGAATTTATTTTGGATTGGTTTAACTAATGTTTTGATTAGATTAGGATTCGTAATATAGAGTTTAAAATCTTTAGGACTAGTTGTTTTGATTAATATGCTAACCTTTGAATTCTGAAATTAGGTAGTTGGAAATTTTAAAATTCCATCTCTTAAGTTGTTTAGATTAGTTAGAGTTTTAAAATCTGAAATTTGAATTGGATAAGATTGGATTTCTTATAGTTGAAAACTTTTTGAAAACTCTAACCATATCTAGACACTTATTTGGATAATTTAGAATTTTTTATTTTATTTATTTATTTTGTATATAGAATTTTTTATTTATTTCAATAAATAGAATCCACTGTGGAAAGAGTTTTTATTGACTTGGTGTGTTTTGAATTTTCTTATCTCTTTTTTTAAATTAGGATAAGATAGAATTTTGAGTTGATTTGTTAACCTAGGATTTACTAACAAGAGTTTCTTTCGAATAGGTTACCTTGGTAAGAGGAGAGTTGGACAAAAACAGGAAACTACGTGGAGTCGCTCTAAGCAAACAAGTTGCTCTCAAAATTACTAAAAACAAATTGTTTTCAGAATTGCAAATTTTGCCAAAAAAAAAAAAAAAAAGAAAAAGGTTAAGCTTACACAGTTTAAGGATTGGCGTGGGCCTGCTGTAAGAGTTTCTAAACTTTACCCCATGAATCTTTTACTTGCAAGTGGGACTTGGGTGGTTTAAATTTCAGCAAGTATGATTGTGTGATTGACACACCAAGTAAACTAGATCCCACACACTTAGTTAAGGGCAATTGACCTCAATAAGATAAGGACTGGATTTCATCACCAGATCCTTGTCGAATTAGGTTTAATCACCTCTCACATAGAAACCTCAACATTAATTAAAATCAAGTAGAAACGAGACCATCGGACTCGAGCTCATTAGGACGAAGACCACAAAAGATTGCACCAATTGCGCTCTTTGGTCAAGTTGATGTCTAGGTAAGTCCTGTCCCTCTAAAGGAGCAGTCTCTATTCTAGGAGTTTGGTTCTTAAGTGGGACCCTTGCCAAGTGCATTGTGACCCCACCACTCATCCTGAGGACTTACCTAGTCGATTGAGCTTCATATAACCGGATTGGAGGCCTTAGTGCACTCTTCAAACCAGTTAGGAGCTGTCTAGTGAGTTAGGTTAACCCTAGGATAATATCTTGTGCTCAATCTTTGTGCTTGACGGCTTGTGCATCATCTAGTAAGACCATTAGGGCCCTGCATATAGATTAGGCTTGCATTTCTTTAAGGTTGAGCCCGATGCATGATCTCTAGACTTGGGAGAGAGAAATTGTGGGTACGCAAGAGTAAAAGGTTAGTCATGATAGAGCCCGAATTAACCTTAACCGTTGTCTGAAAGTCTTCCATCTATGAAGAAATTATCAGGATGGATGATCAAGTGGATCCACCCATGACTTTGAAGGACTACCTGTACCCCGCCAGGACAACTCAACCGTCCTGCATCACCCTGTCTCAGACCAATGCCACGTTTGAGCTGAAATTTGGCATGATCTAGATACTCCTAGTCTTCCGTGGGCTAGACCAGGAAAACCCATATCAACGTTTTAGGGAATTTGAGGACATTTGTGGGACCATGAGAATCAATCACATGACTGAGGAGGCCCTTCAACTTAAGGTTGCTACGCCTTACCACCCACAGACCAGTGGCCAAGTGGAAGTTTCGAATAGGCATATTAAACAAATTTTGGAGAAGACGGTCAATCCAAATCAGAAAGATTGGTCTTTGTGACTATTGGATGCATTATGGGCCCATCGAACCACTTATAAGACTCCTATTGGGATGTCCCTTTATGGTAAAGCTTGACATTTGCCTGTTGAGTTGGAACTTAATGCTTACTAGGCCATCAAAACTTACAATTTTAGTTTGCCCTTGGTAGGTAACCATCGTAAGTTGTAACTCAATGAACTTGATGAATTGAGAAATGATGCTTATGAAAATATCAAAATTTACAAGGAACGGATGAAGTTGCACCATGATAAGTCAATTTTAAGAAAATCCTTTGAACCAGGTATGAAAGTCTTTCTGTATAACTCCCGGTTACAACTTTTTCCAGGGAAGTTGCGAACCCGATGGACTGGTCCATTCATTGTCAGGACTGTTTACTTTCATGGTATTGTGGAAATTGAAAATCTCAAGAATGGGGATGTTTTCAAAGTAAATGGTCAATAGTTGAAACCATTTCTGGAATTGAAGGATAAAAACATTGAGGATATCCTTCTAGAATACCCAATTAACCAGGACTAATCATTTTTTTTTTTTTTGTGTAACGTCGGGCTGACGACATTAAACTTAGCGATGTTTGGGAGGCAACCCAATTTTGGAAGGTAATTGAGTTGGTTGGTCACATTCTTTTGTAATCACCCCACATGTTAAGATATTCCAATTTTCCTTATTATTCATTTTCACATTACATATACATTCATAACATTAAGGACAATGCTGAATTTAGGTTTGGGGGTGTGAGTTAGAACTTGACATGTGATCATTTGTTCAATTTTCATTCTACATTTTCTTTTTCACTTTGCTTTGGTTTTTAGGAGATTTAATTTTTTTTTGCTATTGTTAGGTTAGAGGGAGATTTTCGAGAGAATCTTTATTGGCTGAAGATATTTATTTTGGGCAAAAGAAAATAATGGTTCACTATTTTATTTATGGAAAGGGTTTTTGGAGAAGTGTAAAATTTTGATCCCTCACTTTTACACAGGTTGTATACGTTTTCAAGGTTTTGAATGTGAAGCTATGATTTCCATTTTTCTTTCATAAAAAAAAAGAAAAAAGAAAATCGACCCTTAGTGTACAAAGATTCCTGGTTCGATGTGTGGATACATGGAAAGGGCTACCCATTATTGGGGAACACAAAAAAAAAAAAAAAAAAATATATATATATATATATATATAAAGTGTTTAGTTAAAAGTCTTGAAAAGAATAAAAAGTTTTGTAACTAGTTTGGGTTCATAGCCTTTTTAACTCGAGCCAGTAAGCCCGTTGAGGTATTTACATCCTAGTGCCCTAAAGACATCTATTTTGGGAGTCATTGGCCTAATGCTTATTACATGGGTTAATTAGAAAGCTTTGGAACTTAGACATTGCACAGTCACATGTGTGTGTTTAAAAAAATAAAATAAAATTTTGCGGCCTTTGAAAAAACAGTAGTGCGAGAGCCGTCATTATCGCATTAAGAGAAAGGTTGTTTTTCTTTGCTAAGTTTAGGCGGCCTAGAATTTATTAAAAAAAACTTCACGAAAATTCTTGGTGGATCATTTCATGCTTATTACGAATACAAACTTTTCACCATGCACGATCAATTAACATGGTTTCGAGAATTACCGACCAAAAGATAAGATTGGTGAACCGAATTTAAAAGAACCGAGAATAGTCAGTGTCTAGAAATTTTCTCTTGGAAGAAGTTTCCCTAGATTTTGATAAGCTTTATTCATTCTTTTGACAAAAAAAATTAAAAAAAAGAAGAATTTTGTGGGTATATTCACTGCAAACCCTCACAAGGTACAACTCGACCACTGAGGGGAACTTAGGGGTTTAAAGGCTTGCTGCATATGCTAAATCCAACCAAGAACACTAGCGAAAGTGGTTTTGTTTTCATATTTAGTTTCTTTTCTTAGATTAGATCAAAGAACTTCAAACCTTTTTACTCGCAACTTTTGCTAAGGGACTAGCAAAATGCTGGTTGGGGGTGTGTTGAGTTCATGAATTTGCACATTTACCCATCTTTTTAGGATGAATTAGGGGTTTAATTATGTGAATTGATCATTATTCATCTAATTCTATCATTTCATGCATTTTCACCTAGGATTCTGAATTTTTATACTTTTCATACATTTTCTGCACTAACTTAGAATGTTTTGCAAATTTTCTTCGAAGAGTGCCAGTTGGAGTAGAACTCTGTCCAGATGGGTCCCGCTTCAATATGGCCTCTTCAGTATTTGACGTGTTGAATTAGAACGTGCAGAAAATGAGAATTGCAGGCCTCTGTCATGGAACCCACTTTCAACCACAGATAGTCGTCCTGGGCCCTGCATTGTTGAATTGAAGCTTGAAAAGAAGTAAATTGAAGAATTCGCCACGTGGACCCTACACACAAGCCATATGCAGATCAATCAAAGGAGGGGTCTACTCATCATGTCAGTTGAAAAGTTCTAACTATAGTAGAAGACTTCTCATAGGGCCCACTATTCAAGCAGATGAAATGTCCCACATGGCAGGGTCCGCAGTAATTGCAAATTTGAAATTATTAATGGATAATTCAAATAGTACAATTTTGATTGGAACAAAAGAAGAAGAATTTGAATCATCCAAATTTGATGTCCTTTCAAAAATGAAAGTTGTGCAGAGATAGAATCCATTGCAAATCAAATTTTAAAAGTTAATCCCATTTTTCTCAGGAAAACTCACCTTCAAATGGACTTAACTTTCATTCTGACCATCGGATTGATGAAATTTACCTTATCATTGGAAAGCTTATTCAGAGTAGATATTCGTGGACCCCAAGAATGTGCAAATCAGAGCTATATTGACAAAGTTATGGGTTCGGAGATTTTCATGTTCATTTTTAGACAGGATTGCAATTAAATCCACACCGTTGATAATCAATTGCTGCACATCTCTTGTGGGACTCCATATGAAGATTAACCAAACCATCCAAACGTTTCCAAAAGCTTCCACATCATTCTAATTGAAAAATGATGTATCTGTAAGATAACCGAAGATATAATAGGAACCAAAAGGAAGCAGACGTGAGAGACTTCCCCCTTGGACGTCCATAATTATTCTCTCCTCTTTCTCTTCTTGCCCTAATTAATTGAATTTAAGAGTTATTTTTGGGTATTCTGGAGCCCTATTCCAAAACTAGGTTAGAAGCGTATGAGAGAAAATTATAATTGACATGAAGTTCTTAATGAAAATCACATCTTTTGCAATGGAGGAGTAGATCCTCGGATCAGAGTGTTAGATGAAGTTAAGTGTTTCTCATCGTTAATCTATGTGATATTTTTGTCTCTTGCAAATTGACTATAATAATAAATCTGCCTTCTTTCATTGACAACCTACGTTATTCAATTTTTTTTATTTGAACAATGCTTTAATCATGTATGTTTTCTTAATAGATTATTCTCAGATTGAAATTCTTTGATAATATATCTTTGATTAATATGTGATATTTAGTTAATTCATAATTTCATTAGGTGAACGGGATTTCTGCCTTAAATAAATTGTGAAAAATTGTTCTCTTTGATAGACAAAGTATCCAAATCAGAAACATTGATTTGTTTCTGATTTGAAGGATTTTTGGGACAAATTTATTTTATCGATTGCACAGAATGATGAAGGGACTACTTAATGGATTCATGATATTCTGATCTGCATTTTCTCATATTTTATTGCTGCACTCTAGATATAGCATTTTCTGAATCTTATTATTGTTTTTATTTTCTTCATCTCTCTTGTCATTATCATTGATAATAAAAATCAGATTTTGAATTTTAACTTAGTAGTGCTCCCTATGGGATTCGACCTGTACTTGCCCCTGTCTCAAAAGGATAGCTATGCACTTACAGTATTAAAAAATTAAATTTAAATTCACATCAGTATGCCACCCAAGACATTTGTGCGCAGTACTCTTTTTTCTTTTCTAAGTTTTATCCCATTGGGTTTTCCTAGTGAAGGTTTTAACGAGGCAGCATTATGCATGTCCAACACCAGTTCAATAATCTTGAAGAATGTTGTACTCGTTTTTTCCTTCGCTTTGGTTTTTCCCACTAGGTTTTCCTTATCAAGGTTTTTAATGAGGTAACTGTCTTTGAACAGTGGTCATCCAAAGGGGGGTATTATGAGATATGGATGTTGGGTGGATGCCCACTTAAGATAAGTTAGGGTTAGAATTAGGGTTTATATCTTATGAGGTTACTTTGCCTATAAATAGGCTTCTCCCCTTGTATTTTATACACATAGTAAATGACATAATAGAAAAGCTCTCTCTTCTCCCTCTAATCATCTTTCTTTTCGTCTCTCTCTTTTCTAACAAAAATATACTTTTTTATCTTTTATCAATCCCATCCTACTAATCTACAACTCAAAACACATGGATTAAGAGAAGCTACTATATTATTGGGAAAACACATTTCTTGCTATCTAAAAGGAATTTCTTGCTCCCTAAAAGGAATCTCACATCATCTTTCTTATTTCACTCTATTAAAATTTGAACTATCCTAAGTCTTCTCCAATGGACTCTTTCTATCCTAAATGGTTGTCAAGACCCTGCGTTTGAGCGTGAAATTCCACCCACATCAAGATAACTTGTGTGATATTTTTAATCAGACTGATCAAAGGTGTCCCAAAGTAGGCCCCATAGAGATGCAGCTATCCCGCTTCATCCAACAAGCATGTGTCGGCTATAATTGTGAGTGCAACCTAGACCCAACTCATATAACTAATTAATTATGATGTGGATTTAAAATTCAAATTACTCTATTATATAAAGTAATTTATAAGCGCATTTTTTTTATCCCAGATAAGTGGTTGGGTTCTTGAGAGACTTGCACATGCAAAAAAAAAAAAAAAATAGGAATCAAAATTATATAACTAACATTCCAAACATACTGATCATGCAATCAAAATATTATTGAAACTTTTTATTATATTAATCGATGGTTTTTTTTTCTCTGATTCATTTCTTTCTGTATGTAGGTTGACTAGCTTCCAATGGTGAGGTAAATAGCAGTGTTGGCTACGTGTGTGTTGATATTAACGTGTGAACCTAGACCTACTTGATTTTTTCTCACCTATGCTTTCTAGAGTCATAATTTTAGTGACTTTTCTAATGCTTGGTTGTTTATTATTGAAAAAACACTTTTAGATTTTTTTTTCCCGATGAGGTTATTCCCATGGTGCTTGACATGATGCTTAACCAATATCTACGTGCATGTCTTATAGAATCACATTCTATTTCTCTTATATCTTCACTTCACGTGGTAATTAAATCCCATCTCAAACTGGAAACTATGATGGGATTGAATGAGAGGACGGGTGGAAGGTTTAGATTACAGACTCTTTAATATGGCATCAGATAGGATCTGCTTACTTATAGGGTGTTCATAGGTCGGGCCGGGCCGGGCTACGGCGTATCTAGGCCCATCCTGGCTTTAGAAACGCTGGCCCAAGCTGGGTCCAAGTCCAACACGAATATAAAAGTTAGGCCTGAGCCCGCCCATTTAATCAATCGGGGCAAGCCAAATCGGGCTTTTTATCACTTTTGTGGGTATTTGATCAATTGTTTGGACTAATTAAATAAAATTGCATGCATTCCTTACGCAATCTGAGACGTACTTTGGACTTTCTATCACTTAATTCAAGCCCAATATCCAATTATTAAAACGGAACCTAATTACATATCCAAACCCAGCCCATGAGCACCCTACTTACCTATGACTTTAAGAAAATCTGAGTACGCCTTAGAAAAGTAGAATTGTGCTAGCATGGGCAAAAAAACTAAATTATATATAAGTTTAGAATTTTTAGAAAGAAAGAAAGAAAGTTTAAATAAAATTTTTTGTCTTTTATGATCTTCATTAAGATTCTATATTTAAAAGTTTATTAAACAAAAGGAAACGTGCACTTAACTTACATAAACTATTATAATCATTTTTTAAATATTAAATTAAGGAAAGATAACAATAAAAAATAATTGTAAAGCCTGATTACATGATAATTGTAAAGATACGGATGCTGCGACATTCTCTTTTTTTTTTTTTTTTTTTTTTTTTTTTTTTTTTTTTTCCTTTCTTTCTTTCCATTAATGTGAATGGATGAGTTGGAATTCATTGGATAGATGAGTTGGGATTCACGTTACATTATACACGTTTTCGATGATTTTTTGGTTTAAGATTTGGAAACTAAATAGTTTTAAAGATTTATTACTAAATGTGAATCGATTGATTAGAGAGAGTGGAAGATTGGACTCCTTAAAATGAAACTCTTTTTAGATTGACCTCTTTATTTAATTGGCTAAAATCGAAATATTCTCTTAAATTCCTAAAATCTCTCCTTTAAGTTAAATCGGGTTAAAATTGAAATTGAAATTGACCTCCAGTTTCTCAATCAATTGCAAAATCGGACTCCAATTTCAAAATCGAATCCTACACCTATAATATATACTAATATACTAATAGATCTCTTACAAATTAATGTATAAAGTACTAATCTAGACATATTGGGTTAGGAGAAATCAGAACCAAAATTTTCCCAAAACCTAATATACTCATTACCAAAGAGATCCCTAATATGAGTAATGGGGGCAATCATCTGTTTAACCCAATCTATTACTGATTTGGACCTAACCCATTTGAAGATGTTTTGGTAAACTAATGTTTAAGGGATTTTGGACTTATCAAAACCCAAAATCCTAAAAGTTACTTTTAAAATGTTCAACCAAATAAACCCTTGGCCTTTATCTTTTCTTTTGTCTTTTATTTTAATTATTTATTTAGTCTGAGAGTTCATCTTCCTGTTATTCCATTCAATATTTTAATTGAATATATTTTAAAATAGAAAAACATAAATTATGTTATTTAATACAACTTTATAGCCATTTGATTATGGTTTTAAGTTTCCAAAAAAAAAACTACTCCTTTATGTCTTTCATTTTTTTTAAGGATTCTATATATACCTTTCGATTATAATATGAAGGGGCAGATATTATGCTGTACTTTTATGGACTGCTTCATCCGTTATTTGCCCCACCCCCCGCCCCCCCATTTTTATTTTTATTTTTTGCACTAATTGCAATGTAAAAACTCATATGTATCGTTTCTGGGACCCAAGAAGGAATTCAAATACACACGGGAAGGTAGCCCACTCAAGTGGGAAGAAAGCCCATGCAAGTGGAAAAGGAGCCCGCACAGGCGGAAAGAGGTGACCCACCCGGGATTCGAACCCCGCAGGTAAAAACTGATGCTCCTTACCACTGGGGTAAGGATCTGTTCTTATATGAATTGTTTGATTTAGAAAAGGCAATGGATCAAGTTCGGTATTGGTGGGGCTAAATATACAACGGACTTGAGTTTTCACTTTCGTTAATACCCTTTCTAGGGTTTACAACTTTTGAAAACCCTAGAAAGCAGGGCCGGACCTATGTACATGTTTCTGGGGCTGAATCCCCCACCAAACCTGAAAATGTTAATTTTTTCATTTTAAAAACCCTATAGATTAAGAGAATTATTCTGCAGTTTTCTTTTACATTTGCCTTTTGTCCAATATTTCTTTTACATAAGCCCCCCAAACCCGCCCCCCTCCCCAGTCGAATTTCCTCTGTTCGCCCTTTCCTTGGTAGAATGGGTATTAATATCCTTAACCTAGCTTATTGTTTCTACTGAATTTTCTTTTTACCAAAAAAGTAAAAAAATACCCTTTCCAGGGTTAGGAAATGTGTTACGAAATCCATGGTGTACTGGTGGGGTATGGTCTGGGTCAAGTCAAATGGAATATAGATTGTCCCTCCTTTATATTTTGCTGAAAAGACTCCCAACTATGGTAAATTTATGAAAGAGTTCTCTACCTTTTATTTTTTACAATAGAGTTCAAAAGACAAAACAGCATTTAGCTACTCACCTTGTGTAACACAATGTATAATTTCAAGTTTATTTATGGTACCATAAAGAGTTCTCTTTGAGTCCAGATCCCCCGTTTGGTTGAAAAAGGGAGATATTGTTTCATCCTATCAACATTCGTCAGTTGTATAAAATATTTTCTTTTCTTTTATTCATTCTAAGGAAGCAATTGAGAGGGTATTGTAGATGGCTTGGAATTTTATCTGTTTGACTAATATTGATAGGATGAAACAATATCACCTTGTTTCAATGAAATAGGGAATCCGAACTCTCAATCTTTTAGGTACCAAATCATCTACAATCTTTAAAAGCGCCACAAGACTTTTAGATGAAACGGACCCACCCAATAATAACTCCATAAATGATACATGAAAACTTAAATGAAGTTCTTGTTTTTCCACTCCTGCCCACATACCACCACCACTTGGAACCTTCATTACAGGACCGCTTCTCCTAAGTCAACGTCTTCATTAATCCTCCACATGCTAGGAAGCTTGCTGCATGCAGACAGCTCTAGTTCTCTTCTTAACATAAATATTTTCTTGTGAGAGACGTTGTCCTCCCAGTTTTGAAACACGATTGAGTTTTAATATATTTTTTGTCTAAATCAGCATCATATTGCCCGCTTTGGCGGCCCACTTGCACAAGCGAAGACTTCCTAGGCGGTCATATATCCTGATATTGCTCCTGCCCGGACACGCTTTAACTTTGGAGCTTTTAAGGGATCCAAGGTCATGAAGCTTTAAAACGTGTCATGTCTAGTGATGGAGTTTGACTAATTATAAGCCCAGGGTCAGGACTTGAATATTTTTTATGCAGGACTTGGATAAGGCCTTACGATGGTCCCCTAAGAACTCCACCCTTATGCCTGCGGATTTTCCTTCGTTAGCTCACAAAATCACTTGATATGGTCTTACCTCTTGTGATTACCCAGGCGGAGTAAGGTCTGACAGTTGAAGCCCAAAAGCTTTTAATATTTGTCAATACTACTAGGTTTATCTAATTTCTAAATTCATAGTTCTCCTGACCTTCCACTATTATCATCGCTATCTTATGTCTTACACGAGATTCTATGGACCCCACAAGAGAGGAGAAAGTTTTATCTCAGATTGTGTTACATAAGATCACATGTTTGTTCGCATTAGAATATATAGAAATTGAATACATAAGAATACGTGGTCAAAGAGCTCCACCAAAGAAGCAATGTAAGCATCTTGACTTTCCTAGAATTTCAATTACTACGGTGATGACTGGGTATTCATTTCTCATCTTCCCTCACTTTCTATTAAGGGTGATGATCAATTTCGTGTATTCACCTTGGATCCTTATTTTTAACCACCCATGACATGAATTCCTAAGTATTCAATTCTTATATATTATGTGCAAATAAATTGGCCCTCATTCTCACAATATAAGTAGTGAGGAGTGGGGAAGGAGTGAGGTTAGGGGAGACTGAGCAGTAGAACTTACGAAATTCATAGTAAGAAAAAAGTCCACAAGTTGGCTTTACGTGTTTCTTATGTTGCTGTTCTGCAAATTTTACACTTGCACTATAAAGACAACTAAAGACATTTGGCAATAAAAAATAAAGTAAAACAAATAACAGAAATGAAAGAATGTTAACGAAAATTTTGTCACTTTAACATGTTGACTTGGTAGCCAGAAGCAACTTTCTAAAAAAAAAAAAAAACTGAAAGTAAAGCAACTTTAACATATAATCATGCCAAGTTGAGGTGATTTCATAAAAAAATTCCTTCAGAGCTTGTTTATTTGCATAGAATAGATAAGCATTGCATACATAGGAATTCCCCATGCACATGAATGAGCTCCATCAGAGGATTGTTGAATATGTGAATTGTGAACAATATAAGGTGAGGCATGACGGATAAAATGTAGTAATATATATAGATGAGACCTTAACTTTTTTTAGAGTTTAAATTATTATGTGATATCTAAGTATTCATTTCCCATTCAATCTCCATACATAATTATCATTTTCTGTAAGTACCCCCCAGGGTTTATAGAATTTGTAAATAGGCCCCTGTGGTTTCAGTATCCCCTGCCTTTTCATTTTAATACATTCCATGTCCCTAAAATAAATAGTCATAATCAAAACAGGCGACCACCGAAAGATTTGTGTTGGATTTTTATAAAATGACAACATTGTCCTTAAGTTCATTAAACGAAGATAAGTATGTCATTATTTATAAAAATATCATTATTTTATCCCTAGTCCCGATAATCTCCCTCAAATCCTCCCATGCACATGAACCCTAATTAAGTAATTAAGTATTTGAAACTCTCATCAATTTAATATGGGGTTGTGCATGGATTGGGTCATTTATAAGTGCAAGTGTTGGTTTTCATTGTGATCGATATAGATTTAATGAAATGGGCCCCATATCGATAAAAATGGATTTGTGTAGGGTTTATTCTCACCCACTAAATGTACTATAGCAACTATTAGTGTTACAAGCTGTAAAGAAGAATAAATACAAGATTCTGAATTATGCTATATGGATAAAGAGATAGGAAAAGCGTCATTTTACTTCAAAATTTATGGTGACTATAAGGCTACTAATTTTGGGACACGGAAGGTATTAAAATGAAAAGGCATAGGGTATATACAAATATTGAAACCACAAGGGCTTATTTACAAATGCTACAAACATTAGGGGTATATACAAAAAAGGGAGTTGCTATTGGCACACCTCCACTTGCTCGTTGCACATCCTTTTTTTTTTTCAAAACTTGGCACCCACGTAAGAAATCCCCAAACTACCACTCTCCCTCTCCTTCCATCTCCCTGCTCGCCGCCCACGTCTGTCCAGCGCCCACCTCTGCCCGCGCAATCTTCCTTTTCCTCCTTCTCCTTCTCCCTCTTCCTCTCCCTCTCCCTGCTCACCCCCACATCCGTCCGCTCCCAACCCTCTCCTTCTCCTTGTCTCTCTCCCTCTCACTCTCCCTATCTCTCTCCCTCTCCCTGCTTGCTGCCCACCTCCGCTCGGCTCCTGACCTTGTCTTTCTCCCTCTCACTCTCCATATCTCTCTCCCTCTCCCTGCTTTCCACCCACCTCCGCTCGGCTCCTGACCTCGCCCACCTCTGCAGAGGGAGAGGGGTAGTTTGGGGATTTCCTACAGAGGTGCCCAGGTTTTAAAAACATGGATGTGCAATGACCAAGTGGAACTGTGCCATAGCAGCTAAAAAAAAAAAACTTTTTACTATTCACCCTTGATGTTCTTTTTTAACTGCTTTTTTGACCTATTTGTTTGCATGAAAATTGAATGTATAGAAATTGATGGCCAAATGAGCTTCAATAACGATTATTAAAAAGGTGAGGGGGAAGGTTATAAGGAGGCAACATAGATGCAACCGTTACTTACCTGGGACTTGAATTACTAGGGTAGTGGTTGGGTACTCATTTCCCACCTCTCATTTGAGAGGAGATAACTTGATGGGCATTTTTTTCTTCTAAAATTTACATTTTTTTCCTTCAATCTTAGCAATTTTATAATTGTAAGTCTCGCAATTCCTATGTAATTGATCACATGAAATAAACTAGCTAGCCAAATACAATGTCTTAGAATTTCTAGGAATTTAATTACATGTGAAAAACAGCCGCTAGGTAAAAGGCATTTAATATGACAAACTCTCCAAAATGCCTACCTTCCCAAAAACCGAACCTATTTTAATTAGCATTCATCTGAACTTGATACTGATCTAATCATTATTCACGTTTGGACTTGATCACATGAATTTGAATTCATGGAAGCCACTAAACTTGGATGTCCTTTAACTATGATATTTAACTCAGATCAAGAAGCATGATGATGATAATCTACAAGCCAACACAGCCACATTAACAAAAATGTTGACAAACATATGGTCTAACCATCAGGGCCTTGTTTGGGTAAATGAGGAGTGGAGTAAAATAAAGTGGGTTTCACATGTGGAGTGGATGTTAGATCTAATATGGTTTGCAATTCAAATCAAACATATGGATCTTGATTTACGCATTAACAATGGATAATCTAAAATACTAAAAGCATACCTTGTACCATGATCGTGATGATGAGCGGATCTCTTTTCTCAAATATGGTTTTCTCCTATCTCCCTTATCACCTACTCCAATATACGTGAAGTTGATGGGTACTTTTCAGATCTCGTAGGTTAAGAGAGAGGACTGGAAAACCATATATATAGATAAGCCCTAGAGAGATTTCTTCCCATCAAACAAATCTAATGAAGGTAAGTTTCCTTAATTCCCTCAAATTAGTCAACAAGAGTCCTATTTGATTGGGCTTACTAAAATTTAATCCAAGATAATTAAACTTAGTAAAACCAAAAACTTAAAAGGGGAAAGTAACTTAAATTAGTGGGCTCATGCGGACCACTCATGTCTAACAATCTCCCACTTGGTCTGAATGACCACACATATGTGATCTCCCACTTGGTCAAGACGACCATATAAAGCCTATCCACCTTTTATGATATAATTTTGAAAAAAATAACTAGTTGAAAACCAAAAAAAAAGTGGACTCAACTTGGATTCAACTAAAATTTAAAAAAAAAAATCCGACGAGTGTCCACTCATTTGTAAAAATAGCCCAGTCAATCTTGTTTATGCTAATTCTTATATACTGTAACAAAATGAAACAATAATACTAATCATGGCGGTGAAACATCAATTTTGCGACATAATTCCTTCCATGTACCACAACATTAGTAATTCCATTTTGTCAATTCATAAATCGAGGAAAATAATAGGAGTGCACTAAAGATTCCTATTTATTAGTCCAACTGAAAATTTTCTTGCTTTTCAGTAATTAATTAATTGTGTACACAAAAAAAGAAAGAGAATATAATCATTATTAATGAAAACTGATCAACAAAAAATTGTCCAAGTAAATAGCATAAATCCTTTCAACCACATACATTAAGGTAACACATTGAGACCCATTTCTGTAACATGATCATTATAGACCTCTATCGATAATGCTTTGGTCATAGGATTTGCAATCATGAGCTTTATACTGATTTGTTCTATAGACACCAAACCATCCCGAACCTTCTCTTTAAAGGGAAGATATTTTATTTGAAAGTGTTTTGCAGAGATAGAATTCTTCTTGTTGTTAGAGAAGTGAACATATGAGATATTATCATAATAAATTTTCAGCGGCTTAGAAATGGAATCCATGATTTGAAGCCCTGAAATAAAATTTCGCAGCCATATAGCTTGATTGATAGCCTCAAAGCATGCCACAAATTTTACTTGAAATGTGGAAGAAGCAGTTGTAGTCTATTTAACACTTTTCCACGAAACAGCCCCACCAACAACGAGAAAAATGTATCTTGATGTAGATCTCCTTGTGTCAAGGCACCCAGCAAAATCTGAGTCTGAATATCCAATCACTTCCAAGTAATCAGAGTTTCTATAAGTGAGCCTATGTTCTTTAATCCCTTGTAAATATCGCATGACCTTCTTTGCTGGTTTCCAATGTACCATGCCAGGGTTAGACTAATACCTTCCTAGCATGCTAAATGCAAAACTGATGTCTGGATGGGTACAAGTCTAAGCAGATAAAAGACTTCCTACAATGGAAGCATATGGAATATCTTGCATCTGTTTTCTTTCGATGTCATTTCTTGGATATTGATCTTTGGAGAATAGATCACCTCTTGATATAGGTGCTTTTCCTCTAAAACAATTCTGCATATTGAATCTTTCAAGAACTCTATTGGTATAGGCTTTCTGTGAAAGTCCTCATAGTCCTCGAGATCTGTTTATAATAATCTCGATTCCAAGCACAAAGGATACTTCACCCATATCTTTCATTTCAAAATTCTTTGTGAGGTATTCTTTTGTTTCATGTAGTAGGCCAAGATCACTACTAGCAAGTAGAATGTCATCTACATATAGGACTAAAATAATGAACTTGCTCCTACTGATCTTTAGGTATATACATTGATCAACGATGTTTTCCTTAAACCCGAATGAGGTAATGGTATCATGGAACTTAATATACCATTGCCTTGAAGCTTGTTTAAGCCCATATATAGATTTCTTTAATCTACAAACTGGTTGTTCTTTGCATTTTTCCTCAAATCTTTCTAGTTGTTTCATATATTTCTCTTCAGATAAATTCCCATTTAAGAACATTGTTTTCACATCCATTTGATGTAACTCTAAATTAAAATGTGCTAGTAATGCCATTATGATTCGAAAAGAGTCCTTCGAAGTAACTAGTGAAAATGTCTTTTTATAATCAATATTTTGCCTTTGAGTAAATCCCTTAGCCACAAGTTTGACCTTAAATCGTTCGATTTTGCCCTTTGAATCTCGCTTGGTCTTAAAGATTCATTTACATCCTATAGTCGCAAACCCTTGAGGTAATTCAACGAGAACCCAGACTTTATTTATTGACATGGATTTTAACTCTTCTTGCATGGCATCAATCCATTTATTCAAATCATCTCCTTTAATGGCTTGTGAAAATGTTACTGGATCTTCTTTAACACCTATATTAAAATCAGATTCTTGAAGATAAACAATATAGTTATCAGATATAACAGACCTTTTAGATCTTTGAGATCTTCTTAAAGCTTCTGGTTCCGCTAAATTTTGACTTGGATGAATAATATCTGCAATCATTTCATTATGGGTGACATTCTCATCTAGTGGTGCATCTGGTATGATAGGTTTTATTTCCATCGTATCGTTCTGAACAAAGTCATTTAAAATATCAACTCTAATAATTTCAATCGGTACTTGAATAGGTATCCGATGTTCTTCAAATGTCACATTTCGTTCTGCATTGCTTCCACTAATGCCATCATTTTCTATGAATCTTGCATTTCTGGTTTTAACAATTCTAATGGTATGAGTATGACAATAAAATCTAAAACATTTGAACCTTTCAGGATATCCAATAAGAAAACGTCTACTTGCCCATCCAATAAAATACCCACTGATAGTCCTAGGGTCCAATTTCCTATCTTGTGGGTTATAAATTCTAGCTTCCGCTGGACAATCCCAAACATGCAGATGTCCTAAACTTGGCTTCTTACTTGTCCATAACTCGTAAGGAGTTTTAGAAACTGCCTTAGTGGGTATACGTTTTAGGATAGATGTAGCTATTTTTAGGGCTTCTCTCCACATAAAATCAGGTAATTTAGAATTACTTAACACAGTTCATACCTTTTTCAAAAGCGTTCTATTACGTCTTTCAACCACACCATTTTGAAGTGGGGAGACAATCAATGTATATTTAGCACGAATGCTATGACTTTCTAGGAATTTAGCAAATGGGCCAGGATTTTGACCCGATTCATCATACCTCCTATAATACTCTCCACCCCTATCAGATCTCACAACCTTTATTTTTCTTTCTAACTGTTTTTCAACTTTATCCTTATAGATTTCAAAGGCTTTCAAATATTCTGATTTCTCATATAATAGGTAGACATATCCATGTCTAGTGAAATCATCAATAAAGGTGATAAAGTATTTTTGACCACTATAACATGGCGTAGGAAAATAACCATAAATACTTGTGTGCATTAATTCAAGTGATTTTAAACGTCTTGCGACCTTATGTTTATTAATATATTTAGTCTGCTTGCCTTTTATACAGTTTATACAGACACCAAAATCAGTAAAATCTAAGACTCGTAATACCCCATCATTTACTAATATTTTTAATCTCTCTTGAGAGATGTGTCCTAGCCTTTTATGCTGTAAAATTGAGGAATTCTCATTCAATATTCCTCTCTTAACACCAACATTCATAATATTATTCTCATACAAGGTAAGTAAGGAACTAGAAAAATATGGATCCAGATTCAATTTATAAAGACCATCACATAAAATTCCACCACCAGTTAAAACTTTATTCTTATAAATACTCAAAGTACTTTGTCTAAAAGAGAAAGTATAACCTTCCAAATCCAGTTTAGACAAAGAAATTAAATTTCTACTTATTGTAGGAGCATAAAAGGTGGTATTTAGTCCAACTGGAATCTGGAATCAAGAATCAGTCGACAATTCCTCATTAGCTTTCACATCAGCCTCCAACGGTTGCGCATCAAAATTTTTCTTTGTTCATTACTTGGACTCCGGCTTGAGTGAAAGCCTTACATGGAATTTGCCACTTGAACAGTAGCACCAAACTTAATCCACCAAGTATTTGAAGGAACATCTAAAAGATTTATTTCATAACAAATAAAAGAATTATTTATACCTCTAGACTCAAACCATTTCTGTCTCTTCAAGCAGTCTTTCTTCAGATGTCCCTTTTTGCAGCAGAAGAAGCACCTTGGTTCACTACCTTTCTTCCCGACTTGATCAGTCGAAGCAATTTTCTTGCCTTTCTTTTTCAAACTTTTCGTATCCTTGGGATATGGTTTCTTGTTCGAAAGGGTATTAGAGAACAAATTTTGTGTAACTGCCTTTCCTACCTAAGTCTGCCCTCTTCTTGGATACACATTGAGACCAACTCATTCGTAGCCCATTTCTCCTTATAAGTATTATGTGAAAATTTGAAAGGTCCAAATTAAGGGGGCAAGGAGTTCAAAATAAATTGGACTATATAATTCTCGGAAATTGTCATTTCTAGAGAGTTGAGTTGGGCCGTTGTTGACACCAAAAAAGTCACTATGTCTCCTCAACATAAGAAGCCTCTTGAAGCTGCATCCTGCTATAAAATAGGCAAGGCTACTTCAAGCATTAGTTTTTGTCAGAATCAGACAGAAACTGAAAGATCCTTCTAGGCAGCCAAAAGAGGGGTATACCTGAGGTTTCGGGCCATTCCGACATCGTTTGGCCTAACTTCACTGCTCCGATAGCTAAGCAAGCGCTCCCGGCGGTGACATCATCGAAGACACCAAAACTTCGATCAGAGCTTACGGATGACTCCAGAATGTCTTCAAAGGGCTCCATGCCAAATTTTAAGTCAAACCGACAATGTTTGACCCTCCATCAATGCTCGAACAGCAAAATCAAGCCTCCTGGCGGCGAGAACCACTGAAGCCATCACTCATAAAAAAAAATACATGAGTGTCTTCAACATGCTTCCAAAGGGCTACACGTCGAATTTCAGGTCATTCCGACAACGTTTGATCAGGTTTCGATGCTCCGAGAGAAAATCAAGCTTACCGGCGGCGGAGTAACCCGGGACCATGACATCCAAAACAGAGCTGATGGAACGTCTCAAAATGACTCCAATAGGCTCCCCGTCAAATTTCGGGTCAATCGGACATCGTTTGACCACATATCAAAGCTTGGCATTTTCCCCGCAGCAAAATCAAGTCAAGCATCGATGGGACCCCAAACGGCTTCAAAACTCAAATAAAGCTCATGGTTGGTCCTATCCACTGCTCAAGAAGCTTCACCTCATTTTTCAGATCATTCCGACATCGTTTGACCTAGTTTCGACTCTTGACGGAAAATCGGCTACAAAGTCTTCGGCTTTCCAGAAAAATGGGAAACTTTGTGCTCCGATTTCGCAAGGGTTCTCGTCAAGATTTTTCCAAGAAAATCAAGTCAACAATTGAGAAAAAATGTCAAGAAAAATACAGAAGAAAAAAGGAACGAAAAAGACGAAAAAACGGCCGAAAACGACGCTCGGCGACCAAACGGGCCAAAGCCCTATGGTCGCCGGCGACCCTGCAAATCCGGGTCGCCGGATTTTGCACCAAAACGTCCGTTTTTCGATTCTTTTCGCGTTTCGGGTGTTCCTGCCTCTGTGATTTTCTGAAAATCCAATGTTTGATGCTTGAAAATGACTGATCTTCACCGACATCTCGGATCCGCCGTCGAAAGCATGAAATCATCACCGATCGCTCCAAGATCGCCAACCGGCTGACCAAGAAAGTGCACTTTCTGTCCGACCGATCGTGAAATCGACAAGACAGATGTCACCGGCCCACCAACATCAACCAATGTTTGAAATTGCATCGTGATCCAACATCAAACAATGTGTGGATCCACCTGTGATGATCGCAAGAAGAATATCAAAAGGCGTAGCGAGGCCCGCGACTCTTCACATGCCTTGGTGACCACTTAATGACGTTAATTGACCCGTTTATGACAACTTAATGCGGTCATTAACTCATTATTTTGGACGGCCCAATCAGATTCAAGCATTTGGGAGTTACAAATCCAAGTAATCATGGCATTTAACCCATAAAACTCCCATCATCATGAAGCATAAATGCAATTAAAAGCCCACTACCTTCATCGACCAATCACAAGCAATGAAAAAGGAGTTACAAAATCAACTTGTAACTCCTCATCAATTCTCTCATCATGGCTATTAATGCCCATAATCACCTCATGGCTACAAAAAGCCTATAAAAGGAGGTGAGTTCCAAGAAGGAAAAAAAAAAGAAAGAATCCCAAGTGCAATCCCAAGCTCTGAAAATCCAGAGAATTCAAGAGAAAGACGAAGCCCTGCTGCTTTGCTCCCGTAAGCACCACAAGGTGATCAACGTCCCTTGGGGGGGGGGGGGGGGGCATCCCCCCAAGGTCCCCTCCTTCTCCAACATGGCCTAAACGCGGCTTTTCAGCTTATTTACTTGGTTTTTCATTGGATATAGGACCTCATCTTGGTCCTTGTCCTTTAAAAAACCGAGGTTAGGAGCCAAGCCAAAGAATCAAAGCATCAACCATTCTCATTCGAAGGACGATGGCGAAGTCCATACATGACTTGCGACCGTCTATCTCAACGTGTCCCCACAATCTCCTGAGAAGTTAGATCCATTTTCTTACTTTTCTATTGTAGTTTGTATTTCTTAAAGAAACAAAAAAAGAAATCACAATTCCTGTCTTTCATATTTGATGAGTTTTGTAAAATCGTCTTTCACGGCAAAATCGCCTTTCACGGCAAACAAACAAAAACGCCTCCTACGGCATTCTCAAAAAACAAACTTGTCTCTTTTCTTAATATTTATGCAATTTGAAAAGTTAGAAAAAAGAATTGATTTCCTTTCTATTTGTGAAGGTGAATCTCCGAATTATCACCATTCCAAATTCCAAGTAGAAAGTAAATTTGGCATACCCGTACAAAAAATGTTGATACTCGCGATTCTCCCTCCTCCGTCGAGACCTAGGTTAGCCCCCGGGGTGCGTAAGGAGAGGACGGAAGATTCCCGAGGGTCCATCAAGTTGGCACACCCGGTGGGACGTGTTGACTTGAGAACGTGATGTTTTGATCCCTTGGCTCCTTTCTAGTTGGTGGCCTATGTTGCATCTTGCATCTAAAAAAAAAAAACATGACATGGGATTTCAATTGTTCTTTCTCACTTCAAAAAAAATCTGATCTCTTTTTCTTAAAAACTCAACTTTGAGAAATTTTGATCTTTCCCTCTTCGAACTTGATAGCTCACAGAAATGTTCGCAGCTATCGTTCATATCGGGGATTGGGCCATCTTTTCTCTTTGATGAGTCCAATTGGGATTTCAAAAAAAAAATTATTATAATTTCAAAAAAAAATCAGTTTTCTTTCTTTTGGGCTCAAAATTGAGAAATCTTGGTTCTTTCCCTTTCGGATTTAACCCTCGCAGAAATATTGAGTTGTGGTTCGGATTGGAACACCACTTGTTCTCTTTAATGAGTTCATTCGAAATCTTTTAAAAAAAAAACCACTACGGTTGCATCAATTGCGCTCTTTGACTAAAGTGGATTCAAGAAAAGCCTTGTCCAGAGTGTAGAGACAGCTAGACTGTTCGCGGCAAGGGTCCTCCAAACGGGTTCATTAAGTAATCCTACCCTTACCTGGGGGCTGATCTATCTACTAAGGTTTCATAGGATCGAATTGGAAACCTATGTGCTTGTTTCAAAAAAAAAAAAAGAAAGAAAAATTTCCCGTCATTTTTGAGTTCAGAATTGAGAAATCTTGGTTCGTTCCCTTTCGGATTTAACGCTTGCAGAAATGTTGAGTTATGGTTCGGATTGGAACGCCATTTGCTCTCTTTGATGAATTTAATCTTGACCTTTCAAAAAAAAAAAAAAAAACTTCCGTCACTTTTGAATTTAGAATAGAGAAATCTTGGTTCTTTCTCTTTTGGATTTAACGCTCGCAGAAATGTTGAGTTGTGGTTCGGATTGGAATACCATTTGCTCTCTTTGATGAATTTAATCTTGACCTTTCAAAAAAACAAACTTCCGTCAATACTGGATTCACATTTGAGAAATCTTAGTTCTTTCTCTTTCGGATTTAACGCTCGCAGAAATGTTGAGTTGTGGTTCGGATTGGAATACCATTTGCTCCCTTTGATGAATTTAATCTTGACCTTTCAAAAAAAAAAAAAAAAATTCCGTCGAAACTGGATTCACATTTGAGTAATTCTGGTCCCTTTCTCTTTCGGATTTAACGCTTGCAGAAATGTTGAGTTGTGGTTCGGATTAGAATACCAGTTGCTCTCCTTTATGAACCCAAATTTGACCTTAAAAAAAAAAATCCCATCTCGTGTCCTTCCCAAGGATACGATTTGTAACATTTGTGCCTAGCGATGCTAGTACGCCCTTTCGGGTCTACTGTATTCGCGATCGACACATTTGTATCTCCAACCTTATATCATTTTACCTCGAGTGAGCCTTGCTTCTCGGTAATTTGAATTAAGGTCTACAATTGCTTCTAGCAGTCACTGGAATGCTCACTCTGAGCCTACCATACTTGCATTTTAGAACAATTGTATCCTCTATGGCTTTTTGCCTTCTTCATCGTCCTTGGGTCGGGCCATGTCCCCTCAAGTGATTTGAAAAGACAAAACCATAGTTGTTCACCATTTATGATCACCATATTCTTGTGATTACTAATGAATTTGGTCTTGTTTCAGAAGTTTTTCCAAAACTAACAATGGCAGCTTCATTAACCATCACTTTCGATGAGAACAAGTACCAGCTTATGCTTCAAGACAAGCAAAACAAGCATAAGCGCCCTGCCAGTTGCCGAAACGTCATCTCCTTCGACAACTCTCCAAACACCGGGTTAACTTCAACTCCCAGGACCATCGTCTTCGGGTTGCTAGGACCATTCCCACTCCCCGCAGAAGACACTGTACCTGCCAAGAAGCAGAAAACCGCCCCGCAACGTGTCACTAACATGACACCAAGGGCGAACAATAAGAAGCCTGAAGCCCGTGGCGCTCTCACGAAGCATCAACACACAAGAAACCAGGTTTACCTCAAAACCTGGTCCCCGAGATCTTCACCAAAGCAACGGAGGTTCCGAACATCTACAAAGCCAGCATACATGGCCCCTCTCAAGGAGAATCGGTTCTACCCTCTCTCTTACATGAAAGAGGAGAAACCTACCCTCCACCCAAAAAACAAACAAAATCATCATGAGCCGGCTTGCTCCTACAAGCCCAAAATCAAATCCTGTATCATTAGGCCTATGCAAAAATATGCTGAAGCCTGCACTCCCGCGAGTCGACCCTTCATCTCAACAGGGGCCGAGCTCGCAAAATTCAAATCTTCACTGCGACAGACAAAGGACCGCGTCCAGATTCTGTCCTTGCCAAGTTTCAAAGAAGACAAACTCGGCTGCTACGCATAAGGGACTGCATCCTTCATCGCCAGAGCCCAGCCAGAGCTGACTGAAGCTCAAATTGCTCGTCGTATGCGTCGCCGCGCGGCATATTGACAAAAGGGACTTGAGAAACAAAGAACCCAGTGTTCTAATCTCCATGTCTCAAATAAATGGGTCGAAAAAGAAAGACCCGACCAAGTCGTTGCTATTCATATGGTTGGCAAAACCAGAAAACGCCAGAAGTCAGCAACCAAAATCGGTGCTAGGCATCCGGTGACTCGCAGTGTCTCCCGGACACGAACACATCTAGAAGAATCCTCCACTCCTCCAAGCCAAGGACACCGGAGTAACCACTCCTCAGATTCTTCATCCAGAAGAATGAGCCCCAGCTCAGTCACCAGGACGATTTCTTCGTTCGAATCCTGAGGGATGAACGTCTTGGCTACAAGTTCTGAGCAGCCTCCACCGCATGATAACGTAACTACACACATCCAGTAATTGGAGCAAGGACAACAGAGAATTGAGGCTCTGATGGAAAACCTTATTCTCACTCTACAGCGTCCACCACCTAACAACCAAATTCCTCCGAATCATGAAGATGACGAGGACAATGCAGAAAACAATGAGTCTCACGCCCTTACCAAAAAGGACGTGGACGATATCCTCGCAAAAGCAAAAGAAGAGGATACATTGAAGGAACATGGGATCAAGCCACCCTACCCTTTATGGATGGACTCGGTTCCGTTTCCTGCAAAATTCAAACAACCTACTCTCCGGAAGGGTTCGGCCAGACAGCATGTCATCCATTTCAAGATCCTGACGGGAGCCATTGCGGATCAAGATGCCCTCAAGATTCGCCTCTTTGTAAGTAACCTAAAAGGTACAACCTTTGATTGGTACTCCACTCTGCCGGAGAACTCCATTCAGAACTGGGCTATGCTACAGATACGCTTCCTGACCCACTTCCAAGGTGAGGATCATCCTGTTACTATGGCTCAACTCTGTAGCTTAAAACAAGGAGAGAATGAGTCAACATACGACTTCATTCACAAATGGAAGGCAATGGCGTACAAATGCTCAGATGTACTGCCACAAGCGTCGCTAGTCGACATCTGCCGTAACAATATGAGAGCAAAAATTCGCTCCATGATCATCGGCAACAAATCAAAGAACCTTGGAGAACTCCTCGAAGCTTCCATAGAAGCTGAAATGGTGATCAAAGACCTCAACGGTCAGAAATCATCAAAGAAAGAGCCGACTGCTGTTACAACCTTAAAACCAAAGAAAAAAGTGGTTCTCAATGTGCAGACTAAATCAGCTCCTCAGCAGCCAAAGAAACCTGAAAACAAAACTGCAGGTAAAAGACCTGAACTCTCTGATGCCTTCCAAGAACATGTAGAAAAGAAATATCCGTTCGATGAAGATGTTGAAGAAATCTTTGAGGCTCTCCTAGCAAATGGCAAACTCATTTTGCCAGTGCCTAAAAGACCGGGAGATGTTGGCAAAACAATTGATCCCCGATACTGTCCATACCATCAGATGATCTCACTTCCTCTCAATCAATGCTTCGTTGTGAGAGAGAAGATCAATGAGATGTGGAAAAATGGAGTCATAACCTTTGATAAAAACTATGGCCCCGCCTCTGTCAACATGGTGTCATGTTGGCAAACTTCGAAGTCACCAAAGGAGAAAATCACTACTTCATTCAAGGTGATAAAAATGTCTCAAGCGTCCCAAGAATTGGTTCCTTATCCAACATCAGATGGACAACCTATATGGGTGCATCCCGATCTCCTAGATGATGAAAATTGGGAGATCGTCAAAACAAAGCCGACCGCTCAGCAGCGAAGGCAAGCCAAGAGACAACTCCGCAAGCTCAAACAGCAGCAAAAGTCTCAACCAAAACAAGAAGTCCTTGAAAAGGCAAAAACCTCTTCCACTGCTTCACTAGGGTCGACGGAAGAATCTCTTCCCAAAACTTCAAAGGCGGTAAGAAAATTCACCCTTGATGATTTCATGCCACCTCTATACAAAAATGAAAATGTGCGGGTGGCATCATACTCTTGTAACTCGGTAGTTGGATTCTCCATGAATGGATACGAGTTCAGTGATACTGCCAGTGATATCGATGAGTGGGAAGAATCCCTTGAAATAGGGGAATACCTCTCCGACGAGGAATGGATTCCCGAGTCTCATCTTATGCCAGTAATTTGGTATAACCCATTACAGCCACAAGGATCCTGGTCCGATGATGAAGAAGACCAGGACCCTATTCAAGAAAATGCTGTCGATCCAGCACCAGACAATGCTCCGGTGGAACCCAACATTGGCGAACCACAAGGAGCAGATGGCGAAGAAGATTTGGCTCCTATGCTTGATCTTGAGGAATATGCAATAATCTTGCAACATCTTGCCATAGAGCAGGAGCAGGATCGCATCAATGATCTTCGTCATGATCCAGAACTAGAATCCCCTGAAAATCAACGGGAATTTTCTCCCTTAACTCCTGAAAATGGAGAAAACAATTGGATCGATGATCCTCTTACATTTGAGGATGAGTCTGATTCCCAACAGTCTGCACTGGGGCATCTCCTGTCCGGATGACCTGCAATGCGATAGCTCAGGACGATAGTGCCTCTGAAGCCTCCGAAGACACGTACACCCCAACCGGTAATGTATCATCTGGAGCTACATCTACTCAGGTGACTTCCACTGAGATATCATCCTCTCAGCCCTCGTCTCCTGAAGCTGTGACATCGGAACTCAAGCCTCTCCCGATTAATCATCTTGAAGAATCTCTTGCCAATGAAATCTTCTTCATTGAAAGCCCAGTCGATTGGTCCCAGATGCCCGATCTCATAGACGATGACTGGACTAATACAGAAAGGTTGTCGGATGCTGTTCAGGACTTGTTCCCGGAAATTGCTCCGTGCAACACAATTACTGAAGACACCAATGCTGTTACAGAGACGTCTTCAGCAAAGGATCAACCCTTTGATCCTGAGAGTGATCTTCCAAAAGAAGACCCTTCTCTAGAAGCTCTTGAAGTTGGTAGAGGTACCCGTTCTGGCCGGGATTACCACAAAAATTACAACCAACCTTCTTTTTCTTATGTAAATCCTTCGGGAAATCAAGTTGTAACCGCCCCAAGTGGCAATAATAATGAAAATGCAGGCCCGAAGGAGGCTTTCAAGTAAGACTTGATCGAGCACTTCAAACACATACCTGCACGTCTGCACATCCTTGACTTATTACGAATGTCTCCACAAACTCGTGATAGTCTCATTTCAGAATTACAAAGGCTGAATGCGGGTGTCGACAAACACGCCCTACAAGTCCTACAAATTAAAATGGACTACAGGGTCAAAAAATCAAATACTCCCCCAAAGGGAGAAAAGAAGAAAACTGAGGGATCAAGCAATGAATGCCTCTCGATACAAAAAGCAGTAAGTGCAACAATTGCCTTCGACAAGGATGACCTCCTGCTGGCGAGACAAACCACAACCGACCCTTGTACTTTACGGGGTACGTCAAAGAAATGCCAGTACACAGAGTTCAGATCGATCCAGGTCCTGTACTCAACCTCATCTCTACTTCGGCACTCGAAGAGCTGGGCATCCCACCTAGCAAGCTGAGTCACACGTCTGTATCCATCTTCAGATATGACGGCAACGTTCAAAGGCCTATCGACAAAATTAGGTTCAAATTGTAAATCGGTGATCTTATTTCTGAAGTCACCGTGTATGCGATAAAGACCCCTTCATGTTACAATATACTCCTTGGACGCCCCTGGATAAATGAAAATGGTGTCGTCCCTTCAACTCTACATCAGTGCATCAAGTTCGTTGGCAACGATGGCTTGATACATCGAGTGTTTGCAGACAAAAAGCCCTTCAAAGGCAGAGATGTCCATTTTGCAGATGCTCAAATGTATAAAGATGGAAAAGAAGAACAGGAGGAAAAAACAATTCACTTTGCCGACAGTCTCTAGAAAGATAAAGGCAAGGCTCTTCAGCAATCACCGGAGGTAAACAAACCCTCCACCAAACTTGAAGTAAGCGGTCAAGCTCCCTTCGTCGTCTCATTCAAATCTCCAAAGCCTTTGGTAATCACTACCAAAGCAAAGAAGACAAAACAAATGGTTGGGGGCAAGTTCACTGCCTCTTTTGTGTCTATTATGCATGACACAGACTCGGAGTCAGAGTTAGAAGATGACACAGCATCAAGCCAAGGTGATACTCAGTGAGATCAGCCCCCTCTAAATCCATTGGAGACACCTGCAGACATAGAAAACCCTACGTCTGCTTCCTTTGTTATTCCGGCAATTTCGCCAAAAGAAAAAGCAATCTTCTTCCATAGATCGGGAGCATCTCCACTAAACTCTCTGCTTGAACCTTTCCAAAACGAAGGTATGCCTCAGCTATCCCTGTAGAGTCTGATGGCACAAGCTATAATGAAGAAAATGGGCTACGATGCTCAGAATCCGACTGGTTTGGGAGGTGGCCGTGGTATTCTCACACCATTGGAACCCACCCTGATCAAAAGTCAACCAGAAGATTGGAAAATCCACTTTCATAAAGGCAAGTCTTCATATGGGTTGGGGTATGATCCTACCGCTCCTATGAGACAGTTGACACCATGGCTGCAAAGTCGCCTTACCGACCAAGCCTCAACATCTGATGAAGACATTGATATCCCTGGATATCTCTTTGAGGAGTTATTCGTCAAAAATCCAGAAAGCTCCTCCAATTGGTATGATTTCTCTGATGATAAAGAGAAATTTTCCGATGACATAGATGCACGGTTCTCTGACCCAGAAGAATCATCGTCTCTAAAAGAAGTACCCTACTTCAACCCAAATCCAGCAAATGATTGGGACAATCTCATTGCGAGCCTTGAGAAGGACACTGATCAAGAAGATCCATGGACAGAAACAGAGCCTCAGTCTGAAAATTTCTCTGGCACTCTAGAAGGTCTTGTTGAGTTGGAAGCCTCCAAAAATACTGTGGAGGAACCACCTTCAAACCTTCCGACAGAAGACCCTGTTCAAAAGATAAACTTGGGAACACCTGATAACCCACGTCCTGTATTCATAGCAAGAATATAAAGGATGATGAGTTACCCGAGTATATCTCTTTTCTTCGAGTGTTCTTTGATTGCTTTGCATGGTCTAATGCTGAAATGCCTGGTTTGGATCCCCAAGTAGCAATCCACAAGCTTAACTTGCAAAAAGAAATCAAGCCTGTCAAACAAGGCCAAAGAAGATTCCGTCCCGACGTGATGGACAAAATTGAACAAGAAGTTCAGAAATTCAAAAACGTTGGCTTCATCCGCGAGGAACAGCATCCTGAATGGTTGGCCAACATCATCCCTGTGACAAAGAAAAATGGGCAGATAAGGGTCTGTATTGACTACAGAGACCTGAATAATGCATGTCCTAAAGATGAATTCCCGCTCCCCATACCAGAGGTGATGATTGACAACACCTATGGGTTCGAGCAAATGACATTCATGGATGGATTCTTTGGCTACAATCAGATAAAGATGCATCCTGAGGATGAAAGGCATACGTCATTTCGCACACCATTTGGCGTGTACTGCTACACCGTCATGCCATTTGGTCTGAAAAATGTAGGTGCAACATATCAGAGGGCTATGATGAAAATATTCCAAGATATGCAGCACAAAACGGTCGAATGCTATGTTGACGACCTCGCCATCAAAAGCAGAAGAAAAGAAGACCATCTCGATGATCATCGAGAAATCTTCCTCCAACTTCGCAAACACAAATTGCGGATGAATCCACTAAAGTGCTTCTTCGGTGTCTCATCGGGTAAGTTTCTCGGATTCATAGTACGGAAAGCTGGAATAGAACTTGACCCCACTAAAGTCAAGGCTATCCTGGAAATGCCATCTCCAAAAACCCTAAGAGAATTAAAAGGGCTTCAAGGAAGGTTGGCATACATCCGACGGTTCATCTCCAATCTATTAGGGAAGTGCCGTCCATTCTCTCGCCTGGTGAAGAAAGGCGTAGACTTTGTCTGGGATGCTGAATGTGAAAATGCATTTCAAGACATCAAAGCATACCTCACCAAACCTCCGGTACTGGCTGCCCCCATAATTGGAAAACCATTTATCTTGTACACAAGAGCTCTCGACCACTCTTTGGGTGCTCTGCTCGCACAAGAAAACGACGATGAAAAAGAAACTGCTCTATATTACCTTAGCCGCATGTTGATAGGTGCAGAGCATCGCTACTCCCCAGTCGAAAAAGAATGCCTTGCAGTGATGTTGGCCGTACAAAAGTTACGTCACTATCTGCTATCAAACACAGTCTACCTGATTTCGAGGATCAACCTCGTAAAGGTCCTTGTCACAAAAGCAGGTTCTCTCAATGCCCGACTGGCAAAATGGTCCATTCTTCTATCACAGTTTGATATTAAGTATGTACCACAAAAAGCAATCAAAGGCCAAGCTTTGGCAGACTTTCTCGCAAAGCATCCATTGCCTAAAGATCTCCCAGACGAATTTGTCTACAACATGGAAAGTTCCTTATCAAATGCTTCCTGGGACATGTACTTTGACAGTGCAACCAGGACAAATGAAAAGGGTAAACAAATATCGGGAATTGGCATCCTCTTTGTCAGTCCCGACAAATACATGATCCCACACGCCTTCTCGCTACTGGAACCATATTCAAACAATGCAGCTGAGTACCAAGCTCTGATTGTTGGATTGGAACTCGCCCTCAAATCCGGCATCACCATGCTGGAGGTTTTTGGGGACTCTCAACTGATCGTCAACCCGATGAATCAGAAATATGAAGTCAGGAAGCCTGATCTGCTACGTTACTACAACAAGGCGCAGTCGCTTCGACAAAAATTCAACATCTGTCACATCACCCACATCCTCAGAGGTGAAAACATCCATGCAGATGCCCTGGCCGGACTCGCCGCATCCATGGCAATCCAAGAAGGGAAAAACATGCAAGTCACAGTGTGTAAAAGAAGGATTCTCCCTCCTCTCAACACACACCAAGCAGTTGCTGAATGCCACCAAGTGGTTGGAAGTCGGATGTCCATCCTCAAACCTCCGATTGGCGATTGGAGAGATCCGTTCATTGATCACATCATGTTCGGAATCCTACCTGAAGATCCAAAAGATCGAGTAAGCATCCAAAGACGAGCCCCGAACTTTCATTTAGATATACCTTCAAAAGCGCTTTACGGAAAATCCTTCAACGGAGTACTCCTACGTTGCTTGTCACAACAAGAGGCTGAGGAAACTCTCAAAGAAGTACATGCTGGTCTTTGTAGAGCCCATCAGGCTGGTCCTAAGCTCTACAACCAGATAAAAAGGCTAGGTTACTATTGGCCTACCATGGTAGCTGATGCAATACAATTTACCAAGCACTGCCAAAAATGCCAGATTCATGGAGATTATATCCACATGCCTCCAGAATGGCTACATCCAACAGCAATCTCATGGCCTTTCGAAGCCTAGGGTATGGACATCGTAGGTCCTATTTCTCCCCCATTAAGCAAAGGTCATCGCTTCATCTTCGCCGCTACGGATTATTTCTCCAAGTGATCAGAAGCATTTGCGCTCAGCGAAATGAAGACCTCATCTGTCCTTCAATTCTTGCGCACCAACATTATTTGTCACTTCGGCATACCTAAAAGATTCGTCCATGATAACGGACTACAATTCCGGGATCACAGATTCTATAGGTTCTGCGACAAGTACAAAATCCAAAGTTGTCCTTCGACTCCATATAATCCAGCAGCGAACGGACTAGCAGAAGCCTTCAACAAGACACTTTGCAAAATTTTCAAGAAAATGGTCTCTAGTCACAAAAGAGATTGGGGCGACAAACTACTAGAAGCTTTGTGGGCCTATCGAACCACCGTTTGAGGACCAACCCATGGCACACCATTCTCTTTGGTCTATGGATGCGAAGCTGTTGTCCCTTTGGAAGTACAAATTCCTTCCTTAAGGGTATCTCTGCAAAATGACATGATGCAAGAAAGCAATGTCAAATTGAGACTCCAAGAGCTGGATAATCTCGATGAAAGATGACTCGAAGCTCTATAAAGCATTGAGTTGTACGAAGCACGCAAGGCAAGATCTTTCGACAAGAAGGTCAGGCAACGCGCCTACAAAAAGGGTGACTTGGTTCTTACAGTAAAAAGACACATAGTCTTTGCCCACAAATCCAAAGGCAAATTTGAACCAAAATGGGAGGGACCCTTCGTCATGGACAATGTCTTCTCCAACGGCGCATACGCTCTTCTAAACATGGAAGGAGACAGATGTATGCTGCCCATCAACGGCAAGTTCTTGAAGCGGTACTACCCTTGAAGACTTCCTCAAACGGGTTAGAGCGATATCTACACGGCCAAAGCCTATTTCCAAGGTACTTGCTCGTCAAACCCACCCCTTTTGAAATTTTCATCTTTATGTTGAAGTTTCCAAAAAAAAAAAAAAAAACCCTCTCAAAACAATGCTTACTTTCAACGTTTCATTGTTCCAAAAAAAAAAAAAAAAAATCAAAATCCAAAAATCCAAGTTTAGGAGCCTCTTCCCAAATTGGACCAAAATTTTCGATCCTTGAATCCAAAAATTCATAGTTTGAAACAAAGAATAGGACTCAGGAATTTCACCCTAGTTCGTCTCGGCTTTTACAACCAAAATGGTTTTAAGTCAAAGTTTATGACCCTCGTGTCTTTAAACAAAAAAATGGTTTTTCTAAACCGCGGGGAAGCGACACTTAGTCGATACTCGCAAAACCCAAAAACCGGAAGGATGCGAACCCCATTCGATACTTCAAAAACCCAAAAAACCGGAAGGATACGAACCCCATTCGATACTTCCAAAACCCAAAAAATCGCAAGGAAGCAAACCCCATTCGATACTTGCAAAACCTTAAATTTCAAAATCGTGGAGACGCAATATTGCAATTGATATCCACAACCCAAATTTCAAATGGTTCGAGAAAACCTCAAATTTCAAAAATCGTGGGAAAACGACACCATGTCAGTACCCGCGAAACCAAAAGTTTTGGGAAAGCAGGGAAGCGACGCTTAGTCGATACTTGCACCCCAATTCACGAGGAAGCGACATTCCATCGATACTCGCAAAACCAGCCAGCGAGGAAGTGATATTCCATCAATACTCGCAAATTGAATGAGCAAGGAAGAGACATTCCATCGATACTTGCAAGACCATTCAGCGGGGAGGCGACATTTAGTCGATACCTGCATTTTGAAAACCAAAAATCAGCTATAAACGCCAAATTCGGCTATAAACGCCAAAAATCGGCTATAAACGCCAAATCCAGCTATAAATGCCAAAATTCGGCTATAAATGCCAAAAAAGAAAAAAAATTCGGCTATAAACACCAGAATCGGCTTTCATGCCAATAAAACAAAACTTGGTTTTCAAAAATCTGGCTCCCATGCCAAAACAAAACAAAACACAACAAAACTCGGCTATAAACGCCAAATCCGGCTATAAATGCCAAAAAACCGGCTATAAACGCCAAAAATCGGCTATAAACGCCAAAATCCGGCTATAAAACGCCAAAAATCGGCTATAAATGCCAAAATCCGGCTATAATGCCAAATTCGGCTATAAATGCCAAAACAACCAAAATCGGCTTCCATGCCAACAAAACAAATCTTGGCTTTTATGCCACTCCAAAAAAATCGACTTTCACGCCATCCAAAAAACTTTGGCTCTCATGCCACAAACAAAAAAAAACTTTGGCTCTAATGCCATCTCAAAATTTTTGGCTCCCATGCCACAAAACAAATTTTGGCTCTTACGACACAAAATTAGGCTTTTATGCCACTCCAAAAAATCGGCTTTCACGCCATCCAAAAGACTTTGGCTCTCATGCCACAAATAAAAAACCTTTGGCTCTAATGCCATCTCAAAATTTTTGGCTCCCATGCCACAAAACAAATTTTGGCTCTTACGCCACAAAATTAGGCTTCCATGCCACCAAAATTTCGGTTTTCAAGCCATCAAAAAACCAGGCTTTTTGCCAAAAAATTGGCTTTCATGCCCAAAACAACTCTTTGACAAAAGATTTTCACAAAATGACAACCTTTTGATCAAATTCTTAAACAAACATTCCTATCAACTTTTGCTCAAATTTTTTTCATCAAAAAATGATTTAAGTGAAAAGAAAGGGATACAAAAAATATAGTACCAAAACTGTTTATACATGGAGGTACCAAAAAAAAAGAGAAGAAGAAAAAAAAGTTTGTTACAACTCAGGAGCTCAATCTAGCATGGTCTTCAACCAAAGATTCAACTCCTCAAGCAGACCCTTGGCCTTAACTTCCAAAGTTTCTAGGCCACGCTTCTTCAAAATGTTCCCATAAAATGCGGCCGAATGCCGCGACCCACCTGCAGCACGAGGAAGTTCTTCCCAGAGGACTTGCCACTGCTCATGCTCCTGAGTCTTCCTCCGGACATTACCTTCAGCTTCCTCAACCTGGCAAATGAGGGTCCCTTCCTTGTCATGAGCCTCCACAATGGTGGTCCATTTGGCAGCAGCTTCTTCCTCTAAAAAATCAAGACACTGCCTAACCTCGACGACCTCCTTATCAAGGCGGTCCAAGTCTTGTTTCAGCCCCATGATGGATAACTCGGTAACATTCTTCTCCCGAACGATCTGCCTCCGAGTCTTCGTGACCTCAGTCAGCTCAGCTTTGACTTTGCTGGATGGTTTTATAAACATCTCATCAAGGAAGTCACCATCTGGGAAACTCTTGGTCTCAGTCCATTTGTTCCCTAAGGCGATGATTTCCTCAACAAAGTCTTTGGCGCCTGCGATGTCTAGACCGACTTCTTTGCTATCAGTAAGGATGTCCTGCACATGCTTGATCATGCCCAAACTAGCTTCCAAGTGACCTGAAGAAAGAGTCTCAACCCATGAGCTCAAGACAGTCTTCAGCACCTTCCTTGCATATTGAAGGTGTGGTGCAGATGAGGACTCGCCATGCTCTGGCGCCCGACTGCCCATGTCATGCTCCATTGGAAGAGTAATCAATAAACTCTTTCCAACTGAAGAAGCTGACTCATTGAAGGAAGCAGAAGCCCCTACTTCCGCATCAGCCGTAGGTATCCCCTGTTCTGGCTCTGAGGAAGACGGAGAAACCTCTCCTGTTGCTCCACAATCTACAGAGGAAAAAGACAAAAAGGTATGAATATAATCTTCTCAAAAAAAATATATATCAAGATTATTATTACAAAAATACCTTCATCGTCGACCGGCGGAGTACTCTCTGCCTCTCTGAGCTCGTCTAAAGCATCATCAAAAGTTGCGTTCATGGATTGCTCGAAATCGTCAGAATCCTCTGGCAAGTCAGCTACATGTTAGCAAATGACAGCACAAACAAAAAGAAGAGAAAAAAAAAATAGCCAAAGCAATCATACCAGGTGAAGGTTCTGGAACCACTCCAGAGTCCCTAGGCTCTTCCTCAGATGCCACGACTGGATCCGTCATTGCCTCATCGGCCGGAACCTCGGGCATCACCAGGTCATCATCCTCTACCAAAAGAAAGAAAGCAGCGGATTAAAAACAAAAAAATCTCTTACAAGAGAAAAGAAGAAACAAAAGAAAGAAAGAGTATCATACCAGTTGTCTCCTCTTCTCTGCTCCTCTTCCCCGGAGGCTCGTCAGTATCCTCAGACACCTCCTCAACAATGGTGAGAGGAACTTCAATATCAGAAGGACTATCATGCCATTTCATATTACGGCGTTGTCCTCTCCTCCTCTTGCTTCGGCGGGTCAATCTGCTTGACGATCCTGCCCCACTATCAACATCAGGCCTCTCGTTAGGTCCTCACTGGATGGTCTACTCTTCTCAGTAGACTCCACGGAAGCCTTCGTATGCTCTGCCTGTATCATAGCATCGATCTCGGCCTCCTCCTCCTCCAGCAGTCTCAAGACCTCACCAGGAATCCCTTGTGCAGCTCCTGATCTGATGACGTCCTGCTCATTGAGAAAGCCTATCTTATGCTTCTCTCCAGCAAGGAAGGCCAAAACTTCCTCCCGACGGACACCATCCGATTTGCCAAGACCCTTCCCAGGAGATTGCTTGACATCGAGCTCTTTCTTGGAAAGCCCCCGGTACACTGAGAAGCTCTCCACGAACCACTTCGTGAAGCCAGCAGTCCGGAAAGTGGGCAGCTCGGGATAGGAAATCATGGCGGTAGTGTCCTCAGCGCTATAAAACGCCCATGCATTTGTCCCATCCTGCAAACCTCCAAAACGCTTCACCATGCTCGAAGGCGCTCCAACAACGCCTTGAGAGAAGCCAAGCTGCAATGCAAAACGCGAAGGGACATATGGTTGGATATCGATGAAAAGATGTCTACGGTACACCATCGTACCAACCCGTATGTTGAAGAGCCATCTCTTCTCCGCGTCTGTCAAAGCATAGTGTCTACCCGACCCTGCCCTGGTCGAATCACGGGAGACACCAAAGTCAAAAGCCTTCTTCCGCAAACCCGGAGAAAGCTTCACTGAAGACTGCCCAATCTCGACGTCCCTAAATCGTTGGATCCTCAAACGGGCAGATAAAAGAGATTCGGGAACGGCTGTCCCTCTAACCAAACGAATCATAAAGGGATCTTCGTCCTGTGCAACTCCCAAACGATGGAAGCTAGGACAGTGGTATACATACCACGAATAGAAGATGTGGGCAGAAAATACCCTGTTCATGGGAAGCCCAAGCCGAACCAGCAAAGCAGCAGCCTGTAGTTCGGTACACAAATAGGAGTAAAGAGTAGGTACCAAAGCCAGCCGCTCTCCAAACGCCATCTGACAAGCCGGAAAAATACAGTGCGGCCTGATGTGCGTTCCATCTCCTCCAGGAAAAATAGCCTCACCCAACCAATAAGTGAGGTAAACAGCGAGATCTCTCCGCAACGCAATGTCAGGACAAATGACATATGAGCTTGCGAAAAACTTCTTCAAATCTTCTCGCATAGCAGCGATCTTCTTCAAACTTGATGCTTTAGCCCTGGCATCCTGGGCCATGCCATCAGAAGAATTCCCGCCGTAAAAAAAGTTGGAGCTGCAACTTCTCCAACTGTTGCATCTAACTTTCGAGCCCTCCTTCTCCTTCAAAAAATCATAGAAGGCGATGAGCTGAAAGTACACAAGCCTGAACTCCTCAGATTGCTCCTCAAGGACGCTGTCAATAGGCATAAACTCCTCATAGAGTTTGCCGAGGATAGGCAACCCGGTGATGGCGCTCAGTTCCTTCAAAGAAAAACCAATCTCACCATTCGTCACAATGAAGGTGTTGGTTTGTGGAAGGAATGACTCCAGCATGGCCATGAAAGCCTCATCAGAGAAAACGACGGTTTGCCGAAAAGCGCGAACCACATCAAAAATCTCGGCCTCCCGCAGAACGGCCTCGCCAATCCTCAGGGTGTGATCAGTCCATGACTCCCAGCTCGAGTCAACACTGAAACGGCCACGGAGTCGAAAAGGCTTCACCCAATTGCTGCCGCCAAGGCCCACCGGTCTCAAATCAACCGATGGATGATCAGAACGTTGGTAGCCACTGGCTGGCATCAACATGTCCATACGGACAGGTGGCTTCTCTAGAAAACCAGAAGGACCGCCAACAAATATCCCGGTCTTGATCACACTGGTCCTCTTCACCCAGCTCGGAGGATCTTCCCTCTTAGGACACGTGGGAGAAAGGCTCAGGATCGAGATGGTCCGATCAAAAGTCGACCGGGTAAAAATAGTTCTCTCCTCACCATCTGCTGTGTAAAAGAACTGAAAACATCTCCTTTGGTATGTCAAGTCGTCGGGGACTACATCACCGAAGAAGAATGTAGGCTTGAGTACAACGTTCTGATCGTCCGTAACCCAAGGACGACTGCTTACCAAGATCTTGTAGAACTCCTCATATTTGAGAGCGATCAGTCTCTGTCTCATCTCGTCACGATTGAGGGAATCTCACTCTTTCAAATTCTTCTCGACAAACTGGACCTTCTCCCAAGCCTGCTGAATGGCCGCATTGGAAGATCTAGCAGACCGACGAGGTGCGTTAGTAACAGGACCTTTACCCTTGTTCGTTCTAGAAGAACTACCTGCAAAAGATGGAAGAGAAAAGATCAATCAACATCAAAATGACAGAATTCTGCTACAAAAATCCTAGCAAAATTTTAACATGGTTCCGGGGCAATTCAAAAGAAAAGGAAAATACTCCGAGAAAGACAGGAAGCCTGAAGATGAGCTTCAGAATCCAAAAATTGCAAACTTCCTCAAAATCCAGCAATACCGAGAAAGAGCTCAACATCGCTGTGAGCTCAAAATCCCAGTACTTGCAAAAGATTTTCAGGTATACATCATCATGTTTCCAAGTCCATTTACCAAAAATCATGCATCAAAGAATGTCATCATGCATTAGATGCTAGGAAAACCTTGACCAAAGTTTGACCAATTCCAACCCAATTTGGTCAAAACCAATCAAACTCTGTCCAAGTCAAAAATCATGTCGGCATGACCTAGAGACTCTAGCATTCTATCTTGATGCATTAAACAAAAAAAAATGTGCACAAACGTATTGAAATTGCATAGCCTCATTATCATGGTAAGCAAACAAGAAGAAAAAAAAGAAAAAGAGAAAGAAAGAGAGAGAAAAAAGATCTCAGAAAAAAAAAAATTTTGGCCCACTGCCACGTGGCAGTACGGCCAGGTCCGTACAGCCTAAGAAAAAAAAAAGACAGAAATCAGCGTGAAAAAAAAAAACTGAAAACTGAGAAAAAAAAACAAACGTTGACAGAAAAAAAAAAGGAAGGAAAATCAGCCAAAAAAAAAAAAGAGAAAAAAAAGGCACACGGTATAAAAAAAAAGAAGAAAAAAAGAAGAAAAAGAAGAAGCACGAAAAAAAAGGGGGGAAACGTGCTTGAAGAAAAAAACAGAAGGAAAAAAAAAAGAAGAAGGAGAAGCACGAAAAAAAGAAGGGGAAAACGTGCTTAAAGAAAAAAAGAGAAAAGAAAAGAAAAAGAAAACGAGAAGAAGCTACTTCTACAATGGAGATTCTTGTGGAGGAAGAAAACTTACTTGAAGCCATTGTGGAGAAGAAGAAGAAAAGCTTGGAGCCCTTGGAGCAAAAGCACTTCTAATCTTGGAGAGCACTCTTGAAGATTTCTTGCAAAAAGAAAGCAATGGAGCAAAAGAAACAACCCTCTTGCTTTTGTAGAAGAAAGCAAGCCAAAAGAGGAAACAAGGAGAAAAGAAATGAGGTAAGTGCTAAAATCTAGTTACTTTCCCAAAAGAGAGATATTTTGAGAAAATCTTTCCACAAAAAGGAAACTTGAGAAATTCTCTCCAAGTAAGGATATTTTTAGATATTCTCTACAAAAAAAGAGATATCTTTAGATATTCTCTACAAATATGACACCATGTGAGATGTAGGCCATCTTCAAAGTCTAAGGTCCCATGGGTTAGCCCATATGAGCCAGGTTTGACCACCTAGGCACTAAAAGTGGCTTTTAGTCAAAATATTCCTCTTACCAAGAGCAAAAAAAAAAAAAAAAGAAGAAGAAAACGAGCAAAAAAGTCCCATGCCTCTTTTGAGTCGATGAAACCATTCAAAAAAAAAAAAAAAAAGAGACAAGAAAACCTCATGAGTTTCCAAAAATCAAACCATCCAACCTCATGAACCAAATTCAGCCAAAATCTTGAAATTGACATTTCACAAAACCAAATTCCGGTCCCCTAGCTCGCCACATACAGCTTGTTAGGTCACAAGACCAAAACCAAAATCAAAATCCAAATCAAACCAAAACCAAAAACCCAAATTTGACCCCCCAACCTGCCACATACAGATTGTTGGGTCACAAGGTCAAAATCAAAATCAAACCCCGACCCCCTAACCTGCTACATACAGTTTGTTAGGTCACAAGGTCAAAAACCAAAATCCAAAACCTAAAATCCAAACACCCCATGTCAATTTCAAAACTTTGCCCTGAGATGATACGTGATCCCTCACACTACCATAAAATTCCCCAGGAAACTCAGAAGGCTATTTAAGAAAAAAAATGCTCAAGACTCTTGGTCAAGTCGGAATCTCTCCTCCAAGTTTCTCTTCGAGGCACATTGACTCCAGAAAGCTACTCGTCGTTGTACCTCGAGGGGGCATCTGTTGACACCAAAAAAGTCACTATGTCTCCTCAACATAAGAAGCCTCTTGAAGCTGCATCCTGCTACAAAATAAGCGAGGCTACTTCAAGCATAAGATTTTGTCAGAATCAGACAGAAACTGAAAGATCCTTCAAGGCAGCCAAAAGAGGGGTACACCTGAGGTTTCGGGCTATTCCGACATCGTTTGGCCTAACTTCATTGCTCGGATAGCTAAGCAAGCGCTCCCGGCGGCGACATCATCGAAGACACCAAAACTTCGATCAGAGCCTACGGATGACTCCAGAATGTCTTCAAAGGGCTCCATGCCAAATTTCAAGTCAAACCGACAATGTTTGACCCTCTATTAATGCTCGAACAGCAAAATCAAGCCTCCCGGCGGCGAGAACCACTGAAGCCATCACTCATCAAACAAAATACATGAGTGTCTTCAACATGCTTCCAAAGGGCTGCACGTCGAATTTCAGGTCATTCCGACAACGTTTGACCAGGTTTCGATGCTCCAAGAGAAAATCAAGCCTACCAGCGGCAGAGTAACCCGGGACCATGACATCCAAAACAGAGCTGATGGAACGTCTCAAAATGACTCCAATAGGCTCCCAGTCAAATTTCGGGTAAATCGACAACGTTTGACCACATATGAAAGCTCGGCATGTTCCCCGTAGCAAAATGAAGTCAAGCATCGATGGGACCCCAAACAGCTTCAAAACTCAAATAAAAGCTCGTGGTTGGTCCTATCCACTGCTCAAGAAGCTTCACCTCAATTTTCATGTCATTCCGACATCGTTTGACCTAGTTTCGACTCTTGACGGAAAATCGGCTACAAAGCTTCGGCTTTCTAGAAAAATGGGAAACCTTGTGCTCCGATTTCGCACGGGTTCTCGTCAAGATTTCTCCAAGAAAATCAAGTCAACAATTGAGGAAAAATGTCAAGAAAAATACAGAAGAAAAAAGGAACGAAAAAGACTAAAAAACGGCCGAAAACGACGCTCGGCAACCAAACGGGCCAAAGCCCTATGGTCGCCGGCGACCTTGGCCCAAGGTCGCCGGATTTTGCACCAAAACGTCCGTTTTTCGATTCTTTTCGCGTTTCGGGTGTTCCTGCCTCTGTGATTTTCTGAAAATCCAATGTTTGATGCTTGAAAACGACTGATCTTTACCGACATCTCGGATCCGCCGTCGAAAGCATGAAATCATCACCGATCGCTCCAAGATCGCCAACCGGCTGACCAAGAAAGTGCACTTTCTGTCCGACCGATCGTGAAATCGACAAGACAGATGTCACCGGCCCACCAACATCAACCGATGTTTGAAATTGTATCGTGATCCAGTATCAAACAATGTGTGGATCCACCTGTGATGATCGCAAGAAGAATCTCAAAAGGCGCAGCGAGGCCCGCGACTCTTCACATGCCTTGGCGACCACTTAATGACGTTAATTGACCCGTTTATGACAACTTAATGTGGTCATTAACTCATTATTTTGGACGGCCCAATCAGATTCAAGCATTTGGGAGTTACAAATCCAAGCAATCATGGCATTTAACCCATGAAACTCCCATCATCATGAAGCATAAAGGCAATTAAAAGCGCACTACCTTCATCGGCCATTCACAAGGCATGAAAAAGGAGTTACAAAATTAACTTGTAACTCCTCATCAATTCTCTCATCATGGCTATTAATGCCCATAATCACCTCATGGCTACAAAAAGCCTATAAAAGGAGGTGAGTTCCAAGAAGAAAAAAAAAAGGAAAGAATCCCAAGTGCAATCCCAAGCTCTGAAAATCCAGAGAATTCAAGAGAGAGACGAAGCCCTGCGCTTTGCTCCCGGAAGCACCACAAGTTGATCAACGTCCCTTGGGGGGGGGGGGGGGGGGGGCATCCCCCCAAGGTCCCCTCCTTCTCCAACATGGCCTAAACGCGGCTTTTTAGCCCGTTTACTTGGTTTTTCATTGGATATAGAACCTCCTCTTGGTCCTTGTCCTTTAAAAAACCGAGGTTAGGAGTCATGCCAAAGAATCAAAGCATCAACCGTTCTCATTTGAAGGACGATAGAGAAGTCCATACATGACTTACGATCGTCGATCTCAACGTGTCCCAACAATCTCCTGAGAAGTTAGATCATTTTTCTTACTTTTCTATTGTAGTTTGTATTTCTTAAAGAGACAAAAAAAAAAAAGAAATCACAATTCTTGTCTTTCATATTTGATGAGTTTTGTAAAATCGCCTTTCACGACAAATAAACAAAAACGCCTCCTACGGCATTCTCAAAAAACAAATTTGTCTCTTTTCTTAATATTTATGCAATTTGAAAAGTTAGAAAAAAGGATTGATTTCCTTTCTATTTGTTAAGGTGAATCTCCGGATTATCACCATTCCAAATTCTAAGTAGAAAGTAAATCTGGCATACCCGTACAAAAAATGTTGATACCCGCGATTCTACCCCCTCCGACCCAGGTCAGCCCCCGGGGTGCGGAAGGAGAGGACGGAAGATTCCCGAGGGTCCATTAGCCGCTATATCCCTCATCTTCATGATATGTTCCCTAATACCGTTGGATCCATCGTATTTCATTGAAGATAATTTGGTAATCAAAGTAGCTGCCAAAGCCTTATCAGATGCTTGAAATTGTTGCCCCACAGATTTGACATAGGCATTTAATTTTTTATTATCTGGGATTGAACCACGGATATTTTTAGCTATGGATCTTTTGATCATCATGAGACTTAGACGGTTGGCCTTGATCAATTTTTCATAAGATGGTCTTGCAACTTGAGAGCTATTTTCAGTAAGATCAGCGGTGTTGACACCAAAAAAGTCACTTGCCTCCTCAACATCAAGAAGCCACATGAAGCTACATCCTATTACAAATAGGCAATGCTACTTCAAGCATCAGATCTTGTCAGAATCAAACAAAAATTGCAAAATCCTTCAAAACAGCCAAAAGAGGGGTACACATGAAGTTTTGGGCCATTTCAACATTATTTGGCCTAACTTCACTCCTCCAATAGCTAAGCAGGTGCTCCTGACGGCGGTAAAGCCAAAGACCCTGACACACAAAACAGAGCACACAGCTGGCCTTAAAATGCCACTAGGAGGCTCTACATCAAGTTTCAGGCCATTCAAACAACATTTGGCCTAACTTCACTCCTTCGGCAACTAAACAGGCTCTCCCGGCGGCGACAGTGTCGAAGACATCAAAACTTCGATCAAAGGCCACGGATGGTTCCAAAATACCTCCAAAAAGCTCCATATCAAATTTCAAGTCAAACCGACAATGTTTGACCCTCCATCAACCCTCAAGAAGTAAAATCAAGACTTTCGGCAGTGAAAACTACCGAAGCTATCACTCATCAAATAGAGCACATGGGTGGCTTTAAAATGCTTCCAAAAGGCTGCACGTAAAATTTCAGGTCATTCCGACGACGTTTGACCCGACTTTAACGCTCCGAAACAAAATCAAGCCTCTCGGCGGCGGAGCCTCCCGGGACCATGACATCCAAATCGGAGCTAATAGATCGTCTCAAAATGACTCCAATAGGCTCCCTATCAAATTTCAAGTCAATCGGGCATCGGTTGACCACACATCAAAGTGCGGCAACTCCCTCGTGGCAAAACCAAGTCTACTGGCGTCGGGACCCCATACGGCTTCAAAACTTAAACAAAAGCCCATGGTTGGTCCTATCTACTGCTCAGTAGGCTTCACCTCAAATTTGAGGTCATTCCGACATCGTTTGACCTAGTTTTAACTCTTAACGGAAAATCGACAACAAGTTTGCGGCTTTCCCGGAAAATCGGAAACTTTGCTCTTTGATATGCAAGGCTTCTCGTCAAGTTTTCTACAGAGAAATCAGGCCAAAATATGTACAAAAATGTGAGAAAAAATATCAAAGAAGAAAAGAATCGAAAAGTAGTAGAAACGGTCAACAGACGGCGACCAAAAGGGGAAAATCCCCGATGGTACCCTGCGACCATAGCCCTTGCTCACCGGCGACCCTGGGTGCATGGTCGCCTACGATCCTAGAAATCCAAGTCGCCGGATTTCCGCCGAAAGGCTGTTTTCCAACCCTTTTCGCGTTTCGGGAATTCCAGCTCCTGTGGTTTTTCAAAAATCTAATTCTTGATGCTTGAAACCGACTGATGTCCATTAACATTTCGGATCCGCTGTCAAAAGCATGAAGGCATCATTGATCGCTCCAAGATCGCCAACCGACTGACCAAGAAAGTACACTTTCTGTCCGACCAATCGAGAAATCAACAAGAGAAATGTTATCGGTACACTGGCATCAATCAATATTTGAAATTGCATCGCCATCCGACATCAAACAACATATGTTTTCATCTTGGTCTTTATCCTCTAAAAAACTGAGGTCCAAACCAAGCCAAAAGAAATCAAAGCATCATATGTTCTCATCTAAAGGATAATGGCAAAGTCTATACATGACTTGCGACCGTCGATCTGAACGAGTCCTCGCAATCTCCTGAGAAGTCAGATTCATTTTCTTACTTTTCATTGTATTTTGTATTTTTTAAAGAGACAAAAAAATCACAATTCTTGTCTTTCATTATTGATGAGATTTGTAAATCGCCTTCAACGGCAAAAATCACCTTTCACGGCAAAAACCGCCTTCCATGGCGAAAATCGCCTTTCATGGCAAAAAACTGCCTTTCACGGCAAAATATCCTTTAACGGCAAAAAAACCGCCTTTCATGGCAAACAAAGAAAAATTGCCTCCTACGACGTTTAAAAAATCTTGTCTTTTTTCTTAAATATATGTGCAATTTGGAAAATTAGAAAAAAGATTGATTTCCTTTCTACTTGTGAAGGTGGATCTCTAGATCACCATTTCTAAATTCCAAGTAGAATAGAAAACCTGGCATACCCGTACAAAAAAAATATTGATGCTCGCTTTCCCTTTCCACTCCGCCGGCCTCTCGGTAGCCCCAGGACGGAGGCGAGGGCGAAAAACACGAAAAAGCGGGTCCATCAAGTTGGCATACCCGGTGTGACTTTGTACATTTGAGAACATGATGCTTGGATTCTTTGGCTCCTTTCTAGTTGGTGGCCTATGTTAGATCTTGCATCTGAAAAAAAACCATGAGATGGGATATTTTTTTTGGAAATCCCTATCCTTGAGTTTATTTCCACTATTTCTCATTGCACAAAAAAAAAAAAAAAAAAAAACTTATTTCTCACTCTTGGATTCATTTTTGAGAAACTTTTATCCATTCCTCTCCGAACTGGGTAGCACGCAGAATAGTTTGTAGCTATTGTTCGTATCTGAGAATGGGTCATTCTTTTTCTCTCTGATGAGTCCGATAGGGATTTTTAAAAAATCAAATTTTAAACTCTTCAAAAAAAAAAGTCAGTTTTCTCTCTTTTGGATTCAAATTATAGAAACTTTGGTTCTTTCCCTTTCGGACAATGGCTCGCAAAAATCGTTTATAGCCAACGTTTGATTTAGAAAGGCTATTCGCTCTCTTTGATCAATCCTTTAGAGATCCTCCAAGAAAAGTTTTCAAAAAACAAAAAAAAAAAGAGGCCACTAAGGTTACACCGATTGAATTCTTTGACCAAAGTGGATCTATGAAAAGCCTTGTCCAGAGTGTTGAGACAGCCAGATTGTTCGAGGCAAAGGTCCTCCAAACGAGTTCATTAAGCAATCCTACCTTTATCTGGGGGCTGATCTATCTACTAAGGTTTCATAAGAATGAATTGGAAACCTATGTGTGCTCTTCAAAAAAAACTTTCAAAAAAAAAAAACTTAAAAAAAAAAAACTTCCGTCATCTTTGGGTTTAAATCTGAGGAATCTTGGTTCTTTCCCTTTCGGACAGTTGTAAGACCCCGACCCGAGTGACCTCGATTAGTGTTAATTTAGTGGTGTGTTAGTTCTAAGCGTGATTATAGATTTTGGTTAAGTTGTGAATAGAATAGCTTTTGATATAGCTTTGAGAATTTTGGGTACTTTTGTGATTAGTGGGACCCTTTGGGGGTTCCTCTTTGTGATTTTGTGTGTACTTAAGTGATTATCAGAGAATTTCATAATTTATGTTTTGACCTTGTTTTACTCGTCTTGTTAATCTCTTCAACTTGCATGTTGGTCTCGTCCCTGTCCAGAAATCTGAAACCCGACTTTCCTAGCATTGAGGGCAAAACAGTCATTTTACACTAAATCTGGACACAAAATTTGATATTCCCAAAACCCTTGAAATAAATACTTTTTGAAAACTAGATATTTTGGTGATCATTTTTCCTTTCTTCGTCGAGCTCATCCGAGATCCCGAAAATCGTGATTTCAGCCTACATAGATTTCAAGTGGTGGAACCCATCTCATTTGCTATAAAAAGGAGAACTCTCCTTCTCTTTTCCCTTTTCTAGCACAAAGCTTGAACTCGAAACCAGGGTTTCTCCTTTCTCTTCTCCTTCTTGCTCTTCCATCTCCAAATCCACTACCAAAGTTTTGCCAATGGAGTAATGCTTGTCATCATCTCATTCCTCACTTCTAGAGCTCTCTCTTGATGCCATTTGTGAAGGAAACCTCGCATCCCAAGAACCTCTTTGAGCTAGCTTAGTGTTTTTGAAGACTCTACAAGTAAGTTGTCTCTCTAATCTTCTAGATATGTGTTCTTCTAGCCTTTGAGAAGCCCCATTCTCATTATTGCAAGCTTTCTTCTTCTTGTTCCTTGTTTTGACCCACTTAGGGTTTGTTTTGGGGGTTTTTGTGTAGCTTTTGTTCTTGGCTTGGAAGAGGTGATTAGGAGTTTATTTGCTTGATTAGAGACCCAAGGCAAGTGGTTGATTTGATATTTTGAGCATTAAATAGTTTTTATGAGAAATGTGTTGGATTTTGTTATTTCTACTCTTGTTATAATTGACTTGCATTGATTTGAAATAAATGCTCATTAATGAATCTTTCTAGTTCATTTAATGTCTTGGAAACATTGGTTTATAGCATGCATTTATCTCTTGATATTAGCTCAATGAATCCTTGTGATTGATGATTCCTCTTTTTTCTGTCTCTCTTTATGATTGAATGTGAAAAAGAATGAGTTGTTTGGATGGATTCTTGGTGGGAGTTTTAATGGAGGTTTATGAGGAGTTGTAGGAGATTTGAGCCTCTCATTCATGTACAGAAATGAAGCCCAAAGGAACTTGTAAGAAGAGGAAAATGGAAGGAGCAGGACTATCCCCAAGATCAATTACTGGACAGTTCACTCGAGCGGACTATCAAGTCCGCTCGAGCTGTCTGTCCAGAGAGGGATTCATGCCATCCAGAGGACAGTTTGCTCGAGCGAACCTTATCTTGCTCGAGCGAACCATCCCAGCATCCCATCTAGAGAGTGGTTAGCTCGAGTGAACCGTTATTTCGCTTGAGCCAACCTGAACTGGGCAGGTCCGCTCGAGCGGACTTTGACTCGCTCAAGCAAACCCTCCCAGAAACCATTCCAGAGACTACTTTGCTCGAGTGAACTATATCATCCGCTCGAGCGATGGGCACTGTTCACCTAGGGTCAGGTTGAGGGCAATAATGAAATGTTTAAATAATTGGGAAAGGTTCATTGGGAATCCCCTTGTACTCGGAAGATTTACTAGGCAATATATGAGGCCCGGTTGAGAAAGGAACCACATCACGAACATTCATTGAAGTTTTGGAAAAATTCACCAAGGTGTATAAGGACCCCGGAATGTCCCCAAACTCAAAGAGTACCAAGTTCATACAAAATCGACATACGGGACCCCTATTCACCTTGAACTAGTCTTAAACCCCAATACTTGTCCTGAGATTTCTAAAGTCCATTAGTATTTCACTGTTCCCGAATTTTGATTTATACTCCCGAAATACATGATTCATTATTTATCATTCCCGAAGATACTAGAATCACATTTCTAGCGTTTTATTAGTCCCGATGTGCATTACTTGATATTGAAAGGATGCTTGTGCCTTGAGCACCCTCGTCCTACCCGGTTACATACTTGCACTTGATGTATTTTATTCATGTCTTGATTTTCGTTATTTGACCTATGAGTCAGCACCACTAAGCTTGGATAACCTTGCCGGTTTGATCCACCGACTTGGAGATCCCCCTCTTGTCCCGTAAGCTGCAGTTTAGATCCCGCTACCCGATTATTATCGTGGTCTTGTCCTGATACCCCGGATTGCTATCGTGGTTCCTGATGCCCAGCTCGCTACTGTGGTCATATCCTGTATATAATATGTATATGTATATTTTCATTGAGTCTCCTCACTTCGATGACTGAGATCAACGCCTCGATATGCTCTTGTCATTTCGGTGATAGAGGACTTAGCTTCGTGTGATTGCCATCATGCTTGTTTCCCGATTCCTTGGTTACCTTTACATGTTTTATACTACATATATGTTTTTCAGTAAATGATTCATTTCTTTTATGAAAGTTATTGTTTAAACAGGTTTAAATGTTTTCCAAGGTAAATTCGTTTATTGTTTTATTGTTATATATTTTCACCCACCTGCCAAACCATCGTGTTTGACCCACTTTTTGGTACTCAGGTCCAGTCGTCGGTTTTCCCGAGGAGGAGCACGAGGAGGCGGTCGCAGAGCAGCAACGATTAGTTGAGCGGTATGCCGATGATGCCGTCTAGACATTCGGTTGTCCGAGTTGCGAATAACCTTGGGGATTGCGAATATCTTTTATTTTGGGATTTATATTTTGTATTGGCCTTTGTTGGCCTCTATTTTGGGGAAATGTTAATTAACTGATGTTCCGTTTAAACATTAACATTTACTTTGGGAATATGCTATTTTGATCATTGCTCACTCTGACATTAGGTGGTTTATATGTGATCAGTCTTGTCAATGGAAATGAATTACGTACTTGATTTGCTACACGCTTCTGCACTTAAACAAAATATCTATGTTGTGAAATCCTCACCGCGGACACCTGTGGGAAATCACGTGCACAGGTAGTATCTTATTGACCCATGTACATACTTTATGTTCTATGGCATCAACCATTCATATCATTCATACATGAGTCCATCTACCACCAATGAGTCCCGATCCGGGATTAGGCCCGCGGGCCCGGTCCGGGGTCGCGACAACAGTGGCTCGCGAAAATTGTTTGTAGCTTATGTTCGGATTGGAACACCATTTGCCCTTTTTTATGAATCCAATTTTGACCTTTCAAAAAAAATCCCATCTCGTGTCCATTCCAAGGATGTGATTTGCAACATTTGTACCAAGCGGTGCTAGTACGCCCTTTCGGGTCTACTGTATTCGTGACCAACACATTTGTATCTCCAACCTTATATTATCTTACCTTGAGTGAGCCTCGCTTCTCGGTAATTTGATTAAAGGTTAACAATTGCTTCTAGTAGTCACTGGAACGCTCACTCTGAGCCTCCAATACTTGCGATTAGAACAATTGTACCCTCTATGGCTTTTTGCCTTCTTCACCTTGCTTGGATTGGGCCCTGTTCCCTCGAGCAATTTGAAAAGACAAAACCATAGTTCTTTTCCATTTATAATCACCATATTCTTGTGATTACTAATGGATGTGGTCTTGTTTCAAAAGTTTTCCAAACTAACAATGGCAGCTTCATTAACCATCACCTTTGATGAGAACAAGTACCAGCTCATGCTTCAAGAGAAGCAGAACAAGCGCACCCACAAGCGCCCTGCTAACTGCCGGAACGTCATCTTCCTTGGCAACTCTCAGAACATCGGGTCGACCTCTACTTCCCGGACCATCGTCTTCGGGTCATTGGGACCATTCCCACTTCCCGTAGAGGAAGCCGCACCCGCCAAGAAGAAAAAGATCGCCCCGCAACGTGTCACTGCCATAACACCAAGGGCGAACACAAAGAAGCCCGAAGCCCGTGGTAACCCCATGGAGTTTCAACCTGCAAAGAACCAGGTCTACCCCAAGACTTGGTCCCCAAGACCTTTACCAAAACAAAGGAGGTCTCGAACATCTGTAAAGCCAGTATACCTAGCCCCTCTTAAAGAGAACCGGTTCTATCCTTTTGCATACATGAAGGAGGAGAGACCAGTCTCTCACCTGACAAAAAGTCAACCCACCATGAGCTGGCTTGCTCCTACAAGCCAAAAATCAAATCGTGCATCACAAGGCCTCTGTAAGAACCTGCCAAGCCCTGCACTCCCGCAGTTAGACCCTTAACCTCAACAGGGGCCGAACTCAACAAATTCAAAGCTTCGCTAGGACAGTTGAAGGACCAGGTCCAGATCCTGTCCATGCCTAGCTTAAAAAAAGACAAGCTCGGCTGCTGTGCTCGAGGGAGCACATCCTTCAGGGCCAAAGCCTAGCCAGAGCCGACCGAAGCTCAAATTGCCCGTCGCATACGTCATCGTATGTCGTATCAACAAAAGAGGCTAGAGAAGCAAAGGACCCGGCATCCTATCCTCCAGGTCTCCCACAAATGGGTCGAAAAAGAAAGACTCGACCAAGTTGCTACTGTCCATATGGTTAGCAAAACCAGAAGACACCAGAAGTCAGTAACTAAATTTCATGTCCAACGTCCAGTGACTCGCAGCGTTTCCCGAACACGAAGACATCTGGAAGAATCTTCTACTCCTTCAAGCCAAGGACAAAGGAGTAATCCTTCCTCAAACTCTTCAAGAATGAGCCCCAGCTCAGTCACCAGGACAATTTCTTCATTCGAATCCTGAGCGATGAACGTCCTGGCTACAAATTCTGAGCCACTTCGCAATCCTGATGAAACGACTACACACATCCAACAATTGGAGTAAGGTCAGCAGAGGATTGAGGCTCTGAAGATAAATCTTCTTCTCACTCTTCAGCGTCAAGAAAATAATCAACCTCCACCGAATCATCAAAATGACGATGCAAACGGGGAAGGCAATAAGTCACACGCCCTTACCAAAAAGGACGTTGACAACATCCTCGCCAAAACAAAAGAAGAGGGTATACTAAAGGAACATGGGATCAATCCACCATATCCCTTATGGATGGACTCGGTCCCATTCCCTGTAAAATTCAAACAACCCACTCTCCAAATATATACTGGGAAAGGTTCAACCAGACAGTATGTCATCCACTTCAAAATCCTAACAGGAGCTATCGCGGATCAAGATACCCTCAAGATCCGTCTCTTTGCAAGTACCTTAAAAGGTACCTCCTTTGATTGGTACTCCACTCTGCCAGAGAATTCCATTTAAAACTGGAACATGCTGGAGGCACGCTTCTTGACCCACTTCAAAGGTGAGGATCATCCGGTTACTATGACACAGCTCTGCAGCCTAAAATAGGGAGATAATGAGTCAACATACGACTTCATTCACAAGTGGAAGGTGATGGCACACAAGTGCTCAGATGTACTGCCACGAGCGTCGCTGGTCGACATTTGCCGTAATAACATGAGAGCAAGAATCCGCTCCATGATCATCAGCAATAAATCAAAGAACCCGGTAGAACTTCTAGAAGCTTCTATGGAAGCTGAAACGGTGATCAATGACCTTAACAGTCAGAATCATCGAAGAAAGAGCCGACTACTATTACGACCTCAAAATCAAAGAAAAAAGTGGTTCTTAATGTCCAAACCAAGTTAGTTCCTCAGCAACAAAGAAAGCTGAAAATAAAGCTGTAGGTAAGAAACCTGAACTCTCTGATGCCTTCAAAGAACGAGTAGAGAAAAAATACCCGTTTGATGAAGATGTCGAAGAAATCTTCGAGGCTCTTTTAGCAAATGGTAAACTCACCTTTCCGGACCCCAAAAGACCTGGAGATGTTGGTAAAACCAATGATCCTCGGTATTGTCCATATCGACAAATGATCTCGCATCCTCTCAATCAATGTTTCATTGTGAGAGAGAAGATCAATGAGATGTGGAAAAATGGAGTTATCACCTTTGACAAAAACTATGCGTCTGGCTCCGTCAACATGTTGTCATATGGACAAACTTCAAAGTCACCAAAGGAGAAGATCACTACTTCCTTCAAGGTGATAAAAAAGACTCAAATGTCCAAAGAGTTGGTTCCTTATCCAATACTAGACAGACAACCTATATGGGTGCCTCCCGATCACCTTGAAGATGAAAATTGGGAGATCGTCAAAACAAAGACGACTGCTCAATAACGAAGGCTAGCCAAGAAACAACTCCGCAAGCTTAAACAGCAGGAGAAAGGTTAATCGAAACAAGAAGTCTCTGAAAAAGCAGAGACCTCTTCTACTACTTCACTAGGGACAACAGAAGAGTCCGTTCCCAAGACTTCAAGGGTGGCAAGAAAATTCACCCTTGATAATTTCATGTCACCACAGCTAAGAAATGAAGCTATGCCGGCGGCATCATATTCTTGTAACTCGGTAATTGGATTCTCCATGGATGCATACGAGTCCAATGTAGCTGCCAGTGACACTGACGAGTGGGAGGAATCCCTTGAAACGGGAGAATACCTCTCCGACGAAGAATGGATTCCTGAATCTCACCTTAAGCCAGTAATCTGGTATAATCCCTTACAGCCATAAGGATCCTGGTCCGATGATAAAGAAGACCAAGAGGTTGTTCAAGAAAACGCTGTTGACCCAGCACCCACCAATGCTCCAGTGACCATGTTGAACCATAAGGAGCAAACGAAGAAGAAGATTTGGTTCCTATGCCTGATCTTGAAGAATATGCAAGGATCTTGCAGTGTCTAGCCATAGAACAAGAGCAAGATCGCATCAACAATCTTCGTCGCAATCAATATCCAGAACCGGAAGTCCTAGAAAATCAACAGGTACCTCCTCCCTTAACTCCTAAAAATGGAGAAAACTGTTGGATCGATGATCCTCTTACATCAGAGGATGAGTCCGATTCCCAACATCTATTCTGGGGGTATCTCCTATCGAAGCAACCTGCAATGCGATAGCTCGGGATGATAGTGCCTCTGAAGCTTCGTCTGTCGAAGACACGTACTCCCCATCTAATAGTATATCTTCCAGAGCTACATCTTCTCAGGTGACTTCCATTGAGATATTACCTTCTTAGCCTTCGTCTCCTGAAACTGTGACATCAAAACTCACACCTCTTCCGACCAATCATCCTGAAGAAAGTCCATCCAATGAAGTCCTCTTCAATGAAAAGCCGGTCAACTGGTCCCAGATACCCGACCTCATAGGTGATGTCTGGACCGATAAATTACTCAACAAGGAAGAAAAGTTGCTGGATGTTGTTCAGGACTTGTTCCCGAAAAATGCTCTATTCAACGTAATCACCGAGGACGGCAATGCTGCTATAGAGACAACTTCAGCAAATGGGAAAGATCAACCCACTGATTCCGAGGGTGAACTTCCAAATGAAGAACTTTCTCCAGAAGCTCTTGAAGTTGGTAGATGTACCCGCTCTGGTCGGGATTACCACAAAGTTACAACCAACCTTCTTCTTCTTATGTAAATCATTGGGGAAAGCAAGTTGTAAATGCCCCAAGTGGCAAAAACAATGAAAATGCAGGCCCCAGGGAGGCTTTCAAGTACGACTTGATTGAGCACTTTAAACACATACCTGCATGACTGCACGTCCTTTACTTATTACGAATGTCTCCACACCTCGTGATAATCTCATTTCAGAACTGTAAAGACTGAATGCGGATGTCAACAAACATGCCCCACAAGTCCTACAAATTGAAATGGACTATAGGGTCAAAAAATCAAATACTCCCTCAAAAGGAGAAAAGAAGAAAACCGAGAGATTAGGCATTGAATGCCTCTTGATCCAAAAGGCAGCAAGTGCAACCATCGCCTTGGATAAGGATGACCTCCTGCTAGGCGAGACAAAGCACAACGGACCCTTGTACTTCACAAGGTACATCAAAGAGATGCCAATACATAGAGTCCAGATCGACCCAGGTTCCGGGCTCAACCTCATCTCTATTTCGGCACTTGAAGAGCTGGGCATTCCACCTAGCAAGCTGAGTTACTCATCTGTATCCATCTTTGGATATGATGGGAACGCTCAAAGGCCTATCTGCAAAATCAAGTTCAAGTTGCAAATCGGTGATCTTATCTCTGAAGTCACTGTGTATGCAATAAAAATCCCTTCATGCTATAACATCCTTCTTGGACGCCCCTGGATACACGAAAATGGTGTCGTAATTTCAACTTTACATCAATGCATCAAGTTCGTTGGCAACGACGGCTTGATACATCTGGTGACAAAAGACCCTTCAAAGGGAAAGACGTTCATTTTGCAGATGCTCAGATGTACAAAGATGAAAAAGAAGAAAATGAGGAAGAAACAACACCCTTTGACTAAAATCTTCAGAAAGAGAAAGGCAAAGCTTCTCAGCAATCATCGGAAGAAAACAAACCTTCCGGCAAATCCAAAGAGAGCAATCTATCTCCCTTCATTGTCTCTCTCAAACCCTCCAAATCTTTGGTAATCACCACCAAAGAGAAGAAGACAAAACAAAAGACTGGGGGCAAGTTTGCCGTCTCCTTCGTGTCTATCATACAAGACACGGATTCAGATTCAAAGCCAGAAGACGATACACCGTTAAGCCAAGCTGATACTCAGCAAGTTCAGCCTACTCTCACTCCATTGGAGACACTTGCCGATGTGGAAGACCCTGCATTTGCTTTCTTCATTGTTCCGACAACTACGCGGAAGAAAAGCCAATCTTCTTCCACAGATCGAAAGCTTCTTCATCAAATTCTTTACTTGAGCCTTTCCAAAACAAAGTTATGCCTAAACTATCTCTGTATAGTCCAATGGCACAAGCTATCATGAAGAAACCGGGCTATAATGCTCAGAATCCAATCGGTTTGGGAGGAGGCCGTGGTATTCTTACACCATTGGAACCCACCCTGACCAGAAGTCAACCGGAGGATTGGAAACTCCACCGTCATAAAGACAAGTCTTCATACGGATTGGGGTACGATCCCAACACTCCCATGAGACAGTTGACACAAAGGCTGCAGAGCCGTTTTACCAACCAGGCCTTAACATCTGGTGTTCATGAAGACATTGATCTCCCTGGATATCTCTTTGAAGAATCACCCCTCAAAGATCCAGGAAGCTCATTCAATCGGTACGATTTCCCTGATAATGAAGAGGAATTGTCCGACAACACAGAAACACGGTATTCTGATCCAGAAGAACCATCGTCTCCAAAAGAAGTGCCCTATCTCATGCCGAAATGCCTGGCTTAGACCCCAAAGTAGCAATCCACAGACTCAATTTGCGAAAGCCTGTCAAATAAGGCCAAAGAAGATTCTGTCCTGACGTGATAAACAAAATTGAACAAGAAGTTCAGAAACTCAAAAGTGTTGGCTTCATTTGCAAGGAATAGCATCCTGAATGGTTAGCCAACATCGTCCCCGTGACAAAGAAAAATGGGCAGATTAGGGTCTGTATTGACTATAGAGACCTAAAAAATACGTGCCCTAAAGATGAATTCCCGCTCCACATACCGGAGGTGATGATTGACAATACCTGCGGATTCGATTGAATGACATTCATGGATGGCTTCTCTAACTACAATCAGATAAAGATGCATCCTGAAGATGAAAATCATACATCATTTCGGACCCCGTTTGGCGTGTATTGCTACATTGTCTTCCCATTTGGTCTGAAAAATGCCGGTGCAACATATCAGAGGGCTATGATGAAGATATTCCAAGATATGTAGCACAAGATGGTCGAATGTTACGTTGATGACTTCGCCATCAAAAGCCTAAGAAAAGAAAACCATTTCAAAGATCTTCGAGAAGTCTTCCTCCGACTTCGTAAACACAAACTGCGGATGAATCCACTAAAATGCTTCTTTAGTATCTCATCGAGTAAGTTTCTCAGATTCGTAGTTCGGAAAGCCGGAATAGAACTTGATCCCACAAAGTCAAGGCTATCCTAGAAATGCCATCTCCAAGGACCCTAAGAGAACTAAAAGGACTTCAAGGAAGATTGGGATACATTCGACGGTTCTTCTCCAATCTGTCAGGGAAGTGCCGTCCATTCTCTCGTTTGATGAAGAAAGGTGTCGACTTTGTCTGAGATGCCGAGTGTGAAGCTGCATTTCAAGACATTAAAACATACCTAACCAAACCTCCAATGTTGGCTGCCCTCACAACTGGAAAACCATTCATCTTGTACACAAGAGCTCTCGATTATTCTTTGGGCTCTCTACTCGCACAAGAAAATGATGAAGGAAAATAAACTGCTCTATATTACCTCAGTCGCATGTCAGTAGGTGCAGAGCATCGCTACTCTTCAGTCGAAAAAGAATGCCTTGTAGTGATGTTCGCCGTACAAAAGCTACGTCACTATTTGCGCTGTCCAACATAGTCTACTTGATTTCGATGATTAACCTCTTAAAGGTCCTCGTCACAAAAGCGGGTTCTCTCAATGCTTGATTGGAAAAATGGTTCATCCGTCTATCGTAATTCGATATTAGGTATGTACCACAGAAAGTAATCAAAGGCCAAGCTCTAGCAGACTATCTCGTAAAGTATCTATTGCCTAAAGATTCTCCACTCAGGGATGATCTCTCAGATGAACCTGTCTACACCGTGGAGACTTCCTCATCAAATATTTCCTGGGATATGTACTTCGACGGCGCAACCAGGACAAATGAAAAAAGAAAGCAGATATCAGGAATTTGTATTCTCTTTGTCAGTCTCGAAAAATACATGATTCCACACGCTTTCTCGCTACTGGAAACATGTTTAAATAATGCAGCTGAATACCAAGCCCTGATTGTAGGATTGGAACTCTCCCTCAAATCAGGCATCGCTACGCTGGAAGCTTTGGGGTACTCTCAACTGATCGTCAACCAGATGAATCAGAAATTTGAAGTCAAGAAGCCCGATTTGTTGCCTTACTACAACAAGGCGCAATCACTTCGACAAAAGTTCTACATCTGTCATATCAGCCACATCCTCAGAGGTGAAAACATCCATGCAGATGCCCTGACCGGACTTGCCGCATCCATGGCTATCCAAGAAGGGGAAAACATGCAAATTACAGCATGTTAACGAAGAATTCTCCCTCCTCTTAACACACACCAAGCAGTTGTTGAATTCTACCAAGTGGTTAAGTCGGATATCCATCCTCAAACCTCCGATCGGTGACTGGAGGGATCCGTTCATCGATTACACTATGTTCGGAATCCTACCTGAACATCCAAAAGAACGGGTAAGCATTCAAAGACGAGCCCTAAACTTTCATTTGGATATTCCTTTAAAAACACTTTATAGAAAATCCTACAATGGAGTACTTCTACGCTGCTTGTCGCAACAAGAGGCTGAGGAAACTCTCAAAGAAGTACATGCTTATCTTTGTGGAGCCCATCAGGTTGGTCCTACGCTCTACGATCAGATAAAAAGGTTAGGTTATTATTGGCCTACCATGGTAGCTGACGCAATGCTATTTTTAAACACTGTCAACAATGCCAAACTCATGGAGATTATGTCCACATACCTTAAGAATGGCTACATCCTACAGCGATCTCATGGCCTTTTGAAGCTTAGGGTATGAACATCATATGTCCTATCTCTCCCCCATCAAGCAAAGGTCATCGCTTCATCTTCGCCGCTACGGATTATTTCTCCAAGTCGTCAGAAGCATTTGCACTCAGTGAAATGAAGACATCATCAGTCCTTCAGTTCTTGCGCACCAACATTATTTGTCGCTTCAACATACCTAAAAAATTTGTCCATGATAACAGATCACAATTCCGGGATCACAGATTCTACAGGTTCTGCGACATATACAAAATCCAAAGTTGTCCTTCGACTCCATATAATCCGGCAGCGAACGGACTAGCAGAAGCTTTCAATAAGACACTCTGCAAAATTATCAAGAAAATGTTCTTTAGTCACAAAAGAGACTGGGGCGACAAACTACCAGAAGCTTTATGGGCCTATCGAACAACCATTCAAGGACCAACCCATAGCACACCATTCTCATTGGTCTATGGATGCGAAGCTGTTGTCCCTTTGGAAGTACAAATTCTTTCCTTAAGGGTATCTTTGCAAAATGACATTACGCAAGAAAGCAAAGTCAAATTGAGACTCCAAGAGCTGGATAATCTCAATCAAAGACGGCTCGAAGCTCTACAAAGCATTAAGCTTTACCAAGCACGCATAGTAGGATCTTTCGACAAGAAGGTCAAGCAATGTGCCTACAAAAAGGGAGACTTGGTTCTTGCAGTAAAAAGGCCAATGGTTTTCGCCCACAAATCCAAAGGCAAGTTCGAACCAAAATGGGAGGGATGCTTCGTCATCGACAAAGCCTTCTCCAATGGCGCATACGCTCTCCTAAACATGGAGGGAGACAGATGTATGCTGCCCATCAATGGCAAGTTCTTGAAGCAGTACTACCCTTGAAGGCATCCTACACCGGGTCAAAGCAACACCTACACGGCCAAAGCCTATTTATAGGTACTTGCTCGTCAAACCCACTCCTTTTGGAATTTTCATCTTTTCATTGAAATTTCTAAAAAAAAAAAAACCTCTCAAAACAATGCTTACTTAAATAGTTTCATTGTTAAAAGAAAAATTCAAAACATCCAAGTTTAGGAGCTTCTTTCCGAACTTGACCAAAATCTTCGATCCTTGAACCCAAAAATTCATGGTTTGAAACAAAAATTAGGACTCAGGGATTTTTCACCCTAGGCTACCCTGGCTTTTACCACAAAAGATGGTTTTGAGTCAGAATTTATGACCCTCGTGTCTTTAACCAAAAAATGGTTTTCCAAAAAAAAAAAGAAAAATGCCACGGGGAAACGACGTGCAGTCGATACTTGCAAACTCCAAAAATTGGAAGGATGCGAACCCTATTTGATACTTCCGAAACCTCAAAATCGCAAAGAAGCGACATCTCGTCGATACTTGCACAATTTTAAAAAAAATCGTGGAGACGCAACATTCAAGTTGATATCCACAACCCGAATTTCAAAGGTTCGAAAAAACCTTAAATCATGGAGACGCAACATTCATGTTGATATCGACACCCCAAATTTCAAAAAAAAAAAAAGAAAAAAAAATTGTTCAAGAAAACCGCAAATTTGAAAAATCGTGGGGAAACGACACCAAGTCAGTACCGGCAAAACAAAATTTTTTGAAAAGCAAGGAAGTGATGCTTAGTCGATACTTGCACCCCAATCCGCAAGGAGGCGACATTCCATCGATACTCACAACTGAATGAGCAAGGAGGCAACATTCTATCGATACTTGCAATACCATTCAGCAGGGAGGCGACTTTTAGTCGATACTTGCATTTTTGAAAACCAAAAATCGGCTATAAATGCCATAAAACCGGCTCTCACTCCAAAATCGGTTATAAATGCCAAAGAAACCGGCTATCAATGCCACAAAATCGGCTATCAACGCCACAAAATCGGCTATAAATGCCAAAGAAACCGGCTATCAATGCCACAAAATCAGCTGTCAACGCCATAAAATCGGCTATAAATGCAAAAAAAAAAAAAAAAAAAAAAAACAAAAAAAAAGAAAAAAAAAAAACAACCTGGCTCTCATGCCAAAATCTGCTATAAATGCCAAAAAACCCGGCTATCAATGCCACAAAAATCAGCTTTCACGCCAAAATCGGCTATAAATGCCAAAAACCCGGCTATCAACGCCACAAAATCGGCTATAAATGCAAAAAAAACCCAGCTATCAATGCCACAAAAATCGATTTTCATGCCAAAATCGGCTTTAAATGCCAAAAACTTGGCTATGAATGCCATAAAATCGGCTATAAATGCCAAAAACCCGGCTTTTACGCCAAAAAAAATAAAAAATTTGGCTTCGACGCCAACAAAACAAAACCTGGTTTTCAAAAAATTTGGTTTTCACGCCAACAAAAAAAAAAAAAAAAAAAAAACAAAATCTGGCTCGCATGCCAAAAACAAATTTCGGCTCCCATACCAAAAACAAAATCTGGCTCCCATGCAAAAAACAAATTTCGGCTTTCATTCCACAAAAAAAGGGGCTTGCATGCCACAAAATTTTCGCTCTCATGCCATCATCCCAAATTTTGGCTTTTAGGCCACAAAATCCGGCTTTCATTCCATTTCAAAATTCGACTTTCATGCCATCTCAAAGTTTGGCTTTCATGACATAAAAAAAACCTGGCTTTTTGCCACAAAATCTGGCTCTCATCCCAAAACAATCCTTTGACAAAAGATTTTCACAAAATGACAACCTTTTGATCAAGTTTTCAGACAAACATTCTCATCCAACTTTTGCTTATTTTCATCAAAAAAATTTAATTGAAAGGTATACAGAGTACCATAGATGTTTCTACATGGAGGTACTAAAGAAAAGAATAAAAGAGTTTGGAGCTTAGTCTAGCATGGTCTTTAACCAAAGATTCAACTCCTCAAGCAGACGCTTGGCCTTAGCTTCCAGGCCATTCTTCTTCAACATCTTTCCATAAAATGCGGCTGAGCGTCGCGACCCATCTGCAGCGTGAGGAAGTTCTTCCCAGAGAATCTGCCATTGCTCATATTCTTGACTCTTCCTCCAGAGATTGCTGTTAGCCTCCTCAACCTAACGAACCAGAGTCCCCTCTCTAACACTAGCTTCCACAATGGCGGTCCATTTGGCAGTAACTTGTTCTTCCAATAGCTCGAGATGCTACCTGGCCTCGACGACCTCCCTATCCAGACGGCACAGGTCTTGTGTTAGCTCAATGATAGCCAACTCGGTGACGTTCCTTTCCTGAACAAACTGCTTCCGAGTCCACGAGATCTCATTCAATTCAGATTTGACCTCGCTGGAAGGCTTCAAAAATATCTTATTAAAGAAGTCACCATTTGGGAAGCTCTTGGTCTCAGTCCACTTGTTGCCCAAAGTTATGACTTCATCAATAAAAGCCTTCGCACTTGCAATGTCCAGACCGACCTCTTTGCTTTCAGCAAGAATGTCATGTACATGCTTGACCATGCCGAAGCCAGCTTCCAAGTGGCCAGAAGAGAGTTTTGATCCATGAGCTTAAGACACTCTTCAAAACTTTCTTCGCATACTGAAGAGACGGCCCGGATGAAGATTCGCCCCTCTCCATCGGTCGACTGCCCGTGTCATGTCCTATTGGAGGAGTAATCATCAAACTCTTTCTAATCGAGGACACTGGAGAAGGAATCTCCTCAGAATGTTCCACCCCTACTTCTGGATCAGCTGCAGGCATCCACTGCTCCGGCCCTAAGGGAGACGGAGGAACTTCTCCTGTTACCTTACAATCTGCCAGCAAAACACAAAAAAGGTATGAATATGATCCTGTTGAAAAAAATTATCATCAGGGTTATTACTACAAATACCTTCTTCAACAACCGGCGGAATACTTTCTGCCCTCATGAGTTCACCCGAAACATCGTCAAAGGTAGCATCCATGGATGGCTCGAAGTCGTCAAATTCCTCTGGCAAGTCAGCTGGCGAGAAAACAAAAAAATATATGTCAGAAGACGGGTAAAGCAAAAAAAAAAAAAGTGTGAAAAAGAAAAGAAACACGTGTAAGAAAAAAGGAAAAACGTGTTGAATAAAAAAATATAAAAAGAAATAAAAGAAAGAAAAACAAAGAAATAAAAAAAATAGAGAAAGAAAGAAGAACTTTTTTTACCATCCTACTTCTACAATGGAGTTTTCTTGAAAAAAGAAACTTACTTGAAGCCATTGATGGAGAAGAAGAAGAAAAAGCTTGAAGATCCTTGAAGAAGAAGAAAAAGTTCTTGATATTGGAACACTCTTGAAGATTCTTCCAAAAAGAAAGCAATGAAGCAAATATCCAATCTCTCCTTGCTTTTATAGAAGAGAGCAAACAAAAAGAGGAAACAAGGAGAAAAGAAAGGAGGTAGGTGCTAAAAATTAGCAACTTTCCCAAAAAGAAAGGAAATTTGAAATATTCTCTCCCAAAAACAAGGAAACTTGAGAGATTCTCTCCAAGTAACGATATTTTTAGATATTCTCTACCCACAAGAGATATTTTTAGATATTCTCTACAAAATGACACCACATAAGATCTAGGCCATCTCTAAAAGCTTAAGATCCCATGGGTTAGCCCACATGAGTCAAGTTTGACCACCTAGGCACTAAAAGGGGCTTCCTATCAAAAATCCCTTTTACCAAGAGCATACAAAATGGTTCCATGCCTCTTTTGAGTTGATTGGACCATTCAAAACAAAAAAAAAGTCTCATGAGTTTCCAAAAATCCAAACCATCCAACCTTATGAACCAAATTAAGCGAAATCTTAAAATTGACATTCCACAAAAAACCAAACTCTGGTCCCCTGGCTTGCCACATACAGCTTGTTAGGTCACAAGGCCAAAAAAAAAAAAAAAAATCCTGACCCCGTAGCTCGCCAGATACAGCTTGTTGGGTCACAAGGTCAAAATCAAAAGTCAAACCCCGACCCCCTAACCTACCACATACAGCTTGTTAGGTCACAAGGTCAAAAACAAAACCAAACAAAGAAAAAAAAACCTTTCTCGACCGCCTAATGTGCCACATAAAGCCGTTAGGTTCACAAGGTCAAAAGGGAGAATCCACAAACCAAAAACCCAAATCTCCCATGTCATTTTCAAAACATAGTTGGCCTCAGAATGCCACTAAGAGGCTCTACATCAAGTTTCAGGCCATTCCAACAACATTTGGCCTAACTTCACTCCTCCGGCAACTAAACAGACGCCCCCGATGGCGACAGTGTTAAAGACATCAAAACTTCGATCAGAGCCCACGGATGGTTCCAAAATACCTCCAAAAGGCTCCATATCAAAATTCAAGTCAAACCGACAACGTTTGACCCTCCATCCCTCGAGAATTAAAATCAAGCATCTCGGCAGTGAGAACCACCGAGGCTATCACTCATCAAGAAGAACACATGGGTGGCTTCAACATGCTTCCAAAAGGCTGCACGTCAAATTTCAGGTCATTCCGACGACGTTTGACCCGACTTTCACGCTCCGAAATAAAATCAAGCCTCCCGGGACCATGACTTCCAAATCGGAGTTAATGGATCGTCTCAAAATGACTCCAATAGGCTCCCTATCAAATTTCAGGTCAATTAGACATCGGTTGACTGCACATCAAAGCGTAGCATCTCCCTTGTGGCAAAGCCAAATCTACTGGCGTCGGGACCCCACACGGCTTCAAAACTCAAACAAAAGCCCAGGGTTGGTCCTATCTACTGCTCAAGAAGCTTCACCACACTGGAGTCGGGACCCCACACTGTGGTTTTCCGAAAATCTGATTCTTGATGCTTGAAATCGACTGATCTTCATCAACATTTCGGTTCCGCCGTCAAAAGCATGAAATCATCATTGATCGCTCCAAGATCGCCAACCGGCTGAAAAAGAAAGTACACTTTCTGTCCAACCGATTTAGAAATTGACAAGGAAGGTGTTACCAGCCCACTGGCATCAATTAATGTCTGAAGTTGCATCACCATCCGACATCAAACAACATGTGGATCCATCGACGATCATTGCAAGAAGAATTCCAAAAGACGCGAAACGGCCCGCGACTCTTCAAATGCCCTACTGACCACTTCATGTTGTTAATTGACCCGTTTTATGACAACTTAATGCGGTCATTAACCCATTATTTTGGATGGCCCAATCAGAATCAAGCAAATGGGAATTACTAATCAAATTAATCATGGCAATAAAACCTTGAAACTCATCTCCTCTTATCATGGAGATTAAAGGCGATTAAATGCCCATTATTCTCCATCGGCCAATCACAAGCCAAGAAAAAGGAGTTACAAAATAAAAGAATTAAAACTTGTAACTCCTCCCATCATGGTGCATCAATGCCATCAATTCTCTCATCATAGATCCTCAATGCCATCAATGACTCATAAACCACCCCATGAGTACCAAAAGCCTATAAAAGAGGGGGGTCATTCCAAGAGAGACATAGAGAGAAGGACGCGGAATCTAAGAGACACACACATAGAGAGAAAAATCCCGAAGCTCTACTACTTCGAAGAGGCCCTACTGCAGCAAACACCACAAGGTGATCGAAGTCCCTTGGGGGGCCACCTCCCCAAGGCAAGGCTCTCTCTTCTTCTATCCAACATGGCCTAGACGTGGCTTTTTTAGCCCGTCTACTTGGTTTTTTATTGGATATAGGACCTCTTCTTGGTCTTTATCCTCTAAAAAACTGAGGTCCAAGCCAAGCCAAAATAAATCGAAACATCATATGTTCTCATCTGAAGTACGAAGGTGAAGTCCATACATGACTTAGAATTGTCAATCTGAACGAGTCCCCGCAATCTCCTGAGAAGTCAAATTCCTTTTCATACTTTTCTGTTGTATCTTGTATTTTTTTAAAGAGACCAAAAAATCACAATTCTTGTCTTTCATTATTGATGAGATTTGTAAATCACCTTCCAGGGAAAAAATCGCCTTTCACGGAAAAAACCGCCTTCCACGGAAAAAATCGCCTTCCACGGAAAAATCGCCTTTCACGGCAAAAGAGCCGCCTTTCACAACAAACAAAGAAAAAATCACCTCCTACGGCATTCAAAAAATCTTGTCTCTATTGACACCAAAAAAAGTCATTATGTCTCCTTAACATCAAGAAGCCTCGTGAAGCTGCATCCTGCTACAAAACAGGCAAAGCTACTTCAAGCATCAGATCTTGTCAAAATCAGACAAAAACTGCAAGATCCTTCAAGGCAACCAAAAGAGGGGTACACCTGAGGTTTCGGGCCATTCTGACATCGTTTGGCCTAACTTCACTGTCCGACAGCTAAACAAGCGCTCCCCGCGGCGACATCATCAAAGACACTAAAACTTCGATCAAAGCCTATGGATGACTCCAGAATGTCTCCAAAGGGCTCCATGCCAAATTTCAAGTCAAACCGACAACGTTTGACTCTCCATCAACGCTCGAGCAGTAAAATCAAGCCTCCCGGCGGCGGGAACCACCGAAGCCATCACACATCAAACCAAGTACATGAGTGGCTTCAACATGCTTCCAAAAGGTTGCACGTCAAATTTCAGGTCATTCTGACAACGTTTGACCAGGTTTCGATGCTCCGAAAGAAAATCAAGCCTACCAGCGGCGGAGCAACCTGGGACCATGACATCCAAAACGGAGCTCATGGTTCGTCTCAAAATGACTCCAATAGGCTCCTCGTCAAATTTCAGGTCAATCAGACATCGTTTGACCAAATATCAACGCTCGGCATTTTCCCCGCAGCAAAATCAAGTCAAGCAACGATAGGCCCCAAATGGCTTCAAAACTCAAATAAAAGCCCATGGTTGGTCCTATCCACTGCTCAAGAAGCTTCACCTCAATTTTCAGGTCATTCCAATGATGGAACGCGCTCCTGCCGAGGGTGCTACCGGGGTCGGCGGACGTGGGAGTCCGTTGGGTATGACCCTTTCGCGCCCGGGGGGCTGAAGCGTGCATCAACATTTCTTTGTGTGGGTGTGCCAGATTTTCTATTTTACTTGGAATTGCAAGTGGTAATCCGGAGATCAACCTTCGCAAGTAAAAAGGAAATCAACTTCTTTCAAGTTTTCCATTGCACAAATATTTAAGAAAAGAGACATTTTCTTGGTTTGCCGTGAAAGGCGATTTTGTTTGGCATTTATAGCCGATTTTGGCGTTTATAGCCGATTTACAATTCTCATCAATAATGAAAGACAAGAGTTGTGATTTTTGTCTCTTTTAGAAAAATACAAACTACAATGAAAAGCAAGAAAAGGAGGATCTAACTTTTCAGGAGATTGTGGGGGACTCGTTCAAATTGACGGTCGCAAGCCATGTATGGGCTTCGCCATCATCCATGCAGATGAGGACAGAGGATGCTCTTGATTCGCTTGGCTTGGCTATAACCTCAGATTTTTAGAGGACAAAGACCAAGAGGAGGTCCTATGTCCAATAAAAAGCTAAGTAGACGGGCTGAAAAGCCATGTCTAAGCCATTGGAGGCAGCGGGAGAAGGCAAGGACCTTGAGGGGGAGTACCCCCCAAGGGACTTTTTGTCATCTTGTAGTGGTGCTCGGTGCAGAACTTCAGCAGAGTTTTCTCTCTTTCTCTAGACTCTGTCTGTCTGGAATTCGGGATTCTCTGGATACGAGCTCTGGATTCTTTTTTTTCCAATCCCCGATTTTAATGGAATGCTCTCCTATTTATAGGCTTTTGGTAGCCATTTAGGAGAGCTTTTATGGGCTTTAATGGCTTTAATGGGAGGAGTTACAAGATTTATTTCTTGATTTTGTAACTCCTTTTTCCTTGAATCTGATTGGCCGATGGAGATTAAGGGCTTTTAATCACCTTAATTACCATAATGGGAGGAGTTTCATGGCTTGAATGCCATGACTTAATTGATTTGTAACTCTTGGATGCTCGCTTCTGATTGGGCCGTCCAAAGAAATGAATTAATGACTGCAATAAAGCTAGTCAATTAACTCCATTAAATGGTCGCCGAGCAGTTGAAGAGTCGCGGGCCGCGCCGCGTCTTTTGGAATTCTTCTGGCGATGATCATCGATGGATCTTCATGCTGATCGACATCGGATGAACATGTAATTTCAGACATTGATAGCTAGCAGCGGGCCGGTGACATCTATCTTGTCGATTTCTCGATTGGTCGGACAGAAAGAGCACTTTTTAGGTCAATCGGTCGGTGATCTTGGAGCGATCAATGATGATTTTATGCTTTTGACGGCGGATCTGAGATGTCGTCGGATATGAGTCAATTTCAAGCACTAAAAATCACATTTTCAGGAAACCACAGGGGCCAAAGTGCGCGAAATGCGAAAAGGGACGGAAAAATGGGTCACCGGCGAAAAATCCGGTGACCCGGACTTCCATGGTCGCCGGCGACCCTAGGGGTTTTTCTCCCCTTTTTGGTCCGTTTTGGGGTCCTTTTCGTCGCCGTTTTCTTCTGTATTTTTCCTGACATTTCTTCTCATTTATTGGCTTGATTTCCCTGTAGAAAACCTGATGAGAATCCTTGCATTTTTAGAGTGCAAAGTTTCCACTTTTCCGGGAAAGCCGAAGACTTTGTCGCGTAGAGCTGCTGATTTTCCGCCAGAGGTTGAAACTTGGTCAAACGATGTCGGAATGACCTGAAATTTGAGGTGAAGCCTCCTAAGCAATAAATAAGACCAACCATAGATTTTTGTTTGAGTTTTGAAGCCGTTTGGGGTCCCGTCGCCAGTAGACTTGATTTTGCCGCGAGGGAGATGCCGCGCGTTGATGTGCAGTCAAACGATGTCCGATTGACCTGAAATTTGACAGGGAACCTATTGGAATCATTTTGAGATGATCCACAGGCTCTCTCTTGGAAACCATGGTCCCGGGGAACTCCGCCGCCGGTAGGGTTGATTTTCTTTCGGAGCGTCGAAACCTGGTCAAACGTTGTCGGAATGACCTGAAATTCGACGTGCAGCCTTTCGGAAGCATGTTGAAGCCACTCATGCACTTGGTTTGATGAGCGAAGACTTCGGTGGTTCCCGCCGCCGGGAGGCTTGATTTTGCTGCTCGAGCATTGATGGAGGGTCAAACGTTGTCGGTTTGACTTGAAATTTGGCATGGAGCCCTTTTGAGAGATGCTGGAGTCATCCGTAGGCTCTGATCGAAGTTTTGACGTCTCCGATGATGTCGCCGCCGGGAGCGCCAATTTAGCTGTCGGAGAAGCGAAGTTAGGCCAAATGATTCTGAAATGGCCCGAAACTCCTTGTGTACTCCTCCCTTGGCTGTCTTGAAGGATCTTGCAGTTTTTGTTTGATTCTGACAAGATTTGATTTTTTGGAGAAGTTGTATTGCCTATTTATGGCAGGTTGCGACTTCATGCAGCTTTCTTGATGTTGAAGAGGCAAAGTGACATTTTTGGTGTCAACAAATGCCCCCTCAAGGTACAGCGACGAGTTGCTTGACTTTTGTAGTCGATGTGCCTCGAAGAGATTTTTGAAGGAGAGCTTGTGTCTTGACCAAGAGTCTTTGAGCAATCTTTCCTTTGGTAGAGTAGCCTTTGAGCTTTTTATGGTAATGAAAGGAATCAAGTACCATCTCGAGGCAAAGTTTTTAAGATGACATCAGGGATGTGGATTTGGGTTTTTGTTTTTGACCTTGTGACCTAACAAGCTGTATGTGGCAGGTTAGGGGGTCGGATTTTGGTTTTGACCTTGTGACCCAACAAGTTGTATGTGGCAAGTTGGGGGATCATGATTTGGTTTTTGGGTTTGGTCTTGTGACCTAAGAAGCTGTATGTGGCAAGTTAGGGGACCAGGATTTGGTTTTTGGTCACTCTTTGGGACTGTGTGGGTCCATTGGAGTGGTTTTGGATTTTTGTGGAATGTCAATTTCAAGATTTTGGCTCAATTTGGTATATGAGGCTGGATGGTTTGATTCTTTGGAAGCTCATGGGGCTTGGGAATTTTTTTTGTATGGTTCAATCAACTCAAAAGAGGGATGGAACCATTTTTGTATGCTCTTGGTAAGAGGGATTTTTTTTCCTGACTAAAAGCCCATATTTTTTTTTTTAGTGCCTAGGTGGTCAAACCTGGCTCATATGGGCTAACCCATGGGACCTTAAGCTTTTTAGGATGGCTTAGATCTCATGTGGGACCATTTTTGTAAAGAATATCTAAAGATATCTCATTTGGATAGAGAATATCTAAAAATATCTTTATCGGAGAGAATCTCTCATATTCCCTTAATTTGGGAGAGAATATCTCAAGGTATCTTTCTTTTTGGGAAAGAATCTCCAATCTCCTATTTTGTTGGAGAGAATCTCTCATTGATTGATTTTGGGAGAAAATCTCTCAAAGACATCTTTCTTTTTGGGAAAGAATCTTTCTAATTCCTTCTCTTTTGGTAAGGTTACTAATTAGTAGCACTTACCTTTCTTTTTTTGTTTCCTTTTTTGATTTGCTCTCTTCTATAAAAGTAAGGAGGAGGCTAGATCTCTTTCCCTTATTGCTTTCTTTTGCAACAATCTCAAGAGAGCTCCAAGACCAAGAGTTCTTCTTCTTCAAGGATCTTCAAGCTTTTTCCTTCTTCTTCTCCATCAATGGCTTCAAGTAAGTTTTCTCTCTTTTTCTTTCAAGAAAACTCCATGTAGAAATAGGATGGTAAAAAAAAAAAGAAAGTTTCTCTCTCTCTTTTTTTTCTTTTTCTTTTCTTTCTATTCTTCTTTTTTTTTTTCACGTGATTTCTGTTTTTTTTTTTTTCGTGCTTCTTTCTTTCTCTTTTTCTTTTTGCACGTTTTCTTTCTTCTTGTTTTTTTTTCTTTCTCCTCCTTTTTTTAGAAAGTTTCTTTTTTTTTGTTCTTTTCTTTCTCCCCCTTTTTTTTTTGAGAAAGTTTCTTCTTCTTCTTTTTTTTTTTTTTTTTTTTTGCTCATCATGATAATGCGTTTTTATGTAAATCTAGATGTTGATGCACGTACTTTTTGTAGATTGAATTTGAGAGCATGATAGCATACCTGAAAATCTTTGCAAATGTTGGGAATTTGGAGCTCGCAGCGATGTTGAGCCCTTCTTGATTTTGCGGAGATTTTGAGGTTTCGAAAGTTTGGAGTTTCGGAGCTCGCAGCGATGTTGAGCCCATCTTCAAACTTTCTATTTCTTTCGGGGTATTTCCCTTTTCTTCGGAATTGCCCCGGAACCATGCCAAAATTTCGCCAGATTTTCTTTTAGCGAAATCCTGTCATTTTGATGATGATCTTTTTTTTTTCTTTTCCAACCTTTGCAGGTGGTTCCTCCAGAACGAACAAGGGTAAAGAGCCTGCTACAAGCGTACCTCGTCGATCCGCCAGATCTTCTAATGTGGCCATTCAGCAGGCCTGAGAGAAGGTCCAGTATGTTGAGAGAAACTTGGAAGAGTGCGACTCTTTCAACAGAGATGAGATGAGGCAACAACTGATCGCTCTCAAGAGTGAGGAATATTATAAGATCATGGTAAGCAACCGTCCTTGGGTTATGGACGATCTGAGGGTTTAGCCCAAGCCTACCTTCTTCTTTGGAGATGCAGTCCCCGACGACTTGACATACCAAAGGAGATGTTTTCAGTTCTCTTACACAGCAGATGGTGAGGAGAGAACTATTTCTACCCGGTCGTCTTTTGATCGGACCATCTCGATCCTGAGCCTTTCTCCCACTTGCCCTAAGAGGGAAGATCCTCCAAGCTGGGTGAAGAGGACCAGTGTGATCAAGACCAGGGTTTTTGTTGGTGGACCTTCCGGTTTTGCAGAGAAGTCGCCTGCCCAAATGGACATGTTGATGCCAGCCAGCGGCTATCAGGGCTCTGATTATCTGTCGGTCGATTTGGGACCGGTGGGCCTTGGCGTTTTTAGCGGTGACGGCAGCAATTGGGTGAAGCCTTTTCGACTTTGTGGCCGTTTCAGTGTTGACTCCGATTGGAAGTCGTGGACTGATCGCATCCTGCTGATTGGTGGCACCATTTTGAAGGAAGCTGGGATTTTTGACGCGGTCCGTGCCTTCAAAGATACCGTGGCTTTTTCCGACGAGGCCTTCATGGCCATGTTGGAATCATTTCTCCCACAAACCAATACCTTCGTTGTAACGAATGGTGAGATTGGTTTTTCCTTGAAGGAGTTGAGCGCCATTACTGGATTGCCCATCCTTGGCAAACTCTACGAGGAGTTCATGCCGATTGACAGCGTCCTTGAGGAGCAGTCAGAGGAGTTCAGGCTCCTATACTTTCAGCTCGTCGCCTTCTATGATTTTTTGAAGGAGAAGGAGGGCTCGAAAGTAAGATCCAGCAGTTGGAAGAGTTATGGCTCTTCATTCTTCAACTTCTTTGACAGCAAAGAGTCTTCTGACAGCATGACCCTGGAGGACCGGAAGAAGGCTTCCGCCATGCAAGAAGAGTTGAAAGACTTCTTCGCAGGTACAGATGTAATTTGTTCTGACATTACACCGCGGAGAGAAATTACAGTTTACCTCACTTATTGGCTAGGTGAGGCTATTTTTACTGGAGGAGATGGAACACACATCAGGCCGCATTGTATTTTTCTGGCTTGTCAGATGGCGTTTGGAGAGCGGCTTGCTTTGGTGCCTGCTCTTTACTCCTACTTGTGTACCGAACTGCAGGCTGCTGCTTTTTTGGTTCGGCTTGGGCTCCCTATGAATAGGGTATTTTCAGCCCATATCTTTTATTCGTGGTTTGTGTACCACTGTCCTGGCTTCCACCAGCTGGGTGCTGCACAGGATGATGATCCTCTGATGATTCGATTGGCTAAGGGAAAAGCCGTATCCGAATCACTTTTGTTTGCCCGCATGAGGATCCGACGGTTCAGGGACGTCAAGATGGGGCAGTCTTCAGTTAAGCTTTCTCCGGAGTTGCGGAAGAAGGCTTTTGATTTTGGTGCCTCCTGAGACTCTACCAGAGCAGGGTCGGGAAGGCATTACTCTTTGACCAATGCAGAGAAGGAGTGGCTTTTCAGCATACGAGTCGGCACGATGGTGTACCGTAGACATCTTTTCGTCGACATCCAGCCGTATGTACCTTCTCGCTTTGCACTTCAGTTGGGCTTCTCTCAAGGCGTTGTTGGAGCGCCTTCGAGTATGGTGAAGCGTTTTGGAGGTTTGCAGGATGGTAGAAATGCATGGGCTTTTTATAGTGTTGATGACACTACTGCCACGATTTCTTATCCTGAGCTGTCGACTTTCCGAACTGCCGGCTTCACGAAGTGGTTCGCGGAGAGCTTTTTGGCATATCGGGGGCTTTCCAAGAAGGAGCTTGATGTAAAGCTGTCTTCGGGGAAAGGTACTGGAAAGTCGGATGGCGTCCGGCGAGAGGAAGTTTGGGCCTTCCTTTCTGGAGAGAAGCATAAGATAGGCTTTCTCGGTGACCAGGGCGTCATTGGTTCTGAAGCTGTTCGGGAAGTACCTGATGAGGCTTTGGAGCAGCTAGAATAGGAGGAAGCTGAGCTCGGCGCTTGGATGCAAGCGGCACAGAGGCGAGCTTCCGTGGAGTCTACTGGCAAGAGCAGACCATCCAGTGAGGAGCCAAGTGGGAGACCTGACTCTGACAGTGGGGCAGGATCTTCTAGGAAGCGAGCCCACAGAAGTAAGAGGAAGAGGAGTTAGCGTCACACGGGGCGGGACGAAGACTCTCCTGATGTGGAAGTCCCTCTCACTATCAATGAGGAGGTGCCAGGGGAAGCTGACGAACCTCCGGAGAAGAGGATTCGGGAAGAAGAGACCATCGGTGAAGGTATGATTCTTCCTTTTTCTTTTTCTGCTTCTTTCATGGGGCTTTCCATGTTCTGATTTGTTTTCTCACCCTGCTGCTGCCCTTTTTTTTTTTAGCAGAGGATGAAGACTTGGCGATGCCTGAGGTTCCGACCGATGAGGCGGTGATGGAGCCGATTATGGTATCTGAAGAAGAACCGAGGGACTCTGGAATGATTCCAGAATCTCCAATTGGTATAACTTCTTTCGCTTTCTCTTTTTTTTTTTTTTTTTTGCCTGCGACTTGATTTGCTAACATTTTCTTGTCAGCTGACTTGCCACAGGATTCCGATGACTTTGAACCATCAATGGACGCAAATGTTGATGATGCTTCCGATGAGTTCATGGAGGAAGAGAGTCTTCCGCCAGTCGTCGAAGAAGGTACTTTGTAGTGATGACCCTAATGATTTTTTTTTAACAGGATCATATTCATACCTTTTTGTGTTTCATTTGCAGGTTTTGAAGTGACAGAAGAGAGTCCATCGCTTTCTTCAGAACCAGAGCAAGGGATGCCAGAGGTTGATCCGGAGGTAGAGACTCCTACAACCAGTTCTGATGCGATAGAGGAGATACCTTGTGCTGAGATTCCTTCTCCAGTGGCTCCAAGTGGAAAGAGTTTTTTTGTTACTCTTCCAATGGGACATGACATGAGCAGCCGATCAACGGAGAAGGGTGAATCTTCATCCAGTTCGTCTCTTCAATTTGCGAAGAAGGTGCTGGCTAGGGTTTCGAGTTCTTGGATCGAGACTCTCTTTTCTGGACATCTGGATGCCGGATTTGGCATGATCCCACATGTACAGGAGATTCTCACTGATACCGAAGAGGTTGGTCTGGATGTCACAGGTGCCAGGGCGATCGTTGATAGGATCATTGCACTGGGTGACAAGTGGTTTGAGACCATGGATTTTCCCGACGACCAATTCTTCAAGGAGATGTTCTTAGACCCTGCTGATAAGGCTAAGTCTGACCTGAATGAGGCTACACAAAGCAAGAAGCAGCTAGTTCGGGAGAAGAACTTGGAAGAGCTAGCCATCATCGGATTGAGGCATGACCTTAACGTCCTTGATAGAGACGTTGAGGAGGCCAGGAAACGTCTTGAGCATTTGAAGGCGCAAGTCGCTGCCAAGTGGGCTGCTATAACAGAGGCTCGTGACAGGGAGAGTGCTCTGATTCGCAGGGTTGCAGATGCCGGTCAAGTTCTCGAGAGGAGGACTCTAGAAAACGAACAATGGCAAGCTGCTGGGGAAAAGCTTCCTGGTGTAAAAGAAGGGTTACGGCATTCGCCAGCATCTCATGGCAAGTTCCTGAAGAAGCGTGCCTTGGAAACTCTGACGGCTGAGGCCAAAAGTTTGCTTGAGGAGCTGAAGCTTTGGCTGGAGACCATTTTTGGCTGAGCTCCTGATTTTTTGTAGCAGAAACTATTCTTCTTTTTTTTTGGTACCACATGTATATTTTTTGGTACTCTTTGCAAGTACTCATTCTACAAAAGTTACTTTTTTTTTTTTTTTTGGTTTTCCCTACGCTCACTTAAATCTTTTTGTGATGAAAGTAATTGCTAAATGGGATTTGATCAAAAGCTTTGTCATTTTGTGAAAATCTTTTGTCAAATGATTGTTTTGGTAGGGGAAACGAATTTCGCATGAAAGCCGGATTTTTGTGGCATTTACAGCTAGTTTGGTGGCATTGATAGCCAATTTGTGGCATTTATAGCCGGTTTGGTGGCATTGATAGCCGGGTTTTTTGAAAGCCAAGTTTTGGTTTGTCGGCGTGAAAGCCAATTTTTTGTGGCATTTATAGCCGGTTTTGACATGAGAGTCAGGTTTTTTTTGTGTGGCATTTATAGCCGATTTGGTGGCATTGATAGCCGGTTTTGGCAAAAGAACCAGGTTTTTGGTTTTCAAAAATGCAAGTATCGACTAAGAGTCGCCTCCCTGCTGAATGGTCTTGCAAGTATCGATGGAATGTCGCATCCTTGCTCATTTGGTTGCGAGTATCGATGGAATTTCGCCTCCTCACGGATTTGGGTGCAAGTATCGATGGAATGTCGCATCCTTGCTTTTTTCAAAAAAAATTTTGTTTTGCGGGTACTGACTTTGATGTCGTTTCCCCACGATTTTTGAAATTTACGGTTTTCTCGAACCTTTGGGTTGTGGATATCAACTGATATGTTGCGTCTCCACGGTTTTAGGTTTTTTCGAACCCCTTTTTTTTGAAATTTGGGTTGTGGATATCAACCGATATGTTGTGTCTCCACGGTTTTAGAGGTTTTGGAAGTATCGAATGGGGTTCGCATCCTTCCGATTTTTTGAGTTTTGCGAGTATCGACTAAGTGTCACTTCCCCGCGGTTTTTGAAAAACCATTTTTTTTTTGTTTAAAGACACGAGGGTCGTAAATTTTGACCTAAAACCATTTGGTGGTAAAAGGTAAGGTGGACTAGGGTGGAAATCCCTGAATCCGGATTTTTGTTTCAAACCATGAATTTTGGTTCAAGGATCGAAAGTTTTGGTCAAGTCAGGAAGAGGCTCCTAAACTTGGATTTTTTTTTTTTGAACAATGAAACGATGAAAGTAAGCATTGTTTTTTGAGTTTCTTTAGAAATTTCGACATTTTGATATGAAAATTCTAAAGGAGTGGGTTTGATGAGCAAGTACCTGAAAATAGGCTTTTGCCGTGCAGGCATTGCTCTTACCCAGTTGGGTAAGTCTTCAAGGGTAGTACCGCTTTAAGAACTTGCCATTGATGGGCAGCATACACCTGTCGCCTTCCATGTTTAGGAGGGCATATGCGCCGTTGGAGAAGACCTTGTCGATGACCTAGGGTCCCTCCCATTTTGGCTCAAACTTGCCTTTGGACTTGTGAGCGAAGACCATTGGTCTTTTTACCGCAAGAACCAAGTCACCCTTTTTGTAGGCGCGTTGCCTGACCTTTTTGTCAAAAGATCCTGCCATGCGTGCTTGGTAAAATTCAATTGCGTAGGAATTGAATGACTGATGAGGTCTTCATTTCGTTGAATGCAAATGCTTCTGACCACTTGGAAAAATAATCCGTTGCGGCGAAGATGAAGCGATGACCTTTGCTTGAAGGGGGAGAAGTAGGACCTATGATGTCCATACCCCAGGCTTCGAAAGGCCACGAGATTCCTGTAGGGTGTAGCCATTCCGGAGGCATGTGAATGTAATCTCCGTGAACTTGGCATAGCTGGCAGCGTTTGGCAAATTGCATTGCATCAGCTACCATGGTAGGCCAATAGTAACCTAACCTTTTTATCTGATCATAGAGCTTAGGACCTGCCTGATGGGCTCCACAAAGACCAGCATGAACTTCTTTAAGTGTTTCTTCGTCCTCTTGTTGTGACAAGCAGCGTAGAAGTACTCCGTTGAAGGATTTCCTGTAGAGGATTTTTGAAGGAATATCCAAATGAAAGTTTGGGGCTCGCCTTTGGATGCTTACCCGTTCTTTTGGATCTTCAGGTAGGATTCCGAACATAGTGTAATCAATGAACGGATCCCTCCAATCGCCGATTGAAGGTTGAAGGATAGAGATCCGACTTCCAACCACTCGGTGGCATTCAGCAACTGCTTGGTGTGTGTTAAGAGGAGGGAGGATCCTTCTCTCGCACACTGTGATTTGCATGTTTTCCCCTTCCTGGATCGCCCTTGATGCGGCAAGTCCGGCCAGGGCATCTGCACGGATGTTTTCACCTCTACGAATGTGGGTGATGTGACAGATGTCAAACTTTTGCAGAAGTGATTGTGCCTTGTTGTAATAAGGCAGCAGATCGGGCTTCCTGACTTCATATATCTGATTCATCTGGTTGACGATCAGTTGAGAGTCTCCAAAGACTTCCAGTATAGTGATACCGGATTCGATGGCGAGTTCCAATCCTAGGATCAGAGCTTGGTATTCAGCTGCATTGTTTGTGCATGGTTCCAGTAGCGAGAAAGCGTGTGGAATCATGTATTTGTCGGGGCTAACAAAGAGGATGCCAACTCCCGAGATCAGCTTTCTTTTTTCATTTGTCCTGGTTGCACCGTCAAAGTACATGTCCCAGGAGGCATTTGGTGAGGAAGTCTCCACGTTGTAGACAGGTTCGTCTGGGAGATCATCTCTGAGTGGAGAATCTTTAGGCAATGGATGCTCTGCGAGAAAGTCTGTTAGAGCTTGGCCTTTGATTGCTTTTTGTGGTACATACCTAATATCAAATTGTGACAAGAGGATGGACCATTTTGCCAGTCGGGCATTGAGAGAACCGGCCTTTGTGACAAGGACCTTCAAGAGGTTGATCCTTGAGACAAGGTAGACTGTGTTGGAAAGCAAGTAGTGACGTAGCTTTTATACGACGAACATCACTGCAAGGCATTCTTTTTCGACTGGAGAGTAACGATGCACTGCACCTACTAGCATGCGGCTGAGGTAATATAGAGCAGCTTCCTTTCCCTCACCATTCTCTTGTGCAAGCAAAGCACCTACAGAATGATCAAGAGCTCTTGTGTACAAGATGAATGGTTTTCCAGTGGCAGGGGCAGCTAACACTGGAGGTTTGGTCAGGTATGACTTGATATCTTGAAATGCGACTTCACAGTCGGCATCCCAGACAAAGTCTACACCCTTTTTCATCAATCGAGAGAATGGACGGCATTTCCCCGAAAGATTGGAGATGAACCGTCTGATGTAGGCCAATCTCCCTTGGAGCCCTTTTAATTCTCTCAAGGTTCTTGGAGAGGGCATTTCTAGAATAGCCTTTACTTTTATGGGATCAAGTTCTATCCCAGCTTTCCGAATAAGGAATTCGAGAAACTTACCCGACGAGACGCCGAAGAAGCATTTTAGAGGATTCATCCGCAGTTTGTGTTTGCGAAGTCGGAGGAAGACTTCCGGAAGATCTTTGAGATGGTCTTCTTTTCTTCTGCTTTTGACGGCGAGGTCATCAACGTAACATTCGACCGTCTTGTGTTGCATATCTTGGAATATTTTCATCATAGCCCTCTGATATGTGGCACCAGCATTTTTCAGACCAAATGGCATGACAGTATAGCAATATACGCCAAATGGAGTCCGAAATGATGTGTGTTTTTCATCCTCGGGATGCATCTTTATCTGATTGTAACCAGAGAAGCCATCCATGAATGTCATTCGCTCGAATCCGCAGGTATTGTCAATCATCACCTCCGGTATGGGGAGCGGGAATTCATCTTTAGGGCAAGTGCCATTCAGGTCTCTATAGTCAATACACACCCTGATCTGCCCAGTTTTCTTTGTCACGGGGACAATGTTGGCCAACCATTCTGGATGTTGTTCCTCACGGATGAAGCCGACGCTTTTGAGCTTTTGAACTTCTTGTTCAATTTTATCCATCACATCTGGACGGAATCTTCTTTGGCCTTGTTTGACAGGCTTGATTTCTTCTTGAAGATTGAGTTTGTGGACTGCTACTTTGGGGTCTAAACCAGGCATTTCAGCGTAGGACCATGCAAAGCAATCAACGAACTCACGAAGAAAAGCGATATACTCGGGTAACTCATCATCCTTTATATTCTTGCTCATGAATACAGGACGTGGGTTATCTGGTGTTCCCAAGTCTATCTTTTCAACAGGATCTTCTGTTAGAAGGTTCGAAGGTGGTTCCTCCACAATATTTTCGGAGGCTTCCAGCTCAACAAAACCTTTTGGGATTCCAAGGGCATTTGTAGACCGAGGGTTTGTTCCTTTCCACGGGTCTTCTTGATTGGTGATCTTCTCAAGGCTTGCTATGAGATGGTCCCAATCGCCTGTTGAAACTGGGTCGAAGTAAGGTACTTCTTTTGGAGACGAGGGCTCTTCTAGGTTAGAATAGCACAAGTCTGTATTATCGGACGATTCCTCTTTATCATCAGAGAAATTGTACCAATTGGATGAGCTTCCTGGATCTTTGTCAGGTAACTCTTTAAAGAGATATCCAGGGAGATCGATGTCTTCATGGACTTGAGATGTTGAGGCTTGGTCGGTAAAACGACTTTTAAGCTTTTGTGTCAACTGTCTCAGAGGAGTGTCGGGATCATACCCTAACCCAAATGAAGACTTTTCTACATGACCGTAGAGTCTCCAATCTTCCAGCTGGCTTTTGGTCAAGGCGGGCCCCAATGGCGTGAGAATACCGCGTCTTTCTCCCAAACCGACTGGGTTTTGAGCGTCATAGCCCATTTTCTTCATAATTGCTTGTGCCACAGGACTATATAGAGATAGCTGAGGCATACCTTCATTTTGGAAAGGTTCCAGCATGGAGTTTGATGAAGAAGCGTCCGATCTATGGAAGAAGATCGGCCTTTTCTTTGGTGATGTTGCCGGAACAACAAAAGAAGCATACGTAGGATCTTCTACGTCAGCAGGTGTCTTCATCGGAGTGAGAGCAGGCTGAACTTGTTGAGTGTCAGCTTGGCTTGACGAGGTGTCGTCTTCTAGCTCTGAGTCCGAATCCGTGTCTTGCTTGATAGACACGAAAGAGACAACAAATTTGCCCCCAGGCTTTTGCTTTCCCTTCTTCACTCTGGTTGTGATGACCAAAGGTTTTGAAGATTTGAGGGAGATGACGAAGGGAGGTTGACTGCTCTCTTCGGATTTACCGGAGTGTTTGTTTTCTTCCGGTGATTTTTGAGGAGCCTTGCCTTTATCTTTCTGGAGATTTTCAGCAAAGGGTGTTATTTCCTCTTTTTCTTCTTTTTCGCCTTCATACATTTGGGAGTCTGCGAAGTGGACTTCTTTACCTTTGAAGGGTCTTCTGTCCGCAAACACTCGATGTACCATGCCGTCGTCGCCGACGAACTTGATGCATTGATGTAGAGTTGAAGGGACAACACCATTCTCGTGTATCCAGGGGCGTCTGAGAAGGATGTTGTAGTATGAAGGGGTTTTTATTGCATACACAGTGACTTTAGAGATAAGATCACCGATCTGCAATTTGAACCTGATTTTGCCGATAGGCCTTTGAGTACTCCCATCGTATCCAAAGATAGATATAGATGTGTGGCTTAGCTTGCTGGGTGGGATACCCAACTCTTCGAGAGCCGAAGTGGAGATGAGGTTGAGTGCAGAACCTGGGTCAACCTGAACTCTGTGTATAGGCATTTCCTTGATGTACCCTGTGAAGTACAGGGGTCGGTTGTGCCTTGCTTCGCCAAGTAGGAGGTCGTCCTTTGTGAAGGCGATGGTTGCACTGGCTGTTTTTTACACCGAGAGGCATTCAATGCATGATCCCTCAGTTTTCTTTTCTCCCTTTGAGGAAGTTTCAGAGTTTTTGACCCGGTAGTCCATTTCAATTTGGAGGACTTGCGGGGCATGTTTGTCGACATCCTCATTCAGTTTTTGTAATTCTGAGATGAGATTATCACGAGTGCGTAGAGACATTCGTAATAAATCCAGGATGTGCAGTCGTGCAGGTATGTGTTTGAAGTGCTCGATCAAATCATACTTGAAAGCCTCCTTAGGGCCTGCATGTTCATCATTGTTGCCACTGGGGGCGCTTACAACATCTTTTCCCGAAGGATTTACATAAGTAAAGGAAGATTGGTTGTAATTTTTATGGTAGTCCCGGCCCGAGCGGGTGCCTCTACCAACTTCGAGAGCTTCTTGAGAAGGGTCTTCACTTGGAAGATTGTCCTCAGGATCAAGAGGCTGTCGTTTCTCATTTACTGAGGATGCGTCTGCAGCAGAATTGCCATCCTCAGTGATTGTGTTGCATGGAGAATTTTCCGGGAGCAAGTCCTGAACAACATCCAGCAGCTTTTCTTCTTCGTTGACCCATCCATCATCCCAAGTTGGGTTTTCTTCATGATGATGAGTCGGGAGGAGCGTGAGTTCTGAAGTCACAGTCTCAGGGGACGAAGCCTGAGAGGGTGTCATCTCTGTGAAAGTCACGCGAGACGAGGTAGCCCCAGAAGATATGGTGCTAGGTGTCGCCGGTGTGTAAGTGATCTCATCAGATGATACATCGGAAGAGCTATAATCCCGAATTATCACATTACAGGCAGCTCTTAAAGGAGACGTTGTCTGCTCGGAGTCAGACTCATCCTCAGATGTAAGAGGATCGTCTACCCAGCAATTTTCTCCATTTTCAGGAGTTGAGGGAGGAGGTACCTGGTGGGCTTCAGGGATTTCCGGCTCTGGATTGTGAGGAATCTCGTTGACGCGGTCTTGCTCTTGTTCTAGAGCGAGATGCTGCAAGATCCTCGTATATTCTTCAAGATCAGGCATGGGAGCCAAATCTTCTTCTTCGTCTGCTCTTTGTGGCTCAACATGGTTGATTTCCACTGGAGCAACGACGGGTGCTGGCTCAACAGCATTTTCTTGTACAGCCTCTTGGTCTTCCTCATCATCAGACCAGGATCCTTGTGGCTGTAAGGGGTTATACCAGATTACTGGCATAAGGTGAGTTTCAAGAACCCATTCTTCGTCGGAGAGATACTCTCCTGTTTCAAGAGATTCCTCCCACTCGCCAGTGTAGTTGGGCTCGAATCCATCGTCGGTGTCGTTGGACTCGTATCCATCAATGGAGAATCCAACTACCGAGTTGCAAGAGTATGATGCCCCCTGCATAGCTTCTTTTTTTAATCGAGGTGGCATGAAATCACTGAGAGTGAAGTTTCTTACCGCCTTTGAAGTCTCTGGAAGGGACGTTTCTGTTGCCCCGAGTGAAGTGGTAGAGGAGGCCTCTGCCTTTTCATTGACTTCTTGTTTTGGCTGGGTCTTCTCTTGCCGTTTGAGCCTGAGGAGATGTTTCCTAGCCTGCCTTCACTGTTGAGTTGTCGGCTTTGTTTTTACGATCTCCCAGTTTTCATCTTCCAGGAGATCGGGATGTACCCATATAGGTTGTCCGTCTGGTGACGGGAAAGGAACCAGCTCCTCGGACGCTTGAATTTTGTTTATCACCATGAAGGTAGTGATCTTCTTCTTCGGTGATTTTGGTGTTTGTCCACATGACACCATGTTGACGGAGGCAGTCCCATAGTTTTTGTCAAAGGTGATGACTCCATTTTTCCACATCTCGTTTATCTTCTCTCTCACAACAAAGCATTGATTGAGAGGATGCGAGACCATCTGGTGGTATGGACAGTACAGAGGATCATTGGTTTTGCCAACATCGCCCGGTCTTTTGGGTTCAGGCCAGGTGAGCTTGCCGTTTGCCACGAGAGCCCCGAAGATTTCGTCAACATCTTCATCGAACGGGTATTTCTTTTCTACTCGCTCTTTGAAGGCATCAGAGAGTTCAGGTCTCTTACCTGCAGCTCTGTTTTCAGCTTTCTTTGGTTGCTGAGGAGCTGACTTGGTTTGCACATTGAGGACCTCTTTTTCTTTGGTTTAGAGGTTACAATGGCGGTTGGCTCTTTTCTTGATGACTTCTGACTGTTGAGGTCTTTAATCACCGTTTCAGCTTCCATAGAAGCTTCCAGGAGTTCTCCCAAGTTTTTTGATTTGTTGCCGATGATCATGGAGCGTATTCTGGCTCTCATGTTGTTACGGCAGATGTCGACTAGCGACGCCTGTGGCAATACATCTGAGCATTTGTACGCCATTGCTTTCCACTTGTGAATGAAGTCATAAGTTGACTCATTCTCTCCTTGTTTTAGGCTGCAGAGTTGAGCCATAGTAACAGGATGATCCTCACCTTGGAAGTGGGTCAGGAAGCGTGTCTCCAGCATAGCCCAGTTCTGGATGGAGTTCTCCGGCAGAGTGGAGTACCAATCGAAGGCCGTACCTTTTAGGGTACTTGCAAAGAGGCGAATCTTGAGTGCATCTTGATCCGCGATAGCTCCCGTCAAAATCTTGAAGTGGATGACGTGCTGTCTGGCTGATCCTTTCCCCGTATATGTTTGGAGAGTAGGATGTTTGAATTTTGTGGGGAACGGGACCGAGTCCATCCATAAAGGATATGGTGGCTTGATCCCATGCTCCTTGAGTATATCCTCTTCTTTTGCTTTGGCAAGGATACTGTCTACGTCCTTTTTGGTAAGGGCGCGTGACTCATTTTCTTCACGATTTTCCTCGTTATTGCGATGATTCGGAGGAGGCTCATTGTTCACCTGATTTTGGACAACAAGGAGAAGATTTTCCATCAGAGTTTCAATCCTCTGCTGGCCTTGTTCCAACTGCTGGATGCGTGTGAGCGCATCATCTTGAGGTGGATTCTGAGGTGGTGGCTCAGAATTTGTAACCAGGACGTTCATTCCTCGGGATTCAAACGAAGAAACCGTCCTGGTGACTGAGCTGGGGCTCATTCTTTTTGATGAAGAGCTTGATGAAGGATTACTCTCCCGTCCTTGGCTTGAAGGGGCAGGAGATTCTTCGGGATGTCTTCGTGTCCTGGTGACGCTACGGGTCACCGGACGTCGGACATGGATTTTTTATGCTGACTTTTGGCGTCTTCTGGTTTTTCCAACCATATGGACGGCAGCAACTTGGTCGGGTCTTTCTTTTTCGACCCATTTGTGGGAGACTTGAAGTGTAGGAGGCTGGGTCCGTTGCTTCTCTAGTCTCTTTTGTCGATATGACGCACGGCGGCGTGCTCGACGAGCGATTTGAGCTTCAGTCAGCTCTGGCTGGGCTTTAACAATGAAGGATGTACTCCCTCGGGCGCAGCAGCCGAGCTTGTCTTCTTTGTAGCTAGGCAAGGACAGGATCCGGACCCGGTCCTTTGCCTGTTGCAGTGAAGCTTTGAACCTTTCGAGTTCGGCCCCTGTAGAGATAAAGGGTCGAACTGAAGGAATGTAGGCCTTGGCAGGTGCTTGTAGAGGCCTAGTGATGCATGATCTGATTTTGGGCTTGTGGGAGCAAGCCGGTTCATGTTGGGTTGACTTGGGAGTCAAGTTGGAGATGGGTCTCTCCTCTTTCATGTAGGCAAGAGGGTAGAACTGGTTCTCTTTGAGCGGGGCCAGGTATGCTGGCTTGGTGGAGGTTTGTGACCTTCTTTGTTTTGGGGAAGGTCTTGGAGACCAAGTCTTAAGGTAGACCTGGTTGGTTGTTGGTTGAGGTTTCGCGGGGATGCCGCGGGTTTTAGTATTCTTGGGGTTCGCCCTTGGTGTCACAGAAGTGACACGTTGAGGGGCGATCTTCTGCTTCTCGGCAGTTGCCTTTGGTGTCACAGCAGTGACACGTTGCGAGGCGACCTTCTGCCTTTTGGCAGGAGCAGTTTCTTCTTTGGGAAGTGGGAATGGTCCCAGTGTCCCGAAGACGATGGTCCGGGGAGTCGAGGTCGACCCGGAGTTCAGAGAGTTGCTGAGGGAGTTGGTGCTTCGGCAGCTAGCAGGGCGCTTGTAAGTACGCTCGGTTTGCTTCTGTTGAAGCATGAGCTGGTGCTTGTTTTCATCGAAGGTGATGATCAGTGAAGCTGCCATTGTTAGTTTCAAAATTTCTGAAACAAGACCATATCCATTAGTAATCACAAGAATATGATGATCATAAATGGGGAATTCTATGATTTTGTCTTTTCAAATCACTCAAGGGACATGACCCAAGCAATATGAAGAAGGCAAAAAAGCCATAGAGGTTACAATTGTTCTGGTTGCAAGCATGGTAGGCTCGAAATGAGCGTTCCAATGACTGCTAGAAGCAATTGTATACCTAAATTCGACTTATCGAGAAGCGGAGCTTGCTCGAGATAAGAAGAATATAAGGTAGGAGTTACAAATGTGCTGGTCACAGATACAGTAGACCCTGAAAGGGCGTACTAGTACCGCTATGCACAAATGTTGGAGATCGCATCCATTAGATGGGATTCTCTGTTTTTGAAAGGTCAGAAATGGATTCGTCAAAGAGAGCAGGTGGCATTCCAATTCAAATACGGGCTCAACGATTTCCGCGAGCGCCAGTACTCAGAAGGAAAGAGACCACAATTTCTCGAATCTGAATCCAAAAGTGACGAGTTTTGTTTTTTTTGAAATGTCAAGATTGGTTCCATCAAGGAGAGCAAATGGTATTCCAATCTGAACACGGTCTCGGCGATTTCCGCGAGCGCCAGTGCTCAGAAAAGAAGAAACCAAAATTTCTCAGATCTGAAATCAAAAGTGACGAGTTTTTGAAGATTTTTTTTTTTTTGAAATGATTTTTTTTTATTTTATTATTTTTATTTTTTTTTATTTTGATTTTGATTTTTTTTTTGTTTAAGATTTTTTTTTTGAAAATTCTTTTTTTATTTATTTTTATTTTTGATTTTTTTTTAATTTTTTTTTTTAGATTTAAAGACGAGAGAGTACACATAGGCCTCCTAACCCGGTCTTATGAAACCTTAATTGATAGAATTGCCCCCAGGTAAGGGTAGGATTACTTAATGAACCCGTTTGGAGGACCCTTGCCTAGAAAAGTCAAGCTGTCTCCACACTCTGTACAAGGTTTTTCTTGAATCAATCGTGATCAAAGAACGCAATTGGTTTAACCTTAGTGGTCTATGTCTTTTTATTTATTTATTTAATTTTTTTTTAGATCCCTGACAGACTCATCGAAGAGAAACGATAGCCCAATCCCCGATCCGAACACGGGCTCAACGATTTCCGCGAGCACACATGCCCAGAAGAGAAAAGATCAAAGTTTCTCAATTTTGAATCCAAAACGAGAAATTTGATTTTTTTTATTTTTTATTTATCCCTGACAGATTCATCGAAGAGAAACGATGGCCCAAATCCCATTTCGAACAGGCTCAACGATTTCTGCGAGCACACGAACCATAGGAGAGGATCAAAGTTTCTCAATTTTGAATCCAAAACGAGAAATTTGATTTTATTTTTATTTTTATTTTTTTTTTGAAAAGAGAAAGAGTGGAAACAAACTCAAAGAAATAGAAATTTCCAAAAAAAATCCCATCTCATTTTTTTTAGGATGCAAAATCCAACATAGGCTACCAGCTAGAAAGTAGCCAAGGAATCCAGAAAAGAAGTATAAGCATAGAGCAAAAAGTATGATATGCAAATATTTCATTTCCGAGCACCGTGTTCTCAAATGAACGAGTCCCACCGGGTGTGCCAGCTTGATGGAACGCGCTCCTGCCGAGGGTGCAACCGGGGTCGGAATGACCTGAAATTCGACGTGCAGCCTTTTGGAAGCATGTTGAAGCCACTCATGCACTTGGTTTGATAAGCGAAGACTTCGGTGGTTCCCGCCGCCGGGAGGCTTGATTTTGCTGCTCGAGCATTGATGGAGGGTCAAACGTTGTCGGTTTGACTTGAAATTTGGCATGGAGCCCTTTTGAGACATGCTGGAGTCATCCGTAGGCTCTAATCGAAGTTTTGACGTCTCCGATGATGTCGCCGCCGGGAGCGCCAATTTAGCTGTCGGAGAAGCGAAGTTAGGCCAAATGATTCTGAAATGGCCCGAAACTCCTTGTGTACTCCTCCCTTGGCTGTCTTGAAGGATCTTGCAGTTTTTGTTTGATTCTGACAAGATTTGATTTTTTGGAGAAGTTGTATTGCCTATTTATGGCAGGTTGCGACTTCATGCAGCTTTCTTGATGTTGAAGAGGCAAAGTGACATTTTTGGTGTCAACATCCAACATCGTTTGACCTAGTTTCGACTCTTGACGGAAAATCGGCTACAAAGTCTTCGGCTTTCTCGAAAAAATGGGAAACTTTGTGCTCCGGTTTTGCACGGGTTCTCGTCAAGTTTTCTCCAAGAAAATCAAGTCAATAATTGAGGAAAAATGTCAAGAAAAATACAGAAGAAAGAATGAACAAAAAAGACGGAAAATCGGCCGAAAACGAAGCTCGGCGACAAAAGGGCAAAATCCCAAGGTCACCGGCGACCCTGCAAATCCGGGTCGCCGGATTTTGCACCAAATGCCCTGTTTTTCAATCTTTTTTGCGTTTCGAGCATTCCTGCTCTGTGAGTTTCTGAAAATCCAATGTTTGATGCTTAAAAACGACTGATCTTCACCAACATCTCGGATCCGCCGTCAAAAGCATGAAATCATCACCGATCGCCCCAAGATCGCCAACCGGCTGACCAAGAAAGTATACTTTCTGTTCGACCGATCGTGAAATCGACAAGACAGATGTCACCGGCCCACCAACATCAATCAATGTCTGAAATTGCATCGCAATCCGACATCAAACAATGTGTGGATCCACCTGTGATGATCACAAGAAGAATCTCAAAAGACGTGGCGCGGCCCGCGACTCTTCACATGCCTTGGCGACCACTTAATGACGTTAATTGACCCATTTATGACAACTTAATGCGATCATTAACTCATTATTTTGGACGGCCCAATCAAATTCAAGCATTTGGGAGTTACAAATCCAAGCAATCATGGCATTTAACCCATGAAACTCCCATCATCATGAAGCTTAAAGGGAATTAAATGCCCACTACCTTCATCGGCCAATCACAAGCCATGAAAAAGGAGTTACAAAATCAACTTGTAACTCCTCATCAATTCTCTCATCATGGCTATTAATGCCCATAATCACCTCATTGCTCCCAAAAGCCTATAAAAGGAGGTGGGTTCCAAGAAGAATGCAGGAATGAATCCCAAGTGCAATCCCAAGCTCTGAAAATCCAGAAAATTCAAGAGAGAGACGAAGTCCTGCCACTTTGCTCCTAGAAGCACCACAAGGTGATCAGCATCCCTTGGAGGGCCACCCCCCCCAAGGTCTCCTCCTTCTCCAACATGGCCTAAACGCGGCTTTTCAGCCCGTTTACTTGGTTTTTTATTGGATACAGGACCTCCTCTTGGTCCTTGTCCTTTAAAAAACCGGGGTTAGGAGCCAAGCCGAAGAATCGAAGCATCAACCGTTCTCATTTTAAGGACGATGGCGAAGTCCATACATGACTTGCGACCGTCGATCTCAACGTGTCCCCACAATCTCATGAGAAGTTAGATCCATTTTCTTCGTTTTCTATTGTAGTTTGTATTTTGTAAAGAGACAAAAAGAAATCACAATTCTTGTCTTTCATATTTGATGAGTTTTCTAAAAATCGTTTTTGACGGCAAAATCGCCTTTTACGGCAAACAAACAAAACGCCTCCTACGGCATTCTAAAAAAAAAAAAAAAAACTCGTCTCTTTTCTTAATATTTATTGAATTTGGAAAGTTAGAAAAAATGATTGATTTCCTTTCTACTTGTGAAGGTGAATCTCTGGATTATCACCATTCCAAATTCCAAGTAGAAAGTAAATCTGGCATACCCGTACAAAAATGTTGATACCCGCGTTTTCCCTCTTCCGCTGAGACCCGGGTCAGCCCCCGGGGTGCGGAAGGAGAGGACGGGAATTCCGAGGGTCCATCAAGTTGGCATACCCGGTGGGACACGTTGACTTGAGAACGTGATGCTTTGATCCCTTGGCTCCTTTCTAGTTGGTGGCCTATGTTGCATTTTGCATCTAAAAAAAAAAACATGAGATGGCATTTCAATTGTTCTTTCTCACTTCAAAAAAAAAAAAAACAAACTTGATCTCTTTTTCTTAAAAACTCAACTTTGAGAAATTTTGATCCTTCCCTCTTCGAACTTAATAGCTCACAGAAATGTTCGCAACTATCGTTCATATCGGGGATTGGGCCATCTTTTCTCTTTGATGAGTACAATTGGGATTTCAAGAAAAAAAACACCTTCATTTCAAATTCTTTCAAAAAAAAAAATGATCTCTTTTTCTCAAAATTCAACTTTGAGAAATTTTTATCCTTTCCTCTTCGAACTTGATAGCTCACAGAAATGTTTGCAGCTATCGTTCATATCGGGGATTGGGCCATCTTTTCTCTTTGATGAGTCCAATTGAGATTTCAAAAAAAAATTATGATTTCAAAAAAAAAAAATCAGTTTTCTCTCTTTTGAATTCAAATTTGAGAAACTTTGGTTTTTCCTTTTCGGATTTAGCGCTCGCAGAAATGTTGAGCCTTTGTTCGGATTGGAACACCATTCGCTCTCTTTGATGAGTTCATAGAAATCTTTCAAAAAAGATTTCAAAAAAAGAAAAAAAACACTAAGGTTCCACCAATTGTGATCTTTGACCAAAGTGGATTTAAGAAAGGCCTTGTCCAGAGTGTGGAGACAGCTAGACTGTTCGAGGCAAGGGTCCTTCAAACGGGTTCATTAAGTAATCCTACCCTTACCTGGGGGCTGATCTATCTACTAAGGTTTCATAAGATCGAATTGGAAACCTATCTTCAAAAAAAAAAGAAACCTTTCAAAAAAAATCTTCAAAAAATAAAAAAACTTTCAAAATCTTCAAAAAAAAAAAAATCTTTTGAGTTCAAAATTGAGAAATCTTGGTTCCTTCCCTTTCGGATTTAGCGCTCGCAGAAATGTTGAACCTTGTTTGGAATGGAACACGATTTGCTCTCTTTGATGGATTCAATCTTGACCGTTCAAAAAAAAAAAAAAACTTCCGTCATTATTGGATTCACATCCGAGAAATCTTGGTTCCTTCCTTTTCGGATTTAGTGCTCGCAGAAATGTTGAGCCTTTGTCCGGACTGGAACACCATTTGCTCTCCTTTATGAATCCAAATTTGACCTTTCAAAAAAATCCCATCTCCTGTCCTTTCCAAGGATGCGATTTGCAACATTTGTGCTTAGCAGTGCTAGTACGCCCTTTCGGGTCTACTGTATTCGCGACCGACACATTTGTATCTCCAACCTTATATCATTTTACCTCGAGTGAGCCTTGCTTCTCGGTAATTTGAATTAAGGTCTATAATTGCTTCTAGCAGTCACTGGAACGCTCACTTTGAGCCTACCATACTCGCATTTTAGAACAATTGTATCTTCTATGGCTTTTTGCCTTCTTCATCTTCCTTGGGCAGGGCCATGTCCCCTCAAGTGATTTGAAAAGACAAAACCACAGTTGTTTTCCATTTACGATCACCATATTCTTGTGATTAATAATGGATTTGGTCTTGTTTCATAAGTTTTCCAAAACTAACAATGGCAGCTTCATTAACCATCACTTTCGATGAGAACAAGTACCATCTTATGCTTCAAGACAAGCAAAACAAGCATAAGCGCCCTGCCAGTTGCCGAAGCGTCATCTCCCTCGACAACTCTCCAAACACCGGGACAACTTCAACTCCCCGGACCATCGTCTTCGGGTCACTGGGACCATTCCCACTCCCTGCAGAAGAAACTGTACCTACCAAGAAGCAAAAAATCACCTCGCAACGTGTCACTAATATGGCACCAAGAAGCCTGAAGCCCGTGGCGCTCCCACGAAGCCTCAACCCACAAGAAACCAGGTTAACCCCAAAACCTGGTCCTCGAGATCTTCACCAAAGCAACGGAGGTCTCGAACATCTGCAAAGCCAGCATACCTGGCCCCTCTAAAGGAGAATCGGTTCTACCCTCTCTCTTACATGAAAAAGGAGAAACCTACCCTCCATCCAAAAAACAAAAAAATCAACATGAGCCGGCTGGCTCCTACAAGCCCAAAATAAAATCCTGCATCGTTAGGCCTACGCAAAAACATGCTGAAGCCTGCACTCCAGCAAGTCGACCATTCATCTCAACAGGGGCTGAACTCGCAAAATTCAAGTCTTCACTGCGACAGACAAAGGACCGCATCCAGATCCTGTCCTTGCCCAGCTTCAAAGAAGACAAACTCGGCTGCTGTACACGCGGGACTACATCCTTCATCGCCAGAGCCCAGCCAGAGCTGACTGAAGCTCAAATTGCTCGTCGTATCGTCGCCGTGCAGTATATCGACAAAAAGAGACTTGAGATACAAAAAACGCTGCGTTCTACTCTCCATGTCTCAAACAAATGGGTCGAAAAAGAAAGACCCGACCAATTAGTTGCTGTCCATATGGTTGGCAAAACCAGAAAATGCCAGAAGTCAGCAACCAAAATCAGTATTAGGCGTCCAGTGACTCGCTGCGTCTCTCGGACTCGAACACATCCGGAAGAATCCTCCACTCCTCTAAGCCAAGGACACCAGAGTAACCACTCCTCAAATTCTTCATCCAGAAGAATGAGCCCCAGCTCAGTCACCAGGACGATTTCTTCATTCGAATCCCGAGGGATGAAAGTCTTGGTTATAAGTTCTGAGCCGCCACCATGATGGAACGCGCTCCGAGGCGCCGTGGGGCGGCTACCGGGGTCGGCGGAACGTGGGAGTCCGTCGGGTCCGGCCCTTTCTCGCCCTGGCGGGCCCTGAAGCGTGCATCAACATTTCTTTGTGTGGGTGTGCCAGATTTTCTATTTTACTTGGAATTGCAAGTGGTAATCCGGAGATCAACCTTCGCAAGTAAAAAGGAAATCAACTTCTTTCAAGTTTTCCATTGCACAAATATTTAAAAAAAGAGACATTTTCTTGGTTTGCCGTGAAAGGCGATTTTGTTTGGCATTTATAGCCGATTTTGGCGTTTATAGCCGATTTACAATTCTTATCAATAATGAAAGACAAGATTTGTGATTTTTGTCTCTTTTAGAAAAATACAAACTACAATGAAAAGCAAGAAAAGGAAGATCTAACTTTTCAGGAGATTGTGGGGGACTCGTTCAGATTGACGGTCGCAAGCCATGTATGGGCTTCGCCATCATCCATGCAGATGAGAACAGAAGATGCTCTTGATTCGCTTGGCTTGGCTATAACCTCAGGTTTTTAGAGGACAAAGACCAAGAGAAGGTCCTATGTCCAATAAAAAGCTAAGTAGACGGGCTGAAAAGCCACGTCTAAGCCATTGGAGGCAGCAGGAGAAGGCAAGGACCTTGGGGGGGGGTGCCCCCCAAGGGACTTTTGTCACCTTGTAGTGGTGGCCGGTGCAGAACTTCAGCAGAGTTTTTCTCTCTTTTTCTTTCTCTGGATACGAGCTCTGGATTCTTTCCGATCGATCGATCTCGATTTTCTGATCCCGATTTTCTGATCTCGATTTTCTGATCCCGATTTTCTGATCTTTTTTCTGATTTCAATTTCAATGGAATGCTCTCCTATTTATAGGCTTTTGGTAGCCATTTAGGAGGGTTTATGAGCCTTAATGACTTTAATGGGAGGAGTTACAAGATTTATTTCTTGATTTTGTAACTCCTTTTTCCTTGAATCTGATTGGCCGATGGAGATTAAGGGCTTTTAATCACCTTAATTACCATAATGGGAGGAGTTTCATGGTTTAAATGCCATGAATCAATTGACTTGTAACTCCCAAATGCTTGCTTCTGATTGGGCCGTCCAAAGAAATGAATTAATGACTATAATAAAGCTAGTCAATTAACCACATTAATTGGTCGCCGAGCAGTCGAAGAGTCGCGGGCCGTGCCGTGTCTTCTGGAATTCTTCTGGCGATGATCATCGATGGATCTACATGCTGATCGTCATCGGATGAACATGTAACTTCAGACATTGATAGCTAAGAGCGGGCCGGTGACATCTGTCTTGTCGATTTCACGATCGGTCGGACAGAAAGTGCACTTTCTTGGTCGACCGGTTGGCGATCTTGGAGCGATCAATGATGATTTTATGCTTTTGGAGGTTGACCCGTGATTTTGACGGATGTCGGAGGATATGAGTCAATTTCAAGCACTAAAAATCACATTTTCAGGAAACCACAGGGGCCAAAGTGCGCGAAACGCGAAAAAAAGACGGAAAAACGGGTCACCGGCGGAAAATTCGGTGACCCGGACCTCCATGGTCGCCGGCGACCATGGGCTATGGTCGCAGGGGCCTGCGACCATGGGCCATGGTCGCAGGGGTCTGCGACCCTGGGGGATTTTTCCCCTTCGGAGCCCGTTTTGCGGTCGTTTTGAGGTCTTTTTCGTCGCCGTTTTCTTCTGTATTTTTCTTGACATTTCTTCTCATTTATTGGCTTGATTTTCCTGTAGAAAACTTGATGAGAATCCTTGCATTTTTAGAGTGCAAAGTTTCCAATTTTCCGGGAAAGCCGAAGACTTTGTCGCGTAGAGCTGCTGATTTTCCGCCAGAAGCTGAAACTTGGTCAAACGATGTCGGAATGACCTGAAATTTGAGGTGAAGCCTCCTGAGCAATAAATAAGACCAACCATAGGCTTTTGTTTGAGTTTTGAAGCCGTTTGGGGTCCCGTCGATGCTTCACTTGATTTTGCTGCGGGGAAAATGCCGAGCTTTGATATGTGGCCAAACGATGTCCGATTGACCTGAAATTTGACGGGGAGCCTATTGGAGTCATTTTGAGACGTTCCATGGGCTCTGTTTTGGATGTCATGGTCCCGGGTTGCTCCGCCGCCGGTAGGCTTGATTTTCTCTCGGAGCATCGAAACCTGGTCAAACGTTGTCGGAATGACCTGAAATTCGACGTGCAGCCTTTTGGAAGCATGTTGAAGCCACTCATGCACTTGGTTTGATGAGCGAAGGCTTCGGTGGTTCCCGCCGCCGGGAGGCTTGATTTTGCTGCTCGAGCATTGATGGAGGGTCAAACGTTGTCGGTTTGACTTGAAATTTGGCATGGAGCCCTTTTGAGACATGCTGGAGTCATCTGTAGGCTTTGATCGAAGTTTTGACGTCTCCGATGATGTCGCCGCCGGGAGCTCCCGTTTAGCTGTCGGAGCAGTGAAGTTAGGCCAAATGTTGTCGAAATGGCCCGAAACTTCATGTGTACTCTTCTCTTGGCTATCTTGAAGGATCTTGCAGTTTTTGTTTGATTCTGACAAGATTTGAGTTTTTGGAGAAATTGCATTGCCTATTTATGGCAGGTTGCGACTTCATGCAGCTTTCTTGATGTTGAAGAGGCAAAGTGACATTTTTGGTGTCAACACACCACATCATGATGATGTAATTGTACGCATCCAGCAGTTGGAGTAAGGACAACAGAGAATTGAGGCTCTGATGGAAAACCTTATTCTCACTCTACAGCGTCCACCACCTAACAATGAAACCCCTCCGAATCATGAAGATGACGAGGGCAATGTAGAAAACAATGAGTCTCGTGCCCTTACCAGGAAGGACGTGGACGATATCCTCGCAAAAGCAAAAGAAGAGGATACATTGAAGGAACATGGGATCAAGCCACCCTACCCTCTATGGATGGACTCGGTTCCGTTCCCTGCAAAATTCAAACAACCTACTCTCCAGACATATACGGGGAAAGGTTCAGCCAGACAACATGTTATCCATTTCATGATCCTGACGGGAGCTATTGCGGATCAAGATGCCCTCAAGATTCGCCTCTTTGCATGTACCCTAAAAGGTACAGCCTTTGATTGGTACTCCACTCTGCCGGAGAACTCCATCCAGAACTGGGCAATGTTGGAGACACTTCATGACCCACTTCCAAGGTGAGGACCATCCTGTTACTATGGCTCAGCTCTGCAGCCTAAAACAGGGAGAGAATGAGTCAACATACGACTTCATTCACAAGTGGAAAGCAATGGCGTACAAATGCTCAAATGTACTGCCACAAGCGTCGCTAGTCGACATCTACCGTAATAATATGAGAGCAAGGATTCGCTCCATGATCATCGGCAACAAATCAAAGAACCTGGGAGAACTTCTCGAAGCTTCCATGGAAGCTGAAATGGTGATCAAAGACCTCAACAGTCAGAAATCATCAAAGAAAGAGCCGACTGCTGTTACAACCTCAAAACCAAAGAAAAAGGAGGTTCTCAATGTGCACACTAAGTCAGCTCCTCAGCAGCCAAAGAAAGCTGAAAACAAAACTACAGGTAAAAGGCCTGAACTCTCCGATGCCTTCAAAGAACGTGTAGAAAAGAAATATCCGTTCGATGAAGATGTTGAAGAAATCTTTGAGGCTCTCCTAGCAAATGGCAAACTCACTTTGCCGGAGCCCAAAAGACCGAGAGATGTTGGCAAAACCACTGATCGCTGATACTGTCCATACCATCAGATGATCTCACATCCACTCAATCAATGCTTCGTTGTCAGAGAGAAGATCAATGAGATGTGGAAAAACGGAGTCATAACTTTCGACAAAAACTACGGCTCCACTTCTGTCAATATGGTGTCATGTGAGCAAACTTCAAAATCACCTAAGAAGAAGATCACAACTTCATTCAAGGTGATTAAAATGGCTCAAGCATCCCAAGAGTTGGTTCCCTATCCAACACCAGATGGACAACCTATATGGGTGCATCCCGATCTCTTAGAAGATGAAAATTGGGAGATCGTCAAAACAAAGCCGACCGCTCAGCAGCGAAGGCAAGCCAAGAGACAACTCCGCAAGCTCAAACAGCAGCAGAAGTCTCAACCAAAACAAGAAGTCCTTGAAAAGGCACAAACCTCTTCCACTGCTTCACTAGGGGTGACGGAAGAATCCCTTCCCAAAACTTCAAAGGCAGTAAGAAAATTCATCCTTGATGATTTCATGCCACCTCTATACAAAAATGAAACTGCGCACGGGGCATCATACTCCTGCAACTCGGTAGTTGGATTCTCCGTGGATGTTATGAGTCTAGTGACACTACCAGTGATATCGATGAGTGGGAAGAATCCCTTGAAACAGGAGAATACCTCTCCAACGAGAAATGGATTCCCGAATCTCATCTTATGCCAGTAATCTGGTGTAACCCATTGCAGCCACAAGGATCCTGGTCCGATGATGAAGAAGACTAGGACGCTATTCAAGAAAATGTTGTTGAACCCTCACCATCAAATGCTCCCGTGGAACCCAACATTGGTGAACCACAAGGAGCAGATGACGAAGAAGATTTGGCTTCCATGCCTGATCTTAAAGAATATGCAAGAATCTTGCAACATCTTGCCATAGAGCAGGAGCAGGATCGTATCAACAATCTTCGTCATGATCCAGAACCAGAAGTCCCTAAAAATCAACAGGAACTTTCTCCCTCAACCCCTGAAAATGGAGAAAACAGTTGGATTGATGATCCTCTTACATCTGAGGATCAGTACGATTCCCAACAGTCTACACTGGGGGCATCTCCTGTCTAGATAACCTGTAATGCGATAGCTCAGGATGACAGTGCCTCTGAAGCTTCCGAAGACACGTACTCCCCAACCGGTAGTGCATCTTCCGGAGCTACATCCTCTCAGGTGACTTCCACTGAGATATCATCCTCTCAGCCCTCGTCTCCTGAAGCTGTGACATCGGAGCTCAAGCCTCTCCCGGTTGATCATACTCCCGCCAATGAAATTTTCTTCAATGAAAACCTAGTTGATTGGTCCTAGATACCCGATCTCACAGACGATGTCTGGACTAATACAAAAAGATTGTCAGATGTTGTTCAGGACTTGTTCCCTGAAATTGCTCCGTGCAACACAATCACTGAAGACGCCAATGCTATTAAAGAAACGTCTTCAGCAAATGACAATGATCAACCCCTTGATCCTGAGAGTGATCTTCCAAAAGAAGATCTTTCTCTAGAGGCTCTTAAAGTTGGTAGAGGTACCCGTTCTGGCCGAGACTACCACAAAAATTACAATCAACCCTCTTCTTCTTATGTAAATCCTTCGGGAAAGCAAGTTGTAAGCTCCCCAAGTGGCAATAATAATGAAAATGCAGGCCCGAAGGAGGCTTTCAAGTACGACTTGATCGAGCACTTCAAACACATACCTGCGCGTCTGCACATCCTCGACTTATTACGAATGTCTCCATAAACTCGTGATAGTCTCATTTCAGAATTACAAAGGATGAATGCGGATGTCGACAAGCACGCCCCACAAGTCCTACAAATTGAAATGGACTACAGGGTCAAAAAATCAAATACTCCCCCAAAGGGAGAAAAGAAGAAAACAGAAGGATCAAGCAATGAATGCCTCTCTATACAAAAGGCAGCAAGTGCAACAATTGCCTTCGACAAGGATGACCTCCTGCTAGGCGAGAAAAAGCACAACCGACCCTTGTACTTTACGGGGTACATCAAAGAAATGCCAGTACACAGAGTTCAGATCAATCCAGGTTCTGCACTCAACCTCATTTCTACTTCGCCACTCGAAGAGCTAGGCATCCCACCTAGCAAGTTGAGCCACACATCTGTATCCATCTTCGGATATGACGGCAGTACTCAAAGGCCAATCGGCAAAATCAGGTTCAAATTCCAAATCGTTGACCTTATTTCTGAAGTCACTGTATATGCAATAAGGACCCCTTCATGTTACAATATACTCCTTGGACGCCCCTGGATACATGACAACGGTGTCGTTCCTTCCACTCTACATCAGTGCATCAAGTTCGTTGGCAACGATGGCTTGATACATCGAGTGTTTGCAGACAAAAAGCCCTTCAAAGGCAAGGATGTCCATCTTGCAGATGCTATGATGTATAAAGATATAAAAGAAGAACAGGAGGAAAAAATAATTCACTTTGCCGACAATCTCTAAAAAGATAAAGGCAAGGCTCCTCAACAAACACCGGAGGTAAACAAACCTCCATCAAACTCGAAGTAAGCAGTCAAGCTCCCTTCGTCGTCTCCTTCAAATCTCCAAAGCCTTTGGTAATCACTACCAAAGCAAACAAGACAAAACAAAAGACTGGGGGCAAGTTCACTGTCTCCTTTGTGTCTATTATGCATGACACAGACTCAGAGTCAGAGTCAGAAGATGACACAGCATCAAGCCAAGCTGATACTCAGTAATATCAGCCCGCTCTCACTCCATTGGAGAAAGTTGCTGACATAGAAGACCCTACATCGGCTTCCTTTGTTATTCCGGCAACTTCGCCAAAAGAAAAAGTAATCTTCTTCCAAAGATCAGGAGCATCTCCACTAAACTCTCTGCTTGAACCTTTCCAAAATAAAGGTATGCCTCAGTTACCCCTGTATAGTCCGATGACATAAGCTATCATGAAGAAAATGGGCTACGACGCTCAAAATCAGACTGGTTTAGGAGGTGGCCGTAGTATTCTCACACCATTGGAACCCACCCTGACCAAAAGTCAACTAGAAGATTGGAAAATCCACCTTCATAAAGGCAAGTCTTCATATGGGTTGGGATATGATCCTACCGCTCCTATGAGACAGTTGACACCATGGCTGCAAAGTCGCTTTACCAACCAAGCCTCAACATCTCATGAAGACATTGATATCCCTGGATATCTCTTTAAGGAGTCCCTCATCAAGAATCTAGAAAGTTCTTCCAATTGGTATAATTTCTCTAATAATAAAGAGGAATTGCCCAATGACACAGGCGGGCGGTTTTCTGACCCAGAAGAACCATCATCTCCAAAAGAAGTATCCTACTTCAACCTAGATCCAGCAAATGATTGGGACCATCTCATTGCAAGTCTTGAGAATGATACTAATCAAGAAGATCCATTGACAGAAAACAGAGCCTCCCTCTAAAAATGCCTCTGGCACTCCAGAAGGTCTTGTTGAGTTGGAAGCCTCTGAAAATATTGTGGAGGAACCACCTTCAAACCTTCCGACAGAAGACCCTGTTCAAAAGATAAACTTGGGAACACCTGATAACCCACGTCCTGTATTCATAAGCACGAATATAAAGGATGATGAGTTACCCGAGTATATCTCTTTTCTTCGTGAGTTCGTTGATTGCTTTACATGGTCTTATGCTGAAATGCCTGGCTTAGATCCCAAAGTAGCAGTCCACAAGCTCAACTTGCAAAAAGAAATCAAGCCTGTCAAACAAGGCCAAAGAATATTCCGTCCCGACGTGATGGACAAAATTGAACAAGAAGTTCAGAAACTCAAAAACGTTGGCTTCATTCGCGAAGAACAACATTCTGAATGGTTAGCCAACATCGTCTCTGTGACAAAGAAAAATGGGCAGATAAGGGTCTGTATCGACTACAGAGACCTGAATAATGCATGCCCTAAAGATGAATTCCCGCTCCCCATACCAGAGGTGATGATTGAAAACACCTATGGGTTCGAGCGAACGAAATTCATGGATGGATTCTCTGGCTACAATCAGATAAAGATGCATCCTGAAGATGAAAGGCATACGTCATTTCGGACTCCATTTGGCTTGTATTGCTACACTGCCCTGCCATTTGGTCTGAAAAATGCAGGTGCAACATATCAGAGGGCTATGGTGAAAATATTCCAAGATCTACAGCACAAGACGGTCGAATACTATGTTGACGACCTCGCCATCAAAAGCAGAAGAAAGGAAGATCATCTCAACGATCTCCGAGAAGTCTTCCTCCGACTTCGCCAACACAAGTTGTGGATGAATCCACTAAAGTGCTTCTTCGGTGTCTCATCGGGTAAGTTTCTCGGATTCATAGTACGGAAAGCTGGAATAGAACTTGACCCCACCAAAGTCAAGGTTATCCTGGAAATGCCATCTCCAAGAACCCTAAGAGAATTAAAAGGGCTTCAAGGAAGGTTGGCATACATTCGACGGTTCATCTCCAATCTGTCAGGGAACTGTCGTCCATTCTCTCGCTTAATGAAGAAAGGCGTAGACTTTGTCTGGGATGCTGAATGTGAAAATGCATTTCAAGACATCAAAGCATACCTCACCAAATCTCCACTGCTGGCTGCCCCCACAACTGGAAAACAATTCATCTTGTACACAAGGGCTCTCGACCAATCTTTGGGTGCTATGCTCACACAAGAAAACGACGACGGAAAAGAAGCTGCTCTATATTACCTTAGCCGCATGTTGGTAGGTGCAGAGCATCACTACTCCCCGGTCAAAAAAGAATGTCTTGCAGTAATGTTTGCCGTACAAAAGCTACGTCACTACCTGCTGTCCAATATAGTTTACTTGATTTCGAGGATCAACCTCCTAAAGGTCCTTGTCACAAAAGCAAGTTCTCTCAATGTCCGACTGGAAAAATGGTCCATCCTTTTATCACAGTTTGATATTAGGTATGTACCACAAAAAGCAATCAAAGGCTAAGCTCTAGCAGACTTCCTCGCAGAGCACCCATTGCCTAAAGATTCTCCACTCAGGGATGATCTCCCAGACGAATTTGTCTATAATGTGGAAACTTCCTTATCAAATGCTTCCATGGACATGTACTTTGATGGTGCAACCAGGACGAATGAAAAAGGAAAGCAAATATCGGGAATTGGCATCTTCTTTATTAGCCCTGACAAATACATGATTCCACACGCCTTCTCGCTACTGGAACCATGTTAAAACAACACAGCTAAGTACCAAGCCCTGATTGTGGGATTGGAACTCTCCCTCAAATCCGGCATCACCATGCTGGAAGCTTTTGGAGACTCTCAACTAATCGTCAACCAGATGAATCAGACATTTGAAGTCAGGAAGCCTGATTTGCTCCTACTACAATAAGGCGCAGTCGCTTCGACAAAAATTGAACATCTGTCACATCACCCACATCCTCAGAGGTGAAAACATCCATGTAGATGCCCTGGCTGGACTCGCCGCATCCATGGCAATCCAAGAAGGGGAAAACATGCAAGTCACAGTGTGTCAAAGAAGGATTCTCCCTCCTCTTAACACACACCAAGCAGTTGTTGAATGCCACCAAGTGGTTGGAAGTCCGATGTCCATCCTCAAACCTCCGATCGGCGACTGGAGAGATCCGTTCATTGATTACATCATGTTCGGAGTCCTACCTGAAGATCCAAAAGAGCGGGTAAGCATTCAAAGACGAGCCCCGAACTTTCACTTGGATATACCTTCAAAAGCACTTTACAGAAAATCCTTCAATGGAGTATTCCTACGCTGCTTGTCACAACAAGAGGCTGAAGAAACTCTCAAAGAAGTATATGCTGGTCTTTATGGAGCCCATCAGGCTGGTCCTAAGCTCTACAACCAGATAAAAAGGCTAGGTTATTATTGGCCTACCATGGTAGCTGATGCAATGCAATTTGCCAAGCGCTGCCAAAAAATGCCACATTCACGGAGATTATGTCCACATGCCTCCAGAATGGCTACATCCAACAGCAATCTCATGGCCTTTTGAAGCCTGGGGTATGGACATCGTAGGTCCTATTTCTCCCCCATCAAGCAAAGGTCATCGCTTCATCTTCGCCGCTACGGATTATTTCTCCAAGTGGTCAGAAGCATTTGCACTCAGCAAAATGAAGACCTCATCAGTCCTTCAGTTCTTGCGCACCAACGTTATTTGTCGCTTCGGCATACCTAAAAGATTCGTCCATGATAACGGACCACAACTCCGGGATCACAGATTCTACAGGTTTTGCGACAAGTACAAAATCCAAAGTTGACCATCGACTCCCTATAATCCAGCAGCGAACGGACTAGCAGAAGCCTTTAACAAGACACTCTGCAAAATTCTCAAGAAAATAGTCTCTAGTCACAAAAGAGACTGGGGTGACAAACTACCAGAAGCCTTGTGGGCCTATCGAACCACCGTTCGAGGACCAACCCATCACACACTATTCTCTTTGGTCTATGGATGCGAAGCTGTTGTCCCTTTGGAAGTACAAATTCCTTCCTTAAGGGTATCTCTGCAAAATGACATGACGCAAGAAAGCAATGTCAAATTGAGACTCCAAGAGCTGGATAATCTCGATGAAAGACGACTCGAAGCTCTACAAAGCATTGAGTTGTACCAAGCACGCATGGCAGGATCTTTCGACAAAAAGGTCAGGCAACGCGCCTACAAAAAGGGTGACTTGGTTCTTGCAGTAAAAAGACCCGTAGTCTTTGCCCACAAATCCAAAGGCAAATTCGAACCAAAATGGGAGGGACCCTTCGTCATCAACAAAGTCTTCTCCAACGGTGCATACGCTCTTCTAAACATGGAAGGAGACAGATGTATGCTCCCCATCAACGGCAAGTTCTTGAAGCGGTACTACCCTTGAAGACTTCCTCAAACGGGTCAGAGCAATACCTACACGGCTAAAGCATATTTCCAAGGTACTTGCTCGTCAAACCCACTCCTTTTGAAATTTTCATCTTTATGTTGAAGTTTCAAAAAAAAAAAAAAAAAACTTTCAAAACAATGCTTACTTTCATCGTTTCATTGTTCAAAAGAAAAATCAAATAAAAAATCCAAGTTTAGGAGCCTCTTCCCAAACTTAACCAAAATTTTCGATCCTTGAACCCAATATTCATGGTTTGAAACAAAAACCAGGACTCGGGAATTTTCACCCTAGTCTACCTTGGCTTTTACAACCGAAATGGTTTTAAGCCAAAATTTATGACCCTCATGTCTCGGAACAAAAAATGGTTTTTTAGAAACCGCGGGGAAGCAACACTTAGTCGATACGCACAAAACCCAAAAAAAAAAAAAAAACCGGAAGGATGCGAACCCCATTCGATACTTTCAAAAACCTAAAAAAAACTGGGAGGATGCGAACGCCATTCGATACTTCCAAAACCCAAAAATTGCAAGGAAGCGAACCCCATTCGATACTTGCCAAATTTCAAAAATCGTGGAGAAGCAACATACCAGTTGATATCCACAGCCCAAATTTCAAAAATCGTGGAGAAGGAACATACCAGTTGCTATCCACAACCCAAATTTCAAATGGTTCGAGAAAACCTCAAATTTAAAAAAAATCGCTGGGAAACGACACCAAGTCAGTACCCGCGAAACCAAAAGTTTTGGGAAAAGCAGGGAAGCGACGCTTAGTCGATATTTGTACCCCAATTCGTGAGGAAGCGACATTCCATCGATACTCGCAAAACCTAGCCCGCGAGAAAGTGACATTCCATCAATACTCGCAAAATCGAATGAGCAAGGAAGCAACATTCCATCGATACTTGCAAGACCATTCAGCGGAGAGGCGACATTTAGTCGATACTGGCATTTTGAAAACCAAAATTCGGCTATAAACGCCAAAATCTTGCTATAAACGCCAAAATCCGGCTATAAACGCCAAAATCGGCTTTCATGCAAACAAAACAAAACTTAGTTTTCAAAAAACTCGGCTATAAACGCCAAAATCGACTTTCACGCCAATAAAACAAAACTTGGTTTTCAAAAAACTTGACTATAAACGCCAAAACTAGGCTATAAACGCCAAAATCCGGCTATAAACGCCAAATCCGGCTATGAACGCCAAAAATTGGCTATAAACGCCAAAATCGGCTTTCATGCCATACAAAAACTTTGGCTCTCACGTCACAAACAAAACAAAATTCGGCTCCTATGCCATTCCAAAAAATCGGCTTTCACGCCATTAAAAAAAAAAAAAACTTTGGCTCTAATGCCATCTCAAAACTTTTGGCTCCCATGCCACAAACAAAATTGGGCTACCATGCCACAAAATGAAATTCGGCTTCTATGCCATTCCAAAATTCGGCTTTGACGCCATCCAAAAAGCTTTGGCTCTTATGCCACAAACAAAAAAACCTTGGCTCTCATGCCACAAACAAAATTTTGGCTCTCATGCCACAAACAAAATTTGGCTTCCATGCCACAAAACAAATTTCGGCTTCTATGCCATTCCAAAATTCGGCTTTCATGCCATCTCAAAAATTTTGGCTCTAATGCCATTTCAAAATTTTTGGCTCTCATGCCGCGAAACAAATTTTGGCTCTTAAGCCACAAAATTTGGCTTCCATGCCGTTCTAAAATTTGATTCTCAAATCATAAAAAAAAAAAAACCAGGCTTTTCGCCACAAAATTGGCTTTCATGCCCAAAATAATCATTTGACAAAAGATTTTCACAAAATGCAACCTTTTGATCAAAATCAAAACAAACATTCTCATCGGCTTTTACTCAAATATGTTTTCATCAAAAAAAATGATTTAAGTGAAAAGAAGGGGATATAAAAATATAGTACCAAAATTGTTTATACATGGAGGTACCAAAAAAGGAAGAAAAAAAGAGTTTGTTACAACTCGGGAGCTCAATCCTACATGGTCTTCAACCAAAGGTTCAACTCCTCAAGCAGACCCTTGGCCTTAACTTCCAAAGTTTTTAGGCCACGCTCCTTCAAAATGTCCCCATAAAACGACTACAAAGCTCTACAAAATGTTTCGATGAAAGACGACTCGAAGCTCTACAAAGCATTGAGTTGTACCAAGCACGCATGGCAGGATCTTTCGACAAAAAGGTCAGGCAACGCGCCTACAAAAAGGGTGACTTGGTTCTTGCAGTAAAAAGACCCGTAGTCTTTGCCCACAAATCCAAAGGCAAATTCGAACCAAAATGGGAGGGACCCTTCGTCATCAACAAAGTCTTCTCCAACGGTGCATACGCTCTTCTAAACATGGAAGGAGACAGATGTATGCTCCCCATCAACGGCAAGTTCTTGAAGCGGTACTACCCTTGAAGACTTCCTCAAACGGGTCAGAGCAATACCTACACGGCTAAAGCATATTTCCAAGGTACTTGCTCGTCAAACCCACTCCTTTTGAAATTTTCATCTTTATGTTGAAGTTTCAAAAAAAAAAAAAAAAAAACTTTCAAAACAATGCTTACTTTCATCGTTTCATTGTTCAAAAGAAAAATCAAATAAAAAATCCAAGTTTAGGAGCCTCTTCCCAAACTTAACCAAAATTTTCGATCCTTGAACCCAATATTCATGGTTTGAAACAAAAACCAGGACTCGGGAATTTTCACCCTAGTCTACCTTGGCTTTTACAACCGAAATGGTTTTAAGCCAAAATTTATGACCCTCATGTCTCGGAACAAAAAATGGTTTTTTAGAAACCGCGGGGAAGCAACACTTAGTCGATACGCACAAAACCCAAAAAAAAAAAAAAAACCGGAAGGATGCGAACCCCATTCGATACTTTCAAAAACCCAAAAAAAACTGGGAGGATGCGAACGCCATTCGATACTTCCAAAACCCAAAAATCGCAAGGAAGCGAACCCCATTCGATACTTGCCAAAATTCAAAAATCGTGGAGAAGCAACATACCAGTTGATATCCACAGCCCAAATTTCAAAAATCGTGGAGAAGGAACATACCAGTTGCTATCCACAACCCAAATTTCAAATGGTTCGAGAAAACCTCAAATTTAAAAAAAATCGCTGGGAAACGACACCAAGTCAGTACCCGCGAAACCAAAAGTTTTGGGAAAAGCAGGGAAGCGACGCTTAGTCGATATTTGTACCCCAATTCGCGAGGAAGCGACATTCCATCGATACTCGCAAAACCTAGCCCGCGAGAAAGTGACATTCCATCAATACTCGCAAAATCGAATGAGCAAGGAAGCAACATTCCATCGATACTTGCAAGACCATTCAGCGGAGAGGCGACATTTAGTCGATACTGGCATTTTGAAAACCAAAATTCGGCTATAAACGCCAAAATCTTGCTATAAACGCCAAAATCGGCTTTCATGCAAACAAAACAAAACTTAGTTTTCAAAAAACTCGGCTATAAACGCCAAAATCGACTTTCACGCCAATAAAACAAAACTTGGTTTTCAAAAAACTTGACTATAAACGCCAAAACTAGGCTATAAACGCCAAAATCCGGCTATAAACGCCAAATCCGGCTATGAACGCCAAAATCGGCTTTCATGCCATACAAAAACTTTGGCTCTCACGTCACAAAGAAAACAAAATTCGGCTCCTATGCCATTCCAAAAAATCGGCTTTCACGCCATTCAAAAAAAAAAAAAAAACTTTTGCTCTAATGCCATCTCAAAACTTTTGGCTCCCATGCCACAAACAAAATTGGGCTACCATGCCACAAAATGAAATTCGGCTTCTATGCCATTCCAAAATTCGGCTTTGACGCCATCCAAAAAGCTTTGGCTCTTATGCCACAAACAAAAAAACCTTGGCTCTCATGCCACAAACAAAATTTTGGCTCTCATGCCACAAACAAAATTTGGCTTCCATGCCACAAAACAAATTTTGGCTTCTATGCCATTCCAAAATTCGGCTTTCATGCCATCTCAAAAATTTTGGCTCTAATGCCATTTCAAAATTTTTGGCTCTCATGCCGCGAAACAAATTTTGGCTCTTAAGCCACAAAATTTGGCTTCCATGCCGTTCTAAAATTTGATTCTCAAATCATAAAAAAAAAAAAAAAACCAGGCTTTTCGCCACAAAATTGGCTTTCATGCCCAAAACAATCATTTGACAAAAGATTTTCACAAAATGACAACCTTTTGATCAAAATCAAAACAAACATTCTCATCGGCTTTTACTCAAATGTGTTTTCATCAAAAAAATGATTTAAGTGAAAAGAAGGGGATACAAAAATATAGTACCAAAATTGTTTATATATGGAGGTACCAAAAAAGGAAGAAAAAAAGAGTTTGTTACAACTCGGGAGCTCAATCCTACATGGTCTTCAACCAAAGGTTCAACTCCTCAAGCAGACCCTTCGCCTTAACTTCCAAAGTTTTTAGGCCACGCTCCTTCAAAATGTCCCTATAAAACGCGGCCGAATGCCGTGACCCATCTGCAGCACGAGGAAGTTCTTCCCAGAGGACCTGCCACTGCTCATGCTCCTGAGTCTTCCTCCGGACATTACCTTCAGCTTCCTCAACCTGGCGAATGAGAGTCCCCTCTTTCTCCCAAGCCTGCTGAATGGCAGTACTGGAAGATCTAGCAGACCGACGAGGTGCGTCATTAACAGGACCTTACCCTTGTTCGTTCGAGAAGAGCTACCTGCAAAAAATGGAAGAGAAAAGATCAATCAACATCAAAATGACAGAATTCTGCTATAAAAACTCTAGCAAAATTTTGACTTGGTTCCGGGGCAATTCCGACGAAAAGGAAAGTACTCCGAAAAAGACAGGAAGCCTGAAGATGAGCTCAACATCGCTGCGAGCTCATAGTCAGTGGAGAATTCCCAAAGAAGGCTTGAACTCAACATCGCTGCGAGAACAAGCCAATCTCATCAAACTTCCGTAAAATCTGGAAAAGAGCTCAACATTGCTGCGAGCTTCAAAATCCATAAAATTGCAAACTTCCTCAAAATCTAGCAAGACCGAGAAAGAGCTCAACATCGCTGCGAGCTCAAAATCCCAATACTTGCAAAAGATTTTCAGGTATGCATCATCATACTTCCAAATCCATTTACAAAATCATGCATAAAAAAAATATCATCATGCATTAGATGCTAGGAAAACCTTGACCAAAGTTTGACCAATTCCAACCCAATTTGGTCAAAACCAATCAAACTTTGTCCAAGTCAAAAATCATGTTGGCTTGACCTAAAGACTCTAGCCTTCTATCTTGATGCACCAAACAAAAAACAAAATGCATACATATTGAAATTGCATAACCTCATTATCATAGTGAGCAAACAAGGAAAAAGAAAAAGAAAGAGAGAAAAAAAATCTCAACAAAAAAAAAAAAAAAAATTGGCCCACAGGCCGTGGCCCACTGCCACTGGCAGTACGAACAGGTCCGAGAAGAAAAACAAAAAAAAGAAAGAAGAAGAGAAGAGAAAAACGCTGAAAAAAAAAAATAAGAATCAGCGTGGAAAAAAAAAACAAAAAGAAAAAAAAAAGTTCACGGAAAAAAAAAAAGAAAAGAGAGAAAACCGTGAAAAGAAAAAAAAAAGAAAAAAATGAAAAAGCTACTTCTACAATGGAAATTCTTGATGAGAAAGAAAACTTACTTGAAGCCATTGATGGAGAAGAAGAAGAAAAGCTTGGAGATCCTTGAAGAAAAGAAAGCACTTCTTATCTTAGAGAGCACTCTTGAAGAATCCTTGCAAACAAAGAAAGCAATGGAGCAAAAGAACCAACCCTATTGCTTTTATAGAAGAGAGCAACCCAAAAGGGGAAACAAGGAGAAAGAAAGGAGTAAGTACTAAAATAGTTAATTTCCCAAAAAGAAAGATATTTTGAGAAAACCTTTCCACAAAAGGAGGAAATTTGAGAAATTCCCTCCAAGTAAGGATATTTTGAGATATTCTCTATAGAAAAAGAGATATTTTTAGATATTCTCTACAAAAATGACACCATATGAGATCTAGGCCATCTCCAAAGCCTAAGGTCCCATGGGTTAGCCCATATGAGCCAGGTTTGACCACCTAGGCACTAAAAGTGGCTTTTAGTCAAAATATTCCTCTTACCAATAGCAAAAAAAAAAGAAGGAAGAAAAAGAGCAAAAAAGTCCCATGCCTCTTTTGAGTTGATGGGACCATTAAAAAAAAAAGAAAAGAAAGCCTCATGAGTTTCCAAAAATCAAACCATCCAATCTCATGAACCAAATTAAGCCAAAATCTTGAAATTGACATTTCACAAAACCAAAATTCCGGTCCCCTAGCTCGCCACATACAGCTTGTTAAGTCACAAGACCAAAACCAAAATCCAATCCAGCCCAAAACCAAAACCAAAAAACCAAATCTGACCCCCCAACTAGCCACATACAGCTTGTTGGGTCACAATGTCAAAATCAAAATCAAACCCCGACCCCCTAACCTGCCACATACAGCTTGTTAGGTCACAAGGTCAAAAACCAAAATCCAAAACCCAAAATCCAAACACCCCATGTCATTTTCAAAACTTTGCCTTGAGGTGGTGTGCGATCCCTCTCACTACCATAAAATTCCCCCAGAAACTCAAAAGGCTATTCAAAAAAAAAAAAAAAAAAAACAAAAAAAAGGAAAAAAAAAAAAGAAAGCACAAGACTCTTGGTCAAGCCGGAATCTCTCCTCCAAGTTTCTTATTGAGGCACACCGACTCCAAAAAAGCTACTCGTCGCTGTACCTCGAGGGGGCATTTGTTGACACCAAAAAAAGTCATTATGTTTCCTCAACATCAAGAAGCCTCGTGAAGCTGTATCCTGCTACAAAACAGGGAAAGCTACTTCAAGCATCAGATCTTGTCAGAATCAGACAAAAACTGCAAGATCCTTCAAGGCAACCAAAAGAGGGGTACACCTGAGGTTTCGGGCCATTCTGACATCGTTTGGCCTAACTTCACTGCTCCGACAGCTAAACAAGTGCTCCCGGCGGCGACATCATTGAAGACACTAAAACTTCAATCAAAGCCTACGGATGACTCCAGAATGTCTCCAAAGGGCTCCATGCCAAATTTCAACTCAAACCGACAACGTTTGACTCTCCATCAACGCTCGAGCAGCAAAATCAAGCCTCCCAGCTGCGGGAACCACCGAAGCCATCACTCATCATACCAAGTACATGAGTGGCTTCAACATTCTTCCAAAAGATTGCACGTCAAATTTCAGGTCATTCTAACAACGTTTGACCAGGTTTCGATGCTCCGAAAGAAAATCAAGCCTACCAGCGGCGGAGCAACCCGGGACCATGACATCCAAAACGGAGCTCATGGTTCGTCTCAAAATGACTCCAATAGGCTTCCCGTCAAATTTCAGGTCAATCAGACATCGTTTGACCAAATATCAAAGCTCGGCATTTTCCCCGCAGCAAAATCAAGTCAAGCAACAATGGGACCCCAAATGGCTTCAAAACTCAAATAAAAGCCCATGGTTGGTCCTATCCACTACTCAAGAAGCTTCACCTCAATTTTCAGGTCATTCCGACATCGTTTGACCTAGTTTCGACTCTTGACGGAAAATCGGCTACAAAGTCTTCGGCTTTCCCGAAAAAATGGGAAACTTTGTGTTTCGGTTTTGCGCGGGTTCTCATCAAGTTTTCTCCAAGAAAATGAAGTCAATAATTGAGGAAAAATGTCAAGAAAAATACAGAAGAAAGAATGAACAAAAAAGACGGAAAATCGGCCGAAAACGAATCTCGGCGACCAAAGGGCAAAACCCTAAGGTCACCGGAGACCCTGCAAATCCGGGTCGCTGGATTTTGCACCAAATGCCCTGTTTGTCAATCTTTTTCGCATTTCGAGCATTCCTGCTCTGTGAGTTTCTGAAAATCCAATGTTTGATGCTTAAAAACGACTGATCTTCACCAACATCTCGGATCCGCCCTCAAAAGCATGAAATCATCACCGATCGCACCAAGATCGCTAACCGGCTGACCAAGAAAGTATACTTTCTGTCCGGCCGATCGTGAAATCGACAAGACAGATGTCACCGGCCCACCAACATCAATCAATGTCTGAAATTGCATTGCAATCCGACATCAAACAATGTGTGGATCCACCTGTGATGATCACAAGAAGAATCTCAAAAGACGTGGCGCGGCCCGCGACTCTTCACATGCCTTGGCGACCACTTAATGATGTTAATTGACCCGTTTATGACAACTTAATGCGATCATTAACTCATTATTTTGGACGGCCCAATCAAATTCAAGCATTTGGGAGTTACAAATCCAAGCAATCATGGCATTTAACCCATGAAACTCCCATCATCATGAAGCTTAAAGGGAATTAAATGCCCACTACCTTCATCGGCCAATCACAAGCCATGAAAAAGGAGTTACAAAATCAACTTGTAACTCCTCATCAATTCTCTCATCATGGCTATTAATGCCCATAATCACCTCATGGCTACCAAAAGCCTATAAAAGGAGGTGGGTTCCAAGAAGAATGCAGGAATGAATCCCAAGTGCAATCCCAAGCTCTAAAAATCCAGAAAATTCAAGAGAGAGACGAAGTCCTGCCACTTTGCTCCTAGAAGCACCATAAGGTGATCAGCATCCCTTGGAGGGCCACCCCCCCAAGGTCTCCTCCTTCTCCAACATGGCCTAAACGCCGCTTTTCAGCCCGTTTACTTGGTTTTTTATTGGATACAGGACCTCCTTTTGGTCCTTGTCCTTTAAAAAATCGGGGTTAGGAGCCAAGCCGAAGAATCGAAGCATCAACCGTTCTCATTTGAAGGACGATGGCGAAGTCCATACATGACTTGCGATCGTCGATCTCAACGTGTCCCCACAATCTCCTGAGAAGTTAGATCCATTTTCTTCCTTTTCTATTGTAGTTTGTATTTTGTAAAGAGACAGAAAGAAATCACAATTATTATCTTTCATATTTGATGAGTTTTGTAAAAATTTCCTTTGACGGCAAAATCGCCTTTTACGGCAAACAAACAAAACGTCTCTTACGGCATTCTAAAAGAAAAACAAACTTGTCTCTTTTCCTAATATTTATTCAATTTGAAAAGTTAGAGAAAAGGATTGATTTCCTTTCTACTTGTGAAGGTGAATCTCCGGATTATCACCATTCCAAATTCCAAGTAGAAAGTAAATCTGGCATACCCGTACAAAAATGTTGATACCCGCGTTTTCCCTCCTCCGTCGAGACCCGGGTCAGCCCCCGGTGTGCGGAAGGAGAGGACGGGAATTCCGAGGGTCCATCAGTCTCTTTCTTAAATATATATATGCAATTTGAAAAGTTATAAAACAGATTGATTTCCTTTCTACTTGTGAAGGTGGATCTCCGGATCACCATTTCTAAATTTTAAGTAGAATATAAAATCTGGCATACCCGTACAAAAAAATGTTGATGCCCGCTTTCCCTTTCCACTCCACCGGCCTCTCGGTAGCCCCGTGACGGAGGCGAGGGTGGAAAACATGAAAAGCCGGGTCCATCAAGCGGGTTTGGGTTCCATAATTCCAGTGTCCAAGTTTAAACAGCTAAAGGTTAATAAAAGTTCATCTTTCCAATCTGTAAAATCCGAGCCATTCAACACTGGTATGCTCGAGAGATGTCCATTCAAGGCAGCGGGAGTCAATGTTGAAATATAAAGGGAAAAATGCTCAATTACTTTAATGCTTTGAGTTCACGCTAAAACACTAATCAAGAATGATTCGTTGCATGAATAAAGCATATCTGGTGAGTGATTCAGTTCATCATCGTAGTCCCTCCTTTGGATCGAGACTACAACATGCAATAGGATCACTCGTGGAGGAATCCTATCCATCCATAGGGCTAATGAGATAGTATGAATGCAATTCACTAGGCTTTATACCTTTGGGTATACCAATTCCAATTAGGTACATATATCAAATTACCCTATTCCGGTCTTACAATTATATGAGTGGCGATCGTACCTTTGGGCCGATCTTTAGTTTCATAATTTAGGATCAAGTCTAATGCAATTATCCTTATATAAGAAATAGTGTTAAGGGTCTTAAATTTCAATTGATACCCATAAGATTTTATAATTGGGCCACTTTGGTGACAACCGTACTATTTAGAACTATGGGTCTCAATTGAATTAATAGCATTTATAAAATGACATAAAGGGGTCTAATCGAAGTTGGTTATAATGTCATTAGTGGTGCCTGTAAAAGATTAGGATACGCTTAATTTATAGCATGTTGTGGTTATCAGACATCCACGAAAAAATAAAATAAAAAAGTATTTAATGTATATGAATCAAATGGTGCGCCCTAAGCATATGACCCAAAATAGGCAAACCCAATAAAAGTGACATAATGAGACCAATCTAGGTAAGAAATAATCAAACCCACAAAAAAATTTGTAATAATAAAAGCACGGTAAAATTACATCAAACAAACTTAATAAATCACATTTGTACAGCTCTTTTTCGTAATTTCATAAAATCTGAAATCCAAGGAATGGTCTCGAATTAATCAAAACAGGCCCAACTATCAAAAAACAATAAATATCAGGCCCTTTTTTTTAGTTCTAGCAACTTAAGGGAGGCAAAGGTAAGAATTCTAACATATAGTTAATGTTATGAACGTGTGTACTACTTTATGCAACGTGTCCATGCCAACAAACCATACACAAAACCTCCTCTTTTTTCATCTTCACACTCACACAACCCATTCTAAAAAATACAATGGGCTCCATAGTAACCTAAAAGAACTCAATATTCTGTCAAAACAGAGCTCACTTTATCCCATTACACAATGAGAACAAAACTGCCTCACACAGAACACGTCCTAGAAAAGATGGGTTTCTCGCCTACACCTTCTAAGGTGCTTGAATAGTGGGCCCCACCCCAAGATTAACCACAACTTCATGATTGCCCAACCCTGTACGGCTAGCGGGGCGGCCCAGATCTGTGATCAGGCCTTCACACGAACCCCACATCATGATTAAATGAAAGAAATAACATATCAGGGACTCATGCCCCAACAAATATAAAGGTCTGGATGACAACCGGATAGGACCCACTCCTCATGGGTCCAGAGTCTCTAGGGTCGCCCGTGGGTCTTCCTTTGGATCCACGGATCAGATCTAACATCAGGGGCCCACCTAGGTCCCACAGTCCCAAAACACAGATGCAGTCCCTCACGGTTCAAGTCGAGGCCCTGCTAGTCTGCTTTTCCCCGGTTTCAATGGCCTCTGATTTGAATCAACTCCAGCCAGCCAACCTATCTAAGTGATACCCAATTACAGAATCTTAGATGTGGAGAAAAGGGTTCTGAAACTCAAACAAAGTGTTGTTTGAAACAATGCAACAGTAATTTCCATATGAGAAAATTGTTTTAATCATGCCCAAATCTCCTATCTCATTGCAAAATAAAATCGATTTTCTTGTCCATTAAAAAAAAAAGTTATCCAAATTAAAAAAAATGTTGAATGCATAAATCACAACCCATTGCTCTGATACCAATTGTTAGATCTAATATGGTTTGCAATTCAAATCAACCCTATGGATTTTGATTTATGCATTAACAATGGATAATCTAAAATACTAAAAGCGTACCTTGCGCCACGATCTCTTTTTCTCAAATAGGGTTTTTATGCGTGAAGTTGATGGGTACTTTTCAAATCTCGTAGGTTAAGAGATAGAAGACTGGAAAACCATATATATAGATAATCCCTAGAGAGATTTCTTCCCATCAAACAAACCTAATAAAGGTAAGTTTCCTTAATTCCCTCAAATCAGTCAACAAGAGTCCTATTGAATTGGGCTTACTAGAATTTAATCCAAGATAAACTTAGTAAAAACATAAAATTAAAAAGGGAAAAGTAACTTAAATTAGTGGGCTCAAACACTTCACTCCATTTAGATACTTATTTTGAAGTTAAGGTTTAGAATAGAATCCACTTTTACTCAAGGAAATGGAAGTATTTAGAGTTGAAGTGAAATGAAGTATATGTGGCTTGAAAAAACTGCCTTAACACAGGCTGAGGTCCCAATAACCAAATCTCTATTAAATATCAATCCACACGTGTTTAAACTAATAAATAATCCTAAATCAGATTAAAAGCAATCAAACCACACAATAAGAAAGACACACGATTTATACGTGGAAAACCCTACTCGGGAAAAAAAACCACGGGCCTTACCGTCTAGGCCAATAGACAACTAAACACTATTAAAAACGAAAGTTGCAAGAGAACTTACAACCCTTTCCCAGTTGCTAACTCAACCTAAGGACTGCTTTGATCTTGTCGACTACTCGCCGTTCACCTTCAAATGTACTTGAACAAATCACCTTGAATCCGTCTTCAAGATGTATCTACTTCAGGAGAGTAGAACGGAATCAGACCCAACGCTTGATCTTCAGCACACGAACTAGAAGCCTTGAGGGGGGGGGGGGGGGGGGGGGGGGGAATGATGGATCTCTCAAAATCTTCTCTAGGGTTTAATCTTTATGAGAAGTGCTCTGGAATAGAGTGAGAATGGCTATTTATAAGCCTGGATTTGTGCCTCTTGGATTGTGATACAATTAGGATAGAACATAGCATCATGAGAGAATTTAGGAAAGAGTTTCCGAATGTAATTGAAATACGCCCAAGTTCGCTTGAGCGAACTCATCTCTGTCTCAGACGATCAGTTCAGAAGTATGATGGACCCGAAAGGAATCTTCCGTCCTCTCCTTCCGCACCCCGGGGGCTGACCTGGATCTTGGCGGAGGAGGGAAAATCTCGGTCATCAACATTTTTTTGTACGGGTATGCCCGATTTACTTTCTACTTGGAATTTGGAATAGTGATAATCCGGAGATTCAGCTTCACAAGTGGAAAGGAAATCAATCATTTTTTCTAACTTTTCAAATTGCATTAATATTAAGAAAAGAGACAAGTTTGTTTTTTTTAGGATGCCGTAGGAGGCGTTTTTGTTTGTTTGCCGTAAAAGGCGATTTTGCCGTGAAAGGCGATTTTACAAAACTCATCAAATGTGAAAGACAAGAATTGTGATTTCTTTTTGTCTCTTTAGGAAATACAAACTACAATAGAAAAGTAAGAAAATGGATCTAACTTCTCAAGAGATTGTGGGGACACGTTGAGATCGACGGTCGCAAGTTATGTGTATGAACTTCGCCATCGTCCTTCAAATGAGAACATGTGATGCTTTGATTCTTTGGCTTGGCTCCTAACCTCGGTTTTTTAAAGGACAAGGACCAAGATGAGGTCCTATATCCAATGAAAAACCGAGTAAACGGGCTGAAAAGCCGCGTTTAGGCCATGTTGGAGAAGGAGCTGACCTTGGGGGACTGGCCCCCTAAGGGACGTTGATCACCTTGTGGTGCTTCCGGGAGCAAAGTAGCAGGACTTCGTCTCTCTCTTGGATTTTCTGGATTTTCAGAGCTTACACTTGGGATCTATTTTCGTCATGCTCTCTTCTTGGAATGGACCTCCTTTTATAGGCTTTTGGTAGCCATGAGGTGTTTATTGACATTGATGGCCATGATGAAAGAATTGATGAGGAGTTACAAGTTGATTTTGTAACTCCTTTTTCAAGGCTTGTGATTGGCCGATGAAGGTAGTGGGCATTTAATCACCTTTATGCTTCATGATGATGGGAGTTTCATGGGTTTAATGCCATGATTGCTTGGATTTGTAACTCTCAAATGCTTGAATCTGATTGGGCCGTCCAAAATAATGAGTTAATGACCTCATTAAGTTGTCATAAACGGGTCAATTAACGTCATTAAGTGGTCGCCAAGGCATGTGAAGAGTCGCGGGCCGCGCTGCGCCTTTTGAGATTCTTCTTGAAATCATCACAGGTGGATCCACGCATTGTTTGATGTCGGATTGCAGTGCAATTTCAGACAGTGATTGACGTTGGTGGGCCGGTGACATCTGTCTTGTCGATTTCACGATCGGTCGGACAGAAAGTGCACTTTCTTGGTCAGCCGGTTGGCGATCTTGAGGCGATCGGTGATGATTTCGTGCTTTTGACGGCGGATCCGAGATGTCGACGAAGATCAGTGGTTTTCAAGCATCAAAATTTGGATTTTCCGAAAATCACAGAGGTCGAAACACCCGAAACGCGAAAAGAACGAAAAACGGTCAATTTGGTGCAAAATCCGGCGACCCGGATTTGCAGGGTCGCCGACGACCTTAGGGTTTTTTGCCCTTTGGTCGCCGAGTTTCGTTTTCGGCCGATTTTGTGTCTTTTTCGTTCCTTTTTTCTTATGTATTTTTCTTGATATTTTTCCTAAATTATTGACTTCATTTTCTTGGAGAAAACTTGACGAGAACCCGCGCGAAATCGGGGTACAAAGTTTCCCATTTTTGGAAAAAGCCGAAGACTTTGTAGCCGATTTTTCGTCAAGAGTCGAAACTAGGTCAAACGATGTCGGATTGATCTGAAAATTGAGGTGAAGCTTCTTGAGTAGTGGATAGGACCAACCATGGGCTTTTATTTGAGTTTTGAAGCCGTTTGGGGTCCCATCGATGCTTCACTTGATTTTGCTGCGGGGAAAATGCCGAGCTTTGATATGTGGTAAAACGATGTCCGATTGACCTGAAATTTGACAGGGAGCCTATTGGAGTCATTTTGAGACGTTCCGTGGGCTCCATTTTCGATGTCATGGTCCCGGGTTGTTCCGCCGCCGGTAGGCTTGATTTTCTCTCGGAGCATAGAAACCTGGTCGAACGTTGTCGGAATGACCTGAAATTTTACGTGCAGCCCTTTGGAGGCATGTTGAAGCCACTTAGGTACTTTATTTGATGAGTGATGGCTTCGGTGGTTCCCGCCGCCGGGAGGCTTGATTTTGCTGCTCGAGCATTGATGGAGGGTCAAAAGTTGTCGGTTTGACTTGAAATTTGGCGTGGAGCCCTTTGAAGACATTCTGGAGTCATCCGTTGGCTCTAATCGAAGTTTTGGTGTCTTCAATGATGTCGTCGCCGGGAGTGCTTGTTTAGCTATTGGAGCAGTGAAGTCGGGCCAAACGATGTCGGAATGGCCCGAAACCTCAGGTGTACCCCTCTTTTAGCTATCTTGAAGGATCTCTCAGTTTCTGTCTGATTCTGACAAAATCTGATTTTTGAAGTAGCCTTGCCTGTTTTGTAGCAAGATGCAGCTTCACGAGGCTTCTTATGTTGAGGAGACATAGTGACTTTTTTTGTGTCAACAAATGCCCCCTCGAGGTACAGCGACAAGTAGCTTTTTGGAGTCGATGTGCCTCGAAGAGAAACTTGGAGGAGAGATTCCAACTTGACCAAGAGTGTTGAGCAATTTTTTTTTTTTTTGAATAGCCTTCCGAGTTTCTAGGGAAATTTTATGGTAGTGAGAGGGATCACACACCATCTCAAGGCAAAGTTTTGAAAATGACATGGGGTATTTGAATTTTGGGTTTTGGATTTTGGTTTTTGACCTTGTGACCTAACAAGCTGTATGTGGCAAGTTAGGGGGTCGGGGTGTGATTTTTGATTTTGACCTTATGACTCAACAAGCTGTATGTGGCAGGTTGGGGGGTCAGATTTGGGGTTTTTGGTTTTGGGTTTGGGTTGGATTTTGATTTTTGTTTTGGTCTTCTGACCTAGCAAGCTTTATGTGGCGAGCTAGGGGACCGGAATTTGGTTTTGTGAAATGTCAATTTCAAGATTTTGGCTCAATTTGGTTCATGAGATTGGATGGTTTGGTTTTTGGAAACTCATGAGGGTTTCTTTTCTCTGTTTTTTTTTTTTTTTTGAATGGTCCCATCAACTCAAAAGAGGCATGGGACTTTTTTGCTCTTTTTCTTCTCTTTTTTTTTTTTTTTGCTCTTGGTAAGAGGAATATTTTGACTAAAAGCCACTTGTAGTGCCTAGGTGGTCAAACTGGCTCATATGGGCTAACCCATGGGACCTTAGGCTTTGAAGATGACCTAGATCTCACATGGTGTCATATTTGTAGAGAATATCTAAAAATATCTCTTTTGTGTAGAGAATATCTAAAAATATTCTTTCTTGGAGAGAATTTCTCAAGTTTTCTTTTTGTGGAAAGATTCTCTCAAAATATCTCTCTTTTTGGGAAAGTAGCTAAATTTTAGTACTTACCTCTTTTCTTTCTCCTTGTTTCCTCTTTTGGCTTGCTCTCTTCTATAAAAGCAAGAGGGTTGTTTCTTTTGCTCCATTGCTTTCTTTTTGCAAGAAATCTTCAAGAGTGCTCTCCAAGATTAGAAGTGTTTTTTCTTCTTCAAGGATCTCCAAGCTTTTCTTCTTCTTCTTCATCAATGGCTTCAAGTAAGTTTTCTTCCTCCTCAAGAATCTCCATTGTAGAAGTAGCTTTTTCATTTTTTTTCTTCTCTTCTTCTTTTTCTTTTCTTTTTCTCTTCTTTCTTTTTTTTCTTTAAGCACGTTTTTCTTTCTTTTTTTTTTCGTGCTTCACTTTCTTTTTTTCTTTGCTTTTTTTTCTTTCTTTTCACGGTTTTCTCTATTTTTTTTTTCACCGTGTATTTTTTTTTTCTGTTTTTTTTTTTCACGCTGATTTCCTCCTTTTTTTTTTAGCGTTTTTGCTTCTCTTTTTTTTTTTTTTGCTGCTTTTTTTTTTTTCTTGGCTGTACGGACAGCCTGCCACGTGGCAGTGGGCCACGACCTGTGGGCCAGAATTTTTTTTTTTTTTTTTTTTTTTTTGCTGAGATTTTTTTTTCTCTCTCCCTTTCTTTTTCTTTTTCCTTGTTTGCTCACCATGATAATGAGGTTATGCAATTTCAATATGTATGCATTTTTTTTGTTTGATGCATTAAGATAGAAGGCTAGAGTCTCTAGGTCAAGCCAACATGATTTTTGACTCGGACAAAGTTTGATTGGTTTTGACCAAATTGGGTTGGAATTGGTCAAACTTTGGTTAATGTTTTCCTAGCATTTAATGCATGATTATATTCTTTGATGCATGATTTTTTGTAAATGGATTTGGAAGTATGATGATGCATACCTGAAAATCTTTAGCAAGTATTGGGATTTTGAGCTCGCAGCGATGTTGAGCTCTTTCTCGATCTTGCTGGATTTTGAGGAACTTTGCAATTTTTGGATTTTGAAGCTCGCAGCAATGTTGAGCTCTTTTCCAAATTTTGTAGAAATTTAATGAGATTGGCTCGTTCTCGCAGCGATGTTGAGTTCGAACCTTCTTTGAGAATTTTGCACTGACTATGAGCTCGTAGCGATGTTGAGCTGATCTTTAGGCTTCCTGTTTTTTTCGGAGTATTTTTCTTTTCTTCGAAATTGCCCCGGAACCATGTCAAAGTTTTGCTAGAATTTTTTTTTTTTTTTTTTTGTAGCAAAACTCTGTCATTTTGATGTTGATTGATCTTTTCTCTTCCATCTTTTGCAGGTAGTTCTTACAGGACGAACAAGGGTAAAGGTCATGCTACTGACGCACCTCGTCGGTCTGCTAGATCTTCCAATGCGGCAGTTCAGCAGGCTTGGGAGAAGGTCCAGTTTGTAGAGAAGAACTTGGAAGAATGCGATTCCCTCAATCGTGATGAGATGAGACAGCGATTGATCGCTCTCAAAGATGAGGAGTTCTATAAGATCATGGTAAGCAGTCGTCCTTGAGTTACTGACGATCAGTGTGTTGTGCTCAAGCCTACCTTTTTCTTTGGTGATGCAGTACCCGATGACTTGACATACCAAAGGAGGTATCTGAAGATGTTGACGAGCCTCCGAAGAAGAGGAGCAGAGAAGAGGAGATAGCTGGTATGATCCTCTTTCTTTCTTTTGTTTCTTCGTTTCTCTTGTAAGAGATTTTTTTTTTGTTTTGATCCACTGCTTTCTTTCTTTTAGCAGAGGATGATGACCTGGTGATGCCTGAGGTTCCTGCCGATGAGGCGATAACGGATCCAGTCGTGGCATCTGAGGAAGAACCCAGGGACTCTGGAGTGGTTCCAGAACCTTCACTTGGTATGATTGTTTTGGCTTCTTTTTTTTCTTTTTTTTGTCTGTGCTGTCATTTGCTAACATGTAGCTGACTTGCCAGAGGATTCTGACGATTTCGAGCCATCCATGGATGCAACTTTTGACGATGCTTCGGATGAGCTCGGAGTGGCAGAGAGTACTCCGCCGGTTGTCGAAGCAGGTATTTTTGAAATAATAATCTTGATATATTTTTGACAAGATTATATTCATACCTTTTTGTCTTTTTTTTTCTTGACAGATTGTGAAGCAGCTAGAGAGGTTCCTCCGTCTTCCTTGGAGCCAGAGCAGGGGATACCTGCGGCCGATGCAGAAGTATGGGCTTCTTCTTCTTTCAATGAGTCAGCTTCTTCCGTTGGAAAGAGTTTATTGATTACTCTTCCAATGGAGCATGACATAGGCAGTCGGGCACCAGAGCATGGCGAATCCTCATCTGCACCACACCTTCAGTATGTAAGGAAGGTGTTGAAGACTGTCTTGAGCTCATGGGTTGAGACTCTTTCTTCAGGTCATTTGGAAGCTGGTTTTGGCATGATCAAGCATGTGCAGGACATCCTTACTGATAGCAAAGAAGTCGGTCTGGACATCGCAAGCGCCAAAGATTTTGTTAAGGAGATCATCACCTTGGGGAACAAATGGATTTAGACCAAGAGTTTCCCAGATGGTGACTTCTTTGATGAGATGTTCATAAAACCTTCCAGCAGAGTCAAAGCTGAGCTGACTGAGGTCACGAAGACTCGGAGGCAGATCGTTCGAGAGAAGAACGTTACCAAGTTATCCATCATGGGGCTGAAGCAAGACTTAGACCGCCTTGATAAGGAGGTTGTCGAGGTTAGACAGCGTCTTGATCTTTTGGAGGAAGAAGCTACTGCCAAATGGACCGCGATTGTGGAGGCTCGTGACAAGGAGGGGACTCTCATTCGCCAGGTTGAGGAAGGTGAAGGTAATGTCCGGAGGAAGACTCAGGAGCATGAGCAGTGGCAGGTCCTCTAGGAAGAACTTCCTCGTGCTGCAGATGGGTCACGGCATTCGGCCGCGTTTTATGGAGACATTTTGAAGGAGCGTGGCCTAAAAACTTTGGAAGTTAAGGCCAAGGGTCTGCTTGAGGAGTTGAACCTTTGGTTGAAGACCATGTAGGATTGAGCTCCCGAGTTGTAACAAATTCTTTTTCCTTCTTCTTTTTTTTTTTTTTTTTGGGTACCTCCATGTATAAATAGTTTTGGTACTATATTTTTTCTATCCCATTCTTTTCACTTAAATCATTTTTTGATGAAAACAAATTTCAGCAAAAGTTGGTGGGAATGTTTGTTTAAGAATTTGATCAAAAGGTTGTCATTTTGTGAAAATCTTTTGTCAAAGGGTTGTTTTGGGCATGAAAGTCAATTTTGTGGAGAAAAGCCTGTTTTTTTATGGTTTCAAAACCGAAATTTTGGATGGCATGAAAGCCTAATTTTGTCTATGGCATGGGAGTCAAATTTGTTTATGGCATGAGAGCCAAAGTTTTTTGGATGGCGTCAAAGCCGAATTTTGGAATGGCATAGAAGCCGAATTTCATTTTGTGGCATGGGAGCCAAATTTTGTTTGTGGCATGAGAACCAAAGTTTTTGGATGGCGTGAAAGCCGATTTTGGCGTTTATAGCCGAATTTTTTTTTTGTTTTGGCATTTATAGCCGAATTTTGGCGTTTATAGCCGGATTTTGGTGTTTATAGCCGAGTTTTGGCGTTTATAGCCGAATTTTGGCGTTTATAGCCGATTTGGCGTTTATAACCGAGTTTTTTGAAAACCAAGTTTTGTTTTATTGGCATGAAAGCCGATTTTGGCGTTTATAGCCGATTTTTGGCGTTTATAGCCGGATTTGGCGTTTATAGCCAAGTTTTTTGAAAACCAAGTTTTGTTTTATTGGCGTAAAAGCTGATTTTGGCGTTTATAGCCGAATTTTGGCGTTTATAGCCGAGTTTTGGCGTTTATAGCCGGGTTTTGGCGTTTATAGCAGAATTTTGGCGTTTATAACCGATTTTTTTTTTTTTTTTGTTTTGGCATTATAGCCGAATTTTGGCGTTTATAGCCGGGTTTTGGCGTTTATAGCCAAATTTTAGCGTTTATAGCCGAATTTGGTTTTCAAAATGCAGGTATCAACTAAATGTCGCCTCCCCGCTGAATGGTCTTGCAAGTATCGATGGAATATCGCTTCCTTGCTCATTCGGTTTGCGAGTATTGATGGAATGTCACTTCCTCGCTGGCTGGGTTTTGCGAGTATCGGCTGAATATCGTTTCCTCGCGAATTGGGGTACAATTATCGACTAAGCGTCGCTTCCCTGCTTTTCCCAAAACTTTTGGTGTTGCGGGTATTGACTTGGTGTCGTTTCCCTGTGATTTTTGAAATTTGAGGTTTTCTCGAACCATTTGAAATTTTGGGTTGTGGATATCAACTGGTATGTTGCTTCTCCATGATTTTTGAAATTTTGGTTGTGGATATCAATTGGAATATTGCTTCTCCACGATTTTTGAAATTTGGGTTGTGGATATCAACTGGTATGTTGCTTCTCCACGATTTTTGAAATTTGGGTTGTGGATATCAACTGGTATGTTGCTTCTCCACGATCTGAGGTTTTGCAAGTATCGAATGGGGTTCGCTTCCTTGCAGTTTTTTGGGTTTTTGGAAGTATTGAATGGGGTTCGTTTCCTTGCGGTTTTTTGGGTTTTTGGAAGTATCGAATGGGGTTCGTATCCTTCCGGTTTTTTGGTTTTTTGCGAGTATCAACTAAGTGTCGCTTCCCCATGGTTTCTAAAAAAACCATTTTTTTGTTTAAAGACACGAGGGTCATAAATTTTGACTTAAAACCATTTTGGTGGTAAAAGCCGGGGCGAACTAGGGTGAAAGTTCCTGAGTCCTGGTTTTTGTTTCAAACCATGAATTTTTGGTTTCAAGGATCAAAAATTTTGGTCAAGTCCGGGAAGAGGCTCCTAAACTTGGATTTTTTTTTTATTTTGATTTTTTTTTTAAACAATGAAACGATAAAAGTAAACATTGTTTTGAGAGAGTTTTTTTTTTTTTTTTTTTGAAACTTCAACATAAAGATGAAAATTTCAAAAGGGGTGGGTTTGATGAGCAAGTACCTTGGAAATAGGCTTTGGCTGTGTAGATATCGCTCTGACCCGTTTGAGGAAGTCTTCAAGGGTAGTGCCGCTTCAAGAACTTGTCGTTGATGGGCAGCATACATCTGTCCCCTTCCATGTTTAGAAAAGCGTATGCGCCATTGGAGAAGACTTTGTCGATGACGAAGGGTCCCTCCCATTTTGGTTCAAATTTGCCTTTGGATTTGTGGGCAAAGACTATGGGTCTTTTTACTGCAAGAACCAAGTCACCCTTTTTGTAGGCGCGTTGCCTGACCTTCTTGTCGAAAGATCCTGCCATGCGTGCTTGGTACAACTCAATGCTTTGTAGAGCTTCGAGTCGTCTTTCATCGAGATTATCCAGCTCTTGGAGTCTCAATTTGACATTGCTTTCTTGCGTCATGTCATTTTGCAAAGATACCCTTAAGGAAGGAATTTGTGCTTCCAAAGGGACAACAGCTTCGCATCCATAGACCAAAGAGAATGGTGTGCTATGGGTTAGTCCTCTAACGGTGGTTCGATAGGCCCACAAAGCTTCTGGTAGTTTGTCGCCCCAGACCATTTTCTTGAGAATTTTGCAGAGTGTCTTGTTAAAGGCTTCTGCTAGTCCGTTCGCTGCTAGATTATATGGAGTCGAAGGACAACTTTGGATTTTGTACTTGTCGCAGAACCTGTAGAATCTATGATCTCGGAATTGTGGTCCGTTATCATGGATGAATCTTTTAGGTATGTCGAAGCGACAAATAATGTTGGTGCGCAAGAATTGAAGGACTGATGAGGTCTTCATTTCTATGAGCGCAAATGCTTCTGACCACTCGGAGAAATAATCCGTAGCGGCGAAGATGAAGCGATGACCTTTACTTGATGGGGGAGAAATGGGACCTACGATGTCCATACCCCAGGCTTCGAAAGGCCATGAGATTGCTGTTGGATGTAGCCATTCTAGAGGCATGTGGACATAATCTCCGTGAATCTACCATTTTTGGCAGCGCTTGGCAAATTGCATTGCATCAGCTACCATGGTAGGCCAATAATAACCTAGCATTTTTATCTGGTTGTAGAGCTTAGGGCCAGCCTGATGGGCTCCACAAAGACTGGCATGTACTTCTTTGAGAGTTTCCTCAGCCTTTTGTTGTGACAAGCAGCGTAGGAGTACTCCGTTGAAGGATTTTCTGTAAAGTGCTTTTGAAGGTATATCCAAATGGAAGTCCGGGGTTCGTCTTTGGATGCTTACCCACTCTTTTGGATCTTCAGGTAGGATTCTGAACATGATGTAATCAATGAACGGATCTCTCCAGTCGCCAATCGGAGGTTTGAGGATGGACATCCGACTTCCGACCACTTGGTGGCATTCAGCAACTGCTTGGTGTGTGTTGAGAGGAGGGAGAATCCTTCTTTGACACACTGTGACTTGCATATTTTCCCCTTTCTTGGATTGCCATGGATGCGGCGAGTCCGGCTAGGGCATCTGCACGGATGTTTTCACCTCTGAGGATGTGGGTGATATAGCAGATGTTGAATTTTTGTCGAAGTGACTGCGCCTTATTGTAGTAAGGTAGCAAATCAGGCTTCCTGACTTCATATTTCTGATTCATCTGGTTGACGATCAGTTGAGAGTCTCCAAAAGCTTCCAGCATGGTGATGCCGGATTCGAGGGCGAGTTCCAATCCTACAATCAGGGCTCGGTACTCAACTGCATTGTTTGAACATGGTTCCAGTAGCGAGAAGGCGTGTGGAATCATGTATTTGTCGGGGTTGACAAAGAGGATGCCGATTCCCGATATTTGCTTTCCTTTTTCATTTATCCTAGTTGCACCGTCAAAGTACATGTCCCAGGAGGCATCTGATAAGGAAGTTTCCACATTGTAGACAAATTCGTCTGGGAGATCATCCCTGAGTGGAGAATCTTTAGGCAATGGATGCTCTGCGAGGAAGTCTGCTAGAGCTTGTCCTTTGATTGGTTTTTGTGGCACATACCTAATATCAAACTGTGATAGAAGAATAGACCATTTTGCCAGTCGGGCATTGAGAGAACCTGCTTTTCTGACAAGGACCTTTAGGAGGTTGATCCTCGAAATCAGGTAGACTGTGTTCGACAGCAGATAGTGACGCAGCTTTTGTACAGCGAACATTACTGCAAGGCATTCTTTTTCAACTGGGGAGTAGCGATGCTCTGCACCTACCATCATGCGGCTAAGGTAATATACAACAGCTTCTTTTCCGTCGTCGTTTTCTTGTGCGAGCAGAGCACCCAAAGAGTGGTTGAGAGCTCTTGTGTACAAGATAAATGTTTTTCCAATTGTGGGGGCAGCCAGTACTGGAGGTTTGGTGAGGTATGCTTTGATGTCTTGAAATGCATTTTGACATTTAGCATCCCAGACAAAGTCGACACCTTTCTTCATCAGGCGAAAGAATGGACGGCATTTCCCTGATAGATTGGAGATGAGCCGTCGAATGTAGGCCAGCCTTCCTTGAAGCCCTTTTTAATTCTCCTAGAGTTCTTGGAGATGGCATTTCCAGGATAGCCTTGACTTTAGTGGGGTCATGTTCTATTCCATCTTTCCGTACTATGAATCCAAGAAACTTACCCGATGAGACACCGAATAAGCACTTTAGTGGATTCATCCGCAATTTGTGTTTGCGAAGTCGGAGGAAGACTTCTCGAAGATCATCGAGATGGTCTTCTTTTCTTCTGCTTTTGATGGCGAGGTCGTCAACATAGCATTCGACCGTTTTGTGCTGCATATCTTGGAATATTTTCATCATAGCCCTCTGATATGTTGCACCTGCATTTTTCAGACCAAACGGCATAACAGTGTAGCAATACACGCTGAATGGTGTCCGAAATGATGTATGCCTTTCATCTTCAGGATGCATCTTTATCTGATTGTAGCCAGAGAATCCATCCATGAATGTCATTCGCTCAAACCCATAGGTGTTGTCAATCATCACCTCTGGTATGGGGAGCGGGAATTCATCTTTAGGGCATGCATTATTCAGGTCTCTGTAGTCGATACAGACCCTTATCTACCCATTTTTCTTTGTCACGGGGACGACGTTGGCCAACCATTCAAGATGTTGTACCTCGCAGATGAAGCCAACGTTTTTGAGTTTCTGAACTTCTTGTTCAATTTTGTCCATGACGTCGGGACGGAATCTTCTTTGGCCTTGTTTGATAGGCTTGATTTCTTTTTGCAAGTTGAGCTTGTGGACCGCTACGTTGGGATCCAAGCCAGGCATTTCGGCATAAGACCATGCAAAGCAATCAACGAACTTGCGAAGAAAAGAGATATAATCGGGTAACTCATCATCCTTTATATTCTTGCTTATGAATACAGGACGTGGGTTATCAGATGTTCCCAAGTCTATCTTTTGGACATGATCTTCTGTCGGAAGGCTTGAAGGTGGTTCCTCCACAATATTTTCGGAGGCTTCCAACTCAACAAGACCTTCTAGAGTGCCAGAGAAATTTTCAGACTGAGGCTCTGTTTCTGTCCATGGATCTTCTTGATTAGTGTCCTTCTCAAGGCTAGCAATGAGATGGTCCCAATCATTTGCTGGAATTGGGTTGAAGTAGGGTACTTCTTTTGGAGACGATGATTCTTCTGGGTCAAAGAACTGCTCGTCTGTGTCATCGAGCAATTCCTCTTTATCATCAGAGAAATTATACCAATTGGAGGAGCTTTCTGGATTTTTGTCGAAAAACTCCTCAAAGAGATATCCAGGGATATCAATGTCTTCATGAGATGTTGAGGCTTAGTCGGCAAAGCGACTTTGTAGCCATGGTGTCAATTGTCTCATAGGAGCGGTAGGATCATACCCCAACCCATATGAAGACTTGCCTTTGTGAAGGTGGATTTTTCAATCTTCTGGTTGACTTTTGGTCAGGGTGGGTTCCAATGGTGTGAGAATACCACGGTCACCTCCCAAACCAGTCGGATTTTGAGCGTCGTAGCCCAATTTCTTCATGATAGCTTGTGCCATTGGACTATACAGGGATAGCTGAGGCATACCTTTGTTTTGGAAAGGTTCAAGCAAAGAGTTCAGTGGAGATGCTCCTGATCTGTGGAAGTAAATCACTTTTTTTTCTGGCGAAGTTGCCGGAATAAGAAAGGAAGCAGACGTAGGGTCTTCTGGCATGGCCCAGTTCTGGATGGAGTTCTCCGGCAGAGTGGAGTACCAATCAAAGGTTGTACCTTTTAGGGTACTTGCAAAAAGGCGAATCTTGAGGGCATCTTGATCCGCAATGGCTCCCGTCAGGATCTTGAAATGGATGACATGCTGTCTGACCGAACCTTTCCCAGTATATGTCTGGAGAGTAGGTTTCTTGAATTTTGCAGGGAACGAAACCGAGTCCATCCATAGAGGGTAGGGTGGCTTGATCCCATGTTCCTTCAATGTATCCTCTTCTTTTGCTTTTGCGAGGATATCGTCCACGTCCTTTCTGGTAAGGGCGCGAGACTCATTGTTTCCTGCATTGCCCTCATCATCTTCATGATTCAGAGGGGTTTCCTTGTTAGGTGGCGAACGCTGTAAAGTGAGAATGAGGTTTTCCATCAAAGCCTCAATTCTCTGTTGTCCTTGCTCCAACTGCTGGATGCGTGTAGTTATATCATCATGTTATGGAGGCGGCTCAGAACTTGTAGCCAAGACGTTCATCCCTCGGGATTCGAACGAAGAAATCGTCCTGGTGACTGAACTGGGGCTCATTCTTCTGGATGAAGAATCTGAGTGATTACTCCGGTGTCTTCGGCTTGGAGGAGTGGAAGATTCTTCCAGATGTGTTCGTGTCCGAGAGACGCTGCGAGTCACTGGACGTCTAACACTGATTTTGGTTGCTGACTTCTGGCATTTTCTGGTTTTGCCAACCATATGAACAGCAACGAATTGGTCGGGTCTTTCTTTTTCGACCCATTTGTTTGAGACATGGAGAGTAGAACGCTGGGTTTTTTATTTCTCGAGTCTCTTTTGTCGATATGCAGTGCGGCGACGCATACGACGAGCAATTTGAGCTTCAGTCAGCTCTGGCTGGGCTCTGGCGATGAAGGATGTGGTCCCTCGTGCGCAGCAGCCGAGTTTGTCTTCTTTGAAGCTGGGCAAGGACAGGATCTGGACGTGGTCTTTTGTCTGTCGCAATGAAGACTTGAATTTTGTGAGCTCGGCCCCTGTTGAGATGAAGGGTCGACTCACGAGAGTGCAGGCTTCAGCATATTTTTGCGGAGGCCTAACGATGCAGGATTTGATTTTGGGCTTGTAGGAGCAAGCCGGCTCATGATGATTTTGTTTGTTTTTTGGGTGGAGGGTAGGTTTCTCCTTTTTCATGTAAGAGAGAGGGTAGAACTGATTCTCCTTGAGAGGGGCCAGGTATGCTAGCTTTGCAGATGTTCGGGACCTCCGTTGCTTTGGTGAAGATCTCGGGGACCAAGTTTTGGTGTAAACCTGGTTTCTTGTGGGTTGACGCTTCGTGGGAACACCACGGGCTTCAGGTTTCTTGGTGTTCGCCCTTGGTACCATTTTAGTGACACATTGCGGGGCGGTTTTCTGCTTCTTGGCAGGTACAGTGTCCTCTGTAAGGAGTGGGAATGGTCCCAGCGACCCTAGGACGATGGTCCGGGGAGTTGAAGATGACCCGGTGTTTGGAGAGTTGTCGAGGGAGATGACGCTTCGGCAACTGGCAGGGTGCTTATGCTTGTTTTGCTTGTCTTGAAGCATAAGCTGGTACTTGTTCTCATCGAAAGTGATGGTTAATGAAGCTGCCATTGTTAGTTTTGGAAAACTTCTGAAACAAGACCAAATCCATTAGTAATCACAAGAATATGGTGATCATTGTTGACACAAAAAAAGTCATTATGTCTCATCAACATCAAGAAGCCTCGTGAAGCTGCATCCTGCTATAAAACAGGCGAGGTTACTTCAAGCATCAGATCTTTTCAGAATCAGACAGAAACTGAGAGATCCTTCAAGACAGCTAAAAGAGGGGTACACCTGAGGTTTCGGGCCATTCCGACAGCATTTGGCCTAACTTCACTGCTCCGACAGCTAAACAAGTACTACCGGCGGCGACAACATCAAAGACGCCAAAACTTTGATCAGAGCCTACGGATGACTCTAGAATGTCTCCAAATGGCTCCATGCCAAATTTCAAGTCAAACCGACAACGTTTGACCCTCCATCAATGCTCGAGCAGCAAAATCAAGCCTCATGGCAAAGCCATCACTCATCAAACAAAATACATGAGTGGCTTCAACGTGCTTCCAAAAGGCCGCACGTCGAATTTCAAGTCATTCCAACAAAGTTTGACCAGGTTTCGATGCTCCGAGATAAAATCAAGGCTACCGGCGGCGGAGCAACCCAGGACCATGACATCCAAAACGGAGCCCATGGAACGTCTCAAAATGGCTCCAATAGGGTCCTCGTCAAATTTCAGGTCAATCAGACATCGTTTGACCACATATCAAAGCTCAGCATTTTCCCCGCAGTAAAATCAAGTGAAGCATCGATGGGATCCCAAACGGCTTCAAAACTCAAATAAAATCCCATGGTTGGTCCTATCCACTGCTCAAGAAGCTTCACCTCAATTTTCAGGTCATTCCGACATCGTTTGACCTAGTTTCGACTCTTGGCGGAAAATCGACTACTAAGTCTTCGGCTTTCCCGAAAAATGGGAAACTTTGTGCTCCGATTTCACGCGGGTTCTCGTCAAGTTTTCTCCAAGAAAATGAAGTCAATAATTGAGGAAAAATGTCAAGAAAAATACAGAAGAAAAAAGGAACGAAAAAGATGAAAAAACGGCCGAAAACGACACTCGGTGACCAAACGGGGCAAAGCCCTATGGTCGCCTGCGACCCTGCAAATCCGGGTCGCCGGATTTTGCACCAAAACGTCCGATTTTTTATCTTTTTCGCATTTCGGGTGTTCCTGCCTCTGTGATTTACTGAAAATCCAATATTTGATGCTTGAAAACGACTGATCTTCGTCGACATCTCGGATCCGCCGTCAAAAGCATGAAATCATCACCGATCGCTCCAAGATCGCCAACCGGCTGACCAAGAAAGTGTACTTTCTGTCCGACCGATCGTGAAATCGACAAGACAGATGTCACCGGCCCACCAACATCAACTAATGTCTGAAATTGCACTGCAATCCCACATCAAACAATGCGTGGATCCACCTGTGATGATCTCAAGAAGAATCTCAAAAGGCGTAGCGCGGCCCGCGACTCTTCACATGCCTTGGCGACCACTTAATGACGTTAATTGACCCGTTTATGACAACTTAATGCGGTCATTAACTCATTATTTTGGACGGCCCAATCAGATTCAAGCATTTGGGAGTTACAAATCCAAGCAATCATGGCATTAAACCCATGAAACTCCCATCATCATGAAGCATAAAGGTGATTAAATGCCCACTACCTTCATCAGCCAATCACAAGCCTTGAAAAAAGAGTTACAAAATCAACTTGTAACTCCTCATCAATTCTTTCATCATGGCCATCAATGCCAAAAACACCTCATGGCTACCAAAAGCCTATAAAAGGAGGTCCATTCCAAGAAGAAAAGAATGACGAAAATAGATCCCAAGTGCAAGCTCTGAAAATCCAGAAAATCCAAGAGAGAGACGAAGTCCTGCTACTTTGCTCCCGGAAGCACCACAAGGTGATCAACGTCCCTTGGGGGGCCACCCCCCCAAGGTCACCTCCTTCTCCAACATGGCCTAAACGCGGCTTTTTAGCCCGTTTACATGGTTTTTCATTGGATATAGGACCTCCTCTTGGTCCTTGTCCTTTAAAAAACCGAGGTTAGGAGCCAAGCTAAAGAATCAAAGCATCACATGTTCTCATTTGAAGGACGATGGCGAAGCCCACACATGACTTGCGACCGTCGATCTCAACATGTCCCCACAATCTCCTGAGAAGTTAGATCCCTTTTCTTACTTTTCTATTGTTGTTTGTATTTCCTAAAGAGACAAAAAGAAATCACAATTCTTGTTTTTCACATTTGATGAGTTTTGTAAAATCGCCTTTCACGGCAAAATCGCCTTTTACAGCAAACAAACAAAAACGCCTCCTACGGCATTCTAAAAAAAAACAAACTTGTCTCTTTTCTTAATATTAATACAATTTGAAAAGTTAGAAAAAAAGGATTGATTTCCTTTCCACTTGTGAAGGTGAATCTCCGGATTATCACCATTCCAAATTCCAAGTAGAAAGTAAATCTGGCATACCCGTACAAAAAATGTTGATGCTCGAGATCTTCCCTCCTCCACCGAGACCCAGGTCAGCCCCCGGGGTGCGGAGGGAGAGGACGGAAGATTCCCCTTTTCAGGTCCATCAATCATAAATGGAGAACAACTACAGTTTTTTCTTTTCAAATCACTTGAAGGGACATGGCCCAACCCAAGGACGATGAAGAAGGCAAAAAGCCATGGAGGATACAATTGTTCTAAAATGCAAGTATGGTAGGCTCAGAGTGAGTGTACCAGTGACTGCTAGAAGCAATTGTAGACCTTAATTCAAATTACCGAGAAGCAAGGCTCACTCGAGGTAAAATGATATAAGGTTGGAGATACAAATGTGTTGGTCGCGAATACAGTAGACCCGAAAGGGCATACTAGCACCGCTAGGCACAAATGTTGCAAATCGCATCCTTGGAAAGGACACGAGATGGGATTTTTTGAAAAGTCAAATTTGGATTCATAAAGGAAAGCAACTGGTATTCCAATCCGAACCACAACTCAACATTTCTGCGAGCGTTAAATCCGAAAAGGAAGGAAACCAGAATTTCTCAAATGTGAATCCAGACATGACGGAAGTTTTTTTGAAAGGTCAAGATTGAATTCATCAAAGAGAGCAAATGGTGTTTCGTTCCGAACAAGGCTCAACATTTCTGCGAGCGCTAAATCCGAAAGGGAAAAATCCAAGATTTCTCAACTCTGAATTCAAAAGTGACAGAAGTTTTTTTTTAAGGGTCAAGATTGAATTCATCAAAGAGAGCAAATGGTGTTCCATTCCGAACAAGGCTCAACATTTCTGCGAGCGCTAAATCCGAAAGGGAAAGAACCAAGATTTCTCAACTCTGAATTCAAAAGTGACAGAAGTTTTTTTTTTTTTTTTAAAAAGATTTTTCTTTAAAAGGATTTTTTTTTTGAAAGGTGCACATAGACTTCCAATTCGATCTTATGAAACCTTAGTGGATAGATCAGCCCCCAGGTAAGGATAGGATTACTTAATGAACCCGTTTGGAGGACCCTTGCCTCAAACAGTTTAGCTGTCTCCACACTCTGGACAAGGGTTTTCTTAAATCCACTTTGGTCAAAGAACGCAACTGGTGAAACCTTAGTGTTTTTTTTCTTTAAATCTTTTTTTTAAGGTTTTTTAATGAACTCATCAAAGAGAGCGAATGGTGATCCAATCCGAACAAAGGCTCAACATTTCTGCGAGCGCTAAATCCGAAAGGGAAGGAACCCAAGGTTTCTCAAATTTGAATTCAAAAGAGAGAAAACTAATTTTTTTTGAAATTATAACTTTTTTTTTTTTGAAATCCCAATTGGACTCATCAAAGAGAAAAGATGGCTCAATCCCTGATATGAACGATAGCTGTGAACATTTCTGTGAGCTATCAAGTTCAAAGAGGGAATGATCAAAATTTCTCAAAGTTGAATCTTGAGAAAGAGAGATCATTTTTTTTTTTTTGAAAGAATTTGAAATGAAGGTGTTTTTTTTTTTTTTTTTTTGAAATCCCAATTGGACTCATCAAAGAGAAAAGATGGCCCAATCCCCGATATGAACGATAGCTGCGAACATGTATGTGAGCTATCAAGTTCGAAGAGGAGAGGATCAAAATTTCTCAAAGTTGAATCTAAGAAAAGAAATCAGATTTGTTTTTTTTTTTTTTTAAGTGAGAAAGAACAATTGAAATCCCATCTCATATTTTTTTAGATGCAAAATGCAACATAGGCCACCAACTAGAAAGGAGCCAAGTGATCAAAGCATCACGTTCTCAAGTCAACGTGTCCCACCGGGTATGCCAACTTGATGGACCCGAAAGGAATCTTCCGTCCTCTCCTTCCGCAACCCGGGGGCTGACCTGGATCTCGGCGGAGGAGGGAAAACACATGTGGAGACATTCTAAAGTCCGGTCTGGGTCTAAAATACGTTATTAGGTTGGCAAACACATGTGGAGACATTCTTTGACGAACCCGGTCCATCCAACAGCTTGACAACCCCTTTGAATTTAATCTTCCTTGAGGCACTTTGAGAACAAAGATCCTCTTGGACATATTGGCACGATATTGACAACACAAACACAGTGCTCACGAAAATGTGGCACTAACAATCTCCCATTTTGTCAATTTCGTGACAAAACTAATTATAACAATCTAGACAAGAGATTTATAATATAACTCACATACACCCACTTACAAGTACAAGACTTCTTAAACAACAAAACAAATTCAAGGACAACAGAAGTCAAGACTTGAGTGGTGAACTCTACATTTGTGATTTGAGAGGATTTTCCTGTAAAAGCACAACACTAACAAACGTAAAGCATTATGGGAAACTCCCTTGTTAGTATAATCAGATAAAAATCATAATTTTGGAAGATTTCTCCCCCTAAGTTGCATAAGAGATTTTCCTCAATCTCTCCCCTTGAATTATTTCTCCCCCTCAATCAATTCATTAGTACATCAATTTTCTCCCCCTTTTTGTCAGAAATTGACAAGGAGGCGAAACAGCAGTTAATAGAGAAAGTATATAGCAAGGCATACATTACTAAAATAGATATCAAAATATATAGCCCAAGCAAAACATAGAAATCAAGCCAGAGGAGAAACAGTTAGTCCTTCCATTGAATCAGAAGATCATACAATATCAAAGCTATATCCATCCAAAAGTATGAGTTAAAAAAAGAACCATAGGAGATTAGCTAGCCACAAGCCCAAAACACCACCAAAAAAAAAAAAAAAAAACCAATTAAAACACATGGGACCCAAAAAATATTCTCAAAATAACTAATCAGATGGAGGGGATGGAGATGGAGGCATGGCAGACAGATTACTGTTGCGATAGGCCTTGGACAGTCCACTGAGATATTTAAGAGTCTTCTTGAGAAGCTTTTCGATCTTGGACTGACTGTGCTCGAAGGCATCCATCCGTTCGGCAATACTCCTGGGAACAACGGAAGGAGGAGCCTGACTATGTGAAGAGGAAGGAGGTAGCTCTGAAGGACCCTGCTACTGTGGAGGAGGAGGGACGTGGTGCTGTGGTGCTGGAACCTCTGCATGAGGGGGTACTTGCCCTGCGTCTTCATTAGGATAAAGGTTCATTTGAATGAGATTTGCATGGCTGAAAGGTGCATAAGAAATAGGGGTCTCATTAGGGCGTAGGACACCAACAGAACGAGCCAATTCAGACATAAGGAATCCAAAAGGGACAGCTGTCTTAGTGGCATTGGACAGATGAAAACGTACAATGGTCCTACATATTAGAGAAGGAAGGCACATTTGGACACCGGTAACCACTTTGGAAAGGAGATTGACCATATAGGTAGTTAATTCGGTCATATTCCCTTTATGAGGATACACATTAAAAGTAAAGAGGTGGTGCAATAGTCTGTATTTGGGAATCAAGGTTCCCAAAGGGAGAAAGTTTTTGCGATCCCATGGAGCAGGATGACCACAGAGGATGATTGTAGCTTGAGCTTTTTCAGCTTTTGTAGGGGTGTTAGCAATCATAGAAAGACTATTTTCGTTCAAGGGAATATTGATAATAGATGAAATGTATTCTGGATCAATAGTAACTTCTCTGTTTCGAAGGGCAATAGTGAATTTTATTGAGTCAACTGAGGACACTACATAAGTGATGGATGCAAACATGTTGTAAATAAGAGAAGGATAGGCTTTGTCGCCCCAATCCAGGATGTTGTCCCAACCAATTTGAGCAAGGATGACTGCAATCTCACAGCGAATCACAACACTGCACACAGTGCGCATTTTAACCATGATTGCTCGAGATTTCAAAGCAGCCAACATTTTGGCATTGGGTTTCAGAACAGTAGGAACCGGTTGAGGTGGAGGAGGAGGTGGAGGTGGAGAAGACGAAGGAGAAAGTTCAGGAGAGGTGGACTGAGAGGGAGAGGGTGGAGGAGAAGGAGACCTTTCTCGACTAAAAGAAGAGACAGGATTAGATCATCCTCACTTAGAAGGGCGGTTCACTGCGGACTTCATTCTAGGAGGCATTTTCACTGACAGTTAGAGAGCACAAGCAAAAGTAAGGAGAAAAACACAAGACAAGAAGGAAACGAACACCACAATCCAGTGGATACACTGAAGATGAAGGACAAGATATGCAGCAATAGGTAAGAATAGAAAGGAAATGGAAAAGAGAGTATGAGTGGAGGGTGGAAAGCCCTAAAAAAACATCGAAAACACACAGAAAAGAAGAGAAAACACATTGTTAATAACAATAGAAATCGAGAGAAAAGAAAAAAAAAAAGGAAAAAATAAAAGGGATTGAGAATACCTTGAGAAATGAGAGGAGATGAGAACGCCAGATAGGAGGAAGAAGACGAACTAACGAGGAGACAGAGACGGAAAATAGAGAAATAGAAAAAAAAAAAAAAAAAAGGTTCTGCGATGATTTAAGTCGCAGTTCTAAGATGTCGGTTAGCCTCCAAGGGGGTCCACGGCTAGCCTTTAAAAAAAAAAAAAAAAAAAAACTAAAACACACATAACAAGTCAAGATGGAGAGATTATCTAATGGTACAAACACCAAGAGATTTTCTCATATTTTCAAATTTTGAAACATCCAAAGGTTTTGTCAAAATGTCTTCCAGTTGTTTTTCTGTAGGAATATGCTCTAATATTGTGACTTCCTCTTCAACCAATTCTCTAATGAAATGATGTTTGATATTTATATGCTTAGTTTTAGAGTGTTGGACAGGGTTTTTAGAGATATTGATAGCACTAGTGTTATCACAGTGCAAATTCATGCTGCTTTGATCAATACCATAGTCTTTGAGCATTTGAGTACAAACACTTCCAGCTGCTATATATTCTGCCTCAGCTGTAGATAAGGAAATGGATGATTGTTTTTTGCTGTGCCAAGCAACTAGACAGTTTCCTAGGTAGAAATACCCACCACTAATAGATTTTCTATTATCCACATTTCCAGCCCAATCGGCACCTGAGTATCCAGCAATGCAAATGGGTGAATCATATGGATACCATAAACCATATCCTGAAGTCCCTGACACATATCTAATGATTCTCTTAACAGCTTTCAAATGAGCTTCTTTGGGATCAGATTGATATCTGGCATAAGCTCCTACACTAAATGTAATATCTGGTCTGCTAGCTGTAAGATATAATAGGCTGCCTATCATGCTTCTATACATACTAGGATCAACACTCTTTCCACTCGATTCCTTAGATAATTTGAGCGTTGTACTCATAGGAGTGTTCATGTGTTTGGCAGAATCTAAACCAAACCTTTTAATCAATTATTTAGCATACTTGGTTTGGGAGATAAACATTCCATTAGACAATTGTTTTACTTGTAATCCTAAAAAGAAATTAAGTTCACCAACCATGCTCATTTCAAATTCAGATTTCATAAGATCAACAAACTTTTCTGTTAACACATTATAAGTAGAACCAAACACAATATCATCAACATAAATTTGAGCAATCAATATAATGTCATTTGTTCTTTGAATAAACAGAGTTTTATCAACACTATCCCTTTCAAAATTATGATTAATCAGGAATTGAGTGAGCCTTTCATACCAAGCTCTAGGGGCTTGTTTGAGACCATAGAAAGTCTTTTTAAGATAATACACATGATTAGGCTGCTTGGGGTCTTCAAATCCTTTAGGTTGCTCAACATAAACTTCTTCATCTAAAACTCTATTTAGAAAAATACTTTTGACATCCATTTGATATAATTTAAATTTCAAGGAACAAGCAATGACAAATAAGATTCTAATGGATTCAAGTCTGGCAACAGGAGCAAATGTTTCTTCAAAATCTATTCCTTCAATTTGAGAATAACCTTGGGCAACTAACCTGGCCTTGTTTCTAACTATGGTACCATTTTCATCAAGTTTATTTTTGTAAATCCATTTGGTATCTATGATGTTTTTGTCATCAGGCCTCGGTACTAATTCCCAAACTTCATTCCTAGCAAACTGATTTAGCTCTTTTTGCATAGCATTTATCCAACAATCATCAGAGAAAGCTTCATCAACAGATTTAGGTTCAATGGTAAAAGTAAAAGAAAGAAAGCTAACAATGTTTTCAATTTGTCTTCTAGTCTTGACACCAAGCAAGGAATCTCCCAGAATTTGGTCCATAGGATGACGCTTCAGATTTACCAAATCCTTAGAGATTGGAGACTTATCGAGGTTTGCAGTGGGAACATTTATCTCATTATTATCAGGGTCTTCTTGATTACTGGAATCCTTTAGTTTGTCTTCAATGACAATATTTACAGATTCTTGTATAGTTCCAGTGTTGGTGTTTAATACTCTGTAAGCACGACTGTTTTGAGAATAGCCAATAAAAATGCATTCATCACTTTTGGAGTCAAACTTGCTCAAATGTTCTCTATCCTTGAGTATATAACATTTACTACCAAAAATTTTAAAGTAGCTAATGTTTGTCCTTTTCTCATGCCATAGTTCATAGGCAGTTTTATCCAAGCCAGTTCTCAAGTAAACTCTGTTTATGATGTAACAAGTTGTATTCACTGCTTCAACCCATAGATCTCTAAGAACATTCTTTCCATGAAGCATAACTATGGTCATCTCTTGCAAAACTCTATTCTTTCTTTCAGCAACTCCATTTTGTTGAGGAGTTTTAGGGGCAGAAAATTCATGGTGAATTCCATACTTATCACAATATTTCACAAATCTGGAATTTTCAAATTCTCCACCATGATCACTTCTTATTCTAGCAACTGCTCTTCCTTTTTCAACTTGGATTCTTTCCACAACCTTTTTGAATTCAGCATATGCATCTGATTTTTCTCTTAAAAAAGCAACCCAAGCGAATCTGGAGTAATCATCAACAATAACAAGAAAGTATTTTTTGCCACCCCTACTCTCTTTCTTAGTTGGACCAACCAGGTCCATGTGAAGAAGCTCTAAGGGTCTAGAAGTCATAAGAGACTTGGTCTTTTATGAGATGTTCTGATTTGTTTACCTTTTTGGCACTCTCGACAAACAGTTTTTGACTTCTTGCTGATTTTTGGAAGACCCTTTACATACTTGTTCAACTTGGACAAGTCTCTATGGTTCACATGTCCAAGTCTTTGATGCCACAGTTGAGCTTCATCAAGATGAGCAATGTAACAGGATGAGCTGAATGATTCTTTTTGGTCACCAATAACATAGCAGTTTTCTTGATTTCTAAAGCCTCTTAGAATAACCTTTCCATTTTTGGAGATCTCACAACCATGACTAATAAAGATGACAGCATGATCTTTATCACATATTTGCGAAATGCTAATTAAGTTATGTTTCAAGTCATCAACACATAAAACATCTTCTAATGGAGGCATGTTTGGAACATTCAGAGTACCCTTTCCAACAACTTTAGCTACATTACCATCACCAAAAGTAACAATTCCACCATCATAATCAGTTAATTTTGAAAATAGTGTTTTATCTCCAGTCATGTGTCTAGAACATCCACTATCCAGATACAACAAGGATTGGTCTACAGCTTTAAGGGCTGTGTGAACTAATAGGCTTTTGGGTACCCACATGTACCTTTGAGACTTTGATTTATCATAATCATGTTGATGAAAAGTTTTCTTAGAATTTCTTTTAGCATGATTATTGAATCGAATTCTTAGTTAGTCAATTTGTTTCATTAGTTCATTCAATTTTTATGGAACAGTGAGATTTTTATGATAACTTGTTTTGGTTTGTTCATTTCTATAGGACTGTCTTTTGATTTGTTTCATTTTACACTCATATTTGACATGTCCTTTTCTTCCACAAGAATGACATATAACTTTAGAAATGTTTAAATTACTTGAGGAAGCTTCTCCTTTTATAAACTTAGTAGAGACATTTGGATTATGTTTTGCTTCTTTGTTGTATTCAAGCCCAGTTTTGTCTCTTTGATACTTACCCATCCCAAATAGTCTTTCAAACTTTTCTTCTCCATGACTAAAAGAATACTCATACTTTTCCTTCTACCACATTAATTGGGTGACTTCATTTTTTATCGAGAGATTAATTATTTTAGATTTTTAGTCTCATCATTTTCTCTCGTAACCTTTCTTATGTAATCACTAGCAATTTGGAATTTAGAATTAATTTCATGAAAATCATTTATTAAGATATTGTTTTCATCATTCAAGGCTTCAATTTTGTCTTTTAAAACTTTGATCTTGACTCCTTGTTTGCTCATAGTTCTAATTAGTCTGTAGCTCTCAGCATAGAGTCGATCATAGGTTTCTTGAAGATCTTCTTCATTATTATCATTATCTGGACTGTCTTCTTCAAATTCAGATTCATTCTCAGATTTATCAATATCAGATCTTTCAGAACTTCCATTCATCTCAGCCGATGGATCACAGACACTTCTGGCCATCAAAATGTTGTAGTTTCCTGTCTCATCTTGGTGTGATTCATCTGATTCTGATTCAGATTCAGATGAGTCATCATCCCATGTTGCCACAAGTGTCTTTTTCTTTCTTTCCATTTGACACTCAGATAATATGTGTCCGTACTTTTGACAGTTATAGCATTTCACCTTTCTATGTTGACTCTTAGAGGAAGAGCTGACTTTGCTTTTACCTTTATCAAAGGATTTAAAATTTGAATTCTTCTGAAAATGTTTTAGAAATCTCTTAGCAAGTAAGGCAACATCTTCATTATCACTTTCTTTCTCATTATCTGATTCTCCTTTAGAAGGGGATGGTTGAGAAGTTTTTAAAGCAATTGATTTCTTATCTTTGGATTTATTAGAAGAATTATTCAATTTCATCTCAAAAGTTCTAATATTACCAGAAATTCTTCTACTTTCATAGTTTCTGGGTCATTATATTCTTCTATAGAAGTCACTTTGGGGTGAAATCTTTCGGATACAGACCTCAGGATTTTGCTACACACTTTGCCTTCAGGAATTTGTTCACCAAGTGACCACATTTCATTTACAATGACCATTAACTTTGTTCAAAACTCATCGAACACTTCATCTTCCATCATTCTTAGAGATTCGAATTGGGAAGTCAACATTTGAAGCTTGGCTCTTTTAACAATGGTTGTTCCTTCATAATTTGTTTCTAAAAGATCTCAAGCTTGTTTTGCTGTGGCACATGTCATAATCTTTTTGTATTCCTCAGCAGTCATGGCACAGGTTATGGCATTCAATGCCTTTGAATCACTATCTCTCAATGTTTTTTTATCAGCTGACCATCTGGCCTTTGCAAGAGGCTGAACAGTGCCATTCGTAGCTGTGGTTGTAGGAGGAGTCCATCCGTCCTCTACAGCATCCCATACAGGTCCACCAAGGGATCTAATGAAAACAGTCATTCAGGCTTTCCAAAAGGCATAGTTTGTACCATCAAACAAAGGAGGCCTGTTTACTGCACTACCTTCTGGGTTAGACATTAGCACTAGTAACAAGAATAAGATCTACTCCAAGTTGTTAAGCCTTTGGGGAGTAACCCTCTCTGATACCAACTGAAAATGCAGGCTAGGGCCAATGAATAAGTCCCAGAGGGGGGATGAATAGAACTAAGGGTATTCAATTGCTAATTTTGATTTTCTAAGTCTAATTTTAATCCAACCAGACCAAAGAACAAGACAAACACAAATAAGAGTATAACTTATGCGAAAAATGTAGATCGTGCAGTAGAGAAATAGACACAGGAGATTTATAGTGGTTCAGTCACATAGACCTACATCCACTCTCAAGGGTTACATAGACCCTCTGTTCCACTAAGAGGAATCAAACTATACAAGTTCTGATTCTACCTCAATTTTATTACAGAGGTTCAACCACACAAATCTACTCCTCACATAATTGTAGAGTAATTTAGTCACACAGATCTAAACAACTACCACATTATACACATATTGTAGAAATTTGAAGAAGGGTGAACACTTGCCTTTGATGATGATTGAAGTGTTCTAAGGAGCTCTAACCGTAGCCAAAGCTTTCACCTCTTGATGACCTCTTGGTGTTGAGAAGGATGCTTCCAAAGTGTTGCACAACCAGGGTTCAGATGATTGGACTTCTAGGATTACACAGATAAGGCTCTCATAGAATAAGATATCCTAGAGGATGCATTTCCTCACAATACACTCATCTTGGAGCTAATGAAGCTCTTGGGTTCTCCTAAATCTAGCACATGAGTGTTTGGAAGAGGATTTGAGAGCCTACATCGGATGGGAAGAAAGTAACAAGGAAAGCTCTTTACTAAAGTCCTTAGCTTCCAAAGCAAAACAGGCTTCAGTTTTATAGACAAAATCCAACGGCTAGATTTGGCGATTAGCCTCTTAACATGGCGGTTAGCCCCTTTTCAAATTCTTTGAGACAACGGATATAATTTCTAATTCGGTCAACTCACGGTTAGCCGTCGGTGGCCTTGGCGGTAGCCCTGAGGTGACCGCTGAGGTGACCGAGAGAAGGTCAGAAACAAATAGCTCTCAGGAAAACTAACCGTGAGATTTTCGGTTGCTTGCGGTTAGCCGCTATGTCTTTTCGTGGTTAGCCGTGAGGTGACCATTGGGGTAACCGAACTTCCTGACAGGGATGAGATAGCTCTCTGGAAAAGTAACCGCAGGATTTCGGTTACTTGCGGTTAGCCGCAATGGCTCTCTACAGTTAGCCGTGACGTGACCGCTGAGCTAGCCGAACTCCATGACAGGAGAAACAGCTTTCTGGAAATGTAACCGCAGGGTTTTGGTTACCTGGCGGTTAGCCGCTTTTTGAGAAGGGACTAGCCGCTAGGTGACCGAAAGGTCACCGAACCCTCTGTTTTACAAGATAGTCTTAGCTGAGTAAAAACATGATTTTTTCAAATGGTTCTAAAGTCCAGTCTGGGTCTAAAATACCTGATTAGGTTGGCAAACACATTTGGAAACATTCTTTGACGAACCCGGTCCATCCAACAGCTTGACAAACCCTTTGAATTTGATCTTCCTTAAGGTACTTTGAGAACAAAGATCTTCTTGGACATATTGGCACGATATTGACAACACAAACACATTGCTCACGAAAATGTGGCACTAACTCTACTTTGATCTTGTCGACTACTCGCCATTCACCTTCAACCGTGCTTGAACAAACCACCTTGAATCCGTCTTCAAGATGTCTCTATTTCATGAGAGTAGAATGGAATAAAACCCAACACTTGATCTTTAGCACACAAACTAGAACCCTTGGGGGGCAATGATGGATCTCTCAAAATCTTTTCTAGGGTTTAACTTTATGAGAAGTGCTTTGGAATAAAGAGAGAATGGCTATTTATAAGCCTGGATTCATGCCTCTTGGATTGTGATACAATTAGGATAGAACATAGCATCATATGAGAATTTAGGAAAGAGATCCCGGATGAAACTGAAATACGCAAGGAGTTCGCTCTAGTGAACTCGTCTCTATCTCAGACGATCAGTTCAGAAGTAAGATGGCTCGAGTGGAGAGAAAAGATAAGTCGAGCGATGAAGTCTCTGTGATGGGTTCGCTCGAGTGAATGGGACATCGCCCAAGCGAACACAATCAGTTCCCAAAACGATTGTTCTTCTTTGCTGACAAAACTTGAGCAATCCATTCTAACTCAAATTACAACTTTAAGAGACCCGGTTTTATCCATAACCAATGAATTAGCCAACTCTCTAAAACCTTACATGGCTAATATCATTACTTCATCTCTAAGGCTAGACTCATCCAAACAAGGTAGAGTTAAAATTTTAGACTGTTAGGGCCCATTTAACTTCACTCTACTCTATTTTTTGCCTATCCAAGCAAGCAAGAGAGGATGTGTAATATGCATAAACATGTAAAATCCCACTCAGAAACTCAAGTAATTATGAACCAAGAAGTTTATGAAAGCCACATTTTATGAAATTTTTAGCAGAAGTTTTCGCACCAAAAGAAACATAGTATTTATCGAATTTTTCAATGTCAGAATTCAAAAGCATTTTAGAATTTCAGTATTTCAAATTCTGCGAACTCCAACAGAAATGAATTTCATAAATTCCTGCGAAGAAACTGGACTATGACCTATTTCTTTACTTAGAATTTATGAGTAGAATTTGGGAGGTTGGGAGTTTTTGGACATGATATGACATTTTTCCCCTAATATTTGAAATGTTGTGTTTCTTTTATTAGAATTTTAAATCTCAACCACCTAAAAGACCTATTAGAGTTCTTGTAATTTCACTCTTTATGCCATTTGTTGAAATTTTAAATTCTCTGTAAAAAAAAAAGAAGAATTTCGAATTACACCTAATGGGACGAATTGCACCTAACGGGACAATTTCTGAATGAATTCTTGGAATTCTCACAATGAAACGGGTTGGTCTTAAAATTTGATGGGACTGGTAATGGATTCTCATAGGCTTAAAATTCCTTAATTTTTTTAGGGCCATTCGACAAGAGGTCCCTCAAAGTATGACTTTGTTGCAAATAATCCACAAAAGAAAGTCATGCAGTCAAAGGTCCTCTAACAAATTCTCATACCTGATATGTCTAATTTACTCTCTTTAAATCATATCCTATGATTGGTGGGATATCCCATTAATAATAGTCAACTACCACTTAATGGGCTACGATTAATGTAATCTTATTATTGGGATTTTCAAATAAATTTTAAAAACACACAAATAAATTTCAAAATAATGCAAATAAATCTCAAAAACGCAAATAAATTTCAAAAAAATGCAATAAATTTAAGAAAAAGCAATAAATTTCAAAAAATATAAATAAATTTCAAAAGATGAAAATCAATTTCAAAAAATCCAATTGAATTTCAAAAGATCCAAATAAATCTCAAAATAATATAAATAAATTTCAAAAGACTCAAATAAATTTCAAAAGACGTAAATAAAATTAAAAAAGTCAAATATATTTAAAAAAAAAACGCAAATACATTTGCCAAAACTAAAATAACCCAAATTTTCAAATTAACGAATAATGTGGCAAAAAACTCAAGTCTTTTTGTCAAAAACTCAGTTAAATTTATTTCAAAAAATATAAATAAATTTCAAAAGACACAAATAAAATTCAAAAACAAAAATAGATATAAGAAAATAAAAATAAATTTTCCAAAGACACATAAAGATTCGTTCAAAAACTTAGTTAAATTTTTTTACAATGAAGATAAATTTGTCAGAAACTCACCTATATTTTTCAAAAACTCAAATAAATTTGCCAAAAACTCAGATAGATTTGGTTATAACTCAGATAAATTTGTTCCAGAACTCAGATAAATAACCTAAAACTCGGATAAATTTGTCCAAAACTCAGATAAATTTATTCCAGAAGTTAGATAAATAGCCAGAAACTCAGTTAGATTTGTCTAGAACTCAGATAAATTTGTTCCAGAAGTCAGATAAATAGCCAAAAACTCATAGATTTTGTCCAAAACAAATATAAATTTGACAAAATATACAAAATTCAAATAAATTTAACTTTGACTGGAATGGGGGTGAACTTCTGGAATGGGTCAAGTCGAACCTAACCTGGAACTAACCAAGAACTGCTGCAGAGCTTAGGCTCACTTTCTTCTTCTTCTTCGTTCTAGATTCAGAAACACAAAAGCGATCTTCCATTCGCCTTCTTCCTTGATTGCAGCGATGGCATGGCGCAGCGTCCGGTAGCAATCCCCCTTCTCCGGCAATATGCAGGAACGACGGTGGCACAGAAAATCAGGCGATGGCGCAGAAGAACGACGGTGGCGCAGGAAATCCGGCGATGGCGCAGAAGATCATCTTCTTCTTCGTTACTTGTTCTGCAAGTCTTCTTATTCTTCTTTGTAGGGGTCTTCTTCTTCGATGCAAGGGTCTTCTTCTTCTTCTTCGTTGTTGCAGGGGTTTTCTTCTTCCTCTCCAGTAACGGCGTGTGGGCTAAGGAAGCAGCAACGTTTGACAATGCTACTTCTCTGAAAAAACCCCAATCTCACTCTCTGAAGGGGGAAAAAAAAAAAAAAAACAAAGATCGATCTCAATTGTTGAGATCCAATCTGTCAATATTTATGTCCGATTTGAAGAAGAAGAAGAGAGAGAATGGAAGATTTAAATTTTCAAAATTTAAAATTTTATGCCTAATCAGTTGAAAGGGCAAATCGGTCATAAAAATGTATAAGATGGCATGTCTAGGGATTTCTCTCTATGAGCTGACGTGTTTAGGGACCTTACACCGAAATATGTCCAAGCTACATGGATTACAAGCCTTAAATGAAAAGCCGATGGACTTAAGGCCTTACAAGTCCTATACTAGGGACCTTTCGTTAATTATCTTTTTTTTTTTTTATATATATATATTATGACGTAACGCAGCAGCATGGGTCAATCTTTCTGTTCACACGTTTGTCGTCATTTGCGCCACACGAATGAGAAAGAGAAGCAGGCCACGTATTTCTGTGTCTGATAGCGTGACTGATCACGTTCAGCGGTTCACATATGATCTTCCTATCTTCAACCAACTCATCCTCAAAACAGAACATTTCTTTGTGTCTTCTTCAGAATACTCCAATCCAGCTCCAAATTCCTCAATCGAGAAGCCCACCTGCTTCTTCTTCCTAAGCTTCCAACCCCCTGTAAGCATTTCTCTTCTCTTCTCCCAAAATCCAATACAATTCCAACACCCCCAATTCAAACATGAGAAACCCATCTTCCAAGCTTCCAAGCCTTTTTTAAGCATTTCTCTTTCCAACCCAACTCCGAGTTCCTCAATCCAAACATGAGAAACCCATCTCCTTCTTCAAAGCTTGCTACCCTTCTTCTTCTCTTTCTTTTCATTTACTTCCTATCTTCTAAAGCTGTAGCATCATCATCATCAACAACAAAAAGCTCTTTGAACAGAGGCTCCTCCCTCTCTGTAGAGGAAGATTCAGACCTCCTCACCTCACCAGACACCACATTCTCATCTGGGTTTTACCAGGTGGGCTCCAATGCCTACTGCTTCTCCATCTGGTTCACCCACTCCGCCCACAAATCCGTTGTTTGGATGGCGAATAGAGACCGCCCGGTCAATGGGCGTGGCTCGAGAATCTCCCTCAACAGAGACGGGAACATGGTCCTCACGGACATAGACGGCTCCATCGTCTGGAACAGCAACACCAGCAATAGCAGAGCCCAAAGCGCGGAGCTTTCCAACAATGGGAACCTTTTTCTCAAAGACCCAGATGGTAATTTTCTATGGCAGAGCTTTGATTTTCCTACTGATACTCTTCTTCCTTCACAACCCATTACAAAAGGCAAGAAACTTATCTCTGCTAGTGCGAATGGAGTGGTTTCAAGTGGTTATTATAGTTTTTATTTTGATAATGATAATGTTCTGAAGATGATGTATGATGGACCAGAGATTTCTAGCATTTATTGGCCGAATCCGGATAATAATGTGTTTGCAAATGATAGATCGAATTATAACAGCAGCAGGTATGGGGTGCTTGATGAAATGGGTTTGTTTGTAGCGAGTGATCAGTTCGGATTCAATGCCTCTGATTTGGGTCTTGGGATTAAAAGGAGATTAACGCTTGATTATGATGGAAATCTAAGACTGTATAGTTTGGATGAATCAACCGGATTGTGGGGGATTTCGTGGGCAGCTATGGCAGTGGAGTGTAAAGTGCATGGGCTGTGTGGTAGGAATGGGATATGTGTTTATGCACCAACGGCCAAATGTTCATGTGCGGTGGGATATGAGATGAGAGACCCGAGCGATTTGGGTAAAGGTTGCAAGCTCAAATTCAATCTGAGCTGTGACCCCAATCAAGTAAAATTTGTCGCACTTCAACAAATAGATTTCTATGGGTTTGATAGTGCTTACCAAACAAACATATCATTGGAATCTTGCAGGGAGTTATGCTTAAACGATTGCTCCTGCGAGGCCTTTATGTATAGAAATGGAGGTGATGGAGCCTGTTTTCCTAAAAGTGCCCTTTTTAATGGATATAGATCAGCGGCCTTTCCTGGCACCATGTATCTAAAACTACCCAAAAATGTCAACATCTCTGGATCATCCATGATCGAAGAGTCTGATCCAATATGTGAATCAAGTAAAGCTGAAAGGTTGATGGGATCTTCGGACATGTATAAGACAACCCATGATATGAAATATATATACTTCTACTGGTTTGTGTCAGCCATTGGTGTAATTGAGGTTCTATTCGTCGTATCTGGGTGGTGGTACCTTTTCAGAAGTCATGGGGTGCCGAAGTTGGAGGAAGGGTATCGAGCAATATACAATCAGTTTAGAAGGTTTACATATGGAGAGCTGAAGAAAGCGACCAAGAAGTTCAAGGAAGAGCTCGGGAGGGGAGGTTCAGGGTATGTTTACAAAGGAGTTTTGGATGATGACAGGGTTGTGGCAGTGAAGAAACTAGGAGATGCAATTCAAGGAGAAGAGGAGTTTTTGGCAGAAATGAGCACGATAGGGAGAATTTACCACATGAACCTAGTGAGGATGTGGGGTTACTGTTCAGAGCGGTCACACAGGCTCCTGGTGTATGAGTATGTAGAAAATGGGTCACTAGATAAGCACCTTTTCTCCAATAGCAGCAGTGGCAATATGCCATTGACATTCCTTGGATGGAGTGACAGGTTCAAGATTGCTGTAGGGACCGCCAAGGGTTTGGCCTATCTTCACCATGAGTGCCTTGAGTGGGTTATTCACTGCGATGTGAAGCCTGAAAACATACTTTTGGACAGTGACTTTGAACCCAAGATAGCAGACTTTGGACTGGCAAAATTGTCTCAAAGAGGTGGCTCTAGTCCTAACTTTTCTCAGATCCGTGGTACAAAGGGTTATATGGCTCCAGAATGGGCTTCTAATCTTCCAATCACAGCAAAGGTCGATGTTTATGGCTATGGTGTTGTACTCTTAGAAATTGTGACTGGGAATAGGCTGTCAAATCGGGTGGTGGATGGAGATGTGGAGGAGGTGGAGTTGCAAAGATTTGTTAGGATGGCAAAGGAGAAGTTGGATGGTGGAGAAGAAACGTGGATTAGTGATTTTGTGGATTTGAGGATGAATGGGCAGTTCAACTGGAGGCAGGCAGAGGTGATGGTGGAGATTGGCATCTCTTGTGTAGAGGAGGATCGAAACAAAAGACCAACCATGGATACGGTAGTCCAAACTCTCCTAGCATGTGATGATGAAAGCCATGATATGCATCATTCTAAGTCGCGTGAAAGCAATAATTAGCAGAGAAACTACCCATACTGTAACATGTATTTGAACCCATCTGAGCATTTATTTAGGAATCCCTTCTGCATGTGTACATTATCCTATGTATTTAGTTATGGGAATTATTCAGGTGAGAACTATTCTCACCACTGTGGTGAGAACCCTCATCCTGACTGTTCAGAAGTTAAAATGATACAACGGTTGGAGCACTGGGTTATAAGAGAGGAATAAAAAATCCTCCCCGCCCAGATTTCACATTCCCCCCAAATCCCCTCCTTCCTCTCTCCCGTTTCCTCCATCTCTCTCTTCCCCCAATCGGTTTTCTCCTTCTCGAGCATCTCTCCCGGTCATCGATCGTCTTCTTCAAGGTTATCTCTCTCCAGTCTCGCAGCTCTCTCTCATCGCGTCGCGCATCTCTCTCGCCACAAGCACCGATCAGTGCCCAATCTCCGATCTCCTGTCTCGCCTCCGGGGAAAAGTCAGAGTCCGGATATCTCTCGTGTTGCTCAACTCTCTGCACACCAAATCTGTGCATCTCTTGAAACCATACCTTACCCCTTCTACAAAAGATCACTCCCCTCATCTCAACCTACCAGGGGTGAAGAAACAGTCCAGGCGTCCCATATCTACTCGGTGAGCAGACTCCAACCTTTCTGATTGTGTTCTAAAATACAATCAGGTTTGCCTAACCCTCCTCTTTAATCTTTTTTTATTTTTTATGCTTCTCTCTGTTTTCTTCCCTTCCATTATTCTCTTTGGTCGCGTGTGTGCAATGGGATATTCATGGGTGAAATGGCAAGTGGGAGCATTATAATGGATCAACTATCTTTTTTTATTTTCAGTTTATGTTGTCTATAGAGTTGTATCTAAATCTTATCCTTCTCCATTTATGTGGTTGTTGGTTCAAATACTCGAACCATTAAATTTTCCCACAAGTGCTACCAAGCCATCTTGCTATGGCATTTTAGAGGCATATAAACATGAGCATCCACTAGGCGTCGGTTTCTTTTATGGTGGTTGTGGCTGTGATGAGTGAAATTGAAGCTGTTTAGAATCCTTCTTTTTGAGCTGATGTTAAATAAATGTTGTTTATTTCCATAGAAATGATCTCCCTGTTTTATACCATTACTCACCATTTGCTTGCTATACTATTTGATGCGACGGTATTTCAACTTTTGCCTAAATATGAACATAAACATCATGTATTTGACTATATGACATTTGATAATGTTAAATTACAAGCATCACATGATCATGCAAATATGCAGCATGATCTCCAGCACTGGAGGGTACTGATTGTGACTATGAACGTTAGGTAGGTCTCATGCTGAAGCCCAATATTTGATGGCTCCCATGATGATCATAGCCATCCAACAGGTTCCAATGTGACTCACCCAACATTCCGGTTGGTTCATGCTACAAGTGGGTCCTCTTTAATTGCCAAAATAGTGGGTATTGTCATAAACAAAAAGCATGGACCATTTCCCATATGGTGTTGACATGGAGAAGGATGGTGGATTTGCTGGCAACTTTTGAGCAATGGGAAATAAGCTATTGCAAAAGGGATGCGAATTTAGCGGCTGAATTCCTTTCTAAAGCTATCTTATCCCCTATTTACAGTATTCACAACATATCTCCTTCCCATGGTGAATGAAATTTACTTTACAGGAACGAGACACAAAGGCCATACTCTACACCACCAATACATTCCAAGCTCTGTTGAGGCGACTTGTGCCTTTGTATTTGACTAGATAGATAAGGTTGAAATAGGTATCCATCCATTTGTCACTTCTCATTATAATATGCTGGCAATGAGGCATCTTTAGGATAAGTTTTTGTGCCCAATGTCTATGGAAGGATAGATAAAATGGTACAACATCTTACATGTAAAATCATTAAGTGCAGCATCAATGAGGCTCCTAGTGCAAATGTATCTGAACATAGATAAGGATGAAATATATTCATGCAGCTCATTTGTCATTAAGTTCGATCATATATAGGATAGTTTGCACATGTAAAAACACCAATTGTGGGCTCCACTACAATTAGAGTGAGATGTGAGATGAGTGATGAAGTGGTTTAAATCTTTTTTGATTTAGTGGGTAGGGTCTGTTACCCAATTCTAGGGAGGAGATTAGTTGCAAATAGAGGGCACTCCACTGGTGTCAAAACTCTGTTTATTGGATCAAAATATATGATCCCTCTTTCATTCTAGGAGCTATGTCTATTGCTTTAGGTCTTTAACCATCTTCTCCTACGATGATTTACAGGCTAATATCCATCTAGATTGTCTCAATGGCAAGAATTCTTTTTGAAAAAATCAACTTAATTGATCTATGATAGTAGGTCTCTTCTTATCACTGTTAATTGATTTTCAATTATTTTCCAAGTTCTCATCACTCTCAGAATTTCTTGATAACATGGTTTTAGTGTGTTGGGCCATGGATGGTAGTGTTTATTTGGATTTGAATCTTGCTTGTGGCTGAATTGAACACATGTGGAAACTTGGTCTGGATGCTAACTTTTCATGACAGGTTGTCATCTTTCAATTCTTATTTCACCGAATATGCGCCAAAATGCTCTTGTGGAGAGATGATTTGTCTAACATCTCGTACAAGTTCTAATCCAAATAGAAAGTTTTGGAGATGTCCTAATTGGAAGGTAGGTACTTTATATTTTTGTTTTCAGCAACAATGTTATAATGTGCAGATTAGAAATAATCTTAAATGAACTATATGTTATTCTTTTTGTAGGATGGAAAAGGTTGTGGTAGATTCATATGGAAAGATGAAGCAGACAATGGAAAGAATTTAGCCGAGCTTATCGAAGATTTGAGGAATACAATGGAGAAGCAGAATGAAATTTTATGGGCAGTAGTACAAGAGATGACATATGCATCCGAAGTTGGGAAAAAATCAAATAAATTTCATTGTATATTGGTGTTTTTATGTTGTCTTACAAGTTTAATATGCATTATGAAAACATTATGTTAAAATGTATGTTTTTGAGAAGTCAATATCTAGATGTCTGATCGTGACTAAATTTTGTATATGTTGATGAACCCAAATGAATGGATATTGTATATGTTGATGACCCCAATGTTTTTGAGAAATCAATCTCTGGATGTCCAATCATGACTATAAATTTCATGTTATAGTGGTTGCTTGCCACTTGAGTGGAATGAATCCATCGATCCAAGGTGGAAGTATGTTTGATTGGCCTAATTATTGGTACTTGAGACAAATTATTGGCAGTTCAGGAACATCAGAAGTATGAATACACTCCTAAAAGGTGGAAGTGGATCCTAACTCATCATTTGCGCACATAAGTGGCAACACAACGTTCAAACCAGACAATTGAAACAAATTGTAATGTTGGTTTAGGAGTGGCAGTAGCTATACATAGAAAAATAAATAAAAAATAAAAAGAAAGGGAAATGTGATGTTGGTTCAAGAGTGGATCCTAACTCATCCTCTGTGCATATAACATGCAAAACAACGTAATGTTGGTTCAGGAGTGGCAACAGCTATACATACAGGAAAAAAAAAAGGGGAAATGTGATGCTGGTTCAGGAGTGGATCCTGACTCGACCTCTGCGCACATACAAAACACATAGTGCACATGCAGAAACAAAAAAAAAAAAAAAACAAAAAAAGAAATTTCAATTCTGTATGTAGTTGATCCTGGACACATACAATGCTGTTCTTGTTCTTGATTCATCCAATGCGCTGCCAAGGACTTCATATGGGGAAAAAGTTCCGGAACTTTCAATTCTGTATGTAGCTGATCCTGGGCACATACAAGTTGGAAATGCTTTTACAGGAGGCCATGAACAAAGTTCTCAGGTTAATGACGAAACAATTACAAAACACATGGGAACAGGAGTATGTGCTTCTTTGCCACAATGTCAAAAAAGCATCACTGAACCTATAGAAAAACTCATGAAAAGAGCCCATACAGACCCACATATTCCTAGTGAAAGGAGCAACAACATGCTGGACAATGTTGCAGACCAATTGAAACAAAACACCATCCTAACTAAAACTCCATAGGGACCTAAGAAATTAAAACATCACCCAACCTGACCTAAGTCTTACAATAACATCACCCACCTGACCAACTGAAACAAAACACCATCCTCACTTAAACTCCATAGGGACGTGAGAAATTGAAACATCACCCAACCTGACCTGAGTCTTAAAATAACATCACCCACCTGTAACCTTCAATACCACACTCAGAATAACATAGTAGGGACAGACTAATTAAGATCATAATATCCATCTTTCCATTACCAAAGAACATCATAATAAAGTTGGAATCCAAATACACAAAATGGAATAACATTCTTGGCCATTTACATTATATAGACTTAGGACCAAGCCAAAAAAAGAACATCAACAATTGAAAGCCCTATCTAAAAAAAAAATGTCATGTATGTGTCAATATCTTCCAATGGCCACATCCAACACCAATGTCTGTGTCATTTGAAGCCTACAAGATAGAAGTATAAACAAATCATTAAGAAAAAAAATTCATAAAGAATTGAGATTAACATGTGACTGAGTTATACCTAAATTTCTGTCAATATCTCATCCTCCGAAGTCGACCTCTCCGATGCCTCGCCTTCAATGAATGCCTGAAAGTGGTTTTCTAAACCACTCTCATCATTTGCAGAGACATGGACCACATAATTGAAATGAATAGATGCAATCATTAGTAGCATAAATATTAGCATTATAGCAACAACTAATAATAAAAATTCATATATAGCAACATATATTTGGAATAATACCTCTTGACAAGCGCAGGACAATTGCGTATGTCATGTGCAACACCACGCTTGCCACATCCACGACAAAGTCTATCTTTTTTTATCGCCTTTTCTTTAGAGGACTTTAATCTCTTTGGACAACCCTTTGTAATAGCATTCTTTGGCGCAAGATACCTTTCTCGAGAACAAGCGTTATTATCATTTCTCTTATTGTTATCTTCTATCCTCACTTCTTTTTCATTTATCTCACGAATGCTCTTTTTAAGCTCCTGTAAAACCCTTTTTGCATGGTGGTGTGCTTCTTTAGATAATGACGCTTCATCAACAATAATTGCAGCGTCATATGATAAATCTCCATATTGTGCAAGCAATGAACCATCAAATGAAAATGACATATTTTTGTTGGAATCATCATCTACTCTTGCATGCCTTGTCCATCTTCTCATAATAAACTGTTGAGGCGGTGTATAGATTTTCTCTTGTTTCAAGACACAAATGATGTGTCCACATGGAATCCCTTGAAATTCAAATAAATAACAAGAACATTTTGCATCTTTGTTGTCTTTTTTGAAAACGACAGTTCGTTGGATTTCTCTGTCATTTTTGAATGATGAGACAATATAAGTCCGTTGGTCCACTTCATCTTTTACTAGCTCAGCAATCCCAGATGTTTTATACATGAACTGATCTTGGAACTTGTAGAACATCTTCTTCGTATATATTTCTGACATCTGCTGCGCCATTGGAAAACCTGTCATCAGTTTTGGCCTTCCATTTTGAGTGTCATGATTTTCCTTCAACTGACGATATTTCTGAGTTGCAATGCCCCGTTCAAACCGAAACATAAATCGCACAAACCATTCTTTTGTGTCACGCGTTGCTTCAAGAATGCATTGATACTTTCCGATCTTAAAGTTGTAGACATCCCTGCAAAAAATAAGTGTCTCATATATATAGGTATCCACATGTGACAAACATTGTACATCGCATTTAGCCAATCATTATTTGCAGCATCGTATTCTTCCAACATATTCTTCCAATCCATTTCAAAGTCTTCGATTGTGATGGTGTTGTATGTGATTTTTTTAATGGTTGGGATCAAGTGGCCTTTATGTATAGCAACTCCACCTAAATTCTTCTGTAAATTTCCCATTATGTGCCATAAACAATATCGGTGGTTGATTGTAGGGAACACAAACTTGATCGCTTTTGTCATTGCGGGATCTTAGTCAGTCAAAAATGACTTTGGTGGGTCTCCAGGCATAGCTTCAAGCCATTTTTTGAAAACCCAAACAAAAGTGTCAAAAGTCTCATTTGATATCAGGCAACATCCAAATAGTATTGACTGATTGTGGTGATTAACTTCGATGAACGCACCAAAAATCAGACCATATTTATTCGTATTGTACGTTGTATCAAAAGAAACAACATCACCAAATTCCTCATAAGATTTCTGAAAGTAATAATCAGCCCAAACCACACGTCTTATGTGGTCTTCATCATCTTTCTCAATAGAAAAAAAGTTTTTTGGATCTTTCTCTTTCATTTGACTAAAGTATACATAGAACATGTCACCGTCACCATCCTTTATTTCCTCCCTTTTGTCTCTAATATGATTTCGAAAATCTGTTTTAGTGAAACCAACTTTGTCTCTCCCACCTGCTTGGACCACTAAAAGCCCCATTTGTTTCTTTGGCCTTATATTAGCAGCCCCATAAGTATCTATCCGTTTTTTTTTTTGGAGCACTAATGCTACGATGTGGTCGTAGCATGTGAGTCTTTTTAGGGGTACTCAATATGTGGGAATGTTCCACAACAACTTTAAATACCATCCACTGCCCCTCTTTAGTTTTTTTAATTTGAAGAAAAGCCCCACAATTCTCTCGCGTATCCGAAGTCCGTCTTTGATTTACACTTTCATGGCCAATCTTTTCTTTCCTACGACCCTCTTTAGAGCACACAAATCTTTTCCTCACTACTTCGTTATTGACCATTTTCTCTGAGCTTCGTCTAATGCTAAAACCTGCCACTTTCGCGTAAACATTATAAGCATTAAAAGCATCCTCTATATTTTCAAAAAGTTGTCCTACTGTTGGTAATTTATCATCATCAACTTATAGTACAAATATTGGTAAGGATGGACCAACATCGTTCCGTAGATGATTTAAGCACGATAATAGCACTATACCGGAACAACACATACAAAACAAGATTTTAAAATTTAATAAGAAACTAAAGAAACTAATTAAAAACAAGAATTAGGAAAATATGCCAACACCATAACATTGATAATGCCAACTAAATGAAGAAGCAATAGAAAATCAAGAGGTGTTTTGCTCTAATCAAAATTATGCTCATGTGAATAAAGTAAAAGCTGCTCAAAGTTCTTAAGCATCCAGTATTCATGTCTTAAAAAGACAAACTTCAAGTAGAGCCCCTCTTCTATGCAAAGCATTGACTAAACAAATATAGACGCACTACTGTGGCAAGAATGAGAACAAGTATTGATCCAGTCACCAAATATAAACAAGTATAAACAAATATAAATAGGAATAAACAAATATTCATCCAATCACCAAATTCACTATTCTCACTCTTCTTGTACTCAGATTCCTCCTTAGCCTCTCAGACCAACCAAACTCTCACCATCTTCCTACCAGCAATGAACTTTCAGTTCATCCTATCCACAGGTTTGGAAACACAACGAATGAGTATTGCATGTTTACAAATGGGTAAAGCCCAATTTCTCTGCGCCTCTAGTCCCACCTTTTAGGGCTATTTGTTTGTGGGAATTTCTACTCCATCTGAATTTAGAAAATGTGGTCTCAACTGAATTCACAAATGCTAAAATATGCCATAGTCATCATCAAGCCCCAATAAAATTAGAAAAATGGCTTAGACATATATTTCAATTTTGATTCCTTTCCAGGAAAAGGAAGTGATCTTAAGATTCAAGACAGATAAAAAAATAGAAAAAATGTTCAGATATTTTTCACAAAGATAGAGAGAGTCTAACCTGAAAGGAGGATCTGGGGATAAACGCCGTCGATTGTGATGAGTTTTGAATCTCAAAGGGGACTAGAAGTTGCGAGTCCGTCGGAAACTGTGAATGGTCTGAAAGCCATAGTTGCAAATCTAGTTGTATATTGTCAAATGGGTCTTCGCCATTCATCTGGTATTAAACTGACTCCGACTTTTCCCCGGGAGGTGAGACAGGAGATCGAAGATCGGAGATTGGGCGCTGATCGGTCCCTATGGCGAGAGAGAGATGCACGGTGGTAGAGAGATCCGCGACGCGACGAGAGAGAGATGTGAGACGGGAGAGAAATGCGTGACAGGAGAGATAACCTTGAAGAAGTCGATCGATGACCTGGAGAGATGCTCGAGAAGGAGAAAACCGATTGGGGGGGGGGGAGAGAGATGGAGGAAACAGGAGAGAGGAAGGAGGGGATTTGCGGGGAATGTGAAATCTGGGCGGGGAGGATTTTTTATTCCTTTCTTATAACCCAGTGCTCCAGCCGTTGGATCATTTTAACTTCTGAACGATCAAGATGAGGGTTCTCACCACAATGGTGAGACCAGTTCTCAACTGATTAATTCCCTTTATTTATTTATAAAACAATAAAATATCACTTCATTCCAGATCATTATAGAAATAGATCTATAAAGTAATGGGATTCTGTTTTACTCACACAATTAATTTACAAATCTATATACATGTATGGGTGTGCATTTTTGCAAGGATATTTAGACATACAATAATTCATTTGCTTTTAATGTGTGTGTGTGTGAGAGAGAGAGCTTCTTTTTTTTAAAAAGTAAAATAATAATTTGTGGCTCTGCTTTGATCTTGGTGGGATACACTGCACATCTCAGTAACAACTGTTTCTTTCAAGAAAATTCAAACAGGAGACCTTCCTTCAAAAGAGAGGATGAACAATTTACATCACTGAAAACCCGGCCTTAACACAAGTTTAGGTCCCAATAACAATTATCCTAACAAATTTTCGAAACACGCGATTAATCTAGAAATTAATCCTAATTCGGATTAAAAGCAATCAACCAAGAAGAGACAATGACGCACGATGTATATGTGGAAAACCCTACTCAGGAAAAACCACGGGCCTTATCGTCTAGGCCAACGGACAACCAAGCACTAAAATAACTTAAAAGTAACAAGAAAGAACTCACAACCCTTTCCCAGTTGCAACTCAACCTAAGGACTGTGCTATCTTGCCAACTACTCGCCATACACCTTCACCGTGCTTGAAACAAACACCTTGAAGCCGCCTTCAAGATGTCTTTACTTTAGAAGAGTAGATGGAACGAGAAACCAAACCTTGATCTTCAGTACAGCAGCTAAAAGTCTTGGGGATGATGGATCTCTCACAAATCTTCTCTAGGGTTTTGCATTGAAGAGAAGCACTTTGGAATAGAGAGGGAAGGGCTATTTATAAGCCTTGGTTCGTGCCTCAAGAGTTGCGTTATGATTAGGGTTCAACTAAGCATCTTGAGAGAAAATAGGAAGAGAATTCCGGAAAGGTTTCCAACTTCACGCGCATATCCACTCAAGTGGCCAAGGTTCTGTCTTTAGAATCTAATCTTCAAGTTCCACAGCTCGAGCGGCCAAAAAAGAGGATCGAGCAATGGAGCTTCTGTGAGGGTCCCGCTCGAGTGGGTGTGACGTCCGCTCGAGTGACCACATCAGACTTCTATCTTCTTGGAAATTTTCTCCGAACAACTTGGGCAGTCCATTCTATAAACATTACACATCATATATAGACCCGATTTTGTCCAAGTCCCAATGAATTAGCCAACACTCGTAAAACCTTACAATCTCCCCCTTTGGCAATTCATGGACAAAACTCCTTAATACAAACAAAATCTACCCAAGCCCAGAACCACAAGATTCGGAAACCCCAACCACTGACTCACTTCTCTTAAGCTTGATATTCCTGGAAAAAAAATGTCACTGCTTGATACTAGATCAAGTGCATTATATCAGTGTTGTATATGTATAACAACCATAACATAACACTCCCCCTTTTTGTGCATGATTGACAAAGGAAATAGAGTAGAGAGAGTGAAGAACATAAGATAGAACCAAGAGTGAACAGCAACATAGTCAATACAGGCAGTATAGTATTACAAAAAGAGACTGCCTAAAAAGTTCAGCAAGAAGAAATAAGATGGAAATCCATTCAAGCAGAAAGTATCAAAAGAGAAATAAGATGGTTAGCATAGCAACAAAACAGATCCTTCATTGACTGCAGCAAAGAGGAGTCACTGAGTTCTAAGACGGGCTAGGATTGCAGCAAGTCCTTCATTGATCAAAGTAAAACACCCATCAAAGCCATTCAACCTTTCACCAACAGCATTAAAGCGAGCTTCAATTGTAACATTCAGCTCTTTAGTTTGCCCTTCAAGATGAGCAAAGTGTTCAACATAGTCTATTTGCTCCCCCTGCACTTATTTGCCTTGTTCAACTTCTTCCTCATCATCCTCATCATCAGCATAGTCTTGAATATGAGCATCAGACTATTCAAGTGTCCTTTGTTAATAGGATTCCGAATCCGTTTTGTCACATCACTGTTTTTATGAGTGATACTTTTCTATAGCAAAAACTGAGTAATTAACACACCGAATGGTAGTGTTGCATTCTTAGCATAAGTCAGCATAACATGGAGAAGAACAAGAGGCACATTGATTCCTTTTCCAGTCCCAATGGCTTATAGCAGGTAAGCATTCTTCTTACTCACATCAGAAGCGTGTCCTCGTGGCTCCAAGTTGTGACACACAAACAGATTAAGAAACCTGTATTCACCTGTCAAACGGCCATGAGGAAGAACGCTCTCAGTCCATCGAGTATCTCGACCACAGAGTGTGGTAGCCACTAAAGCATAATCAATTGTGCCCAGAGTAGTGGATGTAACTGAATAGTCAAATTCAGCAAGGACCGGAATATCAAGAAATTCACCAATATCTGCCGGAGTAATAGTCAGCAAAGTTCCACGAACATAAGTCTTAACCTCCGTAGCTGAAACCACATCCATGTTATTATAAAATTCTCGAACCCAGTCAACTATAATTTTAGTGACATCAAACTTCATCAAATATGCCCATGACCTGCGAGTTAGGAGACAGTTAACTGGACTGTCTAAGAATTGTTCATGAATTTCTCTTTCAAAGCCCACATTCCTTTTGGCAAACAACTCGTTAAATTGGATGGCCCTATTTTCAGACTGAAACCGGTGATAGTCAAAACGAGAAGTAGAAGATGAAGAAGCACCTCGAGTCATTTACTTAGGAGCCATCAGGTAGGTGGAGAAGCTGTGGCAAACAGACCATAGTACCAATTTTTGTAAAAACAACCAACAAGTAACACTACCACACCAATAACTAGAGCAATGAAGGAGAAACATATTTTAGGCAAAAAACAATGAGACATTGTCACACAAATCCATTAGATCAAAACTGCAAGGGTGTTGCACAAACCCGTTGTCCAACCCTATTTTTCCAACTCCTACAAGTAATGACAATTCCCCAAGAACCACAGAGAATAGAAATAGAAGTCACACCAGGCACAGTTGCCGCCATGCATTCACAATCCGGGCAACACCAAAATCGGAGCACAATCCACATTCTAAAAGAATAAAAGCAATTGTATACAACCATCACAAAGGAACTTCCAAAATCCTAGCACAATCCACATAGAGAAGCACTCAAGACACTAGAATGCAAGAGGAAGAAGTAATGGAAAAACCACTCAAAATCCGCCCAAAAACCCAATATTTCCAAAAACGGAGCACAATATCCATGTCACAATCCAAAGAATATGCACAACTGATATTAGACGAAGAAGAATCAAGGTGTAGAAGAAGAGAATGCAATATGCAGCTAAGAAACCGATGCAATCCCCAAAAAGAAATCCCCAAACCAGAAAATACCTAAAGGAGAAGATGGTGAGTAATCGACAATGAAAGATGTGGATTTAGACAGGAAAATAGGGGTGGAAAGTACCTGTGATAGAGCAAAATGGCGTTTGGTGAGGCTTGGATGAAAACAGGGGGCAGCTCCTAGGGTTTAGAAAGAGAACGAATGAGACAAACAGAGGGTCGGGCGAACTTTAAGTTGCCATAGGGCCACTCGAGCGGACATGATGGCCGCTCGAGTGGTTAATGTTCTATTTGAACGTGCAACAGCAGCGCGGGAAGAATCCTCTAACATCCATATTGTTGTCAAATCACTCCATGAGACAAATTTTCATAAATTTAAGTGCACGGTGAGGATGTGAACAATATGTGTTAGACCCTAGGTTGTAACCTAGATTTGCAATTTGATGTCAATCATAGGATCATGTTCATCTCATTTCATAACATTCATTTCTCATAGTTTTATCTTGAAAATCACAGGTTTTTAAATCAGCTTGCTCAAACTCTATTTCAAATCTTTTGGTTGATTTTAGTCTCATTTTGAAAAGCATTTTCTTGATAAAGCCTTGTCTCAAAAATACCTTTACATTCTGTGTTTCAAAGTATTTCAAAAGTTAGATTTTTTTCTTGAAACTTCAGAACTTCAGAAAGCAGTCTAACCATACTGTCAGTCAGGTGTCGGCTAACCGACGTTGGACTGAAGCCTAACCGAACTCACTCGGTTAGCTTTTCTGAAGGGTGTTTCTGATGTCAGTTAGTGTGTCGGTTAGGTGTCGGCTAACCGACCATAGAAAATGAACTAACCGAACACCATGTCGGTCCGAATTCCAGAGAGCTGTTTTTTCATATATTTTACACGTCGGTCAGCTTGTCGGATAGGTCTCGGTTAACCAACAATAGAAAGAAGCTAACCGAAAGCATGCTGTTCAGAAAAACAGGAAGTTAGAATTTTATAATAATTTTTCTCTCGGTCAGCATGTCGATCAGGGCTCGGTTAACCGACCTTGCTTCTGAACCTGACCAAAGCTCTCTCGGTGAAAATTCCAGAGAGGTGTTTTATGACCATGTTTGCACTGTCGGTTAGGGTGTCGATCAGGACTCGGTTAACCGAACCATGCTTTATGGTCAACAAAATTTCGAAATATGACCGTTGGCTTGTGACCGTTGAGGGTGTCGGTTAACCGACCCCTGGATGTCGGCTAACCAACATATAGCCGTTGGCCCAAAATTTCTATATAAACAAAGTTTTTCCATGGCCAAAAATGATGATTCTTAATGATCTAAGAAGCCCTCCTTGACACACATCAAGACCAAAGAAAGGGAATCAAGCCAAGAAAAGCTAAGGGCCATTAAGGAAAGCTAAAGCTTGGATCAATGAAGTTAAATCTCCGAGTAAGCTTTGCTTAATCTCAAAACATATGTTTTATGCTTTGTCTAAATTATTGGTAAATGATTTTTAGCATATTAACTATGATGTGTTGAATCCATTCCTCTCTTAATCTTTGATTTAAGTTATTGGATTCTTCACCTTGATTCAAATCAAGTTTGTTGTAGAAAACTTCTTAAACATGTTTTATCAAAATCTTTAATTTCTGTTATAACATGTTTCATTAACCTGTATGAATCTTCTTTGTTGTTTTCGATCTTTAAAACCTTAGTTAAATTACTTTGATTTTGAAAACAACATATCACATGCATCACATGTTAAGACATAATTAATTTCATACAACTTGTAAGCTTTTGATTTTCATATCATCAGCAAGTTTGTACTTTGTACATGTGATTTGCATATCACTTCAGTCAAATCATTTTATGTGCATTAAACTTTTAATTGCTTCAAGCATAAACTGATTGAGCTGAGCTTTCTTTTTAAACTTGATTGAAGTTTTCACACACACACATCATGAGCATTCATCTTTGCATTTTATAGTGTGTTGTGTGAGTTGATTTACACTTTCTTATCCGCCTAATTTAGAGGCAATTATATTGAGCTTAAATTGTATCTCTTAGAGTGTTTTGTGAAGACACCTTCTTGAGAGAAAATCTTTTATTGTAAAAGTTATTGCTTAGCCTAAGAAAAGCATTGTGTGGAGGTTATTGCTTAACCTAAGAAAAGCATTGTGTAAAGGTTATTGCTTAGCCTATAAAAGCACATTGTAAGGTTATTGCTTAGCCTAGAAAAGCATAGTGTTTAAGGTTATTGCTTAGCCTATTAAAGAGCATAAATAGTGGAAATCCGGTGGGGTGTAGATTCACAAGCTGGTAGTGGATGTAGGCACGTTGGCCGAACCACTATAAATCTTGTGTTGTGGTGATTGTTGTTTAGCTTCCGCATTTAGTTTATTAATCATCATAAGTGGTTAATTTTTTAAAGAAGTTTAAAATTGTCATAATCAGTCAATATCTTGTAGCTCACCCTATTCACCACCCCCCCCCCCCCCCCCCCCCCAGGGTTAGGATCCCGGACTTTCAATATGACCAAGAAAAAATGTATATATAAATAACGATAAAAAAATAAAAAAAGTGTGTGACCCACTCCCCCTAAATCTCCTCGAGATGAACGGAATTTTTGCATAGGGAGCACACCCATCAACAAGAAGTTAGGTAATTCATCCTTGTTTTTTATAATTATTATTATTATATATATATACTTTTTCTCTTTTTTTAGAAATGTTTTCATTCCCCCTCCCTTTTTCTTTTTTTTTTAATTATGTATAATCACTCTGGGGGCATACTTAATTGCAAGACCTAACCATCATCGGTGACTTTCACACTAATGAATATGGTAGCCTTCTCCAAATGAAACTTTTCAATTAAGTGGAAGCTATCACACATATTCTTAAGTAGCCCTGATCCTCCGGTTCAACATGATTACCGTGACATCTCTCAAAGAATAAAGACAGAGAGTGTCGTGTAAGAATCAAAAGCGATCTGTGCAGTGCAACAAAATATAGATCAAACGGTCTTGGTCATGTGAAAGTGTGCATGTGCAAATAAATAAACGACAATTAAAGGAGTTTAGGGAATGGGAGAGATCCCTAGAGATTTACATAGAGATTCAAACTGAGCTGCATCCAATGGTTTTGTGAAAATGTCCGCTAACTGATTGATGTAGGAATGTGATGCAAAGATATGATTTTTTCCTCCACTAGATCACCAATGAAATGATGCCTAATGTCTATGTGTTTGGTCCGGGAGTGTTGTACCGGATTTTTGGAAATGTCTCTAGCACTCTGATTGTCACATAACATAGACATGGTTTCTTGCTCAATTCTGTAATCTGTCATCATCTGTTTCATCCATAGAACTTGAGTACAACAACTTCCAGCAACTATATATTCAGCTTCAGCAATCGACAACGATGTCGAAGTATGCTTTTTACTATGCTAGACCACCATATTATTTCCAACAAAGAAACAGCCACCGAAGGTTTTTTTACGATCATCTATGCACCCAGCCCAATCAGCATCAGAAAAACCAACAATGGTAGTGTTGGTATCTTTTGACAGCCAGATGTTATACTCTATAGTACCACTAATATACTTCAGGATTCTTTTCACTTCTTGAACATGAGATTCTTTAGGTGTGGACTTATATCTCGTGCAAACTCCCACACTGTAAGAAATATCAAGACGACTAGCAGTAAGGTAGAGAAGATTACCTATCATACACCTGTAGAGTGTTTCATTGATATCCTTTCCATCAAAATCGATATTGATTTTAGAAGTTGTGCCCATGGGTGTTCTCGAGTGTTTCAAGGATGTCATTCCAAAAATTTTCAGTAGGTCTCGAGCATATTTTGGTTGGGAGATGAAGATACCGGAATCAGTCTGCTTAATTTGTGTAAGACCCCGACCCTCAATTTTCGGGTTTAGCATTGTTTTAATCATGATTTAGCTTTTTAAACAAGATTAGAGTTTATTTGACTTTGTTTTTGAGTTTGAATAGATTTTTCATAACTTTGGAGAGTTTTAAAAGACCGTTGACTTTGTTTTGACCCAATCCTTGTAAATTGTATTTTTGTGAGAATTTATTCTTGGTTTGTAAAAATTCCAATTTTTATTCCTTTTGACCCATTTTATTGTTATAAACAGCTTTCATATTTTATCCATTTGGATTTGAGGCTCAGAAATCACGTTTTTCGAGAAAAAGGGCAAAAATGACAATTTTCACTAAATCTGTCCATAAATTTCGAAAATTCCAGAAATTGGGGAAAAATATACTTTTTGAAAACTAGATTTTTCGACGATCGTTTTGTTCTTCTTCGTCGATTTCATCCGGGGTCCGCAAGACCATATTTTAATCGTTTCAAGTTCTACTGCTTTGGGACCCACCTTCCAGACACTATAAATATCCTCTTATTCTCTCTCCTCCATTCTTTTCCCATTCCAAATTCTGCAACCGGTCTTGACCTAGAGCCAAGGAGAGGAGAAGCTCTCCTCTTTGATCTTTTTCCCCTTGAAACATCCATCTAGAGAGCTCCAATCCCCGATCCGACTCCGTCAATCTCTTCCTCTCTTCTCAAGCTTCAGCTGGACACGTTTTGGAGCCAAACCCTTTCACCATTCATCATCTTCAACCTCCCTTCTTCTTGTTCAGCTAGCTCGAGGTTGGTACTTTCCTCCATTCTTTCATTGGTGTTCTTTTAGTTTATTTAGAACTTGTTTTCTATGTTTTCAAACCCATTTTCGAAATGGGGATTTGTGATGACCAAAAATGGTGATTTTTATGTGTTCTATTTTGGGGCTTTTGTGTAGAGTTCGTGAATCTCCCTTCCTTGTTGGTTTTTGTGGAGTTTTCCTTGGCATTGGATTGAGGCAAGTGATCTTTATAGGATTTCTCATGTTTATTGCTTTATGTTTCATTATGGTTTCAATATTTCATTAAGACATGTTTTCTATGTTAATTTCATAATGCAAGTTATGTTATATTCTTTCAAGTCATGAGTTTTGGCTTCTTCATTATCTTGTTAGCCATGATTTTGCAAGCTCTTAGAATCATGTTTGATCTTGTTAGTTTTTATGATTTTATACTTGAAAATGTCTTGGTGTCTTTTTTATAGAATGAATGGTTTATTTGTGAATGGAATACTTTACAAGTTAGTAATACATGATTTGAATGTAAATGGGTTTGTGATTTTTGAAGTTTTGTTTGAAATGGGAGTGGATTTTTGTGTGGAAATCATCCCTTGGAAAGCTTGTAGGCTTGGGAGTGTAGGTGGTAAAAATATGGAAGTGAAGAAGGGAGAGAAGTGTGAAAAACTGTGAACTCTTAGTTCTACCGGAAGTTCTACCGGTAGAAGTGGCTCGAATTTTGGCAGAGAAGTGTGAAAAACTGTGAACCCTTAGTTCTACAGGAAGTTCTACCGGTAGAAGTGGCTCGAATTTTGGCAGAGAGTTGAGAAAAATTGTGAACCCTTAGTTCTACCGGAATTTCTACCGGTAGAGAAGCTTAAACCGGAATTTCTACCGGTAGAGATGCTGAACCCTGACCAACAGTTACAAAAAGTACTGTTTTTGAAGGATTTTTGCGAGAATGAAAACTAGACTAGGTTTTAGACCTTTTTATTGACTTTGTGCACTTGGAATTCCAAAAATGTACTAAAACTTTTGGGGCACCAAACCTTGTCAAAACTCCGACATTTGGGTTTCAATTCCACAAGGGTCAATGAATGGTCTTAGCCTAAACTTGATAGATTTCGTGTTTGAACTCTTGTTTTGATGCTTCATGCAACACCGTGTTCTCGTTTGCTTTACAAGTACAAGTTTGTTTGAAGAATTGTTTCAAGAACCAAAGCTCTTGTTTTGATGCTTCGTGCATCATCGTGCATTCGTTCGAATTTCAAGAATAAGCTTGTTTTAAGACGTGTTCCAAGACGTGTTTCAAGAATAAGAAAAGGGAATCATTTCTTAAGTTTGATAAGCATTTATATTATGCTATTTTGTTAGTCTCGTCGTGTCGTGCTTGTTAAATGATTTTCCTCTTGTTTTGTCGTGTTCTCGAACGTGTATCGCCATGTTTTGTGCATTCATGATATAAGTGAGTACCACTGAGCTTGGACTGCCCTTTTAGCTTGATCCACTACCTGGGGGTTCTTAAACATGTGGACTGTCTGCAAACTAGTCGTGTCTTGAATGACACATCGTGCGTGTTCGTGTTCCGGTTCCGCGGCCGAAAATTCCCCGTATATGTGGGATCGTGTCGTGCTTGTCGTACGTGCTTACTCTTGTCATCATGTATGATGCAGAAAGGATGGGCTCTTTGTGGATTTACTAATCATGATATTATATGTATTCATGTCTTGTTTCGTATATTGTTCATACACTCGTGATTTCTTGATAAGTATCTTGTTCATGCATTGTTTTTAAATCTTGTAAATCTGTTTCAAGTTTAATAGATTGTTTTAGTTCTTGTTTCCTTTAAACTTCAAATTTTGTTTATGCTCTTGCCTATATTGATCACCTGCCAGACCGTCGCGTCTGATATTCTTCTGCTTTGGTGCTCTAGATAGCAGGTCCTTGTTTTGAGTTAGTTCGTGTGCAGAGGGCTGTTGAACCACGGGTTTTGCAGGCTTGTTGTGTCAGCGATGTCATGTAGACGTCATGCTTGACTCCGGAGTTACGTTACGACATTGGGTAGTATTTGTTCTAGCTTGCTATTTTGTACGGCTTTTGTTAGCCTGTTTCTTGGGAATTGTAATTAATGTACTCATTAATTTGTAACTTGAATATGTTGGGTAATGATAAACCTGTTACTGTCAGCTCTGTATATTTTGATATTATGAATTGTTCCAGTCTGAGTTTAAATATGTTTATGATAATCTTATGCTGACAAATCGAGTACGACACGGAACCCGATGGATACGGATTCCGGGTCGTAACATCTTGTAGAGCTTCCGCGAAATATTTTGATGTGTTGTGAATTTTGTCATCCTCACACACGCGGATCCTGGGAGGGGAAATACAAATTCCCCCAAACTCGTGTCCCCGAGATCGGATCCCGGTTAAGGGGGGACGTGACAATTTGTAAGCCCAGAAAGAACGAAAGTTCACCAACCATGCTCATTTCAAACTCTCGAGCCATCCTTTCAGCAAATTTATTAGACAAAAGTTCAGAAGTCGAACCGAAGACAATGTCACCTACATAGACCTATGTAATAAGAATGTTCCTCTTGTCTTGTTTTATAAACAAAGTCTTGTCCACACTATCTTTTTGAAAACCATGCTCAATCAGAAACACTGTCAATCTCTCATACCATGCTCTAGGTGCTTATTTCAGACCGTAAAGAGCTTTTCTCAACTTGAAAACATGATCCGGGAAATGAGGATCTTGAAATCCCTTTGGTCGTTCTACATAGACTTCCTCATTTAAGAATGCATTCAAAAAAGCACTTTTTACATCCATTTGAAATAATTTGATGTTTAAAAAACATGTAAGAGCAAGCAACAATTGGATTGACTCAAGTCTATTGACAGGGGCAAAGGTTTCATCAAAATCTATACCCTCAACTTGAGTATACCCCTGATCAACTAGACGAGCTTTGTTCCTTATCACTTGACCCAACTCATCAGTTTTATTTTTAAATATCCATTTTGTACTGATGACATTTGTGTGATAGGTTCTAGGAACAAGCTTCCAAACATGATTTCTTTCAAATTGAGCCATTTCCTCATGCATAGCGTTAATCTAGCTATCATCAATTAGAGCATCTTTAACATTTTAGGTTCTATCATAGAAACATAACATAAATGACTTACCTCATCACGTACCTATTTACTAGTTTTCAATGGTGATGTGACTTCACCGATGACAACATTGAGTGGATGATCTTTTAGAACTTGTCCTCTTTGAGATCATGGATTAACGACCGATGGTGAAGCATCCTTTCCAAGAGTCTGAATGGTAGGTGAAATTTGCTTGACTTTGGATACTGAAGTTGAGCTCTTTTATGCACTCTTCTCTTTGAAATGTCTTACGATGTCAGGAACAATGAGTTCGGAAGATGGTGTCTTTGGATCTACTTCTTCTTTAGTTGTAGAACTTTCCTTCTTCTTTTCATTTTCAGATTCAGGTTCATGTGGACTGTCCACATCTTTTTTCATGACCTGTTTAGGAGAAGGAGAAAAAGTCATGCCATCTTTATCATCAGCAAAATAATCAGAGGTTCCAACATCATCCACAACCACATTTATGGACTACATGACTATAGAGTTTTTAAGATGAAAAACCCTATAGGCTTTACTCGACAAGGAGTAACCAAGAAAGATTCCTTCATCAGTTCTGGAATCAAATTTTGTTAAGTGTTCTCGATCCCTTAGGATGTAACACTTCCTGCCAAAAGTTTTGAAATATTTTATGTTAGGCTTGACTCCTGTCCATATCTCATATGGAGTGGTATTCGTGCCAGGCCGAAGATAAACATAGTTAATAACATAAACAACTGTGTTTGCGGCTTCAGCCCAAAAACTTTGAGGTATGTTTTTGCCATGCAACATAACACGTGCCATCTCTTGAACCACATGATTCTTTCGTTCAACCACTCCATTTTGTTGAAGTGTTTTTGGTGCAGAGAATTCATGTTTAATGCCATGCTGAGTGCAAAAAGAAGAGAAGTCTTAATTTTGAGACTCAGTTCCATGATTTGAGTGTAAAAGAAAAAACTCCTCTGAAACCTTGTCCCTTGTCTGCAATAAGCAAAGTCCACAAGTCACTAAAGACATTAAAAGTTTCCGACTTATCATGCAAGAATCGAACCCAAGTTAATCTAGAAAAACTATCAATGGTTAGAAAAATGTATTTTTTACCGCCAATACTTTCAAACTTAGTGATTCCCATAAGATCCATGTGTAACAACTCTAAGGGTCTCTTGGTGGTAAGAGAGTCAACTTTCTTATGAGGAGCTTTAATCTGTTTCCCAACCTGACATGGGCCACAAACACTATTCAGGGCTTTTTGGAGTTTAGGCAGCCCTTGAACTAGTTCAAGTTTTGATCTTTTTCCAAGTCTTTATGGTTAACATGGCCAACCTTTGATGCCACAAATCAATATCACTTATCATTGCAGAATTACATGACATGTTATTTTTTGTGGACACTACATAACAGTTGTCAGGGTTCCTTTTACCATGGAGTACAGTTTTTCCCCTTTTATCAACGACAATGCACTCTTTAGCAAAAAAATGAACTTCATGTTTGTTATCACACAGTTGACTTATGCTACGAAGATTTGTTTTGTAGTCCAAATAAACATTTCTCTGTTTGAACATACCTGGAATGGAGACTGTACCTTTTTCAATGACTTTTGCCTTACCTCCATCTCTGAACCGAACACTTCCACCACTATAGTCTTCAAGAGAGATGAACAACGCTTTGTTTCCTATCATATGCCTAGAACAACCGCTGTCCAAGTACCACACATCCGATTCTTTTGCACTGAGTGCAGTGAAGACCACATTACAGCGAAGGTCAGATTTACAGACCCAGATGGTCTTGGTCCTGACTTGTTGAGGAGGAACGTATTACTTCCTCTGCTGATTTCTTAGATAATTTCTCAGTTTATTACAGTGTGGTCGTATTTGCCCTTTAATCCCACAGAAGTGGCATATGGGAACAAAATTGGGTGTTAACACAGATTTTCTATAATTGTAGTTCAGGTATGTAGCATTTGAATAATTTTGAGTTACTGTAGTCATCGTAGGTCCTTGAACAAAAATGGACTTACCTTTGTCCTTAGATGAAGGAGCTCTATGAACATAACCAAGACCCATTTTTGAAGAAATAGACTGTTGGCATCCCAAAATTTCGTTCAGCTTCATTGATCCAGTATTCATTCGATTGATTGAAGCTTTTGTCGAGTCCAGTTCTGCAAAAGCCATTTTCAATTTTTCCAGCAAAGTTCTCTTTTTCAGATTTGCATGAGTTCAGCTATTTTCGCAAGTTCACCAAGTCAAATTCAACCTTTTGTGATTGTTGTCTCAAACGTTCATTCTCTTGTCCGACAATAATGAACTTATTAGACAAGATGGTGCGTTGATCTTCCAACTGACTTACCTTAGACTAAGATTCTATCAATGTCGCTTGCAATGATGTATTCTTTTCTTCCATTGCCTTTAATTTCAAGGCTCTTTTCTCGCTTATTTTCGACATCCTGACAAATTCTTGAAATAGTTTTTGATAGTCTTCATCACCATCCTGTACTTCATCAAAAAATTCATTAATATCCAAATCATCATCTAAGTTAGATTCCTGCACAGAAGGAGTGTTAGAGAGTGCCATGAAAGCAACAAATTTCCCTGAGTCACTTTTAGGTGAATCGGGTTCAAAAACTTCTTCATCAGATTCTTCATTCCAAGCAACATTTAATACCTTGCACTTGCTCTTTTCTTTATGATTGGCACACTTGGTAGCAGTGTGACCATATCCTTAGCATTCCATTATAAATACATTTATTGCTTTATTGTTGCAATTAGACTTAGGTTTTTTAGGATCATACCATTTAGCTTTAAGTTTCTTAACAGTTTGCCCATCTACAGTCACAGTGGGATCAACATATCGCTCCACAACAATATCCCAGACTTGATCGTCTATAGCCCTAAGGAAGGCAATCAACCTTACTTTCCAATTACCATAATTGGTTCCGTCTAAGAGAAGGGACTTGTTTGTAGACGTTCCTTCTCTATTGAAATCCATTAGAGACTAGTGTTAAATAGATCGCACGGCAAATTAGTGCAACCCGCTCTGATACCAATTGAAAAACCTGCCTTAACACAGGCTTAGGTCCCAATAACAATGATCCTAACAGATTTTCAAAACACGTGATTAATCTAGAAATTAATCCTAATTCAGATTAAAAGCAGTCAACCAAGAAGAGACAATGACGCACAATGTATACGTGGAAAACCCTACTCAGGAAAAACCACGGGCCTTATCGTCTAGGCCAATAGACAACAAAGCACCAAAATAACTTGAAAGTTACAAGAAAGAACACACAACCCTTTTTCAATTGCAAATCAACCTAAGGACTATGCTATATTGCCGACTGCTCATCGTACACCTTCACCGTGTTTGAAACAAACACCTTGAAGCCGCCTTCAAGATGCCTCTACTTCAGAAGAGTAGATGGAAAGAAAAATCAAAGCTTGATCTTTAGCACAGCAACTAGAAGCCTTGGGGGATGATGGATCTCTCACAAATCTTCTCTAGGATTTTGTATTGAAGAGAAGTACTTTGGAATAGAGAGGGAATGGCTATTTATAAGCCTTGGTTCGTGCCTCAAGAGTTGTGTTATGATTAGGGTTCAACTAGGCATCTTGAGAGAAAATAGGAAGAGAATTCTGGAAAGGTTTCCAACTTCACACGCATATCCGCTCAAGCGGCCAAGGTTCTTTCTTTAGAATTTAATCTTCGATTCCACGATTCAAGCGGCCAAAGAAGAGGATCGAGCGATGGAGCTTCTGTGAGGGTCCGCTCGAGCGGGTGTGATGCCCGCTCGAGCGACCACATCAAACTTCTGTTTTCTTGGAAATTCTCTAAACAACTTGGGCAATCCATGCTATAAACATTACACATCATATAAAAATCCGGTTTTGTTTAAGTCCCAATGAATTAGCCAACACACGTAAAACCTTACATTCACTAATGATAAATGGATCTAACAAATCCACTTCTCTTCAGTATAGAATAAGTGAAGCAATGAGAACAACCAACCCCTTAAATGGGGGAAATGATTCAAGTTGCAAATAAGAGTCTATTCATGTGCAAATAAGAAATGAAGCCTCTTTTTTTTTTTTTACTGAAATTATTTTCTCTGTTATTTGGATGCATTCACCATTACTATGTTCTCATTCTTGTCAAGCTTGGTGCATATGGCATTAGGACATACAACCTTCATTTATATCAAGAACGGCATGGAATGTCTTTAGCTAAACCATCAGTGTGGGGGCTGTTGAATTTGAAGGTAAAATCCATGTACATTCGTTTTCTTCACTTAGACCCAACTCCTACTGGAGAAACTTTTACAATCCCTGAAAGATTCTTTGCATTTACATTATTTTGTGTCTTATCTTTTGTGCCAAATCCACTAATAAAATCTGATTACCAGCATTTGCAAGGTTGAAAATGAAAAGCCAGATATTGGTGATGATATGTAATGAAAACCTGATGATGCGATGCGGTTTGATCCCCTTCATTTATATGATCTTGACCACCTTATCTAATAAGATAGTATATTATGATACATAGATATGAAAATTCTATGACTGTTCAAAAGCCCCAAATGGTAGCAAGTGCGAAAATCTAAAAAACGTAACAGAATTTTTTCAAGTCTTTTGGTCATCTCTTTGAAAAACCATGCAGCTCCTATTTCAAACTCAATATCCTCCTCACTAATCAAGTTGATCCCTAGCACATTCATGATACAGGTAATCTAACTGGTATATACCTAGCAAGGATCATATACCAGTTCCTTGCCCCATGCTGTTCTAACTTTCATACCATCTTCAGCTCTGCATCATGGATTCATACCATCATCTCACAGAAGATCCTCAGGGAATTTCCAATTTTGTTTGTGATGCCATATTGACGTTCATTTTGGGCTTACCTTTTCAATTGAATGTTTTGTTTCCCTGCAAATGCATTTTTTGTTGATTGGTTTTCGTAATCCAGTGACATGTTCAATCCTGTATAACCTATATGAATTGGCAGCCTGTTTGTTCTTTCAATGAAGTTGTTCTACTCTGTTATTTTTGTATGTGTTTTCATTTGTCTTTACTAGTTTGTTACAGGAATTTAGTGATCCTCGAGTAGTGATTAATTCACTTTTAATGTTGATGGAAGGAAATACAGATTTTGTTATGTTTTGTTTTTCAATATTTAAATTAAATTGTGCAGATCCTTTTCCAGTTTCTGTTGCAAGTGATAGCAGAAAAGGATGTTTCTGGTGCTCATTTTTAACTTATCTTAGCCTAAGTTTGATTGGACAAGCATAAGATGATAATGGTTGTGGTAGTGATTGGGTGCGTTAGATGAGGAAGAGAGGAGAATGATAATACTGAGGAGAGAGAGAGAGAGAGAGAGAGAGAGAGAGATCTTCTTTCTTGATTGATTTGGACATAGGTTTCAATATTTTGCACCATTTATCCAATGTTTCAGGAACTTTTCAAAATTATGGGTTTCTAAACAGGGGAATGATTCCCCTTTTCTCTAGCTTATGAGTCAGCCGTATGTCAATGAGTTTTTCTATCACAATTTAGAATGAGTAAAAAGTTGGTTTATTCCCATTTAGATGAACTCTTTGTTTGATGATTCAGGGTTTACCCTTTTCCTTTTCTTTTAAGTAGCTGGGGGAGGACTTTCACCCATTAGCACACCACACATGAGCATATCTGATTGAGGATGCATCCGAGCTATTCGATATCTGAATTGCCATCCTTGAAGCTTCAAACTGAGTTGTAGTGTGAAAGTAGAAAGTTTTGTTGTATGTTTCTGCCTGTTGTTGCTCGTGTGTAGATTGTCCTCTTGGATAGGTTGAGGCAAAAAGGTGCAAAGGGTCATGACTATTGGAAAGTCAAGCTTGGCAAATGCATCAGCAATGGCATTGGGGGATCGTTTGCAATGATGAATGGTCCGGCCATGAATTGCCATCATCATTTCCAATTTCTTTCCCACCAAGTAGGCATCAAAGTCCCAACCTAAGTTGGATGCTTGCTGGACTGAATAAACCAAAACTAGACTACCCTATTCAATCTATAAGAATGAACCAAGCCCTGCATGCAACAGGCATGGTAAACTCCTAATAGTCTAAGATTTTACCTAAAGCGGATAAAGGGAATGATAGTGAAATATGTGATGACTCAGCTTTCCAAATAACCTAAAAACATCTAAAAGACTTTTCTTTGATCCAATCCCTTGTGAGATTGATTAGAATATTATGAACAAACACAGCCACCAAATAAAAAGGATCTTTCAACATCCATGGATCAGGATTCAAGATGACTTGATGAGGTCATAATCATAAACCACTTGGAAAAGAGACTGGAAATTTACAAATACAGTCCTATGCCTCCCTCCACATTGTTCTAAATAAGTCACGGTCAAATTGTTCTAAAAGTCAACATCTTCATTCCTCCAAATAGAAGCTTATTGAAGACGGTTTTAGTTCTCTTCTTAACATTAATTTGCTTGTGAAAGACATTCTCCTCCAAGTTTTGAAACATGGATTTGGATATTGCATCAACCATTGTTGAAGACTTATTTACTATTAGTTAATACAAGTTCCTAACAATATTTTGATTTGTTTCAATCCTTTTTTTTCTAAAAGGAAATTATTAGAAATGCTCACAAAATCAATGTTTTGTTGGTCTTCATTTTTAATGTTGATGGAAGGAAATACTGATTTTGTTATGTTTTGCTTTAAATTATTTAACTTAAATCGCTCATATCCTTTTCCTCTTTCTGTTTGAAGTGATTGCAGAAAACGGATGTTTTTTGTGCTTCTTTTTCATGTATCTTAGCCCCAGTTTGATTGGACAAGCATAAGATGATGATGATGGTTGCGGTGGTTGTTGGGTGTCTTAGCCGAGTAAGAGAGGAAAATGATGATGATAATATGAGAGAGAGAGAGAGTGTTAGTGCCGAGTACAGTCAGTAATAATTCAGTATTTAGGAGACAAGTTCTATAACACAGTGAACCAAAATAACAACTAAATACAGTAACAAATTGTAATGTAGAAATATAATTCACTTACTGTTTAAAAGCAGAGACAGAGTGTTTTTGTATGAAGTTGAGAAGTTCTGTAACTCGCAAATGAATGATGATCAAGGCTAGTGTTATACACTATGTCCTTAAGAAAAAATTCGCCATCGCAATGGTGCTTACGAGCTCTACAGCGTCTGTCTCCCAGGATACAATGATCAATACCACACAGTTGCAGCACTACAAACTGTATGTCTGGCGAACTAAAAGTACAGCAGCAGTACTCTCTCTTCACAATGATGACTCAAAAATGCAATGCAACGGCAGTGAAATGGATGCTCAAAAAGCATGTATGAGATGCATATAAATAGCTTGAAATAGGTCTCTTCAATGGGGGTTGCATCTGTTCAGAATAGTGACTGTTCAGTGAACAGATGCATCTTCTTTGGACACACCTCATGGGTTTGGACACACCCTTTCAAGTGCGAAAGGACACACACCACTAGGGACACATCCCATTTGCAAATTTCTCCAAAAAATAAACGGGTAGTGGGCCGAGCCAAGGCCCAACTCGCGCGTGAAGCCCAGCCCTGGCCCGACCCGGTTCGGTTCGGGGCGGGGCGGTGCGCGCGCGTGTGTGGTGGTGACCCTACCTTGATCTATGTCCTCCCTCCCCCACAAAAGTGGGGTGCCCCTTGGTGCTTATTTTATACTACCAAGGTAAGTATATATATACCCAAGGAATGTTTTGCTCCCAAGCAATGTGGGATGCAAGTTCACTACTTCCTTTGTTTTCATGTTTAACATGTTCAAGTAGTGGTGTTTAGGAGGCAATTTCTCATTCACTCCTTAATGGATTAGAGCAACTCAATACATGTAATTAATCTACTCATGGAATAGAGTACATCCCCATGTATTCCCACCAAAAAGGATTAGTGGGTCCCACTTAGTTTTTGGCTCAAACTTTGACAAAAGTAGTGGTGCTCTAGGCCATGAACAACATCTTCTGTTGCCATCTTTTAAACTCGGTATCATTAAACTTCTCAGGTTTCTCCCCATTGCTCACCATAACAGGGGCAAGGGTACTGACTGGAGTATCCTTCTCAATACCCATTATTGTTAAAGAACAGAAGTAAAAGAAAACACAGAGTATACTGAGGGTTAAAAACTAACAGTACTGAAAATAGAAAATCAACTGAGGCAAAAAGAAAGCAAGTTACAGAACAAACTGAAGTTCTGTAACAAGTTGAATAAAAGAAAACAACTCAGTTTTACAATACTGGTTTAGAAACAGAAGACTTAGAAACCAGTAGCAAAACTGACATAAACTGAAACCAGAAATACTGAAGTAAAACTGATAACAGAGTCTACTCAGAACATCAAAAATTTTGTCTTAAGATTGTTAGTGCCGAGTACAGTCACTAATAATTCAGTATTTAGGAGACAAGTTCTATAACACAGTGAACCAAAATAACAACTAAATACAGTAACAAATTGTAATGTAGAAATATAATTCACTTACTGTTTAAAAGCAGAGACAGAGTGTTTTTGTATGAAGTTGGGAAGTTCTGTAACTCGCAGATGAATGATGATCAAGGCTAGTGTTATACACTATATCCTTAAGACAAAATTCGCCCTCACAACGGTGCTTACGAGCTCTACAGCGTCTGTCTCCCAGGATACAATGATCAATACCACACAGTTGCAGCACTACAAACTGTATGTCTGGCAAACCAAAAGTGCAGTAGCAGTACTCTCTCTTCACAATGATGACTCGAAAATGCAATGCAACAGCAGTGAAATGGATGCTCAAAAAGCAGGTACGAGATGCATATAAATAGCTTGAAATAGGTTTCTTCAATGGGTGTTGCATCTGTTCAGAACAGTGACTGTTCAGTACTCTCTCTTCAGAACAGTGATTGTTCAGTGAATAGTGACTGTTCAGTGAACAGATGCATCTTCTTTGGACACACCTCATGGGTTTGGACACACCCTTTCAAGTGCGAAAGGACACACACCACTAGGGACACATCCCATTTGCAAAAAGAAATTTTATTAAATAAAATTTCTCCAAAAAATAAACTGGTAGTGGGCCGATCGGTGTAGGGCGGGGTGGCACGCGCGCGTGTGTGGTGGTGACCCTACCTTGATCTAGGTCCTCCCTCCCCCACAAAAGTGGGGTGCCCCTTGGGGCTTATTTTATACTACCAAGGTAAGTATATATACCCAATGAATGTTTTGCTCCCAAGCAATGTGGGATCCAAGTTGACTACTTCCTTTGTTTCCATGTTTAACATGTTTAAGTAGTGGTGTTTAGGAGGTAATTTCTCATTCACTCCTTAATGGATTAGAGCAACCCAATACATGTAATTAATCTACTCATGGAGTAGAGTACATTCCCATGTATTCTCACCAAAAAGGATTAGTGGATCCCACTTAGTTTTTGGCTCAAACTTTGACAAAAGTAATGGTGCTCTAGGCCATTTTTCCAACAGAGAGATCTTTCTTGATTGATTGATTTGGATATGGGTTTCAATATTTTGCACCATTGGTCTAATTTTTCTTTGACATTGAGGGGAAGGGGACTTATGCCCGAAAAGAAGTCTCCAATAACTTACACCCAACTCGTTTGATTGGAGATCCCATAAGATAGGTTCCATGGGAAGAATGAAGTTACCTTTGGGGGACACTGAACACTTCAAACGTCCACATGTGTACAACTCATTTCTATGATGTGAAGTGTTCATTTCTTGTATAATAGTTGGTACAGGTTCTATACCTTTTATGAGTGGGGTGTTGTATAGGAACATCCTTGTTAAAGCATACCTATATGAGTGTGAAAGTCAAGCTGCTTCCCATGAGAGATTAGGTTAGTCTCTAGAACACTCACGAACTGGGATAGCATAAGGCTGTTGATGTACACGGTAATTTAGGAACCAAAGTGACCTTGAGCTTGTGTGTGTAATAAGTATGATTTACCGAATAAACTCTTGATTCAAGAACTTAGTTCACCATATAGTTTTAGTATTTTTCAAACTTACTACACTGAGTGAAGGCTCAAGACACAGTTCACCTCTATTATATGCACAATCTCACAAGAACCTTGTAGCAATATTTTTTTGTCCTATGTTATAATGTGTGGGGGATTGGTTTTGTGGTTTGGTGCATTATAGCATATGTTATTTCCTTTTTTTTTTTCTTTTCTGTGTTTAAGTTTTGGGCTCATATAGATAAGCTCCACTAACTTCCATCTAGCTTGGCATGTTTCCTTATTGGCATTGTAGAGTTAATATACTAGCCGTTGTAAAGTCACGAGATGCAACCATTGTGGAATTATGAGACTAGCCATTATGGAATTATGGGCACTACAAAGAAAAACAGACTTCTAGAGACGGAAAAAATGGCCTTTAGCAATGGGTTTTTTCCAACGCTAAACCTGCCATATTATGCCCCTCTTCGACCATCTAACTGTTACCGCCACTAAAAACTAGGTATAAGAAACTTTTAGCAGTGGGAAAAACCCGTTATTAAAGGCCTTTTTTCCCCTGCTAAAAATCTTTTTTTTTCTTTTGCAGTGGGAGCTTGATATGTAACTGCCCGCATTAGTGGTACATTACTATTTCCACCAATGGCTATAGAAGATTGTAATGTTTAATAAGTAACATTAGAGCCGGGACTCCTCTATATAAGAAAGTCTTATATAAGAGATTTTGTAGGTAAAGATTCAACATAGAAAACACATAACACAACTCCTCTTTTCTTCTCTTTTGTTTCTCTATCCCTTTTTGTTTTGTTGATGCAAGCAATTTTGAGAAAGTGGTCCGCCAAGATTCGAGTCCTTCATCCGTTTGACTACACGATTGGTGGAGATTGTCAGACCAAAAAGATGTCGTATCCTAGGGTAGACGCCTTTGAGTCCATTGCACAACCGTGGGAGCGAAATTTGTGTAAAGAAAGCATCCTTTGTGACGTGCTTCGGCTACCAATTTGTTTGGGTTCTTACTTTCATTTATCTAATTATTTTATTTTTACAATTATTTTATTGATAGTTTCCACAATTTATTTTCAACAGTTTATACCATTGGTAACAAAGACCTAGTTCAAAAAGTCAAAGTCAAGAAGAAGCATAATGCATCAATCCAGATTGTCATACAATAAGAAGAGAAAATTATTTTTTATCCCAACACGCTACCAAATATATATAAATAGGGAACCGGTCCAATAAGGACCGTCCTTACAACTTAAGGTGTGGATCCCCTAATGGGGACCACAGTGAGACTCCACTGGTCATGAGTTTATTCGGAGTATAATGCTCATTTTACTAGTTAGAGTCACCTGAAAACCCTTTATATAGGTTTTTCTAGACAACTCCATTTGCATCATAAAGTCCTAATTGAATTAGGGTTTAGATTTCTCTTAGCATAGAAAACTCTATTATGTTAGCAATTTTCCGAAAATACCAAGGATACTTTAATAATGAGTATTAATTGTAATGGAGACTTAAAGTAATTGGGTTGTCCAAGTGGGCAACCCACATGGGCCTGTGGTCATTAGGCCATACTTGAGCCCAATATTTCTCACACTCTCCCACTTGGTCTACATGACTACATGCACTATTTTATTATTCTTTTATTGTTGTGATCACCAAAAGTTTTCAAATATGACCAACTTGGCTCATTTGTACTAATTATTTATGTAGTGATCCAATAAAAAACAGTCAATATGAATCATAGTTGGCACGCATCATTATTGCAAGATGCTTTCTTTCATGTATTACACAAATTAATAATTCTCAATTAACCGAGTCTTTAACAGAGGCAGTAATAACCCTTTTATGACCATCATATATAAAACTGTTTATACTGAAATTGTCATATCTCATATTTCTCGATTTTATAACCTTCATAACATGTGCATAAAGTGGGAAAAGACATAACATGTGTATAAAGTGGAAAAAATACATAACACATGATAAAATTATTTATACTCCTTTTTTATTGTCTCACAATCCACCATCCACTGGCCCAACATTCCTACCTCGGTTTAGTGGAGACAAGCTGGAACGTGTATGCTAAAGGAAGCACTCAATTTGTCCTTGCTTATAAGCTCAAAAATTCGAAGAAAAAGCTAAAAGCATGGAACAAATCAGTCATTAGCCAGTTAAAGGTTAACATAGCTGCTGCAGAGGAGTGGGTTATTTCTTTGCAAAATGCCTGCAACTCCTCTCCTTTGGACTAGCTCCTATTGGATTTGGACGCTACAAAGACCAATCTTCACAACTAGCCTAAGGCAAAAGCTACCCATTGGAAGCAAAAGTCTAGAATCAAGTGGTTGAATGATGGTGACAGAAACACTCGGTTCTTTCATCTCTCCACCAAATTGAGGGGTAACTTTAACTGTATTGACAAGGTCAATGTAGATGGGTCTCCCCTAGAATATCATGCTCAAATCAGGGAGAAAGTTACTGCTTTTTACTCCTCCCTCTTCCAGACCCTCCCAGTAACAGATGATGATGATCTGTTCAACTCGGATGGTCCTTCGATCTCTCCTCAGAAGAACAGCTACCTCACAGCAATCCCATCCGCTTCAGAGATTCTTGATGCTATTTTTGCGCTTGAAAAGAATAGTTCGCTTGGGCCAGATGGTTTCTTCGATATCTTCTTCACCTTAGCTTGGAACAAAATTGGCCATGATGTTATTGAAGTTGTTACCCATTTCTTTTCTACCAGCAACCTCCTTCTTTTTAGCCTTAATCCCCAAGTTATACTCCCCAAAGGCCTTCTCAGATTTTCGGCCAATTAGCCTTCTTAACTTGACTTATAAAATCATCTCCAAAATCTTAGCTACTAGACTCTCTACCATCCTCCCTTTGATCATCTCTACTCACCAGGCGGCTTTTGTAAAATTACATGAGCATGTATGCAACATTAGCTCACGAACTTTTCCAAAACTTAAACACTAAGGTTACCGGTGAAGCTGTTTGCATTAAACTGGATATTTCCAAGGACTTTGACAAACTTCATTGGGCCTTCCTTCTTTTTTTTTTTTTTTTTTAAGGTTCTTCAATTTTTTTAATTCTCTTATCAATGGATAACTTGAATTAAAGAGCTCATTTGCACATCTAGGGGGGATTGATTCTCATGAACAAAAGCCCATGTGGCTTCTTTGAGGTTTCTTGTGGTCTTTGCCTGGGTGACCCTTTATCTCCTTTTCATTCTTGCGTAGGAATTTCTCAGCTTGCATTTGGAAAGGCTCAAAAATCAAGCTCTCATCTGTCATCTCATGTCATCTTGAAAAGATGAAACATAGAAGAGAGAGAGAGAGTAAGAATTGTGATGAATGGCGTGTCCCCTTTAGGGATTACCCTTCTCATTATATAAGAGATGATTACCCTATCTAACAAAATCCTATTGCAATGCAAATCCTAAATCATAGTTACCTAATTATAGAAAGCGTACATAAGCTAGGACAGATCTGGCCTGCGCAGATGGGCTAATTGACATCATCTTGCCAATTTCCCCTATCCTGGATACTCCATGTCACCTGTTGTATGCAGATGATATCCTTAACTTTTCCAAAGCCTATTAAGAAGGCCTTAGAAGTATCTAGTCTCCCATTTCAAGATATCAAGAAGCTTCAGGCCAACGATTTAACCTTTAGAAAAGCATGGGGAAATGCAGCCTTAGGAGACGCAACTCTATCACTTACATGTGAAAGAATCCCCAAGCTAGCCTCCCATCTACTCACCTTGGCATTCCAATGTTGTTTGGAGCTCCTAGGGATTCTCATTTCTCAAGGCTTATGGACAAGTTGAGAGCTAAATTTTCAGGTTTGAAAAGGATATCTCTATCTTTTGCAAAGAGACCGATCTTAGTAAATCATGTTTGTTCTAGTTGTTAGTATCGAGTACAGTCAGTAATAGTTCAGTATTTAGGAGACAGATCTGAACACGGTGAATTAAACAATAAGTAAATACAGTATAAAATCACTCACTTTTTGAAGGCAGAAACAGAGTGTTGCTGTAGAAGTTTTGAAGTGAGTGCAGTAACTCGCAGAAGATGGATGATCAAGGCTAGTGTTACACACTATGTCCTTAAGACAAAATTCGCCCCCGCAATGGTGCTTACGAGCTTCAACAGCGTTTGTCTCCCAAGATACAATGATCAGAACCACAACAGTTGCAGCACTACAAACTGTGTGACTGGCGAACCAAAAAGTGCAGCAGGACTCTCTCCTTGACTCTGATGATAACTCGAAAATGCAATGCACAACAGCAGTGAAAAATGGATGATCAAAAGGCATGACCGAGATGCATATTTATAGCTTGAAACAGGTCTCTTCAATGGGGGTTGCATCTGTTCAGAATAGTGACTGTTCAGTGAACAGATGCATCTTCTTTGGACACACCTCATCGGTTTGGACACACCCTTTCAGATGCAAAAGGACACACACCACTAGGGACACATCCCATTTGTAAAAAGAAATTTTATTAAATAAAATTTCTCCAAAAAATAAATGGGTAATGGGCCGAGCCAGGCCCAACTCGCGCATGAAGCCCAAGCCTAAGCCTAAGGAATGTTTTGCTCCCAAGCAATGTGGGAAGCAAGTTCACTACTTCTTTTGTTTCCATGTTTAACATGTTCAACTAATAGTGTTTTAGGAGGCAATTTCACATTCACTCCTTAATGGATTAAAGCAACCCAATACATGTAACTAATCTACTCATGTAGTAGAATACATTCCCATGTATTCCCACCAAAAAGGATAAGTGGGTCTCACTTAATTTTTGGCTCAAACTTTGACAAAACTAGTGGTGCTCTTCGCTATTTTTCCAACACTAGCATCTATATCCACCTCTCCCTCTCAATTCCAATTCCAGCTAAAACTCGTTTGCAAATTGAAAAGATCATGAGAAATTTCTTCTGGTCGGCATATCCTCATAGAATCAAGAGTAACTTGGTGAGATGGGATGTTGTTTGCCTTCCGAAGAGTGAAGGTGGCCTTGGTTTGAGAAGGGTCAGAGAGTACAATGATGCATGTATGTTGAAGCTCGGTTGGGCAGTTGCAACTTCAACTTCTATCTGGGTTAACTGGTTCCAGTCCTGGTACTTTAAATCTTCATCTCTTTGGTGCCCTCTGAATACTTGGTCTGGCTATTGTATTTGAAAACGGATTTGTCTTCTCTCTGTGTTCATCCAAAATGAAAGTACGTGGTCTATTGGTAATGGGAAATCCATAAGCCTTTGGCTCGTTAGATGGATTGACCACGACCCCATTTGCCTTCAAATTTCCATATCTCAGGCTCTCTCCTGTAGATAAGGATTCTAGAATCATCTCTGAAGATGGCTCCTGGCACATTCCAAACGACATTCCCTATCCCCTCCAACAATTCTTGCAGCGTGCTAGCTCATCAGATCCCATTGCCAAGCACAGTGAATCGAATCAAATCTCAACTTCTTGAGCACATCACAAAGATGGTCAATAGCCTCCCAGATCACATTCAAAGGCAACAACTCTATCCTCTCCTTCAACACCTCCATAGGAAAAGCAATTGATGCCCTTTTGCTGAGTGTAGCACCTGTTGCTCCTCTTTTTCCTTAAAGCTTTCAGACCTGCAGTCCAAGTTTAAAAGTCTATTCTTGCTCTTTTTCTTTTTCTTTTTCTTTTTCTTTTTCTTTTTTCTTTTTTTTTTTTTTTTTTGTTTGTATAGGTTTCTTCTTGGATTTCAGTGGTCCTTTTTGCTTTGCTCTTTGGAGGCTTAGTCCTGATTTTTGTGGACTTGCCATGCTTTTGTTTGTTTTATAATACAAATGACCTTTAAAAAAAAAAAAAAAAAAAAAAAAAAAAAAAAAAAAAAAAAAAAAAAATGGAAAGATACAGCAAGAAGATGGGATTGTCATAACAAAACTTGAAACATCAACTGAGATTTGATGAATCCCAACAGCGTGTCTAAATAAACAATCCTTATCATGGCAAATTAGTAAGCCTCATATATGTGACATGTTTCTTTAATGCTTTCGACGCCAATGACTTGGTCAAACTATCTTCAAATCATGAGATTTGTAAAGATCCCCTCAAAGGACAATAGACAATGCGAGTTTGCACTCCCCAGGCTCTAGAAGTAGTACCTGCTGCTGCTAGTTGGGGTAATTATTAACGGTTGGAATTAAACCATGATGCCAAGGCAGCTCAAATATGTGATATTAGAGTGTGATGATGAAAGAAAAGAAACCGACAAGGAAGACATTTTCACCATGTGGACCATCTAATACCAAAGACGAGATGATCATTCAAGACTAACAAAGGAATGTGAAAGCCAACTGGGGAAATTTTGAGACGCCTCCCATCTCGGTTGTTGTTGAAGGTTGGTTTGCTATCAGATTTGGATCCCAAGAAGAAGTTGATAAAATTCAAAGCAAGGGCCTTTGTCTTTTTGAAGATGTAATCATGGGACTCCAATAACTGATAAGCAAACGAGCATTTGATGAGGTCAAGGTTGACCACTTGTCTTTCTGGTTACAGATCCATAATCTCCCTCGACACTCTTTAAAAGAATATACTATTTGGAAAATAGGAAAAGTGCTTAGCAGAGTTCAAGAGATATAATTTTAGTGAGGAAAAAGGGGTGCCTTATGAAGACATTTACAATCCACACTATAAAAGAAAATGACTATGATCATTTGAGGGAACTCAAGACACCTCCTTCAAGTCTTTCAAGGGGAACAAAAACCTCGAAATACTAATTTAATTGATAAATTTCTAAATGAATAACACAATTCTACTAGAGTTGGTTGAGAGATTTTAAGAGGAATGGAGAAGTCCTGATTTTACTACTAACTTAAAACCTTAAATTCTCAGAAAGAAATAAGGATGATAAAATATTATTAGGGTCCGGGTTGTGTCATGGATCTACAGAGATGCTTCATACCTATCGTCAAGATACATGGAGAGGGCTTAGGCTCATTTGGATAGTCGGAGGAAAGAAAGGGAAAAGAAGGTGCACTACACAAATTTGATATAGAGACATTCTTCTCCACATTAACAAACAATATGGATGATAAGAGAAGAAAGATAAAGTGAAGATGGAGGACTCTGCATTTCAAGTTTGTACGGTATACAGTTCTCTCCACATCAAAGAGGATCACCTAGTTGGACCCTCAAAAATTATACAACCGAAAAATAATGCCAATGGTGAAGCCATTTTGAGTTCGTGCAGCATCTAACTCATGCATCAAGTTGGACCCTTCATAGAAATGTCCAGAGGGGCAGATTTTTAGTAGAGACCTTATCCATCATGCCACTGGACCTAAACAAGCCCCCTTAAGTTTGGTAATGGGTGGTTTGTAGCTTTGATGTAGAGAAAACAGGTGGAGACTGCACAATTTTCTCCACATTTTTCTCCTCATCCAAACTGAGCACTGACAGAAAATGGAGATTCTTACTTTAAAAAAAAAAAAAAAAAAAAAAGACAGAAATGGGGATGGAGAAACCTGTCTGCAGTTAAAATTTGTATTGAGAACAGATTTCTTACTCTTGTTTCTGTTTTCTCAACATCCAAACTGGCCCCAAAATACCAGCCTTACTTTTAAGGAATGCTAGGCCAAATTATAAACATCAAGAAAGTACAAAACCCAAGTAACCTTAAATGATAACCAACCCAAGTAACCTTACATGATAACCCATGTAAATCTAATCTCGGCGACCCCAAAAGAATAGCCACAAGACCACAAAGTGAGACTGCACAGTTAAAACCTCATTTTGGAAGTAATCTTAGATTACAGAATGAGAACCATCTCAGATGCTAACAATTCCACTATCAAGGGACAAAGAATTACTGTACAAATAAATGAATATACACAGCATAGTCTCGAATGTGTAGAAGTTAGATGAATTGAGGGTTCAAAGGCTCTGTGGATCCTCACACTTGAGAAGGGCCATTCTCTGAGACCTAGAGTGAGTCTGCCTGTTGTTCAAAATATCAATGTACATGCGAAGCCGATCCCTATCTGAAGCTGTAAGCGAGAAAGGAGGATTAAGGATGAGTGAGGGCGCCTCTACAAGAAGAAAGAAAAGCAAACGCACTGCCTTTGAATACAGAGCGACTGCACTTTCCATATCACCCATAAGTTCATCAACCTGCATGTGTACAAAAGGGCATACTTAGCAATTCGTTATGTATCAATGAGATGGTAAAAGCTACAGTAGAATCGGTTGAGAATCACTTCATAGGAAAATGTTCACCTGCACACCAGCACACTGTGCACTGCATATCTTGACCATTCGAGAGGCCAGATCCACCTTTGAATTTCATGCACGCACAGTATAGATGCATTGTGCACAGGTGAATATTTTCCCACTTCATATATACTTCTTTATGTTACAAAATGCACAAGAACCATGTAACTGAGAAAAATGTGAAAAAAAAAAAAAAAGTAACCCACTCACTGCCATTTATTTGCATCCTTCATGGCATTAGCATGCCCCTACGTTTGTCTATTTTATGAGCCTAAAGATCTCACCCAGAATGTCAGGTACATGGATTAAACTCGCAGTGAATCAGTGCAGATCTTATTTAATTACAACTCATTTTTATGGGAAGCATAGACTAGATGGGCTTAAACTTGGTTGGGATCAACATGTGACATTCCAATGCTTTAGGATGTAAGTAATGAAGGTCAAGACTACTTCTAGGTTCAAGTCCAGTCACTCATTTTGCATGAAAATGATAGTGATCAACTGATTAGGAAAGTAATCTACATCAGCCATTTGCAAAGTCCAACAAGTTGTACATGAAACACTCACCCTTTGCCAACCCAAAGCGTTCAGATGATCCAATAGGTAAATGGAACCCTTAGGATCATCCGATGAGATTACAGCTGTCCAATTGGGTCCTGTCAAATAAGTACATATGGTCTAATAATCATCTGATAGGGGAAATATTCTTCAACACATGTTTGCCTTGTCCCATTAAACTGGAGAAATAGTAAGATACATGTATATGCTTAAGTGGGCCACCAGATCGATGACTTGTACTTACCAATAAAAAAAAATTCTTTGGATACAGCAACCAATAAAAAAAAACCTTTTCTTTGGATACATTATCATATTATACCTTTTATCTTTTGATTTCAACAATACAAGACAGGCATTAACAGAGCATAGTAAAATAGAAATATCATCTTTAAAAACAATGAAAAGGTTGAAAAAGACACTCACTCCACCATTTCTGCCCAATGTGAGGGCAGATTGGAATATAATATCCACTGCATCAGGCATCTCTATACATCCTGTGGTCAAGACAATGAGAATGCATGAAAACATCAATAAAACCCAAAGGTTTATTTATTCTGTCAACTAAACAACCGTTATGACTACAAAAAACAGTAAATCATTGTCTTTCTTGTTGAGATTGAAAGCATACCATCAATTGGCTCCAAATCTCTCGCAAGTTCCTCAGCATGCCCCACCTCAAGAAGAAATTCCTTTTCAATCTGCGAGCAAACAGCAGCAGGACTTTCATAATCTACACTACTACGAGAGTCTCGAACATCAGGATTATTCTTGCTAGTGCTTCCTCGGAAAATCTCTTGAGATGGGCTTCCTTCAATCGCTATAGCAGCCTGTGTGTGGCAGATATGGAGTGCTTGCTTCCAGATTGCTAGTATTACCAACTGAAGTGAGAAAGCTTCCAATTGCCTACCCGCTTCAATCTTCCAAAAAAGAGGTGGAAGAGAACGTAAACAGAAGAAAGAAATCAAGCAAGCATGAAAATTTGAGTACTTGTTTCAGGACACAAAAGAAGAAAGAAAATCTGATATGAGTACTTTTCATTTCTGAAAGGTTAGTACAACATGAATTAAATCCCATGCTCCCGGTCTTAAAAAAATATATCGCTAGCCTCTCCACAAAAATGATGAGGAAATGCATGAAATCTATTGACATAACTACTGGCACTGCAAGTATTTGTACCTTTGCCATTGTACCAGCAGAACAGTAATTATTTGATACGGGTAACTGTCTTTAGAATGGCATACTTTTAAGATGTAACCATTATCAAAAATAATGTCCAATGTTATAGAATATGTTGATATTATCACAAACATTAATTTCTGATATTATCCTGATATTTTTACATTACTAAATTTTAAATATCGTGATATTAACTTTATATATATAAATATATCTATATAGAAAACAAAATATCTGGCAACTCGAACTCAAAAAATAAAACAGCTTGCATGCCTGTGTAATTTACTGTAGTATTAGTATTCACCAATTATCTTCATTGCACAAACGGTTTCTCTTGTTTTATACACAAATGTGGTGATGCTTGAATTGCTTTATAATCCCTTACAGCATTAATATTAACACTTCATTATAGAATTAATATTTGCTAAAACATGACACCTTAAGAAATGAGAATTTATGTAAATGTTGAAAAGACTGATAATGACCACTGTCAATGCATGGCAAGCTTGAAATGCCTTATTTTTCATAAAATATAGATACAATATAATTAAAATATGCTTTTCGTTTAAAGAAAAAGTCTTTTTTTTTAAATGATTGAAATGCTCCCTCTTCATTATAGTCATTATGTCTTGTATTTTTAAAACTATGCTTGAAATGCTCACTCTCTGTCATAGTCACTATGCTTCGTATTTTTGAAATTTTTATAATTTATTCTATTCTCTGCAGACTGTCCCGAAAATATACCAAGAAAAAAATTGAAATATCCTGATGCTTTTGACATGATAAAATTCCGATAATGAGATCTGTGACAATCATCAGAACCTCTCCAGCTCCATTCATCAACACTCCCTCATACCCACAGACCTGGGTTCTCTTGCCACACCATCTATATTGAATTTGAGTCACCACTCCCTAGGTAGTTTCCATTTCCTGTTCCTTCATTTCTCCTTTCGCGCCCTAAAATTGATGCTTCCAAATTAGTGAGGATTTCCTCAATGTTAAGATCCCCAACTCTTTAGCAGTCACAAGTCACCTTGCCATTCTTATTGTCGTAAGGACAAACGTGTCTTCAACAAAGCCTCTTCTTTAGTGAATACCCACCCATTTCTTTCTTTACAAACTGACCATAACACAGCTTGGAAATTCATTTTCCATAAAATTCTTCCTCCAGGTTGAGATGTTCCTGGTCCAGAAGAAAGAACCACCTTTTCTACCTCAGCTTGTCGCACCCAGCAAATGCCAAATAAACTTAAGACCTTGCACCATTGTGAAAATAAATGATTCATTGGCACAGCCATTTCCACACATAGAACACAATGAATAAAAGTTCTGTGGTGCACTGAAGAGGAGGGGGCTGAAACCTTAAATAAATGTTGATTGATTATCCTCTAGTTTCTTTCTTTCAATGGGCCATAATATAGCTTAAAAACTCATTTTCCATAAATTTCATTCTTTGCCTTGGGTCCCCAAGAAAGAATAACCTTTTCTAACTAGTTCTCTTGCACAAAGAAAATGTAGAAGAAACCAATGAACTTACTCCATAAGTGAGTAGCAAAGTTTTCATTGAAAAAATAGATGGTAGCTTAACTCAGCCTCTTCTCCAAAGAAGTATGTTTTTCCGGCATCAATTTTCTACTATAAAATTGTCTATAGTGAGAGTTGAAATTAGGGACTACATTGTGACTGAATGGTTTTATCTCAATCTCTTAGGGGTTAATTCATTAAGAATAGCCAATGGCTATATATAAGAGTACAATCTTAGATATCTATTCAATCTAGGAAACTTAATCAGCAGACCGAATCTAGGAAACTTACCCCAAAAATACAGATTAACCCAATGACCCTATTACAAATAAACCCAACTATTTTTCAATATTCTCAACACACCCTCAAGCTGATATTGGACCAAAGACCATAGTTTTCTTCCTTCTGCAACTGGTTTGATGAGGAACTATATTAACTTGATCTCCAACACTAATGGATGGATCTTTGACCTGTCTTGCAACTTGACTAATAAAGGAGATGAAAACTTCATGCGCCCCACAAGCTCACCTCCACAACACTGCAAATTAAACTAACTCATGGTATGCTACACAGCATATACAATGAACTTGAATGCCGCACAGCATTCTGGATGAACACTCACCCATATCTCAATGAGAACTTGGATTCACACTTCCAAGTAGTTTTCTCCCCTACTTGAACAATCTCATAAACTTTTGTGATGAAAAAGAACATCAGATATTGCATATCTGAAGTCCTAATAAGCTTCTGCTGCACCATTCTGATTTAACCCTTTTTTTCATTTGACGTTTTGCCAAAATCTCCATTATGCTTTACGGCAGCGATTGCAACCTGAACCATTGCTTCCGAAGATCAATGACAGATCAAGAAGCAAAACTACTTTGGTACTCCTGAGTTGCAATTGACTATAAGGATAAACTAAAACGCACCCATTGTGAGCAAATGTAAGATAGGAAGGAGATGTTGGTATTTGGTATTCCCTCCGATCTAATAGATTTCGGCCAACCATATGAACAACCTGTATTGCCATTTTTCTTCCAATGTGAATATGATTTGTACACAACCTCGTGGCTGCAACAATGAGCACCTTGAAATGCCAACCAATGATCAAAATAGCAGTTGCGGCAAGCGCAGCGGCCAGCAACCAAAATGCTACATAGTGGGCGATACATATACGTTAGTAGTAGCATGTAGGGGGGAAGCAGTGTGAATTTTTAAGGCATTCAAAACAAATTTGAATCTTTTGTAGAGGTCGATCTTGGTTTTTTTATTTTTATTTATTCTTTTTTAGTGATTTGGAACCATATAAGGGCAGACAACTTTAGGAAAGGTTTTTGGGGAGAAGGGATAGGGAAAAAAGTGTATATGAAAATTGCTCGGCTCGGCTGGGTTTTATACCTGCCAAATTGTAGTGGCAATATTTTCTATTTAATGTAGCGGCCATGACCGCTACATCTGATACATCGGCTTTTGTACCATGGTCCCAGCAGAACATTTTATGTGGCAGAATAACTGTACAAAACTGATTCTTATATATATTCATTTATAAAACAAATCTGCATTTAGCAACTTCCACCACATACATCTGTCAGCTAATTTTAAAGAATGCAGTAAAGATTTTGGTTCAAACATAAAATGTTGATGTGTATTACCTTTTCATTCACCAAGTCAGTAATGGCTGATGCACAACTCTGCAATGAACTTATCCTTGTCATGCTATGAGTTGAGGGTTGCTCCAAAGCATCGACCACCATGTCCATTGATCCTTGTGAGGTACCAGATGGTGCGGAGCTGTGACTCCCCAAACTTCCAAAACCACAGTTGTTCTTCACAACTGCACTAGTAATTGGCATTGGTCTACTTAATTTGTTGTGACTTACAAATGTGTTTGGTGAACTTCCTGATTTGCATGAAGAGTAGCGTGGCCCAGATGCACTTGCTGATGAAGATGAAACCTCCATCGGAGGCCCCGACACAAGGACATAGTCCTGATCAGTCAACTCCAACGAATCCACAACTGCAGGGTGCATGCAAAAAAAAAAGAACAAATGTAAAGGACAGAATTAAAATGTACAACTGAAATTTACAAAATCGTCAGATATCAAACTTGAAACCTTTGGAAGAAGGCTTCAATGGTTTTTGGTCAGTAGCCTTCATGAAATCCTTAAGAAATCCAACTGAAGTATGATGGTCTTCGTGTCTGGAAACATTTTTTTCCATTTTCTGCACACTGGTATTTCTGGAAGCAATATCCATGCTATTCAAAGCGCTACATGAACCTTTATCAACATCTACGTCAAAGGAAGACCTGTAATTGGGTATATTGGAGTCTCTCTTTGAAGATAGAGATGGACTCCCGTCAAGTACATTGGAATCATCATCCAAAAAGAAAGGCAGACAATCCTCTTGAGAACCCTCTTCTGTCTGCCTTGCAAGATTCTGTTCAACCAAAGGAAAGCAATCTCTTGTCCTGGATGCTGTCTTGCTGCTCCTGCATGGCAAAAGATTTCATCATTTTATTTTATTAGTGAAAAAGCATGGACAAGATGCTTGCCGTAGGTTACTGACGCTTAGATTATTACCTCAATGATTGGTCTTCAAGGTTCTGAGAAAGAAACTGGTGATTGAAAAACTCTTCAAAAGTCAACCGCTCCACTGAGAATATGTGAAGTGCCAAGGCAAATGAGAGATAAGTTCAAAATGTGAGAGTACAGAAAGAAAAAATATATGTCCATTACATTGAACCTACAACAATCATTCATAACCTATTTAGGATGTGCAGTTGGTAAAGACATGAACATCAATGGTGGGTGTGACTTGTTTTACAGATGTAGACAAAGATGCAATGGGATAAAGATGCATGTCAATGTCAGGAGCCAATAGCCGTTACTAATTTCAGTTTGCTTTCGGAAAAATGGCCAAGACATTTTGGTTTGAATGTCAAATCTGGGATGAAAGTCCATTAATTTCTAACTCGAATGCCAGATTTGACATGTCATCACCTCGAAGTTTTGAACAGAAGGTTTTATCATATATACAATATGGCCTGCCAATTATCAATCCATATACACCCCAACCCCATAAATTAGTGCTCACTCCAATTTGATACTCATCAGACCATTATCCACTATTGGATTGGATCACAAAACAGATATAGCACATTTAGATTTAGAACCACTAAACTTTGATGCCTGAAAAGCAAGGGTTACAATTATGTTTGTCTAAGTCTGGCCGTACCTTTTTTCCTTAATAATATATCTATTTGTTTCATATATGGAACCGGTCCTATGAGGATGGTCCTCATAGTCTTATTGTGCGGACCACCTAGGGGGGCCCACCTTGGGACCCCACTGATCAAGGGACAGAGGGGGATCAAAAGATCCAAGAGGAGCCGACCTTGATATCAAATTTAAAGTTAATCTAATACCTCTAACCCCTCCATTCGTGGCCCACAAGTTTAACAACTTTATATCAAACAACAAAAGTTGACCCTCAATTCAACAGTCCAATTCATTCGAATCCATGCAAATCCACGGGATTCGGTGATTGTAGGGGGTTGTGTATATGTGGTCCATTTGGATGGGTCATAAGGTGGACCGAACTAGGTGTTCCTCACCGTGAGGACCATGAGGACCGTCCTCACAGGAACAATTTTATATATATATATATATATATATTTAAATAGGGGAGCGCTACACAGCGCCCGGGCATTTTTTAGAGTTTGGCCCATTAGAATGCATGATGATCATGGAAGTTTATTGGATGGAAAGATTCATATGAGGCGTGCCTACATGCAAAATCTTGAGCCCATAAGATCATCCTAACCTTTTGATCCATGGCCCTAAGATTTAATGGTTTAGAGGCATCATTTTATTATGATGTCAATCAAACGATGAGGAAAAGCTGGATGAATATCAAACTTAGACTTGTGACTATTCATTGGGGGGTAGTGTGTGAAAAGACTTGATTGACACAATCTGGGCCCGATGACCAAAAACAAGAGGGGCGTAAAAGGGGGCGTTTTTAAAGTGGGGCGTCTTTTAGAATTTCCCATATTTATATATTTATATATTTATATATATATATGTGTATATATATATATATATATCCGAGCGCTGTTTAGGAGAAAACACCCCTCCTAATCGGGCACACTGGGATACATGATGATCATGGAAGTCCATTGGATGAAAAGACTCATATGAGGCATACCTATATGCAAAATCTTGAGTTCATAAGATCATCATAACCCTTTGATCCATAGCCCTAAAATTTAATGGTTTAGAGGCATCATTTTATTATGATGTCAATCAAACGGTGAGGAAAAGCTAGATGAATATCAAACTTAGACTTGTGACTATTCATTGGGGGGTAGTGTGTGTAAAAAGACTTGATTGACACAATCTGGGCCCTATGACCAAAAACAAGAGGGGCGCAAAAGGGGGCGTTTTTAAAGTGGGGCGTCGTTTAGAATTTCCCATATATATATATATATATATTTATATATACGTATATATATATATATCCGAGCGTTGTTTAGGAGAAAACACCCCTCCTAATCGGGCACACTAAGATACATGATGATCATGGAAGTCCATTGGATGGAAAGACTCATATGAGGCATACCTATATGCAAAATCTTGAGTTCATAAGATCATCATAACCCTTTGATCCATAGCCCTAAAATTTAATGGTTTAGAGGCATAATTTTATTATGATTTCAATCCAACGGTGAGGAAAAGTTGGATGAGTGTCAAACTCGGACTTGTGACTTCATGGAGGTGTAGTATGTGTGAAAAGACTAGATTGACTCAAGGTGGGTCCCATGACTAGAAAAAAGTGGGGCAAAAAAATAAGTGTTTTAAAGTGGGGTGCTTTTTAGAAATTCCCCCATATAAATAGCGGGCAATTCTCCTAAGCTGCAGCTTAGGATAAGGTAAGCTGAGGTAAGCTGAAGTGTGTGGTGGGGCCCACGTGGGGGATTTCAAGGACTCCATGGGACCCTCCTCTTTGCATAAAATCAGCCCCAACTGTGGTTTCTATCATCTCCATCTGGGACCCAAAAGTTTAATGGTAAACAGTCCATTCGGATCGATACACAATCGATCCAACGGTCCAGTAAATTCAAATCTGACCAAAAGTTGGTGGACATGTGCAATTTAGGGAGTCGTGTTTGGTCCAATTGGATGGACTAAGGGTGGGCCCCACAAGCATGAGCTTATGAAATTTTATCCTATGCATTAGCTTATGAGAGCCTTGCGGTGGGGGCAACTCTCCTAAGCTCAAGCTTAGGATGAGGTAAGCTCAAGTGTGTGGTGGGGCCCAGCACGGGACCTAAGAGGATGGGGAGGGGGGTATTTCAAGGACTCCCCTAGGACCTTCCTCCTTGCAAAAAATCAGCCCCAATCGTGACTTCTATCATCTCCATCTGGGCCCTAAACGTTTAATGGTCGACAGTCTATTTGGATCGGTACACGATCGAACCAACAGTCCAGTAAATTCGGAACTGACCGAAAGTTGGTGGACATGTGCAATTCAGGGGGGTCGTGTGTTTGGTCCGTTTGGATGGACCAAGGGTGGGTCCTACAAGTGTGAGCTTACGGAATTTTATCCTAAGCTCGTGCTTAGGAGAGATTTGTGGTGGGGCCCACCTGGGGACCCACATGGGATGGGGGGCGGGGGGCGAGGGGGTTGTTTCAAGGACTCCCTGGGACCCCTCTTCTTTGCAAAAAATAAGCTCCAACCGTGGTTTCTATCATCTCCATCTGAGCCCCAAAAGTTTAATGGTCAACAGTCCATTTGAAACGGTACACGGTCGATCCAACAGTCTAGTAAATTCGGATCTGACCGAAAGTTGGTGGACAAGTGCAATTTAGGGGGGTCGTGTGTTTGGTCCAATTGGATAGACAAAGGGTAGGCCCCACAAGTGTGAGCTTACGGAATTTTATCCTAAGCTAAAGCTTAGGAGAACCTTGCCCATATATATATATATATATATATATATATATATATATATGGGAGGTGCTCCTATGAGAGACACTCTCACTAACTTTATGAGATATGGGTGGGGGCCCTCACTTCCATATCCACTCTCACTAACTTAAATGCAAGGACCCCCAACTTAAATGTGAGGGCCCCCACCCATCTCTCACCAACTTGGTGAGAGTGTCTCTCACTAGAGCACCTCCCTATATATATATATATATATATATATATATATATATATATGGCCCACACCTAATCTACATCAAGCCTATCAAGCCTTTCCTTCCTTTCCCATCCCTATGATCGGCATACATCCAAGTAGGCTCCATAGGGAGGTTTATGAAACTTAGATTAACATGGATTCATTTATAGTATAACCATGAATAACTTGCATCCACACTCCATTGTAGATGCTCTGTATGAAATATAACATTACAAATTGTGAAGTATCTAAAAATTTGGATATATATTTTACATGTCAAATAAGATGATATTTTAATTTCCCAAACTCTCATATAAATTAAAAGACACTCTTTAAATATTCCAATGAGTGACAAGTTGGAGGCAACCAACGATACAATAAAGACATGGCAAAGAGGATGATACAAATTATATCAAAAGGCTTCAACAATAAAAGTTATTTCATGCTATCTTGTGCTTTAAAAGATTGGCCCAGATTCTTTGGAGAATAAACAGATAAAAGTTGTTTCATGCTACTTGCTCTATTCTATTTGTTGTGCAAGTGCTCGTCGATAGTAAAAATTAAATAGCCAAAATTCACCGACTACTCATATGAGTTTCCAATTTGATGAGTGGGTACCAGAAGGGTTTGATTCGGCATGCAAGGAATATACTAGCACGGTAGATGTTACATAGATGCTATGCTCCACAAAAAAACAATTGAAACAGTGTTTCACTTTTCAGTTTTTACTGGCAACATACAGGTGAGATGATCTTATTCCATTCCAACATTCTGTACGCGTAGTAACAATGAAGTAAGGCATGGAACAGGCCTAACATTTCTCAGTTATACTAGCATGCTAGATATGGCTCTTGAGCTTAAAAAAGAATGGGATTTTACAGAAAAAATTAAGTTCAAACCTTGATATTACGGATTTCTGAAGAAAAATAAGAAAATGCCCAGAGAGTTGTCTGTACATTGTTTTGGACCAAATTACCGCTATTGACGATTTCGCCAACCACTTGAAGATATCATCAAACTGCCCTAGTACAATAAACGCAGAAATCTCATCTGAAACCTTGGTTTTCATGTTCTTCCCCCTGTTGCTGCCCAAACAAAACAGTAACTATTCTTTTTTCCTTCTCTTTTTGGGAAAAAAAACCCTAAACCCTCAAAAATCCCCTTGAGATTCTCCTCTCCAGTTAGGAAATTAAATCTCCAATACTCACAGTTAGACCAGAAAAGCAAAGAGTTTCTCCCCATTCTATCTTCAAATTTAAGGCCCATTTTCAACATCCCCAACCTGAGCATACCCACCAATCACTTCGGTCCAAGAAACACAAGTTCTCTCCGGAATTGTATTGGACAAGCCATGCTGACACAAGGTCACTCGTATTTAGAATATATAGAAATCAGAGTGTTATACATTCAAATCAAACCCTTTTCTAATACCACAAGAATGGAGTAGCTTCCCTTGTAAAAATGGTTTGGAGTGAACACGAGGACAATAAGCTGAGAGTGGTGCTTATATCTGGTTTAATTCCATCATGACACATCCGAAGGAAAACAATCAATGATCAACTAAGTCAAGCTTAAAACCGTGATCAAATCGGGCTTAAGATCTGACAATATCATTTGATGAACAAATGTGAAAGCTTTGTCAAGGAGACCCAAGTGCAAAAATCCCATAATCATCACATTCCAAGACGCAACATCTCTATCAGGTATTCTTTCAAACAGTAAATGAGCATCGTCTAACCTACAACATTTTCAGTACATTTCAATCATTGCGGTCTGCACCAAGATATCCGATTGAAAAGGGGGATTTCAGGACATGGGCACGAATGATTCCAGAGATTCAAAGATTTGAGAGGGTTTTGGTTAGAGATGGAGGGAAACAGGATTGTGAGGTTGGGCCATCCGATGGGTTGGGTGAAGGTGGGGGGAGGAGGAGGAGGAGGGTTCTTCATGATGGGGTTTCAAAGGTGGGTTCTCAGTTGGATTTTGTAGGATCATTCAAGTCCTACAACAATGATTTATAATTCTGTAAGAGATGATGAGACTTATATTAGCGAAGATGAATTACTTGAGAGGAAAAATGGAGAGGATGAGTTACAGGTGTCCGACAATAACGTCAATTGATTGATGATATAGTGAATGATGGCAGTTTGGTCCAAAAAGAAAGTATGAACTGTACTGCAATTTATTGTTTTTCTTCATAAATCCATTTAATATGAGTTTAAACTTAGCTTTTTCATAAAAATACTAAAAAGCACCAACATAAAATTTTTAATATGGTCCTGTTGCAAACTGCAGTGATAAAAGTACAGACCTGGATTTCGGCGCAACAACTTTTGACACAAATCAAGGCACCCATAACTCAGATCACTTTTATCTGTTGGGAAGCGCAACTCATTTGATTTCATGATGTTTTGCAGCAACTAGGTTGACAAAAGAAATAAGATCACTCATCACAGACTTGTTAACCATTACCAATATACAGATGAGTAACTCATGATAATATTTGAACAGCACTCAAACCTGAATTTGGTTATTTCCAGAAAATGGGGTTTTCCCCGTTACCAACTGAAACAGGATAGCACCAACACTCCAGAGATCTGCCTGCGTATTCAGTGCAAGTCGAACTGATGAAAAACCTTTCAGAAAGAAGATTGGATCAAATTATCCAAGGAGAGAGATGAATGTCACCTTTGCGTCATACTTCTGTAGTTGCATTATTTCCGGAGCCATGTAGAGGGGTGAACCACACAATGTTTCAGCTAAGCCTCGAGGTTGTAGAGACCTGTCAAAGAAGTTTATATTTAAAACATGATATACACACACACACATATATTTGAATGGTAAAAGGTAAAACTTTATTAAGAAACCGAGCAGATACATAGGCCACCAGGGGAAAACTGGGATTAAGAGATATAAAACCTACACAATTACAAACGAGACACCATCCAAGGAGAAGCTCTATCTAGCCAGCTGAAACTTTTTTTTTTTCTAGCATTTCTTTTGGATTAATATTAATGGCTTCTGACATAATAATGTCTCACCTTGCAAAGCCAAAATCTGCAATCTTCAACACAGAATGGTCATCATTTGAGGAGAGGAGGAGATTCTGTTTCACCGAATATTGAACTTCAGAGTACGTAAAAAACATAGTTGCATACATATTATTTTGATTTGAAAAATATGCCAATGAGATACTCCATTCAAAAAAATTAAACCTACATATGTGTGTAGGCAGTTAGGTACAAAGTAACCATGATGATGCTATGACATGGATATGCCCATGCACTAGGTGCCTTTAAGTAATTCCAAAATACAGACTTTTAAACAGAATCCAATTGGTTTGGATTAAAAATTGCTCATTAAATGAGAAATTAACAATGATTAGGTTTTCAACATATAGATGGATCTAAACTAACCTAACAACAAAAAAATGGAATCATATGACTTACTAAACTTGGCATGCACATTACAATGTGAAATAACAAAAGAAAAGGGACATGGATAGTAACCTGCGGCTTTAGATCGCGATGTATAAGATTGTTTTCACGAAGGACTTTTAACCCAGCAGCTGTAGAAGAAACAATCCTTGCAATATTATGACTATGAATTCACACAGAAACACAGGAAAAGTAATAACAAAAAGTTTGGAAGAGGGGTTGGAAGAGTGTATGAGTGTTGGGGGGGGGGGAGCAGTATTGACATGCGCGCGCGCGCACAGAGAGAGAGAGAGAGAGAGTATTGTGAATTACAAAATAAAATTCCAATTAATTTTACCTAGTTGTTGCATGCAGTGCTTGGCAGTATTGACATGTGCGCGCACAGAGAGAGAGAGAGAGAGAGAGAGAGAGAGTAAAATAAAAATCCAATTAATTTTACCTAGTTGTTGCATGAAGTGCTTGGCAGTTGCTTCTGGAACACTACTATGACGTTGTATATACAGAGAAAGATCCCCACCTCTACAATATTCCAATACAAGATGGATCCTTCCAGAAGCCTAAAATTCCACAGACAAAGAAATGAATAACAAGCATATATATATATATATATATATTTAACACATGAGAGCAGTAACATAGAAAACATTGAGCAAATGAAATAGGTAGGGTGAAGGAGCATCTATGGTGAATTCATCAAGTCTCAAGGAAACTCATTTCTTTTGACATAGCCCTTATTAGTTACTAGCTACCCCCCTTTAAACAAATGATCCTTGATTCCTGTTGGAAGCAAACAAGGTTTGACATTCCACACAATCCAATAGAAAATTCCTCCAATATCCTTTGACTCTCCAAAGAACGAAAAGGTTCAATGATGCAATCAGAACTCCTCAGAGTTGCATTTTGAGCTTCAGGGTGCTGAAAATTTCCTGAAATTGTACTCAAGAGGTCATGTAGAAGGCAAAACATTCATTCCCATAACACAATCTGAATTATTATTACTATTATTCCATGCATTTGAATTACAAATGAAAAGATTTTAGCGTTACCACTTCCTACATTACTGCTCATCTTGACCTAATGAAAACAAAAGAAAATAACAGCTTTGTAATATGGACTTGTATTAGAAATTGAACTTAACAAATTTCTAGACAAAACTTGTAATCAAACTAGGACTTGTCAAAAGGTAGGTACTGTCGTAACAAATAGGTGTCCACTGAAGTTTCCTAACAGAGAATGGATGGACTATTGGACCTAAAGAAGTATCAAAAAGACTTAAGAGAATCATGTTTGACCACACACAAAACCCTGGATTTTGACAGGGAAAACAAAAGAAATTAACAGCTTTGTAATACGGACTTGTACTAGAAATTGAACTTAACAAATTTCTAGAAAAAGCTTGTAATCTAACTAGGACTTGCTAAAAGGTAGGTACTGTCGTAACAAATAGGACTTCACTGAAGTTCCTTAACAGATAATAGATGGACTATCGAACCCAAAGAAGTAGCAGAAAGACATTTCAGATAGCCCCATTTAAGATGATCATGTTTGACAACACACAAGACCCTGGATTTTGACAGGGACAGCTTCAGTTTTTTTCCAAGCTTCGACCAACATCATCTTTTGCTTGGAAGAACTTAACCTTGAGTTGGGTTGGGCTCCACCTGGATCAAGGATAAGACATACATTAACATGGCCAAGCAGTTGATTTTTTTTTTTTTTTTTCAAAATTTCTGTCACTTGGAAGTAGTTTATAATCTGTTTCCCATGTAGAAAAATGAAGGCATTGATTTTGTCAAGAGCATTCTTTTTTATGATATGCAATTTTGAATTAATTGAAATGGATATGGAAAAACGGAATTAAACAGTATAAGTGTTATGTATAGCATATATATGTGCTGCTTTTAAGAGCTTGGATTGACATTAGAAGGTCATCTACCAGGTGTACCATCAAACATTCTCAACGGAACTGCACAATTAACATACAATAACCATCCACATGCAGATCTTGATCGAATTCAAACCACGATTGAGCTCCAAAGATATAATCAAATAGAGGGGCAAGGTTTGGGTGATCAACAGTGAGATCTTTCTCAGGTCAGGGGGAGGCTTTTTTATCCAACTGTTTGAAACGCCATAATCATCTATTCTGTTCATTGAAAAAAAAGGTGTCCACATCATGTTCTATTACCAGTGGACAGGCAGTCGTCCATGTGAATCCTTTATGTTGCAACTCTTCATCTTTGTCCAAAAAACTCTTCCTTCATCAGGTCTTCTATTACAGTCATAGTTGTCAGATTCATTTTGATTTGGACGAAACATCCTATTTCTTTCGTTTCGAAACCAAAACCGAACCGAACATCTCGCCTTGAAATTTCGGTTCATATTTCGTTAATGTTCGCCGAAATATAGGGTTTCATGCAGAAGACCCTAAAATTCGGACAAACAATACCCGAATCAACAGATTTGGACAAATCAGGGGAAGACCGTTAAAGAAGAAAAAAAAATGATCAATGTAGTAGAGCATTCTAGCGAATCTAAACGAAATAAATTTGAAATACCTGTTCTCGAGCAGCAACACCTCGTTTTCCTCTCGTTCGACAGCATGTAACGTTCAAAATCCCATTCGATCTATAAATTGGGCTCAAAGATGCAGGTATCAGCCACGAGATCTTCTATTTCCCTATTCCCCTTTCAATATCTTGAGATAATTCCTCCTTTGAAGGCTGCCCGATTGGATTTCTCCCTCACCGAGAGCTGTCGATTGGATTTCTCCCTTGCCAAGGCTGTCGATTAGATTTCTTTGCCGAGAGCTTAGCCTGATTTCTTTGCAAGAAAATTTCACAGAATCCTCAAGTATGCATCGATCTCTCCCTCTCCTTCCATTTCAGCCTCGTCATTTACACGTTTTCTCGATAGGGTTTCTTTATGGGACTTGGGAGTTTCTTTTTGTAAGGGTCTTACGAAAAAGGGAAAGTAATGGATGCCTTTTATGGTGTGGTCCAGAACAGTTAAAACAACTAATCGGTCCTGATGAGTTATGGGAAGTGAGGCCCACCTTTTTTTATTTCACTGAAACTGATTTTATTTGATAGAAATTTATGGAGTTTGATAGATGATCAAAGGCTGCGTAATCATGTTCCACCATTTGATCACGTGTCTTGTGCAGTGGTCATCTTTTAACCATTAGATTTTGAAGGTGTTAGAATAATGGTCCATCATTTGATCACGTGGCTGCTTAACATAGTTTGATTGCACGATAGGCCTTTGGATGATTTATGAAACCATTTAAAAATTATAACAAGAGGTCCTGATGATTTACAGTGAGGCCCACTTATTTGTAATCATTAAAATTTTGTAATTGCTTGTTGACACCTTTTATCAGAGGCTCACTTTTTTATAATTGCTGATGAATTGCTCAATTATGTTACTGTCGTGTGAAATACGGCCACCCATCACGAGTTGTGTACAGTAGTACTATTGTATGTTATTAAATTTTTAATGAAACCATTTTTAAAAAATGTTAAACTGAAGTGGACCATTTAATTTGAGAGGCCTGGCCGCCTGGGGCTACAAGCCTACAACTTTAATGTTGCAATTCCTCACCACCAATTTTGTATTTATATAATCTTAAAATTTTTTTGATAACTAATATAATTTTAAAAAATTTCCTATAAATAGTTGAAACATTAAACTTACTATTGTGCTTGTCTATCATTTGAGCGTTGCTAATTGTATCAGATTTGGAAGATTGATTCTTTGATTTGAAAATGAGTGATAGTACATGATCTGCTGCCACCGGTATTAGATCTGACGACCCTGCATGGGCTTATGGTTATGTGGATCCAACCAACAACAAACATGTAATTTGTTGTTTTTGTAACAAAGTCCTAAAAGGTTGTAGGATCACTAGACTTAAAGAACACCCGGGGTGGGGTGTGTGTGTGTTTGTTGTTTGGGGGGGGGGGGGGGGTGTGTGGGGGTTGGGATATTGCACCTTGTAAAAAGTGCCAGGTGATGTCAAATGGCAAGAAAGACTTGCATTAGAGGTTAAAAAGGATAGAGCAAAGAAAAAGCAATTAAATGAGGAAATTGGAAACCCGTACGGAACTCCAAGGCGTGATGCAAATGAAAATGATGTTGAGGTAGAAGAAGTAGAACTATTTACAAATCCAATTACCCCCACCACAAGAAGTAGAAAGGGTAAAGAGAAGGTCTCTCAAATATCTACCCAAAACAAAAGAAGAGGTGTGTCAAATACTTCCCAACCTCCAATGTCCAATTTATTTGCAACCCGAACAACTCATGGATATCAGCCAGGCATCAAATCAGCATTGGCAACAAAGGAACTGAAGGATGCAGCTTGTTTGGCTGTTGGCCGTTTTTGGTTTGATGCAAATCTCCCATTTAATGCAACAACATCAAAATTTTGTCAACCAATGGTTGATGCAATCGCTGCAGTGGGTTCAAGTTACAAGATGCCAAAATAACATGACCTCCGTGGAAAGATTTTGGGGAAGATCGTAGTAGAAGTTAATGATTTCATTGAGTATTATAAGTCATGTTGGGATGAAACGGGGTGTTCTATCATGGCTGACGGGTGGACAAATGAAAGGCAATGAACATTAATAAACTTTCTTGTGTATTGCCCAAAGGGGGTAATGTTTCTGAAGTCAGTTCATACAAGTGCAATTACGAAAAATGCTGATTCACTATTTATGATTTTTGATGAAATTGTTCTACTTGTTGGGCCTAACAATATTGTCCAATTTATCACTGACAATAATGCCACTTACAAAGTGGCAGGAAAAAGAATGGCTGAAAAATATGGAACTTTTTATTGGACAGCTTGTGCCGCTCATTGCATATATCTAATGTTAGAGGACATGGCAAAACCCGATTTGTTTCTGGTCAATGCATCCACAATTGAGACAGCAAGGAAAGTCACAAAGTTCATTTACAATCATTTATCAGTACTGAATTTAATGAGAAGAGAATATACACATGGAAGAGAATTAATTCAACCAGCCATCACAAGATTTGCTACCAACTGTATTAGTTTGCAGTGCCTTTATGAATTCAGAAAAGAACTTAGGAAAATGTTTACAAGTATTGCATGGGAACAATGTAATGTTTCAAGTACCCCTGTTGGCATGGAGATCACTGATATAATACTCAATAATACATTTTGGAAGAATGTTGAGCATATATTGAAAGTTAGTGAGGCTTTGGTGGTAGTTCTTCGTCTAGCTAACAGTGAAGACAAGCCTGCAATGGGTTATGTCTACGAGAAGATGGATCGAGCAAAGGAGGCCATTCAAAAGAGATTAAAGAATAAGGAGGACTGCATGCCATACTGGAAGATTAGCGATCGCAGGTGGGACAATCAACTTCACAGTGCACTACACGCCGCAGCATACTACTTGAATCCAACATTTTTCTTTAGCTGTACATTTTCTAAGCACAGCGAAGTCATCAGGGGTCTGAATAATATCATACTAATGTTCCTAATTTTGATACTCATGACATGATTTTCAAACAATGTGATGACTAAAGATTCTCATTTGGACTTCGGTTCTGCAATAGCAATATGAAATCGAGACAAAATGTCTCCAGGTAAATGAAAGTTTTTAATTTTTCGTTAAATTATTATATGATTACAATTCATAAAATATAATTTTATATTTCATATAATTTTTTACAGATAAATGGGGGGATCGGTTTGGAAATGGTACCCCTGAGTTGAAAAAATTAGCAATTCGAATTGTGAGTCAATGCATCAGTGCTAGTGGTTGTGAAAGAAATTGGAGCATCTTTGAACATATTCAATCTCCTAAGAGAAATAGGCTAGAACATCATAGGCTGAATCATCTAGTTTTTGTGCATTATAATCTGAAGCTCCGTGAAGGGTATATCAAATGTTGATTTTACGTAATTCTTTTGTATATTGTTAGTAGTCATATAGTAAAATATTAACTAATGTAAACTGTAGGGATATGCTCAAAAGGACCGGGAATGTTGCCTCTGATCCAATCAGTTTGGAGAATATTAATATTTTGGATGACTAGGTTGCTAAAGAAGCACCTCTCTTGACCATGGAGGATGTCAATGGTTGGGCAACTATGGAGCAGCTGGCACAAGTGCAAGGGGGTATCCCTGATTTTTTGGGGGTGATGAAATTTGCGGCCCTGCAAGGAGGGCATTGGGAGTCAATGAAGATGATGATGATGATGATTACAATGATCCATAGTTAGCTAACTTTTTATTTTATTTTGTGGCATTTGAAGGGGATGTATTTAAACATTATCTTTTGGAAATTACATTTGTGATGCTTAGTAGAATGAAATTTTCTATATGTTTTTAATATAGGACAAGGCTCTCCTAACCACGAGCTTAGGATAAAATTCCATAAGCTCATGCTTGTGAGGCCCATCCTTGGTCACCCTTAGTCCATCCAAATGAACCAAACACACGACCCCCTGGAACTGCACATGTCCCCAACTTTCGGTTAGATTCGAATTTACCGGACTGTTGGATCGACTGTGTACCGATCCAAATGAACTGTTGACCATAAAACTTTTGGGGCCCAGATGGAGATAATTGAAATCACGGTTCGGGCTGATTTTTTACAAATAGGAGGGTCCCAAGGAGTCTTTGAAATCCCCCCATCCCCATCCCCATGTGGGTCCCCAGGTGGGCCCCACCACACACTTGCTTGGACTTACCTTATCCTAAGCTCCAGCTTAGGATAAAATCTCGTAAGCTCATGATTGTGGGGCCCACCTATGCTCCATCCAAATGGACCAAACACATGACCCCTCTAAATTGCACATGTCCACCAACTTTCGGTTAGATCCGAATTTACTGGACCGTTGGATTTACCATGTATCGATCCAAATGGAGTGTTGACCAGTAAACTTTTAGGCTCATTTGGAGATGATAGAAATCACGGTTAGGGCCGATTTTTTGTAGAGAGGAGGATCCCAGGGAGTCCTTGAAATCCCCCTTATCCCCATCCTCATGCGAGTCCCTAGGTGGGCTCCACCACACACTTGAGCTTATCTTATCCTAGCTTGGGCTTAGGAGAGCTGGCCCATATATATATATATATATATATATATCTATGGGAGATGCTCCTATGAGAGATATCTCTCACCTTATATGAGAGATATAGTGGGGGCCCTCACATCCATATCTAATGCCAACGACTTAAATGTGAGGGCCCACACCTTATCTCTCATAGTAAGGTGAGAGATGTTCTCACATGAGCATCTCCCTATATATATATATATATATATATATATATATATGTATGTATGTATGTACGTATGTACGTACACGTGTATGTACATGTATTGATGCAAGCCAAACCCATGGTCTACTTACTAATTGGGCCCAGTCCACAAGCCCAATATGTCATTCATTTAGTTAGAGTTTTAATTAGTTAAGAGTCTTATTTAGAGAGTTGTTATTTATTTAGAAGTCATTAAAATTAGGAGTTTGGGTGGAGGAAAGGTCTGTCGGGGCTGGTTTGTGAGAGATGGTGGAACGAAGATGGGTTTGGGACTACAAAGGATAATGATGAATGAATAGGATGATGATGCAATGGCTGTTAACGAACGGGGGACACATGTTATCTTGAATCGGCGATCTCGACGGCGATTCGGTAGGGGAACTTCGCTCTTAGCTCTAATACCAATTGAAGAAGCCTGGATCCGTTAGCGGTAATGAAACGGGTGTAGACAAGCTCTGCGAGAGAGTTTGCCGAATCCGGGACGGATTCAAGTGAGGACCAACTCCGCATATGGGAATTAGCCAAATTCCTATAGGAACTCAATAACAATGTTCCATTAAAGAGAAAGAACAAACCAAACAAAACCAATCTTTATTATTGAATAATCTTGAAGTACTTTCCTAATAGAGGGATTACATATTTATAGAAAGGGTTGGACATCCCCTTTTCTAATAGAACTCTGCTTTCCTAAACAATAAAGGAAACTAAACTTGGTTACAATCCAAATAAAATAAAACTACTAATTTTAATGACTTCTAAATAAATAACAACTCTCTAAATAAGACTCTTAACTAATTAAAACTCTAACTAAATGAATGACCTATTGGGCTTGTGGACTAGGCCCAATTAGTAGGCAGACAATGGGTCTGGCCTACATCATGTATGTGCATATCTATACATACATACATACATATGGGGGAACGCCCGGGTGTCTTGAAAAGCAAGAACGCCCCTTTTCTTGGACCAATAAGATAAGGAGATGATTTATGATAGATGCTGATGACATAGACTCTCATCTCTTTTAGGAAAGACTATTAACTTCTTTAAGACTCACAAAACTCTAGCTCCTAGAAAGACTCACTCATTTCAAATTCTTCACTTAAAAGGGGGAAACAAAATTGTATGCACTATTTGATGGCCATCTCTCTCTCTCTCTCTCTCTCTCTCTCTCTCTCTCTCTCTCTCTCTCTCAAATTCAATCTCCTATTTCATAGATTGAGATCCTAGTTTTTCTCCTACACAATCTCCTAACAAGGTGAGTAAATAGTATTAAATGAGATCCTATTTTTTCTGCTACACAATCTCCTAAAAAGGTGAGTTAATAGTCTTAAATAAAGTGGAACAGTTTCAACATAAAAGCATCAGTTTCAAGTTTCAACACGAAAGTATACCGTTCATTGGATATTGGACGGGCGAAAACGCCCCTTCTAAGAGGGGGCGTTTTTTAGAATTTCCCCTATATAAATGTGTATATATAAAAATATATTTATATTTTCCGAAACAAATTTTCGAATTGGAAAGCGAAATGTCCGAATAATCGACCGAAATGTTTCATTTTGGAGCCAAGCCAAATCAACATCTGAAACGAACTTGACAACTACGATTACAGTTCACACAACGGACAGAATCTACCTTCTTGTCCTACCTCTTTAAATCATCATGAGACAATCTTCTTCTAGTTCTTTTTCCTTTTTTCATTTGATTCATCAAGGGAGTTTTCCTTGAAAGATTCTTCCACCATGAATATTCCATACGACATTAGTCCACATGCTCATCTACAATAGGATCTTCCGTTGGAATTCTCGCAGTGTGCTCTGCAGCCATCAAACCTACTTTAATCAATCAATTAAGAATTTTCTGCACATTGTTGTTGGGGCCAGGCTTAGGACGAGCTGGAGGTGTTTTAAGTGTCGGTCTTTCTGGATGCAATTTGGTCATCCATGGAGAGCAGAATGCAGGAATTATTTCGATAAGGAATTCGTCTTGCTGTCTTTCTTTCAATACTCTGGAAGCTCATAGACAGTAGGAAGAAACGATCAAGAAATCTTGGCTAAAGTGTAGTCTATAAACCAGACAAAGCAAGGGACTGTTGACAAGCCGTGAGGGTTGTTTGTATGAAATATTTGGATAAAATTTGATGGCTTAATGGTGACATGAATTTTTGGTCAAACATGGGTGGAAGAAGGATTGAATGGGGACCGTTACAGAAGCAGATGGGGCTGCAACAGGGTGAATTAAGGTCTGTTACAGATGTCTGCAGGTGGTTGGTCGAAGACTGATAACATAATAGGTTGGATATACATCTTCTAGAGGCTGATAAAAAGGTGGGATAAGCCCGATTGTGGGCCGTTATTTGGATCAGGTTTAGATGCAGGTTGGACTGTTGAACAGTTGCCAAAGTGGGGCTGAATAACTGTGTAGGACTGCTAGTAGTTTGTAATTTGGACTAAATCCGGATAAGTTGGGACCACAGTTACGAAATATGTTTCATTTCAATGAATTTTCCAAATTATTTTGGTCCGTCCATTAAAATGGACAGAATATATATCACTCCTACCCCGTTCTTCTCTCCCTATTATCATACCTCTATCTTGCTCTCGGAGTTATATTTTCTTCCAATTCTACTAGAACCACAGTTTGAACAGTAATCAACCCCAAATATAAAGATGCACCACCTCCCCAAGTCCTGTAGATTCATGGTTGACTCAAATAACTTCAATTATGCCAAAGTTAATTACTTGAGATCAATAAATATATTATTTTATAGTGCCTAGAAGTAACATCTTCTACAACATTCCCTAACTTAATTTAATAAAATCTGATACCAAGCATTGAGATAATCCTTGAACGAAGTAAAAGCTCATAGTCCATTTCAAAACCATAGCCAGAATTTAGCAGGTCGCCTTTATTTTCCATAAATACAGTTGTTCTTTGCAAAACAAAAGCATCTTAATATAAGTTCAGTGTTGTATTTCTAAGTTAGTGTTTATTTCTAATATTCTTTGTCAAGAACCAAAGTTCTCAATGTGAGATTAAGAAGAAAGTCAAATAAGCATAAAAACCTTAGTTTAGAGAATATTGGTGACTCAAGTGAGATCAAGATAAATCTAAGTATTGGAGCTTCCTTTCGCAGATTCTGTTTCTTGATACAGGAAAAGCATATTGGAGGTGTTCTTCAAGCCAATCAAGTCTTCTACAGAAGGTTCAGAAGATGTGTTTCATGCTTATTTAGATTTGTCAGAAATCGAATGAGAGATTGCATGGAAGTTTAAAACAATATAGGGACATTTGGATTTTGTCTAGTTTCTTTTGTAATTACATTAAGTTCTCATGCAACTAGATTTCATTAGAGTTCAAAATACTGCATCGAAACAGGTTGAAACAAAATGAATGAGTGCATTTAATATTAGAAAAGCTTTAACCTATATCTAACCCTTAAAGACAATAATACATATGTAGACAAGAGCCAATAGCACAAGCAAACCTGGAATTGCTCATTGATGCAACCAAATGGTTGCAGGTTCAAAGTCAGCTTGCCTTTCCCCAAAAATGGTAGGTTCATGAACCATAACGGATCAAGCAGGCAAGAGGATAAATCAGACACTTAAAGCAAAACCTTAGTTGGGATGCCAATCCACTTAACCTATATTTCCACACTTGTAGCTCTATTGGTTAGGGACTTGAGTAGAGTGTCCGTGTGTGTTGCCAGAGTACTTTACAGAGCCAAAATTATTATTGCTTGAAACTAAAATAGGAACATTAATAATGTAGCTATCCAAAACCATGCCCCGTCAGCTTGAAATATATAATGTCATATGGATAGATAGATAGATAGATACATATATATATAGAGAGAGAGAGAGTGCCATATTCAACAATGTAAGTTCCAGTTTATAGATTATGATAGCATGTATAAGTTCTCTCTGCCATTTTGTGCACCAATTCATAGTTTCTCAAGTCGTATTGAGCCACCATTTATAATTGTTGGCATGAAGTTTCAACAATTCTAAGCATCCAGATGTAATAACTTCTTCACAAATTCTCCTGCTCAAGTAAATCTTTAGTATAACTCGATTTTATTAGTTCAAATGAACATTGCAAAAGGCTCAAATTTCAACCTAAACACTGAATTTTCCATCACCCATGAAAAGAAACTGATGCAGAGATGAAGCTTCCACAGTTTTCAAGTTCTTAATAACACGTTAAAGAAAAAAGCGATCTTTCTAACCCATCCACTCCAATTAATTATACAACATGGAAGTCTTATCCCATCTCTCTGGAGTTGGGTTTGTGAGTTATACTTTTTACTCACACTTAAATAAGATTTCTACATTGAGAATCTTGAACTCTCATCTACTCTACAAAATCTCCATCAACTGAAATCAGAAAATAATGCAAAGGAGCACATAAAAATCAATTCCAAACATCTCCTACACTGGCATTCCCGTAAAATTTCCAACAAAGTCCTACCTTTCAGAATCAATTCCTTTTCCTTCGTCTATTCAAACGAATTTCACTAAAAGAATCAAACTTTTTTCTAGTTTCTCACAATCCAATGAAATTTTCATCAACCAAGTCCTAAATTTGAGAATCAACACCTTTCCTTCATCTATTCCAACGAATTACACTTAAAGAATCAAACTTTTTCTAATTTCTCGCAATCCAATGAAACTTTCATCAACCAAAAGAAGAATAAAAAAAAAAAAAAAAAAGGAAAAAGAAGAATCCGATATTTTACTGACCTCGATAATATCGTGCAATTGGATGATGTTCGGGTGATTGATCCTCTTCAAGATCCGGATCTCCGACAGGAGGCTGGTCTGCAACTTCCTGTTCAACCTCTCCATCACGATCTCCTTGATCGCGACCTCCGTGCCGTGGATCCGGTGCCGCCCGTGCCACACGACGGAGAACGATCCGGATCCGATCTGCCGCCCGACTATGTAGTCTCCGATAACCCTAGATCTGCTGCTCGCCGCCTGCGACATCGTCGAAACCCTAGAAACTCGGAGAAGAAACACCAGATGCCGAAACTACCCCTGGAAACCCAGCTCGGAGGGCTTCGAATCCAGCTCTGAAGCAGGAAACGGAGGGTATTTTGGGAAAAAAATGTCTGATGGGAAGATGAAGGGATCCGATGAGAGAAAAAGAGATGTCTCCCTGTTTTTATCTCTGTTTTCCTCTTTATCAGAGAGAGAGAAGGAAGAGAAGAATGACAGGGTTTTTTTTTTTTTTTTTCCTTTTTTCCTTCTTCTTCTTCTCTCGCTTGTTACGACAATTATTTAAATGATAACGATGGATGCTACAATGCGGTTGCGTGTTTTTACCCATTCTATTTCTAGTGGGGGCCCACCTGGCCCCTCCATTGATCATGATGATACGAAGGGAGATGGAGATGGAGATGGCAAGGTTTGGGAGTTGAGTGAGATTTCACGTCTTTTTAAATATTTTTCGATTTTAATTTAAGGATTTTAAAGTTTAACGATTATATATTACAGCAAATTTTATGGGTGTAAAATCCAACGGTGATTAAGCTTATACTGATGTCAAATTAGGATTGTTTGCAATTAAAAGAGAATAGATGTGAGTGGGAGGAATTGAATTGACCATTAGCGGGTCATTTGTATCGATTGGGGGGGGGGGGATGGGTTTTGTTTTTTATTGCTTTTACTCTTGAAATAAGGAGGGGGCAAAAGCAATTCGTCCCTAATTGAAAGTATTGAGATTTTCGGTGGGTCATTCTGTAAAATTGATTGGTGGGGCCCATGTATGAAATCAAAGCCCTTCCAAGATCAAGAACCACTTTACACTAATCATGATCCATTTTTTGATTTGATCATAGTAAGTCTAACTGTCCGATTGATCATGATGAGAAGAACAGCTGATTTCGCATGCTTTAAGGTTTAATTTATTTTATGTGTGATCAATTGGACAGTGGATTCCACTCAGATTGAAGTGAAATTAGAACAAGTGCCACTAAAAGAAAGGATAGTAATATTAAACAATTTGGATTTTAGATGTGGGCCATCCTGATGCAAGTACAAGAATTACTACAAAGAGTTTTCTCAGCATGCCTCTGTAAAAGACCCGGATTTTGGAAGAAGAATCCCAATTTGATTTGGAAAGCTCCATGTCAGACGCGTGCTTAGATTGGTCACGTGTGCAATTGGTATGAATCTGGACCGTTGGATGAGTAGGGCAGAGCTAAAAGGTAAGTGAGAGACGTCTGTTTGTCGTTATCATTGGTCAGTAGACCATAGGAAGTACAGAGTAGCTGATCAACGGTTCAGATCTTATGATTATAAAAAAAAAAAAAAAAAAAAAAGGGCTACCTAGTTGTTGACAAAGAGAGGGAATTCACGTCAAAATGGAATTGAGCCATATTACCATATTAACCAATAGAATCACGTTTTGCATATGCTAGATTATTAAAAAATTAAAACAGCATAAAGTCTTATAATTTAATACAAGTGTATGGATCCCAAGGACCTCAATAAAAACATGCGGCCAAACATAGACATTGCTAAATTCATGGAATACAACATGGGATCATCAATCATTCATCGAACTAAATTTATTGATTAGTTTCTTTGCAGTACTCATCTATATATACATGGTAGGTAACATTTACACAAGGATCTAATTGCATCCATTTGGCTCAAGATAGAGCTCAGGAGAGCGGAAAGATTTGGATCAAAATGGGTGCAACCTAATTAGGATAAGACTTTGATGATGATAATAATGTTTAATAATAATTATTTACTCATATAAAATTTGATGTGAGAAATAGTGTGCAAATAAAGTCATTTTTGCATCAAAACTTTCACACATCTCTAATAATGATTATACTCTAAAGAGGTGGCGTGTGGTTTTCACCTAGAAGAAGTCTTGGCATCAAACTTCATCACCACCTTCTACTTTTCGTCACTCTCTGGTGGAGTCCAAAATGTCACTACCAAACAAACATGGTAGTATTTTTCACATATGTAAATTCCATTTGCAGGCCTATGCGTACAAGACAATGACTTCTAATTTTATTTGATGTTTTTAGTCAAGCAATCTAATTTGATGCTTCTTTCCTTGCAACCCGATTTTTTTGTACAATATATATTGAATCTTGAATTTGATGGTGAGAAATGATGAGTTATCTTATATTTTTAAAGTCTATTTTTTTTTCTCAGAATTCATGTTTGGGTTGTGATAAGTTTTTACACTGGTTGTCAACCTACCTAACGCAACCTTCCTTTTTTACCTGGGCTTGGGACCGATAGTGAAAAAAATAGCGGAGTTCTTTTTCTTAACAGGAGTCAAATAAACTTTTTTCTAGTTGTAAAACATGACCAATTGAATTATACAAATTGTAAGGTTATTCCAGGAGAGAGTTTGACCACGCAACATAGGCTAATAGTTTTAGATATTTGCATTAATGCTGTGTTTGGGAAGGAAGGAGGGGAGGGGAGGGAAGGGGAAGGAAATTTGAGGGGGAAGGAAAATGAAGGGGAGGGGAGGGGAGGTAAAATTAATTTTCCCTCCTTTTGTTTAGGAAGTTAAAAAGTAGGGGAAGAAAAGTGAAAGGATAGAGAGATAAAGACCATTTTACCCTTGCTTTTAAAAAAATTTCAATGGGACAAAAAAGGGTAGTTTAGTAATTTCCAAGCCATCCCCTCTTTTGCCCTCATTTTCCCCCCATTTTTGGTGGGGAAATTTTTGAGGGGAAAAAACAAAATTTTCCCTCCATTTCCTCCTCCCCCCCTTCCCAAACACCCTCCAAAAAAATTTTCCCTCCATTTTCCCCCCTTCCCAAACACACTGTAAAAGTAGAAAGAGATAGGTAGTAAATAAAATGTGCTATAAAACAAGGTGGATAAGGAGAAAGGCCAACAATATTTAAGGACAAACTGACAAATGAAGGAGAATACAATTTTGAAGGAGAAACTACAGTGATGCAGAATCAAATGGCTAATTGTATTAAAAAGGTTGATAAAGAAGTGCTTGGAGGGTCAAAAGGAAAGAGACACGATTATAAAGGAACCCGGTAGTAGAGTGTAGAGGTTCAAGAAGCTTTTAAAGAGAAGAGACGTGGTTACAATGTTTGACAAGGTACTTAGAATATGGAAAACTATGAGATGCACAAGAAGGCAAAGAAAGAAGCTAAGAAAGTAGTAAGTGGTGCAAAGTGCAAAGCATATGATGACCTATATAATTGGTTGGGAACAAGAGAATGAGAAAAGGATATTTTTAAACTTGCAGAAATAAGAGAAATGAAAAGTAGGAACTTAGATAATGTCAAATGTATTAAGAACAATGACCAAAAGGTTCTAGTGAAGGACAACGATATAAAAGAAAGATTGAGGGAGTATTTTAGCATACTTTTAAAAGTCTATATAGGAGACGTAAGAACGAAAGAGGATCCTTCAATAGCAAAGCATACTTTTTTTTCCCGTAGAATTAGGACAGTGGAAATGAGGAAAGTATTAAAACAAAGAGAGATGGGAAAGGCAATGGGCCCAGATGACATCCCGATTGAGGCTTGAAAATGCTTAGGAGAAGTTGGAGAGACTTGACTAACTGGACTTATCAATAAGATATTAATGACAAAGAAAATGCCGAATGAATGGAGAAAAGTGTTGTAGTACCTATATATAAGAACAAGGGAGATATACGAAGCTGTACGAACTATCGTGGGATTAAACTTAGAGTCATACTTTGAAGCTAAGAGGGAGAGTAATAGAGCAAAGACTTAGATAGAAAACTAAGGTATTTAAAAATCAATTTGGTTTTATGCCAGGGAAGTCAACAATGTAGCTATCTTCTCACTTAAGCAATTAATAGAAAAATATCAAAACAAAGAAGAAAAATCTACATATGGTCTTCATCGATCTAGAAAAGGCCTACGATAGAGTACCTAGAGATTTAATTTGGTAGGTTTTAAATAAAAGGAATGTTCTACAAGGTTATATTAAAATTATTAAAGACATGTATGAAGGAGCGGTAACGAGTGTGAGAACTACTTGGAGAGAGATAAGGGAGTTTTTAGTTACCATAGGTTTGCATTAGGGGTCAGCCATAAGCCCTTATCTCTTTACACTGATTATTGATGAGTTAACTGATCATATTCGAGAAGAGGTACCTTGGTGTATGTTATTTACAAATGATATTGTGTTGGTAGATGAATTAAGAGATGGTTTGAGTGCAAAACTCGAGAGATGATGGGAGGCCTTAGAATCCAAATGCTTTAAAATAAGCCATACAAAGATGAAATATATGGATTGTAACTTCAGTGGGCATATAGAAATAATTGAAGCTACTGTGAGAATTAAAAACCATGAGATACCATAAAATGATTCTTTCCGCTGCCTTTGCTCTATAATTAGTAAGGATGGGGAGATTGATGAAGATGTCGAACATAGGATAAAAGCGGGATGGTTGAAGTGGAGACTTGCTTCTGAAGTACTCTGAGACCTACAAATTCCCACAAAGTTGAATGACAAATTTTACAGTATAACAATTAGACCAGCTATAACCCATGGAGCAGAATATTAGCTAATCAAGAAATAACATATGCACAAAATGGTTATAGCAAAGATGAGAATGTTGAGGTAGATGTGTGGTAAAATTACGAAGGATAAAATTAGAAATGAGCTCTTTCAAGAGCATTTAGGGGTAGCAACAGTTGGTGGTAAAATTAGAGAAACTCGTTTGAAATGGTTTGGGTATGTCCAACGTAGGCCGGTAACGACGCCGGTAAAGAAAAGTTTGGCTATGAAGGTTAACGGCCCACCAAGGGGAAGGGGTGGGACAAAGAGAACGTGGATGGAGGTGGCAAAAATGGATAATATGAAGAAATGTAACTTATTTGAGAATTTGGCTCAAGATAGATTAGAATGGAGAAACAGAATTCGTATAGTCGACCCAACATAATTGAGATAAGGCTTTAGTGGTGGTGGTGATGATGATGATGATGATGGTTATTATTATTATTATTATTATGATTGTCAAATGCAATTGACACAAAAAACCAGTTTATCCCCTAAAATCACATTTTATACATGCCTCAAATTTTATCCGACCATGATGAAAATATAGCCCAGGATCTAGCAATGAAGAGCATCGTGCATTTAAGTACAAACTAAAAACATTGTATAAGTTAGAAGTTAGTTCGTTGCATTTAACCGGACACATCAATATATATGTAGACCTTCTAAAGACATTAGGGATAATGAACTGATCTACTAAAGTTTTAGTTCATTTGACAGTCTTTTGTCATCAAATTTAAGTAGATGATTTTTATTTGGAAACTGGTTTTTCTTTTTACAACAAAAATTAAGTTTTGAATTTAATGATTATAAGAATGATAAATGATGACGGTGACTGTCTTATATTCTAAAGTCTTAATTAGTTTTTTGTGTCAACTGTTATTGACACAAAAGACCAGTTTGTCCCATAAAATCATGCAAAACATATATATTTGGGAAGATGAAAGTAGCCTATGCTCTAGCCGAGAAGAACATTGCTTAATAAACGATCCAAAAGTCTTGCATTAACTTTGAAATTTAGCGTCCAAAAGATTCTTTTTTTTTTTTTTTTTTTTTGCCATTCTTAGTCATATAAAGAAGATGAGCAAGCTCACATAATGGATTTGGGGCCTACAAAACTCAAAAAACTAATAACAACGTTGTTAGTAGAACTCGAACAAAGGTTTGTGAATTGTTTCACCGCATTTTCATGTGTGTGCACCATTTTCACACTTCATTTATATCACCCACTAGCATAGTGTATCAGATAAGGTTCCAAATAGTTCGAGGCGAGGACCTCTAGCTCAATACCGGGCTTCCTAACCACTCAAACAATTTAAATGTGGGCGAACAATTTAAATTAGTGTAAAGAAATGTTAACACGCAAGTAACCATTACACATGCATAATAGTTATATCTATACATCTATACACCCTTATAAAAGAAAAGAAGTATCGTTCTTATTTTCATTCTCTACACACCCCAAGTAGGTCCCACATGCATGCATCCTACAAGTTGTGGCTCATCTGGTAAGGGACATCTGTTGTGCCACGAATCCAAAATGCGGAAGAATCCAAAATATGGAAGTGAAGAGAACCCTAAAATAAAGCAGAGAAACTTGAAAAATTAGTTTTCTTTCTCGTCTCTCCATCTCCCCATAAGAATCGATGTTGAAATGTAAGACTTTTGCTACTGAAACCCCCTTCTTTTCTTCATTGCTCCATCTTCATCTGCTTCTTATTTGATTTTCTTAATTTTCTTGTTATATCTGATGTAATTCATTATTTTATTGATAAGAAGTGTCATGCTCCCAAGTGAGGGCCACATGCATGCCACCCTAATTTGTAGCTCATCTGGTAAGGGACATATGTATCATGAAAAAGAAGTGAAAATTTGTCTTAAAAAAGGGAAGAGTCATGACCTCCCCTAGCATTTGGGGCTTTCCAGCTTGCTCGTTTTCATCTCCGACAAACATCATTTTTCCATTCCTCCCTAGCAGCATCATCTGTTGTGTCTGTTGTCGAATTCCTAGTTTCATCCTCAATAGCAAGTTGTTTCTTCAATTAAAATAGAAAGAATGAGTAGAACAAATTTACTTGTTAAGAAAATGTTCAATTTAAGCGTGGAACAGTGATGAGCATTTTCTGTACGAAAAGAAAGAAGATAGGCGTTTTTTGATCGTTTGCCTTAGTTGTTCAATTTAAATACAAAGAATGAGTGGAACAAATTTACTTGGCAAGAAAATTATTCAATTTACGGGTGGTACAGAGATGGGCATTTTCTGTAGGTGTAGACAGAAGATGGGCATTTTTTGTTCTCTTGCTTTAGTTGTTAAAAAATCATCTATTTATCTTTCATTTCCTTTTTAATTCTAAGAAAACATCATTTTTATCCATCCAACCCACCTCCGACAAGCATTTTGGACTTTCCACTTTGCCCAGTTTCATCTCCAACTATCAAATTTTCATTCTTCTCCATCTAAACTCTCCTCCCCAACACCAACATCTTGTTCTCGTTTTTCCTTTAGTTAAATACAAATATTGACTCAAACAAATTTACTTGTAAAGAAAATACTTCAATAAAGGGGTGGAACAGAGATGTGCTTTTTTCTATTGGTGTAGACAGGAGATGAGCATTTTCTGTTCTCTTGTCTTAATTTCATCACTTGTTAAAAAATTATCTATTTTTCTAACATTCTCTTATAAATAATAATAAAATACTACAAGTGAGTAGCCCTCTGCTGCTTAGTCATAGTCTGAAAAAGCATATGGAATCTAGCATCACCCCTGGAAGCAGTGGAGGTGGAGGTGGCAAATCATCTTCATGCATATCTTCACGAGCCTCTTCATGCAACTCCACGAATATCCTATCAACTGGATTATGACTACTACTGGATGCATTATGTGTGCCCGGAGTCCTTCTTGGAGGCTTTTTCAAGTGAAACAACATTAGTTGGTACAAAACATCATAAACATCCTAGCCAAAGACCTTAGTAAACATGTACTCCCAACATTCTATCGTGTCCACACAACGTGCTCTAGAGTTCTAAGTCTTTTAAACTCTTAGAATTATTCATGCTCTGATACCCTCGAGCCCAAGGATACATAACTCCAAAGGCGCGGTACGCGTCCGCATAGGGATTCAAGTCAGATTCATTGTACATTTAGGGCATGTTTGTGTAACCATTTTTCGTGGAAAAATTTTCAGTTTTCCACAAAATAACAGTTTTTCATGTGTTTGGTGTAACTCAATTATGTGGAAGTAAACTTCCTCGGTTGTATGATTTTCCTCAAAAAGTATGGAAATAGAATTTTGAGGGGGGGGGGGGGGGGGGGGGGGTGACTTCACTTCCACTGAAAAATTAACCCCCATATAAAAGATAAAAGACCCTTTTCCCATACGGATACCCTCGATCGATCTGCAAGAAGACCTTGTGAGCTCTGAGGATTTCTGGCTCCATCTCCACCTGTGCTTGGGCAATTTTCTTCTGCTCGTGTGATCTAGACATTTTTATGTATTGACTTGTGAATCAGACTCGAAGAATATCAGGAAGCTTGGCGATCTCATCTTCCACCTGGCTGAACTTCATTTTCACCTGTACCGAGCTCCATCCCAGGCCACACCAATGGCGATCTCCATCTCCGCCTGAATGGGACTCCTCATCATCTCCATCTACGCCTGAATGGGGCTCCTCACCACCGCCATCTCCCTCTAACCCTAACCTAAATCAGACATCATTCCCATTAATCAAAATCCCAAACACTTATCCTAATCCCAACATAATCTGACTACATCTCTCTTGTCATGCTTCCTAATCACTCCATACTCTCTCTGTTCTTTCTCAATTTCTCTTTCAATCCCTCTTTGTTCTTTAGTCCCTCCCCATCTCGACCACCGTGCAATGTGGGCCCATCTTGGATATACAAAGGCCATTGACATAACCTGCAACGAGGCTGATGTTGTGTTCGATATAAGGTATGTTGTGTACTTCTTGTTGATTGTGTTTGATTTGATTTTTCTGCTATTTGAATTTACATTGTTTTGTTCTTTGTGTTGTTATTGTTGATATGTTAGAGTTGATTGTCCTGCTACTGTCAGATTCAATTAGATAATAAACACCGATTGTTGTGTTCCTCTCTGCCATTGTTGTTTTTATTTTTATTATCGCTGTGTTCATCTATGCTATTGTTGTTTTCCTCTCTACTGCACCAAACATGAAAATCACCATTTCAATAGAGAAAACAATTATGCACCAAACAAAGATTTTTGACAGCCACGGAAAACCTTTTCTATGGAATTTATTTACCATAAATTTTGTTGATGTGGCAATTTCCCCATTCCATGGAAATTACCTGTACACAAACGTGCCCTTAAACCCCATGAACGGTTCTCACATAGGATTTCACGTGTGAAGTTATAAATCCATCACAAATGGGCACATTTTCAATTTACTGTAAACTGTATAATTAATCAAATTTGTATCCAACATCCATTCACCTTCCATAGCATAACTCAACATGATATAAGAGCATAAATTTTTCTATAAGCTAATATTACAGCTCAAGTTTTTAAGTTAGAGAGAGAATTGGAGTAGTGGAAGCATTAAAGTTAAGGTTTACAAATTCCAGATAAAACAAGTCTAAGATAATTGAAAATAACATGGCCATCCAAGCCACAGGTCATGGGTCATAGTGATGTTCAGGCACTCAGCACAATTGATGTGTATAAGACATCATCAGGGGTCCACTCCGCTAGTGTTGAGGAGTCTCTTCCCCCTCAATCTTTGGGGCAACGATGTTAAGGTCCTTACCCGTAACATGAATTATAGCACCATTAGATGTAAGTCAAGCAAGATAAACAAATATAAAGCATAGCATGTATATTAAAATGAATAATATGAACAAGAGATCATATGAGGTTAAGAAACGTAAACTAAGCATAATTGGTGCATGAAAAAGCATGAAACTAGGGAATCGTGGATGGCATGATCACACACACACATCATATATATATATATATATGAGGGCTGCTCCCCTACACTGCAACCCTCCTTATTCTCAGCTGCAAAGGTGCTTTATGCTGGGGTCTTTTCAAAATAAAGCACCTTTGCAGCTGAGAATAAGGAGGGCTGCAGTGTAGGGGAGCAGCCCCCTATATATATATATATATATATATACACTTAGCAAGATTGGCACAACTACATAAGCTATCTTCTCTCATGTAAACATGACAACATGAGTTAAGTGAGAGTATGAACATAAACATAACATGACATGAGATACCACTAAGAGGCATAGGACCAAAAAACTCCATCGTGGGCATGGTGTGTGGTCAACGCCCATAACGTAACCTAACTGCAGTTAGTCCATAAATTTCACTAAATCCACACTTAAGCAGGTCCTACAGAGATTGAATCAAAGCTAAGTGGTGCCAAATCGTGGAATAGAGTGTACATGATGAACGAACATGGTACATGAACGTAGCATGGCATAAACATGAGCATAGGCCGGAACTTAAAGCATGATAGGTCATAACAAGTATATACAAGTATACAATGCATAAAGGAACATAGAACGTAGCATATAACAAGGTACATGGAGGTAGACAAGATAAATGTGAGAGCATAGGCTATATCATGCAAGATTACTGGAAATGGAATGCATATGCATATATAAGGATCATATAGTAGATCAAAAATGAATGACTGGCCAATCATTGGTTTCGGAAATGCCCGTTGCCTTCACTGTCCAACTAAGTGTAGTTCTAGGGCCTTCGACCTCATTGGGCTACATGACCCATGGCATTACACTAATCTAGGGACATTGGATGCATTAGGCCAACACCTTTAGTTCGGAATACATGAATACAGAAATACGGGCTTCTTTGTGAGTGTATGGTAGCTCAAACATCACCCACATGAGTTACAAGTCCATTAAGCATGATTTAAGGTCCAAGGGCACTACGGCTAAGGCCCAAAACTAGGTATGAAATTTACCTAAAAATAGTAAGATTTTCGGTTACTTGGTAGTTACCTGGCGGTTGACCGTGAGTGGTCCTTTCGGAAACGAAAACTTGAGAAAAAGTTAACACTCTATAAAAGCAGCTGACGGAATTTGGTTGGGCTCCACAGTCACCTTGCGGTTAGCTAACGATTAAGCTGTCGGCTAACCGCGAGTTAATTTCCTAAGAAAGTCAACATTCTGTATCTGTAACAGCGAACAGCCTCGGTTGGTTCGTGGTTAGCCGCATAAGGGATGGCAGCTAGCCCTGTCCTAACCTTAGTGTAATTTTTTGCAAAAAAGTTGCATTCTGGAAAAGTAATCACGGAACTTGGCGGTTAATCACCAAGCTTCAGAAAAGGACGAACTGAGTCTGAATGACTTTGTTTTGGTGGAATCAATTCCCATATCTTTACAAGCCTCACATAGGCATTCCAGTTACATAAAAAAGGCTTTCAAAGTTCAACAAAACTCACATTCACTAATACTTAGAAGATCAAATTTATACACCCGGTAACCTTGAACCAAAATCATGCATTGAGATAAGAACTTGGGTTTCTAAACATGTGATACATGAGAAGCAAGGAATGATTCATGCACACAATGACAATATACAAGTTTACTTGCCTTTGTAATGTTTGACACCAAAACTACAGAAATCTAAACTCCTACACACTCTATCAAGCTCCAACTCAAAAACCTCCAAATGCCAAGCTTGGAATGGAATCCTACAATAGTGAATGGAAGAAATGATTTAAAGAGATCATGAATGCCAAAAATCTAGATCCTAATCTCTAATTTCAAATACAAGAAGGCATTTGAATGGAGTTTTATTACCAATAGAGAAGATGGGGGGATGAGTTGAGGAAAATGGGAGCTTGAAGAAGATGAGAATCTTGTTGGAGAAGATAGAGATGATGATGTGGTGACTAAATTTCACACATGTGTGAGGAAATTGAGAATGAGAAAGATGGGAGATAGAGAGAAGAAGAAGAACCCAGCACATGCAATGGTAGAGGAAGAGATGATCGACTGTTTAGTTGTTTAAAAGGGGAAATTTTTGGGATTTGTATTTAAGTTCAATTAGTTGGGTGGATTTTTATGGTTCTTGGGCTGAAAATGGGCCAAATGAATCCAAATGTTCTGAGTCAAAACACGAAATTCAATGACAATGACGTGCTCTACCCTATGCACCCAAAACTCGCATAAAACTTAAAACACTCATGTGAAACTCGATGAGTGTTAAATATTGCATATTTTACCCCTCATTAGTCCGAATTTCATCTGCATCTCATATGCATATCATTTGCTTTACACAAAGATTTTATCATTCTATCACATTAACTGATTATTGGATTATCTTGCATAAATCCGATTATTTGTAGTGCATTTTTATGTAATTTCTCTTGTGTAGGTGGACCCCGTGATTACCCCAATCTTCCGGTTAGTGTCCCAAAGCATCAAGAAGAGATTTCAAATAAAGAAGTTACATCAAGAAATCTTATTGAAAAAAATCAAGGTGAAGTGTTGAAGAATTCCAAAATAAGAGGAGAAGACTTTAAGGATAATAGAAGTCATTTTCTAACACAAAGGAATAGTTGGTGTATTTGTTAGAGCTTTGGTTGGTATGAAATAGGTTATGGGTTCAAATCCCATTTTTACTTATAAAATATTCCATCCAACTCACCTCTTTCCACCAATATCATTTTGGAAGGAAAGTTTGTTGCAACCAATCAAATTAGAGCTATCCATATTAAAGCAAAAGATCAAATGAAAAGCCTCCAAAATCAAATTGAAGCTATCTATGTGAAAGGAAATGAGCCAATCAAAAGCCTTCAAGTTGCAACCAATCAAATGGAAGCAATCATTGTGAAATGAAATGAGTCAATCAAATGTCTTCAATGTTCCTATAAATTGGAATGTTTTTGTAGATTTGAGGGGGGGAATCTTTTGGCAAGTTAGTCATTTTGCAATTTTATTTTTACTTTTAGATTGTAATTAGGAGTTTCTTTATAACTAATTTAGATAGAGTGTGTAATTGAAGATTATTAATGAAGATTTGGAGCTCTTTCTTCATGTTTAGTGGTTAAAGCTCTTGGATTAGGCTCTCCTTTTGAAGCTAAGTAATGTGATTAGTTCATTTACATGCATGTTTTAGTTTAAATTCCTTATTTGTGCCTTAATTGATTAGTAGATTTTAGATCTAATTGTGCTAACCTCTCTCATTTCTCATGCTCTATTTCTACACTTGATGCTTGGATAATCTCAATTGATGCTTTGTAGTTGGATTAAGTTCTCTCATATTGCATTCCCTAGAGCCCTTATCTTTGATCTTTTGTAACTTGATTTCGATGATTAATTGTTAGGGTAGTTAGGTTATGATTTAAGATCTTGGCTTTTGATTTTCTTTACTTTAATCTTCATTATTATATCATCCAATCCAATTAGGCAAGAGATTGCTAATTGGATTGTAGATTTGAGAGTTGAATTGGAACATGTATTAGTTGGATACTTAGTGGATTTTGGATTGCCTAATCTCTTCTTTTGATTGTTGCTAATTTTATTTGTTATTTTCACTCCTAAATTGTTAAATACACATTTCACACCACATCTTCACCTTAAATCTTCCATTTCCACCCCCATTCATCCAATAGTTAGTGTAGCTTGTTAGATTAGCTTAGATCTTATTCATTTCATACTCTAGATTGTTAATTAGAGTAGTTTTAATTTTGTTTCACATTTCACTTGATTCAATTCTATTTTTCACACATAGTTTAATAGTTTTAATTATTCACTTCATTTGTCTTTATTAGCTATATCTTAGTTCAACTCTCACTTAAATTGAATTCATTGCTTCTTCCATCCTCTCCTCATGGGAACGATAATCCGGACTCTTTTAGTCCTTTACTACTCGATGACACCGTAGTCTTGCAGTTAAGCATTGCACATCTAAATGTCGATCAAAACCCTTAAACCAGAAGCTACAAAAAAGTCATAAAACCACTTAGTCAATGGTCAAATCCCCATTAATCTACCTAACCAAACACATTAACATCTAATATTAGGCATCTAATTAAGATTAATTTCGCACTAAACTTGCTTAAGAAGGGTCGGGGTGTTACAGTACTTCTTCCTAAGCCATTTTTTCCTGAGTGGACTAATGTGGTTGGAGCAACGAGCATAACAATATCAACAATTATTTGCAAACTTGGATGTTTTTGGAATATATAATTTGAAATAGTTGTGTTTTAATTTCCCACTATATGCTTTTAGTACTACATTATTGTTCAAATTTCTAGTTTTATTATCTCAATGCATTTAATAATTTTTTTAACCTAAGTACATTTGATTCTTAATTATAGTGTGTAACACCCTGGCCCTCCCTCAGAGTGTTTAGTACCTAATTAAACTTAGTTAGATGCCTAATGTATTATTTTGGATGTGTTTGTATTTGGATAAATAGATTAGTGGGGTTTTGACCATTGACTAAGCAGTTGAGGACTTTTTCATAATCTTGGATTTGAGGGTTTTATGAGCATGTTTTTAGTTTTGTCGTGGTTTTGGGTGCATCGAGTAGAACAACTCGCTTTCGTGTCGTGACCTAGGCTATCCATACCAATCTTGGCCCATTCCAAGCCTAGAAGCCCTAAAATGAAAATCCTTGAGCATTCTGGACTCATTTGCTAAAGTCCAGAAAACCCATTTAACACCAAACCATTGATCATCCATTCTTCTTCTAATTGCATGTGTTGAGTTCTTCCTTCTCTCACCATCTTTACTTTAATTTCTCAACATAAGACTTTAGAGACCTTACATGTGTAATTTATTGGTTAAAAGAGCATCTACTTCATCATCTTCATCTTCTTCAAGTCTTCATTTTCCCCAATTCACCATCATCTTCTCTATTGGTATGCTTTCTTCACTTAAACCACTTCCTCCTGCTTAGATGTAGATAGTGAAGCCAAAATTCGGTGCATACATGATCTCCTAAATTCATTTCAAACCATCACCATTGTAAGAACCCGATTTTAATTTCTTGGTTTATCGCTAGTAAATTACGTTTAGTGGTTAAGATGTTTGATTGGACGTTAACCGAGAGTTTCTTGGGATTAGAACTAAGTCTTTTTTGGTTCCAGAGAGTTTCGAGGAGTTTTGCGAGAATTCGACTTTTTTTCAGGTTAAGTTAGAATTCCGAGGTTTTTCAGGGGTAACTTGGGAATTTCCTAAAAATTGCTTCTTGATCTCTCAATCTTGACTTGCTTAACAACTTCCATGTTCAGTCCGAAGCCATCCGAGTTTTAGAAAGCCTCATTTGAACCCTGGCACTCTTTTCGAGACAAATACCGCAGTTTTAAGAATTACAGATTCTGCCACCGATCCATGAAAATTTTGATTCTGAGCTTGTTGGAATAACAGATCTAAGAATTACAGATTCTGCCTAGGCCCTTCTCTAGGCCTACAATTCCTCTTCTTTGACCAATTCTATCCGGAGTCCCAAGGATCCTCGTTAGCGAGCCCCAAGTTCGGCTAATTAAGGTGGTAGTACACTCACAACTTAGGTTCTTGCAAAAATATCCCAACTATGACTACCTAACTCATTAATGTCCCACCTACCACCACTACTAGCCTTTTACTCCTCATTTCCACCGGCTACATACAAATGAGCAAGTTCTCTCTTCCTCTCTTCTTTTCTTCTTCTTCTCTCCTTTCATGTCATGGTGAAGAACTCCCCATTGGAGGCTTTCTTTGCAAAATCCGAACCGGCCATCAAACTCCCCGTCATCTCTTGCGCAACCTAGTTCATTTTGGTGCGAATCCAACGGTGTCAGCCCCTTCTTCTTTGCCTTTCCCTTTTCATTGAGCTTCCAAGAGGTAAGCCTCTTTTCTCTTGAGTTGGACCCCATTATTTTCACCATTATTGTATTGCTTTTGGGTTTGGGTTTGGGTTTTGACGGTTAGAGGGTTTTGTTTTAGGAAGCTTTGGTGAGAGAACCCTTGACTTTTCAAGCTTGGACCGACTGTGTTTTTGAGGTTGCATTTGATTCTTGGTTTGAGGCAAGTATATAAATCTATTAGCATAATATGCCTGGAGGTAAATCATGATTTTATTGATTTTAGTTCATGTTAAATCACAGGGCCAACTTTACCACAAGGCTATAAAAGCCGTTGCTTTAGGCCCCCCAAAAATCAGCCCCCAAAATAGCAACTGCATTTATTTCAATCCCAAAATATAAGACCCCAATTAAACCAACTGGCATCTTTCAAATTCCAAAAAAATGAAAACGGCCATTCTTTTGTCTCTCGAAAAAAAAGGGCCCCAACTGCATCTTTTCACATTCCAAAAGAAAAGTAATTGCCACTTTCCTTGAGAAGTTATTGCCATTAAAAGAAAAAAGGAAACCCCAGGAAGCTTTGGTGAGAGAACCGCCCTTGACTTTTCAAGCTTGGACTGTGTTTTTGAGGTTGCATTTGATTCTTGATTTGAGGCAAGTATTTAAATTAATTAGCATAATATGCTTGGAGGTAAATCATGATTTTGTTGATTTTAGTTCATGTTAAATCACGGGGTCAGCTTTACCGTAAGGCCATAAAAGCCGTTGCTTTAAGCCCCCCCAAAAATCAGGCCCCCAAAATAGCAACTGCATTCATTTCAATCCCAAAATATAAGACCCAAATTAAATAAACTGGTATCTTTCAAATTCCAAAAAAAGGAATACGGCCATCCTTTTGTCTCTCGAAAAAAAAAAAGAGGCCCCAATTGCATCTTTTCCCATTCCAAAAGATTAGTAATTGCCACTTTCCTTGAGAAGTTATTGCCATTAAAAGAAAAAAAAAAAAAAAAAAAACCCTATAGCAAGTTCTGAAAATCTTCCCATTTGCATCTTTTTTGTCCTCTACATCTTCTCCTCTATATGCTTCAGATGTCTTTCCTAGTTGCCCATCTACAAATGTTGTCGCTGCAAACCGGAGGCATCGAGTAGAGGAACTGAATGCTCTATATTTGAAGCCAGAAGGCAGGTATGCATTTTTATATATTTTTTCTTCTCTTTACACCTCTCAGTCCCCCTCTCCATATCATTTTTTTTGTTCTTGACATACAATAGATGATTGCCCTTGTGCAACTTTTGAATTGGTGCCGTGGTTTAGTTGGATGGTTATAAACTGCTTATAATATATGCCGTAACTATCATCGATCCTAGATGGGTATCTCTGTACTGTCTAATCAGGTGGCCCACCCTTGTATTATCCCGCCTGAATTATACTAAACATTGCCATTATTGGAACCTAGAAAAAGGCCAGGTCCAATCACAAAAAATAGATAGATGGATGGCAATAACCATTCAAGCATTATATTCTTTAAAACTTGAATTTGTGTTTTCAAACCCCATGCGATTTGATTGACCAATCATGTCTCATCCAAGAGCAAGCCCTGATGCCCCTAGGCCCTATCTTTATTAGTGAAATGTTCTTTGAACTTATTTCTTCCTAGAGTTCGTGACTGTAAAAGCTCAGTGAAGGGAAAAAAAAAAGGACTTTCAGTGGATAATCTATTTCAGAGTTGGATTTTTAGACTTGAATTCAGGTGGAGCCTGAATTCAGCCCATTGAAGTTAGACAAATGTTTGATAACACTTTCTAGCGATTCAATCCCTTTACACGCATTCAATCATCAATGGGGCCAACTGTTCTATCACCCGAAAATTCTATATTTCATATCCGGTCTTTTTAACTCTTCTGTGGATGTAGATCCATCAATGGTTCTGTATGTTAAATCTATTCCAAGGGTGCGCCCCACTGATGGATCTGAACCTATATAATATTTTTTAGACTTTCTAAAAGTACCATACCACTGGAAAAAGGCCTATTTAATTAGTAATTTTGCATCACAAAAAGAAGAAATTAGATTTTAAATAAAATATTTATAATAATATAAAAATATAAAAAAAAGGTCTCACTTACAATTGTCGCCTTAGTCCTCAGATTGTCTTGAGCCGGCCCTGTTAAATCATATTGTCTAGGTAGAGGCCTGTTGTTTGCTAATGACTGCATTACAGTAGGCTTCTAATGAATTTGTTAATCTGATCTAGGAGTATTAATAAATGGTGGATTTCGGTCATAAAGTTCCAACTGTGTTCATGTTAAGGATTCTGAGTTTTTACCATTTGGGTTTTGAATGGATTTTATTAATCAGTCGTTAACCCAGTCTCTGTGTTTTCATCAACTGTGAATGGTACCCATCTTTCCCTAAATTTAGTGGGCCATTTTAGATGCCCTGTGGGACCCAGCCTTTGGTGCATGATCACCATCTGTAAACTGCCACAACGGCCAGTCCCCCCTTCATGAGACCAACCGTGATCTCAACCTCCACTTATCCCAGCTGTGAGTACCACCTGTCCCAGCTGAGATCGTCAGCTCCTTCTTGCAGCCCTGCAAAACCCACATGTCCAACAGCCAACCTGCACACGGCAGCCGGCCAATTCACCTCCTCCCTGCCTCAGCGGCCACTCCCCTCCTTCCCACATCAGCCGGCCACTTCACTTCTGCCCCCAGTCCAGCCGGCCAATTCACCTCCTTCCTGCTCTAGCGGCCACCCAACCAAACTCCTCCTTTTATCGGCCACTTCATCTCCTTCTCCCTCCAGCGGCTGCTGCCATCACCCCAGCGGCCATTCGCCCAACTGCCTTGACCCAGCGGCCAGTCCACCTGCACAGAGCAGCGGCCACACTTCTCCCCTGCTCGCCGGCCACTTCACCTGCAACAGCAGCCGGCCACTCCACTACTTCCCTTGCACAGCCGACCACCTGCACTTCCCCTGCACGACGTGCACTTCCCCTTCCTCCTCTTCTTCTTCTTCCTTGTCTCAGCCCACCTGCTAGCAGCCATTTGCCTAACCTGAAATCAGCTACCCTCCTCAGCTGAAATCAGCCATTTGCCTCAGCTGAAATCAGCTACCCTCCTCAGCTGAAATCAGCCATTTGCCTCACCTAAAATCAGCTACCCTCCTCAGCTGAAATCAACCATTTTCCCCACCTGAATTCAGCCACATTCCTCACCTGAAACCAGCCCCTGTTCCCCTCTTGTTTCCATCTGTAACCAGCACCTGCACACTACTACTTCTCCTCTGCAACCCCAGCACCTGCACTACTTCTTCTCCCCTTCCCAGCACCTGCACTGCACTCCTTCCTCCACAGCCTGCACTGTTCTCCACTAACCTCAGCCTGCACTTATCTTCACATGAAACCAACTGTAGTCCCACCGGAACCAGCTGTTTCTTCTTCTCCTTTTTCTTCGTGTTTCCACCAGTCAATTTTTATTTACACCTTGGGCCAATGGGTTCCACCCCGGGACCCGAAGAGCCCAATTCCTTAGACCCAGTTTATGACCAACGAACCTGAAATCTTCTCATGTTTTCTCCCGTTAAAAATGTATTTCAAAATCAACTTGAACAATTGTGGACACATGTAGAGCCCGATGACTTGCAATTTACCCGAACTTAGGGACAGGATATTATTACCTTCGGATTGCATCAAGTGTACTAAATACACTAATATCCATCTCTTAAATCGTGTAACTTTGGAAATCATCGCACTTACATTCTTAGGCTTATTTCAATTGTCTTTTACACTTTGTCATAAATATGATTTTTAACATCTTGCCTCACGGGACTCCGAGGGTCTTAGCGTGCGATTTTCGCCTTGCTTGACCATTGGATATACCCCGGATCCTTCAGGGTCTCTTGGATTGTGAGCGAGCATTTATTGCCCTTCCCTTCTAAGTTATCTGGATCACATTGCTTTTCTGCCACCCGTTTTGGGTTCCTTTATTCGTACCCAAAATGCTGCCCGTTTTTTCGTAAAATTTTCCAAACTTAGAAAATATTATTTTGAAACCAGTTTTGTTTTGGTTTACCATTTTAAAAGCCGAATTAGCATTGTTTATGTTTTGAAGCATTCTAATTTTCTGTCAAACCCTGTATTTGCGACTGTTTCTTGCGAGTAACCGATTTACTCATTAATTCTTGATTTAAACATTGATTTTCGAGTTGGCACTACCAAGCAAATATTCTAGTACTTGTTATATATGGATATATATAAATATATTGTGTTATAGCTTAAGGCTTGAATGTGACGGGTGTCACTATAGTACCTTCCCTGCTCGGGCTAGATAGGGTACTCTGTGGCAGGTCCTCTGATTTCAGAACGGCCGTGAATCCAGGGTGAGTTTTTGGGTATTCTCAGTTTACTCAGTTAGAGCTAGCAGGTGCTTCCCCCTCCTTGAGAATCAGGCCTAGTGGTTGCCAATGTTTTATTGATTTGAATTTAATTCATGTTTTGATTATGTAAATCATACTTTCTTGCATCAGCTTGTCAGTTTATTGCATAGTTTTCTAGATTAATTACTTGTATTTATATCATGCTATTACCTGCAAACTATGACTTCTGTCTGATCTATGCTTGATGTCGTAGGTAATGACCTCGTCCTCGCACCCGAACTGGATGTTGCGGCGATCCAACAGGATCCGCCAATTATTCGAGAGTGGGCAGCTGACGACATAGAGTAGCGTCTGAAGTTGCAGAGCTCGTGATATCGTCTTTTGGATTTTTTGGGAATTTCATCTTTTGACTTGTAATTATTAGCCAGTGTTTTGTATGGCCTTACTCTGGGTTATAATTAAACTAATCTTTTGTTGAACTTGAATGCTAACTAATGGAATGAATTCCTTTCTGCTATCCAGTCTGATAATGCCATTATACTTCGATGTTTATGTACATGTTTCTTGAAATGGCCCTCCACAAGCTTCCTCCATGAAGGTCCTAGTGGATCGGGGATCCTTGCAGAATCTCACATATCGGAATCCTGTGGGGTAAATATATAGTTTTAAATAAATATATAAATCTAGCACGAAGGTCGGAGTTTGCACCAGTCTTCGTGTCCCGTGCACCGTCGCGGCTCCATCCGCCCCGATCAAGTACCTTAATCCCAGATCGGGGAATTTGGGGCTGTGACAACCATTGTAGGAACTTTGAGCAAGCTTCTCTTTTGAGGATTTCGCTGTTTGAGCTTGGTTGAGTGTGGGTAGGTTTGGGTTTCATGGGTTTCTAGCTAAAGCATCAAAGAGAAAAGTTAAATACATATAATCTCACACATGCAAGCTTGATACATGATCCTAGATATGCTTTTCATGATAGGACACCCACTTTCCAGCTCTATGTATGTTTTTCAGTTGTTTTGATACAATAGAATGTATAATCTATAATGTCTTTGGATATAATAGGTTTAAACGAGTTTTGTACGCTCCTCTGATTAATGCAAACATGTATCAGGGGTGTGGAATGGAATGGGAAAACAAACCTCGCTGGAACAAACCAGTTCCGGCTTTGGGACTTCGGAATTCTGTGTCCACGGTCAACCGTGAACACAGGGGCAAGTTGGCAGTTACATTTATAGAAGTGGTTTTTAGGCCACTTTTACACAGCAGTTAGCCCGTGGCTAACCACCATTTCCCTTGCGGTTAACCGCGGGCCAATTGTGGACCCCATGAAAATCTCACGGTTAGATATTCAGAACCTGATATTTTCTTTAGATTTTCACTACGGTAAGTTGTTGGCTAGCTGCTGAGACCCCGCGGTCGATTGAGGGTTGACTAAGGAGCAACCACGAACACTAACGGTTAACCGCGGGTCGACCGCGACCTAACTGCGAACCCTAGGATTTTTAGGTAGTTTCAGGCCTAGATTCAGACACTAGTAATGAAACCCTTAAACCTTAATTCATGCCTAATGGACCTCTATGCCTATGTTGGTGTTGTTTGAGCTAGTATACACCCACAAGGAAGCCCGTATTCCGGTATTCATGTGCTTTGAGCCAAAGGTGTTGGCATAAGGCATTTGAAGTCACCAAATGAGTGTAACACAATGGGTTTCATAGCCCGAAGGTGTTGAAGGACTTAGGACTACACATAGTTTGACAGTAAAGTCAATGAGCATTCCCAGATCCTAGGATTGGCTTGTCATTCCTCATTGATTCATCATATGATCTCGATGCTTGTATTTGCATTACGTTTTCAGTATTCTCGCATGATATGTTCATGCTTGTGAGGCCCCACTCCTTGTGGACCCTCATTTGAATTTGAATATTATAATTATAGCACATATTATCTAATTATACTAATTAATAGGGATTAGTATGAGTAAATAGGTATTTTCCTAAGTTATTAGCCTATTTTCTAGGATTAGGCTTTTGTGTAATTTATAGGTTTTGTAGGGTGTCAGTTGTTATTTATAAGGTTTTTAGTTAATGGAAGCCCAAGCTAGTAATTAAGGTTTACTAGGGGGGTTTCCACTTGAGAAGCTTCTAAAATCTCTACAAACGACCCATTTGCCCATACCTTTATCTTCATTCCTATGTACACTAAAAGGCCATTTTGGTAAGTTTCCTTAACCACAACCCATATAAGCTATTTTTTTCATTTCAAATGAAACTAAACCCTAATTCACTCTCATCTGCCATCTATCTCTCATTTTCCCTAGAAACCCTAATTCTAAAACCCTAGCTACAAGAAGAAGAAGGAGTTCATCCTCAATTTCAACTACAGCCTATCTTAAAGTCTTTCTATCTAATTGCTTTTCCCTTTCTTTACAAGAAAAGGTAATCTTCTCTTCCTATAGTTCAATTTTTCTTAGAATTCTATCTTCCTTTCTAGATTTCCTTTATAAGTTGCAATTCTCATATGGATTGGGTATTAGGAGCAGTAGATTGGATTTGTTTGAGTGTTGGAAGACCTTAGAGAGCTTGGATTGCTATTAGAGTTTGGATTTCTTCTCTTTTGTCAATTTCCTTTGCAAATTCGGATTAAGGCAAGTACAATATACTTGCTTAGCATAGAATGCATGATTACTGTCTTTGATTATGTAATTTACATTCAATTGATGTTAGAATTACCTTTGAGCTTGTTTTATGGATTTTTGGCCATTGATGAATGAGTTCTCTCATTTGGAAGATCAATGGCCCGGATTAATGATGGTTGGTGGGTCTTAGAAGTGTTATTGTGGTTTTGTATGTTTATGTGATGAATGGTGTTGATTGGGATGGAAATTGGGTTGAAGAAAGAAAGATCTAGGAATCTGGACTTTGCAGCAGGCGCGTGTACTCGATCGACCGACCTGAGGTCCGGTCGACCAACGACACTGGGATCTGTGAAAAACTAAGTCTCAGTTAAATTTCTAGAAAATCTCAGTCCAGTGCACCCGATCAACCGGACCCTGTGTCGGGTCAACCGGATACAAAGGACTTCTAGAATTTTAATTGGAGCTGGTATTCTCTTTCAGGTTTAGAATCCCTATGTACCTGGTCGACATCACGACCATGATGTCGACCAGACACACTACATAATTCAGGAAAACAGAGTGATGGCCCCCAGGTGATTGTCCCAGGTTTCAAGTGTACTCGGTTGACATCATGGCAACGATGTCGACTGGATATACTGCACTGGATGTCAACCTAGGAGTCAAAAACCTGGCTTCCCTTGTATACCCAATTGGCATCCCCTTACTTGATGTCGATCGGAAACACTACTTATTGAATTTTTCTAGTTTTTGCGATTCTGACTTTGTGATCTATTGTGGGGCCCATTGACCATCCAAATAGACTTCCATTGATATACTAAGGATGGGTCAATGGTGTGGCTCAACGCTGACTCATGGGGACCACCAAGTAGGGTCTAAGTTGTGGATTTGATGGTGATTCGATCCTTAAACGTTGTCGAAGATACCCGTAACTTCTGGAGCACCAAACACAGTATCCATTGGCATCTGAGACTTCATTTAGAGATCAAATTAACTGATATGGACTTGGAGGATCTAAAAGTGGACCATTACTTAGGTTGGACTTTCGATATTTCCCGTTGATTCTCTTAGTTGGAGGTTTATTTCACTTAATGCATCACTGTCACTCTTATATCCTTACTATTGCTTATACCTATTAATTAAATGAAAAATGGGTGACCTGAACCTACGATTACTTAGAGGTGGCCCGGTGATGTGATTGGGTGATCAATGACCCATGTCTGTGGCTAGGTGGGCCCTCATATGGCCTAAGTTGGGATGTGTGATACCCTAGAAGGAAGAGGTTGGTTCTGATGAACTGTGACTCATTATAGATGAGAATGGACTGATTATTACTAGAAATGAATTTGTTATCTCACTTGGACTGTTTTGGACTAAGGCCATGGTCTCAGTAGGCCTCGATATGGATCCAATGTTGGACTTGGACTTGGACTATGTTCCATGGATTGAACTGATACTTGGACCTCTTAGGGACTTGTTAGGATCTTGCCCAAGCAAGGCAAGCCTAGACAGACACAAACTTATATTGTTTCCTTGAGTCGGCATTAACGTTCACTCAGTTATCTTAAGCTCAGCCTTTTGACTGATCATCACTAGCAGGAGCTATTATGAGTGTTAAGTGTTGAGTGAGCTATCATGATGAGCTATGTTTAGAAGGAAGGTGTGATACCGGGTCCAGTCTTTTGAGTGATGAGTTATGAGATGGATGAGTGTTATTTGCGGGGCTCATCATTCACCAGCACTGGTTACTTTTCCCCACTACGACTGTATTCAGTATGGGAGGGCTGCGGAATAATATCCCATGGTATCTAGCTTATGTGAATGTGCTACTTTGATGTCTTTAGACTAGATGACCTATTTATCCTGATTCTAACTATTTATCATGCTCAATCGCTTAACTCTTGTATTATTGTTAATCTCATTGATTATATGATCGTCTCTATTCTTTTGAAGCATACATCCTATGTTACTTGTATACTGTGCCTTGCCAGATCTTTGGATCTGACCCATTCTTGGTGCTTAGGTTCTGACTCCGACTATGAGGACGATGCGCTGGTCGAGGCGCCCGTAGCCAGTGACTACAATTGGGGACCAGCTGACCAAGAGGTCGAGCTGGATGATGGACATATGGGGCTTAAAGTATACTTTCTTTTGGGTTTGGGCAATTTATGTTGTGAGCAGGGAGTTAGTCTGATATGTATAAACTTTTGATATTCATAGTTTGATATTTAGGCTGGACTTCAACCCTGCTACATTTGATTCAGTTTATATGATACCTTCTGCTTCCGTTATTGTTACATTTGTTTCCGCTATATTTTATATGCTTCCGCAACTCAACCATTGATTTTTTTTATTGGTAAATTTTTTTTTAAATTGGACCTTACTGCGGATCTACGAACTTGAAAATTCTTGGATTTTCTGGGAAATAGCGCGTCAACTTCGGGTACCTTAACGGTTTTCTCGATATTCGGAATTGGGGCATTACAATGCTTCTTACATTTATTTTGTTTAGTTCCATGTACCTTGTTGTATGCTATGTTTTTATGTTCCCTTTTTATGCATCATGTGATCGTTTATGCTGTTTGTCTATCATTCCTTCCATGAGACATAATTATGAGATTATTGAAACAAGTCTTGAATCAATCGGCCGGCCTCATTTTGAGATTTCATCCTCATAAATAGATTTCTCAATTCTATACATGGTATATTTGACCCATTAATTAGGGTGGTTACTATCAATCTCAAATCCCTTATAGAATAACTCTATGCCTAAAATGGCACAAGGATAATTCTATGCCTAAAATAGTATAAGATTAAGATCCACGTTCTATGAGTGTTGACCCTATTTTGACACCCCCCTTAAATTGATGTAGGGGAATCAAACAACATCAATTTGGACACAAGAAATTGATGTCGATGTTGAGGCAACCTGTCAAGCCCAGTCCTGAGTTAATCAAGATTAACTCTAATTGATTTGGAATTAAGCTAATTAACTATGTTTAACTAAGCTAATGATGGTTTATGACTAAATGAAATTGAATTAGCCTAAATTGAATGAATTTGGCTTAGTGAAATGATAATCAAGGTTGTTAAGTGAATTGAGTGGATTTTAGACTTGCACTAAGAAAACAAGGACTTTTTCGTAAATACGAATTTCCGCGTATTTTGTCTAATACGGAAACTCTTGATACCAACACGTGTATCTCGACAAGTATGTTAACTTTCGTAGAAGACTTGAAGTTGTTCAATGAGTATCGGATCAAATGACCATTCATTTGACTCGAATTGTAATTGATTGGAAGTAGAGGGTTTAACGCAATTTGGAAGCTTATATAAGCTAGATGACCTTAATGAGCTCATTCTATCCATTTCCAAATCCTAGACTCTTTCTTCTTTATCTTTTACTTCTTCTTCTTCCATTTTCATCTCCTCTGAGCATCAAGAGTGAGGTTTTGGAGTGATTCAAGTGAAGAGAGTCACCTTCTCCATCTTCTTCATCTTCTTCTTGAGTTTTCCTGAAGAGAAACCTTCAAGTTGAGAAGTTTCAACCTCAATCCAAGCTAAGCAAAGGGGTTTTGGTGATTTAGTCTTCAAACAAGGCAAGTATATACACCTTCTATGTTTTATGATGTTATTGGAGTGATTTGAGTCCAAGGAACTCAATTTCTGAAAATTTCTTCAGAAGTTCTGAAGCTCGAAAATGAAGCTACTAGGCTAACCGCCGAAGTCCGTGAAACTGGTCAGTCTCTGGAAAGCTGACCATGAGTTGACTGCTGAATTTCGGTTAGCCGAAATTTAAAGGTAACCGTGAGCTGACCGAAATAGAGTCAAAAATTCACATAAGAAGACAAGCTTCTGGAAAACTAACTGTAAGGTAGCCGAGTGAGTTCGGCTAGCCAAATTTGAGAATTCGGTTAGACGAGGGGTGACCAAAGTGGTGACCGACGAGGAGACCGAACTGTTTGAATGTATTAGAAGTTACAAGATTTTGGAAGCTGACCGCAAGCTGAACGAACATGGTTCAGCTAGCCGCCAGCTAGAATTCGGCTAACCGCCAAGGTAACCACCATAGAGAACAATTGCAAATTAAATTCTGATTTTTCTGAATTGAAAGCCCAACCATTGAGGCTAGTGTTAAGGATATTTAAACCTTCATAAGTGTGAACCAAGGTTATCATTATGTACAAACTTGACTAAAGTAATATTAGCCACAGTAACACGTGCATTGATGACGAATGGTCCACTAGATTGTTTGGTTTAGATAATTGTTTAGAAGTGAAATAGAAATTAAATAGAATGGTTAGTTTGATTGGAAATTGTGAGTCTGGCACTACATAGCAGTTTTTGAAGCTCATTATTGAGCCATACTGAATTGACACTGAATTAATAAATGAATAATGAATAGTTACTAAAGGTAACAACATTCCTACTATAGTAGATGGATTTGAGGGTGTTTCGGAACATCATGGTGATACCAGTGATCTCTGATCCAGACACTGGGAGATCCCACCTTATTGGACCGAAAGGTCATAGACTGAAAACTCAATGAAAAGCCACACATTGGACTGACGAGTCCCACTGATAAGCCATCTAATAAATGCTTAACGTAATGAATGAATTAAATGTGAACACTGAAATGAGCGAATATGAATTGCTTCCTTTGGGAAGAACTAAATTGAAATGAAACCAATGCTAGTGTAGTTGCCAACTTAGTTATTATTGATATTTGTATTTACTGTACATAACATTGTTATAGAATTGATTGTCTAGAATTGTTTAGTCAATGAACTAATAGGAACAACATGTTATCATAGAATTGTGCATGCATTATTGAACCGTCGTGTTCACAGTCTTACTGATGATGTTACAGGCACAGTTGCCCGTGCTGGTCAGGCAGAGGCCGAGCCGCCAGCGAAGAATGCCCATTCGATACCCCCAGGAGGTTTAATCGAATGGACTTGAATCGGAGTGCCAAAGAATAGAATACTTTGGGAAGATAATTAGATAAACACTTCTGTATATTCATTTTGAATAGTAATTAGATGTCACATGCGTTGTATGTGAATATGCAGTTGTTGACTTAGTTGTACAGGGTTATGTATATTGACTTACTTTATGTAAAGGACTTGTTTAATTTTAATGGTTGTCAATGTATACATGTATATATTTCTGCAAATTGTACATTGGCAGGTACGTATGCAAGATCCCTTGTGATCTTTGTCTTAACTTCGGTTAATTCGGGGTTTATGGGAGTAAGTATGATTGGATTCATGACCCGGGGTTTAACCCTAATTACTCTGATCTCGGGCTTGGGTCGTGACACAACCCTATTGTAGAGATATTTTCATATTGAAGGTTTGTAGGTATATGAGGGAGATGGATTACCTTGTTCTCACATTCATCCTGAATGAAGTGACAATCCACCTCGATGTGTTTTTTCCGCTTACGAAACATTGGATTCTTTGCAATTTTAACGACACTGGTATTATCCACATTCAGTGGTGTAGGAAGTGTTTGAGCAAAGCCTAGATCAGCCAGAAGTCCTCGAAGCCCAAAAAATCTCATAGCAAGTTGAGGATATAGCATGATACTCAGCTCCAGTTGAAGATTTAGATGCCCGATCTTGCTTTTTACATTTTCAAAAAATTATTGCATTGCTAAGACACATACACCAGCTAGTGGTGGAGCGTCATGTTTCAGGGAATCCAAGCCCAATCAGTGTCAAAGTATGCATGAAGATTAAGATCATTAGCTACTGGAAAATATAAACCCCTATGAGTTGTGCCAAGAAGATACCGAATAATCCGGTAAACCGCCACTAAGTGAAGATGGCGAGGAGCACTCATAAATTGACTCAACAAGTTAACAACATAAGATATGTCCGACTGTGTGATGGTTAAATAAATTAGGCTTCTAACAAGACGTCTATAGAATGTAGGATCTGGGAGGAGATCACCTTTATCTTTGCTTAATTTTACATTGACTTCAAGAGGTTTGTCAACTGGAGTAGAATGTTGAAGGTTGGTTAGCTAAATGATATCCTCCGTATATTTGTACTGATTGAGAAAAAACCCTCTATAAGATTGATGGATCTCCAAGCCAAGGAAGTATGTCAACAGACCCAACTCCTTCATATGAAATGATTCATGAAGCGAAGCTGGAAGAAACTTTATCATGTTGGCATCAGTGCCCGTGGTGAGAATATCATCCACATAGACAAGGAGAGCAGTAAGACCAGTAATAGTGCGATGAATAAACAATGTTGAATCATATTGATTTTGAGTAAAACCAATGTCTCAAAGAGCGTTTCTAAAATTTTCAAACCAAGCCCGATGAGCTTGTTTGAGACCTTAAAGCGACTGCCGCAACCGACACATGGTATGATGAGAAGTAGATGGTATTCCTTGGGGTAGATGCATATATACCTCTTCCTTAAGATCACCATGAAGAAAGACATTTTTTTGACATCCATCTAGTAGAGAGGCCAACACTGGGCTACTGTAATGGCTAGAAGGATCTGAATTATATTTATTTTTGCCATGGGGATAAAAGTTTCTTCTTAGTCAATCCTATAATCCTATCGATTTCCTAAAGCCACAACACGAGCTTTATAGCGATCCAAAGACCCATAAGGTTTTAGTTTAAAAGAATAAAAACACTAGCATCCAATCGGTTTGATAGATGTTGGACCTTGCACAATGTCCCAAATGTGTTTCTTTTCGAGAGCATCCAATTCAACCTGCATGGCCCTTTCCAATATTCATTCTGCACGGGCTGAGAGAAGGAGGTAGGTATGGAAATGAGAGTAGGAGGTAGGTATGGAAGTAGAAGACAATGTAACCATCAAGGTAGTATGGGTAAATCCATATCAGTCAGGAAACTTTACAAGTCGCATAGAGCAATGCAAAGGGGGAGCTTGACTTGGATCAGATGCAGACAAGTTATCAGAAGGACTTGCCCGGTAGATGTGTCTTTCCTTTGCCTTTGATACACAAATTGATGATGAAACAGTGTAATTGTTTTGTCATGAGAAAAATCAGGCAAGGAAATGACAAGCAAAATTTTAGGAGGCTCAAGCGTATGTTGAAAAAAATTCTAATTTTGAAAAAAGACAACATTCCTGGAGATCCAAATACGACGGATTCTAGGATCATAACACAAGAACCCTTTCTAATGAGGGGCATATCCAAGGAATGCACACTTGAAAGACCGAGTAGTAAGTTTGGTGCGTTTAGAGGAAGGAAAATGATAAAAACATACACATACACAACCAAAAACTCGAAGATGATCATAGGATGGGGATGTGTTATAAAGGTGATAATGTGGGACTTGATTGTTAATGGAAGAAGTGGGTAACCGATTTATAAGGTGAACTGCAATGCTAAGGGTTTCACACAAAAAACGAAAAGGAATAGATGATTGAAGCAAAAGAGACCGATTTACATCAAGAAGAGGTCTATTTTTTCTTTCAGCCACACCATTTTGTTGAGGGGTATACGGATATGTTCTTTCAAAATTTATCCCATTTTGTTGCAAAAACTTTTGAAAATATCTCCTTGAGTCGGAACAAAGAATCTTAATGCAAGTAGAAAACTGATTTTCAACATATGCTAAAAATATCTTAAATGCATTAAAGATTTCAAATTTTTAATGCAAAAAATGAACCCAAGTAAATCAACTATAATCATCAATAAAGGTTACAAAATACTTATATTGATTATGAGATATAACAGGAGCAATACCCCCATACATTGCTATGCAATCAAAGGAAATATCATTTCTCAAACTCATAGATTTACTCATCAAACTGGAATTAAACAACATTGATAGATTTTCGGAATTTGGATACCCAAGCCTATCATGCCCCAATTGGCTATTATTTTGAATAGAAAAAAAAAATTCATTCACTGGTTTATTCTTAAGAAATGCATAAAGGCGGAAATAAACAATCTTCGCGATCATCGTCCCCAACATTTGATCCTGCACTACACACGCAGAAGATGAAAATGAGATGTTGCAGTTTTTTTCAACAAGTTGGCCTACTGAAAGTAAGTTTATGGTTGAACTAGGAGAAAGATAAATATTTTTCAATAGGACTGAGATACGAACTTCACCAATTCCAATAATTGGAAGACCGTTACCATATGTAGTCTAGACTTAGAGAGTGCCAGTGTATGGGTTGATGTTGGAATGATGAGCAAATGTGAAATTCATGTGATTGGAAGCTAGTGAATCAAAATAACAAATAGAAGTAGGGTTACGACATTTACCTAAGACACCAAGTGCTGAAAAAGCATTGAGGATCATTTGCTAGACCATTTCGAGGGTTAGATTAGACGAGCCGGGCTGTGAGATCAATGAAGAAGTGGTTGTTTATGAAGCAGATGGGGTCGAGGTTTTTCTGAATAAGCACGAGGAGTCCAATTCTGAGGTCGTTTGCGACATTCAGTAATTATATGACTAGCACCTTTGCAGTAAGCACAAGATTTTTGTTGGCATTGAGATGCATAATGACCAAACTTTTTATAGTTGTAGTACTGTACCTTACTCAGATCACGAGGTGGAGGCTTGCCTTGAGCATAATAAGCAACAACGATGGTATTGTCTATGGTTTTCTGTTTCAAATGGGCCCTCGTCAATTGCCGTTGCTCATGAAGAAGTTCATTTAGGCAATCATCTAAGGATGGAGAGGGTACTCTACTCATAAGATTAGACCTAACAATCTCATGGTCAGAGCGTAATTTCATCGGAAATTGGTCTCAATGAGTAGTTGCTTTAAGCCCTTGTATTTCAGATAGAACATCGTTAGAAACATGAGTGTACTTACTCTTATCATATTTAGCCCATAAGGTGAGAAATCCTGAATAGACAAATTGCCTTGCACATATTGAGCAATATCAAATTCTAATTGAAAATGAGGTGTTGAAGTTCCTTGATGATATACCTTCTTAAAAGTTGCTACATAACTTTGCCGGTTTTGTAGGGTTTAAGAGTCAAAATCAATATGGGATCGACATATCAAAATATCCATGTTTTTCTTATTTTATTTTGGTGTCTTGAGTATGCCAACTGGAGATTAGTTTCTCATCTTCTATTGGTGTTGGATCAGAACCAAAGATATGGCCCCATAATACCTTTCCTTCAAGATATAACTGGAATTGAAAAGCCCAAGTGTTATTGTTTTTACCATTAAAATGATCCAAATTGACTTCGGATTTCCCCATTTTTAATGAAACAATGTGCAAGGATTAATCAAGAGAATAGAAGATGCAATATTAGGGTATTGTAATAACCGATAAAGCAACAAAAAAGGTTTAGATGACTTGTTTAGAAAAACTAGGTCCAGGCGACCTTGTATTGCAGTAACCGAATGGGTAGCTGGTCTTCATTGGACTTCTGATGTGAGATCAGATCCCAGAGATGGCTGGAGGACCTTTTTCTACTTCAGTAGGTGAAAGTCTCACTCTAATCGGGAACAATTCCAAAATTCTGGATATTCTTGATGAAAACTAGGGCATGAAACTGATGATGAACAAAAATGATCAGATGGCCTACTTCTAATGAGCAGAAAGATCTGGAAAGACCCTAAAAAATCCAAATAAACAGGCGACCACGGCTAGGAAGAATGCCTGTCAAAGCTTGTTCAATCGCAGGTGGGCCATAGTTGATCGAGGTTGATCATAGACTCGTTTTGCACAATCTGGACAAACTAGAAAAGGGATTTTTAGATCCTTTTGTATAGCAGCAACTGATCCCCTTTGGTGGGAATGATGACTCTAGGATTTGCAGATATCAAAGATGAGAATGCTTCAAAAAAAAATAAAAAAATCACATGAACTCAAAAGGAATACCGTGGCTTTGGTACCATATCATTCCTTCCATGAGACATGATTCTGAGATTATTGGAACAAGTTTTGAATCAATCGGCTGGTCTCATTGTGAGATTTCATCCTCATAAATAGATTTCTTAATTCTATACATGGTATATTTGACCCATTAATTAGGGTGATTACAATCTCAAATCCCTTAATCAAGGAATGACATAATACTTCTATGCCTAAAATGGTACGAGGATAATTTTATTACTAAAATAGTGCAAAATCAAGATCCACGTTTGATGAGTGTGGACCCTATTTTGACAATGTCTTGCCATGCCATATGTTCATGCCCGTGCTCTTATTTATGCCATGCTATGTATATGTACCATGTCTTTACACGTACACTCTATTCCTTGAATCGGCACCACTTAGCCTCGATCCTATCTTAGTCGGACCCAACTGAGTGTGGATTTAGGAAATCTATGGACTAATTCCAGTTAGGTTATATCATGGGATTTGACCAGCGCTCAGGTTCACGATGAAGTTTCCATGCCCTATGCCTCCTAGTGGTATCACCATGTTATGTCATGTTATTCTCATGTGCTCATTTAATTCATATTTCATGTTTACTTGGGAGAATATACCTTATGTGGTCATGCCAATGTGGTCGTGCCAATCTTGCTAAGTTATTATGTGTTCATGTCACACATGATTCCCTAGTTCATACTTATTCGTGCACCGACTATGCCTAGTTTTCACTTATTGCTTTCATATGATCCTTATTGTCTATGTTATTCATTTGTACATATGCTATATAATATATTTGTTTGTCTTGCTTGGCTATATGTCTAATGGTGTTGCACTTGGCGTTATTGGTGAGGACATCTGATGTGATCAATATCAATCATAAAATACTGCAAGTGCACGGGTGTCTAGATGAGATAGTGGCAAGAACGGGTCGAACCCACAGGGAGCTAGTTAAAGAAACTTATAAATTAACAAAACTAATTAACTAACAATTAAGAAAAGTTTTGAGTTCTTAGATTAAAAAAATAAGCAACTAATTTAGAAATTCAAAATCTACCAATTAATGAAGGTGATTAGAGCATAGGAATCCAATAAGCATCTACCAATTATTTATCAAGTAACCCTAATTTGTTCCAATTTTTATTTCAAATCAAAGACAAATCAATGTTTTTAATTTGGAAAATCTAACTTTAAAAATCCCTTTTTAATTATAAAAATTCAAAACTTAAGACTTCCTTCATCTCATAAAAGCATAAAAATAATTTAAGCACCACCCATCAAAAGTAAGCATAAACCATCAAAAGATCTAAATCCTAAGCATGGACTATCAAACCTAAGCATGAGTAGTCAAAAACTAATTTTTATTTTTAGAAATAAAAATAGAGATTTGCCTAGGGCACGAAGACAAGCCTATTAATCATTAAGTACATAATCATGGAACACAAATTAGAATTACTAAACAAATAAAAAGATAATTACTTACCTTCATCCATAACTCTAATCAAGAAAATTAGCCCGCCATTGCAAAGAATGCTCCTTGATTTATCGTTAAAAATTGTATCTTTACAACTTCTCCTTCACAAATTTTCTCCTTCAAAATAAATCCTTGGACATGGCCCAAGGCTACCAAAAATAAAAATAAACTAATGGAAAAGAAGAAAGGAAGAGAAAAAGAAAGGAATAGGAGAGAGGGAGAGTTGTTTTTCATATATGGAATGTGTTATGTGTCTCCATCATGCCTTTTTTTATGCTTTTTGAAAACCCCTTTTAGTAAAGAAGTACCATCCTTTTAGGTCTCTTTTTTCCTTATTTGTAGGGTTCTTTCTTGTTCTTTAAGCTAACTTTTTTCTTTGGAAAGACTTTTAAATTTTGAGAGATCTCCTTACCTTATTAGGTTTCTTGATGTATACACTTTCCTTGTACAATTTCAAGAATATCTCTAAAAATTGCATGATGATGTAAAGGAATAAACTTCCCGAATATTGAGATTTCTTGCAATTCCCGCCTAAAACTGTAGCAGACAACTTCCCGATGTCATATCTCTCTCAATATAGCTCTGATTTTGGCAATCTTGGCGCCACAGATATATAATCGAAAAGAGCTTTCCAACGATGGCTAGATTGCGCCGATCCGACTCTCGGTTTGAGAGTTATGGCCATTTTAAGTTGCTGCCCCTGAAAAAATTAGGGAATAATTGTGCAAAAAATGGAAGCTTCTATGTTGGCATGCAATGGGGTGTGTGGGGCCCATGTTGGACTTTCAAGCATGCTTGGACTCTCTCTTTGCTTGCTTATTTGACTTCTCTCTTATCAAATTTCATCAATGTAGGTCCCATGTTGATTTCTCTTACAAATTAAAAGAGGCAATTTTAACATTAATCACATGTAAGAAAATAATTATGAACCATGTATGGGACCCTACATTCCTAGTGATGCACCAAAATGACTAACTTTCCAAAAATAGCACATGGTGCCAAAAATAGCAAGATATGCATTGATGAAACCAAAAGCTTAAGTTTGGGGTGATAAATGAGATGAGAAAAACTTAATTTCAAAAAGCCATGCAATTCAATGAATTTTGACAAATTTTGACCATTTCTCCAAAAATATCCTCAAATGCATGTAATCATGAAATTAAATGCAATTCTATGCAATTAAACCTAATTAAGTCCACAAATGCTAATGAAATGATGACTTAATGACCTAGTTTTATGGACTTATCAACATCGATGCCGGTATCCCGTAGGCTGAGTAGGAGGAGACTCCCCAGCATTTAGTGGAGTGGACCCCTGATGATGTCTTCTAGCCATCCCTACGTTGAGTGCTCATCGTCATCATACCCTTGACCTTGGCTTGGATGGCTATGTTTTTAGATATTGTTTAAGGGATGTTATCTATGGGATTGTAGACTTAAACTGCAATGCTTCCGCTACTTCTTTATTTCACTTAACTTGGAAACTGGAATCTTTATTGCTATCTCCTAGACTATTTATGATCATGTCTTTTGTTTAAGTATGTTGTGGATGAATGTATGATGGAAACCATACTTGGTGAAATATACAGATTATGTATGTAGGTTTTACAAGAAATGTACCCCTCATTTGTGATGGCTTTTATGACCTTACACGTGAACTCTTGTGGGAACCCATTCACGGCGATAAATGTCCAATGATTTCTTACTCGAATCCCTATGCGAACGCGTGTCTCGCCTCAGGAGTCGGGTATCCTCAGGCTCGGGGTGTGACATAGTGGAAGTTTCTATTCTCGGTGCATTAAGAACTTAACTATTTTTAAAGGCAGCTATTAAAAAAAAATTAAAATGAAGTACCATTAGCAATACAGTTCCTTGCAAACTTTTATGCTACTTGGTAGATCTATTAGTTTTAATTTCTAGTTGATCCTACTTACCCATTACGGTTACTCCAGTGGTCGGAAAAGAGGAGGTATGATATTGTAGGGATTCTTTCTTCCATTCTAATATCTTACTTGCATGCGTGTGATCCAATTTTTTCAATGACCTTGAGATACTTGATAAGGTAAATGTCATTTATTGGTTATTCCTTTCTATTTATATTACTCAATTAAGTAGTATAGATACTTCTTTTAGCTTGCATTGGTTGGTTTTTGTCATTGTTCACAGACACACTACAACATACACAAGTGATTTTGCTTTCATCAAGGTGAATGGGTGTAATACATTCACCTTTGGGGGCCAATGAGTTAGACAGTCTAGATTTAAATAGTTTCATAAATCCTTTACTAATTGTTGATTCTGGAATTATTTATACTAGGTGTATCAAATCTCCGAATCAGGCGGTGCTCAATATACATCAGTCGTAGAAAAATCTATGATTCTTGAATTATTTCTACTAGTTGTATTAAATCTCCCCATTAGGTGGTGCTCAATATATATCAGTAGTAGAAAAATCTCCTATGTAATAGCTTCCCAAGGCACAACAATAGATTATAGCGATACTGCAAATTCCACTTTCTACTAGGTGTATCCAATATTTACATAAGGTCGTGTTATATATATATATATATATATATATATATATATATATATATCCTATGAGAGCATCTCTCACCTTACTATGAGAGATAAGGTGGAAGCCTTCACTTCCATATCCAATGCCAACAACTTAAATGTGAGGGCCCCCACCTTATCTCGCATAATAAGGTGAGAGATGCTCTCATAGGAGCATCTCCCATATATATATATATGAGAAATGATCTTGTACTAGCCTTCCTCACAAATAGTATAAGGGCTGCCTCCAGCTGTCAGATTGTATATATAATCCAATAGTGGTTTAAGCCACACACACACACACACACACACACATATATATATATATATATATATATATGAGAAATGATCATGTATCAGCCTTCCTCACAAATAGTATAAGGGCAGCCTCCAGGTGTCGGATCGTATGTATAATCCAATGGTGTTTTAAGCCACATATATAAAGTGTAAAATTAGAAATCCCGCCTTCCCTTCCCATTCTCGTCAAGCAATTAGCAAGAGTCCAAGAGACAGAGAAGAGTCCTTCTGCACATCTTCGTCATCCCCGGCGCCGGATCTTCATCGTCGTCGTCTTCGGCAAGGACTCTCCCCCCCTCTCTCACTCTCCCCCTGAGTCTCTCCCAATCCATCTCCCTCCCTCTCTCTCCCTTTCCCTCTGTCCCTCCCACTCCCTCTCTGCATGATCAAGGCCTCTTCTTTTCTTTTCTCTACGTTTTGTTAAACCCTTCTCTATCTCATTAATTACTAACAATTCTGATTCTTTTATATTTAATACATAAACAAATTCCATTTTTTACCTTTTGCTCAAACCATTTATTTAGAAGGTGTTGTAGATCTTCAAAATGAATGCAGAGGCATTCTTTATCGCCTTTGCATGATAGGACAATCTCTGGTGATATCTTTTTCAAGTTTGCTGAGGGTGCATTTGTATGTAATCTATCATAAGTAATTTAGATATTTTATCAATGTGGGTCATTTGTTCTTTTGTGCATTTGGAGTGGTGTTGTGTCACAGAATTTGGAAAACATTGGAAAATTTTAGATAAGACCGGGTGCTTTTCTTTCTTAATAGCGTTTTATTTCCTTGCAGAAAATCGCTCTCCCATCCTCCCATTCTCTTTCTCCTTTTTAATCTTTTCCCATCCCTAAAAGCAAGTTCGATAGATACAAAGCAAAGGAATTGAGAAGGAAAAGAGAAATAGAAATGAGTGAAGGAGAAGAAGGGGGAGTAAAAGAAAAAAAAGAGGAGAAGAGGAAAAGGCCAGCCTTGACAGCGAAAAAGATCCGGCGCCAGGGATGACGAAGACGTGCGGAAGGACTCTTCTCTGTCTCTTGGACTCTTGCTAATTTCCTGACGAGAATGGGAAGGCGGGATTTCTAATTTTGCACTTTATATATGCGGCTTAAAACACCATTGGATTATACAAATGATCCGACGACTGGGGGCTTCCCTTATACTATTTGTGAGGGAGGCTTGTACATGATCATTTCTCATATATATATATATATATATATATATATATATATATGAGAATATTCATGTGCATCCATATCTCACAATAGGGTGATGGACACTTCCATAAATGAGAATTTTTAAGTACATAGGGTGAGGTACACTTCCTTTATGTGCAAAAAGGGAAAGTGCCCTCACCCTATGGCGAGAGATGGATGCACATGAACGTCCCCATATATATATATATATATATATATCTTCTATGGTTGCTTCCCAAGGGATAACAATAGGTGATAGTGAAACCCCGATGGGTAGCTCAGTTGGCCTAGGACCACGGTTTGCACCCGGAGGTTGTGGGTTCGAAACTGCACTACCACATTGGGGCTACATGGGAATTTTACCCGGCTTTCTCTCTTGGGCCCGTAGGGATTATTCTGGCCCAAAGGGCTAGGAACCCTACGTTATCAAAAAAAAAAAAAAAAAAAAAAACAATAGGTGATAGTGACATTACAAATTGCAATCCTGTTTTGTATTACCTAAATATTTTCCTTTTCTTCTTGCATAATTTCCTATAAGAAATAAGCATTATCATGGAATGGATACTATCTAGATTGTTAAATGGAAGGTGGTGATTGATGTCTATTGCCTAAACAATCCATAAACCATGATGTTAAGCCATACAACTTTCAAAACCTATGGACATATGTCACGACCCGGGCCCGAGACTAGGCTAATCGGGGCCTAACCCGGATCGCGATGTCATCATATTACTCCCGTAAATCTTGAATTAACCGAAGTTAAGACAAGACTCACAAGGGATCTATCATACGTACCTGTCAAATGTACAATTTTTGCAGAAACAGATATATATATATATATATATATATACATTGACAATAATTGACTTTACATTTCAAGTAAAGTTCACATATACAAAAATACAATCCAATAAAGTCGACCACTGCATATTCAAAATATAATGCATGGGACATCTAATTACATCTCAAAATGATATACAAAAGTATCTATCAAATGATTCCCAAAATAATCTCAAAACATTCAAAACCAACGCCCTCCGAACTATGCCCATTCGGTTAAACCTCCTGGAGGTAACGGATGGGCCTCCTCCTCACGCTGCGCGGCCTCTGCAAGGCCGGGATGGGCAACCGGGCCTGTAATGCCATCAATAACACTATGAACATGACGGTTCAACAATGTATAAACAATTCTATGATAACTCATGTTAAGTCTGACCATTTGTCAATATAATAACTCTAGACAATGAAATCTAGGTTAATGCAATATCCTGAACAGTATAGTCAATCGATAATCAATGACTAGATTACAAGTACAATAATATTATCATCATTCAGTTCAGTGTCTTCCCAAAGGAAGCATTAGTCAATTCATTTCATTCATTTCGTGTTATTTGGATTACATTGAACATTTATTAGATTGCTTTTGGGACCCTTTAGTCCAATATCATTTTTCATTCAATACTTATTTCATTACATGGCTTGTACATGACTTTTCAGTGACTTTTCAGTCTATATGTGGGATCTACCAGTGTCTTGATCAGAGATCACTGGCATCACCACGGAGCTCCGGAACACCCCATCCATCTGCTGCAGCAGGATTATTCATTAATTCATTGCATTGATTCATTGTTCAATGGTTCATTATGTCTATTCATTATTCAATGGTTCATTGTAATTATTCATTATAACTCCAATTGAGTTAGAGGAATCATTAGTCATTTGCGGTCCTACTTATCTCTATCTCAAATTTAGACAATTTCTAGGTGTAATCATTAGTTACTAAATGCACGTGTTATTTTCGATGGACATCACATTTGCATTTAATATGTGTATTTAGTCCCCAAAAATTTCCACCCATAATATCAAAATCCACTAGCCAAATTTTCGCTTACAATTCATGTTTGGCCAGTATCAGGTTCGCTCGAGCGGAACCAAGCAAAACCTAGTTCGCTCGAGCAAAATTCCAGTTCGCTCGAGCGGACATTTACAGACGACGTTCGTATTAGACAGAACCTTCATCGCTCGAGCGCACATAATGTTCACTCGAGCGGACACTTTTCGCATCAGACAGTAACTGGTTCGCTCGAGTGGACACTTTTCGCATTAGACAGTAACTGGTTCGCTCGAGCGAACTGTCCAGAACCCAGACTCTGGATTCCGAACATTCACTCTCTTCTTCTCCTATCTCAACCACCATTTGTATACACATTTAAGGATCTCATGTCCTCTCCTCATTCATCCTTTAAATAAAAAATAACAACTCTATTCCATCATTAAAGCATCATGAAATTCACAAAAACTAAATCAAATCCATAAAATCCCATTTTTATAACAAAGAGGGTTTTGAGAACCCAAATCTTACAACTCAATAAAATTTATAGATTAGTATGCTTATTCATAAAGAAGCATTTATACTTGCCTCTTGGAGTTAATAGGTAATAGACCTTCTTTAGCTTGACTTTAAGATGAGAAATCCCCAAATTCAAACCCTAATTTCCATAAAACATGAAAGACACAACCCTATAAGTTATTTATGCTAAATGCTACTCTAAACTACTCAATAGGCTTGGAAATCCTAAGACAAGACCAATTACTTACTTGTAAATCCAAGTACAAGAGGTCTTGAGCTCTTCTTCAAGATCCAAACACTCCTCAATGGAAAACAAGTCAAGGAAGGTGATGAAGAAAATGAAGTTTCTCCAAACCCACCTGTAAACACTCCAATCTCTCACTCTTTTGATGAAGAAGAATGAAAGAAAGAAGGAGGAAATGGGTGCCTGGGGTTTTCTCTACAATGGTCTTGAGTTGAATGAACTCAAGAGTTCATTTCAATGCCTTATAAGGGGTATTTTGCATTTAAGTCCCCCTTATCAAGACTATTCACATTTCGAGTCAAATGAATGGCCACTTAACCAAATTCTCTTCAAACGATGTCGAGTCTATTACGAAAGTTAACATACTCGTCGAGATACACGTGTTAGTATCAAGAGTTTCCGTATTCGACAAAATACGTATAAATCCGTATTTACGAAAAAGGTCTTGTTTTCTTAGTTTAGACTCAAAATTCATTCAATTAACTTATACTCTTCATTATCACTTCATTAAGTCCATTTGAGACTAATCTCATTGAGTTGGGTCATTAACCATTATTAGTCTAATTAGACTTGATTAATTAGTATTAATTGCAATTAATTAGAGTTAATCTTGATTAACTCGGGGCGGGGTCTTACAACATATACCCTTGTGGTTGCTCTGTATGATATTTTTGCAATTTCATTTCATTCATTGTATCATGACGTGAGCATGCACCAAAGTATGTAGAATTGTAGATGCTGTTACAAAAGCTAGTTTCATTGAATTAAAATTCACTTCTCAGAACTCCTTTGCGATCTATTTTTTCTGTCTTTTTTATATTCCTTATTTCATACGAGGTCCGTAACATGACCAAGGTCATCTTGGTATCATACCACATTCTCCTTAAATTAAATATAAAGGGCTTCACACTTCATAGTGCATATTGACATTATGATGTATACAATCAACTCTCTTAACCTTTTGTTTTTGTTTTTGTTTTGCTATTTCTTGCCTTTTAAGTTGAGCAAATAAAGTCTTTTTATCAGTTTGAGCAAATAAAATATAGTCTATAGAAACACCCTGCTGTAAGAGAGCTCGCTTATCAAAATGATTCTTCTGAATGCTTCATCATGTAAACGTTCTCTGATGCAAAGTCCAAAAAATAGCACAAACATTTGATTTCACCCTTTGAATTTAAAAAACTAATTTTTGTTCTTAACCATTGATTACAAGGCCACCAACTAGAATGTTAGGAACCTTCAAACAAAAACTCCTTTTTGTTCTAATACATTATCTTTGAGGCCAATGGGCTAGGGGTCTGGATTTCCACGGTTCATATATATACATCTTAGCAGTTGACAGACCTCTCATGGTTGCTTCCTAATGCAGAACAAAAGGTGATAGTAATACTGCAAATCGCACTTCTGTTCTGATATACCTAAATATTTTCATTTTCCTTGCTTAATTTCCTAAAACAAATAAGCATTATCATGGAATGGACCCTATCAAAAGTGTTAAATGGAAGGCAGTGATTGACGCCTTCCATCTAAACAATCCATAAACCATGATATTAAGCAAGATGACATTCAACTTCGGACATCTCAACGTGTATACACCAACTTATGTGTTTCTATTTTCAACATATGGATGTATAGGCGTATAGCCTTCTTGTTTCTCTCACGAACTTTTTACAATTTCATTTCATTCATTGTATCATGATGTGAATATCTACCAAAGTATGTGGATGCAGTCACAGAAACTTGTTTTGTTGAAACAACACACTTCTCAAAACTTTTTTCCATCTATTTTTCTCTGCCGCCTAAATATTTCTTATTTCATACTAGGTCTGTAAAATGACCAAAGTCATCTTGGTATTATACCACATCCTGCTTAAGTTAGCTATAAAGGACTTCACACTTCATAGTGTAGATTCACATTAGGATGTATATGATCATCTCTCTTGACTTTTTTTTTTTCTATTGAGTCGAGCAAATAAAATATAGAAACTTTGATTAGATTTAGAATGGATGGATGCATGTTCAACAATACAAGATATATAGAGCAGGTTCTAAGGTGCTTACTAACGTGAAAGAAAAGAAATCGAGTTTGATTAACCCCTAAGTTTTTTATTTGACAAATTCCTCTTAACTCCCCATATGTGGTTTAGTATGCATGTATAATTGGTAAGATCTATATGTCGCAAAGCAGTGATTTTTGTTTGGATTTCTCATACGGTAATATTAGTTTATATTAATTTGTCATTGGCAAGTAGAAGATAGTGGTGGTTGTAGAACATCTACGTAACCCAGAACTTCTTTAGTCTGGCAAGCATATGAAATTTCCAAGGTCAAAAATAAAAATGGTAAAGAGATTGAAAAGGAAAAATGTAAATATTATAATAATATTTATACTGGTACTGCCATTTGAAAAAAGCACAGGGATAGTTTTTGATCCTATTGAAAAACCTTCAAGTAGAAAATACCCAAATGGGTCTCTTCTTAGTGGAGTAGGTCGAATTTGACCAAATCACATAAATTTGTGTATTGTGCTCTTCTTTGTGTGTATCTTTTAATATTTTTAGTATAAGTCCTCTTAATTTTTTTAATCTAAGACTAGGGCATGAAAGACTGGCATGGGCCAGGCCCAGGCATGTCATGTTGTGCCGGGCCGAGCACTTCGGACAGTCGGCATGGCACGAACGTGTCTTGCCGTGCTTCACGACCATGCTCACTTTTAACCGTGTTGTTCCAGCATGGCACGATTGACACCTCTACCTACGCTCATATATGTGGGCCATGCCAGGTCAAACTAAAGCCCTCAGAGCCTTTGGCGAGCCTACAATATCAAAGCCCTATCCTACCTTCAAAGGATAGTGTCAGGTCGGGGCTGAAAAAATAATTTTTAAATATTGTTATATAATAATTTTTTTATACCTCAATGCTAACCTTCCTTTATTCGAGCTAAGGATTGGTGTAATGCAAAAGTTAATCTTTTTTGCCACATTTAAAAGATTCACGAAACAAGTTACTTTGTCCTCATATAAAAATATGGTTTAGGAGTAAATGAAATAAGTTAATTTGATAGTATTGTAATATGAAACCAGGACATTGAAGACATTATTAAAGACCTTAGCATGCTAACAATAATTAAATAATTTAGATGCTGTACCCAGTATTGTGTATCATATGCTATTAATAAGATTGTTGTAGCTGAAGTTATGCTAGTTGTGGCCTTTTTTACTAGTTAATGTGCTAAATTTTCTTTTTATAAAGCAATGATACGAACCATCAGAGCTTGTTTGACAAGTCTCATTTGATTCAATTAGATTATTTCAAATATGCATTAGACCTTTTCCAAATAAATTATTTGACCACTCTTGAATTAGCATTAACCCTAACTTGTAATTTTTTTGAAACATCACCATTAGATTTTAGAGATAATTAGCGAAAGGTCCCTAGAATTGAATCTATCCAGCCTCCAGTCCAGGCAAATTCTTTTTAAGGGCTGTGGTCCAAGCAACTAGAATGTTTGCAGCCAGAGGTCCCTAAATCCATACAATCACATATTTCATGACTAATTTGCCCTCTCAACTGTTTTAGGCATAAAATTTTGAAATTTCAAATTTCAAATCTTGATTTTTCCCTCTTCTTCTTCAACCCAGAGTCTTGGTCATCAAATTGGATCTTAAAGGGGCTAAGATGATCAGATTGACTGCTTCATCAGAGAAATCGAGAGCAAGAGATCGTTTGATCTCCAAAGGGCCATACAAATCAGATATGGTTGCGGACGTTGTCAGCCTGGAAGCCGAAGAAGATGCCGAGCCAGTCGAGGAGGTCCATGCCGTCCCGCCAGGGGACGAAGGGGGGCTTGCGGAGGTCTCCGACGGAGCGGAGGCCGGAGAAGGCGGCGCGGACCTCGAGGAACCAGAGCGATGGGTGGTCGGCGAGGTGGTTGTGTATGGGGATGATGTTGTAGATCTCTTCGTCAGGGACGCCGATGGATGAGGAGTGGTTGGAGGGCGTCTGCCATGGGATGGCAGCGGTTGGCGCTGCCTCAGGCTCATAGCATCGAAGAAATTCTTCTAAGAAGAAGAAGAAGAAAAGAGGAGAAGAGAGTGAGAAACTGCTGCTGTCAGTAGTTTTCTGATCGTTGTCGACATTTAGAGCTGCCATAGCCCAAGCCGTCCACCCAGTTGCTGGCTTTATAGGATTAGAAGTCAGAAACATGGACAATGTGATAACAGAGGCCAGGAAGAAGGTGACCATCAACCAAGACCCCAACCGATTCATGATCCCTCTCTGACACACAGATTTCATGAGTGAGGAAGATCCCACCTGCGCGAGCGGTCACCAAGGGGATCGCCGGTGCAAGGAATGCCTTGCTGAAGACCAAGCCGTAGGTGCGGTTTTAACGGGCTAGGGGATCGGATGGCCCAAGGCCGAGATGGTCGCAGTGAAGGTTAGGCTTTTGGTGGGGAAGCTATTGTTATTAATGTAATGAGACAGTAGCAGGTAATTTGTGTGTGTATAGCAGCTAGTTTGTTGACCATTTTGAGATGGAACAACGATGGGGGTTTGATCAATTGAGAAGGAAGAAGGCCTACCAGTCTCGTTGTAGCAGCCACTGTAGTTTTCTGATCGTTGTCGAACATAGCGTAGCACCACTGGAGAAGGAAGGCAGTAGGGCTATTACATCGTTTTTGACAAATCTATATTAGTTTTTATGAACTTTATCTGAGTTTTTGTAAAATTTATCTAAGTTTTTGTCAAGTTTATCTGAGTTTCTAACAAATTTATGTGTTTTTGTCAAATTTATCTGAGTTTTTCATTTTTTTTGTCAAATTTATTTGAGTTTTGCATCAATTTATCTGAGTTCTGAAAAAATTTCTCTGAGTTCTGGATAAATCTATCTGAGTTTTTGGATAATTTATCTAAGTTTTTGAACAAATTTATTTGAGTTCTAGACAAATTTAACTGATTTTTTAGCAAATTTATTAGAGTTTTTGGCAATTATTTTTGAAATTTGGAAAATTAGTTTATCTTAGTTTGGGCAAATGTATTTACGATTTTTTAAAACTTATTTGCATTATTTAATTTTATTTACGTTTTTTGAAATTTATTTGGATTTTTTGAAATTTATTTACATTTTTTGAAATTTATTTGGATCTTTTGAAATTGATTTTCATCTATTGAAATTTTTATATATTTTTTTAAATTTATTTGGATCTTTTGAAATTTATTTGCGTCTTTTTAAATTTCTCTGCGTTCTTTTGAAATTTATTGCTTTTTTAAAAAAAATTATTGCTTTTTTGAAATTATTGCGTTTTTTTTAAAATTTATTTGTGTTATTTTGAAATGCACTTGTGTTTTTTTAGAATTTATTTGAAAATATCATTAACGGGATTCCTTTAATCGTGGGCAATTAAGTGATAGGATATGATCTTTAATCTAGGGCAATTAATGGGATTTCCCACTAATCATGGGATATGATTTAACAAAAGAGCAAATTGGACATTTCAGGTATGAGAAAGTGTGTGAGGGACCTTTGGCTGTATGACTTTTTTTTGTGGACTGTTTGCATTAAAGTCACACTTTGAGGGACCTCTCGCCGAATCCCCCTAGATTTTATAACAAAGTAATTAAACTTTGACTACCTAAGATGAATGATGAAGATGATTTAATGCATTTGAATATGGGCAAGAGTTACAAACTTTAACTCCAAATGTGGGGTCCACTTAAATGAACAACAATAATGGAAGTATAGGGATAGAAAGAAATTAGTATCAATTAGTGGCTAATGGCTAAAGCTCAAGCCCACTCAATGAAGATATTGATGGGCATCCATCTAATGACACTTGTATTCTCTTTTCATTGAAGAATATATTTATGTTAGGCAAACATATAATCAAACATAGATGGTAATATTATGATCTATGGAGATATCCATAAAAAAATTTCACCTAAGATTTAGTTATTATTGTTAGACAAAATATTAAGTCGCTATCATTAATTGCTAATTAGAGGGAATTCTTTACAAGTTTTTAGCAAAAATTCATATATATACATAAAGTAGGCCCCACTATGTTGTCCCTCGCCATAATATGGTGAGAGATAGATGTGTGATGTGCATGAATATTTCCCTATATATATATATATTTAAATATAGAAAAACTCTAAAAATTGCTTCACTTTAAAAACGGACCCCCCTTTCGGCCCCTCTTATTTTTGTCATGGGGCCCATGTTGAATCAATCTAATCTTTTCACACACATTATCCCCCATGAATAGTCACAAGTCCAAGTTTGACACTCATCCAATTTTTCCTCACCGTTGGGTTAAATTCATGATAAAATGATGCCTCTAAACCATTATATATATATATATATATATGGAGAATATTTATGTGCATCCATCCCTTAATATTGTAGTGAGGGACACCCTCTTTTTGGGAAGTTTCAAGTACAAAAGAGAAGACTTCTCTTTTGTACTTGAAACTTCCCAAAAAGAGGGTGTCCCACCACAATGGTGAGGGATGGATGCACTTGAATATCCCCTATATATATATATATATATATATATATATATATATATATAGGGCTTTTATCAAAAGAAGTCTCAAATATCCTTATATCTCCAAAAGCATCCTCAAATACATATAACGCCCAAAAACGTCTGATACTATAGACTTCATTTCTTTCTAGAGCAAATTGCTCTTCATTTTATCTCTTACGACATCGAGACTCGACCGCATTCATGCATTGAAGTATTTCACTACTAGTTATTTTCTTATTCTAACTCTCAAACTTGCTAGTTTATTTTAGACATTGTGAGCAATAAATGTTTATTTTAAATTCATATTCTAAAGCAAGACACATGAAGAAAAACATCCTAACTTTGTAGTTAATCCTCCAAAGACTGTAGTAAAAGTAAGGTTACAAATAGGGAATGGAAAGGAGCAAAAATTTTTACATTTTGTTCTAAAATGAAATTGTTTTTTTTAGTAGAATCTCCACAAATTGTACTAAGAGAATGGACGCAGTGAGTACACTCACTATTGAACAAACTCACAATGGAATGGTTCAACTCATACAGTTACATAAATTATTGCTTCAGTCAAACCAAATGAACCTGTATGTATCCTATTTGATAAAAACTTTAACTAATGAACTTGCAAGTCTCTTTTCGACATCGCGAGTTGATTGACATCCCGAGTTGATTATTGACATTGTGACTTATGTTAATGTTTAATTTATATTTGAAAGTGAGTAAAGTGGGGGAGATCATTCTAGACTTTGGAGCGAAATTCTCCACAGATTGTACTAAAAGTAGGGTCAGAATGTACAATAATGGTGAAACAAAGTCACGGCAAAATTATTAACGTCACAAATGTCAATCCAAGCCCAGGCCCATTTTGGGCCCTGTCTTTTTATAACCATTTTGGGCCCAGTCTTCAAAGCCATTTGTATATTCTTCATTTGTAAAACAGTTTTAGGCTGTAGATAAGAGAGAGATAAGAGAGACTTGCTGTAGATAAGAGAGATTGGCATGTAATCAGGGATTAAGCCCCTTTATAATGAAAGAACAGTCGACCCTAATGGGGACTGCTTTGGAGACATTCAAATCAACATTACTGTTTCCATATTCCTTCTCTTCAAATGTCATGGTATCAGAGCAAGGTCGTCCATCTTTGATCTTCTCCTAACTCATCTTCCAAACATTGGGAGCCAGTCTATGATCATCTGTGATCATCTTCTTCAGCTAGATCGTCTCTGATCCTCCCTGATCACCTCTGATCAGACGTGGCCCACCTATGATCATCACCCACACATCAGCGGAATATTACCAACTTGGTCGCCTGGAGCTTCTTGGATTTCTGAAGAATTTTTCCTGATTTTTTTATCATCAGAGGTGGGGTTTCTACCATTTTTTGTGAATATTCATTCTTTTCCAATAGTTTTCATCTCTGCCGTACAAAATCCTGGCTCTGGGTTTGATCTTCATAGGACCACTTCCAGTAGTTGCCTAAACTCCTAGCTTTTCATCCCCACACCCTAATCTGTGTTCAGATCACTAAGTGGGGCCCACGTGTGGATTTATCTACTGTCGACAGGGACGGTTTGGGTGTGCCGATCGTCTGTTGCCTACGATTGATATTGCTGTGCCTGTTTTTCATCCCTGGTGCTGGCTACTGTTGATTCTTGGTGTTTTCTACTGGTTTCTACTGATTCTTGGTGTTTTCTACTGGTTTCTATTGGTTTTTGGGCTTTCTGCTGTTAATCCCTGTTGCTCTGTGGATTCTGGAACTGTATCCATCCGATCTTGCCTGCTGCTTGGTATCTGTGATTATAACTTGTGCTTGTTGTCTGCTGGTTGCTATTTGTGGTCTATCTTGTCTGCTAGTTGCTATCTGTGATTATAACTGGTTGCCATCTGTGGTCAATTTGTCTACAATTGGACTACTACTGCCCCAGGACTGATTTCTGTGTACTTCTTACTAGTCTTTAGTAATGGAAAAACATGAGATAGCCCTGATTCGCTTTGATGGAACAAATTATACCTTATGGGCCTTCCAATTTCAAATTTACTTGGAAGGAAAAGAACTATGGTCACATATTGATGGATCTGAACCTCTACCTGCGGAAGACGATAAAAAGATTTTAGCTTGGAAGACAAAGGATGCTAAAATCAAGACCTGGTTGCTGGGCTCTGTTGAGTCACATTTTATTCTCAACCTTAAACCCTGCAAAACTGCCCGTGACATGTGGGACTATCTTCAGAAAGTTTATCAACAAGGCAATGCTGCACGCCAGTTTCAATTAGAACTTGAAATCTCTCAATTCACTCAAGGCACCCAGTCTATTCAAGAGTACTACAATGGCTTCCGCAGACTGTGGTCTGAATATGATGAGATTAAGTTTGCCACGGTATCTGCAGCACTTCTACCGAAATTACTTCCATTGCAGCAAAGTAGTCATCGGGATCAGCTTCTCATGAAACTTCGTCCAGAGTTTGAGGCAGTTCGATCGAACTTGATGAGCGGGCTCCTCTTCCCCACTTAGATGCCTGTCTTCAGGAACTTCTACGGGATGAACAGCGTCTAGCTACTAACACTACGCTGGAGCAACAGAGATCTACTGAGGCTCCATTTGCCTATGTTGCCACAACCAGACAACCTCCTCGGGACATCAGTAAAGTTCAGTGTCATAACTGCAAAAAGTATGGTCACTATGCAAATCAATGCAGAGCTAAAATTTGCAGATATTGTAAGGCCACTGGGCATGTTATTGATGAATGTCGGAAGAAGGCTCGCAATTCTACTTCCTGCAATTATGTGCAGTCAAGCCCTGGTACTTCCACTGTGTCGTCAGCTCCTACTGCTTACACCGTGACCACTCCACCATATGCATCATCTGACTTCAGTGGTTCTCTGCAGTATGATTCATCCTCACAGCCTGGTTCTTCATCCCAATCTGCTTTTCCAGCACCTCTCACCCCTGAGATGGTTAACCAAATGATCATCAATGCCTTAGCATCCATGAACATTGCAGGTACTGAGTCCTCTTTTTCCAATACATGGTACTTAGATTCTGGAGCGAGTAACCATATGACCTCTTCACCCATAACATTACAGAATGTCGTTCCTTACACTGGTCCTCTCACTGTTCAAGCTGCCAACGGAGATCATCTCCCCATAACCTCTGTTGGTGATACCCCTGGCCCCCTAACATTAACAAATATTTTAGTTTCTCCTCATCTTGCTACCAATTTGGTTTCTGTAGGTCAACTTGTTGAAAATAATTACAATGTCTCCTTTTCTTCTTCTGGATGTGTTGTGCAAGACCAGGAGTCGGGGGAAGTGATCGCGAGGGGACCTAAGCATGGCCGACTTTTTCCCTTACCAATGTCTTCTGTTATTGAGAATAACTCTTTACATCAGCTATTTTGTTTTTTAATTCGGAATAATTCTCGATTGTGGCATAATCGACTTGGTCATCCAAATGCCTCTACTTTGTCTGCTTTATTTAAATCTGGATTATTGAATAAACCTATTGACTCTGCTTCTTTTGAATGTGATGCTTGCAAATTAGGAAAGAGTAAAACTTTACCTTTTCCACACTCCAGCACACGGAGCACTGCATGTTTTGACCTGATTCATAGTGATGTTTGGGGCATTGCTCCGACTCTTTCTCATAGTCATTTCAAGTACTTTGTAACATTCATTGATGACTACAGCCGATTTACTTGGATTTATTTATTACATTCGAAGTCTGATGTTCTTAATGCATTTAAATTTTTTGTTAACTATGTTGGAAACCAATTTTCTAAATGCATTAAAACTTTGCGCTCAGACTCAGGGGGGGAGTTTGTTTCCAAGGATTTCCAATCCTTTTTAAACAATAAAGGAATCATTTCTCAGCGTACCTGTCCATATACTCTACAACAAAATGGCGTCGCGGAACGGAAAAACAGACATCTTCTTGATGTAACTAGAACTCTTCTGATTGAATCTTCCGTTCCCCCTCGTTTTTGGACTGAAGCTCTCACCACGGCCGTCTATCTCATCAACCGCCTACCATCCCCTACCATTGCTCATTTAACGCCTCATTTTAAATTGTTTGGTCATTATCCTATGTTTGATCACCTACATACCTTTGGTTGCGTTTGCTTCGTTCATCTACCTCCCACAGAAAGAACGAAACTAACAACACAATCTTGCAGGTGTGCTTTTTTGGGTTATGCCACTAATAAAAAAGGTTTTGTTTGTTATGATCCCATTGGTCGTCGTACCAGGGTTTCGCGAAATGTTATTTTTTTCGAAAATCAATATTTCTTCCAAACTCAAATGGACTCTCCTCATCCCTCTTCACCAGCACTCTTACCCGGTTTTTCAGATCACCCCTCCGTTACTCGGTTTAATCCTGCATTTGTATATCACAAACGGGAAAAACCTCCCATTGCAGATGGCCCTCCCCCTGATCCTCCACCGGCAAATGGTTCAACGCCTACTCCTGTTTTACGTCGCTCCTCTAGAAATTCTAAACCACATGAGTGGTATGGATTTACCCATACTTCTTTAATGACCAACCTATCTTCTATCTCTATCCCGAGTTCTTATTTGCAGGCTGTCCAACACGATTGCTGGAACCAGGCTATGAAGGAGGAATTAGATGCATTGGATCTGAATCACACATGGGATATTGTGGAGTGTCCTTCAACAGTTAAGCCCATTGGTTGCAAATGGATCTACTCGATCAAACTTAAATCTGATAGGTCCTTGGATCGACACAAAGCTCGACTTGTGGCACTCGGAAACAGACAGGAGTATGGCATTGACTACGAGGAAACGTTTGCACCTGTGGCAAAAATGACCTCTGTTAGGTTACTTCTCGCCATTGCTGCATCTAGATCTTGGCCATTATACCAAATGGATGTAAAAAATGGGTTTCTTCATGGAGATTTACAAGAAGAGGTCTATATGCGTATACCGCAAGGCATCCCCTCTCCCTCCAAAAGGTCTGTCTGTCGGTTACAAAAATCGCTTTATGGTCTGAAGCAAGCTCCTCGGGCATGGTTCGAAACCTTCAGGGGTCGCTTATGCGAATTTGGATTTACTCAGAGCCCTTATGATCCATCTCTCTTTCTCAGCCACACATCTACTAGGGTTACTGTGCTTCTGGTATATGTTGCCGATATTATTATCACTGGCACGGATGCTGGTATGATCAAATCTCTCCAAGATTCCCTCCGGCATTACTTCCATATAAAGGATTTGGGCCCTTTGCATTATTTCTTGGGTTTAGAGGCACATCTCCTAAAGGTCTCTTTGTTAATCAACACAAATACACATCAGACCTTATCGAGTTGGCTGACCTCCATGATTCTTCGCCTGTTGATACTCCTGTCGAGGTAAATCTCAAACTGAGTAAAAATGATGGCGATCTTCTTCCTGATCCTCATACATACAGGCGTCTGGTGGGCAGTCTTGTCTATCTCACCATCACTAGACCTGATATATCCTATGCTGTTCATCTTCTGAGCCAGTTCATGACCGCTCCTCGACATCTTCATTTGACAGTTGTCAAGCGCATTATCCGTTATCTGCTACGAACGGTCCCTCGTGGTTTATATTATCCAAATGATAATCCTCTTCATCTGAGTGCTTATGCGGATGCTGACTGGGCCGGCTGTCAAGACACGCGTCGTTCTACCACTGGTTGGTGCATGTACCTTGGAAATTCGCTCATTTCTTGGAAATGCAAGAAACAAGAACGTGAGTCCAGATCTTCCACGGAAGCTGAATATCGGGCAATGTCTTCTGCTTGTTCTGAGATCTTATGGCTACGGGGTCTTCTTTCGGAACTGGGATTCACTCAAACCTCTCCTACTCCTTTGCATGCCGACAATACTGGGGCTATCCGAATCACTGAAAATCCCGTCTTCCATGAACGTACTAAACATATCGAAGTTGACTGTCACTTTATTCGGGATGAATATAAACGGGACGTCATTAGTCTACCTCATGTTCCTACAGAGTTTCAGTTTGCAGATATTTTCACAAAGGGACTTCCTCGGCCTCGATATCAATTTCTTGTTTCCAAATTGCTGCTTTATGACTCCCCAGCATCAATTTGAGGGGGGGGTGTCAATCCAAGCCCAGGCCCATTTTGGGCCCTGTCTTTTTATAACCATTTTGGGCCCAGTCTTCAAAGCCATTTGTATATTCTTCATTTATAAAACAGTTTTAGGCTGTAGATAAGAGAGACTTGCTGTAGATAAGAGAGAGATAAGAGCGACTTGTAGATAAGAGAGATTGGCATGTAATCAGGGATTAAGCCCCTTTATAATGAAAGAACAGTCGACCCTAATGGGGACTGCTTTGGAGACATTCAAATCAACATTACTGTTTCCATATTCCTTCTCTTCAAATGTCAACAAATTCTTGAGCTTGACACGACAACTGTCTATTGGAAAGTCTTAGGTGAGGCTATGCTGGATTCCTATAGAATTGAATATATATATATATATATTCAAAATGAGGATATTATTAAAGTTTATGGAAAATATAAATCAATCTAACTTGATAGAGAAACTTAATGAATGCTCATGGGATGTTGGTGAGTGGAATTAAATAGAAGAAGAAAACCCGTGCTCTCGAATAACACCGGGAACATATATGGACACTAAATTCCGAGCTTGCGAGTGTTATTCTTACACTTGCAGGTCATGTCTTGAGCTTGTGGGTATCATGTCTCAAGCTCACTAGAGATAAAGTGATGGGCAATTTGGTCTAGAAAAAAAATGAAGTCGTGCCATATAAGATGCTTTTGAGCATTATATGTATTTGAGGATGCTTTTAGAGGTATGGGGCATTAGAGGCTTCTTTTCGTAAACCCCTATATATATTATACATATAATTTTTTTTATATATTAATATACAAAGGGCTGGGCTGGGCCCCCTTAGGTTGGCTAAGTCAAGCCCTAGCTTGGCCCTCAAGGTTGTGGGCTTTACAGAATTGAGTCCTACCCTACTCTCGGGCTTTAGGACAAAAAGAGAAGCTCTCACTTAGTAGGGCAAGCCAAGCCGGGCCTCTCATCAAAGGGCAGGATTGATGGCCCTCATTTGTTTGCCTTGGTCATAGCAAACTCTCAATCTGAATAGGTTAATATATAGAGAACTAGGAGATATCCAAGATAAAGCTCCTTGGTGCAGGTGATATGGTACTCCATAACCCAATAAGAAAGAATAGGGATGTAAACAGGTCAGGTTTGCCTTTGGAGCACAGTGGATTCAAACCGAACCCGATCTAGTTTGGATGCTTGGCCTCAGATCATGGGTCATCATCTGAGCCCAACTCAACAAAAAAAAAATATTATATATGTAAAGGAGTTGAGGGCCATACCTGCTGTTTGCCACAATGAACACCTTTAGTGCAAAGATTTTTTAGTCTTATTGTTGTATATAATAATGTTGGAATTATACTTGATTAATAAATATGGAAAATATCTGATAACATATGTTTGAGTGTTTGACTCAAGTAGATGGTTATCTGAGCATGGACTCGACTAGAGCCCAATTATGAATTGGATCCAGAAAGAGGGTATGAAGTTTTCATCTCTGTCCTGCTGGAACAAGGTAAGGAAGCTAGAACTTTGAAGGAAACCCTATCAAGTAGGTTGAAGATCAGCAAAAGAGAGAATATATATATGCAGTTCCAATGTTAAGAGTATGAGAGATGAGTAGGTGAAAACTAAAAATAGCTTAGTACTATAACGTAATTGATTTCAATGCCCAATTAACAGCTATTGAGCAAAATGAAAGGATAATCAGCGGTGGATGGATTGGAGTAGAGACACTAATGGATGAAATGAAAGGTTTGAGTTGGATATGACAAACAGATAAACAGAGGGATGATTAGAGTAGAGGCACTAGTGAATTTTTAGCGATCATGAAGTGTCACTTCGAAGTTCGATCAAACAAACATTTCTATAGAAGGGTCATTAGGCACCATTTAATGTATAAAGCTGGATTTTGTGCAACAAGAAAAATAAGAAAAAAGTGAAAGTGCATGTTGAGATATGCATGCTAAGACAGATTTGAAGGTATAATAAAGAAAATAATTATGAATAAAAATATAAGAAAAAATTTACAGGTAGCTTCAATTGAAGAGAATCAAGAAATGCCTCTCAAAATTTTTTGAGATGGTTTAGGCACATACCACTCCATCCTCATCCTCATCAAGGATGCACACACCAACAGGTAGCTTCAATAGAAGAGACCTCTCAAATAGTTTGAGACGGTTTAGGCACATACCAATCCATCCTCATCCTCATCAAGGATGCTTTTAAGCGAGAACGTCAGCCTAGGCCAGAACACACCCACTTGAGCGAGCAAGGAGCTTTTAAGGTAACATCAGCTCTCAAACAGAATCCTCATGAACTGGCCATGCTTGCCAATACCAAGGAAAGCTCACATTGAGTGTCATGCATCAGGAATGGATCTGAAGCGCCAGGGTGCCAGAGACGGGTGCACACATTGTCGACCCATATGGTTGTGCCCTTGAGAATGGGAACAGAATATCAAATGTGGCCAGTCTGCGCTGTGGCCCAAGAAGCACCCCAAGTGAGAAAAGTCTCCACAGCGTGTGCATTGACTGCGCTGCTCACTCAATAAGTAGAAAAAACAGTTAACTGTGTATTATATGTATACTGATGTAAGAATGGGAACAGAATATAAAATGTGGCCAGTCTGTGCTGTCCCAAGAAGCACCCGAAGTGAGAAAAGTCTCCACAGTGTCTGCATTGACTGCGCTGCTGGCTCAATAAGTAGAAAAACAGCTAACTGTGTATTATTTGGAAAAACAATGGTCCAAATTCTGTCACTTCAAAGTTATTGAAAAAAAATAGTGAATTTTAGGAAAGAATATATTATACCATGCACGTGTTTAAATCATGTAAACTACATCCATTTATGCTAAAAAGTCTTAGACACCCTAAAACCCATTCCATTCTCTCTCTCTCTCTCTCTCTCTCTCTACACACACATATCTATGCTTCTCTCTATGTTTACATGTATATTCACACACCTTTCTCTCTATATATATACATACTCCCTCTATACATATATTATACACACATATCTATACTTCTCTCTGTGTTTACGCGCACATATGAGAAATGCCCAAAAACTCCCCATTTTAAAAATTCCCCTATCTGCTCCCCTACATTTGTAGGCCATGCAGCCAATCTTGAGCCAAGACAATCTTTTCACACACTATACCCCTCCATGAAATGTCACAGCTCACAGGTCCAAATTTGACACTCATCCAACTTTGGCTCACCGTTGGATTGAAATCCTAAGAAAATGATACTTCTAAAACCATTAGACTTTAGAACCATAGATCAAGGTGTTGGGATAGTCTAATGGAGCTGAAAGTCTAAATATAGGTAGGTCTCATCCATATCTTTCCATCCAATGTCATTTCATGGCTGTCATGTATAACAGTAGGCCCCATTAGGAGGGGCATTTTAAAAAGAAAAAACTCTACACTCCAAGTGAGAGAGAGAGAGAGAGTAAACATATATGATTGCTATTAGCATTCTATGATTCATTTCCCGAATCTTAAGGAACATGATTGATATCTATGCAACAAATCCCATTTACGAATGAACCCTAGGCTTCAGGTGTCAATCTTACGATTCGATACTTGTTTCATCGAATCTTATGATCCAAACGATCCAGCTGAGCAAAAATAGCTACAACCAATAAGTTAATATTAATAATCTTTTTACCTTTTTTCTTTCTTTCTTTTAGTAATTTTACTTCTAAAAGGTTGTTAGTAGTTAACGAAATCTCTTAGGAACTTTTATGACTTTGGGGAGGTTTTAGAGATAAATAAGGAACATGCATTTGATTAGAGTGTTCAATCATATGCATGGGGCTTGTCTATATCTTTTTATTTTTTTATTTTTTCTTCATTAACACTTTCTTAACTTCAAAAGATATCCTAATGTGTAAGATCATTGTTTGAGTTTTATTTTTATTTTTACATTTTGATTTAAAGATAAAAATAAATAAATATATATATTGATACCTTAAACTTATTTAACTATTTACACATTCATTTATTATATATTAATATGTTGTGATGTTCTTTATACGATAGTATGATAGAATTATATGTCATTGTATTTATACTACTATGAATGGGAAAAATGGATTGATTATGAATAACTATTTTTTGTTCTATTTTTAACTTTTAATTATTTTTTATTTTTATTAAAAAATAAAAAAAATCCTATGATTCGCGATACCATTCATAATATGATTCGATTCATGGGTATGAACGATTTGCGATACGATTCCGATTTTCAAAAGTATAGCACCACCCATTGAACAAAGCACCACAGAGTTGATCTTTATCATGAAAAGGTCATCCACCCCAAGAAACTATGAAGTCCTACGACTTTGCTGTCCTAACCCACTAGATGCCAAATATTTCAATCATTTTGCCAAATATTTCAAAATTATACTCATAATTTTGCGCCAAATTTGTCTTGCGAACTTGGAACTTGCAAGAGAAAGATGGTTCACCAATTCCACTTCCGTTTAAATGAAGAGGAAATTGGATGAGCATTCTCCAGAGCTAAGCCCCTCTAAAATATGAGTATAAAATGAATGCATTCTAGACTATTTACATGTATATACATTCTAATTGTTTAATACAATTACCAGAAGATTCACACTTTCCTGTAACTTTAGACTGGCAGAATCCTGTCTTTTATTCATTTTTAACTACATCAGTACATGTATAATAGGTAAACTGACTAACTACACTTGACACCTGAGTTAGACATAAATAAAGATGTTGAAAATGATGATTTAACTGTCATTATAAAGCTGTTCAGTATGGTGATGCTAAACTTTTTTTGTTTTGTTTTAGATTCTTTGTAGTTCATGCTACTTTTTAATATGAAAACTTGATACCTCAAGAAAAAATGCTCTCTTAGGGGACATTTGTGTGTTTGGTTGGTCGGACTTGGTGTTTCCCGCAGAACTGGGATTCCATAATCTACACAAATGTACCATTATTAAGGAAAATGGATCCCTTAGAAGAAGTGTTTACACAAATGACACCTACACATACTCTTTACTTCACTATTTTTCCCCCCAGAACACAACTACTCTGGTTAACTATATAACAAGTCCGAATATTTGTAGAAAACAAACTCGGCCAATGACAAAACTCCATACAAACTGAACCTATTTTCTGCCACCAAGAGAAATAGAAATAGAGATAAAAAGACATCTTATAAGCTTAAGCAGAAATACCAAGAAAATAAGAAATATATTCTCTATAAGGCCCAACAAAGAGTCCAAACATATGATTTCTCAACACATCTTATGCTTAGAGCAGGGGCTTGATATTCTTTTCACAGGCAAGGAAATAATTTTGAAAAATAGAAAGATTGGGCAGCTCTGGCTTTCAGGAGTAGGATAGGCATACATACTATTACTGCACACCACTCCACCTTGCCCAATCCACAAACTGCATGCCCCCATAGATATTGTTAGCAAAACGTATACCGACAGTGAAAGCCAGTGCAACAGGTGGAACCCTTTTGGCCATGGGTGATGCTTCGACAAGGCCTTCCAATCCATTGATAATTTGATAGCGCGTGTTGGAAGAAACTGCAAGAAATATGCCTGAAAGTAGCAAGGATAGAAATAACAGTAACATTCAAGCGGATTTCCACCAGACACTGTCTCATCTCAAGAGATGAATTACCATGATTTGTGGTATTAGATAGGCGATTAACTGATAATTCAGATGGGGAAAATTTTTAGATAACACCTACTTCTTACACGTTAGTATCATACCAATCAAAGAGTGTACTGAAATAATGTAACTCAGGAACAAATTGCAAAAAATAACCATGGTACTGACTTTTCTTGAAAAAATAAGGAGCAACAAAGAGTTAATACTGTTAAAACATCCGACACGTCCTTGCATTAAATAAATACAAACATGCCTGCCCACCAGTATTGATCTTGACATAATCATTCTGCAGTAACTAATTGTCAGCATAGTATGAGGGAGCTCGATCAATTCAGAGATGGACACGCATCATTTTTGTCATCGTCAATTCGTCGTCATCATCAAAGCCTTGTCCTAACTATTTTGGGTCAGCTACATGAATTCTAATTCCTCATAATTCATGTTTGAGTTGTGACTAAATTTTACATTGGCTGTAAACCTACCTAACGCAAACCTCCTTTATTCGGGCCTGGGACCGACAGTAAAAACTGACAGTTTTTATATATACATAAAAGAAATGATCCGAAGAAGACATTGTAGTCCCAAGTTTCACTTACAGAGTGATATGCATTGTTGGATTGACAATGTGTAAAATATATACTTTTGTACACATAATCCAACAGTATGTGACAATGTTTGGCATGAAATGAGGCTCCCTCCCTCCCTTCATCTCTGCACAAAAAATATATAAAAAAAAAGGTCATCACCCAACGCGGTCCCGCTGAAGCAGGGTCCAGATTGGAGAACCTCTAAAAAAACCCTGAGTTTGCTTTTGAACCCCATTCCTATTTTGTATAGTGATGCCCACCAATGATCAATCAAAACATCCCCCACCCTACTCTGTGAATTGGAACTCATACCAACTTAATATTAGTCACCAACCATTATCCACCATTGGATTCAATCAGGATGAAAATGCACTTACAAAGTGGTTCAGCACTCAAGCCCTAAATCACAGGTTAGGATGATTTGATTAGACTGATATTTGTCCGACCTCCAATATTCTCCTCTCATCCCTATTATGATTAGATGCATCTAGGTGAACCTATGCAAAGAGGAAAAGGAATGCAGGATAGGTTTTTTTTTTTTTTTTTTTTTTTTTTGGGGGGGTGGGGGGTGTTTCCCCTAGCACTCTGTTATTTTGATGTACTTACAGTACGTACATACATACACGCATATATGAGAATTTAAAAGAGAAAACTGGGTCTTTCCAAAAAAAGATAAGTTTTAGTGGGGCCACATATGATAAATCCAAGAATTTTATATTTTTACATAGTGCATGAATTTCCTAGTTCCACCAGTGGGTCCGCTAATCCACCATATATAGGAAAATGTTCTCTCGTGAGCAACTGCACTGAACCCGTAATCCAGCCCTTTAATACTCTTTTCATCCCATAATCAAGCATCAGGCCCAATTTTATGCTCACTAGACCTTCACCCACCATAGGATTGAATCTCCACAAAATCTATGGTTAAGACTTAAGATACCATTAAACTTTGAGGCGGTTAAATCAAGGGCTAGGATAATCTGGTGGGATGATGCAGCGGCATCCTCGGTGCACGATACACTTTCTCTTTCTTATTCTCCTTCCTTTTCCTATTGCTCTTCTTTTTTTGTTTTTTTTTTTTCGTTTGACTATTCTTTCTCTTTTTCTGTTCGTTTCTCTGCTTCTTTCCGTGAGATCCACTCATGGGCCACATGTGGGACCCATGAATTCTGATTTTTAAATTATTATTAGCTTTTAATTTTAGCCAAGATTGTCATTAGGATTAATTTCTAATTTGAATAGGATTATTATTTTGTTTCCTAGTTTGATTAGGATTGATTTCTTAGCCCCCCCTAAGTTTTTTTTATTATATATATGGCATTATAGAGATTGATAATCTCATTTTTGGAGTTAATAAAAATTTTCCTTTGTGGGTTTATAGTTGGAGAGTGCCCTCATCATGTGTTTGTTCCCGTGGAACCCTAATTGTGCTCCGACACTTGCAATCCTAACCCTAGGATTGCATCATAGGACTGATGTTTTAGATCCACTTTGTCCATGAGGAGACCTTTCCATCTCCCCTCCTCCCATTGATAAAATTGCATCTAAGTGGGTCCCACACATGGTTCAAAACACGGTCTTTACCGTTTCATTACGGCCTATGCCATTACGTAATTTTCAATATAGCAGTCATAGTTATCAGAATCCTACGATTCATATCCCAAATTCCGATTCGTTTCCCGAATCTTAAAGAAAACGATCCATATCCATGCAATGAATCCCATTTACAAATGAATCTTAAGATTCAGGTGTGAATCCTACGATTCGATACGCATTTCATTGAATCTTACGATTCAAGCGATTCGACTAAGCGAGAATGGCTATAGCCAATAAGCTAATATTAATAATCTTTTACCTTTTTTCTTTCTTTATTCTCTCTTTCTTTTATTGCTTGTGTTTTTAAAAGATTATTTAGTAGTTAACGAAACCTTGTAAAAAAACTTACAGCTTTGATAAGGTTTTAAAGATGAATAAAGAACATGCATTCAACTAAAGCATTCAATTGTACATATGGTGCTTGTTTATATCTTCTTCTTTTTTTAATCTATTTTGGTATTTTTTATTCATGAACACTTTCTTAACTTTAAGAGATATCCTACCGTGTAAGATTGATGGTTTGGATTTTATTTTATTTTTAAATTTTGATTTAAAGATAATAAAAAATATATATTGATACTGTAAACTTATTTAACTATTTACACATCATTTATTTCATATATATAACAATAATAATATATGACATGATGTTTTTTATATGATTGTATGTTAGACTTACTTGTTATTATATTTATACTACTATAAATGGAAAAATGGATAGTTATGAATTACTATTTTTTTCTTTTTCTTTTAATTTTTAATTCTTTTTCATTTTTATTTGAAAAATAAAAAATCCTACGATTTACGATACGATTCACGATTTGATTCGATTCATGGGTATGAACGATCTGCGATATGATTCCGATTTTGAAAACTATGATAGCGGTCATAACGGGTCACGGTCTCAAAAAAAAAAAAGAGTAAAAATAACGGCCCATAACAGTTATAACGGCCGTTATTTTGAAAATAACAGTCATAACGGTCTTTATTTTGAAAATAACGATTAAAATATCGGCAGACAATGGTTTTCTTTTTTTTTTTTTTAATTTTCTTTCCCCTTCTTTTTTCATAGACCATTTGTGGAGCTTCTTGAGATTGTGCTAGAGCTTCCCAAGCTTCCTTTTTCACCAAAACTCAAGTGATTTGCAAGATTTTGGGTGGATTCTCATATGAAGGCTTCTTCTCCCCTCAACCACAACACCACTATGTCCATACTCCATTGCTTTAATTAATTAATTCATCTTAATGTAGTAGTAAATGTTAATTGAAATTTGAAAATTATTCTCACTTACTTGGTGATTAAGTAATTGAGTACTACACCACAACTACTAGTTTCTTGACTTTTAACACTAATGATTACTTCAAAATTATGGTTGCAATGCATACTTTTATAGTATTTCAACTTATTTTTAATTTAGAACAGACTTTACAAGTTTCAGATGAGAAAGCGATACAAGATGTTATGACTTAAGGGGATACTTTGCTTTAAAGTGTTTACTAATGGAAAAGAAAATATTGTTTTCTAGTATTTTATAATATTCTGGATTTTTTTGCTGTAAAATAAAAAATTGCACCGTGATGGATTGTGATTATCATAAACCGTGATGTGATGCCACGCCATATCGGTTTTCAGAATCAACTGAGAATTTAAACCATGGTCCCGCGAGCTGGACCGCACATAAGATATACGCAGTCAGCTCGTAAGAGAAAATTCTCCATAATGTACATACATATGTAGAACTATAATCAAGTGCAAAATATTTGCATCGCATGGTGTGCTCCTTGAGAGTAAGTAAAGTCTCTTGAGAGTTGAGACCCCAAAAAATGTTATTTTCACAGCTGACACTCTCCTAAATAATTAGGAACTTTTCCATATCAATTAGGGAGTTGTCAAATAAATAAATAAATACTTGATAACATTCGGCTAACCCTACAACTTGTATAATGGTACTATGTCTCAAACCTGCAAAGCATGGTTGCGACAATGAGCACCTTGTAATTATGCATGGTTGAAAACTATTCTGTGCTACATGGGTCCCACTGGATTGGATGTGGGGGCAATTTAAGTCTTTCAGGTCTACTAAAACCTGCATCATCTCACTCAGTTTGATACCAGAGAGAAGCAAAGCCTCAAATTCAGCCAGAAGCTCTATTTATTGTTGTAATGACATCAACTACTGGACAAGCCTCACCAAAGGTTGCATGCCACTATTCTTGACAAAACTAGCTACAACATACTAAACAACAAAGACAAGCAGTCTCCCAACCAAGTGAAATTATCCCCCATGTGGGACATGAATCCAAAAGTTGAAACAATTTCCTATCATCTTAACCAGAGACAACACGTATGCACAGGTTTACAGGACCTTTCTCTCATCATCCAGCAACTACTAGCTCATTCGATTTTAGAGCTTCTTTATCACCACCACCAGCTGGCAATTTCCATTGGTGGTCACTATTCAGGTGGCCATTCGTCCATAACGCTAGTGGAGGAGGGATCAGTGAAGTCGAGTCTTTTCCTTCTACAGGTTCATCAATAATATAAATTCTTAATTGTAATGTAATTAATGAAGGTGTCAAGATTTTTAATGTTGCATGTGATTTTCTAGACTCACTAATGAAGACTAGCATAGAACTTCTGTCAACCATAGAATCCCGACATGGTGACATGAAATCATCATCATAATCAAAGCCTTGTCCAAAGTCCCAACTATGTTGGGGTTGGCTACATAAATTTTGTTTTTCCATTCCAATCTATCCTAAGCAAAATCCTCGGATAGATTACACTTCTTAAGATCTATCCATGCTACTTCCATCAATATCTTCTTTGGCCCCCTTCTCCTTGGTGGGCCATCAACTTGCATAGAAAGACTTTTCCTCAAGCGTCGTTGTTGGCTTACATTGGACATCATGTCCGAACCATCTCTAATGAGTTTCTCTAAATTTATCACCAATTGATGCTACTTCCAAATGCTCTCAAAAGTGCTCATTTTTCATTCTATCTTTCCTAGTTCTATCACACATCCATAATAACATTCCATCTCTGCTACTATCATTTTGTGCATGTGTTGCTTCATCATTGGCCAAAATTCTGCTCCATAAGTTATAGATGGTCTAATTGCTGCCCTGTAAATCTTTTCTTTAATATTGCTATTTGCTGGTATACACGCATCGGTCACAAAGCACTCCAGAAGCAACTCTGCACTTCAACCCTTCTGCTCTTATCCTATATTTGACATCTTCCTTAATCTCTCCGTCCTTACTGATTATTGAGCCAAGATATTGGAAAGAATCACTTTGGTATCTTTTGAGCTTCAATTCTCAAGGTAATTTCAACTCTTTGTACATCCCCACTTTAGTTACAATCTATATATATTTTGTCTTTGTATTACTAATTTTAAAACACTTGGATTCTAAAGCCTCCCACCATCTCTTAAGTTTCGCATTCACACCATCTCTTGATTCATGTATCTCGACAAATAGTTCTCAACTTGTTACTGCTCCATCATACACATCTTTAATATTTCAATATAACATCTTGGAATACTTTTTTTTTTTTTAATCTAAAACCCACCAAATAAAATTCCTAGGCACCCTATTGTAGGATTCTCTAGATCGATGAAGGCCGTATTAGGATTTTTCCTCTTCTTTTTTAAACTTTTCTATTAATTGCCTGAGTGAGAAGATAACTTCTATAGTTGACCTCCCTGTCATGAAACCAAATTGATTTCAAATATCTTGGTTTTTTCATACAAGTCTTTGCTCCATTACTCTCTCCCATATTTTCATAGTGTGATGACATAAGTTCAATCCCACGATAGTTGGTGCAACTTTATATATCTCCTTTATTCTTGTATATTGGTACTACAACACTTTTTCTCCATTCATCCATCATTTGATACTTAATATCTTATTGAAGACCTACTTAACCAAATCCATCCAATTTTTTTAAGCATTTCCAAGCCTCTATCGAAATGTCATATGGCCTGTAGCCTTTCTATCTTCATTTGTATCAATGCTTTCTTCACTTCTACTACCCAAATCATGCAGTAAAAAGAATGCCTCGATAACAAAGTATCATCTCTAGTTCTTAAGCCTCGTATAGAATCTTCATTTAAAAGTTTACTAAAATATTCTGTCCACCTTTATTTAATATCATTTTCCTTCACTTAAACCTTTCAATGGTGACATGAAAGGAATAGGATACAGCTATTAGGATTTATTCAAGTACATGAGTGGATGAATGAATGCCAATTGGTAAAAGACATAAGAAGAATAACGATATCCCCATAGTTAATGGTGATAATTTCAAAAAAATAACATAAAACTCACATGCCTTACAGCTAAAAAACATAACAGGAACGTTATTTATACACATACCCCAAAGAGCTGCACTCTTCACAAGAGGTGGGACAGGTATGTCTTCATCTGATCTTTTTATACTCCTGGTCAATTAATTTACACTCAGACAAATTCCATGCTAAAATCACAGAACTATGCAACTTCTGAAGAACAATTAGAACCACATTACAGCTCCAAAGAACAGTACACAAAGTAAAAATGAAGGTGAAGATGAGTTGAAGACTGTTATAGAAAAAAGAATCCATTTATGTCGTGAAATGTGCTGTTAATATTTACAGGAAATATTTAACAAAAGAAAAAAAAAAAAGAAAAAGGAAAAAAAACACAGTTTCTTTGCCTACCAAGGTGGTTCAGAAAAAAAAATTGAAATAAGAATAAGTTAGCAGAGACATGATAGGAGTGAGAGATGTAGTCCACACTAGGAACTAATTAATTATATCAGATGTTGATATGATGGTATTTTTACAACTTAATAGTTTCTGTATCGAACTGCAAAGGAACTTATGGAACTAGTCCTCTGAGTTACACAGGAAAACCTTGGACTTACCTACTCTAACCTCTGCAGCTCCAGGTACATAATGCAGTCAACCTCATTTTTTATATTTTCTTTTTCTTTGCCTCTTCTTAAAAAAAAAAAAAAAAAAAAAAAAAAAAAAAAAAAGCCTCTCTCACAGATGAAGTCAACAGTTTCAGATGTCGGGTCAATAAGCTTTATCTAACGTAGATGTGCAATCAAATATGATTTCTAATTAATGGTGGTGATAGTGACAAAATTGCTTCCAAAAATTTCAGGGTTTTCTACTTACATGTGACCCATTTCCACTAAAAATGGCAAAAACAAAAAAAAAAGGAAGGGGGTGGGGGGGGGGGGGGGGGGGTGTTGAAGGGTTGGACTGAGACAAAGTACATATCATGCCCATTTTCCTCTGATTGTTGCTGCAACAGTGAGAAATTAGGAGATACTAATTATTTGCTTTATGTGTTTCCATTAATATAACTGTGACAGGACCTCTTAGAAGTTACAACATAAGGTAACTCTAAGAATCCATAAGGGCACATAGGTAACAGGTGAGGAATCAGTGGGGAATCTGCAAATTTGAGGATTCCTCACTGCCCCTATAACAGAGATTTCTCACTGAGGATTTCACAATGATACCGGTGCGTCTAAATGAGAAAAATCAATATCAGTGTGTAAATCCACAATAAATGAGGATATGCAAATCCTAAAATATGAGGATTTCCACTGGCCCAAATCCCTGGGGATTTGCATTGCCAAACACAGGTTTTCCAGGCCCAGGGAAACCTGGTGGAATCCTTGAGGATGTGATTGCCAAATGTTACCTAAGTTGATCAAGTTGAACACATTCTCTTCAATCTCTACTGCAGCTAGTCCACGAATTCAGTACTGAAGTTGTAACGATTGGAGAAACAATTTATACAAGCAACAGAAACATCTAAAAAAAAAACCTAGAGAACATTTACAAATCAAACTTTCAGGACGACACAAAACAGGAAGCTAGAAAGCAAATTAAGAAAGCTTAAACAAACTGTCTGAGACCAGATGTTTAACAACTCCCATAATTAAACAGCAGAAATGACATGACATGACAGTAAAGAATGATGAGATACAGGATTGGTAAAGACAGCCATACCGCTTTGCATTCATTATCACATTTGCAATGCCTTGGCCTATAAGCCCGCAGACAAACCCAACTGAACCGTACAGAACTCCCTGTATCAAGACTGTCTAAATCAACCATGATGCACAATGGGAAATACCAGTAATTACAACAAAGCCACATTCTGTTCTAAGAGACATGAGAATAACTAAGAAAGCTAAAATGTAGAGAATACTAGAAACGTGTGCCCGGGGGGGGGGGTGGGGGGGTGGGGGTGTGGTGTTGAATGATATCAAAAATACTTCTCAACATATATTTTTAAAAGTTCAAGAAGCAGAAGCTTGTTAAAATGTGGCAAGTATTATACCTTGTAGAAGTATGTTCCAACCCGTTGTGCAAAAGAAAATCTGCAGCTGGTCCTTTCAGCTTCAAACACACTGCAGAGAGAGAAAAATAAAGGGTTAATGTAATTTCAGGCTTTAGATGAGAAGAAAGGAGATGAATGACCAAGCCATGTGCAAGTGTCACGGGCTGCAAACTTTAGTTCACACCGTGCGGCCTTAGGCTTGAGACATCACTCTTGTATGCCTAAGTCAGCCTTGAACCTTGCTCACCAAGGGTTTGGGACACTACTAGCAAGACTAGAACACTTAAGGGCACAAAGAAAGAAAGAGAGTTTGAGAGAATGCTAAGAATGTTCTTGTATTGCTCAAACTTGGCTTGTGTCCAAATGAGGGGTGATGACCCCTTTATATAGGGCAAGGCCCCTACAACATGTGGTTACAATTATGTACAAGTGTGTGGCTAGTATTAGCCTTCTAGAAATACAAGGGTCTAGAGACTTCCTAAGTGATCTACACAGTACACACACTAAGTCTCTAGAAAGTTCTAGTGCATGCTCAAGGGTTCTTTAGTCTTCCGGGGTTCTCTAGAATGTTCTGGACCCGAAGGACTTCCAAATGCTTTCGGAACCTTCCTGAATATTCCCTGAGCCTTCTAGCATGTTCGTGCGCTATGTTCTCATCTGGAGACACAGACTGTCAAGCTGCTGGCTGGGGACCTGTGACACTCTCCCCCACCTGATCTCGCGACGTCCCCGTCGCGTCCTCATCGTGGAACCGGCCAATCTTGTCTTGGAATTGCCATAGTGCTTCAGCCGGTTCCCAACTTCTTTCGCTTTTGGGTAGCCCCTTCCAATGCACCAAGTATTCATATCTTGGTCTGAAGTTCTTTCGCCTAACCACCCGACCAGCAAGGATGCTCTCGACCTCCTTGTCATAAGAGGTCTTAACTCCCACGGGAGCTCGTGTGGAATCGCCTCGGGCTGGATCATCCTAGTCTTCATGGAAAGGCTTTAACATACTCACGTGGAAAACCGGATGAACCTTGAGCTTGGGTGGTAGTTCGAGCTTGTAGGCCACCTTGCCTACCCGTCTAAGAACTCTGAAAGGGCCCTCATATCTGCGCACCAGCCCTTTATGGATCCCCTTGTGGCGCAGCACCAAGTGCAGCTTCACCATCACCAAATCTTCGACCTAGAACTGCACGTCTAGAGACTTCCTAAGTGATCTACACACACCAGAAATCAATTCTTTTATTCAATAATAGAGATGTGTCGATCCTTAAAGGGGATTTACATATTTATAATAAAATTCCTACGATCTTTCCTATCTCATTAGGATTCTATTGCTAAACATGAAATTCCAATTTAAAGAAACCTACTAATTCTAAAATACTAAAGACCGCTAAAATAGGATAACTTCCCACAACACAGTCAGTCCTTCCCATTGGACTTGTGGGTTTAATTGACCCGATAACTCATGGGTTGGGCCCATTGAACTTGGGCCTGGCTCAACTTGCACCAGCTTGAGTTAGGGTAGTTGAGGTTTTAGGGTTTCAAAAAGGAACTAGGTGGTGGATGGTGTTTTGGTTGTAAACGACATTGGGTTCTGTGATTGAGGGGTTTCGATGTTAGGTGGTGACGAAGGGGATGGGGTTTTGAATTTAGACGAAAGGGATGGGTTTGGATAGGGTCTAGCTTTAAAAGTATATGGTATCGGTGGGATTAGAGGGTTTTTTTTTTTTTTTTTTTTTTGAACTTTTGAGGATTGGGGTGGATGGTGGTTTTAAGGCTGCCAATGATGGGCGCAAAGATGATTTTGGGTTTTTCTGAGGGTTTTAAAGGGGTATGTTATGTGGAATGGTGATGAGGTTGGAGATGGAACGAGGGTGGGGAATGAATGACGGGAGAGGGATAGAACTCTGAGCAAGACAATTGCCCTTCCCACGATCACCGGATTTCAGCTCTAATACCAATTGATGCAGCCCCATATTCTCAATCGGAAAATAGACTAAACTCCCAAAGGATTGATCTAATCCAAACATGGATACAGTAACTAGGGCACACTCAACATAATGGTAAATGCCTTAACTGAAGAGAGAACTCATGACACTTTGATAGATAATAATAAGCATGAATTACAATGAGGCAGTCCAGCCATACATATAGAGTAGGATCAGCTTTCTCCAATTTGGACACCAAGACTTCCCTAAATAATAAAGGAAACTAAATCACTAAACTTGCCTAACAATCCAAATTAAATAAAAGTCCCAATTTTAAATACTTCAAAATAAATCAACTCCCTAAATAAGATTCCTAATTAAATGAATGTTCGGTTGGGCATGGACTGGGCCCAATGGGTTGGCTGACCCTTGGTCTGGCCAGCATCAACAGGCCACTTCAAGATACTATGAAATCCTCCATAGGCTAACACATGCAAATTGGAAAGGCAAGACAACTACATGCATGGAGATAGCATAAGCTTATGTCATAGTTTTTTTTTTTTTTTTCAATGGTTGGCAATGTCATAGTATTTACAAATAAAAAACATACAAATCAGGATATATAATTTATCTACAACATAATGGAAAACAATTTATCTACAACATTATGGAAAACAAAGCCACATGCATGCAGGTAGCAAAGTAACGTAATAGATTTCCTTCTTCATGGAAGCTCAGGTTCGTGAGTCAGCAGTGGTTGCAAATGAACTGATATCTGAGAATCAAATCCACCATAGGGAACGTGTGTAGAAAGCACAGTTTTGATTTTGGAAAAATAGGGTAGTGAGGACAGCTGATGCAGGACCAAGTAACATAATCTATGAGATGAATGCAAATTTGAAATCAAAGGAACCATTTATATTGACTGAATCTTCAAAATTATTACAAAGCACACCATCTTAAATAAATTCAACTAAGGCAACCACTAGTTGATCCAAGGTTGTGTTACAGTCTTGCAATCAAAACCTTAAGTGAGGAATGGACCGATGGAAAGCTAGGACTTCCAATTTGTCTAGGGAGTCGCCAACGTAAGTAGGTTTGTCATGGCCCTTGAGGATTTCTAACAAATGCCTTTGTTCAAAGGGATTGTCACGTGTGAAAATTTAATTTTAGATTTGAAAAAATAAATAACTACCCACAACTTTTAAAGGCCAAAATTAAAATTTCAGAACTGAAATCAGGGTTTAAGTGGGCTGAAAAATGATAAAAAGAGCTGATTCAGCTCCAAAGTGGGCCGGCCCACTTGGAAATGGGCTGCACCAGATTCGGCTGGGCCTGGTTCAGCCAAGTGGATTTGGGCCTGGATCAGGTTCATTCAAGGCAGGTGGGGCTGGATCTTAGGGCTGATGGTGATTTTGGGTTTCGGATCAGGGCCAGATGGGGTTTCAGGTTGGATCTAAGGTTGGGTAAGGGGATCGGTGCTACGTTAAGGCTTTTGTGGACTAGATCTAGGGTCTATGGAATGGATGGTGATAGGCTGAAGAAAAGTGAAGTTTAGTCGCCCCATCATCGCTCAAAGTGTCTTCCAAAAGTAACTTGTGAACTTCACATCCCTATCAGACACAATGATAGCTGGAAGCCCATGAAGTCGAACAACGTTGTCAAAGAAAAGACATGCATGCAATGTGAGATGCATACGCACATGGGTGACTTCATGGGCTTCCAGGTACCATTGTGTCTGATAGGGATGTGAAGTTCACAAGTTACTTCTGAAAGACAACTTGGGTGATGGGAGACTAAACTTCACTTTTCTTCAGCCTAACACCCACAAACAACGGCCAGACTGAGGTTGTGAATATGAGCCTAGGGAATCTTCTTAGATATCTTGTAGGAGAGCACATTGGAGCATGTGATACTATGTTACCGAATGCTGAGTTTGTATACAATAGTTCGGTCAATAGATCCATTGGCATGAGTCTATTTGAAGTCGTGTTAGGATATAAGCCAAGAATGCCAGTAGACCTTATTCCCATCACTTCATTGCATAGGCCGTCTGCATCAGCCGAATCATTTGCACAAAACCTGCATGCACTGCATGATGAGATCAAAAGGAGGATTAATATACACAATGAAACTTATAAGATTGCTGCTGATGCACATCGTCGCCTTGTTTAATTCAACATATGTGACTATGTGATGATCCATATAAGGCCGGAACGGTTCCCTCAGGGATCCACCAAAAAGCTACAAGCCCGTAGAGCAAGCCCATTCAACATTTTAAAGAAACTGGGCTCGAATGTGTATGTCCTAAAACTGTCAGCTGACTGGGGTATCAGTCTGATCTTTAATGTAGAGGATCTCATGCTCTTTCAATGTCCCACAACTTTACCTAATGGCCTACATTCTTCTATACCCACAGACCCCACCATTACTGAGCCTGACCTACCGTTGGGGTCTGGATCATATGAGCCTACATACTTTGAGCCAGACCTGCCATCTCCACCTTTACCCCCTTTGAGCAATCAAAAAGATATTTTGGAAGATATCCTAGATGATACCTTCGTCTCCACTCCACCAGACACAGGGAGATTCAGGAGTATCTTGTCAAGTGAAAAGACAGGTCAGTTGTTAATGGTACATGGATTACTCGTGATGAGCTACAATGAGTAAATCCAGACATCTTGGAGCAGTATGACAACTTTATTTTGCTGGTGGCAAAATCTTCGCAGCCAAGGGGAGTTAATGGAGACACCAATCCCAAGTATTCTATGGTCTACCGGAGGCAAGCACAAGAAGAACAGGGCAGACAGCTAATTTATGCATGGATCAGCCTTTCTTGGGCTTAATCCATCAAAATTAAGAATGTCTACCATTGGATCTGCAATATGAAGAAGATCCACCATTGGATTGAAGTCCAGATGAGGATACACAGTCGGATCTGATGTATTGAAGGCAGAAGGCCTCTTGTGGCAGCCAAAAGGAAGGCCCCACACTGGGATGTGGCATGGGGGAAGAATGGTTGGAGATTTACATGGCTTTAAAAGAGTATGGGCCTGAAAGGAAAAGAAAGCGAGGAACATGAAAGGGTCCAAGTCGAAGGGGCCCACAACTTAATCCCATAAGCATTGCGATTCGTGCACACAACCCAGTGCACAAATCCCCATGTGAAACTCCCTCCGTGCAAGACATGTCTTCGAAAGACTATTTCTTTTATTTATTTTATTAAGTTACATCTTAATTGAGTTATTAGATGAGACTTAGATGTTTTAATCTTAGCTGTTCATTCTTAGGGCTTCTATTTGCTTTCTTTTAAACTTGTATATCTCATTAGAGAGAAGACATTATTGATTATTGATAATTGAATGAAAGTATACTCCATGGAAGCTCTCTTGAAGACTCCTCTTGCAAGAACTTCATTGATGATGATGATGACCCAGCTTTATTAAGAAGATTGCTTTAAATAGGGTTAAGTGGAAAAATCAAAACTTACAAAACCGACACAAAATCAACAGAGCGAGGCTTCATTGATGATGATGATGACCAGCTATGAAATTAAACTACGATGGTAGTCTTCTTGGTGACCCAAGTGTGGCTGTGATTAGGATTATTTGGAAGGAAGAAAATGACTGGTGCTTTGAAGGGTAGTCAGTTAATCATTTGCGATTGGTGGATCGAGTTTAGGTTTGTTGTGGCTTCATGGATTGCTCTCTTGCCGATTTTCCGGAATATCCCTTTGACTATGGTTTTGAGCGATTGGAAAGAGGTGGCCTTCTCCAATCTAGTGATGTTTTGTATTGCTCCTCATGTATACCCCCTCCTTTTGGTATTTTGAAGCTGAACTTTGACGGTAGTGCTTGTGGCAATCTGGGTATGGCTGGTATTGGAGGCTTGATGCGTGATAGCAATGATGACACTCTTTTCTCTAGTTCAGGTTCTGCTGGCTTTTGTCCAGTGAATACCGCTGGGTCGTTAGCTCTATTGACTGGACTTAGAGAATCTTTTCGCCTTTATCTTGGTTGCTCGAGGGTGGAAGCAGATTCTTTATGCTCCATTTAATGGGCTTTTGAGAAGGCAAAATACCCTTGGCAATAGGCAGATATTGTGGAAGAGGTCAAGGATTTATCTATAAAATTGAGGTCTCTTTCAATCACATTAATTGCAGTGCTAATGGGGACACTGATTGTCTAGCTAAAGAAGGAATTGGGAAGCCCAGCCTAATCATTGCTTCTAACTCTGCTATGTCATCCTGACTGTTTATGGTTTTGTGTCAGTCCTGTCTGTATAGGTGCCAATTTCTTTTGCTTGGCCCCGCTTTGTTTTAGATTGCTGGGTCTTTTTGCTTCAGTATTTATCTCTTATACTGTTTAATGTCTGTGGCTTCCTTCTTTCAATCAATAATAAAAAATAAAAAAAACCAGGTGTGGCCGGCCTAGGTGGTGTTATTCGTGACGACAAAGGCTCCACTATTTTATCCTTTTTCCAGACCAGCAGGGTCTTGTTCAATTCACCAAGTGGAGATGATGGCTCTCAATACTAGCCTTCATGAAGCTTCTAGTCATCATCTTCAGGTATTTTGGTTGAAGGGGACTTGTATTGCATCATTCAATGGGCTTGGGGTAAAGCTTCAGCCCCTTGGTACCTTGCACATATTTTGGATGAAAAGAGAGACCTAGCTGTAAGACTGGGAGCCACCTTCCATCATATTAAGTAGAGCATCAACACTGTTGCAAATCTCTTATCCAAAGAAGGGCATCAAGCATCAGCACAAGAATCTGGTTGTATTTTTTTTAATTCAGCTGCACATATTTGTTTTGTTTGGGCTCTGCGCCTTTGCTGTCTTTTTGTGGCATTTGTTTGGCTCTTTTCTGCTTTGTGGCCTTTGTTTGGTCCCTGAGCGCAGTATAGCCCTACTATATTGTAATCTTGCTAAACATAATATAGTCACCATTTCATTAAAATAATAATAATAAAAAAAAGAAAAAAAAAGATCAGCAATGGAGGAGGTAGAGTGTCGAGACTTTCCTGGAAGCCATGCTTTAACGACTCCCAATCATTCAGAGGTAATGACTGTTGTTGGCTTCAAATGTAATTTTAGAAGGGGTCCTAGTTAATGCAATCAGATGGTGATTGCAACAAAACTACAGATCTCAAGTCTAAGGTGTAGCTTGTATCTCGGACACTAATTGAGGCATATGCCTAAGTCTAACTGAACCCACATTCCACAATTAGAATGCAACCCACATTTAGGAAGCGGGTGTGGCTGCTCAGTGTTTTAAAACATTATTATACCAAAATCATCCATTTAAAAAGAAATATAAAAGTGTATTTCCCATCTAATGGGTGCCCCCAAAAATTCCATCACAACGACAAAAACAGCAGTACAAAGAATATGCTGCCAAGATTAATAAAAGTTAATAACCACATGTCACTTATTATAGAATCAAGGCTGTCCTGAAGTTGAAATATTAATCTGAATTATTTGTTGAGACTGCTGACCTGCTAGGTAGAGCGCCACAAGTCTGCTGTACGCGCCCAAAGAACCCTTTCGACACAGAAGGCTTCCCTATTCGAACATATGGTGCCAACAAACCAACTAAGGCAATATCAACAACCACACCAACCAAAAGATCTGCAGCATACAGCTCAAACTCCGCCCAGAAGTCCTTGCCCCTCTTTTGTACTTCTGCAAATGTTGCACAACAAGAATCTATAACAACCTGCGCCGCATCACGCCAACAACACTAACTTCCACAACCGACAAAATAGGCCACTCCATTAACACTTTAAGAAGAAGAAGAAGAGATGAATAAGAAAAAGCATAACAAACCTCAGTTCCAATTTTAAAAAGGAATGACGGATCAGCAAGCATCCGATCACGAAGTAAAGCACAGGACTTGATCACAAAACCCAGAGGCCACCCTGAGTCCTGCAAAGCACAATCAATAAATTGTTTTGAAAAGAAAGGAGCCTTGACCCAAAACATGAATTCAGACCTCATAGCAGTTATGGAAAAAAAAAAGGGTCACCTGATGGACAACATAAATCCCTAAATTGTTCTATTAGTTTGCCTCAATTACCTCTCTATGTTGGAAGTTATTTTCATAATAATTCTAAAAGATGAAAGTTTTGAAAGACACCAAAAGGAGCAAATTTAGTGTAGTTGGACAAGTGCCACATTGGGTGGGTGCCAAAACATGGAAAGGAAGGTAGTTGCACATGAGGCTTTGGAATTGACATAGATGAGGCTCATTAAGAGTGTCATGTAAATAATACAATTCCTTTCTACATCACATATATATAGGGGTAGGTAAAAAATTAAGCTCTGTGTGGGATCTACTTGGATGCATACCAAGCACGGGAGGATGGTATGATGGAAAGGTCTTACAGTGGATATGATTTTACGCAAAAATCAGCTCAAATGAATCATCAGAACCATTGATTTAGGGCCCTTTAATCTTAACAGTTTCTCAAGTTATATTTCTCTTATGAAACTCAATCCAATGGTGATTATAATTTAGAATGGGGTCAAATTAGGGTGAGTGCCCATTCATGTGGAGTTAGCAAGTGTGAAGGGGTTGGATTGATCATAATAACAGGTCATGTGATGACAAAAGAGATATCTCTCACACAAGCCATAAGAGGTACCTCTTACGTAAAAGGAAATCTAATCCAACTACTGATTTAGAGGCCTTCAAATTTATCGATTTCTTAAGTTGCAATTTCATGAAACTTCATCCAAGAATGAGTAAAATTTAGATTACTATCATGTTAAGAGGAATGTCACAATTCATGGGGTATTTAGTGAGCATGAAGGAGTTGGGCTGATGATTGGGTCCAACTTGATACTAAAATTGTTTCCTCTCACTCAAGCAAGTGAAAGAAACCTAAACTAAAATCATGTGTTGTGTGTATATGTGAATAGGGTTTTGATCTAGTAGGATAAACTCATCATGTGACCATCGGGCCCGTGATAATCATGGTGGAGGCAAGGGACAGAAAGATATCAATGACTAGCAGTGGAGCCAGGAGATTCCAAGGAGGCGGCTCAACCCCCCATTACTGAGAGAAGTGGAGCTCCATAGTGGGCGCTCTTCTTGAAAATCCAAGCTGCTAAAAATAAAGTCCCTCCCCATTATAGGGCTGTCCCCAAATTTTTCTCCAATATGAGTTGCTTTCACCATAGGATAGAGCATTTGATTAAAACAAATGCCATGTGCTCAATCATATGGTGGGAATAATTCCTTGGCGCAGCCCAGATCCTCAATCGGAGGTGTAGACCAATCTCAGGGAGATTGGTTCGAATCCCAAAGGATTCCAACACTAAGGCACTCCACAATCCATGACACACGAGCAAAACTAAACTTGAGAATATTATTAATGAGAATAAGGTGATTAACTACAAGGGGAATCCACAATATATATATATATATATATATATATATATAGATCTAGTGATCCCAAAATAAGAAACTTCCTACTTTTAATCAATCATAAAATAGAAATTAAGATTAGGAAACAAAATCAACTAACTTAAAAACTTGCTAACTAAGATAGGGATCTCAAAATTAGACATCATGTGGGACCCATCAAGGCCTGCGGGCCATCTGGGCCTGATCTTGGGTCGGGTTGCATCACTCTAGTTATAGTAAAATTTGGGGGAGGTCCACTTGAGGATAGGGTATTATTTTGAGCAGTATAAATATAAAATAAGTGGGCCCCACTGTGGAGTTCCACACCCCTCATGGAAAATGTTTGAGAGATACTCAAAGGATCTGAACTCATAACTTGCATTATCATATCATTCACACCTTGACTGTTCACCTTCTCATGGCATTGGAGAATTTCCATCCACGGTATCCTATGAACCATTCATGCCTACTACAGTAGGTGTGCACAAAAAATCTGCCATCCATAAAACCGATCCGATCCGATCCACGAATTTTTAACCGAACCGAAGGTAAACGGATTGGTGACGGATACCCTCAACCCGCAGATTCAATCCGATCCGTTGACATTAAATATAAATAAAAAAGACTTAAGGGGTCTAAATATAAAAGAAGAAAAAACTTCAGGGGTCAAAATGTAATTCACTTTCATATATAAGTATGACAAATGAAACCTTAGACCAAATTTCACCCTACCCTTGAGAGCATGCTCTTCAAATTTTCTTTAACATTAGATTCAACAAATTGAATGGATTAAATCGATCCGATCCGATCCTCCACTGATGCAGTGAGTTCCAAGAAGAAGTGGGCCCCTCATGGACCCCACCAAGAATGATTTACTTTCTTTAAATAGTTTATTAATTTTAGTAATTTGATTTACTTAGAGATTTTAGTGAGAGATTTTAGGGGAGTGGTTTTAGGAATCACTGAATAATAGATGTTTCTTTATTTAGACCATTCATCTATTATAAATAGAGAGGGATGCTTGATTGTAATGCATGCTATATTTTTAATAAAAATTCAGAGAAGTTCTAGTAAGTTTCCCTTTGGGGTATTTTCCCTAAGTAATATTAGGGTTTTGAGTCTTAGGGCTCGATCTCACCGTCGGAGGTGTAGATCTTCACCATGGCCTCCGGACTGCGCCATCAATTGGTACTCATGGACCCCACCAAGAATGATTTACTTTCTTTAAATAGTTTATTAATTTTAGTAATTTGATATTTTAGTGATTTGATTTACTTAGAGATTTTAGTGAGAGATTTTTGGGGGAGTGATTTTAGGAATCACTGAATAATAGTAGTTTCTTTATTTAGACCATTCCTCTATTATAAATAGAGAGGTATGCTTGATTGTAATGCATGCTATATTTTTAATAAAAATTCAGAGAAGTTCTCGTGAGTTTCCCTTTGGAGTATTTTCCCTAAGTAATTTTAGGGTTTTGAGTCTTAGGGCTCGATCTCACCGTCGGAGGTGTAGATCTTCACCGTGGCCTCCGGGCTGCGCCATCATCCACAGATCGGATCGGATCAGTTTTGAACAGCCACGGATTGGTGGCCAATTCCAAATCCATCAATCCGTAGGTAACAGATTGGTGACAGATTTGGCCTAATCTGCACCAATCTGCTCCGTGTACACACCTAACTATAGACATCGTGGCCCATCAAACAATCACAAGTAACTAATCAATGGAATTTCAACCATCCATATCTACCATAGGCATGTAGACATGTAGTCTCAAATGGCAAAATCAAACTATCTAGTGGACTGAAATGAACAGATCTTCGATTGATTTGGAAAACTTGAAATTAAAGATCAACTCTAACTGGATCAATAATCAAACAAGCAAACATAAGGCGAAAGTAAAAGATCGTTTATCCTAAATCGCTAATCTACTACTTGTATAGTCTTCAATCTTTGGGAGACACTTTCATACCAATCGAGAAAAGGAAAAGGTGCCAACCCTAATATGTTGGGTCTTGACCCAATGGATCAAAAGCCCATTTAACCGATCAAATCAATCCGAACAATCTACGGCTTGATCAAACACCGGACCCATATAGTATGGACCTTCTGCTCCTATGTCAGATTGTGGGCAATCAAACGAATGTAAGTAACCAATCAATGGATTTTCAGCCATCCATGTCTACCACTGCGATTGTGGCTCTCAAACAATCATAAGTCCAATAAACTTCCATTGATTAATTGTGGGTGGATTGGTTTGTAAGTGATCAATCCAGTGGGGGGTCCTACTTAAATTAGAGTGAGATTTACCTCCCAATTCTAAAATAAGGCATAAATGAATATTTTGGGCAGTTTGGATTCATTATGATGAGCCTTATTATTTCCATATTTCAACTATCCTAACTAAGTTTTAATAAATTATGTTTTTAAAAAATTGAGGCATTTTAAAATTTAGGATTTTTCTTTATATATTATTAAAAACAACCTGAAAAAAAAAATTGTTTTCTAATGCTTAGTACAAAACAATAAATATAAAATATTATCGGTCCCTAAAAAAGAAAATTCTGGTTGTGCCAATATCAATCAACTATTGCTTGCCCCAGAAGAAAATCTTCACTCCACCATTGTCAATGATACCTATGGGTCTGCAAAATATCAACCCATTAGATCATCTTAACCCCTTGGTATGACCTTTAAGTTTAGTAGTTTTAGAAGGCGTTATACTTTTGGATTTCAATTCAAAAAAGTGAGCGACAGTTGGATGAGTGTCAAACATGGGCTTGTGGCAAATCATGCGAGTTGTGTGTGTGAGGGAGGTAACTTGATCATGGGGTAGGCCTAGGTGGGTTCGTCACACCATCTCACCATAGGTTCATTGCACCATCTCATTGTAGGTGGCTCCTATGCGAGACAACTGCAAGGGCCCACCTGTGGAGCCACAGATCACGGGAGAGAAGGGGATAAAAAAAAATCTAGATATAAAATCTCAAGTCAATTGAATGATCTTAATCTCTTGATTTGTGGTCTACAGATTTAACAGTTTCAAGTAATAAAAATTTTCACACTCAATCCAATGGTCTAGTCCATTCAGATTGGTGCAAACTCTATGTATCCACAAGTTTAATGGCTTCATATTTAAAAAGGTATTCAACCCTCGATCTAACGCTTCAGTCCATTCGGATGTGTGTCAATCCTTGGGATTAGTGACTATCAGGGGGTTCTCTATTGGTTGCTAGATTTGGATGGGTTGCTAGTTGGGCTCAGCAAAAATGTTCTCATATAATAGGTGAAAACTAGTTCTCACTTGAATATATACATATACATATGTATGTATATATATGGAAATATTCATGTGCACCTATCCCTCACCACATTATGGTGAGGGCATGGATTTAAATATCTACGTGGCGGCCGATATATCGACTGTCACACGCGTGGCGGCCCGTATCGGCCGCTACACAAGCGTGGCGGCTGATACGTGACGGGGGGTATTAAAACCCCCCCTTTTGACGAAAAGGGTTGAAAAAACCCTCTTTTTAGTCATCCTCTTCCCCTCTTTGGCTCTTTCTACTGGTTCTTCCTCTTTTCTACTTCCTTGTGGTCCCAAAACTCCTAAGTGTGGATTTCTTCAAGATTTTTTGCCACCAAATCACCAACATTCAACTATTCAAAGGATTTTAAAGTTTCCAAACCATATTCTTCATCTAGGTATGTAACTTTTTTTCAACTTTTTAGATTTTCACTCTCTAACTACTATGAATCACAACATAATGACATCATTTTCTTGTTTTATTGTAGATCCATACTTCCTTTTGATCTTGCATGCATATCTTTTGTTTTTTTTTAAATATTGTTATTTTTATTTTCGGATTTATATTATTAAAAAAAAAAATCATTATCACTTATGGAAAACTCATGCAACAACTTGAAAATAACTTCATATTGTTAGATCTATGTTTCCCATAGATCATTCCAACATATATTGTTTGTTTTTTAATTTTATTCCTTTTTTTATTTTCGGATTTTTTTATTTTTGAAAAAAAAATATTTTTAGTAATTGAATGCCACTCAAATGTCTTGAAAAGGGCTCCTAGATTATAGATCTATGTTTCCCATAGATCAATCCAACATATATTGTTTGTTTTTCAATTTTTTTCCTTTTTTTATTTTCGGATTTTTTATTTTCGTAACAAAAAAATATTTTTAATAATTAATGCCAATCAAATGTCTTGGAAAGGGCTCCTAGATTATAGATCTATATTTCCCATAGATCATTCCAACATATATTGTTTGTTTTTCAATTTTTTTCCTTTTTTTATTTTCGGATTTTTTTTTATTTTTGTAAAAAAAAACAATATTTAGTAATTGAATGCCAATCAAATGTCTTGAAAAGGGCTCCTAGATTATAGATCTATGTTTCCCATAGATCATTACAACATATATTGCATGTTTTTCATTTTTTTCCTTTTTTATTTTCGGATTTTTTTATTTTTGTAAAAAAAAATTATTTTTAGTAATTGAATGCCAATCAAATGTCTTGAAAAGGGCTCCTAAATGTTTTGAATATGTTTGGCAGAGATCAATCCAACATATATTTGTCTTTTCCTAATTTTATTTTATTCTCATTTTTGGATTTTTTTAATTTAAAAAAAAATTGTACTTTAAGTAATGAAATACCAATTAAATGCCAATAGAATGATTCTTAAGTGTTAGATATATGTTTCCTCTAACATGTTTTTTGTTTTTTTTATTTTTAACATACTACTTGTTCATATTTATAGGTATTCAGTCTTCTATTGTGCATTTGTGTTTGCCAATTGATTTTTGAAAATGCCTAGTGATATTGATCCCACATGGAACTTTGGTGAGGCAGTTGAGAACAACAGATTGAAAATCAAATGCAAGTTTTGTGGGAAAGTGACCAATAGGGGCATTACAAGATTCAAGCACCACTTGGGGCCACATTTTTGGCAATGTTGCTGGCTGTACCGAGGTACTAAGGGAAGTCAGGGAACAAATGAAAGCTTTGGTTGGCCAAAACAAAGCTAGAAAAATAGAGATAAAAGAAAAGAGGCAGCAAGATGTTGATGCTGCCCGTTATGATGTATTTGGGGATGAAGGTTTTGATGATGAAGATGCACAGATGGAGGCTGCACGCCGAGAGTCCATCATGAGTCACCAAGAAGAATATGAACGTCGTGCATTTGCTAGAAGCAACAAATATTATGATGCAGGGGGCTCATCTGCTGTGCCAAGCAGGGTCAAGGGCATTGCGGGGGCCATGCGTAGGGCATTTAGCACCGAGAACGGGATGTTGATGTAGAAGTTATTTCTACTATAAGAGCAGTTCCTCCCCCTGTTGATCCTCTAGCACATAGAAAAGAGAGGGCTAAACAACCAAATATATTAAGTGTTATGAAATGGGTGATGAAGAGTGCAAGAGATAGGTTAGCCAAAGCTACAGCAAAATAGCTAATTCACAAGAACATACCACCTACAGCAATAGATTCCCCCTATTTCCAAACAATTCTTGATGTTGCCGCCGAAGCTGGCCGGGGAATACAGTCGCCCTCTGTTTATGAAGTGGGCACTAAATATCTCGAAGAAGAATATAGGGAAATAAAGGCACGGGTGGAGAACTTTAGGCCCATGTGGCAACAGAATGGGGTCACCATTATGTGTGATGGGTGGACCATCGGCACACAAACACAATTAATAAACTTTTTGGTGCAATCAGTCGCTGGTTGTGTCTTTGTGAAGTTCGTGGATGCATCTGAACATAGACGGGCAGCTAAACATATATACACTCTTATAGATAAGGTTGTAGATAGTGTGGGAGAGGAGAATATTGTACACATTGTTACAGATAATGGTGCCAATTTCAAGGCAGTCGGTAAGATGTTGGAGAATAAAAAGCCTCATCTGTTTTGGACTCCATGTGCAACACACTGTATAGATCTCATCATGGAAGATATTGGAAGAAAGAAGAAAATTGCTGAAGTTATCAAGGCATGTAGAGACATTACCAGATTTATTTATGATCATTCATGGGTTTTGAGCTTGATGAAAAAATTCACAAATAACCATGCCTTGATACGTCCGGGATCAACTAGGTTTGCTACCCATTTCATTGCGATGGAGAGCCTTGTAAGGTATAGAACAGAGCTGATTCAGATGTTTGCATCAGAGGAATGGCTTCGTTCGAAATGGGGCAATGCAACAAGTGGTCCAGAATTTAAGATCCCTAACTTGATGAGGGACAATAAATTTTGGAAGAAAGTGTCTAATTTATTAAAGGTTTATGAGCCTTTAGTCAGAGTGTTGCGGCTTGTAAATGGTGACAAGCCAACAATGGGATATATATATGAAGCAATGGATCGGGCTTAGCAAGCTATCATGGAAAATGTTAGATATCATAATGAATATATAAAGATTATTGATGCCCGGTGGAGCGACCAACTGCATGATGCAGGCCCTAAGATTAGGGCTTGCGTGGGAAGTGCTAAAAGTACAATGGGTGCCGAAGCACATGTCCGAAGACACAATAAATCTCCGCAGAGATAATAAACGAGGACGCACCTCAATGGGAAATCCCAATTTCATTAATCAATAACTCTGAGAAAAAATTCTCTACAATGCCATATAAATAGTAAAAGTAAACTTAGGGCTTAAGAAAACCTAATCTAATAATGGAAACTATCCTAATCAAATTAGGAAACCAAATAAATCAGCATACTAATCCTAATTACAATAAAATTAGAAATTATTGACATAATAAATAAATTCCTAAATCTATGTGGGCCCTAGTGCCCTACACATGTGGCCATGAGGTCTACGTTGCATCATTCTCCCCCACTTGAAAAAGAACTCAACCTTGAGTTCGGAAAGTGTCCACCTGGATGAAAGATCAATCTAACGAACTTTCGATATGTCGGTCGATCTTTAACTTCTGGGCACAGCTGCATGCATAATTGCTTTTGATGGTTGAAATATGTGTTGATGTGCCTTACTTGTAGAACATGCACCATGATTCTGACTATCCACTGGTCATCTCTCAGTTGGCATTGTTGATCCACAAAGCCAAAATCAATGAGAGAATTAATGTGGAGAATGTCAACAACTGGCTCTCCATCACTTGGTGTGTGCACATCGGGATTATTAGTACTCATAGAAGAAATTTCAAGGCCAACTATAGATATGGAAGCGTCTGTGTGTAACTCTGGCTGATTGGTCTACATATCTGCAAGCATTAGTTCCTTAACACAGTCTGTTAGGTGTGGCGACTTTTCTTCTTGAGAGGTAACGTCCATTAGATGAGACTTTTTAAGCATCCGCTCTACACGAATTGCTTCCCAAAATGCTTTATACATATCGTTGCATTCCTTCTCCACATTCTTCAATATACTTGGTCTCAAACCTTTGAAAAAGTGATTGAAATCAAGTATATCTCCCAATTCACATAAATAATGTAGCCTTTCAAATTCATAAGCATATTCCTCGACATACAAATTTCCTTGTGTCAAAGTAACATACTGCTCAAAGCAATCTTTATTTGCATAATATCTTTTCCCATATCTGATTGCATATGTTATCCTTGTAGCCCTATTGTTGATTTCTTTAAGCTCGTTGTTGATTTCTGTAAGCCTTCTATTTATTTCAAGAAGTTGCAATTCCATCTTGTCTGACAATTCCATATGAACTTGATGCAAAGACTAAAAATTTTAATGCTCTTTAAAATGAAAATCAAACTGACCAGATGTGTAGATCTGACTTCCATGATCACGTTGGTGAAAATTGATCTGAAATTGGACTATGGATGAGCCCGATATCGTCAGAAAAAATCTCAACTGTTGATCGTCATCAAATTTACTATTGAGCAAAGTTTGTGATGCAGTGATGATGTCAGCAAAATCTGTTGGGCCTCAAGAAGGGTCAGGTTGACTAAACTTCAACCCGGATATGAACCTGGCCCAACCCGAGAATGAGTTGAATTGAAAGAAGGCCTGGAATGGACTTGGCCTAAATTCAGATGGGGCCCAATGGGTTGGCACATGCAGGCTTCCTTCCCCTGCTTTGATTCAAGCGCCCGAAAGAGAGAAGGATTGAAGCCCTTTCTCTGTTGCTGCTTTGTCCCAACGGAGAAAGGAGAAGAGATGGGCGATGGGAGATGGTGATGATGGGGAGGCACTGGTGACAACAGCTGTGCAGCGACGACAGTGGTGCACGATGCACCCCTTTCTCCTTTGTTGTTGAGTGAGAACTCTGGACTCGAAATCGCTTGCTATGCTCCGTCGAAAAAGAGATGGGAGGTGTGGTGCTGGTTGAATTCAGAGGGGAAGGTGGCGATGCAAAAGGCGGACGATTGAGAGAGAAGAGGCGAAGGAGCAGGTGCTGATGATGCTGGTGTACAACGAAATCAAGGATGAGGTCACCAGAAGACTTGAAGACGATGATGGCTAGATCAACGACGGTTTGCAGTGACGACGAAGACGGAAAAAAAAAAAAAAAAAGGGTCTCTCAACAAATGCTTCTCCTCCTTCGTCTTTCTACTACTTCTCTTCTTCTTCTTCTGTTTTCTGAATTTTTTTTTTTTTTTATACTGGCTGGAGGAAGAAGGCGAGGAGGGAAGGCGAGGAGGCTAGGGCTCGGAAGGGTTATATGGGTTGCGATCTGGTTTTCCAGACGGATGGGTGGAAGTATGGAATGGGTGGCTATGGTCTGTGACTCTCGGACACGGAGGGATTTTTTTTTTCGACAGTGAAGGGATGGTGATGGTGGACGAAGGTAGGTATGGGGATAGGGGCAACACACCGACAATCAAGGGATCATTCGGCTCTGATACCAATTGATGCAGGCCCTAGGATTAGGGCTTGTGTGGGAAGTGCTAAAAGCACAATGGGTGCCGAAGCACGTGTCCGAAGACATAATAAATCTCCGCAAAGATAATAAACGAGGACACACCTCAATGGGAAATCCCAATTTCATTAATCAATAACTCTGCGAAATAACTCTCTACAATGCTATATAAATAGTAAAAGTAAACTTAGGGCTTAAGATAACCTAATCTAATAATGGAAACTATCCTAATCAAATTAAGAAACCAAATAAATCAGCATACTAATCCTAATTACAATAAAATTAGAAATTATTGACATAATAAATAAATTCCTAAATCTATGTGGGCCCTACACATGTGGCCATGAGGTCTACGCTGTCAATCCAAGCCCAGGCCCATTCTGGGCCCAGACTTCATGTATTACTTAGTCAAAGCTTCTTAGTTTGTAAAAGAGTCTTTTTAGGATCTGATTAGGATACTTACATGTAATCAGGGATTTCATCCCCTTTATAATGAGAAGAACAGTCGACCAAAGGGGGACTGCATTCAGCACATCTTTTTCAGAATTATTTCCATCTCTCTAAAATGATATGGTATCAGAGCCTTGATATCTAGATCATTCAAGACATCTTCCACGTCTGGAAGCACTCAGAGCATCTCCGATCATCCTAGATCATCCCAGATCATCTCTGATCAGGTGAGGCCCACCTGAGATCTTCTTCATCAACTCAACGGAACCAAACCATGTTGGTCGACTGGAATTACTGGTATTTATGGTGATTTTTCAGGAATTTATTTCCCATCTGAAGTAGGTTTTCCATCGCAATTTGTGGTACGTCAGATTTCTCGATCTGATTTCATCTCGGCCGTCCAAAATCAAGGATCTTGGTTATTTTTGGCTGAATCTTCTTCCCTCATTTGCGAAAATATGCTGTGTCTTCATCCCCGACCTCTGATCTGTCCTATGATGATCTGGTGGGGCTTCCGGTTATGGAATCATACTGACGGAATGGTCGTCAGTCAGTGTTAGTGCAGATCTGTGCACTGTTTCGCCTGCACTGTCTCTATTTGTGCATCTTCTTCATTATCAAACACATATTCTTCACTGGAAGACATTTTCTGCCACCTGATCGTCTGTGATCATCCCTGATCATCTCCGATCAGCCGTGGCCCACCTGCGATCATCAACCTCATATCAGTGGAAGCAGCTCATATTGGTCGCCTGGGTCTCTTCTTCTTTCTGGACATTTTTTCAAGATTTATGGATCATCAGAGGTAGGCCTTCTACTATTTTTTGTGGAAATTCAGTTTTATCAACTTGTTTTCATCTCAGCCGTCCAGATCTTTGGATTCCCGTTGGTTCTGCCTGGGACCACTTCCATTAGGTGCGAAAATAGTCCACTTTTCCATCCCCACCCTTTGATCTGGCCATTGATCATTTGCTGGGGCGCACGTGGGAATCTACCCACTGAACGACAGGGACGACTTCCCTCTGTTGTGAGTTTTTTTTGTCTGGCTGTTTTTTTGTTATGCTACAGTACTGAGTTGTGATATCTGCACTGTGGTCGTGCCTTTTTTGGTCTACTGCTGCCTAGCTACAGCAACTGTGACCAATTTTTGTCTGGCTGTTCTCTGTTCTTGTTTATTCCGGTGTGAAGATTTTTTTTTCTCTTTGTCTGCTCATCATGGACAAATCTGAAATTAAAATGGTTCGGTTTGATGGAAACAATTATACCTCCTGGGCCTTCCAATTTCAAATTTACTTAGAAGGCAAGGAACTCTGGGCATATATTGATGGATCTGAACCTATACTTGCGGAAGATGATAAAAAGATTTTAGCTTGGAAAACTAAGGATGCTAAAATCAAAACCTGGTTGCTAGGCTCGGTTGAGTCCCATTTTATCCTCAACCTCCGACCTTGCAAAACTGCCAGGGAAATGTGGGATTATCTTAAGAAGATCTATCAACAAGGCAATGCTGCCCGTCAATTTCAATTGGAACTTGACATTTCTCAATTCACTCAAGGCACCCAGTCTATTCAGGAGTATTACAATGGTTTTCGCCGACTGTGGTCAGAATATGATGAGATTAAGTTTGCCACGGTGTCTGATGCACTCCTACCTGAACTCCTTCCCTTACAACAAAGTAGCCATCGGGATCAGTTTCTTATGAAACTTCGTCGGGAGTTTGAGACAGTTCGATCTAACTTAATGAGCAGGGCTTCTCTTCCCAGCTTAGATGACTGTCTTCAGGAGCTTCTGCGGGAAGAACAGCGTCTGGTCACGAAAACTACTCTGGAACAACAGGGTTCTACTGAGGCTCCGCTTGCCTATGTTGCTACCACCAGACCATCTCCCCGGGATATCAGTAAAGTTCAGTGCCATAACTGCAAGAAATATGGTCACTATGCAAATCAATGCAAGGCCAAGATCTGCCAATATTGTAAGGCCACTGGTCATGTCATTGATGAATGCCGGAAAAAGGGTCGCAATTCTACTTCCCGCAACTATGTGCCGTCAGCCTCTGGTTCTTACACAGTGCCATCACCTCCCAGTGCTTACACAGTCACCACTCCTCGATATGCATCCTCTGAATTCAGTGCTATGCCGTATGATTCTTCTTCCCAACCTGGTTCCTCCACGCAATCTGCATCCCCAGCTCCTCTCACCACTGAGATGGTCAACCAAATGATTATCAATGCCTTAGCCTCCATGAACATCGCAGGTACTGAGTCTTCTCTTTCTAATACCTGGTACTTAGATTCTGGTGTAAGTAACCATATGACCTCCTCACCCGTAAAATTACAAAATGTCGTTCCTTACACTGGTCATCTTACTGTTCAAGCTGCCAACGGAGATCATCTTCCCATCACCTCTGTTGGTGATACCCCTGGGCCCTTACCCTTAACCAATGTTTTCGTTTCTCCTCCTCTTGCTACCAATTTGGTTTTTGTGGGTCAACTTGTTGAAAATAATTACAATGTCTCCTTTTCTTCTTCTGGTTGTGTTGTGCAGGACCGGGAGTCGGGGGAAGTGATCGCGAGGGGGCCTAAGCGTGGCAGACTTTTTTCCTTACCCGTGTCTTCATTTATTCATGATCAAACTTTACATCAGTTATTTTGTTTTTTCATTCAGCATAATTCTCGTTTATGGCATAATAGACTTGGTCATCCGAATGTTTCTACCATGTCTACTTTATTTCAATCTGGATTAATAAATAAACCTATTGATTCTGCTTCTTTTGAATGTGATGCTTGTAAATTAGGAAAGAGTAAAACTTTACCTTTTCCAAACTCTAACACACGGAGCACTGCATGTTTTGACTTAATTCACAGTGATGTTTGGGATATTGCTCCGACCCTTTCCCATAGTCATTTCAAATACTTTGTCACCTTCATTGATGACTACAGCAGATTTACTTGGATATATTTATTACATTCTAAGTCTGATGTTCTTCATGCTTTTAGATTTTTTGTTAACTATGTTGAAAACCAATTCTCTACATGCATTAAAACTTTGCGCTCCGACTCAGGGGGGGAGTATGTTTCCAAAGATTTTCAATCATTTTTAGAACATAAAGGAATCATTTCTCAACGTACCTGTCCGTATACTCCACAACAAAATGGGGTCGCGGAACGGAAAAACAGACATCTTCTTGATGTAACTAGGACTCTTCTGATTGAATCCTCAGTCCCTCTCGTTTTTGGACTGAAGCTCTCACCACGGCTGTCTATCTCATTAACCGCCTTCCTTCACCTACCATTGATCATTTAACGCCTCATTTTAAATTGTTTGGTCATCATCCCGTGTTTGATCACCTACATATATTTGGCTGTGTTTGCTTCGTTCATCTACCTCCCACAGAAAGAACGAAACTAACAGCCCAATCTCGCAGGTGTGCTTTTTTGGGTTATGCCACTAATCAAAAAGGTTTTGTTTGTTATGATCCCATTGGTCGTCGTATCAGGATTTCTCGAAATGTTATTTTCTTTGAAAATTAATATTTCTTCCAAACTCACATAGATTGTCCTCACCCCTCTTCACCAGCTCTCTTACCAGGTTTTTCAGATCAAACCTCTGTTACTAGGTTTAATTCTGCCTTTGTATACCACCGACGGGATAAACCTCCCATTGCAGATGGCCCTCCCCCTGATCCTCCATCGACAACTGGTTCCACGCCTACTCCTGCTTTACGTCGCTCCTCCAGAAATTCTAGACCGCCTGAGCGGTATGGCTTTACCCATTCTTCTTTGATGACCACTCTCTCTTCTATCTCTATCCCAAGTTCTTATTTGCAGGCTGTCCAACAAGATTGCTGGAACCAGGCCATGAAGGAGGAATTAGACGCATTGGATTTGAATCACACATGGGATATTGTGGAGTGTACTTCAGCGGCTAAGCCCATTGGTTGCAAATGGATCTACTCGATCAAACTTAAATCTGATGGGTCCTTGGATAGACACAAAGCTAGACTTGTGGCACTCGGAAACAGACAAGAGTATGGTATTGACTACGAGGAGACATTTGCCCCTGTGGCAAAGATGACCTCTGTTAGGTTACTTCTCGCCATTGCTGCATCTCAGTCTTGGCCATTATACCAAATGGATGTCAAAAATGCATTTCTCCATGGGGATTTGCAAGAAGAAGTCTATATGCGTATACCACAAGGCGTCCCCTCTCCCTCCAAAAGGTCTGTCTGTCGGCTGCGAAAATCACTTTATGGTCTAAAGCAAGCTCCTCGGGCATGGTTCGAAACCTTCAGAGGTCGATTATGCGAAAGTGGGTTTACTCAGAGCTCTTATGATCCATCTCTCTTTCTCTGCCACACATCTACAGGAGTTACTGTACTTCTGGTGTATGTCGACGATATTATTATCACTGGCACGGATGATGGTATGATCAAATCTCTCCAAGCTTCCCTCCGGACTTCCTTTCATATGAAGGATTTGGGTCCTTTGCATTATTTCTTGGGCTTAGAGGTGCATCAATCTCCCAAAGGTCTTTTTGTTAATCAACACAAATACACATCAGACCTTATCGAGTTGGCTGACCTCCATGATTCTTCGCCTGTTGATACACCCGTCGAGGTAAATCTCAAGCTGAGTAAAGATGATGGAGACCTTCTTCCTGATCCTCATACATACCGGCGCCTAGTGGGCAGTCTTGTCTATCTCACCATCACTAGACCTGACATATCCTATGCTGTTAATCTTGCGAGCCAGTTCATGACTGCTCCTCGACACCTTCATTTGACAGCTGTAAAGTGCATTATCCGTTATCTGCTGAGAACTGCCCCTCGTGGTTTATATTATCCAAAGGATAATCCTCTTCATCTAACTGCTTATGCGGATGCTGACTGGGCAGGCTGTCAAGACACGCGTCGTTCTACTACAGGTTGGTGCATGTACCTTGGCAATTCGCTCATTTCTTGGAAATGCAAGAAACAAGCACGTGTGTCTAGATCTTCCACGGAAGCTGAATATAGGGCGATGTCTTCTGCTTGTTCTGAAGTCTTATGGCTACGGGGTCTTCTTTCTGAACTTGGGTTCACTCAAACCTCTCCTACTCCATTACATGCCGATAATACTGGGGCTATCCGAATCACTGAAAATCCAGTATTCCATGAACGCACCAAGCATATTGAAGTTGACTGCCACTTTATTCGGGATGAATTTAAGCGGGATGTCATTAGTCTACCTCATGTCCCTACAGAATTTCAGTTTGCAGATATCTTTACAAAGGGACTTCCTCGGCCTCGACATCAATTTCTTGTTTCCAAATTGCTGCTTTATGACTCCCCAGCATCAATTTGAGGGGGGGGTGTCAATCCAAGCCCAGGCCCATTCTGGGCCCAGACTTCATGTATTACTTAGTCAAAACTTCTTAGTTTGTAAAAGAGTCTTTTTAGGATCTGATTAGGATACTTACATGTAATCAGGGATTTCATCCCCTTTATAATGAGAAGAACAGTCGACCAAAGGGGGACTGCATTCAGCACATCTTTTTCAGAATTATTTCCATCTCTCTAAAATGATATACGCTGCATCACTGCACCATCCATTGCATGCTGCAGGTACTCAATAACAATATCAGTATATTACTATTTGATGCTTTTAAAGAAATCTAGCTCTCTTTGATTGATGTTTAATCATTTTGCATTTCAACTTGTTTTTAATGTAGGTTATTTCCTTAATCCCGAATTGTACTACCCTAATGCCCAACAACACAGCAATGTAATAGATACAGAGTTGATGGTAGGATTAAGGAAAGTGTCGAAAAAATTGTTGGGAGTTGATGATCCAATCGAAGCCATCCAAGAGGTGAGTTAGTGATTTAGATTTGAGATGACATATGTATATGCTTGAGATAGGTCTTAAACATGTATGGTTTATTGATTTATTCCTAATTTTCACACTGTAGATATCTACATACACACAAAGGAGAGGAGGCTTCGCTGACTCTCTTGCAATAAGGGGATTAGAAAGATGCCACCTGGTATGAACAAAAGACCCAATCACCCAACCTATTAGGCTTTTGTTATTTATCTCTCAATTGATTGGAACTTGGAAGGACTTAAATAAATAACTAATTTTATTTGTTTACATTGAATTTCAGCTGATTGGTGGATGAATTTTGGAGAGAATACTCCAATTCTAAGGAAAGCGGTTGTTCGTATCCTTAGTCAAGTTACAACTTCATCAAACTGTGAAAGGAATTGGAGCACTTTCTCCTTCATCCACACAAAGTCCAGGAATCGGTTTACCATGCAAAAACTCAACAAGCTTGTATATTGCCATTACAATTTGAAGTTGAGAAACAGAACAAGAGAAAGGAGGGCAAGGGATGATCCGAGCTATTGTTTTATTAGTTTGGATCACATATTCAGAGAGGACGATCCCTTGCTCCCATGGATAGCCGAGATAGAGGATCCATTGCTAGATTCAGATTCGGGCTTTCAGGAGGAGGTTAGAGATTTGCTTGATGAAGATATGGGCGAGGCAGAGGGTGCCCCATCCCCACTTGGAGGAGAAGGCTCTAGTGCACGGCCACAAGGCCCGCAATCACAATCTAAGGGGAAAGAACCTGCTCATGTTGTGTCATCTTCTGAGAGGACGAGTACCACCGTCTCTTCGAGTAGCTATGGTGGAGGAGATGGGGGAGATGGAGCAGGAGACACTAGTGGGACAAGTGCTACTAGTGAATACTACCAATATGATCAGGAAGATGTCATTCCTGTAGAGGAGATATGAGACTTTCTGGAAAGAATAGAAGAAAATCGTGGTTATCAACAGCATCGGAGAGTCTCACCACCTGCTCCTGGAGGTAGTAATGAACAAGGATATATGGGTGGAGGTGTTGGAGGACAACAAGCAGCATCATGAGCTGAATCGTGGAACCCTAGTTACAGTGGACAAGGACCCTTACAGTATTTTGACTATTTTCCATATGGTCAAGTACAACAAGGAGAAGAACAGTCTTCAACTTCAGGGTCCTACTCATATAGTGACTATGGTGAAACACAATATGGTAGATATCCAACTCCACCTCCTCCAAGTTCCTATGATGTGGGTGTGGCTGCCTTCTTTGAATTTATGTATCCCAATGCTCATCAATACCAAATTCAATATGGTGTCAATAGAAATGATAACACTGATGGGGATGAGGAAAACCATAGCCCATTGAATCTTGGTGGACATTCCTTTTGGTGGTGATTAAGGTATTCATATTTCCTTCACTAACTCTCTATTCTTTGTCATTTCTAAATTGGTGTTGAATGTTGATTGTTGATCACTTCATAGTTCATTCACTTAATTGAATTTGAACCTTGAATGTTGAAGTATTGATATTTGATTGTTCAATGTTAACTAATGAGTAATTGAGAATTGACTATTGACTAATGACCTAACTCTTAAGTCTTCTTAATTCTTATGCCTTTATTTCATGTTCTAGTTTTTTTTTTTATGAGCTTTCCATTACTTTTTAAGTTAGTATGACTAAGAAACATGAATACATGTGAAAAAACTAATAATTACTATTATTTTCTATTTATACAGCGATACAGGATCTCATATATTGAGGGCACCACTATACCCCCTTTTCTTACTTACTTTTGCAAAAGAACCACATTTTCTTTCATTTTACAATTTTCTGGATTTTCTGGAATTTTTTCAGGTTTTTTTGGCGATTTTTTTAAATCGTACCGCTACGCCGCTACGTATCCCCGCTATGCTACGTATCGCCCGCTTCGCAGCGGTTTGCGGCCCGCCGCCACCGCTATTTCCATCCTTGGGTGAGGGACAACATAGTGGAGCCACTTTATGATTCATCCAAATCATCCACACACATGGAACCCCCTAAACTACAATGGATCAATTGAGTTTTCATTAATCCGATTGGATTGAACCGTTGGATTGAGGGTCAAAATTTTTCTTTAATATAAAGTCGTTAAATTTGTGGGTCATGGATGAAGGGGTTAGAGACTTGGGATTGACCTCAAACTTGATATATGGTCTCATTTCATATGACTCTTTCCATCCCCCCAAGTCTCATGATCAATGGAACCTTAGCTGGGCCCCATTGAGTTTGTCCCTCACCATATGGTGAGGGAAGGATGCACATGAACATTGCCCAATGAGAGACACTCTCACCAACTTTATGAGAGATGGGTGGGGGCCCTTGCATTTAAGTTTGTAAGAGTGGATATGGAAGTGAGGGCCCCCACCCATCTCTCATAAAGTTGGTGAGAGTGTCTCTCATAAGAGCACTTCCCTATATATATATATACATATATATATATATATACATACCAGAAGCTCAAGTTTAGAATAAGGTAAGCTCAAGTGTGTGGTGGTGTCAACTGGGGATCCACATGGGGATGGGGAGGGGATTTCAAGGATTCCATGGGATCCTCTTCTCAGCTTCAACCGTCATTTCTACCATCTCCATATGCACCCAAAAATTTAATGGTCAACAGTCCATTCGGATCGATACATAGTCAGTCCAACGGTCCAGTAAATTCGGATTTCACCGAAAGTTGGTGGACATGTGCAATTTAGGGGGGTCATGTGTTTGGTCCATTTGGATGGACCAAAAGTGGGCCCCACAAGCATGAGCTTGCGAAATCTTCTCCTAAGCTCGAGCTTAGCGCTATATATATATAAATATATATATGGGGTCAACTCTCCAAAGCTGCAGCGAAGCTTATCCTAAGCTGAAAAAGGGCTGGTCCCACAAAATAAAAGTCGATTATGCCTTTTTTTGGATGATGTTCGTCTCCAAAATCAAGATAAATCCAATCAGAACTGGATTTTTCAGTTCCATTAGGCAAAAAACAGATATATTCAAGTTTGATTTGTGGGACCAGCGCTATTCCAGCTTATGATAAGATAAGCTGCAGCTTAGGAGAGCCCTGCTCTCTCTCTCTCCCTATATATATATATATGATATATATATAGATGCTTCTATGAGGGCCCTCACATCCATATCCAATGCCAACAACTTGAATGTGAGGGCCCACACCCCTATCTCTCGTATAAGGTGAAAGATATCTTTTTTCTCATAGGAACATCTCCTTTATATATATATATATATATATATATATATATATATATATATACAGGTGAGAACTAATTCTCACATATTATATGGGAACTTTTTTGTGGGGCCCAATTGTGGCTCCATTTAGGGATGGGACCGGAGGGGATGGAAAGATCTATGTGAGACCACCTCAAGTATCAAGTTTGACCCCAAACCCCTTCATCCGTGGCCCATAAGTTTAATGGCTTCATATTCAAAAATACATTCAACCCTCGATCCAACGGTTTAGTCCATTCGAATGTGTGCCAATCCTTGGGATTAGTGACTATCAGGGGGTTCTCCTTTGGTTGCTAGGTTTGGATAGATTGCTAATTGGGCCCCGCAAAAAAGTTCTCATGTAATAGGTGAAAACTAGTTCTCACTTTAATATTTCTCGTATATATATATATATATATATATATAGGGATATTCAAGTGCATCCATCCCTCACCATTGTGGTGAGGGACACCCCCTTTTTATTAGGTTTCAAGTACAAAAGAGAAGGGGGTGTCCCTCACCACAATGGTGAGGGATGGATGCACATGGAGAATTGGTGAGGGATGGATGCACTCATGTGAGAGACACTCTGCGAGGGCCCCCACCTTATCTCTCATAGTAAGGTGAGAGTGTCTCTCACAAGAGCACCTCCCATATAAATATATATATGGGGGATATTCAAGTGCATCCATTCCTCACCATTGTGGTGAGGGACACCCTCCTTTTAATAAGTTTTAAGTACAAAAGAGGGGTACAAAAGAGAAGTACACTTCTGATGGCGCAGCCCGAAGGCCATGGTGAAGATCTACACCTCCGACGGTGAGATCGAGCCCTAAGACTCAAAACCCTAAGATCACTTAGGAGAAATACCCTAAAAGCGAACTCACAAGAACAATTCTGAACTTGTATTAAAATTATAGCTTGCCTTACAATCAGGCTTCCCTCTCTATTTATAATAGATGAATGGTCTAAATAAAGAAACTACTATTATTCAGTGATTCCTAAAATCACTCCCTAAAATCTCTCACTAAAATCTCTAAGTAAATCAAATCACTAAAATATCAAATTACTAAAATTAATAAACTATTTCAAGAAAGTAAATCATTCTTGGTGGGGTCCATGAGAGGCCCACTTCTTCTTGCATCTCACTGCATCAACTTCTCTTTTATACTTAAAACTTCACAGAAAGGGGATGAGGGATGGAAAGGGGATGAGGGATGGATGCACTTGAATATTGAAAATGTGTGAAGTCTAGGGATCTAGACTGCTTCTGCGTAAAATTTTAGTCCCGTTAGATCATCCTGACCCTTTAATCTATCCCTCACAAGTGTAATAGTTTTATATAAATTTGTGTTAAAAAAAATCTACACTGTTAATCCAACAGTCAGTCAGTCCCATTCTTATCGATGGGTGAGGGCGGGGGCAATGTGTGTCCCATTCAAATTGGTGATAAAGTCGGTCCCCACCCTGTTGTGAGCATTGGACATGACCACCATGTGGTTGTGTACACCTGGCATTCACTAGGAATGTGAATGTGCAGTATCAAAAATTCTCAATGAGCCCAACTTCTATATAAAATCTCGATGGCCCTCAATTTTAACGGTTTTCTAATGCACCCGTTTTGAGCCCAATCTAATCCAATAGTCAAGGATCGGCGACATAACGGGGTGGGACTCTGGTGGATGACGGGATCATAGTGGGTCCCACCAGGCAAAATTTTTTTTTCTCGGGTGAGGGATTTCCCCTAAACCGGTACAATACGAGCCAAAACCGTTACGTAATAGCTACAATGCAAATGAGGCACAGGAGAAACAAACTACCTGCAAATGGAAGTACCGAAGAAGAAGACCTTTGCGAATCCCAATCGTCTTAGCAGCCTCCAACATATCCCGAGGAAGACTCACACCACGAGCTTCCGCCTCTCTAATCACCTCATCAAACTTCAACAAAACCCCAAATTCCTCTTCTTCTCTATCGTTCCTTCCATCACCATCACCATCCCCATCCCCATCCCCATCCCCGCCTCCTCCACGCCGAAATCTCCCGTTACCACCGTTACAGTCCCCATTACATCCTCCATCATCAATATCGGCGAAAGAATTCAACTCAGAGATATCAGAATCCTTCTTCTCTGCTGCAACATCCCCCCCTCCGCCCTGCAACATGCTCCTGATCTCAAAAGTCGTTTCCTTTCCATTGAAGTCTCGATCTCTCAAGACTGGATTGACAGCAAGAGATCTGCAATCGCTTTCAGCAGATCGTTTGACCTCGACGATCGAGATTTCGCTGCTAGGGTTTTGGGAATCGGTTGTGATGTAACTGCCTTTTGAAGAGAGAAGACGATTGCACAATGCGAAGTTCGGAGAAGAAAACGCCATCTTTGTGTGAAAAAATCCCTACTTTTCAACCTGCTCTCGCATGGAAGACGGTCGGGTTTAAGAAGGTCGGGTTCCGGGGTCTACTTTGCCGAGGCCGAGGGTTTTATGCCAAACGCAAGAGTGAAGGACTGAAGGCCCCGCTGTATACATCCAACATGCGACCCACCTCATGTAAACCACGATGTCGTCGCATAATATTGAGAATTAAGTGGGGTCGTCAGTAATTCGTCGAATCTGCCTTTTCTCTTACCTTTATCACCTGCTCTTTGCTGATTTTATGTGCCAAAATAAATTAGAATAAAAGTCTTTCTCAATATTTAATATTTGTTGTGGAGGTTGTTGATCTCCATTAATGAAGTAGGTATAGTACAATTTAACCTTCTTTCATACGTTATCTACTATAGAGCCTGAATTTTATGTTTACTTGTCGAGAAAAGTTGATTGGGGTTTTTAATATATAGTTTATGTATTTTATTATCTTTATTGTATGATTATTTTTTATGGCTAAATCATCGAGATAATAACCTTTTGAGAAAGGATGAAAGAAAACCGGCTGAGAAACAAGAAAACGATGGGAGGAAGCAAGGGAAAATTGGGGAAATGGGGTTCTGTTACGATTTGTACGGATTTGAATGCGACGACGTCGTCACACGTTTAAATCTTTAATAAAAAAACGGAAGTGGTCACAGGGAATCACTTCCGTGCCATATTGACTAGTGGCGTATTTTTCAATTAGTTGCCATCTAAGGTCATTTTTTTGTAATTTTCTCTAATTTAAATTACGATTAGTAAAAACGCATATCTAGGTTTATGGGTGAATGATAAATCTCTCTCTTTAGTAAATAAAGGGTTTATAAAAAATAAAAAAGACCTTGGGGCTCTTTATCGAATTATTCTTAGTCTTAAAATTAAATCTTTAAATTTTAAATTTTTATTTGTAGCACTAACTCTAATGTGAGTTCTAAAAAAGTCCATTAACATCGCATACGTGGCATTGGGTGACATAGCTCCCGGGTCCAAAAAATTTTTTTCCTTGATTTTCTCTCGGTAGCTTGTTATCACTAAAAAATAGAAGAAAAAACCTATAACATTTAACATTAAATAACATTGGTTATAGTTCTCAATTTCTTGGGCTCAAGTAAAAATGATCACTAATATCAACACATAAAGACCATAATTTCCCAGAAAACGAACCAAATGTAGAGAAAAAAGGAAAACTTGGGTTTCTGTATATATAAATAAAATTTCAAATCTATCTATTTCGAAAATTCATAATGTAAAGTTTAGCAACAATTAAAGATAAACTTTAGGAGGGAAGGGGAAAAAAACAGAAATCGGTAGAAAGGCTTCCATAAGAACCCAAGTACATGTTCGACTAATCATCTAATGTTCAATGTGTAGGCACCCTTAAATAGATAACCCGTTATTTGAATGATCTGAATTTACAAAGGTTGAAGACTTGCTCATGGTTGGACACTTTGGATTAAAGGTTGAAGACTTGCTCATGGTTGGACAATTTGGATTAAAAAGATGGACTACCGTACCCATGGATCTAGATTATCTGAAATGGTGAGCCACCATAATCTATTGATTATCTAAAATGCTCAGGGCCATCTAGAACAGCGAATCAGATCTCACACTCCATGCAGAGAATACCTTGCTCAACATTAATTTAATTTCCTGTTCAAAACAAAAAACATTAATTTAATTTCACTGAATTAATTTCAGAAAGGGTGATCAGCCCCCTTTCTTTTAAGTAACTTTTGGATTTTCACTGAATCAGCAGAATGAATTGATGGGATTCCATATAAGAGAACTTCCTTGATCACAAGCTCTTCTGCTTATGTTACAGCATAAAAATCATGCAATGTTGAACTATTAGAACAGTATTTTAGAATAATTTTTTTTCTATTTAATACTGTTCAGAAATGTAAGTGTGGTTGTATTAATGCAATACAGTACAAAGTACCAATTGTCAAAGATAGTACCTATTATAATATATTAAAGCCAAGGGTTTTGGCGTTAATTTGACCAGTTATTATAATTTTTCTTCGGTGGAAGTTATATTGCTTTTTTTTCTAATTTTGCATGTTCTCTCCCCACTCTTTATCTCAAGAAAACCTTACCTCTTTATTAAAACCACTCATCTGCTCTCTACTTTTCTTTCAAAGACTGTACCATACTCTACCCATACTCTACCATTCTCTTTCTACTCTAATTCTCTTCTTTCCTTTCTACGCAACTAGCTCCAAAAGTGCATAAATAGGTACTTATAACCTTTTTTTTTCCTTTTCCTTCCTTTCCAAAAAATATGAAATTATTTAATGCATGAGTATTTAAATTGCAATGTTGGTCATATTCATGCTGAGCATGGGTTATCATGCTAGTAATTTCTTAAGCACTGTAATTTCTGATTCAGGTTGTGGAGGATTGTTATCTTATTTAGGTCTCATCCAAACAACTCAATGGATGACTTGCAAAATGGATGGTTTAGTTTTTTCTATTTATTACTATTCAGAAATAATGTAGATGTAATAATAATGCAATACAGTGCCAAGTACCAATGGACAAAGATATTATTTATAATTTCTTAAGCATTGTGATTTTAGGTTTAGGTTATGGAGGATTGTTATGTTATCTTTCATCCAAACAACCCAATGGATGGTCTAGTTTTTTTTAATTAAAAAAAAAAAAGAAGTTACTGATCCACGCTCCAAAACACCACTTTCATTTGAGGTACCTATCCATCTGCGTGGGCTTAAAAAACAAATGGTCATTCCTGCAAATCTGTAATGTTTATTCATTGAGGAAATGCGTTAATGAGATATTAAAAGATAAATGTGTTTCCAGCAGAAAATCAAGGACTTATGGTCATTGAGGAAGGGAAGGAACGTTTCCCCGAAGAGAGGAGTTAAAAAAAACATTGAATTCTTTCTCTAATTTAAAGCTGAATGTTGGTTGAAAAAGAAAAAAAGACCCTTAATTCTGGGCTTAGGAGAAGCCACATTAGTTTCTTAGGGCCTATTTGTGGATGTGTCCTTTAAAAAACACACAATATGTACCTTTTCAACAAAATATGTCTCTTGGGCTACATATGTGCCTTTTCAATAAAATGTCTCTTGGACCCATTTGTGTGGATGTAATCCAATTCGGGATGCATTCCAACTCTATAACTAAATGTTATTTTTAAAGTTTTTATGTAGTATTTAAAATGAGCAAAAATGCATACAATTCCTTTATTTTTAAGATAGGGAAATGCTCTTATGAGATATGCTCTCACCTTACTATGAGAGAAAATGTGGGGGCCCTCACACCTTTTCAATGTGAGGGTGCCCACCTTTACTCTCATTGTAAGGTGAGAGATGCTCTCATAGGAGCATCTCCCTTTAAGAAGAAACTAGCGCTTTAGGGCCCGTGCCCAATGCGAGCCTTTAATTCACGAAAGGAAAACCCATGAATAAATAAAAAGAAATTAATATTTGATCATTACAAACTTAGAATGAAAAAATAATGGAAATAGAAAAAGTAGCCAAAACAAAGTTTGATCCCATTTAATATCAACCTGATTCAAAGTTTGACCATGTCATAATTTGTCACGTCCTCCGAACCTGATTAGAGAAATAACTGGATCCAGTGAGTGAAATTTAGGACTAATTAAAATTTTTGTCCTTTAGGCCCAAGGATCGTAAGTCTACTGTGAGGATATAATATTTCAAGCCTCAAGTATAATAAAAATTACGGAATTCATACAATCTTAGGCACATGGAATATCGACAATGGAATGATGAATCTCATTAAATGTTAAGTTTTAAAGGAATAAAAATAAAACTACACAAAGTATTAAGTTATTACAATGGCCAACCCAATAATCAAGGCGATTAAAAACAATAGAATGATGTCAATAAAGTGGAAGGTCTAACGAGAACTAATAAATAATGAATAAAATCTAAATGAAGTCCTCATGAATCTCTCTCGTGCCAGGATTGATGACGCAACTCTACGTCATCGGCACACCACTCCCGTTCCTCCTCAGTTGGTTGAGGATCTCCTCACCTGCTTGCTCCTCATAGTAGTAGTCACTTGGGGTGTCTGCACACCAAGGAACAGAGTTAACGACATGTTGATCAATAGATAAGCAAAGTATAATTTGACATGGCATGCATCAAGTATAGAATAATGACAAGTGTAATATCATGTGAATACAAGGAAAATAGAGCTAGGCATAAAGCATGAATAATAATTGTGTGAAACAATGATAGAAATCCTAATATCATCTAGCAATAACTACTATCCAAACAATGCAATGTAAGAAACAAGAGGGAGACTCCGATAATGTCCAAGCCACCTCCCAGAGTATCAGTAACAATCTAGACCAGACTACTGATACCAAAGTCCAGCTTCAATGGGATCCTAACTCCCAGTTCTAGGAATAGCAGCACGGTCCTAGCCCGCTCCCAGTTATTCAACGCCATGAACGCCGTCCAAAGTCGACTGCCCACCCCAATGTCCGGCCCATCAATAAACCCCAATCTGCAGATGGCCATGATATGCAATAAAACAAAGTGGTGTTGACACGAGAATAGATCAAGACAAGAAAGTCTGGCTAGCTTAATGCACACGACATGATCATAGGGATTATCTCATTCAAAGACAATACAAGACAAGTCAAACACCTGATAATCCCTTCCATACTAGCCAGTCCTGTTTATCAATACATGACACAAGGTTCTTACGATACACTCTAAGTCAGGTTCATATCCTAGTTTTATAAGAATTTATGTTTCATACTTAGTTCGGTGTTTTATGCTAAGAGAGTATACAAGGAATAATAACAACGGATAGAATTCACGAGTCAAGGAGAAATTACGATCCAAACCTAGGTAAGTGGTGTCATCCCTATACCCCACATGTTCTAGCGGAGTATGTGTGGAAATTGGATGAATAATGCTTTTAGGAAAATTCCTTGGTGTACAATCATGTTAAATATCTATTGGAATAATTCCATATACATTCGGTTAAATCATGTGTAATACACGAATACCTAGACAACCCATCAAAGCACACCAAGCCATGTGCTACGATTTTAATTCCATTAATGGTCAAATGAGAGTAAGTTCATGGTTTCCAACATCTAAGGCCCAAACCTAAGTTATTAGTCTCATTTCCAATAAAACATGAGCTGAATCAATAATTTGAGTATTTACATCACTTTCCGACCTCCAATTGTGATGAAACTAGAACCATTGGATTTTACATCTCAAGGGCTTTCCAACGGTATATTACATGTAGAAATCCAACGGACGGATTAAAAGTTATGCGTGTTCGAAGTTGACAAGTTTTGCAGACTAAGTACCCTCTGATCGATTGGATAGAAAGATTCAATCGATTGGACAGAAAGATTCGATCGATCGGACTAAAATCAGTCTTAGTTAATAATTCATCCGATCGATCGATTTGCATGTCTGATCGATTGGCACTGTGACCTGAACTCCGAAAATGGGTTTTCTTCTCCTTTTTCCCCCTGCCAATCCATGGCTAACCTGCATAAAATGAGCCACCATGCTCCCCCAATCATCACATTCATCATTTCCATAATCTCCAATAAATTAAACACATCTTAGAATTACCAATTACAATCTTTTATTTAACCCAAAATCCCCCATAAACCTACTCTAGCATATAAATCCCAATCAATAACAAAAACAGGCTTGGAATTAATGTAATCTAATAAGAAAACATAGGCAATCAATAAGGAAAATGCACACATGATTAATTATATAATGCAAACCTACTTGCCTCAACCAAGAAGAAGATTAGAAATTGGGGAAAACTCGAGGAGAAACATTCTACCGCGGAAACCACCGATTTAATCCGCTCAAGCAATCTAACACGCAAAGGAGAATGAATGGAAGGAAAAAGATCAGGAACAAGCTAAATCTAACCAAAAGAGAAGGTGATAGGAAAGGTGAGGGTAAGAGAAAACTTACCAAACTAAGATCAATGGAAAGAGGAGATTGAGAGGATGAAAGTGAGAGGTCTGGATCTTCGAGATGACCTTGTCCTGCGGAAGTTCTGGGCTTAAGAAGATGAAGAGGAAGAAGAAGGGCTGTTGTAACTCTCATTCGTTGTAGAGATGAATAAAGAACTATGGTTAATCTCTGTTTAAGAAGAGAGGGGAGGGAAAAAGACTGATTTGCCCTTAAGTGGGTTTGGTGAAGAAATGGACCACTTGAAGAGTTGTAATCGTCGGATCGCGATGAGCCAAGAGACAAAAATGATCAGCGCGACGAGAACTTTCCAACGAATCCAAAAATTACGGCAATTGGAATTTTCGGAAAAATATTCAATTTTCCCTAAATTGCAAACTACCCCCTTACTAGGGTCAAACGCACTCGGAATCACACGAAACTTCACAGACACTAATCTAACATTAGAAGAAACTCGCTCATGATCTAAACCCACTTAAATATCTAAAATAAAATTAATTATAATAATAGCTAAATAAATGGGTCGATGGGCCTACTATTGGGCCCAACTGACCCAGTAAGGTAGCGGACCTTACATAGTTAGAGCTATAAGCAGACCAACCAAATAATACTAATAAAGAAGGAATGAATGTAAAACATAAATAGAAAAAATATAAAAAAAAATAAATATAAATAAATCGGCATCTTCATCAAAATATAATAGTACGTATCTAGGTTAGATCATTTTGTTTTAAATCAATTACAAATGGTTTTTCTTTTCAGACCATAAGAATTATTTAATGGGCCCATCACACTTTATTTAAATTTTTTTTTAAATACGATGACATGGATTCCATATTTTTAATAGCTGCTTCAATTGGTTTATAAAATAAGAATAAATAATTAAATTAGTAATCAGCATTAACATCTATCATGTACTAAATAATTCATTTGTCTTAGTCAATATAAGAAAATTATAAAAGACATTTAAGAATTATAATTCAATGTTATACAAAATAGAGAGTGCTTAGTAAGTGTAAAATTATCAAAGTTACAATAGAGGATATATAACCAGCATATTGCTTTCTAATCAAACAATATCATCATCATCACCACTTTTCCTAATTAAATTGGGTCAGCGTCAAGAATTCTATTACCGATCACTATTTCCTTTTTAAAATTAAGCATCTCATTCCATTACTTGTGTAGTGAATTTTGTGCATGTATATGGAGTTTGCAGCAGAAGCATGCTGGAACCAACAAACCTATAAAGAACCTCGCAAAAGAAAGAGAAGCGGTGAGAATGACAAAGCCACGTCCATGATACTGAATTGAGAGATTTATTTATCTGTTAATCTTTATTCACTCCATAAGCACTAAGAGGCAACATAAAGATCATCAGGAGAATAGCACGTAATAATAAGTTATGTACAAGACACAAGACCCAAGACCCAATATGAGAATTTTAAAGTTCCTGACCATGATTCACCTAATACTCATCCTAAACTTATTCACGTCTAAAACATAATCTGTTTGATTCGATCTCTATTTACCAAATTTCATACCTAAAAAACCTATTCTACTAAGATCTCATCTTATCCAGATCCAACCCCAAGTGATCTGAATCTTTTTTCCTTCCCCCAAATGACTTGCCTTAAACTGTTCAAAAAATAATAATAATAACGAGATGTTACCACCTCATCAACAACAGACCCCCTAATCTTTTCCCAATGACCATGCCCTATCCTCTGTGATCAAACCCCTTTTAAAATTCTAATGGAGGTCAAGATCCACCAATTAAATGCCTCTTAAAATTTTCATATGGCTCATGATCCAACCGAACCACAATCCTTTCCAAGCACCTGTCAATAAAAGCCTAAATCTCAACATTTTTCGATCTTCCTTTTCTTCGTCTTATTTATTTATTATTTATTTTTACCATTAACATGACAATCTTCCTTCTCCTCCAATCTACATAACACATACAATGCCTCCTCTTACCAAAAAATTCAGTGTTCAAAAAAATACTTAGGATGACATACTTTGCAGCCCCAAAATATCAATGCTCGTACTTTTAGTATGTCATTCAAGTATAAATCTATGCCTCCTCTTACTAGAAAATCTACTGCTAGTGAACACTTGGCAGCCCAACCTCATTGGTCTGTAACTTCCTCTACTACCGAGACACAGAAAACATTAATACTCAACGAACCTCATTTGGTCATGAGTTGTAGCCCACAACTAACATATATTATAAAGCCAAGATGCAAAGACTTCACATAATTTTGCAAGTAGTTTGAGGAAACAGACAACATCTTAAACATATAATGGAATGATATCTATCTATACGGTAGAAAATGGGTTTAAAGACAAGTCAATTGGTTGTCAGTAAATAAAATTAAAGATATTTGCTGCACAATCATCAAATCATTATAAAAAAAAGACCATGCAAGCATAATTAATATTTATAACACATACCTCGAAGAGCACTTCTCTCCGATAAAAAAAGGGCATCCTGCCTAACTCATAGGCAACGAAGAACATTGCATATGCCCAAAGAAGTTCAAATCTTTCCAATAGAACCAAAAAACCATAAGAAAAAGCCATAGCACTCATACAACTATGCACTTTTTCCCTTGGCATCAGCCACTGTACCACTTGCCATTGCAGATATTCTACAGTGGACAACACTTTTCAAAAGAATCCAATAAACCCAACACTCAGTTGGGTTGTTCTTTCAGAAGCAAACAAAACAAAGATATAAAGCAATATATAGAATATAAAAAGATCGAGCCTTGTTGGTTCTATCTAATAACTGGGGCATTGCCATTCTTGAGATACATGCTACATGCCCCATTTTTGAAATATTGTCGACTTGTCGTTGTGAACATGGCTTGAATAGCTCGCTATAATTCATTGATTTATGAGAAGGGTGGGATTATGAGAAAAGGTGGATTGAAGGAAAGATTTTTGGGGTAAAGGATTATGAGAAATAGTGGATTGAGGGAGAGATTTTAGGGGGTGGATTGAGGGAGAGATTTTCGGGGTAAAAATTGAAACGAATATCGTGGAAGATTGTGGACGCCACCTTATTGCTTGTGTTAACAGGGATCTTATGGATTGAGAGATTTTAGATAAAATAGGATCTCATTGAGAGATTTTAGGCTACTGGTCGGTGTCATTCTCCAAGCAATCCCCAGCTGCCACTTGTCACTCTCCCAGGAAGTCTCCTGCTGCCACGTGCCGCACTCGTGCGTAAAGGCTGCTTGCTATCTTTATATATATAGTGTGTATGCTGATGTGGATTAAGGGAAGAAGAGTTTGGTTTTCATATTTTTTTTTTAATTTGAGTATTTTAATTATTTTGTTATAAATATATTTATATGAAAGGGATATTAATTTTAATATATTATTTAGGTCGTACGAGACTTAACCTGTGTAGACTTCATGCCAGTAAGAAACAAAAGGGAAAAGGGTGCGTTTCGTGGAAGAGTGGTACGTTTCACATAGTTTCGTGGAAGAGTGGTACGTTTCACATATGTGCAATGGTTAAGTTGGATTTGTTGTTGACATGAAATGGTTGCTGATGTGGCAGTATGAGAAACCATAATGTTTTTCTCAACTGCTATTTAGCTTTATGAAAGAAGAGTACGTTTCACTCAAAAGGGACATTTTCTTTTAAGAGGTTTACTTTTGGGAGGTTTTGATTGGAAGAAGAGATGTGTTTCTCCTTACACCAACAACAAGAATGAGCTTTGGTGACATGGATGAAACTGCTGGCATGGCTCGGGAGGGTTGGTACTGATGGTCTTTTTTCAACCGTTTTTCAACTTCAGGGAAGAAGAATTTTGACCTATTTTAATCATGTCCGATTGATGCTTTTACTCCTCATAAACACCCTTTTAACTCCTAAAAATGTTTCGGCCACCTGCCAACTCCTCTCTTCTTACGTTTACATAATTCTCTTTACATCTCTTCATCTTTCTCATTGCAAACCATATTTTATCTCTCTCAAAATCAAGTGCTGACCAAAGGCTTTTATACTTTGAACCCTTTGAAACCTACATGTTTTTTTTTTATTGCATTGTGAGAGATAGAAACACTTTAAACTTCTCATTAACATTGCTCAATACTCTTACATATTCAAATCACCTTTTACTTCTCCGGCTTCGCATCCATGTGCCTATGAATTTCATGTGATTAATTTTAAAATATGTTCATGCACTATTATGACAAGAATAATGCAATATTTGCAAAAAATTATTAAAAGACTTGATATCATACATTTAAATATTTCTTAATTTATTTCCTTGTATTTATTCTTTTCATTTATTGAAATAGAGCTACTCATTGGAATCAACAAGTTTTCAATTTGAATGCATTTCATCGTGATGAGGTACAATAGCCTTTATCAATTTACTGTGGTGGGTTATGAATTAAAAGATGAATTTTCTAAACATCTTATTCAAGTCTATATAGTAAGGTAAACAAAATGATTTCCATGAACCCAATAGAAACCATTTGTTCTTTAAATCTAAATAATTAGATTTATGCAATAAGTTGATGTTTGGTATACCCTAGTCTTCAACACATTCGTCCATTCTAACTTGAATTAGCTTGGATATTGATTTTGATTGTCAATTTCAAATCCATTTTTATTTCAATTTGACGTATTATACTATATTAAATCAAAGTGTTTTGAATTTAATTTTGACCGCAACTGCTGATTGTGACTAGAAGTTATTAACCATGTCCAACAACTAACTCACTTTCTCCTCCCACTTCCAACATGTAATTTTAACTGCTCAATCTTCTTTCCACTTTTCACTCTCTACAAAAATTTTATTTCCATCCCAAACCACATTCTCCTCTTTTCTTTCTAGTCCACTTCTCCTAGCTTATTTCTATTCTACGGACTCTTGGATTAAGAAAATATGACTCTCATAATCTTCTATTCTTCTATTCTCTTTTTAAAATTTCATGTTCTATATAAACCAAATCCTTGTCGGTACGTGTTTGAAGATGATTTTACGTGATCTAAATTTTTTTAATGGATCATAAAATATGTTTTTAGTTGTTGGTGAGTACACTCGTGCTTAGCATGGATTATTGTGCTAGTTTTGGAATTTGTTGCTTAAATTTCTGTTGTGGTAGGGTTGGTGTGATATCATTAAAGAAATAAGAATGATAGTGGTGCACTTCTATATCACTTGGCCAAAAGCCCAAAATAATCTATCATCTTGAACCTTGGACCGTTTTCAAAATCATTTAATTCCAAAAGATTGCCATCTTGTCCCTCGAAAAAAGTAGAAAAAGTGGGCAGGGGCGGGGGGCAATGAGAACTTCCTTTGATCCTGGCTCCGCTCTCACTTCGTGCTTATTATATCACAATTATCTACACTAACTCAAATCACCAATAGGCTATGCTAAATCAATAAATATGTATCTTTTTACTATGTAAATCCCTTGCCTTCTCATTTGCTCAAATATATAAAACCAAGAATTTATTGCAGAAGAAGACGAAAGGATTCTAGCAGCCTATGGAAACCAAACCTTGCAAGTTTGAACACAAACTTTGGAAATGAAGGGTGCGGATGCACTACATATTATGTTTTAGAAAAACCAATTTTAATTTCTCTCGAATATTTTTTGAAAGGATTTCTATGTTGATATATATATAGAAATGTTTACAACGATAAGGATAGATACAAGAGTTTCAAAAATTTCAAAATATAACATTTTGTAGCTTTCATCTTTCATTTGTATTTTGCATTGGCTGAGGCTTGAGCTTTTGCTGAGATATTATCTTTGATGGAGTCTTTATCCTCGAAAGTGGAGATCTTATCTTTTGACATGCTAACATGCCCCATTAAGCTGATGGGTAGTGGGCGAATCATTAGCTTGTCTCTAAGTTTTGAGAAACGGATTGACGTTAACCCTTCGGTGAAGATGTCAGCTAATTGATCAAGTGTAGAAACGAAGCGGAAAATCGGTGTCACGACCCCAAAATGGGGGTTGGACTAAGGGGCCGTGATTACAGGGATTATTGTAGTATAATCTTACTTTTTCCCCAGGATCCGCATTGATGAGAATTACTAGATCCATCACCGTTATGAAACATTTAGCGGAAGCTTGCATTACGATGCGACCTGAAGTCTAGAGCTCATCGAATTCCGTGTTGCATCACGAATGTTTTACTAGCTGAATCATATTGTCCAATACATCATCAGATTGGTGCAACATAAATAGAATAAAAGCAGAGCTGGACAAGTATATAAAATATTTCATTCCCATAATTCACGTTAGAAATTATAGAAGATGTATTAATAATTACATTCCCCAAAATAAAAGCCAATAGAGGTCGGTAGAATAAAATACAAAACCCAAAATAATAATTCCAGATATTTCATGTCTAATTTGCAAGGAAGGGAGTCTACATGATAACCTTTACACCTCAATCACACGTTACATGCAGCTCATCAATTGCCTCTTCAGAAATCGTACTAGGGTATAAGTCAGAAAATCATACTTACAGCACCAAGCGTAGATCAGACAAATTGCTTGGCAAGTATTCAAGATAAAAAGCATAGTTTGCAGGTACAAAGCAAAATACGGGTGATTAATCAAAATATCAGTGACCGTGTACTAGGTAGGTTAATGCATGAGAATATGATTAGTAGAAGCATGAACAGTAATTAATTTAGATTACTGAATACTTAGCATCCACTTCGCATAATTCCTTGGAAGGGGAGGCAATTGCTACCCCCTAACAAAATGGCTGAGGTACCTCGAAACTCATCCTGGAGTCCCTATCACAGGGGTACCTGGTCTGTCTCGGACAGGATGGGTACTTAAGTGACACTAGTCACATACAAGACTCAAACTGCAGTGATCAATATATATATATATATATAATAAATATTAGAATAATAACTTGGTGGTGCCGACTCGAGAATCAATGCAGAATGCAGGGGTTCAATGCTTAGTTAGAATTTAATGAGTAATTCAGTTACTCAAGGGAAGTATGTGTAAGTATGGGGTTGACAGGTAATTAGAATACTTAAAAATAGAAAACAATGTTGATTCGACTTTTAAAACAATAAACCAAGTTAAGTCGGGCTTGAAACAATAAGTCGGGGTCATTTGAGCTTAAAACAATAAACTGGGTAGAATCGGATTTTTAAACATTATTTTTCTAAGTCTGGGAAATCCTACGGAGAAATGGGCAGCATTTTGGGTAGAAATAGGGGACCTAAAACGGGCGGCAGAAAGGCAATGTGATTCGAGTAACTCGGAAGGGCAGGCAACTAAATGCTTGCACACTAATCGAGAAATCCTCTAAAGATCCAAGTATATCCAATGATCAAGCAGGGCGAGGATAGCGCGTTGAGACCCAATGAGTCTCGTAAAGCAGGATACTAGGGTCGGGTTAACTGGGTGCATGAAAAATGATAAAAGTATGAAAAGTCTAGTTAAAATAATCAGACATGCAAGTAGGGTGATTCCCAAAATTATACTCTCAAAGGGGTGGATATTGTATGTATTTTGTATACTTGATGCGTTCGGAATGTGGGAATATCCAATCCCTAAGTTCGGATAAAAATACGAGTCACCATGCTCCGTATGCATTCACAGTTGTTCGAGTTTAAGTATTAAGTTGAAAATAAAGTTGGGCGAGGTCGAGGTACAGGGTTCCACCAATGATCTAAGTTTTTGGATTCCCCTTTTAAGAAAGAAATTCGCATTTGTGGGAATTACATAATTCGGGTACCACCTTTAATCCATTTTTAAGTTCTAATTTAGTTTCCCAAATTTTTAGAATTTTGTGGGGAGAAAATAACGCTGAAATAGCCCAGGAAATCCCTTAAAAGCTAGCCAAGAAGTGGTTTGAGGGTCCCATGACGGGCAGAGTGGCTGCTGGCAATGGGCACACGGGCTACTGGTTGGGTCTCAAAGGGGATTTTCAAGTGGGACCCAAATGTCTTATTTAAGGGGATTAAAAGGGGTAAATCCACTAATGTTTCGGACCAAAAATAATGTTTAATCCCATCATTTATTTTAATTCCTAACTCTAATCCAACCATAGATTAGGATTAACAAAAACCAATTGAAACCCTTGGAAAGAACACTAATTTAACAATAATCATTTACAAACCACAGTGATTAATACCCATCATTTCTTAAACATGGGTAACATATCATTTAACTAGAAACAACTGTAACCACGTATACTATACAATTTAATTCAAATACTTGCCTCTAATCAAGGACCAAATCGAACCTTAACCCATGGTCAATCCAAGCATCTGAATCAAGAGTTTCCTCTTCCAAACAACTCACCTAAAAATCATCTAAGATGAAGCTCATTCACTGTCAAACCCAAACTCTATAAAACCAGAATAGAAGGTGAAGAAAATGGGCTCCATATCAAGATACGTTCAAGAGGAGGAGATGGCCTACCTCTAAGATGATCAAGGAAAAAGAAAGCAATGGATGAAGGGGCTGCCACTGGCAAATTTTTTGCACCAAAACAATCTATGCTACGTAGCTGATCGTGTATAACTTCTTGGTGAGTTCAGATCTTGCAAGGGAAACCTCCAAGGAGATGTTCTTCACCATGCCATGGAGAAGATGAGAAGGAGAAGAAGAAGAGAGAAAGAGATGAGAGTTTTCCTTGTTGCTGGCCGATGGAAATGGGGAAGTTATGGTATTTGGTGGTGGTAGGTGAGAGCCATTAATGAGGTAAGTGAGGCATTTAATAAAGTAGGTGGGGTTGGTGGGATATTTTGGAAAGGTTAACTTGTGAGTTTGCTACATTCTAGTTGAGCTTGAAGTGTAATAACAGGGATCTTCGGGACCCCGAACAGATTTTCTCAGAGAAGAAGAGTTATGGGTCATGAGAAGAGATTTCGAACAAGCCCAAAATCCAAGATTTCAAATATCAGTGGCAGAAGTTACGATTTTCCGAACTGCGGTATATTCCTCGAAAAATGTGTCGGGAGTCAAATTTTTGGACCACGGATGAGTTTGGACTGATTATGAAGGTTGTTGGGCAGGGCGAGATCTAATTTTTGAGTTCAAGGACCACAGATTTCAAGGTTCTAAGGAAAAAGTCAATTGTTCGGTCAAAGTCTATCAATTTATGACGGAATTGGTCAATTTAAGGGTTTATGGGCAACGGATTGATTCAAGTTGAATACAAAAGTGGCATGGAATGATAACTTCGATCTAATGAGCTCTGAATAATAGATTTATAGAATTTATGGATAACCACTTAGTCTTACTTGAAATTATAGACATGCTCCAAAAAGTATTAAACTAAACTCAAAGGCTCTCAAAACTTTCCAAAGCTGCTCAAAGACTATTCTAACATACAAAACACCGTGATTGGCCTCTAATCCCACTTAGTAACCTAACCATAGAACTAATTAGTACTAATCCTAGGGTTAAGAGGTCGGATTCTTACAATAAGCTCTTTCCACAACACTTTTTCGCGTATGTAATGATAATCAACTTTGATGTGCTTTGTGTGAGCATGAATGATAGGATTAGTAGCCAATGAAATCGCACCAACATTATCACACCAAAGGATGGGAGTGTGGGCCATAGAAATTAATAAGAAATATGGAGAGGATACTCTGATTCGGTGCTTGATTTGATAACAATATTTTGTTTCTTTTTTTTGCACTCCATGAAGTTGAATTATTATTGAAGAACACACATTGGCCTAATATAGACCGTCAATCATTTGGATGTCTGGCCCAATTGGCATCCGAGTAGCAAGTTAATGTGAAGAGACTCTTTCATTGATAAAGGCAGTGGAACCGGCGTTATTAGAACGTGAAGATATTTTATGAATTAATAAAGGGTAAAGACCATTTTCACTCTGCCCTCGGAAAAGTGTATTCCCCGTAGCCTTGTCCTTAACACAAATCCTTGATGCATGAAATACAAACTCATAGTTGTTATCAATAGCAAAGCGATTGACAGAAATTAAATTTGTAGAAATATTTGGAACATGCAACATATTAGACATATGAAATTGGGAGTTAGGGGTGGAAAAAGGTATTGGGTCCTATATGAGAAATGCACAAACTTGTACCATTGCCAATAGACACCTTGTCCTATCGTTGATAGTTAGAACGAAGAGAAAGACTTCCAACATTAGAGGTGATGTGATCAATAGCACCGGTATCTATATATCAGATCTGGTCTCCAGGAAACTGATTTGATGCAGCTTTAAAAAAAATCTTTGTCGATGGATGGCGTCCTTGAAAAGTATGATCCATACGATGATAACAACCCAACGTTGAATGTCCAAGCTTATTGCAGATTTGGCATGACATGCGAGCAGGTCAGCGTGCAAAATTTTGGCAACTAGAGTTTATGTTTTTTTCTCGAGCCTTGGGAATTAATAAAGTTTCCAGAACTGCAATCCCCTTGTTGACCGTGATATCGACCGTGGCCTTGGTTAGAGGTTCGACCTCCACCACAGCCATGATTGTTATGCGTGTCGATTTTATGCATATATAAAAAGGGCCAATGTAGTCTGGCCTGAGGGAGAAGAAGAAGAGTACCGATGGCGAGCAATGGACATTTCCATATTAAGAAGACCATGCACATAAGCTATTGACGCATGATCTATCTGTTTTTCAGCCGCCACGTTCATTACAATATGGTTATATTCTTCAAGAAGACCATCCACTATATGGGTCACTTGATCTGATTCATCAACTAAGTGACCGACAACACACAGTTCATCAACAATTTTTTTGTGTATTAATAGGTAATCTGTAACAGAGAGATAACTTTTCTGTAGGTTATGGAGTTGATGTTTCAACTAAAGAATATGGGCACGAGATAGTGATGCAAATCGCTATTCAATAGCATTCCGAACATATGGGAAGTACGCAAACCAACAAATGTGGCATTCTGATCCTTGTCACGTTGATATTTCTATGGACAAGGTTTGGAGCCATCAACAAAGCCTATTAAATCATGGCTAAGTAACAAATGCTTGGACTGGGAACGTCATAGAAGATAATTATGGCCATGAGCGGACACAAATATAGGGGTCTAGCGGCTGAAGCCACCACCCAACTAGGAAAATGCCCATGAGGTCCATAAAGCCCAAGTAGTCCAGCCCCCACTTTAAAAATTTTCCGACCCCCATCTATTTTCCCAAACTCTCTCTCCCTCTCAAAACCCTAAATTGGAAGAGACCCTCAAATCACACTCCGTATTAGCATTGGTGAGCCGCCATCGTCCCTCCCTAGGTAGGTATTCCTCTTGGCGCAGTGCCACTGCCGCTTCCCCTTCTTTAGGGGCACATTTGCCTAACACGAGGAAAATCACTCGGATTTTCTATGTGGCTCATTTTCAACTAGTTGGTGCAACAATTCTCTACACAAAAAAGACACCCTTTAAAATCATTTTCTATTGTAGAAAGCAATAATTGCATATGAGCATAAACTGGATGGCTCACTTCGAGATCTACATAATATCTCTTTCGACATCTCTCTAATTCACTGTAAGACCTAACTGAAGCAGTGCTTTTTTTTTCTTTTCTTATTTTAATTTCAAAATAGTAATTTGAAATTTGGGATCGTTCAACACTTTATCATCTTTCTCAAAATTGTCATTTTCACTTTTCAAATGACTAAAGTATTAAGTGGTTTAAATGTATTTGAATTATTTGGATGTATTTCACAAAATTCTCAAAAGCTATTAAAGTGTAAAAGATATGATTTTGAATGTATTAATGATAATCATGAGTCTAAGAACATTAATGATTTGGATCGTAAAATTGTGACCCATGGATTACTGGTTGGACTTTTTTTTTTATATATGGACATGCAATATGTTCTATAGTTCTTGAATGTTGATTCTAAATAATTGTTAACAACCTTGTTTTTAATCGTGGATCATGAAGATCTATATCAAATTTCTCCTAAAAAAAAGATGCATTCATAATAAGTTTGTTATGTACACTTCACAAGAAAGAGATTACTTAATTTTGCATCCAACTTTCAAATAACATAGTATACAAAATAAAAGCAAAAAATAAAACTTTCGATAACTTAATTACCAAAATGTGATCATAAAATATTTGCCTTTGTTCTTGTTTAACCGCTGGCCAAGTGAGACACGCAAGAAGAGCATACGTTTGACAAATTATACCAACTTCAGTCTTAAATTGCTTAGCATACTTGCCAACTGGTCTCGACAGACTTTCAAGGATTTCAATCCTTAGCTTCTGATATGTATCCTTAATGTGCCGGTAAGGGAGATAATATTTTGACCTCCCATGTCCTCTTCTAGTGGAGGTCGAAGCTAAAAGGAAAAAGAAAATTATTAATAAAAAATATATGACATTTAATAAATTTATAAAATATATAACTTTTATAGTGTTGATCTTATGAACGCTACTCATGGAAGTGCCCTACTCTGGCTCAGCCGTTGAATCAAATATTGAAGCATCCCGTATATGTGCACTTGTTTGCCTACTTCCTGCTTTCATAACCATAAACAAAAATACATAGAAATATTTCCAATGAATATAGGTAAAGCTCATTCTAAGTAATTAACATTTAATTCAAAGGCAAAAACCACATGCGAATTGAACTTTAAAAAAAAAAGAGTGAAGTCCACTTTTCATCCCTATATAATTAAGAACTGAAACTCAAGCTTCATCAATAGAGTTGAAAGGAGAAAATGATTCATATAGCTACCTGCAATTGTTGGAACATAATGCTTTATTGTGGAAAATAAAATGAAGTAAAAATTAATAATCTATATCGGTATCATCATTAGTCAGCATTTGCTTTTCTTTATCTATACAATAGTCCATCAAAGTATCATCTTCTACATCACTTTCATCATTATTAATGAAATCGGCATTTCTCTTATCTGACTCCACATTGATGACGACAACATTAGCATCAACTTCAGATGCATCAACGTCCATCCTATTTAGAGACAATGGTTCAACTTCCACATCATTTTCTTCATCATTCATTAATTCACGAGTTTGATGATGTCGAACAGTCCCATCAACTTCTAATTGCTCCCCTTGTTGGCATGCATCACGTACTGCCAATCAAATCTTTCTCTTCCTCCTCAACCTCTAAAACATTATAGACATTTCTCGGCTTTATCATTTTGATAACTTGCTAATCACCTCTAAGTTTGGTATCCTTGAGATAAAAGACTTGTATGGCTTGAGACGCTAGGACGTTCGATATACATTAACACTGGTGAAATATGCGTCTGTATGTATTCCTGTCTTTTTATTACCAACATCCCATCAATAATGTTTGTTAATACACCATAATATTGGATTTCCTTATCACCTTAATGTTTGTTAATCTAATTTATACACTTTCACAACCACACCACTATTTTGAGTTTGATGATACTTTTCACGCTCCTTTGAGTGAAATATAATTTCATTGACAACGCAACCAGTGTACTGAGTCACTCGATTATTAGGACCACATGCTATATATTTCATTGACAATGCAACAAGTGTACTTTGTCACTCGATTATCAGGACCACATGCTAATGAATATAAATTATCAATAGCATCAGGTGATTTTTGTTGGCATAAGAGTTGCATCTATTGATAAAAAGTATACAGAATACAACAAGTCAGTAAATATTTTTAATTACATGTAATCCTTATTCACTAATAAATTGATTAATTAAACTCATGTTTCTATAATCAATTCGATCCCCCGATCCAATTGGGGGCAAATGCCTATGAAAAGATCGCCTAGATTTATGAAAGGGCCACTTGGATTTATCCATGGTTTATTTCTTATTTCTAAAATCCTATTTCTTCATTCATCTCGGATCGACCAAAATAGGACTAGATTTGAAGCAACTTATATATATGAACACTTACACATTTTGGAAACCATTTAGCAAATTGTGTTTGATGTCTCTGTTGGACATTATGTATGCTTTCCTTTTGAAGCTGTGACTTGTGCTCCCTACATAAGAAGTATATACCATTATAATATGAATACAAATTTTAATATACAAATACCTCATATGCAATTATATAATAGGTACAAAGTTCACTTACTCACAATATGGTGCAATTTCCTCATCGAATTTTGTCACGCTCCACTATATCCAATATCTCATATGTTCCAAATCCCAATGGTCGGGCATCTTGTAAAAAAACATGAAGCCCTTTGCGTGATTGCCCCTGACCTCCATCATAATTTTGTTCTTCATGGTTGAATCTTGTTTCTATTCCTTCGAGATACATAGAGAAAAATGAGAGGCATTCACTGTCAATATATGTTTCAGCAATTGAAACTTTTGGACGTCCTTTGCTGCGCACATATTGCTTTAGAGTGTGCAAGAATCTGTCTATAATTTCATAGTTACTAAATAAAAAAAGTAATAAATTACATTCATGAAGACATTATATAAAAATTAATAATTAATACAAATCACCTTTCAATATGATATATCCATCGGTATTGCATAGGTCCACCAAGTTTCGCCTCATATGGCAAATGAACCGCTAAGTAAACAATTCATTCAATGTCCTTTTTAACTGCCAAGACAAACAAGTTTCTTGTACTTGTCGTCATTTTGAATTTACAGGGATATTGTGTCAACACATTCTTCAAATATACATAAAATTCAATGTGATGGAGATACCACCTCAATATATTTTGAAAAGATGGACAAAGGATGCTAAAAATGGGGATGTCTTTGATGACAAAGAAGGAAAAACTGTTGTTGATTGCAATGAAAATCTGGGTATTTGGTATATTCACTTTTATCAAATAATTCATCCATTGGCAAAGAGAGCCATCCAATCCCCACAAATGTATGCTTTAGCTGTCAAATATCTCAAACTTATGGAGGATGAAATGGATGCATTTGAAAACTCAATGACTCAAAATGTTGATACTGTTGGAACCAAAACTTGCAAATACATACTCAAAATGAGCTGGATAATGAAGTCAGTGGTCTCATACTGTAAGCGCACAAAAACTCACAGACCCGGCGCGGGGGGGGGGGGGGGGGGGGGGGGGGGGTGATTTTGCGGCCCACTGGAGGAGGACGGAGATTGCAGCTCCTTGGTTGTGGTTGTGATAGAAGAACCGGTGCCTCGAGCCTGAAAGGGGAGGAAGAAGAAGGTCAGAGGACCCTGGCTTGGGCAGCGCAGGGCTCTCCGATGCCTAAGTTAGTTGCAGTTGCAGGACTAAGCAGAGGTAGGAGATGGAGTTGGGGAAGAAATGGCATACCAGTGTATGTGGTGTTTTTTGGCCATCCCTGTTCTGGAGTTGTTGCTATGATCATAAAGAGGAAGAGGGAGGCTCTGTCAGAGCCTGATCCCATCACAGTCCAATCTCCTTCAATTGTAGTCCCATCGGGCCTGACTTCTGGGCCCAGTCCCATCAGGTCATTTTGAGCCATGCACTTGGCAGAGGTGGACTATGGGGGAGGAAATATTCCCACACAAAGCCCCCCAGCTTTTAACTTCTTAGAGTGCTCCTAAGTCTTGGAAGTTGAAAGCTAAATAGCCTGATGGTTTATCCGAGCTTGATTTTTTCAACGCTGGTACCATCACCGAGCGTGATTTTTTCGAAGCTGGTGCCATCACCGAGCTCGATTTTGTGAAGCTGGTGCTATCACCAAGCTTGATTTTTTCGAAGCTGGTGCCATCACCGAGCTCGATTTTGTGAAGCTGGTGCTATCACTAAGCTTGATTTTTTCGAAGCTGGTGCCATCACCGAGCTCTATTTTGTGAAGCTGGTGCTATCACCAAGCTCGATTTTTTCGAAGCTGGTGCCATCACCGAGCTCGACTTTGTGAAGCTGGTGCTATCACCGAGTTTGATTTTTTCGAAGCTGGTGCCATCACCGAGCTCGATTTTGTGAAGCTGGTGCTATCACCAAGCTTGGTTTTTTCGAAGCTGGTGCCATCACCGAGCTCTATTTTGTGAAGCTGGTGCTATCACCAAGCTTGATTTTTTCGAAGCTGGTGCCATCACCAAGCTCGATTTTGTGAAGCTGGTGCTATCACCAAGTTTGATTTTTTCGAAGCTGGTGCCATCACCGAGCTCGATTTTGTGAAGCTGGTGCTATCACCAAGTTTGATTTGTTCCAGCATTGGGACGTAACTGGCTGGTACTATTACCGGGGCCAGTGTAATCTTTTTCTCGAGGCTGGGGCTCGATTTTTTCTGACATTGGGACGTAACTGGCTGGTACTATTACCAGGGCCAGTGTAATCTTTTTCTCGAGGCTGGGGCTCGATTTTTTCCGACATTGGGACGTAACTGGCTGGTACTATTAACGGGGCCAGTGTAATCTTTTTCTCGAGGCTGGGGCTCGATTTTTTCCGACATTGGGACGTAACTGGCTGGTACTATTACCAGGGCCAGTGTAATCTTTTTCTCGAGGCTAGGGCTTGATTTTTTCCGACATTGGGACGTAACTGGCTGGTACTATTACCGAGGCCAGTGTAATCTTTTTCTCGAGGCTGGGGCTTGATTTTTTCCGACATTGGGACGTAACTGGCTGGTACTATTATCGGGGCCAGTGTAATCTTTTTCTCGAGGCTGGGGCTTGATTTTTTCCGACATTGGGACTTAACTGGCTGGTACTATTACCGGGGCCTGCTTTTGTAATTTTATCTGAAAGGGTGAATGTTACTACTGCCGAGCAGGGGAAGGCACCGCTGCCGAGCTGGAAGGACCGAGTCATGCTCGTCCAGCTGGTACTGTTACCAAAGCTGGTGGCCTCGATGCACTGCTGCCGAACTGGAGAGTTTACTTCTGCCGAACTGGAGAGTAGCATTGCAGCCGAGTGGGGGATATCTGCGGGGGAAAGGCAGCTGAACTAGAAACATCGGCCAAGCCGGGATGTCTGTTGAGATGCAGAGTTCAGACAGCTGGGATGTAGTTCTCTGCCGAGATGGTACATGAAATAAATATTTACAAAATTACGAGTACATGTACGTACAAAAGTATGATGAGCACATGACATTATCCAAAGTAGTTTATGACAGCTCAAAAGTTCTGATGAAAAGTCAAAGCTGCAACCAATGGCTTGATTGTGCAAAAGGCTCTGACAACACTGCACATGAGATTTATGAGAGAACTCCTTGATCTCTTAAACCCTACCAACACAGTTGCTAAGCCCCAGAAAGAAAGAGATTGCTGCAGATCTGGGGAGGAGACTAGAGGGCAGAAAAAAGCGAAGCCGAGAGAGAGAGATCAGAGAGGGAAAGATGAATACAGATACCATGGCGATGGCGATGTCGGAATATCCGATGGTGGATCGGAATCCTCCGTTCACGAAGATGGTCGCCAACTTCAACTTCCTCGACTACTGTCACCTCCTCACCATCACCGGCGTCTTTGTCACCGTCGGACAATCCTCCCAGAACTCCGCCGGCCGTCTCATGGGTTTTTCGTCCACAAAACCGATAGATGGCGTCCTTTCGGCCCCTTGCGCTGTTGTGTTTCTTCTCTGCTCTTTGGTTTCTGTTTTGGTGGAGGACCCTTCGTTTTCTACGACTGGGATGTATCTTACATCATTGCCTCTCCTTTCGGTGTCGACCAACAGGTGATTGCCTTGTGGGGGGGCTTCTAGCAGTCTCCCGGGGAGATTCCTGTCGGGGGAGTGGCATCTGCCGAGCTGCAGGTCAGCGACCGAGCTGGGGTCAACGACTGGGCAGGGGTGGTGACCAGCTGGGGTCGGTGACTGACTGGAGTTAGCGACTGAGATGGGGTGTCTGCGACCGAGCTGGAAGTCTTCCGAGCTGGGAGACTTGCTGCAGAAATCGTTGTAGTGACTTCGGGCATCGCCGAGCTGGGAGTCTTCCAAGCTGGGAGACGTCTGCCAACCTGGGATGCAGTCCCCTGCCGAGTTGGGACGAGGTGCACTCCCTGCCGAGCTGGGATGCGATGCACTCCCTGCCGAGCTGGGAGATGTGCCGAACTGGAGTGCTCCTGGGCTGCCGAACTGCTGAACTGGGAGCTGAGATGAGATGATCGTGCTGAAGTGGACCTGCTGGTGACGTCTGCTGAGATCATCCTGCTGAGCTGGGATCGAGCAGCGATGCCTGCTGCGTTGGAGTGTTCAGCCAGATGGAGTGCGGTCCTCTACCGAACTGGTCTGCCGAGATGGGCACGCTGAAATGGTACGCTGCCAAGATGGGCAAGCTGAAATGGTGTGCCACCGTGAAGGACCTGCCGAGCTGAGACGAGATGCTGTCTCCGCCGAGCTGAGACGAGGTGGGGGTTTGGCCGAGATGTGGACCTGCTGGTGACGTCTGCCAGCTGACCTCTGCCGAGATGGACCTGCCGAGCTGGGAGACGTGCCGAACTGGGAGTGTACATAAAATCCAATATTTGTGTTCCTTACCAGTATATCTGCATGTGAAGGGAGGTCTAGCCCGACTTTTGAGTTCGTTAGAACGCTTGCAGAATACTCGAATTTTCCTCTCCACGCAGTTGGCACGTATAACCTGCCGAGCTGGAATACGTGCTAAACCGGAGAGATCAGCCAGTTGGAAGACTGGTCGTGTCTGCCGACCTGGAGACGTCAGCAAGATGAAGATCTCTGCTGAGCTGGCTGGAGCTTGCCGAAATGGGATATCAGGACGAACTCATTGTTTGAATTGCTCCGGTCAGCGCTTGGGATCACGGAACCCTCGGTCACCGTCGAGATCGAGGACTCCGCAGCTGCTCTAGAGATTTCCACGTTGACCGTCTTTGAAAATGGCAGCTCCAGCACCTTAACAGAAAACCCAAGTTCAAACCAACTCGTCCCTCTCAGGCTCTTCGAGGCATCGTGTTTGGGAAGATGACTTTTTATCCTTTCCCACAGACGACGCCAATTGTAAGCGCACAAAAACTCACAGACCCGGGGGGGGGGGGGGGGGGTGATTTTGCGGCTCACTGGAGGAGGACTGAGATTGCAGCTCCTTGGTTGTGGTTGTGATAGAAGAACCGGTGCCTCGAGCCTGAAAGGGGAGGAAGAAGAAGGTCAGAGGACCCTGGCTTGGGCAGCGTGATGGACCCGAAAAAAAGAAAGGGGGAATCTTCCGTCCTCTCCCTCCGCACCCCGGGGGCTGTCCTGGGTCTCGGCGGAGGAGGGAAGATCTCGGACATCAACATTTTTGTACGGGTATGCCAGATTTACTTTCTACTTGGAATTTGGAATAGTGATAATCTGGAGATTTACCTTCACAAGTGGAAAGGAAATCAATCCTTTTTTCTAACTTTTCAAATTGCATAAATATTAAGAAAATAGACAAGTTTTTAGAATGCCGTAAGAGGCGTTTTTGTTTGTTTGCCGTGAAAGGCGATTTTGCCGTGAAAGGCGTTTTTACAAAACTCATCAAATATGAAAGACAAGAATTGTGATTTCTTTTTGTCTCTTTAAGAAATACAAACTACAATAGAAAAGGAAGAAAAGGGATCTAACTTCTCAGGAGATTGTGGGGACACGTTAAGATCGACGGTCGCAAGTCATGTATAGGCTTCGCCGTCGTCCTTCAAGTGAGAACATGTGATGCTTTGATTCTTTGGCTTGGCTCCTAACCTCGGTTTTTTTAAAAGGGAAAGGACCAAGAGAAGGACCTATATCCAATGAAAAACCAAGTAAACGGGCTGAAAAGCCGCGTTTAGGCCATGTTGGAGAAGGAGGTGACCTTGGGGGGGGGAGGGGTGGCCCCCCAAGGGACGTTGATCACCTTGTGGTGCTTCCGGGAGCAAAGTGGCAGGACTTCGTCTCTCTCTTGGATTTTCTGAATTTTCAGAGCTTTGGAATGGACCTCCTTTTATAGGCTTTTGGTAGCCATGAGGTGTTTATTGGCATTGATGGCCATGATGAAGGAATTGATGAAGAGTTACAAGTTGATTTTGTAACTCCTTTTTCAAGGCTTGTGATTGGCCGATGAAGGTAGTGGGCATTCAATCACCTTTATGCTTCATGATGATGGGAGTTTCATGGGTTTAATGCCATGATTGCTTGGATTTGTAACCCTCAAATGCTTGGTTCTGATTGGGCCGTCCAAAATAATGAGTTAATGACTGCTTTAATGGGTCAATTAACGTCATTAAGTGGTTGCCAAGGCATGTGAAGAGTCGCGGGCCGCACTGCGCCTTTTGAGATTCTTCTTGCAATCATCACGGGTGGATCCACGCATCATTTGATGTCGGATTGCGATGCAATTTCAGACATTGATTGATGTTGGCGGGCTGGTGACATCTATCTTGTCGATTTCACGATCGGTCGGACAGAAAGTGCACTTTCTTGGTTAGCTGGTTGGCGATCTTGAGGCGATCGGTGATGATTTCATGCTTTTGACGGCGGATCCGAGATGTCGACGAAGATCAGTGGTTTTGAAGCACCAAACATTGGATTTTCAGAAAATCACAGAGGCCAGAACACCTGAAACGCGAAAAGCATCGAAAACGGACACTTCGGCACAAAATCCGGCGACCCGGATTTCCAGGGTCGCCGGGCGACCATGCACCCAGGGTCGCCGGCGACCATGGGGCTTTGGCCCATTTGGTCGCTGAGCGTCGGTTCGGCCGTTTTTTCGTCTTTTTCTTCCCTTTTTTCTTCTGTATTTTTCTTGACATTTTTCCTCAATTATTGACTTGATTTTCTTGAAGAAATCTTGACGAGAACCCTCGCGAAATCGGAGCACAAAGTTTCTTATTTTTCAGGAAAGCCGAAGACTTTGTAGCCGATTTTCCGTCAAGCGTCGAAACTAGGTCAAACGATGTCGGAATGACCTGAAAATTGAGGTGAAGCTTCTTGAGCAGTGGATAGGACCAACCATGGGCTTTTATTTGAGTTTTGAAGCCGTTTGGGGTCCCATCGATGCTTCACTTGATTTTGCTGCGGGGAAAATGCCGAGCTTTGATATGTGGTCAAACGATGTCCGATTGACCTGAAATTTGACGGGGAGCCTATTGGAGTCATTTTGAGACGTTCCATGGGCTCCGTTTTGGATGTCATGGTCCCGGGTTGCTCCGCCGCCGGTAGGCTTGATTTTCTTTCGGAGCATCGAAACCTGGTCAAACGTTGTCGGAATGACCTGAAATTCGACGTGCAGCCTTTTGGAAGCATGTTGAAGCCACTCATGTATTTTGTTTGATGAGTGATGGCTTCGGTGGTTTCCGTCGCCGGGAGGCTTGATTTTGCTGCTCGAGCATTGATGAAGGGTCAAACTTTGTCGGTTTGACTTGAAATTTGGCATGGAGCCTTTTGGAGACCTTCTGGAGTCATCCGTAGGCTTTGATCAAAGTTTCGGTGTCTTTGATGATGTCGCCGCCGGGAGCGCTTGTTTAGCTGTCGGAGCGGTGAAATTGGGCCAAACGATGTCGGAATGACCCGAAACCTCAGGTGTACCCCTCTCTTAGCTGTCTTGAAGGACCTCTCAGTTTATGTCTGATTCTGATAAAATCTGATGCTTGAAGTAGCCTTGCCTATTTTTAGCAGGATGCAGCTTCAGGAGGCTTCTCGATGTTGAGGAGACATATTGACTTTTTTGGTGTCAATAAATGCCCCCTCGAGGTACAGCGACGAATAGCTTTTTGGAGTCGATGTGCCTCGAAGAGAAACTTGGAGGAAAGGTTCCAACTTGACCAAGAGTCTTGAGCATTTTTTTTTTTTGAATAGCCTTCTGAGTTTCCGGGGGAATTTTATGGTAGTGAGAGGGATCACGTACCATCTCAAGGCAAAGTTTTGAAAATGACATGGGGTATTTGGATTTTGGGTTTTGGATTTTGGTTTTTGACCTTGTGATCTAACAAGCTGTATGTGGCAGGTTAGGGGGTCGGGGTTTGATTTTGATTTTGACCTTGTGACCCAACAAGCTGTATGTAGCAGGTTGGGGGTCAGATTTGGTTTGTTGGTTTTGGATTTTGATTTTGGTTTTGGTCTTGTGACCTAACAAGCTGTATGTGGCGAGTTAGGGGACCGGAATTTGGTTTTGTGAAATGTCAATTTCAAGATTTTGGCTCAATTTGGTTCATGAGGTTGGATGGTTTGGTTTTTGGAAACTCATGGGACTTTCTTTTTTTCTTTTTTTTTTATTGGTCCCATCAACTCAAAAGAGGCATGGGACTTTTTTTTGCTCTTTTCTTTTTTTCTTGCTCTTGGTAAGAGGAATATTTTGACTAAAAGCCAATTTTAGTGCCTAGGTGGTTAAACCTGGCTCATATGGGCTAACCCATGGGACCTTAGGCTTTGGAGATGGCCTAGATCTCATATGGTGTCATTTTTGTAAAGAATATCTAAAAATATCTCTTTTGTGTAGAGAATATCTAAAAATATCTTTACTTGGAGAGAATTTCTCAAGTTTTCTTTTTGTGGAAAGATTCTCTCAAAATATCTTTCTCTTTGGGAAAGTAGCTAAATTTTAGCACTTACCTCCTTTCTTTCTCTTTGTTTCCCCTTTTGGCTTGCTCTCTTCTATAAAAGCAAGAGGGTTGATGCTTTTGCTCCATTGCTTTCTTTTTACAAAAAATCTTCAAGAGTGCTCCCCAAGGCAAGAAGTGCTTTCTCTTCTTCAAGGATCTCCAAGCTTTTCTTCTTCTTCTCCATCAATGGCTTCAAGTAAGTTTTCTTCCTCAAGAATCTCCATTGTAGAAGTAGCTTCTTCATTTTTTCCTTCTTTTCTTTTTCTTTTCTTCTTTCTTCTTCTCTTTTTTTCTTTTTTTCTTTTCTTTTCTTTTCATGCACGTTTTTCTTTTTTTTCGTGCTTCTCTCTTTTTTTCTTTCTTTCTTTTTTTTCTTTCTTTTTTTTTCTTTTCACGGTTTTCTCTCTGTTTTTTTTTGTGAACTCCTTTTTTTCTTTCTGTTTTTTTTTTCTCCATGCTGATTCCCTTTTTTTTTCAGCGTGTTTCTCTGTTTTTTTTTCTTTTTTTTTTTTTTTTTGCTGTTTCTGTTTTTTTTCTTCTGGCTGTACGGACAGGTCTGTACGGACCTGACCGTACTGCCACGTGGCAGTGGGCCACGGCCTGTGGGGCCAAATTTTTATTTTTTTTTTGTTTTTGCTGAGGTTTTTTTTTCTATCTTTTTCTTTTTCCTTGTTTGCTCACTATGATAATGAGGCTATGCAATTTCAATATATATGCATTTTTTTGTTTGATGGATCAAGATAGAAGGCTAGAGTCTCTAGGTCAAGCCAACATGATTTTTGACTTGGACAAAGTTTGATTGGTTTTGACCAAATTGGGTTGGAATTGGTCAAACTTTGGTCAAGGTTTTCCTAGCATTTAATGCATGATGATATATTTTTGATGCATGAGTTTTGGTAAATAGACTTGGAAGTATGATGATGCATACCTGAAAATCTTTTGCAAGTGTTGGGATTTTGAGCTCGCAGCGATGTTGAGCTCTTTCTCGGTCTTGTTGGATTTTGAGGAAGTTTTGCAATTTTTGGATTCTGAAGCTCGCAGCAATGTTGAGCTCTTTTTCAGATTTTGCGGAAGTTTGATGAGATTGGCTCGTTCTCGCAGCGATGTTGAGTTCGAGCCTTCTTTGAGAATTCTCCACTGACTATGAGCTCACAGCGATGTTGAGCTCATCTTCAGACTTCCTGTCTTTTTTCGGAGTATTTTCCTTTTCGTTGGAATTGCCCCGGAATCATGTCAAAATTTTGGTAGAATTTTTGTAGCAGAATTCTGTCATGTTGATTGATCTTTTCTCTTCCATCTTTTGTAGGTAATTCTTCTAGAACGAATAAAGGTAAAGGTCCTGTTACTGACACACCTCGTCGGTCTGCTAGATCTTCCAATGCTGCCGTTCAGCAGGCTTGGGAGAAAGTCCAGTTTGTGGAGAAAAACTTGGAAGAATGCGATTCCTTCAATCGTGATGAGATGAGACAGCAATTAATCACTCTCAAGGATGAGGAGTTCTATAAGATCATGGTAAGCAGCCGTCCCTGGGTTACGGACGATCAGAGCGTTGTGCTCAAGCCTACCTTCTTCTTCGGTGATGCAGTCCCCGACGACTTGACATACCAAAGGAGATGTTTTCAGTTCTCTTACACAGCAGATGGTGATGAGAGAACTATTTCTACCCGGTCGTCTTTTGATCGGACCATCTCGATCCTGAGCCTTTCTCCCACGTGCCCTAAGAGGGAAGATCCTCCGAGTTGGGTGAAGAGGACCAGTGTGATCAAGACCGGGTTTTTTGTTGGTGGACCTTCCGGTTTTACAGAGAAGCCACCTGTCCGTATGGACGTGTTGATGCCAGCCAGTGGCTACCAAGGTTCTGATCATCCATCGATCGATTTGAGACCGGTGGGCCTTGGCGTTTTTCGGGGTGACGGCAGTAATTGGGTGAAGCCTTTTCGACTTCGTGGCCGTTTCAGTGCTGACTCGAGCTGGGAGTCATGGACTGATCACACCTCGAGGATTGGTGAGGCCGTTCTTCGAGAGGCCGAGATTTTTGACGCGGTTCGTGCTTTTCAGCAAACCGTTGTTTTCTCCGATGAGGCTTTCATGGCCATGCTGGAGTCATTCCTTCCACAAACCAACACCTTCATTGTGACGAATGGTGAGATTGGTTTTTCTTTGAAGGAGCTGAGCGCCATCACCGGATTGCCTATCCTCGGCAAACTCTATGAGGAGTTTATGCCTATTGACAGCGTCCTTGAGGAGCAGTCTAAGGAGTTTAGGCTTGTGTATTTTCAACTTGTCGCCTTCTACGATTTTTTGAAGGAGAAGGAGGGCTCGAAAGTTAGATGCAGCAGTTGGAGGAGTTGCAGCTCCAGCTTTTTTGACAGCGGGGATTCTTCTGATGGCATGGCCCAGGATGTTAGGGCTAAAGCATCAAGTTTGAAGAAGATCGCTGCTATGCGAGAAGATTTGAAGAAGTTCTTTGCAAGCACGGATGCCATTTATCCTGACATTGCGTTGCGGAGAGATCTCGCTGTTTACCTCACTTACTGGCTGGGTGAGGCTGTTTTTGCTGGAGGAGATGGAACGCACATCAGGCCGCACTGTATTTTTCCGGCTTGTCAGATGGCGTTTGGAGAGCGGCTGGCTTTGGTACCTGCTCTTTACTCCTATTTGTGTACCGAACTGCAGGCTGCTGCTTTCCTGGTTTGGCTTGGGCTTCCCCTGAACAGGGTATTTTCGGCCCATATTTTCTATTTGTGGTATGTATACCACTGTCCTAGCTTCCATCGTTTGGGAGTTGCACAGGACGAAGATCCCTTTATGATTCGTTTGGCTAGAGGGACAGCCGTTCATGAATCACTTTTATCTGCCCGTTTAAGGATCCGACGATTTAGGGACGTCGAGATTGGGCAGTCTTTAGTGAAGCTTTCTCCGGGCTTGCGGAAGAAGGCTTTTGACTTTGGTGTCTCTCGTGATTCGACCAGGGCAGGGTCGGGAAGACACTATGCTTTGACAGACGCGGAGAAGAGGTGGCTCTTCAACATACGGGTTGGTACGATGGTGTACCGCAGACATCTTTTTGTCGATATCCAACCGTATGTCCCTTCGCGTTTTGCATTGCAGCTTGGCTTCTCTCAAGGCGTTGTTGGAGCGCCTTCGAGCATGGTGAAGCGTTTTGGAGGTTTGCAGGATGGGAGAAATGCATGGGCATTTTATAGCGCTGAGGACACTACCGCCATGATTTCCTATCCTGAGCTGCCCACCTTCCGGACTGCTGGCTTCACGAAGTGGTTCGTGGAGAGCTTTTCAGTGTACCGGGAGCTTTCTAAGAAAGAGCTTGATATTAAGCAATCTCCTGGGAAGAGTCTTGGCAAATCGGATGGTGTTCGTTGGGAGGAAGTTTTGGCCTTCCTTTCTGGAGAGAAGCACAAGATAGGCTTTCTCAACGGGCAGGACATCATCAGATCAGGAGCTGCACAGGGGATTCCTGGTGAGGTCTTGATACAGCTGGAGGAAGAGGAGGCCGAGATCGATGCTATGATACAGGCAGAGCATACGAAGGCTTCCATGGAGTCTACTGAGAAAAGTAGACCATCCAGTGAGGACTCTTGTGAGAGGCCTTATGTTGATAGTGGGGCAGGATCGTCGAGCAGATTAACCCGCCGAGGCAAAAGGAGGAGAGGACAACGCCGTAACATGAGACGGCACGATAGCCCTTCTGATCTTGAAGTTCCTCTCACCATTGCTGAGGAGGTGTCTGAGGATGCTGACGAGCCTCCGGAGAAGAGAAGCAGAGAAGAGGAGATAGCTGGTATGATCCCCTTTCTTTCCTTTTGTTTCTTCCTTCCCTTTTTTTGTGAAAGATTTTGTTTTGATCCGCTGCTTCTTTTTTTTTTTTAGCACAGGATGATGACCTGGTGATGCCTGAGGTTCCGGCCGATGAGGCAATGAAGGATCCAGTCGTGGCATCTGAGGAAGAGCCCAGGGACTCTGGAGTGGTTCCAGAACCTTCACCTGGTATGATTTGATTTGGCTTTTGCTTTTTTGTCTTCTTTTGCTGTCATTTGCTAACATGTAGCTGACTTGCCAGAGGATTCCGACGATTTCGAGCCATCCATGGACGCAACTTTTGACGATGCTTCGGATGAGCTCAAAGAGGCAGAGAGTACTCCGCCGGTCGTCGAAGCAGGTATATTTGCAATAATAATCTTGATATATTTTTGACAAGATTATATTCATACCTTTTTGTCTTTTTCTTCTTTTTTTCTTTGACAGATTGTGAAGCAGCAGGAGAGATTCCTCCGTCTTCCTCAGAGCCAGAACAGGGGATACCTGCGGCTGATGCAGAAGTAGGGGCTTCTTCCACTTTCAATCAATCAGCTTCTTCTGTTGGAAAGAGTTTATTGATTAATCTTCCAATGGAGCATGACGTGGGCAGTCGGGCACCAGAACATGGCGAATCCTCATCTGCACCGCACCTTCAGTATGCTAGGAAGGTGTTGAAGACTGTCTTGAGCTCATGGGTTGAGACTCTTTCTTCAGGTCATTTGGAAGCTGGTTTTGGCATGATCAAGCATGTGCAGGACATCCTCGCTGATAGCAAAGAAGTCGGTCTGGACGTCGCAAGTGCCGAGGATTTTGTTGAGGAGATCATCACCTTGGGGAGCAAATGGACTGAGACCAAGAGTTTCCCAGATGGTGACTTCTTTGATGAGTGTTCTTAAAACCTTCCAGGAAAGTCAAAGCTGAGCTGACTGAGGTCACGAAGACTCGGAGGCAGATCGTTCGGGAGAAGAACGTTACCGAGTTATCCATCATGGGGCTGAAGCAAGACTTGGACCGCCTTGATAAGGAGGTCGTTGAGGCTAGGCAACGTCTTGATCTTTTAGAGGAAGAGGCTGCTGCCAAATGGGCCGCCATTGTGGAGGCTCGTGACAAGGAGGGGACTCTCATTCGCCAGGTTGAGGAAGCTGAAGGTAATGTCCGGAGGAAGACTCAGGAGCATGACCAGTGGCAGGTCCTCTGGGAAGAACTTCCTCGTGCTGCAGATGGGTCACGGCATTCGGCCGCGTTTTATGGGGACATTTTGAAGGAGCGTGGCCTAAAAACTTTGGAAGTTAAGGCCAAGGGTCTGCTCGAGGAGTTGAACCTTTGGTTGAAGACCATGTTGGATTGAGCTCCTGAGTTGTAACAAACTCTTTTTCCTTTTCCTTTTGTTTTTGGTACCTCCATGTATAAATAATTTTGGTACTATATTTTGTATCCCCTTCCTTTCACTTAAATCATTTTTGACGAAAACAATTTTGAGCAAAAGTTTGATGGGAATGTTTGCTTAAGGATTTGATCAAAAGGTTGTCATTTTGTGAAAATCTTTTGTCAAAGGGTTGTTTTGGGCATGAAAGCCAGTTTTGTGGCGAAAAGCTTGATTTTTTGATGGTTTGAAAACCGAAATTTTGGATGGCATGAAAGCCTAATTTTGTGGCGTAAGAGCCAAAATTTATTTTGCGGCGTGGGAGCCAAAATTTTTTGGATGGCGTGAAAGCCGAATTTTAGAATGGCATAGAAGCCGAATTTTGTTTTGTTTGTCTTGGCGTTTATAACCGAATTTTGGCATTTATGGCCAGATTTTGGCGTTTATAGCCGATTTTTTTTGTTTTGGCATTTATAGCCGAATTTTGGCGTTTATAGCCGAATTTTGAGATGGCATGAGAGCCAAAAATTTTGTTTGTGGCATGAGAGCCGATTTTGAGATGGCATGAAATCCGATTTTGGCGTTTATAGCCGAGTTTTGGCGTTTATAGCCAGATTTTGGCATTTATAGTCGAGTTTTTTGAAAACCAAGTTTTGTTTTGTTGGCATAAAAGCCGATTTTGGTGTTTATAGCCGAAAATTTTTGTTTTGGCATTTATAGCTGGATTTTGGCGTTTATAACCAGATTTTTTTTTGTTTTGGCATTTATAGCCGAATTTTGGCGTTTATAGCCGAATTTTGAGATGGCATGAGAGCCAAAAATTTTGTTTGTGGCATGAGAGCCAATTTTGAGATGGCATGAAAGCCAATTTTGGCGTTTATACCCGAGTTTTGGTTTTCAAAATGCAGGTATCGACTAAATGTCGCCTCCCCGCTGAATAGTCTTGCAAGTATCGATGGAATGTCGCTTCCTTGCTCATTCGGTTTTGCGAGTATTGATGGAATGTCACTTCCTCGCGGGTTAGGTTTTGCGAGTATCGATGGAATGTCGCTTCCTCGTGGATTGGGGTGCAAATATCGACTAAGCGTCGCTTCCCTATGTTTCCCAAAACTTTTGGTTTTGCGGGTACTGACTTGATGTCGTTTCTCCGCGATTTTTGAGGTTTTCTCGAACCATTTGAAATTTGGATTGTGGATAGCAACTGGTATGTTGCATCTCCAAGATTTTTGAAATTTAGGTTGTGGATATCAACTGGTTTGTTGCTTCTCCAAGATTTTTAAAATTTGTAAGTATCGAATGGGGTTCGCTTCCTTGCGATTTTTGGGTTTTGGAAGTATAGAATGGGGTTCGCATCCTTCCGGTTTTTTGGGTTTTACGAGTATCGACTGAATGTCGCTTCCCCGCGGTTTCTAAAAACCAAAATTTTTTGTTTAAAGACACGGAGGTCATAAATTTCGACTTAAAACCATTTTGGTTGTAAAAGCCGAGGCGGTTTAGGGTGAAAATTCCTAAGTCCCGATTTTTGTTTCAAACCATGAATTTTGGGTTCAAGGATCGAAAATTTTGGTCAAGTCTGGGAAGAGGCTCCTAAACTTGGATTTTTGGATTTTGATTTTTTTTCTTTTTGAACAATGAAATGATGAAAGTAAGCATTGTTTTGAGAGATTGTTTTTTTTTTTTTTTTGGAAACTTCAACATAAAGATGAAAATTTCAAAAGAGGTGGGTTTGACGAGCAAGTACCTTGGAAATAGGCTTTAGCCGTGTAGATATTGCTCTGACCCGTTTTGAGGAAGTCTTCAAGGGTAGTACCGCTTCAAGAACTTGCCGTTGATGGGTAGCATACATCTGTCTCCTTCCATGTTTAGAAGAGCGCATGCACCGTTGGAGAAGACTTTGTCGATGACGAAGGGTCCCTCCCATTTTGGTTCGAATTTGCCTTTGGATTTGTGGGCAAAGACTATGGGTATTTTTACTGCAAGAACCAAGTCACCCTTTTTGTAGGCGCGTTGCCTGACCTTTTTGTCGAAAGATCCTGCCATGCGTGCTTGGTACAACTCAATGCTTTGTAGAGCTTCGAGTCGTCTTTCATCGAGATTATCCAGCTCTTGGAGTCTCAGTTTGACATTGCTTTCTTGCGTCATGTCATTTTGCAAAGATACCCTTAAGGAAGGAATTTGTACTTCCAAAGGGACAACAGCTTCGCATCCATAGACCAAAGAGAATGGTGTGCTACGGGTTGGTCCTCGAACGGTGGTTCGATAGGCCCACAAAGCTTCTAGTAGTTTGTCGCCCCAGTCTCTTTTGTGACTAGAGACCATTTTCTTGAGAATTTTGCAGAGTGTCTTGTTGAAGGCTTCTGCTAGTCCGTTCGCTGCTGGATTATATGGAGTCGAAGGACAACTTTGGATTTTGTACTTGTCGCAGAACCTATAGAATCTGTGATCCCGGAATTGTGGTCCGTTATCATGGACGAATCTTTTAGGTATGCCGAAGCGACAAATAATGTTGGTGCACAAGAACTGAAGGACTGATGAAGTCTTCATTTCGCTGAGCGCAAATGCTTCCGACCTCTTGGAGAAATAATCCGTAGCGGCGAAGATGAAGCGATGACCTTTGCTTGATGGGGGAGAAATAGGACCTATGATGTCCATACCCCAGGCTTCGAAAGGCCATGAGATTGCTGTTGGATGTAGCCATTCTGGAGGCATGTGGACATAATCTCCGTGGATCTGGCATTTTTGGCAGCGCTTGGCAAATTGTATTGCATCAGCTACCATGGTAGGCCAATAGTAACCTAGCCTTTTTATCTGGTTGTAGAGCTTAGGGCCAGCCTGATGGGCTCCACAAAGACCAGCATGTACTTCTTTGATAGTTTCCTCAGCCTCTTGTTGTGATAAGCAGCGTAGGAGTACTCCGTTGAAGGATTTTCTGTAAAGTGCTTTTGAAGGTATATCCAAATGAAAGTTTGGGGCTCGTCTTTGGATGCTTACCTGCTCTTTTGGATCTTCAGGTAGTATTCCGAACATGATATAATCAATGAACGGATCTCTCCAGTCGCCAATCGGAGGTTTGAGGATGGACATCCGACTTCCAACCACTTGGTGGCATTCAGCAACTGCTTGGTGTGTGTTGAGAGGAGGGAAAATCCTTCTTTGACACACTGTGACTTGCATGTTTTCCCCTTCTTGGATTGCCATGGATGCGGCAAGTCCAGCCAGGGCATCTGCAAGGATGTTTTCACCTCTGAGGATATGGGTGATATGGCAGATATTGAATTTTTGTCGAAGCGACTGCGCCTTATTGTAGTAAGGTAGCAAATCAGGCTTCCTGACTTCATATTTCCGATTCATCTGGTTGACGACCAGTTTAGAGTCTCCAAAAGCTTCCAACATGGTCATGCCGGATTCGAGGGCGAGTTCCAATCCAACAATCAGGGCTTGGTACTCAGCTGCATTGTTTGAACATGGTTCTAGTAGCGAGAAGGCGTGTGGAATCATATATTTGTCGGGGCTGACGAAGAGGATGCCGATTCCCGATATTTGCTTTCCTTTTTCACTTGTCCTGGTTGCACCGTCAAAGTGCATGTCCCAGGAAGCATTTGACAAAGAAGTTTCCACATTGTAGATAAATTCGTCTAGGAGATCATCCTTGAGTGGAGAATCTTTAGGCAATGGATGCTCTGCGAGGAAGTCTGCTAGAGCTTGGCCTTTGATTGCTTTTTGTGGTACATACCTAATATCAAATTGTGATAGAAGAATGGACCATTTTGCCAGTCGGGCATTGAGAGAACCTGCTTTTGTGACAAGGACCTTTAGGAGGTTAATCCTTGAAATCAGGTATACTGTGTTCGACAGCAGATAATGACGCAGCTTTTGTACAGTGAACATTACTGCAAGGCATTCTTTTTCGACTGGGGAGTAGCGATGCTCTGCACCTACCATCATTCGGCTAAGGTAATATAGAGCAGCTTCTTTTCCGTCGTCATTTTCTTGTGCGAGCAAAGCATCCAAAGAGTGGTCGAGAGCTCTTGTGTACAAGATAAATGGTTTTCCAGTTGTGGGGGCAGCCAGCACTGGAGGTTTGATGAGGTATGCTTTGATGTCTTGAAATGCACTTTCACATTCAGCATTCCAGACAAAGTCCACGCCTTTCTTCATCAGGCGAGAGAATGGACGGCATTTCCCTGATAGATTGGAGATGAACCGTCGAATGTAGGCCAGCCTTCCTTGAAGCCCTTTTAATTCTCTTAGGGTTCTGGGAGATGGCATTTCCAGGATAGCCTTGACTTTGGTGGGGTCAAGTTCTATTCCAGCTTTCCGTACTATGAATCCGAGAAACTTACCCGATGAGACACCGAAGAAGCACTTTAGTGGATTCATCCGCAATTTGTGTTTGCGGAGTCGGAGGAAGACTTCTCGGAGATCATCGAGATGGTCTTCTTTTCTTCTGCTTTTTATGGCGAGGTCGTCAACATAGCATTCGACCGTCTTATGCTGCATATCTTGGAATATTTTTATCATAGCCCTCTGATATGTCGCACCTGCATTTTTCAGGCCAAACGGTATAACAGTGTAGCAATACATGCCGAATGGTGTCCGAAATGATGTATGCCTTTCATCTTCAGGATGCATCTTTATCTGGTTGTATCCAGAGAATCCATCCATGAACGTCATTCGCTCGAACCCATAGGTGTTGTCAATCATCACTTCTGGTATGGGGAGCGGGGATTCATCTTTAGGACATGCACTATTCAGGTCTCTGTAGTCTATACAGACTCTTATCTGCCCATTTTTCTTTGTCACGGGGACGATGTTGGCCAACCATTCAGGATGCTGTTCCTCGAGGATGAAGCCAACGTTTTTGAGTTTTTGAACTTCTTGTTCGATTTTGTCCATCACGTCGGGACGGAATCTTCTTTGGCCTTGTTTGATAGGCTTGATTTCTTTTTGCAAGTTGAGCTTGTGGACTGCTACTTTGGGATCCAAGCCAGGCATTTCGGCATAAGACAATGCAAAGCAATCAACGAACTCACGAAGAAAAGAGATATACTCGGGTAACTCATCATCCTTTATATTCTTGCTTATGAATACAGGACGTGGGTTATCAGGTGTTCCCAAGTCTATCTTTTGAACATGATCTTCTGTTGGAAGGTTTGAAGGTGGTTCCTCCACAATATTTTCGGAGGCTTCCAACTCAACAAGACCTTCTGGAGTGCCAGAGGCATTTTCAGACTGAGGCTCTGTTTCTGTCCATGAATCTTCTTGATCAGTATCCGTCTCAAGGCTTGCAATGAGATGGTCCTAATCATTTGCTGGAATTGGGTTGAAGTAAGGTACTTCTTTTGGAGACGATGATTCTTCTGGGACAGAGAACCGCTCGTCTACATCATCGGACAATTCTCTTTATTATCAGAGAAATTATACCGATTGGAGGAGCTTTCAGGATTTTTGACGAGTAACTCCTCAAAGAGATATCCAGGGATATCGATGTCTTCATGAGATGTTGAGGCTTGGTCGGTAAAGCGACTTTGCAGCCATGGTGTCAACGGTCTCATAGGAACGGTAGGATCATACCCCAACCCATATGAAGACTTGCCTTTGTGAAGGTGGATTTTCCAATCTTCTGGTTGACTTTTGGTCAGGGTGGGTTCCAATGGTGTAAGAATACCACGGCCACCTCCCAAACCAGTCGGATTTTGAGCGTCGTAGCCCATTTTCTTCATGATAGCTTGTGCCATTGGACTATACAGGGATAGCTGAGGCATACCTTCGTTTTGGAAAGGTTCAAGCAGAGAGTCCAGTGGAGATGCTCCCAATCTATGGAAGAAGATTGTTTTTCTTCTGGCGAAGTTGCCGGGATAACGAAGGAAGCAGACGTAGGATCTTCTATGTCTGCTGGTGTCTCCAATGGAGTGAGAGTGAGCTGATTTTGCTGAGTATCAGCTCGGCTCGATGCTGTGTCATCTTCTGGCTCTGACTCTGAGTCTGTGTCATGCATAATAGACACAAAGGAGACAGTGAACTTGCCCCCAGTCTTTTGTTTTGTTTTCTTTGCTTTAGTAGTGATTACCAAAGGCTTTGGAGATTTGAAGGAGACGACGAAGGGAGCTTGGCCGCTTACTTCGAGTTTGGTGGAGGGTTTGTTTTCCTCCTATGATTGCTGAGGAGCCTTGCCTTTATCTTTCTGGAGACTGTCGACAAAGCGAATTGTTTTTTCCTCCTGTTCTTCTTTTCCATCTTTATACATTTGAGCATCTGCAAAATTGACATCTCTGCCTTTGAAGGCCTTTTTGTCTGCAAATATTCGATGTATCAGGCCATCGTCGCCAATGAACTTGATGCACTGATGTAGAGTTGAAGGGACGACACCATTCTCATGTATCCAGGGGCATCCAAGGAGTATATTGTAGCATGAAGGGGTCCTTATTGCATACACAGTGACTTCAGAAATAAGATCACCGATTTGCAATTTGAACCTGATTTTGCCGATAGGCCTTTGAGCGCGGCCGTCATATCCGAAGATGGATACGGACGTGTGACTCAGTTTGCTAGGTGGGATGCCCAGCTCTTCGAGTGCCGAAGTAGAGATGAGGTTGAGTGCAGAACCTGGATCGATCTGAACTCTTTGTACTGGCATTTCTTTGACGTACCCCGTACAGTACAAGGGACGGTTGTGCTTTGCTTCGCCTAGGAGGAGGTCACCCTTGTCGAAGGCAATTGTTGCACTTGCTGCTTTTTGTACCGAGAGGCATTCATTGCTTGATCCCTCAGTTTTCTTCTTTTCTCCCTTTGAGGGAGTCTTTGATTTTTTGACCCTATAGTCCATTTCAATTTGTAGGACTTGTGGGGCATGTTTGTCGACATCTGTATTCAGCCTTTGTAATTCTGAAATGAGACTATCACGAGTCTGTGGAGACATTCGCAATAAGTCAAGGATGTGCAGACGTACAAGTATGTGTTTGAAGTGCTCAATCAAGTCGTACTTGAAAGCCTCCTTCGGGCCTGCATTTTCATTATTATTGCCACTTGGGGCGTTGACATCTTGTCTTCCCGAAGGATTTACATAAGAAGAAGAGGGTTGATTGTAATTTTTATGGTAATCCCGGCCAGAACGGGTACCTCTACCAACTTCAAGAGCCTCTAGAGAAGGGTCTTCTTTTGGAAGATTGTTATAAGGATCAAGGGGTTGATCCTTTGCTGAGGACGTCTCTATAACAGCATTGGCGTCTTCAGTGATTGTGTTGCACGGACCAATTTCTGGGAACAAGTCCTAAACAACAGCCGGCAACTTTTCTTTATTAGCCCCGATATTGCCCGTGAGATCGGGTATCTGGGACCAATTGATTGAGTTTTCATTGAAGAAGATTTCATTGGCAGAAGTTTCTTCAAGATGATCAATCGGGAGTGGCTTGAACTTCGATGTCACAGCTTCAGGAGACGAAGGTTGAGAGGATGTTATCTCAGTAGAAGTCACCTGAGAGGATGTAGCTCCGGAAGATACGCTACCGGTTGGGGAGTACGTGTCTTCGGAAGCTTCAGAGGCATTATCGTCCTGAGCTATTGCATTGCAGGTTATCCTGATAGGAGATGCCCCCAGTGTAGACTGTTGGGAATCAGACTCATCCTCAGATGTGAGAGGATCATCGATCCAACTGTTTTCTCCATTTTCAGGAGTTGAAGGAGGGAGTTCCTGTTGATTTTCAGGGACTTCCAGTTCTGGACCATGACGAAGATTGATGCGATCCTGCTCCTGCTCTATGGCAAGATGTTGCAAGATTCTTGCATATTCTTCAAGATCAGGCATGGGAGCCAAATTTTCTTCGTCATTTGCTCCTTGTGGTTCGCCCATGTTGGGTTCCACTAAAGCATTTACTGGTGCTGGATCAACAGCGTTTTCTTGAACAGGGTCCTGGTCTTCTTTATCATCAGACCAAGATCCTTGTGGCTGTAATGGGTTATATCAGATTACTGGCATAAGATGAGACTCGGGAATCCATTCGTCGTCGGAGAGGTATTCTCCTGTTTCAAGGGATTCTTCCCACTCATCGATATCACTGGCAGTGTCACTGGACTCGTATCCATTCATGGAGAATCCAACTACCGAGTTGCAAGAGTATGATGCCCCCTGCACATTTTCAATTTTGTATAAAGGTGGCATGAAATCATCAAGAGTGAATTTTCTTACCGCCTTGGAGGTTTTGGAAAGAGATTCTTCCGTCGTCCTTAGTGAAGCAGTGGAAGAGGTTTCTGCTTTTTCAAGGACTTCTTGTTTTGGTTGAGACTTTTGCTGCTGTTTGAGCTTGCGGAGCTGTCTCTTGGCTTGCCTTCGCTGCTGAGCGGTCGGCTTTATTTTGACGATCTCCCAATTTTCATTATCTAGGAGATCGGGATGCACCCATATAGGTTGTCCATCTGGTGTTGGATAGGGAACCAATTCTTGGGACGCTTGAGCCATTTTTATCACCTTGAATGAAGTAGTGATCTTCTCCTTCGGTGACTTTGAAGTTTGCCGACATGACACCATGTTGACAGAGGCGGGGCCATAGTTTTTATCAAAGGTTATGACTCCGTTTTTCCACATCTCATTGATCTTCTCTCTCACAACGAAACATTGATTGAGAGGATGTGAGATCATCTGATGGTATGGACAGTATCGGGGATCATTGGTTTTGCCAACATCTCCCGGTCTTTTGGGCTTTGGCAAAATGAGTTTGCCATTTGCTAGGAGAGCCTCGAAGATTTCTTCAACGTCTTCATCGAACGGATATTTCTTTTCTACGCGTTCTTTGAAGGCATCAGAGAGTTCAGGCCTTTTACCCGCAGTTTTGTTTTCAGGTTTCTTTGGCTGCTGAGGAGCTGACTTAGTCTGCACATTGAGAACCTCCTTTTTCTTTGGTTTTGAGGTTGTAACAGCAGTCGGCTCTTTCTTTGATGATTTCTGACTGTTGAGGTCTTTGATCACCATTTCAGCTTCCATGGAAGCTTCGAGGAGTTCCCTCAGGTTTTTTGATTTGTTGCCGATGATCATGGAGCGGATTTTTGCTCTCATATTGTTACGGCAAATGTCGACCAGTGACGCTTGTGGCAGTACATCTGAGCATTTGTACGCCATTGCCTTCCATTTGTGAATGAAGTCGTATGTTGACTCATTCTCTCCCTATTTTAGGCTGCAGAGTTGAGCCATAGTAACAGGATGATCCTCACCTTAGAAGTGGGTCAGGAAGCGTGTCTCGAGCATAACCCAGTTCTGAATGGAGTTCTCCGGCAGAGTGGAGTACCAATTAAAGGCTGTACCTTTTAGGGTACTTGCGAAGAGGCGAATCTTGAGGGCATCTTGATCCGCAATAGCTCCCGTCAGGATCTTGAAATGGATGACATGCTGTCTGGCTGAACCTTTCCCAGCATATGTCTGGAGAGTAGGTTGTTTGAATTTTGCAGGGAACGGAACCGAGTCCATCCATAGAGGGTAGGGTGGCTTGATCCCATGTTCCTTCAATGTATCCTCTTCTTTTGCTTTTGCGAGGATATCGTCCACGTCCTTTCTGGTAAGGGCGCGAGACTCATTGTTTTCTGCATTGCCCTCGTCATCTTCATGATTCGGAGGGATTTCATTGTTAGGTGGTGGACGCTGTAGAGTGAGAATCAAATTTTCCATCAGAGTCTCAATTCTCTGTTGTCCTTGCTCCAACTGTTGGATGCGTGCAGTTACGTCATCATGCGGTGGAGGCTGCTCAGAACTTGTAGCCAAGACATTCATCCCTCGGGATTCGAACGAAGAAATCGTCCTGGTGACTGAGCTGGAGCTCATTCTTCTGGATGAAGAATCTGAGGAGTGGTTACTCCGACATTCTTGGCTTGGAGGAGTGGAAGATTCCTCCAGATGTGTTCGTGTCCGAGAGACGCTGCGAGTCACTGGACGTCTAACACTGATTTTGGTTGTTGACTTCTGGCGTTTTCTGGTTCTACCAACCATATGAACAGCAACGATTTGGTCGGGTCTTTCTTTTTCGACCCATTTGTTTGAGACGTGGAGAGTAGAACGCTGGGTTCTTTGTTTCTCGAGTCTCTTTTGTCGATATGCAGTGCGGCGACGCATACGATGAGCAATTTGAGCTTCAGTCAGCTCTGGCTGGGCTCTGGCGATGAAGGATGTAGTCCCTCGTGCACAGCAGTCGAGTTTGTCTTCTTTGAAGCTTGGCAAGGACAGAATCTGGATGCGGTCCTTTGTCTGTCGCAATGAAGACTTGAATTTTACGAGCTCGGCCCCTGTTGAGATGAAGGGTCGACTCGCAGGAGTGCAGGCTTCAGCATGTTTTTGCGTGGGCCTAACAATGCAGGATTTGATTTTGGGCTTGTAGGAGCAAGCCTGCTCATGATGGTTTTGTTTGTTTTTTGGGTGGAGGGTAGGTTTCTCCTCTTTCATGTAAGAGAGAGGGTAGAACTGATTCTCCTTGAGAGGGGCCAGGTATGCTGGCTTTGCAGATGTTTGGGACCTCCGTTGCTTTGGCGAAGATCTTGGGGACCAAGTTTTGGTGTAAACCTGGTTTCTTGTCGGTTGAGGCTTTGTGGGAACGCCACGGGCTTCAGGCTTCTTGGTGTTCGCCCTTGGTGCCATTTTAGTGATACGTTGCGGAGCGGTTTTCTACTTCTTGGCAGGTACAGTGTCTTCTGCGGGAAGTGGGAATGGTACCAGCGATCCGAAGACGAAGGTCCGGGGAGTTGAAGTTGACCCGGTGTTTGGGGAGTTGTCGAGAGAGATGACGCTTCGGCAACTGGCAGGGCGCTTATGCTTGTTTTGTTTATCTTGAAGCATAAGCTGATACTTGTTCTCATCGAAAGTGATGGTCAATGAAGCTGCCATTGTTAGTTTTTGGAAAACTTCTGAAACAAGACCAAATCCATTAGTAATCACAAGAATATGGTGATCGTAAATGGAGAACAACTATGGTTTTGTCTTTTCAAATCACTTGAGGGGACATGGCCCAACCCAAGGACGATGAAGAAGGCAAAAAGCCATAGAGGATACAATTGTTCTAAAATGCAAGTATGGTAGGCTCAGAGCGAGCGTTCCAGTGACTGCTAGAAGCAATTGTAGACCTTAATTCAAATTACCGAGAAGCAAGGCTCACTCGAGGTAAAATGATATAAGGTTGGAGATACAAATGTGTCGGTCGCGAATATAGTAGACCCGAAAGGGCGTACTAGCACCGCTAGGCACAAATGTTGCAAATTGCATCCTTGGGAAGGACACGAGATGGGATTTTTTGAAAGGTCAAATTTGGATTCATAAAGGAGAGCAAATAGTATTCCAATCCGAACAAGGGCTCAACATTTCTGCGAGCGCTAAATTCAGAAGGGAAGGAACCATAATTTCTCGGATGTAAATCCAGACGTAACGGAAGTTTTTTTTTTTGAAAGGCCAAGATTGAATTCATCAAAGAGAGCAAATGGTATTCCAATCCGAACCACAACTCAACATTTCTGCGAGCGTTAAATCCGAAAGGGAAAGAACCAAAATTTCTCGATTCTAAATCCAAAAGTGACGGAAGTGTTTTTTTTTTGAAAGGTCAAGATTGAATTCATCAAAGAGAGCAAATGGTATTCCAATCCGAACCACAACTCAACATTTCTGCGAGCGTTAAATCCGAAAGGGAAAGAACCAAAATTTCTCGATTCTAAATCCAAAAGTGACGGAAGTGTTTTTTTTTTTTTTTTTTTAAGGTTTAAGATTGAATTCATCAAAGAGAGCAAATGGTGTTCCAATCCGAACCACAACTCAACATTTCTGCGAGCGTTAAATCCGAAAGGGAAAGAACCCAAAATTTCTCAACTCTGAATTCAAAGTGACAAAAGTTTTTTTTTGAAAGGTCAAGATTGAATTCATCGAAAAAAGCAAATGGTGTTCCGTTTCGAACAAGGGCTCAACATTTCTGCGAGTGCTAAATCCGAAAGGGAAAGAACCAAGATTTCTCAACTCTGAATTCAAAGTGATAGAAGTTTTTTTTTTTTGAAAGGTCAAGATTGAATTCATCGAAAAGAGCAAATGGTGTTCCGTTTCGAACAAGGGCTCAACATTTCTGCAAGCGCTAAATCCGAAAGGGAAAGAACCAAGATTTCTCAACTCTGAATTCAAAGTGACAGAAGTTTTTTTTTTTTAGAAAATTTTTTTTGAAAGGTGCACATAGATTTCCAATTCGATCTTATGAAACCTTAGTAGATAGATCAGCCCCCAGGTAAGGGTAGGATTACTTAATGAACCCGTTTGGAGGACCCTTGCCTCGAACAGTCTAGCTGTCTCCACACTCTGGACAAGACTTTTCTTAAATCCACTTTGGTCAAAGAACGCAACTGGTGGAATCTTAGTGTTTTTTTTTTTTGAAAGGTTTCTAATGAACTCGTCAAAGAGAACAAGTGGTGTTCTAATCCGAACCACAACTCAACATTTCTGCGAGCGTTAAATCCGAAAAGGAAAGAACCAAAGTTTCTTTGTGAATTTGAATTCAAAAGAAGATTTTTTTTTGAAATTATATTTTTTTTTAATCTCAATTGGACTCATCGAAGAGAAAAGATGGCCCAATCCCTGATACGAACGATAGCTGCAAACATTTCTGTGAGCTATCAAGTTCGAAGAGGGAAGGATCAAAGTTTCTCAAAGTTGAGTTTTTAAGAAAAAGAGATCATTTTTTTTTTGAAAGAATAAAATTTTTTGAAATCTCAATTGGACTCATCAAAGAGAAAAGATGGCCCAACCCCCGATATGAACGATAACTGCGAACATTTCTGTGAGCTATCGAGTTCGAAGAGGGAAGGATCAAAATTTCTCAAAGTTGAATCTAAGAAAAGAGATCAGATTTTTTTTTTTTTTGAAGTGAGAAAGAACAATTGAAATCCCATCTCGTATTCTTTTAGATGCAAAATGCAACATAGGCCACCAACTAGAAAGGAGCCAAGTGATCATAGCATCACGTTCTCAAGTCAACGTGTCCCACCGGGTGTGCCAACTTGATGGACCCGAAAAAAAGAAAGGGGGAATCTTCCGTCCTCTCCCTCCACACCCCGGGGGCTGTCCTGGGTCTCGGCGGAGGAGGGAAGATCTCGGGCATCAACATTTTTGTACGGGTATGCCAGATTTACTTTCTACTTGGAATTTGGAATAGTGATAATCCGGAGATTCACCTTCACAAGTGGAAAGGAAATCAATCCTTTTTTCTAACTTTTCAAATTGCATAAATATTAAGAAAAGAGACAAGTTTTTAGAATGCCGTAAGAGGCGTTTTTGTTTGTTTGCCGTGAAAGGCGATTTTGCCGTGAAAGGCGTTTTTACAAAACTCATCAAATATGAAAGACAAGAATTGTGATTTCTTTTTGTCTCTTTAAGAAATACATAGGAGATTGTGGGGACATGTTAAGATCGACGGTCGCAAGTCATGTATGGGCTTCGCTGTTGTCCTTTAAGTGAGAACATGTGATGCTTTGATTCTTTGGCTTGGCTCCTAACCTCGGTTTTTTAAAGGACAAGGACCAAGACAAGTCATGAAAAACCAAGTAAACGGGCTGAAAAGCCGCGTTTAGGCCATGTTGGAGAAGGAGGTGACCTTGGGGGGGGGGGGGTGGCCCCCCAAGGGACGTTGATCACCTTGTGGTGCTTCCGGGAGCAAAGTGGCAGGACTTCGTCTCTCTCTTGGATTTTCTGAATTTTCAGAGCTTGCACTTGGGATCTTCTTTTTTTTTTTTTTTTTTTTTTTTTAGAATGGACCTCCTTTTATAGGCTTTTGGTAGCCATGAGGTGTTTATTGGCATTGATGGCCATGATGAAGGAATTGATGAGGAGTTACAAGTTGATTTTGTAACTCCTTTTTCAAGGCTTGTGATTGGCCGATGAAGGTAGTGGGCATTCAATCACTTTTATGCTTCATGATGATGGGAGTTTCATGGGTTTAATGCCATGATTGCTTGGATTTGTAACCCCCAAATGCTTGGTTCTGATTAGGCCGTCCAAAATAATGAGTTAATGACTGCTTTAATGGGTCAATTAACGTCATTAAGTGGTTGCCAAGGCATGTGAAGAGTCGCGGGCCGCGCTGCGCCTTTTGAGATTCTTCTTGCAATCATCACGGGTGGATCCACGCATCATTTGATGTCGGATTGTGATGCAATTTCAGACATTGATTGATGTTGGCGGGCTGGTGACATCTGTCTTGTCGATTTCACGATCGGTCGGACAGAAAGTGCACTTTCTTGGTCGGCCGGTTGGCGATCTTGAGGCGATCGGTGATGATTTCATGCTTTTGTCGGCGGATCCGAGATGTCGACGAAGATCAGTGGTTTTGAAGCACCAAACATTGGATTTTCAGAAAATCACAGAGGCCAGAACACCTGAAACGCGAAAAGCATCGAAAATGGACACTTCGGCGCAAAATCCGGCGACCCGGATTTCCAGGGTTGCCGGCGACCCTGGCCCAAGGTCGCCAGCGACCATGGGGCTTTGGCCCGTTTGGTCGCCGAGCGTCGTTTCGGTCGTTTTTTCATCTTTTTCTTCCCTTTTTTCTTCTGTATTTTTCTTGACATTTTTCCTCAATTATTGACTTGATTTTCTTGAAGAAATCTTGACGAGAACCCTCGCGAAATCGGAGCACAAAGTTTCCTATTTTTCGGGAAAGCCGAAGACTTTGTAGCCGATTTTCCATCAAGTGTCGAAACTAGGTCAAACGATGTCGGAATGACCTGAAAATTGAGGTGAAGCTTCTTGAGCAGTGGATAGGACCAACCATGGGCTTTTATTTGAGTTTTGAAGCCGTTTGGGGTCCCATCGATGCTTCACTTGATTTTGCTGCGGGGAAAATGCCGAGCTTTGATATGTGGTCAAACGATGTCCGATTGACCTGAAATTTGACGGGGAGCCTATTGGAGTCATTTTGAGACGTTCTATGGGCTCCGTTTTGGATGTCATGGTCCCGGGTTGCTCCGCCGCCGGTAGGCTTGATTTTCTCTCGTAGCATCGAAACCTGGTCAAACGTTGTCGAAATGACCTGAAATTCGACGGGCAGCCTTTTGGAAGCATGTTGAAGCCACTCATGTATTTTGTTTGATGAGTGATGGCTTCGGTGGTTTCCGTCGCCGGGAGGCTTGATTTTGCTGCTCGAGCATTGATGAAGGGTCAAACGTTGTCGGTTTGACTTGAAATTTGGCATGGAGCCCTTTGGAGACCTTCTAGAGTCATCCGTAGGCTTTGATCAAAGTTTTGGTGTCTTTGATGATGTCGCCGCCGGGAGCGCTTGTTTAGCTGTCGGAGCGGTGAAGTTGGGCCAAACGATGTCGGAATGACCCGAAACCTCAGGTGTACCCCTCTCTTAGCTGTCTTGAAGGACCTCTCAGTTTCTGTCTGATTCTGACAAAATCTGATGCTTGAAGTAGCCTTGCCTATTTTTAGCAGGATGCAGCTTCAGGAGGCTTCTTGATGTTGAGGAGACATATTGACTTTTTTGCTGTCAACACAGCGCTGGGCTCTCCGATGCCTAAGTTAATTGTAGTTGCAGGACTAAGCAGAGGTAGGAGATGGAGTTGGAGAAGAAATGGCATACCAGTGTATGTGGTGTTTTCTGGCCATCCTTGTTCTGGAGCTGTTGCTGTGTTCATATAGAGGAAGAGGGGAGACAAAAGGGAGGCTCTGTCAGAGCCTGATCCCATCACAGTCCAATCTCCTTCAATTGCAGTCCCATCGGGCCTGACTTCTGGGCCCAATCCCATCAGGCCATTTTGAGCCATGCACTTGGCAGAGGTGGACTATAGGGGAGGAAATATCCCCACACACATACCATCTATTGATATATGTGATCCTATAACATCAAGATCGGAGGGAAGAATACCAATGGCAAGGCGCTTGAAATCAGGGATAGAACTTGTGAAAAAGCACCCAAGAAAACGTAAGACATGCATGAAATATGTTACGGATCATGATTCACGCAACTGTCCTACAAAAAAGAAAGATGTGAACCTTGTGAGTTAAGTTTTACTCTATGTTTTATTGATTATCATATGTTCTATTTTTCTGTTGACTAATTTATTTTATTTAACTTCTCATGCAGGATGACGCATGAGATACACGATAACAGGATCATATAGCCCATGATTCGCAAAACCTCTATTTATTATATATAATTGGTGAGTCTCCACAAATTCGGTTTTTCATTTCTATTTTATTATGTCTACTTATACTTAAAAAATGCAATCGAGGTTTTGTTTTGTTTTGTCCCATCTTGGGTGCTTATGTGGAAATGCTCTCAATATATTATTTTCTGTTTTTTTTTTTTTTTTTTTTTGATCATTTAGTTTTGCGACATCTATCTATAAATTTAAACTTGGAATGTAGTTGTGACCAATATCAGTTGTTTTATGCAACAGACTTCAGTCAAATTAGACATCAAGGATGTTGCAAGATAGGCGATGGACACCGACATGTGCGTTGTGAAAATTTTAAAAGAATTAGCTGGTTATTTATTGTAATTTTTTAAAGACAATGAACGGTTATTGTGATTAAATGGATTCCCTTTTGGATGAATACATTGTAGAGTGATTACTCATTTGATTGAAATAAGAATTTAGTGGCATTCAAGTTTTTTGGACTTTTTATTTTTAGTGTAGCCATGAAAGCATTTTAATTTTTTTTAACAGTAGCCCAATACTAAAAGTCACTTTTTTTTTTTTTTTGTAGTGTCTTGCATTTTTCATTTCCATCCGCTTGAGCTAAAATACTCTTAAAAAGGCCTCCCTAATGAATTTGATGGCTCTGGTCAAGCTCTCTTAGATTTATGGGGCCAATTAATATGATTAATATATGTTGAAGCCAACTTTTTGCAACATATCATGTCAAGTCCAATGAGGTTCAAGCAAAATCTTGGCCTAAGCCATATGACCAATGATGTTAAGGGGGATGTTAGAAATTAATTAACAAGCTCACGTGTGTGGGGCCTATGACGATTGCCATCGAAGAAATTCCAAGGGCCTAGGATATATTATGTGATTGCCATCAAAAAGAATATAAGACCTTCATGAATCTGAATCTCATTGGGTTATGGAGGGAAGCTAGAAATTTATTAACATGCTCACATGTGGGGCCTATAATGATTGTCATCAAGAAAATCCAAGGGTAAGGGATAACTTTATTCATGTGGTTGGGTTATGAGTTATGGGATAGATTAGCTAGTTCTTAGGAGAATTAATTGGGAACCAAAAGATAAGTTTATGATAGTGATGACATATGTTAAACTTTGATAGGCTAAAAATGGGGAGTTGTAACGCCCCACCCCATACTCATGCATGATATTGTCCGCTTTGGCCCACGAGTTTCACGGATTTTGCTTCTGATGGCCCTCAACTCATCAAAAGGCCTTATGCAAGGTAAGAGTGTAAGCTCTATAGGTGTCACAACCCAAACCCCTTAAGATAGCTTGCCAGCCCTCTTGGCCCGCCCACATGGAGACCCTACTCACTTACACTAGACCACGGCAGGGGACCTACACTTGAACTAGTCGAGAGTCGGTTCTGATACCATTTGTAATGCCCCACCCCATACCCATACATGATATTGTCCGCTTTGGCCCATGTGCCTTACGATTTTACTTCTGATGGGGCTCAACCCATCAAAAGGCCTCATACAAGGCAGGGTGTAAGCTCTACATATAACGCTATTCACTTTGCTCTCTATAGTTGATGTGGGAACTCCCAGGGAGTTTTGTAGGGTACACATGTATACATGTATGTCTACACACGCGCGCGCGCGCGCGCACACACACATATATATACATACATGCATTCAACTTGCTTTTGCCAAAAGGATTCTAATTGTCCAAATAGTATTCTTTAATTAGCTCAAACTAAATCAGAGATTTCCGAAACTCCTCAATTTAGACGGAAATAAGAATTTGCACTTGCTACGAAAATTATTAATCAAGATTTTCAAAAATCACCAATTACAAAGAGAAACAAGAGCCCTCAATTGGTTAAGAACTGCAAATAGATTAATCCCTAAAATCCTTAATTACAAGTATAAAGAAAACCATCAATTACGAAAAAAACAAAACTTCCTCTCAAATACAAATAAATAAAAATTTCCACTTGCCACAAAAATGCCCAATCAAGATTATCCAAAATCCTCATTTACAAATAGAAACAAAATCCCCATTGATTGAAAAATACCCAATTGACTATCCCATAAAACCTGTAATTACAAAAGAGAAAATTTTCTTAATGTGTACAAAAAAAAAAAAAAAAAAACCCCTCCCTTAAAGAAAGGTGAGATTTCCTAATTTCTCTGCTGTTTTAAAGAAGAAAATATATGCACAAGAAAAAATATGAAAAAGAAAAGAACATCTACAATCTAGATTCGAGATTCTCGATTGCAACTCTGAATCAACAATCTCCAACTGCCAAATAAAGCAAGCACCAATCCAGGAAGATAAAACAAGCCCCAATCCAGGAAAATAAAACCAGAAATCATTCATAAAGGAAATCAAAGCAAACCCATTTCTCCAAATCCATCAAATAGGCAAAATTATGATTTCATAATCAAATAGGCTTTCAATATGCTGGCAATGGCATTGATGGATTCTCAGATGGAGAATTAAATGCCGCGATGTTTCATAGTCCACGAAGTCTTACTGTGGATTCGCGAGGGAATGTGTATGTCGTGAACAGGAGCAATCACGCCATTAGGAAGATCACACAATCAGGTGGTGTTTCTAAGTTTCTACTGTGATGTTGTTTGTTTGGGTTTCTTTTTTTTTTCCTAGGGTTTCTGTTATGTGTTTGGAAAAATGCTTGGTGTATCTTATTCTTCTTCTTCTTCTTTGTGTTAAAGACTGAAGCTATCATTTAAATGCCCATATAAGAAACCAATTTTCAAATACATACACAGAAAAAGACCCCAACTATATGAAGCCCATCCCATGAGAAGAAAATATGAAATGTTCTGAGCTTGAATAAGAGGCAAAGAAGATGAATGATTCTCATAGAAAATAAGGATGCAAGGCGTGCGGCGGTCGAGGTTAATGGAGATTAAGTTCGATATAATAGATATCACAAAGGACGGAGCAGAGGTACTTGAACTTGCCATTAAGATATCCCAAAGGACGGAGCAGAGGTACTGAACCACAGATGTAGCAGTATGAAGTCCAAGTGGATCAATAAAGCGTTGAATCAAAACAACACTGCAAGTTGTTCAACTGAAAACACAAAATACTGCAGAACAGTATGTGTGCAAAAGTCTGCAAGGTACAGTAGATCAGCAGGTCTGAACGTCTACCGCTCTGATACCACATTATGTTTTAGAAAAACTGATTTTAGTCTCTCTCAATTATTTTCTGAGGGGATTTCTATGTTGATATATATAGAACTCTTTAAAATGATAAGGATAGACAAGAGTTTCAAAACTTCCAAAATATGACATTTTGTAGCTTATCTTTGTTTTGTGTTTTGAATTGCCTGAGGCTTGAGCTTTTGATAAGATATTTTCTTTGATGGAGTCTTTTATCTTCAGAAGTGGAGATCTTGTCTTTTGACATGCCAACACTACATATATGCTCCAAAATCATTACAATGCTTTGATTCTGCAGTAGAGACGAGGAAAGCAACATGCCAGTGAAAACAAGAGGAATTTGTTTGGTGGGGGGGTTGGGGGTTGTACTCCTCCACAATCTTCCCCTGACAAACCACTATCGACGGGCACAACACAATGCCCGACAGCATCTTCACATTCAAATCAAGCCAATCACTTCTCTCCAAATCGTAGGCATTCAACCGATATCGCTGTAGCATATTGACTAGCATCGCGAGGTAGTAGAACGACCCGTCGTGCCAAATTGTGTGTACTTCATACCAGAACGGCAAGAATTCCTGGAAGGAGCGGCAGTGGCGTGCCCACCGCCCAATGCGAGAGTCGTAGAGCACGGTGATGCTACTGGAGGAGGTGGGTCGGTGGTTTAGGTGATGAGAATTGGTAAGAGACCGATGCGGGGTTGGCGACCATTCCATGCAAAAGTGTACGCCTTTCCTAAAGGAAAGCTAGGTGTTGTGGGCGATGAGTTGGGCGAAAAATGGAGTGGGGTAGATGGAGAAAGAGGAGAGAGAAGAGGAAGAAAGAACAAGAAGAAGAATACACGAGTGACGATATTATTGCTCAACTGAAAACGAGCAACGATATCATCGCTCGGACTAAAAGGTGAAAAAACATTTAGAATTGGCCGGAGAGCCTTTTTTGTGTAGTAGAAACTATGAGGTCTGATAAGTCCACGAAATTGGGTAAAAAAGCCATAATTTTGTGTACATTTGTGGACTTTATTAGGACAAATTGCATCATAATTTCATGATTTCATGCATATTAGCATAAATTTAGAATTTCAGTCAAAATCAGTAAAAAATCTCCAATCTTGCATGAATTTATGAAATTCATAGTCTGCATTATCCCAGGGTCACACCAATTATACTTTTTATCTCTGAGCACTATAGCACCATTGTATAAAGTCATTAGGAATAAATTGAATTAATTAGGTCCCATGCATAGTATGCATGCAATTCATTTAATTTATTGTTAGTAATTTATATAGTTGCTGCAAGTTTGGATAATTCTCTCTTCCTCTCTAGTTTCCAAGAACTAGAAGCTTCCTTCCTCTCTCATCAAGATTCAAAATCCAAATAAGGAAGGAGATTTCTAGATGAAATCAGGGATAAATTCTTAGTTGGAAAGCTCTCCCAAAGAGATTGGACTCAGCCAAAGAGATAGTCCATTGCAAATCAAAACTCAAAGTCACTCAAGTTTTTAGTCTATCATAAAATGGATATAACTTTCAATCCAATCGTTAGATCGGTGAAATATACCTACAATTGGAAAGCTTATTCAGAATAGATATCCGTGGAGCTTAAGATCATTCAAATCGGGGCTAAATCAACCAACTTATAGGCCTAGAGAGTGTCATGTACTTTTTAAGGCAGGATTGCAAATAAATCCACACCATTGATTACTCATCTCTCCACTGCATTAGAAGATCTCTGATGGGGTCCACTGCTAGAAGATGTACACGACAAAGAAGTTAAGATAACCAAGAGATCAATTGGGATTTCAAATCATCTCTAATAAGGTAGTTGCTTGGAGTGCAAGCCAAGTCAAAGAGTCCAAGATAGAAATAACTCAAGCCATAAAAGAGAGAAAAAACTATAAATAGGGACTTTCCCCATAGGGGATGTTTGTGCCTCCTCCTCCCTTAGGGTGGGACGTCCACTACTATGTACCACTTCCCTCTCTCTCTCTCTCTCTCTCTCTCTCTCTAGTTCTAGGTTCTCCACTTTATTATATTTTATAAGAAAGGTAGCTTTAGGCCTTGTCTAAGCAAGACATAGATCTAGGAAGAAGCAAAATCTTTGTACTAAAGACATACTATCAATGAAATTACCTCTTGTCTTTTGTGCAATGGCTGGCTAGATTCACGATCGAGGCAATGGAAGAAGTTAAGTATTCCTAATCCTTTGTTTGATATTATGGTTATTTGATTGAGTTACTGATGTGCTAATTATATGGTTTAATAGACTTCTCTTTGTACCAGTCGGTACCTTCCATATTGATTTCTTAATGCTAGAGTAGGTATTTGATTATCCATGCTTATTTTTGATGGATCATGCTTAGGGTTTTTTTCTCTTTGATGGTGTATGTAATGCCCCACTGTACACGCATGCATATTATTGTCCACTTTGGCCTACGGGCCTCACGGTTTTGTTTTTGGTAGGCTTCAACCTACCAAAAAGCAAGTACATTGATTAGCTAGACTTGTTTGTCTTAGTTTCTTTGTGTCAACACCACATCACTACCCTTATTTGACCACAGTAAGACCCATTGTGGGGAAATCATGACCAGCTGTAGTTTGGGATTTTTAGATGGGCCGGTTACTCGAACACCGGAATGGATAGTGCTCCTATTCCTAAGACTAGGAGCTTGAATCTCCCTGGAGCCGGACTTTGGTATCAGTGCTCCGGATAGGAATGCGATTGATACCCCTGGAGGTGGCATGGACAACCTTGGAGTCTCCCTTTCTTGTTTCTTGCATTTGCATTATGTTAGTGGTGTTTATTGTTAGTTGATGCTAGGATTTCTTATTATTGATTCATGTTATTATCATTCATGCTTTTATGCCTAGCTTTCTTTACCTTGCTATCATATGATCATGTACTTGCCTTTACATTCTTTTGATACATGTTATACATGTTATTCATGCATTGCTTATCTTTTGCTCAACACGTCGTTAACTCTTATTCCTTGGTATGCAGACAAAACAGTTGAGTACTACGAGGAGCTAGCAGATGAGGAGATCTATCCTAGAGGATCTCCAACTGGCAAAGGAGCAGCGTGAGTGGAGTGTCGATGATGTAGGGTAGCGCCATCCTTTTCGGCACATGAGAGCCACACACATGGGGACCATCATAGATTTTGCATTATTTATTACTATTTACCTTGGATGTTTATTCATTGGACCTTTGATTTATTGACTCTTGTATTTAATAAAATGGCCTAGGTCTTTGGGGTGACCATTGGCTAAGACGTATTTATCTTTTGTTAGATTTATTATTTATCGTTGGAACTTTAATTGTTAATGAGAATAAGGGTTATCTTTGCTTTGGTATTAAATATGATTTAATTTATAACAACTTCTACAGTTACAATATTAAATGAGGTTGTTAGTGCCACATTTTCGTAAGCACTGTGTTTATGTTGTCAATATCGTGCCAATATGACCAAGAAGATCCTTGTTCTCAAAGTGCCTCAAGGGAGATCAATTTCGAAGAGTTTGTTAAAGCCTTTGGATGGACCAGGGCCATCAAAGAATGTCTCCACATGTACTTGCCAACCTACTCAGGTATTTTAGACCCAGACCAGTCTTTAAAACCCTTGGAAAAATCATGTTTTCACTCAACTTAAACTATCTTGAAAATCAGAGGGTTCGGTGACCTTTTAGTCACCTGGCGGCTAGCCCCTTTGCAAAAAGTGGCTAACCGCCAGGTAACCGAAACCCTGCGGTTACATCTCCAGAATGCTGTTTCTTCTGTCATGGAGTTCGGCTAGCTCAGCGGTCACCTCACAGTTAACCGCAGAGAGCCATTGTGGCTAACAACAAGTAATCAAAATCCTGCGGTTACTTTTCCAGAGAGCAATCTCTTCGCCTGTCAAGAAGTTCGGTTACCCCTACGGTCACCTAATGGCTAACCGCCAAAAGCATAGCAGCTAACCGCAAGCAACCATAAATCTTACGGTTAGTTTTCCCGAGAGCTATTTGTTTCTGACCTGCTTTCGGTCACCTTAGCGGTCACCTCACGGTTAGCCGCCAAGGCCACCGACGGTTAACCGTGAGCTGACCAAATTCAAAATTATATCCGTTGTCTCAGGAAATTTGAAAAGGGGCTAGCCGCCATGTTAAGAGGCTAACCGCTAACGTTGGAAGTTTTCTATAAAGCTGTAGCCTGTATTCCTTTGCAAACTAAGGACCTTAGTGAAGAGCTTACCTTGCTACCTTCTTCCCATCTAATGTAGGCTCTCAAATCCCCTTCCAAACACTCATGTGCTAGATTTAGGAAACCCTAGAGCTTCATTAACTCCAAGATGAGTGTATTGTGAGGGAGTGCATCCTCTAGGATATCTTATACCAAGAGAGCCCTAACTATGTAATCCTAGAAAAACAATCCTCTGAACCCTGGTTGTGCAACACATTGGTAGCACCCTTCTCAACACCAAGAGGTCATCAGGAGGTGAAAGCTTCGACTACGTCAGAGCTTCTTAGAACACTTCAATCAACATCAAAGGCAAGTGTTCACCCTTCTTCAAACTTTTACAATATATGTATAATGTGGTAGATGTTTAGATCTGTGTGACTAAATCACTCTCCAATTATGTGAAGAGGAGTAGATCTGTGTGGTTGAACCTCTGTAACAAAATGGAGGTAGAATTAGAACTTGTGTAGTTTGATTCCTCTTAGTGGAACCGAGGGTGTGTGTGACCCTTGAGAGTGGATGTAGGTCTATGTGACTGAACCACTATAAATCTCCTGTGTCTATTTCTCTACTGCATGATTTACATTTTCCGCATTAGTTATACTCTTGTTGTGTTTGTCTTGTTCTTTGGTCTGTTTGGATTAAAATCAGGCTTAGAAAATTAAAATTGGCAATTGTATACCCTTAGTCCTATTCACCCTCCTCTAGGACTTAGTCATTGGCACTAGCCTGCACTTTCAGAGGTTTCAAATACATTATCCTCACAGCAGACTTACGATCCTTGGGCTAGAAAGGCGAAACTTTTTAATTAGCCCTAAATTTCACTCCCCAGATCTGGTTTATTCTCTAATCGGATTCGGGGGACGTGACAATGGATGCTTATATTTGATGGTAGGTAACTTTATTAATTTAATGAAGGGAACGAGGTCTTGGATATTTTATTAATTTTGTAGAAAAAAATAATTTTTTTTGAAAAATTGGTTTTTAATGCTTTATCATCCAGATTTGGGTGCCTTGATTGGATTCAGATATGAAGTAGAAAAACTAATCAAACAAGTGTTTTAACAAGAAAGTGATTTTGGATTGCTTGATGGATTCCGACACCTTAATCAATCTCATCATCATTGATTTTTTTATCTCATTACCTAGTTGCTTTAGTTGATTTTATGCACTTGTGACATCATCTTTCTTAACTTGGAACTTTTCTTCATAATTCGCTCTTTGTGAGTTCAACACGTATTTGCCACTATCTATTTGTAGACACCTATATGCTTGTGTATTTTATGAATGATTGAGATCACATTGAGGTCCTTTCTTGTGCACGGACCATTTAAGGGGTCTTTTCCATAAAACCCTCTAAAAAATCATGTGTTTTATCCTTGCGGGCCTAAAAATTAATGTGTTTCATTTGTTGTGGGGCCTAGCTATATGAAATATACAGTTGAATAAATTCATGTACTTTAAGTTATCCACGTTAGGACCTATACCTACTACATATAAGGCTTGCTACGTACGCCATATAAGATTCAATTTAAATTTCATATATATATATATATATATATATATATATATAAATTAGAGAAACTGCAATATTACCCAAAGAAAGCAATCTTGTCTAGCATATATTTGGCCTAACTCCCAATTCAAATCTCATATACTACAAAAGAGATGTTATTTATTTTAGATAGAAAGAGCCGGTTGTTTGGCTCTTGCCTTTTTTATTAGCCCTTATTTATTTATTTTTTTACTCAATAATATTAAAAGAAGACATTAAGTTTACATATATTTTTTATTTTTATTTTTTACCCGGGCTAAGCGTGGGCCTTTATTACTAGTACATCTTAAAACAACTTCAAACTGGTATTTGCTTTTAACTTGCCAAACACTCTAAGATGCTTAAAACTCTATTCTAATTAGTTTTAAGTTAAAATAGAGATAAGAAATAAACTTACCAAATGGCATACTTGAGATGGTTTAGAGTTTAGACATTAAACACATGTCGATAGCGTCGTTAAGGAAAAGTTTTCCTATGCAAATTGATGGCCCATCACGTGGAAGAAGTATGCCGAAGATGATGCGGATGAAAGTAGAGATACTAGATCTGAAGAAGTGTAGATAAAATTAATGTAGTTAACTGCAACATAGTTGGGACAAGGCTTTGTTGTTCTTGATGATGTTGATGATGATGATGACACTGACGACTTAGTGTGCAAGATCAACGCTTAATTACTAGCTTATATAAACACCCAATTTATGTAATTAAGATTTGCCAATTATTTCCTCATACCATGACTCATTGTGGGGTCTTGGTTCATTGGGCTAATGGGCTCATTATCATTCATGCAAATCACTAATCTGATGAGACCCTGTAAAGATCACTCATCTTAGAGAAGAAAATCTACCGAGAGTGAAACTAAAGTTGTTATAAATCTATGTTTGGTAATTTTAAATTCCTGAGGATTTGGACGAATAAAAATCTTCATTTGTTTGAATTTTCAGATTCAACCACCCTCCCGTAAGATTTGAAAATCCTCACTTAAGTGGATTTGCACACTAAACTCTATTTTTCTCAGCTATATGCATCGATACACACCAATATCAATATGAAATCATCAACTATATAAATCCTCAGTGAGGAATCATTTCTCTAGCGGTAGTGAAGAATCATCAGATCTATGGATTCCTCGCCTGTTACCAAACATGCTCCAAGACAATTTAATATTTAATAAAGTATCTTCATAGTTATACGTATAGATTGTTGTGTTTGCCTTTAGAAATGAGAATTATTTCCGGGTGATCATGCTTTTACAAATGAACTTTTTCTAGTGAAAACTGATGTGGGGAAGATTTAGGTCTAAACCACTCCAATTTTAGAAAAAAAAAATTAAAATTTGATTTTCCTCTCTTTAGGCCTTGGGCTCTGCCGACTTTGGCCCGCTCTAGGTGCAATACACATATATTGAGGGTAGGGTAAGGATAGCCCTGGGGCTGGCCTAGTCCTTTAACAGCTCCCACACAAAAGGCATTTCCTGAAGTTACACAAACCTTTACAATTAAATACCATCCACATATCTTCCCCGGCTCCTCTCTCTACGAAAGATTCCATATATCTCTTATCCAACCATGGCTAATTCTCTCCTCTGATGTGAGCTGAGCCTTGGAGTTGGAAGTGTATATATTAAAACAAATATGAACCAAAGTAGAGGCACTTTATACAAATATTAAAATCTCATGGATAGTACTAATAATTTGAAACAAGAATCCTATGCTTCCTACAAAAAGTCTTAAACTTGTGGCATGATTTTACTGTTCATTAGTCTACCCATCGACTAGAAAACATCATAAACTTATTATTTACTCCATACCACAGCGCCTAATTTTATGGGGCATTTGGGCGGAGGCCCATTATCATTTGCTTTTATTGCCTAAGGTCCACGATATTTTATCGTACCGACGGCAGTCCTCTCATCAAAATGATGCAGTGAAAAAGAAAAAAAAGCCCCTATATACGTCAGCAAAAGCAGAACTTAGAAAAATTTATCTGAGTTTTGGCAAAGCTCAGATAAAATTCAGATAAATTTGCCAAATGAGTTTTACCAGGAAGTTAACATAAGTTTTCAGAAAACTCAGATAAATTTGTTGTTTTTCTGAGTTTGTTGTTAATTTTTATGCTCGGATAAATTTGTGTTGCTCCAAACTCAGATAAATTTGTTCACAACTCAGAAAAGTTGTTCAATATTCAGATAAATTTGTCTGAGTTTTGCCCGAAGTTAAGATAAGTTTTCAGAAAACTCAGATAAATTTGCTGTTTTTATGAGTTTGCTATTAATTTTTCTGTTCGGATAAATTTTTGTTGCTCCAAACTCAGATAAATTTGTTCGTAAGTCGCAACTCAAAAAAGTTGTTCAAACTCAGATAAATTTGCTGTTTTTCTGAGTTTGTGTCCATTAAAGGAAGAGATGTTGTAAGATGAACCAAGGGTCTGTTTCCTAGATGCGTTATCGACATAATGCCAAAATTTTGGAAGCATGCTCTGTATTAAGTTTCCATCACCGTTAAAAGCAGGCAAGGCATTCCTTCTAAATTCCCTCTATTCCACCCCAAATCAACATTTCCTGTGTTTCAGGTAGGTCCAGAATTGCAGCATAGCATGTGGAAAATAATCTGTTGACTTTGCTTTTCATGGGACATCCAACCACAGTTCAGAGGTTTTCCGCCATTCTCACCCAACATCATTCAGTGTCGAACCCTTCTTATTTGGGGTAAAAAAATTGGGGACATATATTCCACCTAATGCACTGATGAATGAAAAACTAGCTCTTCAGCCAAAACATTTACACCAGATGAAATTTGGGATTGATCCAAATGTCTACTAGTATGGCCCGTCTAAAGTTCATGCGGTTTTCAACTAAATAAAGAAAGAGGTCACGAGCGCATGTTCTAGCAATTCCTAACAACAGGCCAAAATTTCCAAAAGAAAAATAGAAAACTAATTTTCAAAGGAAGAAGAAGCACGTACTCGACCACCCATATCCATTTTAGATAAGTTAGCTTCATCATCACTATCTACAACCTCATGATTGTACTCTTGATACCCAGAATAGCATTTTGAGTAACTCTCTGATATGAAATTTGGATCCTTCTCGCGAGCATCTTTCTTCTGCTCGGATAAATTTGTGTTACTCCAAGCTCAGATAAATTTGTTCGCAACTCAGAAAAGTTGTTCAAAACTTAGATAAATTTGTATGAGTTTTGCTAGAAGTTAAGATAAGTTTTCAGAAAACTCAGGTAAGTTTTCTGTTATTTTGAGTTTGCTGTTAATCTTTCTGCTCAGATAAATTTGTGTTGGTCTAAACTCGGATAAATTTGTTCGCAACTCATAAAAGTTGTTCAAAACTCAGATATATTTGTCGGAGTTTTGACAAAAGTTTAGATAAGTTTTCAGAAAACTTAGATAAATTTGTTGTTTTTCAAGTTTGTTATTAATTTATCTACTCGGATAAATTTTTTTTGGTCCAAACTCAGATAAATTTGTTCGAAACTCAAAAAAGTTGTTCAAAGCTCACATAAATTTATCTGAGTTTTGCCAGAAGTCCATATAAGTTTGCCGAAAAATCAGATAAATTTGCTGTTTTTCAGAGTTTGCTAATAATTTATCTGAATTTTTGTATTTGTTATCTAATTTTGGCATGAAGTTATCTGACTTAAAATTGAAGTTATCTTTGTATTTATATGAATTTATCTATCTTTTATGTTAATTAATCTGATCCAATCGAGAAAAGAGAGAGAGGGAAAACAACCAAAAGAGCAAATTGCTCTCTTTCAAATCAGTTGTAGAGAGAGATTTGGATAGAGAGATTTCAAAACCGTTCCTATCTTTGAAGAAATGAAAGAGAGAGAATCGGAAGTCATGGTAGCGAGGAAGGTGCTCTGCAACGATGCTCCACAACCATGGAAATGAATGGATAATGAAAATTGAGAGACAAGAAGAAGGAAGGAGTTCCCTGAGACAACAGAGAATAAGAGAGAATTTGGTCTACGAATGAGGGTTGAAAGGGGCAAATTAGTCATGAAAATATATGACGTGGCATATTAGGGATCTGTCACCAAAATATCTCCAGTTATCTGGACTATAGACATTAGAGAAAAAGTTGTTGGACTGGATGCCTTAGAAGACCGTACTCAGGGACTGTTAGCTAATTTACCCTAATTTTATCCTCATGGAACACAACCTCAGCAGAGTTTATAGATGGCCCTCCAAGATTTTTCCTTTTATATAATGGCCTCTTCAAGAAGATTTTCATGGGTCCACCCCAGCCATTGAACTGAATCTCAAAGACAATATATGATTAGAAAACTATTAAGTTTTAAGACCATTAAATCAAGGGGTAAGATAATCGAATGTGCTTTTTTTTTTTTTCCCTTTTTTTAACCCGGAACCGTTTGGTAATTTTACTTATAAAGTCAAGTAAAGTTAAGTCAACTTAAACATCCCATCAAAAGCACCTTTTACCAAAATTCCCTCCATCTTTTCCCAAAAAAGTCAAAAAGCAACTACCTTTACTTACTAAAAGATAAAAACACTCCACTTTTCCATACAAAAAGTCAAAAAAATTCCATAACAAACAACTAAAAACAAAATACCATCATAACCCACTTATATTTTATTCTTTCTTCAAAATCAACTTTACTTCACTTCACTCAATTAGTAGAGTTACCAAACGGGCCCAAAAGAGGGAAGAGACCTTTCCAGTTTCCATCTATTCTAAAGTCCCCAAATGGTATGAATGCATCCCAGTGGGCCACATGAGCACGTATGTGAAAAATATTTCGGAAATAACTAATCGTTGTTAATAACACAAAAGGCCATTAGAAAGAAAATACAGATAAAGAAAAAAGAAAAAAATTTGCACGAACCATATAGATCAGCCACCTTAGAAAATGGACTCAAACAACCGACTCGATTTCATTGAAAGCAACCATTACATACCCACATTAGATAGAAAAAGATGGTCCACACGGAGATCATCCGAACATAAGCACTACAAGAGAGAGAGAGAGAGAGAGAGAGAGAGAGAGAGAGAGAGAGAGAGAGTCCACCCCGTCACCTCACTCGGTCGCCACCCCTGTGTTAACAGGCAGACTCGTGCCATTGCTAACACCCGGCCCAGCAACCACTACACTGCCACCACTCATCGGATCCACAGTTGAATTATTCCCATCTAACCTGCTTATGACCACACCCTCCCCGCGTATGTTAGTGTTGGTGGCCCACTTAGCAGGACCATAGATCACAACATTCCTGTCCTTCTGCAATATCAGCACATAGTTAGCAATCGCACCCCCAGTGTTGCTAGCCCAAATGGGCTTCCCACCAGGCCTATATACCACCAGGTTCCCATCCTTCTGCATCGGACAGTAGCAGTTGCGAGAGACTCCACCCGTGTTGGAGGCCCAAATGGGCTTGCCGTTGTCGTAGAGGACCAGGTTACAGTCGGCTTGGCATATGAAGGTGTAGCCTTTGTAGGTTAGGGAGTTGCCTGCATAGAGAGTTTCTCCACCATAGAGTATATTATCAGCTCCATTGGCTGTTGGGTTGAGAATGATGAGGAGAATGAGGAAAGAGGAGATGTGGATGGGTTTGATGGTTGCCATATTGTGGGGTTGGTTTGTGCGTTGGCTGTGGGTGGTGTGATTGGTGGAGTGTCGGTATTTATAGAGACGAGATGGAAATAATTTAACGGTGGGTGTGTTATGAGGTGGGGCTCTTTGTGAGAAATAGATAATAAGACTAACGTTTGTGTGTGGTAATGACAGTGTGGGTTAGTCAATTAGGAAACCATTATTTGGACCCTATTCATATTTGGGTATGGGGAAGGCCCGTTAGCTGCAGTTAAGTTTAAGCCAATCGTAGAAGAAAATTTTCTGTATAGAAGCCCTATTCATAATTGGGTATGGACTTACTTAAACATGCCCAAGGATTGATTAGGTTAAATCTAAGAGTGAGTTCAGTTGCATCTCAGAGCATCTCCAACAGATGCTTTATTTAGCCATGTCAGCCTCCTTTTGCTCTAATTGGCATACGAGAGAGACTCCAACAAATACTTCTTTTGCCTACATGGATTTGAAGTATGAGATGGTATGCCAAATTTGACATACCATAAAGAGTACTTCAAAATTTTTTGTTTTGAATAAAATAATGGTGAGGGCCCACTTGCATTTGAGCTTTTGGGTGCAAATCTTTCTTTTGCATAAAATAATGATCATAACCCTACTTGCATTTGCATTTCACATCTCTCTTGGAATTGCCAAGTTACATATGCCAAAATACATCTGCCACATCAGTCTTCATTTTTTAAAAAACATATCCAAATTTAAAATATCTTTTGGAGATGCTCTGAGTAAACTTCTAGCGACACACTTGTAGGAATAGTCAAATTGTACTTCATATCAATCACACTGACCCATGTCAAGTGCACAGATTGGAACCATGTAAAGAGTTCAGGTGTAGACGTGGCTCTAGATTTCACCTTGGAACTGATTTTTCATATTATAGAGGTGAGGAATAAGAGATTTCTTTGAAAAAACCTAAACAATTACCATATTATACTTATTAGTTAAATACTTTGCTCAATTATTAAAATGCATCTCAAAATCTCCTTCTCCTTATTATTTTTTTTTTTTCCAACTATCAGGTTGGTGTTTGGACTAATCCAACACATCAAATAACACGTACAAGATCCACTTGAGTAAAAGTCATTTAATAATGGGGTTGAATATTTTACTGGTATCGACCCAAATAGAGTTGTTTTGTTCGGGGTAACTCAGTGCCAATGAAATTTCAAACCACGATAAAACCGCGGGCATTCATCAGGCCAGCTGTGGTTCTCAAAACCTGGTCCTACCATGATAATAGAATATTATCTAGTATAGCACATACAAATTGACACAATGGTTTTGATTAGTTCTTCTATTTGTGAAATGTTAAAAATGTTAATGTGATTGGTCATTCTCAATGCATTTTAGGGGAAAAAACATTCTAAACCACTATAGCAGGCTGAAAACAGTCTTTATTACAAAACGTTATGACCTAAAATCATAATATTCCCTTTATAAAACTTACTAATGGCAAGAGAAACCCTCACTTGATGGCCATTATTGTACTTGCATGGTCCCATATTTATCCCCTGAAGCATTTGGTGACTTGCCAAGTTAATATATAGTTAGCAATGTAAGAGTGGAAGCCAATCCATTATAGTTTTATTTGGCCTGGTGACCATTGAGAGAGAGAGAGTTGTTGCAAATGCCAAAGGACAAGATGCCATGTTCTATTAAAAAAACCCAAACATGGCATATTTATCCCTTGAGCATTATTTGCATATGTTTGTTTCAGTTACGACCCACATTTCAGACCCGAGCATCTTAATGAAGGCTCACGTTTAGGCTATCAATTAGCGGACTGTGCGTGCCTAATTATTACGGACTTGGTTTAGCTGATGATGAGGGTTTACAGAGAGGCTGTTTAGCTGAACAAGAGCGTCTCTGCCGATCTGAAACCTGAAATCTGAAAGGGAAGAGAAGACAGCGGTCAGGGCCCGAGGCTGCTGTCAGCCAAAGGCACTCCGACGCCTGAGTTAGTGCAGTCACTGAACTAGGGTGAAGTGGGGAAGAAGAGATGTTAGCAGAATAACAGTGCAGGCTGTATCTTGCATGTACCTGTTCATGACTCTTCATGCAGGCATATATAGAGGAGAGTGGAAGGTTCCACAGTGGAGGTAGGTGAGGATACTTGTCCCATCAGCCCACACCTGGGATCTTTAGTGGGGGTAGGTGAGGATACTTGTCCCATCAGACCTCCCCTCAAATCCCTCACATAAATGTGGATGTGATCTGTTGATAGGAACGAGCCCTTATCGATGGCCGGTGGCCGCCCTACCTGACAGGGACTCCCTACAAAGTACCCGTCCCATCTCATAATGGGAACTGGAAGCCCGGTGTTCACCTCGGCAGAGGGGCCGAACTGGAGAAGGCGCCGTGGTCAGCTGTACCCGAGATCGGACTGGGATGCCAGCGTGAGGCCGAGTTCGGTAGGACATGGTCGGTACTTCTACCGGGACCAGTCCCACCTCGACAAAGGCTGAGACGCTGCTTATGCCGGAGAGAAGGGGGTTAAGGCCTTTCCTGATTGGCGCTGTTACCGAGGGGGGGTTTAACATCGGTTTCGGTAGAAGCAGTCCACACAATTGCCCCCTGCTCCTGACTTCGGGGGGTCAAGGAGACCACGGGGTTAGGAGTGATAGGATGGACTTTCCCGAAACCGATCCTGTAGTTTAAAAAAAGGCGTGGGGTGCCGCTTCGCTTTCCGAGGCGCTTTTAATAGCGCCTGGCTGTCTGGAGGCGGTTTTAATAGCCCATCCATATCATCATGAAGGCGTTGTGATGCCGCCACGTGTCAGGTCCCTGATGGCCATTACGTCTTATCGAGGAGACGGGTGGCGTGCTCGAGGCGGTGTCTGCACATGCCTTTCGGGATACGAAGAGATCTCCATCCCTGTATAAAAACCCCAGTCCTCGAAGGAGGACCACTTTTGCTGTCACTGTGCTTGGAGCTTTCGCCTGAGAGTTGCCTGAAGCCTCGTCGTCCGAGAAGCCCCTCTGTTCGCCTCCTGAAGTTTAGAGTTTTCCGTTGTCCCTACACTCCTTCCGGCCCTGTGTCTTAGTGAGTTCCCTTCTGCCTTTCTGACATTTTTCCTTCTCTGGGTTCTTTTTCTTTTTTGGGGGTGTGTACTCTGTCCTTCTTCTCCGTCGCCGTCACCTGTATTCCGGTCTAGGCTAGGGAAGATGGGGGTTTTTAGACATTGGATAGACACAGAGCTTGCCCTGGCTGAGCTTAGGAAACAATACCATATACCAGAGAACGTCCAGATTAGGGCGGACGGGCCTGGTGACCGAAGCCTACCACGGGTTCTTGTAGAGGGGTGGATGCCCTTCCCTCTAGTAGCCATAATCGAGGGCGGAGTGAGATTCCCAGTCCATCCCCTCCTGAGGGCTTGTCTCAGGAGGTGGAACCTTACCCCCTGCCAACTAATGCCCAATGGTTACAAGATAATCATGGGTATAGCCGAACTCAATAGGATATTGGGAACCGACCTTGGCGTGGAGGACATTGAGGATGTGTATAACCTCTGTCGATCTCCAAAGGACGACGCATACTACCTGCGAGTTCGGTCAAAGGAGATTCCCATAATCAACGAGCTCGAAGACAACACAAAATACGCCGGGAACGACTGCCTTTACGTCACCGGGAACTGGGAGTATGCCCCCGGAGAGCCCAGGGTGAACCACGTACCCGGTCGTCTCGGAGAACCACCGAGTAAATATCTCAATTTCTAAACTTCTTCTGTAGTTTCGTTCTGCCGAACTGATGCCTAATTGCTTGTCGTGCAGGTCACACGGAGAGGAAACGGCAGAGGAAGAACTCCGGGTGGCGACGAAACGTCGCCTGGTTAAAAAGGATTTATAGTTACAAGGGTCACTGGACCCGATCTGCCTCAGCACTTCTCGGGTACGAACCCGTGCACCGATCTTTTATAAGAAGACGGCACGAGAACCTCAGGGGGGAGCAAGTCTTAACTCTTGCCGAAGCCGAGGAGCAAACAGCTCCAGCCGCAGGGCCTGCGCAAGTGTCCCCCGAGATCATACCTCCTGGAGCCTCAGCCGAAGCCGGTCCTTCGCACGTCCAGACCGCTGCAGAGACCGACTCCGAGGAGGAAAGTCAGTCGGAGGGCGAGTCCGACGGGGTTCAGCAAGAGGAGCTTGTGATTCTCCCATCTTCTGAATCGGACGAAGAGGCCGAGATGGGGCGACGTCGTGCGGCCCTTGTTAGTCTTGATGAAGTCATCTTCGGAGACTCGCCCACCTCCTTGGGGACCGCTCTCCCTCCGAACTTGGAGGATACAGTCGTCTCTCCCCCAGTTCAATCTCCTCTTCAGCCTTCAGCAGCGACCGAGCGTTCCACCAAATCTCGTCGGGATTCGGTTCGGCTGGGAAAAAGGCCCAGGGTTGCGGACCCAGTCGGGGATGAGCCCAACCCTGCTTCTCGGCAGTCGCCGCTGCTCGGCCCTCCGATCTGGAACCCTAGTTTCCTGCTGGAGGATGGCCAGTCACTGTCGTCGGACGGCCGGCAGAATGATGGCACTTCTGTTGTCAGTGCCCTCGCGCACGCCTGCGCTCTGCCTGGAGACATGGCAGAACACATGAAGATGAGCGAGGTGGAGCTGGATGTGGCCCAGATGGCCGACGCCCTCAGGGTAATTCCCTCTTCTGAGCTTTGCATTTCTTCTTTGATTTCTGTACTTCTGATATTGACCCCCACGTAACACTTGTTTCCTCAGATCCTGCAAAGGGGGCTGGTGTTGGCGGAGAAAGCCCAACAGAGCACCGCTCGGGCAGAGAGGGCTGAGAAGAGGCAAGTGGAACTCGAGGCCGAGCTCAGCCTAATAAAACAGAAGGCAGCCGAGCAGGAAACGCGCGTCATGGGCCTCAGAGACGAGCTTGATAAGGTCAGGGCGGAATTGGAAAACCAAGTTCAGGCAACGGCCGAACTCGAAAAGAGGTGGGAGGAGGCAGAGGCTGAACTCCGAGCTGATGCCGACAAACTACGGGCTGACGTCGACAAAGCTTTCGACGAAGGGGTGGCAGAGGCCACCGAACAGTATATTGCCCAAGTCAAGAGAGTCAGCCTGAAGGCCTGGAGGCTGGGATGGACAAGCTCGTTGAGAGCAGCAGGGGTCCCCGAGGACAGCCCTGTGTATACAGAGATCCCCCAGTTTCCTCCTCCTCAGCCCGCACCGAACCAAGCTCCTGAGGTCCCAGTCAGGGAAACCGAAGACCCTGCCCTTGGACTTGACGCGGACGTCGACCCCGGACAAGTGGTTGTCGAAGTCGCGGAAGACGCTGCTGCTGATGGCGCCGAGGGGGCCGTGGCTTGAAAAAGATGATGTAACTTTGTTTTTGTTTCTTGTATTGGAGGGAGATTCTGTATTTCTTTTTGTTGGGAAAAATTGTAACCTTTCTCATTTATGAAATGAAATTGGCTTTGCTTCCAACTTCGAACATTTGTGGTGAATTTTTCTTTTCATTTTTCCTTTCTTTATGCGTTTGGCTTAACAACCAGAATAAATAATAGGAAATAAGACAAAGTAAATGAGTTCGGTCGAAGCCGAATTTGATGTAGTAAAGTTGTAACCCGAGGTGCTGTATTGATTTTGCAACCATAACGAGCATCGATCTCGGTAAAACTGAGGGTGCTTGGTCCTATGACCAAAGCTAAATCCGGTTTTATAATCAGAACTTGACTGGTCCATTGACTGGGCCAAAGTAGCTAACTATGGTAACCGAACAAAGAATACAAGTTGATTCTGTGACCGAGCTATAGGTATATGTCGAGTTCCATAACTTGGCCATTTCTTCGAGAATAGGGGACAACTTGGAAAGTAAACGTATTCTATAAAAAGAACTAATTTATTAACTTCCCGAATCCGATTACATCTCAAAAATAGAATTTTTTGAGGTGGGTGGCGTTCCATGGGCGTGGCAGCTCTCTGCCCTCCATGTCCTCAAGCCTATATGCAGACTGCCCAGCTACCGAAGTTACCTTAAATGGCCCATGCCAGTTCGGTGCAAACTTTCCTTCGCTGGGATTCCTGTCTGCTGGAAGAGTCTTTTTCAAGACCAATTCTCCAGGGGAGAACTTTCGCTCTCTGACCCTTTGATTGTACCCTCTAGCCAACTGTCGCTGGTAGGAAGCGAGACGGATGGCCGCGGCATCCCTTCGCTCCTCAGCCAAGTCGAGCTCTGTGGCGAGGTTTGCATCATTTTGGCCTCGGTCGAACAGTTCCGACCTGAGGGTGGGGAGGCCGACCTCAAGTGGAATTACAGCTTCCATTCCGTAGGCTAGGGAGAAGGGAGTTGCCGAGGTCGAGCGCCTCGGGGTAGTCCTGTATGCCCATAGGACACTTGGAAGTTCCTCTACCCATCTCCCTTTGGCTCGATCTAGTCTCTTTTTGAGTCCGTCAAGCACCACCTTGTTCGAAATTTCAGCCTGCCCATTGCTCTGGGGGTAGGCCGGGGTAGAATAGTAGTTCCTGATGCCAAGGTCTTGGCAGAAGCTTCTGAAGAAATTGGAGTCGAACTGGGTCCCGTTGTCCGTGACCAAGGTTCGAGGAACTCCGAATCTAGTTACAATGCTTCTCCACACGAAGTTTTTGGTATCCTTCTCAGTGATGGAGGAGAGTGCTTCGGCTTCTATCCACTTGGTGAAGTAGTCAGTTGCTACGATCAACCATCTTTTGTTCCCTGGAGCTTGGTGGAGTGGTCCCACGAGGTCCAGTCCCCATTGGGCGAAGGGCCAGGGGCTGGAAAGAGGGCTCAGGTCGTGTGCTGGCTGATGGAGAGAGTGAGAGAACTTCTGGCACTTCTCACATTTCCCGGCATAGACCTGTGCATCCTTCTGCATATAGGGCCACCAGTACCCCTGGCTGATAGCTCGGTAAGCGAGTGACCGACCTCCGATGTGGCTGCCGCAGATCCCTTCATGAATTTCATAAAGGAAGTCCTCGACTTTGCTTGGATGAACGCACTAGAGGTAAGGGCCATTGTAGGACTTTTTGTACAGTTTATCGTCCGGAGAGAGCCAAAATCGGGCTGCCTTCAGCCTGATTTTGTGGGCTTGGTCCTTGTCCTCGGGTAGCTGGTCATTCTTGAGGTAGGAGACAAGTTCATCCATCCAGCTAGGACCGAGGTCAATGCACATAATCTGTCGAGGCGGTTGAAGTTGTATGCTAGGTCTGTCCAGTGCTTCCACTTCGACAGTTCTCTTTCTTCCTGCCTCGACGGCAGAGGCCAGATTTGCAAGGGCATCGGCATGAGAGTTGGAGTCTCTGCCTATTTGCCTGACTTCAGCCTTTTGGAACTGAGATAGGAGTTGCTTGGTGTGGGCCAGGTAGGCTGCCATCCTGTCATCTCGGGCCTGGTAATCTCCATTGAGTTGGCTTGTGACCAGCTGTGAGTCGCTGAAGATCACCAGTTGTTGTGCCCCCAGGGTTTTTGCGCTGCCCAGCCCTGCAATTAATGCTTCATACTCAGCTTCATTGTTAGAAGCTTTGAAGTCAAGAGTCAGGGCTTGCTCAATAACAAGGCCCTCCGGAGATTGAAGGACTACGCCAGCGCCAGCCCTTTTGGAGGTGGAGGACCCATCGACGAAGACTTTCCAAGATGAGTCGAGGAACTATTTCCAGGACCGATCCTGCTAGGTCTCGGCCGAAGTCCTTGCCTCCTTGCCCCCCAGTTCGGTGTCGAGATGGCTCGGTGCCGAACTAGGAGAGGTGAATTCCACAATAAAGTCGGCCAGTACTTGGGCTTTGATGGCCGTTCTGGGCTGATACTGGATATCGTATTGCCCGAGTTCGACAGCCCATTTAGACACTCTTCCTGAGAAGTCTGCTCTCCTGAAGAGGGACTTGAGTGGGTGTTCGGTCACAACCACTATAGAATATGTCAGGAAGTAGTGGGAGAGCTTACGCGAAGCACTAACGAGTGCTAATGCGAGCTTTTCCAGTGGCAGATATCTGGTCTCGGCATCCAGCAGGATTTTGCTTGTGTAATAGATGGGTCTTTGCTGCCTGTCATCTTTTCTTACGAGTACAGAGCTTACTGCATGGTCCGAAACTGCCAGATATAGGTATAAGACCTCACCCCGTACCGGGGTGGAAGGCAGAGGAGGGGAGGAAAGGTACACTTTGAGCTCCTGGAGAGCGCTTTCGTACTCCGGGGTCCATTTGAACCCGGAGCTCTTTTTCAAGAGCTGGAAGAAGGGATGGCATTTATCCGAAGCTCGGCTGATGAAGCGGTTCAGTGCTGCCGCCATCCCGGTAAGTCTCTGAACCTGTTTTATCGAGTTCGGACTCTGCAGGGCTCTGAGTGCCGAGATCTGATCGAGATTAGCCTCGATTCCTCGCCTAGTAACTAGGCTGCCCAGGAACTTGCCCGAGCCGACGCCAAACGCACATTTGGAGGCGTTCAACTTGAGCTGGTATTTCTTGAGGATGGAGAAGGTTTGATGTAAGTCAGTCAAGTGGTCCTGTGACCGTTTGACTTAACGACCATATCATCAATATAGACCTCGATCGTCCTGCCGAGCTGGTCCTGAAACATCTTGGTCACCAGCCTCTGGTAAGTGGCACCGGCGTTTTTTAACCCGAAGGGCATTACTTTGTAGCAGTAGGTGCCCCTGGGTGTTATGAACGCGGTTTTTTCTTGATCAGGCTCATGCATTGGAATTTGATGGTAACCTCGGTAGGCATCGAGGAAACTCATCCTCTCATGGCCGGCAGTGGCGTCGATCAGCTGGTCTATCTTCGGTAGAGGAAAGCTGTCTTTGGGACAGGCTTTGTTGAGGTCGGTGAAGTCTACACAGACCCTCCAGCTCCCATCCTTCTTTTTTACCACAACCGTGTTGGCCAACCACACAGGGTACTGGACTTCGCGGATAGCCTCAGCGTCCAGTAATTTGTTGACCTCCTTGGTCACAGCCTCTGCTTGTTGGGTGCCCGACCTGCGAATCTTTTGGACAACAGGTTTATGCTGGGGATCTACATTCAGCTTGTGGCTTATGACCTCGAGGCTGATGCCGGACATTTCATATGGGGTCCAGGCGAAGACCTCCCTATTTTGTAACAGGAAGTCGAGCATCCTGGCCCTCTCCTCGTCAGCGAGTTGGCTACCGAGCAGGAAGAACCTTTCTGGATCGCTGGGATCGATCCCGACCTGGGTGAGGTCCTCAATGCTCTTCTGTTCGGGAGTTCGGCCCACAGCGTCGAGCTCAGCTTCCAGCTCGGTCATGTGGACTTGCTGTGGCTGTGTATCTCCGGGGACTACGGCCATGAGACATTCCTTGGCCATATCTTGGTCGCCGCGGACTATTATAACTTCAAAGCCCCCGTCCTTGTTCTGTAAAGGAAACTTGAGCTTCTGGTGATGGGTCGAGGGAACGGCCTCCAGGTTATGGAGCCAGGTTCTCCCCATGATGGCATTGTATGGGGATTGTGCATCCACCACCAGGAAATCTGCCGTCATGGGGGCTCCTCCGACCTCGACCTTGAGGGAAATCTTCCCTTTGGGATATACTGTCTTGGAGCTGAAACCCACCAGCGGGGTGCGGGCTTCTTGCAGGTCCTCCTCTTTCAGGCCCATCCTCCTGAAGCAATCCAAGTAGAGGATTTCTGAGGAGCTCCCGGGGTCCACTAGGATCCTTTTGACATTGAAGTTGTGTAACCTCATAGTCAGAAGAAGAGGATCATTGTGGGGTAGCTGGACCCCGGCCAAGTCTTTATCAGAGAACCAGATTTTTGGCCTCTCCACACGTGCTCTCTTTGCCGAGGGACCGAGCTCGGCCGTCATCACATGCTTGCTGTGCTGGGCTTTCCTGGCCTCAGATCGGGCTCGGTCACTGCCCCTGGGGGCGGGAGCCAGGTGAATGACGTCGATGGTCCCTACAGGCTCACCGCTGTCTTGGTCGTCGGGGAGGCGTTGCTGAGCATTGTTCACTCTGCCCTCTTCCCTGACATGATCTCTGAGATGCCCATCTTTTACGAGCTTTTCAAGGTGCGCCTTGAAGGCATAGCAGTCCTCGGTTCTGTGTCCTCTATCTTTGTGGTAGGCACAGAACTTGCTCTGATCTCGGGTGGAGGAGTCACTTTTCATAGGCTGTGGCCATTTGAAAAAGGATTGGGCCTGGATTTTGTCGAGGAGCTTGTAGATAGGCTCCTTGAAGATGGTATTGACGGCTCTATAAGAGGCGCCACTTGGTTTCGGCCTCGTGCTGCCTCCCGAGGTGGGAGCAGGACGTACTGCCGAGCTGGATGGCTCTCTATTCCGATCCGCCTCTTTCTTAGCTAGCCTCCTCTCTCTTCTCGTGGGACGGCCCTCCGGTCGGCTCTCTTGCTAGAAATTATGGCTCTCTCGAGCTCGGACGTCGTCCTCTTCTTGCTCGACGTACTGGTTCACCCGGACCATCAGAGCCTTTACCGAAGGCGCAGGACGACGTACCAATTTCTTCCGAAGCTCATTGCCAGGCAGCAAAGCTTGTTGGAAGGCAGTAACGGCTACGTCGTCGTTGGAATTTTCAATCACGCTATAGATGGTCCAGAATCGTTTGGCGAACTGAGTAAGAGTCTCGGTCGGCCTCATCTTGATTGAGATCAGGTCGGCGTCAGTTTTTGGGATGACCCGGTGGGCTTGAAACTTTTCGACGAAGGAGTTTCGGAGCTATGGCCAGCTCGAAATCGATCCCTCGGGAAGTGCACAGAACCACCGAAGCGGGAGGTCGCCCAAGCTGGAGGAGAAAACCTTGCAATCAAGGTCGCCGTCGCCGCTGAATACCGTCATCTTCTGGGTGAAGTGCCGGAGATGAGCCTCGGGGTCCGACGTCCCGTCATAGAGATTGAAACGTGGGACGCTGAACTTATCAGGAAGGGGATGATCTCTGATTTCCCGAGAAAATGGAGACGTGCCATGGATGTCACCGTGTTTGGTAGTTAACCGACCTCGAGCGAGGCCGGCCTGCTTCAGGCTCTGCTGTACGGCCAGCTTAATCTGCTGATCAATGTAGTCAGCCATCTCGGGGTCGGCCCTGGTCTCCCGCCTTTGTTTATGGCGCTGCTGCTGGTCGGCACTGGCATGAGTGTTACTCGAGCCCGCTTCGCGAGCTCGGGCGCGCCTTTCATTCAGCTGATCCCTTAGGTCTGGTCGACCCCGAAGACCTAGACGAGCTCGTTGCTTAGGTGGAGGCGTGTGAGAGGCTTCGGGCGGGACTTGGCTCTTTGTCTCAAGCTGCCGCTGAAGCTGGAGGATCTGCTCTTTCTGTTCTTCGATGATGAGGTTTTGAGCCTTGATGGCTTCGGCTTGGGCCTCAACATCGTCCTCTAGGACCATGTCGTCATCACCTTCGTCACCGAGGTGGACGTGATCCTCTTCCATGTGGTCCCCGTGAGAAGACCGACGAGGAGGAGACTGCACAGGAGCCCCACTTCGTAAGGGCCGTTCCCGAGGAGGAACGTCCTTACGAGGTGGCGCGTTGAGAACAACTTCCAGGCGCGGACGCTCCGCCTGAGAGGTATTCGTCCGAGCCCGCTCTAATACAGGATCGGGCCGAGAAGACGCTGCTGCACCTCTTGACGACGAGTGTGTCACCGTGACGGGTGAACCTACACTCCGCATACCAGGTTCTCCTCCCACTCCTTTCGGAGGAGGGTTGGGTGGTGCTTGCCTGGTATCTCTTCGCGAGCTCGTCACCAACGCTCCTGCCTGGTCTGTCACCAGTGGAGGCGGCATAAGAGGCAGAAATGTTTCTGGTTGCTTAGACCCAGACGGTCTAGCAACGCTCTTTCCCTTCTGAGCCTTAGGAGGCATAGCTGTTAGGATGAAAATATGGAATTTTCAGATCGTCCCCACAGACGGCGCCAAATTGTGCGTGCCTAATTATTACGGACTTGGTTTAGCTGATGATGAGGGTTTACAGAGAGGCTGTTTAGCTGAACAAGAGCGTCTCTGCCGATCTAAAACCTGAAATCTGAAAGGGAAGAGAAGACAGCGGTCAGGGCCCGAGGCTGCTGTCAGCCAAAGGCACTCCGACGCCTGAGTTAGTGCAGTCACTGAACTAGGGTGAAGTGGGGAAGAAGAGATGTTAGCAGAATAACAGTGCAGGCTGTATCTTGCATGTACCTGTTCATGACTCTTCATGCAGGCATATATAGAGGAGAGTGGAAGGTTCCACAGTGGAGGTAGGTGAGGATACTTGTCCCATCAGCCCACACCTGGGATCTTTAGTGGGGGTAGGTGAGGATACTTGTCCCATCAGACCTCCCCTCAAATCCCTCACATAAATGTGGATGTGATCTGTTGATAGGAACGAGCCCTTATCGATGGCCGGTGGCCGCCCAACCTGACAGGGACTCCCTACAAAGTACCCGTCCCATCTCATAATGGGAACTGGAAGCCCGGTGTTCACCTCGGCAGAGGGGCCGAACTGGAGAAGGCGCCGTGGTCAGCTATACCCGAGATCGGACTGGGATGCCAGCGTGAGGCCGAGTTCGGTAGGACATGGTCGGTACTTCTACCGGGACCAGTCCCACCTCGACAAAGGCTGAGACGCTGCTTATGCCGGAGAGAAGGGGGTTAAGGCCTTTCCTGATTGGCGCTGTTACCGAGGGGGGGTTTAACATCGGTTTCGGTAGAAGCAGTCCACACACGGACCTTATCTCTCGGGCACTATTTGCATCCACTTTATTTTTGTGGGTGGGGGCGCTATGTTGGTGGATTCGTACCGAATATTTGCATCTGCTTGTGTGGGTGGTTCTTTTTTTTCTTTTTTGGGAGGGGGGGGGGGGGGGGGTTTTCACATTTCAGACCCAAGATTCCCTGATTCACGTCAGGGTGGGGGTTCACATTTCAGACCCAAGACTCCTAGATTCACGTCTAGGCTATTAGTTATGACCAGGGGGAGGGATTCACATTTCAGACCCAAGATTGCCACATTCACGTCTAGGCTAACAGTGGGGGTTCACATTTCAGACCCAAGATTCCCAGATTCACGTCTAGGCTAATAGTTACGACCGGGGGGGGGGGGGGGGGGGGGGTGTTCACATTTCAGACCCAAGATTCTCACATTCACGTCTAGGCTAACAGTTACGACCAACATTTCAGACCCGAGCTTCCCAATGAAGGCTCACGTTTCTATCAATTACAGGGCCATACCACTCGGGCACTATTTGCATTTGCTTCTTCTTCCTCTTTTTTTTTTTTTTTTTGTTTTTTTTTTTTGGTGGGGGGGGTGGGTTGCTCCACATTCAGATCCAAGCTTCCCAATGAAGACTCACATTTAGGTTATCAATAACCAAGCCATATCTCCCAGGCACGATTTGCATCCTTTTTTTTTTAGGTGGGGAGGGGGTGGTGTGGGGGAGGGTTTACATTTCAGACCCAAGACTCCCACTAAAGATTCACGTCTAGGCTAACAATTATGACCTGCATTTCAAACCCAAGCTTCCCAATGAATACTCACTTTAGGCTATCAATTACTGGGCCATATCTCGCGGGCACTGAATGCCTTACCATGTCTGAAGATTCATGTCTTTTTTCTACTAAATTCCCAGCCATTTACTAATTGGATGCTAAGGCCGCATCTTGACATGGTGTTAATCACATTTTCATTATGGTGCTAAATTGGATGGTGGGGTCCACTTGTTTTGAATCGGAACTTGGGAATATATTATTGGAGGTTCTTGACCATTTGGGATCATCTCTTTGTAGAACCCACGATGGAGTCTCAATAATGAGTTACACCACTTGTAATAGGTGCGAGAGAAGATTTGGACTATACCCCGTTCCCATTAATAGGTTGAGGAAAGGTAGAAAGTTGCAACCTTGAATGGAAGAGGAACAATCAAAATTATAACACTGTCCTTGTAGATCATAGTTTTAATAGGAAAAGAAAAGTAATATTTTTTCACTATTTATGTGATTTATTAAATGGATTTCTAGAAAAATAACTATTTCTTTAAAAAAATATTAAATTTTGAGGGTGAACAATAAATTTCTATATTGGATAATCAGAAAAAAAAAAAAAATTAAAGACTAGCATTAAAATAGTAGAGTAAACGTAACAATGGCCCCCACAAAAAGGGCGAGTGAAGATCTATTATAGAGTTTGGGTCTCCTTTCACAGCGGTCAGATAAAAAGGATACATAGAGTATGCCGCGGAACTCTATTATAGGACTCTTATAGAGATAACCTAAATTATTCAAAATAAATCACATCACATCTAAAATATATTCTTAAATTTCACTTTAAAATAGGCGTCGTTGCAAAATTGAAGATAAGATTGAAAATGCGATCCGACCTTGACATGGCATCACTGCCGACGTGGCTTAATCATTTTCTATCATGTTATCTTTTGAACGTTGGGACCACTCCACCATAGAGAAATAATAAAAACAGCCATGCATACATGAATGAACGCAATCAATTATGCGGCGACAAAAAAAGTTTAGAAATCTCCTTTCTTTTCCTTTTCATATTCAACACAAACTACTTTTCGTCAAAGCAAAAAAAGATCTCAGCAGATTTCTTTTCTGTACTATCACTGTTCCAACGTTTTGCACGTGGGCACGCCTCCGGTGTGCGTCTCCCACCATCCAACATTATGTACCGCCCAGCCGGATCTCCAAAAGAATTCCACTTCATATAAAGCAAAAACGTCTCATCAGCTCACTTAATCGATTTGCTCAATGTACTAAACAAAGCACATCTGCACAATCTCCCAACTGAACCCAGCTTCATAATGTGCACATTCCATGTTCATAAACTCATCTCCACAATCTAAAAAAAAAAAAAACTTATGGACATGTAACATTCTCTTTGTTTAAAAGACCTGTGTGCCCGTCTCTTTGACTCACTGGCACGTGATTGCAGTGATGACAGTATAAGCAGCATAATGGGTTGCTCCACATTCAGATCCAAGCTTCCCAATGAAGACTCACATTTAGGTTATCAATAACCAAGCCATATCTCCCAGGCACGATTTGCATCCTTTTTTTTTTTAGGTGGGGAGGGGGTGGTGTGGGGGAGGGTTTACATTTCAGACCCAAGACTCCCACTAAAGATTCACGTCTAGGCTAACAATTATGACCTGCATTTCAAACCCAAGCTTCCCAATGAATACTCACTTTAGGCTATCAATTACTGGGCCATATCTCGCGGGCACTGAATGCCTTACCATGTCTGAAGATTCATGTCTTTTTTCTACTAAATTCCCAGCCATTTACTAATTGGATGCTAAGGCCGCATCTTGACATGGTGTTAATCACATTTTCATTATGGTGCTAAATTGGATGGTGGGGTCCACTTGTTTTGAATCGGAACTTGGGAATATATTATTGGAGGTTCTTGACCATTTGGGATCATCTCTTTGTAGAACCCACGATGGAGTCTCAATAATGAGTTACACCACTTGTAATAGGTGCGAGAGAAGATTTGGACTATACCCCGTTCCCATTAATAGGTTGGGGAAAGGTAGAAAGTTGCAACCTTGAATGGAAGAGGAACAATCAAAATTATAACACTGTCCTTGTAGATCATAGTTTTAATAGGAAAAGAAAAGTAATATTTTTTCACTATTTATGTGATTTATTAAATGGATTTCTAGAAAAATAACTATTTCTTTAAAAAAATATTAAATTTTGAGGGTGAACAATAAATTTCTATATTGGATAATCAGAAAAAAAAAAAAATTAAAGACTAGCATTAAAATAGTAGAGTAAACGTAACAATGGCCCCCACAAAAAGGGCGAGTGAAGATCTATTATAGAGTTTGGGTCTCCTTTCACAGCGGTCAGATAAAAAGGATACATAGAGTATGCCGCGGAACTCTATTATAGGACTCTTATAGAGATAACCTAAATTATTCAAAATAAATCACATCACATCTAAAATATATTCTTAAATTTCACTTTAAAATAGGCGTCGTTGCAAAATTGAAGATAAGATTGAAAATGCGATCCGACCTTGACATGGCATCACTGCCGACGTGGCTTAATCATTTTCTATCATGTTATCTTTTGAACGTTGGGACCACTCCACCATAGAGAAATAATAAAAACAGCCATGCATACATGAATGAACGCAATCAATTATGCGGCGACAAAAAAAGTTTAGAAATCTCCTTTCTTTTCCTTTTCATATTCAACACAAACTACTTTTCGTCAAAGCAAAAAAAGATCTCAGCAGATTTCTTTTCTGTACTATCACTGTTCCAACGTTTTGCACGTGGGCACGCCTCCGGTGTGCGTCTCCCACCATCCAACATTATGTACCGCCCAGCCGGATCTCCAAAAGAATTCCACTTCATATAAAGCAAAAACGTCTCATCAGCTCACTTAATCGATTTGCTCAATGTACTAAACAAAGCACATCTGCACAATCTCCCAACTGAACCCAGCTTCATAATGTGCACATTCCATGTTCATAAACTCATCTCCACAATCTAAAAAAAAAAAAAACTTATGGACATGTAACATTCTCTTTGTTTAAAAGACCTGTGTGCCCGTCTCTTTGACTCACTGGCACGTGATTGCAGTGATGACAGTATAAGCAGCATAATGGATAGCGGGGCCCTGTAAGACAGAAATCACATGTTGCTTTGAAATGGCTTTACATTTCTCGGTTCTAGTATGCATGTCATGGGCACTTGCAGTAATAGTGGGCACGTGGGAGACAAATGCTATCCATAGATAAATAAATAATGAGCGAGTGATCACGTGCCCTTTTGCTTCCTCCCTATTTTCTTGCTCCTTTTTAGGAATTCTTTCCCATTTCCCAAGCTTTATTATCACGTGCATGCACTGCAATCAGCGCAGTGGCAGTCACATAAAGATATGAGTTTTGCTCAGCTATCCAGTTGGTGTGGAAAAGACGTTTATCTTTGTTTTCGCAGACTTTAAGATCATGTCCCCATGCGATGGACACTAGTAATTCCATATTTCCAAAAGTTCTCCAGGGTTTGTTTTGGCTTTTAGATGGTATCATATTTGTTGAAAACACATGAATGAAGTTGGTTAATGACACCCTATGGATCAAATTAAAGCCAAATTTGTTTGTTGGTAAGGTGGAGTAAATCAAATAAAATTAAATGAAAAATTAAGGAAAAAGAAAAGGTGATAGGGGTTGATTGTAAAATCATCTTTTTTTGTCATTTGATGCCATTTGGAGATCATATGAATATATATGAATCAAGTATTTGAGTTCTTGAAATTATTCTTTGGTCTCAATACTGATTAATGGGCTAACCAGTAACACTCTAGCAAAGTAACCAACAAAAGGGACTCCCCATGGTCAAAAGTATCAAACGAACAACCATAGGAAGGGCACTTCATGACATTATAAAAGGTGTTGCCCAAATGAATTAGTTGGTATTAAAAAAACATTTACCATCACATATATATGTAAGATCTTCTTATATGACAAAATCTGTAAAGATTTAATATATGAAGCAAAATATTTGTGGGTTTTAATATGTCAAAAAAAATTGCAAATTAAAATTTTAGGACCTAAGAATGTTGTAGAAAATAAAAAGCGATTTGACATTATGATCTATACCGTGCAAGAATTGCACCAGCGTGAGAGTAAAAATCTTATATAAAGAGTTTTTTGTATATACCCCCTCTAGGGTTTATAGAATTCATAAATAGGCCCCTATGGTTTCAGTATTGCATATCCCCCCTTGTCATTTCATTTTAATACTCTTCATATCCCCAAAACCACCAATCATACTGAGAACAGGCGACCACTAAAAAATTTGTGCTGAATTTTATAAAATTGACAACTTTTCCCTTAAATTCATTAAACAAAGATAATTATGTCATTATTTATAAAAATACCATTATTTTATCTCATGTCCAAATTGTCTCTCTCAAATTCTCCCATGCACTTTAGCCTAATCAAGTATTTGAAATTCTAATCAATCTAAAAGGGGGTTGTGCATGGATTGGATCAATTATAACTAATTACAAGAATAAATGTTTTTGTCATTGTGATTGATTTAGATTTAATGAAATGGGCCCTATGTTGATAAAAATGGATTTATGCATGTTGACACCAAAAATGCCACTTTGCCTCTTCAACATCAAGAAAGCTGCATGAAGTCGCAACCTGCCATAAATAGGCAATGCAACTTCTCAAAAAATCAAATCTTGTCAGAATCAAACAAAAACTGCAAGATCCTTCAAGATAGCCAAGAGAAGAGTACATATGAAGTTTCGGGCCATTTCAGAATCATTTGGCCTAACTTCGCTTCTCCGACAGCTAAACGGGAGCTCCCGGCGGCGACATCATCGGAGACGTCAAAACTTCGATCAAAGCCTATAGATGACTCCAGCATGTCTCAAAAGGGCTCTATGCCAAATTTCAAGTCAAACCGACAACGTTTGACCCTCCATCAATGCTCGAGCAGCAAAATCAAGCCTCCCGGCGGCGGGAACCACCGAAGCCTTCGCTCCTCAAACCAAGTGCATGAGTGGCTTCAACATGCTTCCAAAAGGCTGCACGTCGAATTTCAGGTCATTCCGACAACGTCTGACCAGGTTTCGATGCTCCGAGAGAAAATCAAGCCTACCGGCGGCGGAGCAACCCGGGACCATGACATCCAAAACGGAGCCCATGGAACGTCTCAAAATGACTCCAATAGGCTCCCCGTCAAATTTCAGGTCAATCGGACATCGTTTGACCGCACATCAAAGCTCGGCATTTTCCCCGCAGCAAAATCAAGTGAAGCATCGACGGGACCCCAAACGACTTCAAAACTCAAACAAAAGCCTATGGTTGGTCTTATTTATTGCTCAGGAGGCTTCACCTCAAATTTCAGGTCATTCCGACATCGTTTGACCAAGTTTCGACTTCTGGCGGAAAATCAGCAGCTCTACGCGACAAAGTCTTCGGCTTTCCCGGAAAATTAGAAACTTTGCACTCTAAAAATGCAAGGATTCTCATCAAGTTTTCTACAGGGAAATCAAGCCAATAAATGAGAAGAAATGTCAAGAAAAATACAGAAGAAAACGGCGACGAAAAAGACCTCAAAACGACCGCAAAACGGGCTCAGAAGGGGAAAAATCCCCCAGGGTCGCAGACCCCTGCGACCATGGCCCATGGTCGCAGGCCCCTGCGACCATGGCCCATGGTCGCCGGTCCATGGTCGCCGGCGACCATGGAGGTCCGGGTCACCGGATTTTCCGCCGGTGACCCGTTTTTCCGTCTTTTTTCGCGTTTCGCGCACTTTGGCCCCTGTGGTTTCCTGAAAATGTGATTTTTAGTGCTTGAAATTGACTCATATCCGACGACATCCGTCAAAATCACGGGTCAACCTCCAAAAGCATAAAATCATCAGTGATCGCTCCAAGATCGCCAACCGGCTGACCAAGAAAGTGCACTTTCTGTCCGACCGATCGTGAAATCGACAAGACAGATGTCACCGGCCCGCTCTTAGCTATCAATGTCTGAAGTTACATGTTCATCCGATGTCGATCAGCATGTAGATCCATCGATGATCGTCGCCAGAAGAATTCCAGAAGACACGGCATGGCCCGCGACTCTTCGACTGCTCGGCGACCAATTAATGTGGTTAATTGACTAGCTTTATTGCAGTCATTAATTCATTTCTTTGGACGGCCCAATCAGAAGCAAGCATTTGGGAGTTACAAGTCAATTGATTCATGGCATTTAAACCATGAAACTCCTCCCATTATGGTAATTAAGGTGATTAAAAGCCCTTAATCTCCATCGGCCAATCAGATTCAAGGAAAAAGGAGTTACAAAATCAAGAAATAAATCTTGTAACTCCTCCCATTAAAGCCATTAAGGCTCATAAACCCTCCTAAATGGCTACCAAAAGCCTATAAATAGGAGAGCATTCCATTGAAATAGAGATCGAAAAAAGATCGGAAAAAAGAGGAGAAAATCAGAAGATCAGAAAAAAAAGGGATCAGAAAGAATCCAGAGAAAGAAAAAAGAGAGAAAACTCTGCTGAAGTTCTGCACCGGCCACCACTACAAGGTGACGAGAGTCCCTTGGGGGGCACCCCCCCCCCCCCCCCCAAGGTCCTTGCCTTCTCCTGCTGCCTCCAATGGCTTAGACGTGGCTTTTCAGCCCGTCTACTTAGCTTTTTATTGGACATAGGACCTTCTCTTGGTCTTTGTCCTCTAAAAACCTGAGGTTATAGCCAAGCCAAGCGAATCAAGAGCATCTTCTGTTCTCATCTGCATGGATGATGGCGAAGCCCATACATGGCTTGCGACCGTCAATCTGAACGAGTCCCCCACAATCTCCTGAAAAGTTAGATCTTCCTTTTCTTGCTTTTCATTGTAGTTTGTATTTTTCTAAAAGAGACAAAAATCACAACTCTTGTCTTTCATTATTGATGAGAATTGTAAATCGGCTATAAACGCCAAAATCGGCTATAAATGCCAAACAAAATCGCCTTTCACGGCAAACCAAGAAAATGTCTCTTTTCTTAAATATTTGTGCAATGGAAAACTTGAAAGAAGTTGATTTCCTTTTTACTTGCGAAGGTTGATCTCCGGATTACAACTTGCAATTCCAAGTAAAATAGAAAATCTGGCACACCCACCCACACAAAAGAAATGTTGATGCACGCTTCAGGGACCGCCAGGGCGCGAAAGGGTCGGACCCGACGGACTCCCACGTTCCGCCGACCCCGGTAGCCGCCCCAGCGGGCGCCACGGAGCGCGTTCCATCAAGCTGGCACACCCGGTGGGACTCGTTCATTTGAGAACACGGTGCTTGGAAATGAAATATTTGCATATCATACTTTTTGCTCTATGCTTATACTTCTTTTCCGGATTCCTTGGCTACTTTCTAGCTGGTAGCCTATGTTGGATTTTGCATCCTAAAAAAAAAATGAGATGGGATTTTTTGGAAATTTCTATTTCTTTGAGTTTGTTTCCATTCTTTCTCTTTTCAAAAAAAAAAAAAAATCAGTTTTCTTAGTTTGAATTCAAAATTGAGAAACTTTGATCCTATCCTATCGTTCTTTGGCGCTTGCAGAAATGTTGAGCCCGTTCGACTAAGGTTTTGGGCCATCGTTTCTCTTCGATGAGTTCATTAGAGATTTCAAAGAAAAAAAAATCAAAAAATCAGTTTTCTTAGTTTGAATTCAAAATTGAGAAACTTTGATCCTATCCTATCGTTCTTTGGCGCTTGCAGAAATGTTGAGCCCGTTCGACTAAGGTTTTGGGCCATCGTTTCTCTTCGATGAGTTCATTAGAGATTTCAAAAAAAAAAATAAAAATAAAAAAAAAATTAGTTTTCTTAGTTTGGATTCAAAATTGAGAAACTTTGTTCCTATCCTATCGTTCTTTGGTGCTTGCAGAAATGTTGAGCCCGTTCGACTAAGGTTTTGGGCCATCGTTTCTCTTCGATGAGTCTATTTGGGATTTTTATAAAAAAAAAAGGGACATAGACCACTAAGGTTAAACCAATTGCGTTCTTTGATCACGATTGATTCAAGAAAAGCCTTGTCCAGAGTGTGGAGACAGCTTGACTGTTCTAGGCAAGGGTCCTCCAAACGGGTTCATTAAGTAATCTTACCCTTACCTGGGGGCAATTCTATCAATTGAGGTTTCATAAGACCGGGTTAGGAGGCCTATGTGTACTCTCTCGTCTTTAAATCTTAAAAATAAAAAAAAATCAAAAATAAAAAAAAAAAGATTTTCAAAAAAAAAATCTTAAAAAAAAAAAATAAAAAAATCAAAATAAAAAAATAAAATAAAAAAATAAAAAATAAAAAAAAAGGATTTTCAAAAAAAAAATCTTAAACAAAAAAAAAAGATTTTTTTTTAAAAAAAAAAAAAAATGAAAATCTTAAAAAAAAAAAATCTTCAAAAAAAAAAAAACTCTCGTCATTTTAGATTCAGATCCGAGAAATTGTGGTTCCTTCCCTTCTGGGTACTGGTGCTCGCGGAAATCGTTGAGCCCGTATTCGGATCGGAATACCATCTGCTCTCTTTGATGAATCCAATCTTGACATTTCAAAAAAAAAAAAGAGAATCCCATCTCGTGGATGCGATCTCCAACATTTGTGCATAGCAATACTGGTACGCCCTTTCAGGGTCTACTGTATCTGTGACCGGCACATTTGTAACTCCTACCTTATATTCTTCTTATCTCGAGCAAGCCCTGCTTCTCGATAAGTCGAATTTAGGTTTACAATTGCTTCTAGCAGTCACTGGAACGCTCATTCTGGGCTCACCATACTTGCTGTCAGAACAATTGTACCCTCTATGGCTTTTTGCCTTCCTCATATTGCTTGGGTTATGTCCCTTGAGCGATTTGAAAAGACAAAAGCATAGAAATTCCCATTTATGATCATTATTCTTGTGATTACTAATGGATGTGGTCTTGTTTCAGAACTTTTTCGAAACTAACAATGGCAGCCTTAACCATTATCTTCGATGAGAACAAGCACCAACTCATGCTTCAACAGAAGCAAACCGAGCGCACTTACAAGCGCCCTGCCAGCTGCCGAAGCGTCAACTCCCTCGGCAACTCTCTGAACTCCGGGTCGACCTCGACTCCCCGAACCATCGTCTTCGGGACACTGGGACCATTCCCACTTCCCGAAGAACAAACTGCGCCTGCCAAAAGGCAGAAAATCGCCTCTCAACGTGTCACTCCCGTGACACCAAAGGCGAGCGCCCAAAAGCCCGAAGCCCGCGGCACCCCCGCGAAGCCTCGACCAACAACCAACCAGGTCTACCCTAAGACTTGGTCTCCAAGACCTTCCCCAAAACAAAGAAGGTCTCAAACATCCACCAAGCCAGCATACCTGGCCCCACTCAAAGAGAACCAGTTCTACCCTCTTGCCTACATGAAAGAGGAGAGACCCATCTCCAACTTGACTCCCAAGTCGACCCAGCATGAATCGGCTTGCTCCCACAAGCCCAAAATCAGATCATGCATCACCAGGCCTCTCCAAGCACCTGCTAAGGCCTACACTCCTTCAGTTCGACCCTTCATCTCTACAGGGGCCGAACTCGAAAGGTTTAAAGCTTCGCTGCAACAGGCAAAGGACCGGGTCCGCATCCTGTCCTTGCCCAACCACAAAGAAGACAAGCTCGGCTGCTGCGCCCGAGGGAGCACATCCTTCATCGTCAGAGCCCAGCCAGAGCTGACTGAAGCTCAAATCGCTCGTCGAGCACGCCGCCGTGCGTCATATCGACAAAAGAGACTAGAGAAGCAACGGACCCAGCCTCCTACACTTCAAGTCTCCCACAAATGGGTCGAAAAAGAAAGACCCGACCAAGTTGCTGCCGTCCATATGGTTGGAAAAACCAGAAGACGCCAAAAGTCAGCATCAAAAATCCATGTCCGACGTCCGGTGACCCGTAGCGTCACCGGGACACGAAGACATCCTGAAGAATCTCCTGCCCCTTCAAGCCAAGGACGGGAGAGTAATCCTTCATCAAGCTCTTCATCAAAAAGAATGAGCCCCAGCTCGGTCACCAGGATGATTTCTTCATTCGAATCCCGAGGGATGAACGTCTTGGCTACAAGTTCTGAGCCACCACCTCAGAATCCACCTCGAGATGATGCGCTCACACGCATCCAGCAGTTGGAACAAGGCCAGCAGAGGATTGAAACTCTGATGGAAAACCTTCTCCTTGTCGTCCAAAATCAGGTGAACAATGAGCCTCCTCCAAATCATAGCAATAACGAGGGAAATGGAGAAGAAAATGAGTCACGCGCCCTCACCAAAAAGGACGTAGACAATATCCTCGCCAAAGCTAAAGAAGAGGATATACTCAAAGAGCATGGGATCAAGCCACCATATCCTTTATGGATGGACTCGGTCCCGTTCCCCACAAAATTCAAACATCCTACTCTCCAAACATATACGGGGAAAGGATCGGCCAGACAACACGTCATCCACTTCAAGATCTTGACGGGAGCTATCGCGGATCAAGATGCACTCAAGATTCGCCTCTTTGCAAGTACCCTAAAAGGTACGGCCTTCGATTGGTACTCCACTCTGCCGGAGAACTCCATTCAGAACTGGGCTATGCTGGAGACACGCTTCCTGACCCACTTCCAAGGTGAGGATCATCCTGTTACTATGGCTCAGCTCTGCAGCCTAAAACAGGGAGAGAATGAGTCAACTTATGACTTCATTCACAAGTGGAAAGCAATGGCGTACAAATGCTCAGATGTACTGCCACAAGCGTCGCTAGTCGACATCTGCCGAAACAACATGAGAGCTAAAATCCGCTCCATGATCATCGGCAACAAATCAAAAAACCTGGGAGAACTCCTGGAAGCTTCCATGGAAGCTGAAACGGTGATCAAAGACCTCAACAGTCAGAAATCATCAAAGAAAGAGCCGACTGCTGTTGCAACCTCTAAACCAAAGAAGAAAGAGGTTCTCAATGTGCAGACTAAGTCAGCTCCTCAGCAACCAAAGAAAGCTGAAAATAGAGCTGCAGGTAAGAGACCTGAACTCTCTGATGCCTTCAAAGAACGTGTAGAAAAGAAATATCCGTTCGATGAAGACGTCGAAGAAATCTTTGAGGCTCTCCTAGCAAATGGCAAACTCATTTTGCCAGAGCCCAAAAGACCTGGAGACGTTGGCAAAACCAATGATCCTCGGTACTGTCCATACCACCAGATGGTCTCGCATCCTCTCAATCAATGCTTTGTTGTGAGAGAGAAGATAAACGAGATGTGGAAAAACGGAGTCATCACCTTTGACAAAAACTATGGGACTGCCTCCGTCAACATGGTGTCATGTGGACAAACACCAAAACCACCGAAGAAGAAGATCACTACTTCCTTCATGGTGATAAACAAAATTCAAGTGTCCGAGAAGCTGGTTCCTTTCCCGACACCAGACGGACAACCCATATGGGTACATCCCGATCTCCTGGAAGATGAAAATTGGGAGATCGTCAAAACAAAGCCGACCGCTCAGCAGCGAAGGCAGGCTAGGAAACATCTCCTCAGGCTCAAACGGCAAGAGAAGACCCAGCCAAAACAAGAAGTCCATGAAAAGGCAGAGGCCTCCTCTACCACTTCACTCGGGGCAACAGAAACGTCCCTTCCAGAGACTTTAAAGGAGGTAAGAAAACTCACTCTCAGTGATTTCATGCCACCTCAATTCAAAAAGAAGCCATGCAGGGGGCATTATACTCTTGCAACTCGGTAGTTGGATTCTCCATTGATGGATACGAGTCCAGCGACACCGACGATGGATTCGAGCCCAACTACACCGGCGAGTGGGAGGAATCTCTTGAAACAGGAGAGTATCTCTCCGACGAAGAATGGGTTCCTGAAACTCACCTTATGCCAGTAATCTGGTATAACCCCTTGCAACCACAAGGATCCTGGTCTGATGATGAAGAAGACCAAGAGGCTGCACAAGAAGATGCTGTTAACCCAGTACCTGTCATTGCTCCAGTGGAAATCAACTATGTTGAGCCACACGGAGAAGACGAAGAAGAGGATCTGGCTCCCATGCCTGATCTTGAAGAATATGCAAGGATCTTGCAGCATCTCGCTCTAGAACAAGAGCAAGACCGCGTCAACGAGATTCCTCACAATCCAGAGCCGGAAGTCCCTGAAGCCCATCAGGTACCTCCTCCCTCAACTCCTGAAAATGGAGAACATTGCTGGATTGATGATCCTCTTACATCCGAGGATGAGTCTGACTCCGAGCAGGCAACATCTTCTATCAGAGCTTCCTGTAATGTAATATATCAGGATTATAGCTCTTCTGAAGCGTCGCCTGATGCGATTACCTACACTCCGACGACGCCTAGCAATGTATCCTCTCGAGCTACCTCGTCTCACGTGACTTTCACAGAGATGACACCCTCTCAGGTTTCTTCTCCTGAGACTGTGACTTCAGGATACACATTCTTCCCGACTCATCATCATGAAGAAAACCCAACTTGGGGTGATGGATGGGTCAACGAAGAAGAAAAGCTGCTGGATGCTGTTCAGGACTTGCTCCCGGAAAATGCTCCGTGCAACACAATCACTGAGGATGGCAACTCTGCTGCAGATACATCCCCAGTAGATGAAAAACGACAGCCTCTTGATCCTGAAGACAATCTTCCAAACGAAGATCCTTCTCAAGAAGCTCTCGAAGTTGGTAGAGGCACCCGTTCGGGCCGGGACTACCACAAAAATTACAACCAATCTTCCTTTACTTATGTAAATCCTTCGGGAAAAGATGTTGTAAGCGCCCCCAGTGGCAAAAACAATGAACATGCAGGCCCTAAGGAGGCTTTCAAGTATGACTTGGTTGAGCACTTCAAACACATACCTGCACGTCTTCACATCCTGGATTTATTACGAATGTCTCCACGCACTCGTGATAATCTCATCTCAGAATTACAAAAACTGAATGAGGATGTCGACAAACATGCCCCGCAAGTCCTCCAAATTGAAATGGACTACCGGATCAAAAACTCTGAAACTTCCTCAAAGGGAGAAAAGAAAACTGAGGGATCATGCATCCAATGCCTCTCGGTTCAAAAGGCAGCCAGTGCAACCATCGCCTTCACTAAGGAAGACCTCCTACTTGGCGAAGCAAGGCACAACCGACCCCTGTACTTCACAGGGTACATCAAAGAAATGCCGATACATAGAGTTCAGATCGACCCAGGTTCTGCACTCAACCTTATCTCCACTTCGGCTCTTGAAGAGTTGGGCATCCCACCCAGCAAGCTAAGCCACACATCTGTATCTATCTTTGGATACGATGGGAGCACTCAAAGGCCTATCGGCAAAATCAGGTTCAAATTGCAAATCGGTGATCTTATCTCTGAGGTCACTGTGTATGCAATAAAAACCCCCTCATGCTACAACATCCTTCTCGGACGTCCTTGGATACACGAGAATGGTGTTGTTCCTTCAACTCTACATCAATGCATCAAGTTCGTCGGCGACGACGGCATGGTACATCGTGTCTTTGCGGACAGAAAACCCTTCAAAGGTAAAGAAGTCCACTTCGCAGACTCCCAGATGTATGAAGGCGAAAAAGAAGAAAAAGAGGAAATAGCACCCCCTGCTGAAAATCTCCAGAAAGATAAAGGCAAGGCTCCTCAAAAATCACCGGAAGAAAACAAACCCTCCGGCAAATTAGAAGAGAGTAGTCAATCTCCCTTCGTTATCTCCCTCAAGAATTCAAAACCTTTGGTCATCACGACTAAAGTGAAGAAGGCGAAACAAAAGCCTGGGGGCAAATTTGTTGTCTCTCTCGTGTCTATCATGCAAGACACAGACTCGGACTCAGAGCCAGAAGATGATGCATCGTCAAGCCAAGCTGACACTCAGCAAGTTCAGCCTGCTCTCACTCCGATGGAGACACCTGCTGATGTAGAAGATCCTACGTCTGCTACCTTTGTTGTTCCGGCAACATCACCAAAGCAAAGGCCGATCTTCTTCCATAGATCGGACGCTTCTTCATCAAGCTCCATGCTGGAACCTTTCCAAAATGAAGGTATGCCTCAGCTATCTCTATATAGTCCTGTGGCACAAGCAATTATGAAGAAAATGGGCTTTGACGCTCAAAACCCAGTCGGTTTGGGAGAAAGACGCGGTATTCTCACGCCATTGGAGCCCGCCTTGACCAAAAGCCAGCTGGAAGATTGGAGACTCTATGGTCATGTAGAAAAGTCTTCATATGGGTTAGGATATGATCCCGACACTCCTCTGAGACAGTTGACACAAAAGCTTAAAAGTCGTTTTACCGACCAAGCCTCAACATCTCAAGTCCATGAAGACATCGATCTCCCTGGATATCTTTTTAAAGAGTTACCTGACAAAGATCCAGGAAGCTCATCCAATTTGTACGATTTCTCTGATGATGAAGAGGAATCGTCCGATAATACAGACTTGTGCTATTCTGACCCAGAAGAACCCTCGTCTCCAAAAGAAATACCAGATTCAACAGGCGATTGGGACTATCTCATAGCAAGCCTTGAGGAGATCACCAATCAAGAAAATCCATGGAAAGGAACAGAGCCTTGGTCTGGTAATGCAGTTGAAACTCCAGAAGGTTTCGTTGAGTTGGAAGCCTCCGAAAATATTGTGGAGGAACCACCTTCGAACCTTCCGACAGAAGATTCTGTTGAAAAGATAAACTTGGGAACACCTGATAACCCACGTCCTGTATTCATAAGCAAGAATATAAAGGATGATGAGTTACCCGAGTATATCGCTTTTCTTCGTGAGTTCGTTGATTGTTTTGCATGGTCCTATGCTGAAATGCCTGGTTTAGACCCCAAAGTAGCAGTCCACAAACTCAATCTTCAAGAAGACATCAAGCCTGTCAAACAAGGCCAAAGAAGATTCCGTCCAGATGTGATGGATAAAATTGAACAAGAAGTTCAAAAGCTCAAAAGCGTCGGCTTCATCCGTGAGGAACAACATCCAAAATGGTTGGCCAACATTGTCCCCGTGACAAAGAAAACTGGGCAGATCAGAGTCTGTATTGACTATAGAGACTTGAATGGCGCTTGCCCTAAAGATGAATTCCCGCTCCCCATACCGGAGGTGATGATTGACAATACCTGCGGATTCGAGCGAATGACATTCATGGATGGCTTCTCTGGCTACAATCAGATAAAGATGCATCCCGAGGATGAAAAACACACATCTTTTCGGACTCCATTTGGCGTGTATTGCTACACTGTCATGCCATTTGGTCTGAAAAATGCTGGTGCCACATATCAGAGGGCTATGATGAAAATATTCCAAGATATGCAGCACAAGACGGTCGAATGTTACGTTGATGACCTCGCCGTCAAAAGCAGAAGAAAAGAAGACCATCTCAAAGATCTTCGGGAAGTCTTCCTCCGACTCCGCAAACACAAACTGCGGATGAATCCTCTAAAATGCTTCTTCGGTGTCTCGTCGGGTAAGTTTCTCGGATTCCTTGTTCGGAAAGCTGGAATAGAACTTGACCCCATAAAAGTCAAGGCTATTCTAGAAATGCCCCCTCCAAGAACCCTAAGGGAACTAAAAGGGCTCCAAGGGAGATTGGCCTACATCAGACGGTTCATCTCCAATCTTTCAGGGAAATGCCGTCCATTCTCTCGATTGATGAAAAAGGGTGTAGACTTTGTCTGGGATGCCGACTGTGAAGCCGCATTTCAAGATATCAAGTCATACCTGACCAAACCTCCAGTGTTAGCTGCCCCTGCCACTGGAAAACCATTCATCTTGTACACAAGAGCTCTTGATCATTCTGTAGGCGCTTTGCTTGCACAAGAGAATGGTGAGGGAAAAGAAGCTGCTCTATACTACCTCAGCCGCATGCTAGTAGGTGCAGAGCATCGCTACTCTCCAGTCGAAAAAGAATGCCTTGCAGTGATGTTCGCCGTACAAAAGCTACGTCACTACTTGCTTTCCAACACAGTCTACCTGGTCTCGAGGATCAACCTCTTGAAGGTCCTTGTCACAAAGGCAGGTTCTCTCAATGCCCGACTGGCAAAATGGTCCATCCTTCTATCACAATTTGATATAAGGTATGTGCCACAAAAAGCAATCAAAGGCCAAGCTCTAGCAGATTTTCTCGCAGAGCATCCATTGCCTAAAGATTCTCCACTCAGAGATGATCTCCCAGACGAACCTGTCTACAACGTGGAGACTTCCTCACCAAATGCCTCCTGGGACATGTACTTTGACGGTGCAACCAGGACAAATGAAAACAGAAAGCTGATCTCGGGAGTTGGCATCCTCTTTGTTAGCCCCGACAAATGCATGATTCCACACGCTTTCTCGCTACTGGAACCATGCACAAACAATGCAGCTGAATACCAAGCTCTGATCCTAGGATTGGAACTCGCCATCGAATCTGGTATCACTATGCTGGAAGTCTTTGGAGACTCTCAACTGATCGTCAACCAGATGAATCAGAAATATGAAGTCAGGAAGCCTGATCTGCTGCCTTACTACAACAAGGCACAATCACTTCTGCAAAAGTTTGACATCTGCAACATCACCCACATTCGTAGAGGTGAAAACATCCGTGCAGATGCCCTGGCCGGACTTGCCGCATCAATGGCGACCCAGGAAGGGGAAAACATGCAAATTACAGTGAGTGAGAGAAGGATCCTCCCTCCTCTTAACACACACCAAGCAGTTGCTGAATGCCACCGAGTGGTTGGAAGTCGGATCTCTATCCTTCAAACTTCAATCGGCGACTGGAGGGACCCGTTCATTGATTACACTATGTTCGGAATCCTACCTGAAGATCCAAAAGAACGGGTAAGCATCCAAAGGCGAGCCCCAAACTTTCATTTGGATATCCCTTCGAAAATCCTTTACAGGAAATCCTTCAATGGAGTACTCCTACGCTGCTTGTCACAACAAGAGGCCGAAGAAACACTTAAAGAAGTTCATGCTGGTCTTTGTGGAGCCCATCAGGCAGGTCCTAAGCTCTATGATCAGATAAAAAGGTTAGGTTACTATTGGCCTACCATGGTTGCTGATGCAATGCAATTTGCTAAGCGCTGCCAACAATGCCAAGTTCATGGAGACTACATTCACATGCCTCCGGAATGGCTACATCCTACAGCAATCTCATGGCCTTTCGAAGCATGGGGCATGGACATCATAGGTCCTATCTCTCCCCCTTCAAGCAAAGGTCATCGCTTCATCTTCGCCGCAACGGATTATTTCTCCAAGTGGTCAGAAGCATTTGCGTTCAACGAAATGAAGACCTCATCAGTTCTTCAGTTCCTACGCACCAATATCATTTGTCGTTTTGGCATACCCAAAAGATTCGTCCATGATAACGGACCACAATTCCGGGATCATCGATTCTACAGGTTTTGCGACAAATACAAAATTCAAAGCTGTCCTTCGACTCCATACAATCCGGCAGCAAACGGATTGGCAGAAGCCTTCAACAAGACACTCTGCAAAATCCTCAAGAAAATGGTCTCTAGTCACAAAAGAGACTGGAGCGATAAACTGTCTGAAGCTTTGTGGGCCTATCGAACCACCGTTCGAGGACCAACCCATAGCACACCATTCTCCTTGGTCTATGGATGCGAAGCTGTCGTGCCCCTAGAGGTACAAATTCCTTCTCTGAGGGTATCTCTACAAAATGACATGACTCAAGAAAGCAATGCGAAATTGCGACTCCATGAGCTGGACAATCTCGATGAGAGACGGCTCGAAGCTCGACAAAGCATTGAACTTTACCAAGCACGCATGGCAGGATCTTTTGACAAAAGGGTCCGGCAACGCGCCTACAAAAAGGGTGACTTGGTTCTTGCGGTAAAAAGACCAATGGTCTTCGCACACAAATCAAAAGGCAAATTTGAACCAAAATGGGAGGGACCCTACGTCATCGACAAGGTCTTCTCCAATGGCGCATATGCCCTCCTAAACATGGAAGGCGACAGATGTATGCTGCCTATCAACGGCAAGTTCTTGAAGCGGTACTACCCTTGAAGACTTACCCAACTGGGTAAGAGCAATGCCTGTATGGCCAAAACCTGTTCTCAGGTACTCGCTCGTCAAACCCACTCTCTTTAGAATTTTCATATCAAATGTCAAAATTTCTAGAGATTCAAAAACAATGCTTATTTTTATCGTTTCATTGTTCAAAAACAAAAAAATCCAAGTTTAGGAGCCTCTCCCTGACTTGACCAAAGCTTTCGATCCTTGAACCAAAATTCATGGTTTGAAACAAAAATCCGGATTCAGGGATTTCCACCCTAGTCCACCTTACCTTTTACCGCCAAATGGTTCTAGGTCAAAATTTACGACCCTCGTGTCTTTAAACAAAAAAAATGGTTTTTCAAAAATCGTGGGGATATGACATCAAAGTCAGTACCCGCAAAACAAAAATTTTGAAAAAAAGCAAGGATGCGACATTCCATCGATACTTGCACCCTAAATCGCAGGGAAGCGACATTTCGTCGATACTTGCAAAATCCAAAAACCGTGGAGAAGCAACAAACCAGTTGATATCCACAACCCAATTCCAAAAATCGTGGAGATGCAACATACCAGTTGCTATCCACAACCCAAATTTCAAAGGTTCGAGAAAACCTCAAATTTCAAAAATCACGGGGAAACGACATCAAGTCAGTACCCGCAAAATCAAAAGTTTTGGGAAAAGCAGGGAAGCGACGCTTAGTCGATATTTGCACCCCAATTCGCGAGGAAGCGACATTCCATCGATACTTGCAAAACCTAACCCACGAGGAAGTGACATTCCATCAATACTCGCAAAACCGAATGAGCAAGGAAGCGACATTCCATCGATACTTGCAAGACCATTCAGCGGGGAGGCGACATTTAGTCGATACCTGCATTTTGAAAGCAAAAAAAAAATCTGGCTATAAACGCCAAAACCTGGCTCTTTTGCCCAAAAACCGGCTATCAATGCCACCAAACCGGCTATAAATGCCACAAACCGGCTATCAATGCCACAAAAAATTGGCTTTCACGCCGACAAACCAAAACTTGGCTTTCAAAAATGGCTATCAATGCCACCAAACCGGCTATAAATGCCACAAATTGGCTATCAATGCCACCAAACCGGCTATAAATGCCGCAAATTGGCTATCAATGCCACCAAACTGGCTATAAATGCCAACAAAACAAACACCGGCTTCCATGCCAACCCAAATTTTGGCTTTTACGCCATAAAATTTCAGCTTCCATGCCAACCCAAATTTTGGCTTTTACGTCATAAAATTTCGGCTTCCATGCCATCTCAAAATTGGCTCCCATGCCACGAACAAAACTTTTGGCTCTTATGCCATCTCAAAAATCGGCTATAAATGCCACACAAAAAAAAAAAACCTGACTCTCATGTCAAAACTAGCTGTAAATGCCACAAAAATCCGGCTTTCACGCCAAATTCGTTTCCCCTACCAAAACAATTATTTGACAAAAGATTTTCACAAAATGACAAAACTTTTGATCAAATCCCATTTAGCAATCGCTTTCATCACAAAAAGATTTGAGTGAGCGTAGGGAAAACAAAAAAAAGAGAGTACCAAAAAATACATGTGGTACCAAAACAAAAAAAGGAGAGTACCAAAAAAATACATGTGGTACCAAAAAAAAAAAAAGAGAAAAGTACCAAAAAAATACATGGGGTACCAAAAAAAGAAGAATGGTTTCTGCTATAAAAAATCAGGAGCTCAGCCAAAAATGGTCTCCAGCCAAAGCTTCAGCTCCTCAAGCAAACTTTTGGCCTCAGCCGTCAGAGTTTCCAAGGCACGCTTCTTCAGGAACTTGCCATGAGATGCTGGCGAATGCCGTAACCCTTCTTTTACACCGGGAAGCTCTTCCCCAGCAGTTTGCCATCGTTCGTTTTCTAGAGTCCTCCTCTCGAGAACTTGACCGGCATCTGCAACCCTGCGGATCAGAGTACTCTCCCTGTCACGAGCCTCTGTTATAGCAGCCCACTTCGCATCGACTTGTGCCTTCAAATGCTCAAGACGTTTTCTGGCCTCCTCAACTTCCCTATCAAGGACGTTAAGGTCATGCCTCAATCCGATGATGGCTAGCTCTTCCTTGTTCTTCTCCCGAACTAGCTGCTTCTTGCTTTGTGTAGCCTCATTCAGGTCAGACTTAGCCTTATCAGCAGGGTCCAAGAACATCTCCTTGAAGAATTGGTCGTCAGGGAAGCCCATGGTCTCAAACCACTTGTCACCCAGTGCAATGATCCTATCAACGGTCGCCCTGGCACCTGTGACATCTAGACCAACCTCTTCGGTATCAGTGAGAATCTCCTGCACATGTGGGATCATGCCAAATCCTGCTTCCAAGTGTCCAGAAAGGAGAGTCTTGATCCAAGAACTCAAAACCCGAGCCAGCACCTTCTTCGCAAATTGAAGAGACGAACTGGATGAAGGTTCACCCTTCTCCGCTGATCGGCTGCTCATGTCATGTCCCATCGGAAGAGTAACAAAGGAACTCTTTTCACTTGGAGCCACTGGAGAAGGAATCTCAGCATGAGGTATCTCCTCTATCGCGTCAGAACTGGTTGTAGGAGTCTCTACCTCCGGATCGACCTCTGGCATCCCTTGCTCTGGTTCTGAAGAAAGCAATGGACTCTCTTCTGTCACTTCAAAACCTGCAAATGAAACACAAAAAGGTATGAATATGATCCTGTTCAAAAAAAAAAAAAAAAAAAAAAAAAAAAAAAACCATCAGGGTCATCACTACGAAGTACCTTCTTCGACGACTGGCGGAACACTCTCTTCCTCCATGAACTCATCGGAAGCATCATCAACATTTGCGTCCATTGATGGTTCAAAGTCATCAGAATCTTGTGGCGAGTCAGCTGACAAGAAAAATGTTAGCAAATCAAGTCGCAGGCACAAAAAAAGAGAAAGCGAAGGAAGTCATACCAGTCGGAGATTCCGGAGTCATTCCAGAGTCCCTAGGTTCTTCTTCAGATGCCATAACCGGCTCCATCACCGCCTCATCGGTCGGAACCTCAGGCATCGCCAAGTCTTCATCCTCTGCTAAAAAAAAAGCAGCAGCAGGGTGAGAAAACAAATCAGAACATGGAAAGCCCTATGAAAGAAGCAGAAAACGAAAAAGGAAGAATCATACCTTCACCAATGGTCTCTTCCCCACGACTCCTCTTCTCTGGAGGCTCGTCGACAGCCTCTGGCACCTCCTCGTTGATGGTAAGAGGGATTTCCATGTCAGGAGAGTCCTCATGTGGCCCCTCGCTGCGATGATGACTCCTCCTCTTCTTACCTCTACGGGTTCGCTTCCTAGAAGAACCCGCCCCACTATCAGAGTCAGGTTTCTCACTTGACTCCTCACTGGATGGTCTGCTCTCGCCAGTAGACTCCGCGGAAGCTCGCCTCTGTGCCGCTTGCATCCAAGCGTCGAGCTCGGATTCCTCCTGTTCTAGCTGCTCCAAAGCCTCATCAGGTACTTCCCGAACAGCTTCAGAACCAATGACGCCCTGGTCACCGAGAAAGCCTATCTTGTGCTTCTCTCCAGAAAGGAGGGCCCAAACTTCCTCTCGCCGGACGCCATCCGACTTCCCAATGCCTTTTCCAGAAGACAGCTTTACATCAAGCTCCTTCTTGGAAAGCCCCCGATATGCCAAAAAGCTCTCCGCGAACCACTTCGTGAAGCCGGCAGTTCGGAAAGTCGACAGCTCAGGATAAGAAATCGTGGCAGTAGTGTCTTCAGCACTATAGAAAGCCCATGCATTTCTGCCATCCTGCAAACCCCCAAAACGCTTCACCATACTCGAAGGCGCTCCAACAACGCCTTGAGAGAAGCCCAACTGAAGCGCAAAACGAGAAGGTACATACGGCTGGATGTCGACGAAAAGATGTCTACGGTACACCATCGTGCCGACTCGTATGCTGAAAAGCCACTCTTTCTCTGCATTGGTCAAAGAGTAATGCCTTCCCGACCCTGCTCTGGTAGAGTCTCGGGAGGCACCAAAATCAAAAGCCTTCTTCCGCAACTCCGGAGAAAGCTTAACTGAAGACTGCCCCATCTCGACGTCCCTGAACCGTCGGATCCTCATGCGGGCAAACAAAAGTGATTCGGATACGGCTTTTCCCTTAGCCAATCGAATCATCAGAGGATCATCATCCTGTGCAGCACCCAGCTGGTGGAAGCCAGGACAGTGGTATACAAACCACGAATAAAAGATATGGGCTGAAAATACCCTATTCATAGGGAGCCCAAGCCGAACCAAAAAAGCAGCAGCCTGCAGTTCGGTACACAGGTAGGAGTAAAGAGCGGGCACCAAAGCAAGCCGCTCTCCAAACGCCATCTGACAAGCCGGAAAAATACAATGCGGCCTGATGTGCGTCCCATCTCCACCAGCAAAAATAGCCTCACCCAGCCAAAAAGTGAGGTAAACAGCAAGATCCCTCCGCAGTGTAATGTCAGAACAAATGGCATCTGTGCTCGCGAAGAAACCCTTCAACTCTTCCTGCATGGCCGAAGTCTTCTTCCTGTCTTCCCGGGTCATGCTATCAGAAGGTTCTCGACCGTCAAAGGAGTTGAAGAATGAAAAGCCACAACTCTTCCAACTGCTGGATCTCACTTTCGAGCCCTCCTTCAAAAAATCATAGAAGGCGACGAGCTGAAAGTATAGGAGCCTGAACTCCTCTGACTGCTCCTCAAGGACGCTGTCAATCGGCATGAACTCCTCGTAGAGTTTGCCAAGGATGGGCAATCCAGTAATAGCACTCAACTCCTTCAGAGAAAAACCAATCTCACCGTTCGTAACAACGAAGGTATTGGTCTGAGGGAGGAAAGACTCCAACATAGCCATGAAGGCATCATCGGAAAAAGTCACGGTCTCCCTGAAAGCGCGGACCGCGTAAAAAATCCCGGCTTCCTTCAAAACGGCGCCCCCAATCAGCAAGGTGTGGTCAGTCCATGACTTCCAATCGGAGTCAGCATTGAAACGGCCACGAAGTCGAAAAGGCTTCACCCAAGTACTGCCGTCACCGCTGAAAACGCCAAGGCCCACCGGCCTCAAATCGACCGACGGATAATCAGAGCCCTGGTAGCCGCTGGCTGGCATCAACATGTCCATACGGACAGGTGGCTTCTCCGCAAAACCGGAAGGTCCACCAACAAAAACCCCGGTCTTGATCACACTGGTCCTCTTCACCCAGCTCGGAGGATCTTCCCTCTTAGGGCACGTGGGAGAAAGGCTCAGGATCGAGATGGTCCGGTCAAAAGACGACCGGGTAGAAATAGTTCTCTCTTCACCATCAGCTGTGTAAGAGAACTGAAAACATCTCCTTTGGTATGTCAAGTCGTCAGGGACTGCATCTCCAAAGAAGAAGGTAGGCTTGGGCAAAACCCTCAGATCGTCCATAACCCAAGGACGGTTGCTTACCATGATCTTATAGAACTCCTCGTCCTTGAGAGCGATCAATCGCTGTCTCATCTCATCACGATTGAGGGAATCGCATTCTTCCAAGTTCTTCTCAATAAACTGGACCTTCTCCCAGGCCTGCTGAACGGCCACATTAGAAGATCTGGCGGATCGACGAGGTACGCTTGTAACAGGCTCTTTACCCTTGTTCGCTCTGGAGGAACCACCTGCAAAGGTTGGAAAAGAAAAAGATCGTCATCAAAATGACAGGATTTCGCTAAAAAAAGAAAAAAGGGTCACTTTGTCCCACCAAAAATCTGGCGAAATTTTGGCATGACCCCGGGGCAATTCCAAAGAAAAAGGAAATACCCCGAAAGAAATAGAAAGTTTTGAAGATGGGCTCAACATTGCTGCGGGCTCCGAAACTCCAAACTTTCGAAACCTCAAAATCTCTGCAAAATCAAGAAGGGCTCAACATCGCTGCGAGCTCCAAATTCCCAAATTTGCAAAGATTTTCAGGTATGCTATCATGCTCAATCTACAAATAGTACATGCATGAACATCTAGATTTGCACAAAAAACGCATTATCATGATGAGCAAAAAAAAAAAAAAAAAAAAAAAAAGGAAGAAAGAAGAAACTTTCTCGAAAAAAAGGGGGAGAAAAAAAAAAAAAAGAAACTTTCTCAAACAAAAAAAAAAGAAAAAAAAAAGAGAAGAAAAAAAAAAAAAAAAAAAAAAAATCAGGGGCTGGCCCATCAGGCCGTGGCCCACAGGCCACGTGGCCGTACGGACCAGATCCGTACGGATCTGTCCGTACGGCCCACAAAAAAAAAGAGAAGAAAAAAAAACGTGAAAAAAAAAAAAGAAAGAAGAAATCACGTGGAAAAGAAAAGAAAAAAAAAGAGAAGAAGAATAGAAAGAAAAGAAAGAAAAGAAAAAAAAAAAAAGAGAAAAACTTTTTTTACCATCCTATTCTCTACATAAAGTTTTCTTGAAAGAAAAAGAGAGAAAACTTACTTGAAGCCATTGATGGAGAAGAAGAAGGAAAAAGCTTGAAGATCCTTGAAGAAGAAAAACTCTTGGCCTTGGAGCTCTCTTGAGATTGTTGCAAAAGAAAGCAATAAGAGCAAGAGATCCTACCTTCCTTTGCTTTTATAGGAGAGAGCAAATCAAAGAAGGAAACAAAGAAGAAAGGTAAGTGTTACTAATTAAGTAACCTTACCAAAAGAGAAGGAATTAGAAAGATTCTTTCCCAAAAAGAAAGATGTCTTTGAGAGATTTCCTCCCAAAATCAATCAAATGAGAGATTCTCTCCAACAAAAAAGGATATTGGAGATTTCTTCCCAAAAAGAAAGATACCTTGAGATATTCTCTCCCAAATTAAGGGAATATGAGAGATTCTCTCCCATAAAGATATTTTTAGATATTCTCTATCCAAATGAGATATCTTTAGATATTCTTTACAAAAATGGCCCCACATGAGATCTAAGCCATCCTAAAAAGCTTAAGGTCCCATGGGCTAGCCCATATGAGCCAGGTTTGACCACCTAGGCACTAAAAAAAAAAAAAAAAAAAAAAGAGAAAAAATGGGCTTTTAGTCAGAAAAAATCCCTCTTACCAAGAGCATACAATAATGGTTCCATGCCTCTTTTGAGTTGATTGGACCATACAAAAAAAATCCCAAGCCCCATGAGCTTCCAAAAATCAAACCATCCAGCCTCATATACCAAATTGAGCCAAAATCTTGAAATTGACATTCCACAAAAATCCAAACCACTCCAATGGACCCACACAGTCCCAAAGAGTGACCAAAAACCAAATCCTGGTCCCCTAACTTGCCACATACAGCTTGTTAGGTCACAAGACCAAAACCAAAAACCAAATCCTGGTCCCCTAACTTGCCACATACAGCTTGTTAGGTCACAAGACCAAAACAAAAAACCAAACCCTGATCCCCCAACTTGCCACATACAGCTTGTTGGGTCACAAGATCAAAACCAAAACCCGATCCCCTAACCTGCCATATATAGCTGGTTAGGTCACAAGATCAAAAACAAAAACCCAAATCCATATCCCTGATGTCATCTTCAAAACGTTGCCTCGAGATGGTGTGTGATTCCCCTCACTACCATAAAATTCCCCTGGAAGCTCAAAGGCTACTCTACCAAAGGAAAGATTGCTCAAAGACTCTTGGTCAAGACACAAGCTCTCCTTAAAAAATCTCTTCGAGGCACATCGACTACAAAAGTCAAGCAACTCGTCGCTGTACCTCGAGGGGGCATTTGTTGACACCAAAAATGTCACTTTGCCTCTTCAACATCAAGAAAGCTGCATGAAGTCGCAACCTGCCATAAATAGGCAATGCAACTTCTCAAAAAATCAAATCTTGTCAGAATCAAACAAAAACTGCAAGATCCTTCAAGATAGCCAAGAGAAGAGTACATATGAAGTTTCGGGCCATTTCAGAATCATTTGGCCTAACTTCGCTTCTCCGACAGCTAAACGGGAGCTCCCGGCGGCGACATCATCGGAGACGTCAAAACTTCGATCAAAGCCTATAGATGACTCCAGCATGTCTCAAAAGGGCTCTATGCCAAATTTCAAGTCAAACCGACAACGTTTGACCCTCCATCAATGCTCGAGCAGCAAAATCAAGCCTCCCGGCGGCGGGAACCACCGAAGCCTTCGCTCATCAAACCAAGTGCATGAGTGGCTTCAACATGCTTCCAAAAGGCTGCACGTCGAATTTCAGGTCATTCCGACAACGTCTGACCAGGTTTCGATGCTCCGAGAGAAAATCAAGCCTACCGGCGGCGGAGCAACCCGGGACCATGACATCCAAAACGGAGCCCATGGAACGTCTCAAAATGACTCCAATAGGCTCCCCGTCAAATTTCAGGTCAATCGGACATCGTTTGACCGCACATCAAAGCTCGGCATTTTCCCCGCAGCAAAATCAAGTGAAGCATCGACGGGACCCCAAACGACTTCAAAACTCAAACAAAAGCCTATGGTTGGTCTTATTTATTGCTCAGGAGGCTTCACCTCAAATTTCAGGTCATTCCGACATCGTTTGACCAAGTTTCGACTTCTGGCGGAAAATCAGCAGCTCTACGCGACAAAGTCTTCGGCTTTCCCGGAAAATTAGAAACTTTGCACTCTAAAAATGCAAGGATTCTCATCAAGTTTTCTACAGGGAAATCAAGCCAATAAATGAGAAGAAATGTCAAGAAAAATACAGAAGAAAACGGCGACGAAAAAGACCTCAAAACGACCGCAAAACGGGCTCCGAAGGGGAAAAATCCCCCAGGGTCGCAGACCCCTGCGACCATGGCCCATGGTCGCAGGCCCCTGCGACCATGGCCCATGGTCGCAGGCCCCTGCGACCATGGCCCATGGTCGCCGGCGACCATGGAGGTCCGGGTCACCGGATTTTCCGCCGGTGACCCGTTTTTCCGTCTTTTTTCGCGTTTCGCGCACTTTGGCCCCTGTGGTTTCCTGAAAATGTGATTTTTAGTGCTTGAAATTGACTCATATCCGACGACATCCGTCAAAATCACGGGTCAACCTCCAAAAGCATAAAATCATCAGTGATCGCTCCAAGATCGCCAACCGGCTGACCAAGAAAGTGCACTTTCTGTCCGACCGATCGTGAAATCGACAAGACAGATGTCACCGGCCCGCTCTTAGCTATCAATGTCTGAAGTTACATGTTCATCCGATGTCGATCAGCATGTAGATCCATCGATGATCGTCGCCAGAAGAATTCCAGAAGACACGGCATGGCCCGCGACTCTTCGACTGCTCGGCGACCAATTAATGTGGTTAATTGACTAGCTTTATTGCAGTCATTAATTCATTTCTTTGGACGGCCCAATCAGAAGCAAGCATTTGGGAGTTACAAGTCAATTGAATCATGGCATTTAAACCATGAAACTCCTCCCATTATGGTAATTAAGGTGATTAAAAGCCCTTAATCTCCATCGGCCAATCAGATTCAAGGAAAAAGGAGTTACAAAATCAAGAAATAAATCTTGTAACTCCTCCCATTAAAGCCATTAAGGCTCATAAACCCTCCTAAATGGCTACCAAAAGCCTATAAATAGGAGAGCATTCCATTGAAATAGAGATCGAAAAAAGATCGGAAAAAAGAGGAGAAAATCAGAAGATCAGAAAAAAAAGGGATCAGAAAGAATCCAGAGAAAGAAAAAAGAGAGAAAACTCTGCTGAAGTTCTGCACCGGCCACCACTACAAGGTGACGAGAGTCCCTTGGGGGGCACCCCCCCCCCCCCCCCAAGGTCCTTGCCTTCTCCTGCTGCCTCCAATGGCTTAGATGTGGCTTTTCAGCCCGTCTACTTAGCTTTTTATTGGACATAGGACCTTCTCTTGGTCTTTGTCCTCTAAAAACCTGAGGTTATAGCCAAGCCAAGCGAATCAAGAGCATCTTCTGTTCTCATCTGCATGGATGATGGCGAAGCCCATACATGGCTTGCGACCGTCAATCTGAACGAGTCCCCCACAATCTCCTGAAAAGTTAGATCTTCCTTTTCTTGCTTTTCATTGTAGTTTGTATTTTTCTAAAAGAGACAAAAATCACAACTCTTGTCTTTCATTATTGATGAGAATTGTAAATCGGCTATAAACGCCAAAATCGGCTATAAATGCCAAACAAAATCGCCTTTCACGGCAAACCAAGAAAATGTCTCTTTTCTTAAATATTTGTGCAATGGAAAACTTGAAAGAAGTTGATTTCCTTTTTACTTGCGAAGGTTGATCTCCGGATTACCACTTGCAATTCCAAGTAAAATAGAAAATCTGGCACACCCACCCACACAAAAGAAATGTTGATGCACGCTTCAGGGCCCGCCAGGGCGTGAAAGGGTCGGACCCGACGGACTCCCACGTTCCGCCGACCCCGGTAGCCGCCCCAGCGGGCGCCACGGAGCGCGTTCCATCAATGCAGGGTTAGTTTCTCCTACTAAATGTACTATAGTAATTAGAGATGGTAATGTATCATCTTTAAATGGGGCCCCGCCCCGCCCCTATTAGGGGCAAGTTTGGTATTGATTTTCTTGGAATAGGTTGGGTTTGGGTTTTATTGATGTAACCCACCCTGCCTCTTATATATAATATATATTTATTTATTATTAAAAGTATAAATAAAATTCATATGGTACAAGTGGTGTTCAGGCATTAACTTAAATTATTTTTGAAAATAAGATGGTGTGTTTGAATTCCGCCACACTATTTTCCATGGATTAATCTATTTAAAGAATTTTTAGCTTTAAATTTGACCTAACTCTTGCCCAAACGAGTCGGGTTTGGTATGACATGCCACTGATCCGTCATGGGGTGGGTTGTATCTGGATGAGACAAACTTAAGACCCACCCTGTTGCCATCCCTAATAGTAATTGTTAATGTTTCATGCTTTAACGAAAAATAAATCCGAATCTTTTGCACTTAATTATTCATATATGGATAAATAGATGGGCAAAAGTGTTGTTTTACTCTAAAAAATTATGGTGGTTGTAAGGCTACTAATTTTGGGGCATGAAAGGTATTAAAATGAATACGCAGGGGGGTATATACAAATATTGAAACCGCATGGACTCATTTTTAGTTCCAACAAACCTTAGGGGGGTATATCCAAAAACCTCGTATATAAAAGTGGACCTATTTTCACTCCTTTTATGCATCTAAGAAGTAAGTGCAATAAACATGTACATGCATAAATGCTATATATGTAAATGGGTGCAAATAAACAACCCCGGAGAAATTTTATTACATGATTCGTAATTTCCAAACAAATATGCGAAATAGCAAATGATCATATTATTGTTGGCAAAGAGATTGTTCACATGATGTCTTAACACTTATGTAAAGGAAAAATATGTGCTCTAAGATTGGATGTTAAAAGGCCATATCTTATGACACAATTAGGGTTGCAAACGAAACGATTCCGGGTCGGAACCATTTTGGACCCGGACTCGGATCCATTTCCAAATAATGGTTCCAATTCCGGATCCAATTTTGACTGGGAACTTGTTTTGTTGGTTCCAGACCTGGTTCCGATAGAAACTCGGATCCGATTCTGGAATCAGATCCACTTAGAGAACTTGATATAGTTAAAAAATTGGTTTCTAACTTCTCTTCAATGTTTTCATTTTTTCTTAAAATAAGTATATCATTCAACTTATATTAGTGCATCAAGTCTACTACCTCCAGCATTATACATAAAGCTGTAAAAAGAAAAAGTTTATTTCGAGGTACAGTTTGCAATATCAATGACTCATATGCCGGGTCCCGGGTCCATGAGTCGGAGCCTATATGAACCTGAAACCGGACCCGTTTATCTTCGGAACCTAAAATAAGTTCTAGACCAGGTTTTTTTCGGGTCAAAACTTTTGTGTAATCGGAGGATACCCATTTGCAACCCTAGACACAATAATGTATTGGGAGGTTCGAATTCTTATTTAGCCAATTGGGATTTACTAGCCCATTCATTAAGGCGCCTTTGGCTAATGTCTTGTTTGGAAGAGCAAAAAATTAAAAGAAGACTTGTGTGTTTTTCAATTCATGAAATGATAAAAGAAAAGATTTTTTCTTTCAAAAAAGTTTAATTATTTCCTTCTAATCCTTCCTAAAAGAAATTGGCTCCTTACGCCAGTGGTAAGGAACATCGGTTCTTACCTTGGTTGCCCGAGGTTCGAACCCTGGGTATGTCACCTTTTCTTGCTTGTGCGGGCTCCTTTCTGTGGGCTTTCATCCCACTTATGCGGGCATCCTTACCACTTAAGTGGGCTTCCTTCCCATATGTATGCGGGCATCCTTACCACTTAAGTGGGCTTCCTTCCCATATGTATGTGGGCTCTCTCTTGAGTCCCGGCCAAGGTGGTTGGGTACCAAAAAGAGTCCTAGCCCTCTTGGCTGGTTTACAAAAAAAAAAAAAAAAAAAAAAAAAAAAAAAAAAAAAAAAAAACAAGAAGAACAAAAAGAACCCCTCCTCCAAAAAATGTTTCTTCAATACAAAAATATTTCAAAGACAATATTTCAAATGTGTCTTTACAAAAATTCCTCACATCTCGTTCTAACCCACCCTATGAAGGGGAGTCTACTTATTTGGATAAAGGTAATGATGATGGAGATGATGGTGACAAAAATTATTATAATCTTGCTTGGTGGTTGAGGTAATGGTGATGGTTATGCCATTAATGATTCTAAAGCTAGGTGTTGAGACCAAAAATATCACTTTACCTCTTCAACATCAAGAAAGCTGCATGAAGTCGTAACCTGCCATAAATAGGCAATGCAACTTCTCCAAAAAATCAAATCTTGTCAGAATCAAACAAAAACTGCAAGATCCTTCAAGACAGCCAAGGGAGGAGTACACAAGGAGTTTCGGGCCATTTCAGAATCATTTGGCCTAACTTCGCTTCTCCGACAGCTAAATTAGCGCTCTCGGCGGCAACATTATTGAAGACGTCAAAACTTCGATCAGAGCCTACGGATGACTCCAGCATGTCTCAAAAGGGCTCCATACCAAATTTCAAGTCAAACCGACAACGTTTGACCCTCCATCAATGCTCGAGCAGCAAAATCAAGCCTCCCGGCGGCGGGAACCACCGAAGTCTTCGCTCATCAAACCAAGTGCATGAGTGGCTTCAACATGCTTCTAAAAGGCTGCACGTCGAATTTCAGGTCATTCCGATAACATTTGACCAGGTTTCGACGCTCCGAAAGAAAATCAAGCCTACTGGCAGCGGAGCTCCCCGGGACCATGGTTTCCAAGACAGAGCCTGTGGATCATCTCAAAATGACTCCAATAGGTTCCCTGTCAAATTTCAAGTCAATCGGACGTCGGTTGACTGCACATCAACGCGCGGCATCTCCCTCGCGGCAAAATCAAGTCTACTGGCGACGGGACCCCAAACGGCTTCAAAACTCAAACAAAAGCCTATGGTTGGTCTTATTTATTACTCAGGAGGCTTCACCTCAAATTTCAGGTCATTCCGACATCGTTTGACCAAGTTTCAGCTTCTGGCGGAAAATCAGCAGCTCTACGTGACAAAGTCTTCGGCTTTCCCGGAAAATTGGAAACTTTGCACTCTAAAAATGCAAGGATTCTCATCAGGTTTTCTACAGGGAAATCAAGCCAATAAATGAGAAGAAATGTCAGGAAAAATACAGAAGAAAACGGTGACGAAAAAGACCGCAAAACGGACCAAAAAGGGGAGAAAAACCCCCAGAGTCGCCGGCGACCATGGAAGTCCGGGTCACCGGATTTTTCGCCGGTGACCCGTTTTTCCGTCCCTTTTCGCATTTCGCGCATTTTGGCCCCTGTGGTTTCCTGAAAATGTGATTTTTAGTGCTTGAAATTGACTCGTATCCGACGACATCTCAGATCCGCCGTCAAAAGCATAAAATCATCATTGATCGCTCCGAGATCGCCGACCGGTTGACCTAAAAAGTGCTCTTTCTGTCCGACCGATCGAGAAATCGACAAGACAGATGTCACCGGCCCGCTCTTAGCTCTCAATGTCTGAAGTCACATGTTCATCCGATGTCGATCAGCATGAAGATCCATCGATGATCATCGCTAGAAGAATCCCAGAAGACACGACACGGCCCGCGACTCTTCAACTGCTCAGCGACCAATAAATGTGGTTAATTGACTAGCTTTATTGCAGTCATTAATTCATTTCTTTGGACGGCCCAATCAGAAGCAAGCATTCGGGAGTTACAAATCAAGAGATTCATGGCACTTAAACCTTGAAACTCCTCTCATCATGGCGATTAAATGCCCTCAATCTCCACCGGCCAATCAGAAGCCAAGATCCAGGAGTTACAAAATAAAGGAATTAAACCTTGTAACTCCTCCATTTATGTAGCTTTATGATAATTAAGGCTCACAACCCCTCATAAACCCTCCTAAATGGCTACCAGAAAGCCTATAAATAGGAGAGCACCTCAAGCATTCCAAAGGACTTCAGAAAAAGCACGACAGATCCAGAAATCTGAGAGAAAGAAAAAGAGAGAAAACTCTGCTGAAGTTCTGCACCGGTCACCACTACAAGGTGACAAAAGTCCCTTGGGGGGTACCTCCCCCCAAGGTCCTTCGCCTTCTCCTCCTGCTTCCAAATGGCTTAGACATGGCTTTTCAGCCCGTCTACTTAGCTTTTTATTGGATATAGGACCTCCTCTTGGTCTTTGTCCTCTAAAAATCTGAGGTTATAGCCAAGCCAAGCGAATCAAGAGCATCCTCTGTTCTCATCTGCATGGATGATGGCGAAGCCCACACATGGCTTGCGACCGTCAATCTGAACGAGTCCCCCACAATCTCCTGAAAAGTTAGATCCTCCTTTTCTTGCTTTTCATTGTAGTTTGTATTTTTCTAAAAGAGACAAAAATCACAACTCTTGTCTCTCATTATTGATGAGAATTGTAAATCGGCTATAAACGCCAAAATCGGCTATAAATGCCAAACAAAATCGCCTTTCACGGCAAACGAAGAAAATGTCTCTTTTCTTAAATATTTGTGCAATGGAAAACTTGAAAGAAGTTGATTTCCTTTTTACTTGCGAAGGTTGATCTCCGAATTACCACTTGCAATTCCAAGTAAAATAGAAAATCTGGCATACCCACACAAAGAAATGTTGATGCACGCTTCAGCCCCCCGGATGCGAAAGGGCCGGACCCGACGAACTCCCACGTCCGCCGACCCCGGTAGCACCCTCGGCATTGGAGCGCGTTCCATCAAGCTGGCATACCCGGTGGGACTCGTTCATTTGAGAACACGGTGCTCGGAAATGAAATATTTGCATATCATACTTGTTTTGCTCTATGCTTATACTTCTTTTCCGGATTCCTTGGCTACTTTCTAGCTGGTAGCCTATGTTGGATTTTGCATCCTAAAAAAAAATAAGATGGGATTTTTTTTGGAAATTTCTATTTCTTTGAGCTTGTTTCCACTCTTTCTCTTTTCAAAAAAAAAAAATCAAAAAAAAAAATTAGTTTTCTTAGGTTGAATTCAAAATTGAGAAACTTTGATCCTATCCTATCGTTCTTTGGTGCTTGCAGAAATGTTGAGCCCGTTCGACTAAGGTTTTGGGCCATCGTTTCTCTTCGATGAGTTCATTAGAGATTTCAAAAAAAAATTTATTAAAAAAAATCAAAAAAATCAATTTCTCGTTTTGGATTCAAAATTGAGAAACTTTGATCCTTTCTCTTCTGGGCATGTGTGCTCGTGGAAATCGTTGAGCCCGTGTTCGGATCGGGGATTGGGCCATCGTTTCTCTTCGATGAGTCTATCAGGGATCTAAAAAAAATTAAATAAATAAATAAAAAGACATAGACCACTAAGGTTAAACCAATTGCGTTCTTTGATCACGATTGATTCAAGAAAAGCCTTGTCCAGAGTGTGGAGACAGCTTGACTGTTCTAGGCAAGGGTCCTCCAAACGGGTTCATTAAGTAATCCTACCCTTACCTGGGGGCAATTCTATCAATTGAGGTTTCATAAGACCAGGTTAGGAGGCCTATGTGTACTCTCTCGTCTTTAAATCTTAAAAAATTAAAAAAAAATCAAAATAAAAAAAAAGATTTTCAAAAAAAAAATCTTAAAAAAAAACCAAAATTAAAAATAATAAAAATAATAAAAATAAAAAAAAAGATTTTCAAAAAAAAAAATCTTAAAGAAAAAAAAATATTTTAAAAAAATAATAATAAAATAAAAAAATCATTTCAAAAAAAAATCTTCAAAAAAACTCGTCACTTTTGATTTCAGATCTGAGAAATTTTGGTTTCTTCTTTTCTGAGCACTGGCGCTCGCGGAAATCGCCGAGACCGTGTTCAGATTGGAATACCATTTGCTCTCCTTGATGGAACCAATCTTGACATTTCAAAAAAAAAAAAAACTCGTCACTTTTGGATTCGGATTCGAGAAATTGTGGTCTCTTTCCTTTTGAGTACTGGCGCTCGCAGAAATCGTTGAGCCCGTATTTGAATCGGAATGCCACCTGCTCTCTTTGACGAATCCATTTCTGACCTTTCAAAAAAGAAAATCCCATCTCATGGATGCGATCTCCAACATTTGTGCCTAGCAATACTGGTACGCCCTTTCAGGGTCTACTGTATCTGTGACCGGCACATTTGTAACTCCTACCTTATATTCTTCTTATCTCGAGCAAGCTCCGCTTCTCGATAAGTCGAATTTAGGTATACAATTGCTTCTAGCAGTCATTGGAACGCTAATTTCGAGCCTACCATGCTTGCAACTAGAACAATTGTACCCTCTATGGCTTTTTGCCTTCTTCATATTGCTTGGGGCATGTCCTTTGAGCGATTTGAAAAGACAAAATCATAGAATTCCCCATTTATGATCATCATATTCTTGTGATTACTAATGGATGTGGTCTTGTTTCAGAAATTTTGAAACTAACAATGAAAACTTCACTGATCATCACCTTCGATGAAAACAAGCACCAGCTCGTGCTTCAACAGAAGCAAAGCGCGCGCACTCATAAGCGCCCTGCCAGCTGCCGAAGCGTCAACTCCCTCGGCAACTCTCTGAACTCTGGGTCGACCTCGACTCCCCGGACCATCGTCTTCGGGACACTGGGACCATTCCCACTTCCTGAAGAAGAAACCGCTCCTACCAAAAAGCAGAAGATCGCCTCTCAACGTGTCACTCCCGTGACACCAAAGGCGAGCGCCCAAAAGCCCGAAGCTCGAGGCACCCCCGCGAAGCCTCGACCCACAAACAACCAGGTCTACCCTAAGACTTGGTCTCCAAGACCTTCCCCAAAACAAAGAAGGTCTCAAACCTCCACCAAGCCAGCATACCTGGCCCCACTCAAGGAGAACCAGTTCTACCCTCTTGCCTACATGAAAGATGAGAGACCTATCTCCAACCTGACTCCCAAGTCAACCCAGCATGAGCCGGCTTGTTCCTACAGGCCCAAAATCAGATCATGCATCACCAGGCCTCTACAAGCACCTGCCAAGGCCTACACTCCTTCGGTTCGACCCTTTATCTCTACAGGGGCCGAACTTGAAAAATTCAAAGCTTCGCTGCAACAAGCAAAGGACCGGGTCCGGATCCTGTCCTTGCCTAGCTACAAAGAAGACAGGCTCGGCTGCTGCGCCCGAGGGAGCACATCCTTCATCGTCAGAGCCCAGCCAGAGCTGACTGAAGCTCAAATCGCTCGTCGAGCACGCCGCCGTGCGTCATATCGACAAAAGAGACTAGAGAAGCAACGGACCCAGCCTCCTACACTTCAAGTCTCCCACAAATGGGACGAAAAAGAAAGACCCGACCAAGTTGCTGCCGTCCATATGGTTGGAAAAACCAGAAGACGCCAAAAGTCAGCATAAAAAATCCATGTCCGACGTCCGGTGACCCGTAGCGTCACCAGGACACGAAGACATCCCGAAGAATCTTCTGCCCCTTCAAGCCAAGGACGGGAGAGTAATCCTTCATCAAGCTCTTCATAAAAAAGAATGAGCCCCAGCTCAGTCACCAGGACGGTTTCTTCGTTTGAATCCCGGAATGAACGTCCTGGTTACAAATTCTGAGCCACCACCTCAAAATCCACCTCAAGATGATGCGCTCACACGCATCCAGCAGTTGGAACAAGGCCAATAGAGGATTGAAACTCTGATGGAAAACCTTCTCCTTGTTGTCCAAAATCAGGTGAACAATGAGCCTCCTCCGAATCATCGCAATGATGAGGAAAATCGTGAAGAAAATGAGTCACGCGCCCTTACCAAAAAGGACGTAGACAGTATCCTCGCCAAAGCAAAAGAAGAGGATATACTCAAGGAGCATGGGATCAAGCCACCATATCCTTTATGGATGGACTCGGTCCCGTTCCCCACAAAATTCAAACATCCTACTCTCCAAACATATACGGGGAAAGGATCAGCCAGACAGCACGTCATCCACTTCAAGATTTTGACGGGAACTATCGCGGATCAAGATGCACTCAAGATCCGCCTTTTTGCAAGTACCCTAAAAGGTACGGCCTTCGATTGGTACTCCACTCTTCCGGAGGACTCCATCCAGAACTGGGCCATGCTAGAGACACGCTTCCTGACCCACTTCAAAGGTGAGGATCATCCCGTTACCATGACACAGCTCTGCAGCCTAAAACAGGGAGAGAATGAGTCGACTTATGACTTCATTCACAAGTGGAAAGCAATGGCGTACAAATGCTCAGATGTACTGCCACAAGCGTCGCTAGTCGACATCTGCCGTAACAACATGAGAGCCAGAATACGCTCCATGATCATCGGCAACAAATCAAAAAACCTGGGAGAACTCCTGGAAGATTCTATGGAAGCTGAAACGGTGATTAAAGACCTCAACAGTCAGAAGTCATCAAGAAAAGAGCCAACCGCCATTGCAACCTCTAAACCAAAGAAGAAAGAGGTCCTCAATGTGCAAACCAAGTTAGCTCCTCAGCAACCAAAGAATGCTGAAAACAGAGCTGCAGGTAAGAGACCTGAACTCTCTGATGCCTTCAAAGAGCGAGTAGAAAAGAAATACCCGTTCGATGAAGATGTTGACGAAATCTTCGGGGCTCTCGTGGCAAACGGCAAGCTCACCTTGCCTGAACCCAAAAGACCGGGCGATGTTGGCAAAACCAACGATCCTCGGTACTGTCCATACCACCAGATGGTCTCGCATCCTCTCAATCAATGCTTTGTTGTGAGAGAGAAGATAAACGAGATGTGGAAAAACGGAGTCATCACCTTTGACAAAAACTATGGGACTGCCTCCGTCAACATAGTGTCATGTGGACAAACACCAAAATCACCGAAGAAGAAGATCACTACTTCCTTCATGGTGATAAACAAAATTCAAGCGTCCGAGGAGCTGGTTCCTTTCCTGTCACCGGACGGACAACCTATATGGGTACATCCCGATCTCCTGGAAGATGAAAACTGGGAGATCGTAAAAACAAAGCCGACAGCTCAACAGCGAAGGCAGGCTAGGAAACATCTCCTCAGGTTCAAATGGTAAGAGAAGACCCAGCCAAAACAAGAAGTCAATGAAAAGGCAGAGGCCTCCTCTACCACTTCACTCGGGGCAACAGAAACGTCCCTTCCAGAGACTTCCAAGGCGGTAAGAAACTTCACTCTCAGTGATTTCATGCCACCTCGATTCAAAAAAGAAGCTATGCAGGGGGCATCATACTCTTGCAACTCGGTAGTTGGATTCTCCATTGATGGATACGAGTCCAGCGACACCGGTGATGGATTCGAGCCCAACTACACCAACGAGTGGGAGGAATCCCTTGAAACAGGAGAGTATCTCTCCGACGAAGAATGGGTTCCTGAAACTCACCTTATGCCAGTAATCTGGTATAACCCCTTACAGCCACAAGGATCCTGGTCTGATGATGAGGAAGACCAAGAGGCTGTACAAGAAAATGCTGTTGAGCCAGCACCCGTCGTTGCTCCAGTGGAAATCAACCATGTTGAGCCACAAAGAGCAGACGAAGAAGAAGATTTGGCTCCCATGCCTGATCTTGAAGAATATGCGAGGATCTTGCAGCATCTCGCTATAGAACAAGAGCAAGACCGCGTCAACGAGATTCCTCACAATCCAAAGCTGGAAGTCCCTGAAGATAATCAGGTACATCCTCCCTCAACTCCTGAAAATGGAGAAAATTGCTGGGTAGACGATCCTCTTACATCTGAGGATGAGTCTGACTCCGAGCAGACAACGTCTCCTTTAAGAGCTGCCTGTAATGTGATAATTCGGGATTATAGCTCTTCCGATGCATCATCTGATGAGATCACTTACACACCGGCGACACCTAGCACCATATCTTCTAGGGCTACCTCGTCTCGCGTGACTTTCACAGAGATGACACCCTCTCAGGCTTCGTCCCCTGAGACTGTGACTTCAGAACTCACGCTCTTCCCGACTCATCATCATGAAGAAAACCCAACTTGGGATGATGGATGGGTCAACGGAGAAGAAAAGCTGCTGGATGCTGTTCAGGACTCGCTCCCGGAAAATGCTCCCTGCAACAGAATCACTGAGGATGGCAATTCTGCTGCAGAAGCATCCTCAGTAAATGAGAAACGACAGCCTCTTGATCCTGAGGACAATCTTCCAAGCGAAGACCCTTCTCAAGAAGCTCTCGAAGTTGGTAGAGGCACCCGCTCGGGCCGGGACTACCACAAAAATTACAACCAATCTTCCTTTACTTATGTAAATCCTTCGGGAAAAGATGTTGTAAGCACCCCCAGTGGCAACAATGATGAACATGTAGGCCCTAAGGAGGCTTTCAAGTATGATTTGATCGAGCACTTCAAACACATACCTGCACGACTGCACATCCTGAATTTATTACGAATGTCTCCACGCACTCGTGATAATCTCATCTCAGAATTACAAAAACTAAATGAGGATGTCGACAAACATGCCCCGCAAGTCCTCCAAATTGAAATGGACAACCGGGTCAAAAACTCTGAAACTTCCTCAAAGGGAGAAAAGAAAACTGAGGGATCATGCATTGAATGCCTCTCGGTGTAAAAAGCAGCCAGTGCAACCATTGCCTTCACAAAGGACGACCTCCTACTTGGCGAAGCAAGGCACAACCGACCCCTGTACTTCACAGGGTACATCAAGGAAATGCCTATACACAGAGTTCAGGTCGACCCAGGTTCTGTACTCAACCTCATCTCCACTTCGGCTCTCGAAGAGTTGGGCATCCCACCCAGCAAGCTAAGCCACACATCTGTATCTATCTTTATATACGATGGGAGTACTCAAAGGCCTATCAGCAAAATCAGGTTCAAATTGCAGATCGGTGATCTTATCTCTGAAGTCACTGTGTATGCAATAAAAACCCCTTCATGCTACAACATCCTTCTCGGACGCCCCTGGATACACGAGAATGTTGTTGTCCCTTCAACTCTACATCAATGCATCAAGTTCGTCGGCGACGACGGCATGGTACATCGAGTGTTTGCGGACAGAAGACCCTTCAAAGGTAAAGAACTCCACTTCGCAGACTCCCAAATGTATGAAGGCGAAAAAGAAGAAAAAGAGGAAATAGCACCCTTTGCTGAAAATCTCCAGAAAGATAAAGGCAAGGCTCCTAAAAAATCACCGGAAGAAAACAAACACTCCGGTAAATCCGAAGAGAGCAGTCAACCTCCCTTCGTCATCTCCCTCAAATCTTCAAAACCTTTGCTCATCACAACCAGAGTGAAGAAGGCAAAGCAAAAGCCTGGAGGCAAATTTGTTGTTTCTCTCGTGCCTATCATGCAAGACACAGACACGGACTCAGAGCCAGAAGACGATGCATCTTCAAGCCAAGCTGATGCTCAGCAAGTTCAGCCTGCTCTTACTCCGATGAAGACACCTGCTGACGTAGAAGATCCTACGTCTGCTACCTTTGTTGTTCCGACAACATCACCAAAGCAAAAGCCGATCTTCTTCCATAGATCAGACGCTTCTTCATCAAACTCCATGCTGGAACATTTCCAAAATGAAGGTATGCCTCAGCTATCTCTATATAGTCCTGTGGCACAAGCAATTATGAAGAAAATGGGCTATGACGCTCAAAACCCAGTCGGTTTGGGAGAAAGACGCGGTATTCTCACGCCATTGGGGCCCGCCTTGACCAAAAGCCAGCTGGAAGATTGGAGACTCTACGGTCATGTAGAAAAGTCTTCATTTGGGTTAGGGTATGATCCCGACACTCCTCTGAGACAGTTGACACAAAAGCTTAAAAGTCGTTTTACCGACCAAGCCTCAACATCTCAAGTCCATGAAGACATCGATCTCCCTGGATATCTCTTTAAAGAGTTACCTGACAAAGATCCAGGAAGTTCATCCAATTGGTACGATTTCTCTGATGATAAAGAGGAATCGTCCGATAATATAGACTTGTGCTACTCTGACCCAGAAGAGCCCTCGTCTCCAAAAGAAGTACCTTACTTCGACCCAGTTTCAACAGGCAATTGGGACCATCTCATAGCAAGCCTTGAGAAGATCACCAATCAAGAAGACCCGTGGAAAGGAACAAACCCTCGGTCTACAAATGCCCTTGGAATCCCAGAAGGTTTCGTTGAGCTGGAAGCCTCCGAAAATATTGTGGAGGAACCACCTTCGAACCTTCTAACAGAAGATCCTGTTGAAAAGATAGACTTGGGAACACCAGATAACCCACGTCCTGTATTTATAAGCAAGAATATAAAGGATGATGAGTTACCCGAGTATATCGCTTTTCTTCGTGAGTTCGTTGATTGCTTTGCATGGTCCTACGCTGAAATGCCTGGTTTAGACCCCAAAGTAGCAGTCCACAACTCAATCTTCAAGAAGAAATCAAGCCTGTCAAACAAGGCCAAAGAAGATTCCGTCCAGATGTGATGGATAAAATTGAACAAGAAGTTCAAAAGCTCAAAAGCGTCGGCTTCATCCGTGAGGAACAACATCCAGAATGGTTGGCCAACATTGTCCCCATGACAAAGAAAACTGGGCAGATCAGGGTCTGTATTGACTATAGAGACCTGAATGGCGCTTGCCCTAAAGATGAATTCCCGCTCCCCATACCGGAGGTGATGATTGACAATACCTGCGGATTCGAGCGAATGACATTCATGGATGGCTTCTCTGGTTACAATCAGATAAAGATGCATCCCGAGGATGAAAAACACACATCATTTTGAACTCCATTTGGCGTATATTGCTATACTATTATGCCATTTGGTCTGAAAAATGCTGGTGCCACATATCAGAGGGTTATGATGAAAATATTCCAAGATATGCAACACAAGACGGTCGAATGTTACGTTGATGACCTCGCCGTCAAAAGCAAAAGAAAAGAAGACCATCTCAAAGATCTTCGAGAAGTCTTCCTTCGACTTCGCAAACATAAACTGTGGATGAATCCTCTGAAATGCTTCTTCGGCGTCTCGTCGGGTAAGTTCCTTGGATTCCTAGTTCGGAAAGCCGGAATAGAACTTGACCCCATCAAAGTCAAGGCTATTCTAGAAATGCCCCCTCCAAGAACCTTAAGGGAACTAAAAGGGCTTCAAGGGAGATTGGCCTACATCAGACGGTTCATCTCCAATCTTTCGGGAAAGTGTCGTCCATTCTCTCGATTGATGAAAAAGGGTGTAAACTTTGTCTGGGATGCTGACTGTGAAGCCGCATTTCAAGATATCAAGTCATACCTAACCAAACCTCTAGTGTTAGCTGCTCCTACCACTGGGAAACCATTCATCTTGTACACAAGAGCCCTTGATCACTCTCTGGGTGCTCTGCTTGCACAAGAAAATGATGAAAGAAAAGAAGCTGCTCTATACTACCTCAGCCGCATGCTAGTAGGTGCAGAGCATCGCTACTCCCCAGTCGAAAAAGAATGCCTTGAGTAATGTTCGCTGTACAAAAGCTGCGTCACTATCTGCTGTCAAATACAGTCTACCTGGTTTCGAGGATCAACCTCCTAATGGTCCTTGTCACAAAAGCAGGTTCTCTCAATGCCCGACTGGCAAAATGGTCCATCCTCTTGTCACAATTTGATATTAGGTATGTACCACAAAAAGCAACCAAAGGCCAAGCTCTAGCAGACTTTCTCGCAGAGCATCCATTGCCTAAAGATTCTCCACTCAGAGATGATCTCCCAGACGAACCTGTCTACAACGTGGAGACTTCCTCACCAAATGCCTCCTGGGACGTGTACTTTGACGGTGCAACCAGGACAAATGAAAAAAGAAAGCTGATCTCGGGAGTTGGCATCCTCTTTGTTAGCCCCGACAACTACATGATTCCACACGCTTTCTTGCTACTGGAACCATGCACAAACAATGCAGCTGAATACCAAGCTCTGATCCTAGGATTGGAACTCGCCATCGAATCCGGTATCACTATGCTGGAAGTCTTTGGAGACTCTCAACTGATCGTCAACCAGATGAATCAGATATATGAAGTCAGGAAGCCCGATCTGCTGCCTTATTACAACAACGCACAATCGCTTCTGCAAAAGTTTGACATCTGTCACATCACCCACATTCTAGAGGTGAAAACATCCGTGCAGATGCCCTGGCCGGACTTGCAGCATCAATGGCAATCCAAGAAGGGGAAAACATGCAAATCACAGTGTGCGAGAGAAGGATCCTCCCTCCTCTTAACACACACCAAGCAGTTGCTGAATGCCACCGAGTGGTTGGAAGTCGGATCTCTATCCTTCAACCTTCAATCGGCGACTGGAGGGATCCGTTCATTGATTACATTATGTTCGGAATCCTACCTGAAGATCCAAAAGAACGAGTAAGCATTCAAAGGCGAGCCCCAAACTTTCATTTGGATATTCCTTCAAAAATCCTCTACAGGAAATCCTTCAACGGAGTACTTCTACGCTGCTTGTCACAACAAGAGGCTGAAGAAACACTTAAAGAAGTTCATGCTGGTCTTTGTGGAGCCCATCAGGCAGGTCCTAAGCTCTATGATCAGATAAAAATGTTAGGTTACTATTGGCCTACCATGGTAGCTGATGCAATGCAATTTGCCAAACGCTGCCAGCTATGCCAAGTTCACGGAGATTACATTCACATGCCTCCGGAATGGCTACACCCTACAGCAATCTCGTGGCCTTTCGAAGCCTGGGGTATGGATATCATAGGTCCTATTTCTCCCCCTCCAAGCAAAGGTCATCGCTTCATCTTCGCCGCAACGGATTATTTTTCCAAGTGGTCAGAAGCATTTGCGTTCAACGAAATGAAGACCTCATCAGTCCTTCAATTCCTACGCACCAACATCATTTGTCGTTTCGGCATACCTAAAAGATTCGTCCATGATAACGGACCACAATTCCGGGATCATCGATTCTACAGGTTCTGCGACAAATACAAAATCCAAAGCTGTCCTTCGACTCCATACAATCCGGCAGCAAACGGATTAGCAGAAGCCTTCAACAAGACACTCTGCAAAATCCTCAAGAAAATGGTCTCTAGTCACAAAAGAGACTGGAGCGACAAACTGTCTGAAGCTTTGTGGGCCTATCGAACCACCGTTCGAGGACCAACCCATAGCACACCATTCTCCTTGGTCTATGGATGCGAAGCTGTCGTGCCATTAGAGGTACAAATTCCTTCTTTGAGGGTATCTCTACAAAATGACATGACTCAAGAAAGCAATGTCAAACTGCGACTCCATGAGCTGGACAATCTCGACGAGAGACGACTCGAAGCTCGACAAAGCATTGAACTTTACCAAGCACGCATGGCAGGATCTTTTGACAAAAAGGTCAGGCAACGCGCCTACAAAAAGGGTGACTTGGTTCTTGCGGTAAAAAGATCAATGGTCTTTGCTCACAAGTCCAAAGGCAAGTTTGAGCCAAAATGGGAGGGACCCTACGTCATCGACAAGGTCTTCTCCAACGGCGCATATGCCCTCCTAAACATGGAAGGCGACAGGTGTATGCTGCCCATCAATGGCAAGTTCTTGAAGCGGTACTACCCTTGAAGACTTACCCAACTGGGTAAGAGCAATGCTTGTATGGCCAAAACCTGTTCTCAGGTACTCGCTCGTCAAACCCACTCTCTTTAGAATTTTCATATCAAATGTCAATATTTCTAGAGATTAAAAAACAATGCTTACTTTTATCGTTTCATTGTTCAAAAACCAAGTTTAGGAGCCTCTCCCTGACTTGACCAAAACTTTCGATCCTTGAACAAAAATTCATGGTTTGAAACAAAAATCCGGATTCAGGGATTTCCACCCTAGTCCACCTTACCTTTTACCGCCAAATGGTTTTAGGTCAAAATTTACGACCCTCGTGTCTTTAAACAAAAAAAAAATGGTTTTTCAAAAATCGTGGGGAAACGACATCAAAGTCAGTACCCGCAAAACAAAATTTTTGAAAAAAAGCAAGGATGCGACATTCCATCGATACTTGCACCCAAAATCGCAGGGAAGCGACATGTCGTCGATACTTGCAAAATCCAAAAACCGTGGAGACGCAACATATCAGTTGATATCCACAACCCAAATTTCAAAAAAAAAAGGTTCGAAAAAAAACCTAAAACCGTGGAGACGCAACATATCAGTTGATATCCACAACCCAAAGGTTCGAGAAAACCACAAATTTCAAAAATCGTGGGGAAACGACATCAAAGTCAGTACCCGCAAAACAAAATTTTTTAAAAAAAGCAAGGATTCGACATTCCATCGATACTTGCACCCAAATCCGCGAGGAGGCGAAATTCCATCGATACTCGCAACCGAATGAGCAAGGATGCGACATTCCATCGATACTTGCAAGACCATTCAGCAGGGAGGCGACTCTTAGTCGATACTTGCATTTTTGAAAACCAAAAACCTGGCTCTTTTGCCAAAACCGGCTATCAATGGCACCAAATCGGCTATAAATGCCACAAAAAAAAAAAACCTGACTCTCATGTCAAAACCGGCTATATATGCCACAAACCGGCTATCAATGCCACAAAAAATTGGCTTTCACGCCGACAAACCAAAACTTGGCTTTCAAAAAACCCGGCTATCAATGCCACCAAACCGGCTATAAATGCCACAAATTGGCTATCAATGCCACCAAACTGGCTGTACATGCCACAAAAATCCGGCTTTCATGCCAAATTCGTTTCCCCTACCAAAACAATCATTTGACAAAAGATTTTCACAAAATGACAAAGCTTTTGATCAAATCCCATTTAGCAATTGCTTTCATCACAAAAAGATTCGAGTGAGCATAGGGAAAACAAAAAAAAAACAAAAAGAAAAGTACCAAAAAAATACATGTGGTACCAAAAAAAAAGGTGTTCACAAGCACTACAAAAAAAAGAGTACCAAAAAATGTACATGTGGTACCAAAAAAAAAAAGAAGAATAGTTTCTGCTACAAAAAATCAGGAGCTCAGCCAAAAATGGTCTCCAGCCAAAGCTTCAGCTCCTCAAGCAAACTTTTGGCCTCAGCCGTCAAAGTTTCCAAGGCACGCTTCTTCAGGAACATGCCATGAGATGCTGGCGAATGCCGTAACCCCTCTTTTACACAGGGAAGCTTTTCCCCAGCAGTTTGCCATTGTTCGTTTACTTCAGCAGAACTTGACCGGCATCTGCAACCCTGCGAATCAGAGCACTCTGCCTGTCACGAGCCTCTGTTATAGCAGCCCACTTGGCAGCGACTTGCGCCTTCAAATGCTCAAGACGTTTCCTGGCCTCCTCAACTTCCCTATCAAGGACGTTAAGGTCATGCCTCAATCCAATGATGGCTTGCTCTTCCAAGTTCTTCTCCCGAACTAGCTGCTTCTTGCTTTGTGTAGCCTCATTCAGGTCAGACTTAGCCTTATCAGCAGGGTCCAAGAACATCTCCTTGAAGAATTGGTCGTCAGGAAAATCCATGGTCTCAAACCACTTGTCACCCAGTGCAATGATCCTATCAACGATCGCCCTGGCACCTGTGACAACTAGACCAACCTCTTCGGTATCAGTGAGAATCTCCTGTACATGTGGGATCATGCCAAATCCGGCATCTTGGTGTCCAGAAAAGAGAGTCTCGATCCAAGAACTCAAAACCCGAGCCATCACCTTCTTCGCAAATTGAAGAAACGAACTGGATGAAGATTCACCCTTCTCCGTTGATCGGTTGCTCATGTCATGTCCCATTGGAAGAGTAACAAAAGAACTCTTTCTACTTGGAGCCACTGGAGAAGGAATCTCAGCACAAGGTATCTCCTCTATCGCGTCAGGATTGGTTGTAGGAGTCTCTACCTCCGGATTGACCTCTGGCATCCCTTGCCCTGGTTCTGAAGGAAGCGATGGACTCTCTTCTGTCACTTCAAAACCTACAAATGAAACACAAAAAGGTATGAATATGATCCTGTTAAAAAAAATCATCAGGGTCATCACTACAAAGTACCTTTTTCGACGACTGGCGGAACACTCTCTTCCTCCATGAACTCATCGGAAGCATCATCAACATTTGCGTCCATTGATGGTTCAAAGTCATCGGAATCCTGTGGCAAGTCAGCTGACAAGAAAAATGTTAGCAAATCAAGCGCAGGCAAAAAAAAAAAAAAAAAGAGAAAGCGAAAGAAGTTATACCAATTGGAGATTCTGGAATCATTCCAGAGTCCCTCGGTTCTTCTTCAGATGCCATAACTGGCTCCATCACCGCCTCATCGGTCGGAACCGCAGGCATCGCCAAGTCTTCATCCTCTGCTAAAAAAAAGCAGCAGCAGGGTGAGAAAACAAATCAGAACATGGAAAGCCCCATGAAAGAAGCAGAAAAAGAAAAAGGAAGAATCAGACCTTCACCGATGGTCTCTTCTTCCCAAATACTCTTCTCCGGAGGTTCGTCAGCTTCCCCTGGCACCTCCTCATTGACAGTGAGAGGGACTTCCGCATCAGGAGAGTCTTCGTCCCGCCCCGTGTGACGCTGACTCCTCTTCCTCTTACTTCTGTGGGCTCGCTTCCTAGAAGATCCTGTCCCACTGTCAGAGTCAGGTCTCCCACTTGGCTCCTCACTGGATGGTCTGCTCTTGCTAGTAGACTCCACGGAAGCTCGCCTCTGTGCCGCTTGCATCCAAGCATCGAGCTCAGCTTCCTCCTGTTCTAGCTGCTCCAAAGCCTCATCAGGTACTTCCCGAACAGCTTCAGAACCAATGACGCCCTGGTCATCGAGAAAGCCTATCTTATGCTTCTCTCCAGAAAGGAAGGCCCAAACTTCCTCTCGCCGGACGCCATCCGACTTTCCAGTACCTTTCCCCGAAGACAGCTTTACATCAAGCTCCTTCTTGGAAAGCCCCCGATATGCCAAAAAGCTCTTCGCGAACCACTTCGTGAAGCCGGCAGTTCGGAAAGTCGACAGCTCAGGATAAGAAATCGTGGCAGTAGTGTCTTCAGCACTATAAAAAGCCCATGCATTTCTGCCATCCTGCAAACCTCCAAAACGCTTCACCATACTCGAAGGCGCTCCAACAACGCCTTGAGAGAAGCCCAACTGAAGTGCAAAGCGAGAAGGTACATACAGCTGGATGTCGACGAAAAGATGTCTACGGTACACCATCGTACCGACTCGTATGCTGAAAAGCCACTCTTTCTCTGCATTGGTCAAAGAGTAATGCCTTCCCGACCCTGCTCTGGTAGAGTCTCGGGAGGCACCAAAATCAAAAGCCTTCTTCCGCAACTCCGGAGAAAGCTAAACTAAAGACTGCCCCATCTTGACGTCCCTGAACCGTCGGATCCTCATGCGGGCAAACAAAAGTGATTCGGATACGGCTTTTCCCTTAGCCAATCGGATCATCAGAGGATCATCATCCTGTGCAGCACCCAGCTGGTGGAAGCCAGGACAGTGGTACACAAACCACGAATAAAAGATATGGGCTGAAAATACCCTATTCATAGGGAGCCCAAGTCGAACCAAGAAAGCAGCAGCCTGAAGTTCGGTACACAAGTAGGAGTAAAGAGCAGGCACCAAAGCAAGCCGCTCTCCAAACGCCATCTGACAAGCCGGAAATATACAATGCGGCCTGATGTGTGTTCCATCTCCTCCAGCAAAAATAGCCTCGCCTAGCCAATAAGTGAGGTAAACTGCAATTTCTCTCTGCAGTGCAATGTCAGAACAAATTACATCTGCACCTGCGAAGAAGTCTTTCAACTCTTCTTGCATGGCGGAAGGCTTATTCCGGTCCTCCAGGGTCATGCTGTCAGAAGACTCTTTGCTGTCAAAGAAGTTGAAGAATGAAGAGCCATTACTCTTCCAACTGTTGGACCTGACTTTCGAGCCCTCCTTCAAAAAATCATAGAAGGCGACGAGCTGAAAGTATAGGAGCCTGAACTCCTCTGACTGCTCCTCAAGGACGCTGTCAATAGGCATAAACTCCTCATAGAGTTTGCCGAGGATAGGCAATCCGGTGATGGCGCTCAGCTCCTTCAAAGAAAAACCAATCTCACCATTCGTCATAATGAAGGTGTTGGTTTGTGGAAGGAATGACTCCAGCATGGCCATGAAAGCCTCATCGGAGAAAACGACGGTTTGCCGAAAAGTGCGAACCGCGTCAAAAATCTCGGCCTCCCGAAGAACGGCCTCACCAATCCTCAAGGTGTGATCAGTCCATGACTCCCAGCTCGAGTCAGCACTGAAATGGCCACGAAGTCGAAAAGGCTTCACCCAATTGCTGCCGTCACCGCTAAAAACGCCAAGGCCCACCGGTCCCAAATCGACCGACGGATAATCAGAGCCCTGGCAGCCGCTGGCTGGCATCAACATGTCCATTTGGGCAGGCGACTTCTCCGCATATCCGGAGGGACCGCCAACAAAAACCCCGGTCTTGATCACATTAGTCCTCTTCACCCAGCTCGGAGGATCTTCCCTCTTAGGGCACGTGGGAGAAAGGCTCATGATCGAGATGGTCCGATCAAAAGACGACCGGGTAGAAATAGTTCTCTCCTCACCATCTGCTGTGTAAGAGAACTGAAAACATCTCCTTTGGTATGTCAAGTCGTCGGGGACTGCATCACCGAAGAAGAAGGTAGGCTTGGGCAAAACCCTCAGATCGTCCATAACCCAAGGACGGTTGCTTACCATGATCTTGTAAAACTCCTCATCCTTGAGAGCGATCAATCGCTGCCTCATCTCATCTCTGTTGAGAGAGTCGCACTCTTCCAAGTTTCTCTCAACATACTGGACCTTCTCCCAGGCTTGCTGAACGGCCACATTAGAAGATCTGGCGGATCGACGAGGTACGCTTGTAGCAGGCTCTTTACCCTTGTTCGTTCTGGAGGAACCACCTGCAAAGGTTGGAAAAGAAAAAAAAAAGATCATCATCAAAATGACAGGATTTCGCTAAAAGAAAATCTGACGAAATTTTGGCATGGTTCCGGGGCAATTCCGAAGAAAAGGGAAATACCCCGAAAGAAATAGAAAGTTTGAAGATGGGCTCAACATCGCTGCGAGCTCCGAAACTCCAAACTTTCGAAACCTCAAAATCTCCGCAAAATCAAGAAGGGCTCAACATCGCTGCGAGCTCCAAATTCCCAAATTTACAAAGATTTTCAGGTATGCTATCATGCTCTCAAATTCAATCTACAAAAAGTACATGCATGGACATCTAGATTTGCATAAAAACGCATTATCATGATGAGCAAAAAAAAAAAAAAGAAAAAAAGAAAAAAGAAAAAAAGAAAACGTGCAAAAAGAAAAAGAGAAAGAAAGAAGCACGAGAAAAAAAAAACAGAAATCACGTGAAAAAAAAAGGAAGAGAAGAAGAATAGAAAGAAAAGAAAAAGAAAAGAAAAAAAAAAGAGAGAGAAACTTTTCTTTTTTTTACCATCCTATTCTCTACATGGAGTTTTCTTGAAAGAAAAAGAGAGAAAACTTACTTGAAGCCATTGATGGAGAAGAAGAAGGAAAAAGCTTGAAGATCCTTGAAGAAGAAGAACTCTTAGTCTTGGAGCTCTCTTGAGATTGTTGCAAAAGAAAGCAATAAGGGCAAGAGATCTAGCCTCCTCCTTGCTTTTATAGAAGAGAGCAAATCAAAGAAGGAAATAAAAAAGAAAGGTAAGTGTTACTAATTAGTAACCTTACCAAAAGAGAAGGAATTAGAGAGATTCTTTCCCAAAAAGAAAGATGTCTTTGAGAGATTTTCTCCCAAAATCAATCAATGAGAGATTCTCTCCAACAAAATAGGAGATTGGAGATTATTTCCCACAAAGAAAGATACCTTGAGATATTCTCTCCCAAATTAAGGGAATATGAGAGATTCTCTCCCATAAAGATATTTTTAGATATTCTCTATCCAAATGAGATATCTTTAGATATTATTTACAAAATGGCCCCACATGAGATCTAAGCCATCCTAAAAAGCTTTAGGTCCCATGGGTTAGCCCATATGAGCCAGGTTTGACCACCTAGGCACTAAAAAAAAAAATGGGCTTTTAGTCAGGAAAAAAATCCCTCTTACCAAGAGCATACAAAAATGGTTCCATGCCTCTTTTGAGTTGATTGAACCATACAAAAAAAATTCCAAGCCCCATGAGCTTCCAAAGAATCAAACCATCCAGCCTCATATACCAAATTGAGCCAAAATCTTGAAATTGACATTCCACAAAAATCCAAACCACTCCAATGGACCCACACAGTCCCAAAGAGTGACCAAAAACCAAATCCCGGTCCCCTAACTTGCCACATATAGCTTGTTAGGTCACAAGACCAAAGCCAAAAACCAAATCCTGATCCCCTAACTTGCCACATATAGCCTGTTAGGTCTACAAGATCAAAACCAAACCGATCCCCTAACCTGCCATATATAGCTGGTTAGGTCACAAGATCAAAAACAGAAACCCAAATCCACATCCCTGATGTCATCTTCAAAACTTTGCCTCGAGATGGTACTTGATTCCTTTCATTACCATAAAATTCCCCTGGAAGCTCAAAGGCTACTCTACCAAAGGAAAGATTGCTCAAAGACTCTTGGTTAAGACACAAGCTCTCCTTCAAAAATCTCTTCGAGGCAGATCGACTACAAAAGTCAAGCAACTCGTCGCTGTACCTCGAGGGGGCATTTGTTGACACCAAAAATGTCACTTTAGCTCTTCAACATCAAGAAAGCTGCATGAAGTCGCAACCTGCCATAAATAGGCAATGCAACTTCTCAAAAAAATCAAATCTTGTCAGAATCAAACAAAAACTGCAAGATCCTTCAAGACAGCCAAGGGAGGAGTACACAAGGAGTTTCGGGCCATTTCAGAATCATTTGGCCTAACTTCGCTTCTCCGACAACTAAATTAGCGCTCTCGGCGGCGACATCATCGAAGACGTCAAAACTTCGATCAGAGCCTACGGATGACTCCAGCATGTCTCAAAAGGGCTCCATGCCAAATTTCAAGTCAAACCGACAACGTTTGACCCTCCATCAATCCTCGAGCAGCAAAATCAAGCCTCCCGGCGGCGGGAACCACCGAAGTCTTCGCTCATCAAACCAAGTGTATGAGTGGCTTCAACATGCTTCTAAAAGGCTGCACGTCGAATTTCAGGTCATTCCGACAACATTTGACCAGGTTTCGACGCTCCGAAAGAAAATCGAGCCTACCGGCGGCGGAGCTCCCCGGGACCATGGTTTCCAAGACATAGCCTGTGGATCATCTCAAAATGACTCTAATAGGTTCCCTGTCAAATTTCAAGTCAATCGGACGTCGGTTGACCGCACATCAACGCGCGGCATCTCCCTCGCGGCAAAATCAAGTCTACTGGCGACGGGACCCCAAACGGCTTCAAAACTCAAACAAAAGCCTATGGTTGGTCTTATTTATTGCTCAGGAGGCTTCACCTCAAATTTCAGGTCATTCCGACATCGTTTGACCAAGTTTCAGCTTCTGGCGGAAAATCAGCAGCTCTACGCGACAAAGTCTTCGGCTTTCCCGGAAAATTGGAAACTTTGCACTCTAAAAATGCAAGGATTCTCATCAGGTTTTCTTTAGGGAAATCAAGCCAATAAATGAGAAGAAATGTCAGGAAAAATACAGAAGAAAACGGCGACGAAAAAGACCTCAAAACGGACCAAAAAGGGGAGAAAAATCCCCAGGGTCGCCGGCGACCATGGAAGTCCGGGTCACTGGATTTTTCGCCAGTGACCCGTTTTTCCGTCCCTTTTCGCGTTTCGCGCATTTTGGCCCCTGTGGTTTCCTGAAAATGTGATTTTTAGTGCTTGAAATTGACTCGTATCCGACGACATCTCAGATCCGCCGTCAAAAGCATAAAATCATCATTGATCGCTCCGAGATCGCCGACCGGTTGACCTAAAAAGTGCTCTTTCTGTCCGACCGATCGAGAAATCGACAAGACAGATGTCACCGGCCCGCTCTTAGCTCTCAATGTCTGAAGTCACATGTTCATCCGATGTCGATCAGCATGAAGATCCATCGATGATCATCGCCAGAAGAATCCCAGAAGACACGACACGGCCCGCGACTCTTCAACTGCTCAGCGACCAATAAATGTGGTTAATTGACTAGCTTTATTGCAGTCATTAATTCATTTCTTTGGACGGCTCAATCAGAAGCAAGCATTCGGGAGTTACAAATCAAGAGATTCATGGCACTTAAACCTTGAAACTCCTCCCATCATGGCGATTAAATGCCCTCAATCTCCACCGGCCAATCAGAAGCCAAGATCCAGGAGTTACAAAATAAAGGAATTAAACCTTGTAACTCCTCCATTTATGTAGCTTTATGATAATTAAGGCTCACAACCCCTCATAAACCCTCCTAAATGGCTACCAGAAAGCCTATAAATAGGAGAGCACCTCAAGCATTCCAAAGGACTTCAGAAAAAGCACGACAGATCCAGAAATCTGAGAGAAAGAAAAAGAGAGAAAACTCTGCTGAAGTTCTGCACCGGTCACCACTACAAGGTGACAAAAGTCCCTTGGGGGGTACCTCCCCCCAAGGTCCTTCGCCTTCTCCTCCTGCTTCCAAATGGCTTAGACATGGCTTTTCAGCCCGTCTACTTAGCTTTTTATTGGATATAGGACCTCCTCTTGGTCTTTGTCCTCTAAAAATCTGAGGTTATAGCCAAGCCAAGCGAATCAAGAGCATCCTCTGTTCTCATCTGCATGGATGATGGCGAAGCCCACACATGGCTTGCGACCGTCAATCTGAACGAGTCCCCCACAATCTCCTGAAAAGTTAGATCCTCCTTTTCTTGCTTTTCATTGTAGTTTGTATTTTTCTAAAAGAGACAAAAATCACAACTCTTGTCTTTCATTATTGATGAGAATTGTAAATCGGCTATAAACGCCAAAATCGGCTATAAATGCCAAACAAAATCGCCTTTCATGGCAAACCAAGAAAATGTCTCTTTTCTTAAATATTTGTGCAATGAAAAACTTGAAAGAAGTTGATTTTCTTTTTACTTGCGAAGGTTGATCTCCGGATTACCACTTGCAATTCCAAGTAAAATAGAAAATCTGGCACACCCACACAAAGAAATGTTGATACACGCTTCAGCCCCCCGGGCGCGAAAGGGCCGGACCCGACGGACTCCCACGTCCGCCGACCCCGGTAGCACCCTCGGCATTGGAGCGCGTTCCATCACTAGGTAGTGATGTCAATGATGATTAGGGTGATTGTGATGGTGATAGAATGTGATGAGTGGCGATGATGATAATGGTAGTGGCTTTGGTGGTGGTAAAGGTGATGGATGGTTCTAATCACCAAGACTATGATGGCAATGGTTATGGTGATAATGATAATATCATGTTCGTGATGGTGGTGAAGATGATAAGAGAGCATAAAGGGTCATGCATATTGTTACACCCTAGCCCAATTTAATCAATGTTTGTTCCTAATTAATTATATTTTATACAAATTAAATGTGCTTAGATAATAATTAAGTTATTTTAGGGTAAATTAGTCTTATTCTAGCTTTTAGTTAGACCTTGAGTCTTGGGTAGGTAGTTTGATCAAGGATGAACTCTTTTAGGTAGAGCTGGGGACTTTTTCATAACTTTAGATTTCCTTATTTTGCATCATATGTGAAAGTTCCGGATCCTAACCCTAAGGAGGGGGGGGGGGGGGGGGGGGGTGGTTGAATAGGGTGATCTACAAATTAAATGCCAATTTTAATTTTCTTCAAATTAAGCTTCAACTAGTGATGATTACATGAAAAGGTCCGGAAGATAAACAAATCAATCACCACACGTCATTCACCAATGCACAATGTTTTATAGTTGTTCGGCCTCAATGCCTACATCCACTACCGGCTTGTGATCTCACACCTCACCGGATTTCCACTATTTATGCTTTTACAAAAGGCTAAGCAATAACCCTTATAATGATGTTTTTAAGGCTAAACAATAACCTAACTATGTGCTTTTCTAGGATAAGGAATAACCTTTACAATTTTCTTTTCTTAGGCGTAGCAATAACCTTACATACAAATAGTTTTTCTTTCTCAAGAAGGTGTCTAAACACTAGGAGAGAAATACATTGAGCACAATATATATTGCCTCTAAAATAGACGAATGTGAAAGTGAAAAATCTAACTCACACAAAACACTATGAAAATGCAAAGATGAATGTTCATTAAGTTTGTGTGTGAAACCTTCAATCAATTTAAAATTTAAAACTCAAACAATTTATGCTAGAAGCATTTGTGAGCCAAGTAAAAGATTTTGATTGAGGGGTTTTGCAAATCACATGTATAAAATTAACTTAAAGAAAATATGAAAGTCTAGGATTCGAGTTGTATAAAAGCTATGTCTAAACATGTGATGCTAAACCAATATTGTTTTCAAAGAACAAGATTTAACTAAAGTTTAAATGATTAAAAACAACAAGGAAAGATTCAAACAAGTTAATGACACATGCTTTTAAAAGAAAACAAAGATTGAAAATTAACTTGCTTTGAGGGAAGGTATTGAATTCAAACTAGTAAATCAAGGATTAAATGTGTTATGAATTCCACACAACATAGTTATCATGCTATAAAATATTTTTCAAAGGTTTAAATAGAAGCATGGAACATGTAAGAGAAAATTAAAGCTTACTTAGAATTTTAAACTTCTTAATCTTCAAGCTTTAGCTTTCCATTTGGACCTTAGAGCATCCTTAGTTCATTCTCTTTGCTTGGGCTCTCAAAACACCAAACATGGACTCCCCAATCTCCCTTCTTGCTTTTGGAATAAACTTGCTCTTTATAAAAAATTGGTCCAACGGATACCTGTCGGTCAACCGACAACTAGGGGTCGGTTGACCGATGGCCTAATGGTCTAATGGCAACGGTCATATATTTGAAATTTTTCTGACCAACTTGCTATTGTCGGTCGACCGCCATTATCGGTCGACCAACCACGGACCGATAGCCGAACCGACAGCACGAAGATGTACAAAATGATGCTCTCTGGATTTTGAACCGACAAGCTCTCGGTCTGGATTTTTATAAACTGTCAGTTGACCGACATGAACCGACGTGAGGACCGATAGAGAAGATCTGAAATTTGTAGCTCTCTGGATTTCGGACCAACATCCATCGGTTGACCTCGGCTCGTTTTGTCGGTTGACCGACTTGAACCGACAAGTGAACCGACAACAGGTCAGTTAAATTTCTGAGTTCTTTCAGTTTTGAAAAAGTCTAACTTTGAAATCATTTTTGAAAACTCAGTAATAAAGGGTGTCTTGGCAAACTAATTCAATCAAGAAAATATAATTAAAAATAAATTTAAATTAACCATAAAGTAGTTTTAACAAAACATGTGTAGGTTAATTTAAAGAAATGATTTTCAAGATAAAAATAGTGAAATGAGTGATTAAGAGATGAGATGAATATGTTGCAAATGTTGGACATCAAATTGCAAACACAACTTAGGGTCTAACAATCTCCCCCTTTGCAATTTGATGGCAACACACAAAAGAGGCTAAGAAACATAAAACACATCAATCATACATTCATTCATTTTAATTTCAACTCTTCCTTAGTTGAAGCTGGCTTGGCTTCTTCATGTTCTTCCTTTCTTTCTTTGTTCCCCCATTCTTCTAGCTTTCCCCCATTGTTCTAGGAGATTTCTTTGCTCTTTTCTTCTGTACTCTTCTCTACTCCCCCATAGTGTTTGCTTCCACAAAAATTCTCTCTCACATCATTTTTCTACCTTTTCCTCCTCCATTGTCTTAGAAATCACACTTAGTCCTTTCCATTTCTTCTCCCCCATTGACATCAAATTGCTAAATAGTCTGCAAACAAAGCTCATGCACCCATATCCTTTCTCACAGCATAATATTGATATCAAGAGTTTAAAGGAAAAAAAAATCAATTGGATGGCTCATTGGACAGAAAGATGTCATTCATATATAATGGAAACTAAAAAGTTTTACACTTGTCATAATGACATAACCATAGACATAATACTATAAACCATCCAAAAAAAAAAAAAAAATTCAAAACCAAAGTTTCATCCTTTTTCCCAACAAAATAAACACCACCAAAAATACACCAATCATGACAAAATGTGGTGAAGAACATTTCATTCCAACTTTAATGGCTCCTAGTCAGAATCCGGAGGTGGAGGAGACGGAGAAGGTGGAGCTGCAACATCATCTCGACTACAACTTTTTGAAATTCTGGAGATATACTGAAACAATTTGTTTAGTGTCTTCTTGTTCTTCTTTTGCTCTTTCTTTATATAAGCCATGTCTCTCTCAAGGGCTGCCAAGCGGTCGTGAGATGTGCCAGATGAGGAGGGACCAGAAGTGTGCCTAGAAGATGAGGCACGAGGAGGAGGTGAAGGGTGAACAGGTGGTTCTTGAGCCAAGGGAACTTCTTTTGCTATGGGAATGTTGGGGTTTGGAATAAGATTCATTTGATTTATACTGGTAATGGACAAAGGAGCTTTGAAAATGGGTCTTTTACCAGTGGGTATTGGAATTCCAAAAGAGATGGCAACCTGCGTCATCAGATACCAATAGGGAATATCATTCTTTTGAGCCAAGGAATTACGAAATTTTATGATATTGTGGCAAATGAGAGAGGGTAGACAAATGGGTGTGCCTGTGACCACTTTTGACAGAAAACATACCATGAAGGCAGTAAGCTCAGTCCTATTTCCACTTCTAGGATAAACATTATATGTGAAGAGATTGTGAATGATCCTATAGATGGGAATGAGAGAACTGATGGTTAGATGGTGTTTCCTCGTATTCCAAGGAGCATTAAAACTACATATGTCAGTGGTAGTTTTGATTCTCTCATCTTCAGAGGGAGGGTCAGGCACAAATGTAATACCATTAGGAGTACAAGGGGTGTTTATGATGGCTCCTATTCTTTTCGGTGTGAATACTTCATCTCTATCCTCAAAAGAGATGGTGAATGAGCAAGCACAAACAGTATCGTCAGTGTTAGTGATGGAAGAATACATGAGTTTGACTAAACAAGGATATGCATTTTCACCCAATGTAAAATCCTTTCCCATCCAGGTCTTGCCACAACCTCAGTCAAATTCCGGTTTATGGTGTTGACAAGAGCTCTCATTTCCACAATAACAAATCGATCCTTAAGACTGTTTAAAATGGTTGAGCTCGATCTTAATTCAATAGAGGGAGGTGGAGGAGATGGGGATGAACTATCCTCAGAACTTTCTTGAATGGGTCTACTAGAGGAAGCCGTGGCTTTTCCTTTCTTGGAAGGACGAGAAATGGTCATCTTCTTAGGAGGCATTGTCACAAATGCTTGGAGTGCACAGTGATGTTTAAACAGAAGGATTTGACAATGTTGAGAAAAATTGTGCAAGAAGATGAGGGAAAACAAATGCTCAATGTCCTAGCTTCAAAAGACTACACATAGCTGACAAGAAAATAATAACAATGGTTCAAGAATTTTGTCAAACAGTTGGCAGGCAGAAATTGAAGACTGAAGGAAACACCAAATCTGATTGAACAAAACTGACTCAAATGGTCTACAATCATTCAGCAAATAGCTGTAACATCATTCAAAGAGAGGAAAATATCAAATGAAGCTGAAACAGAAGCTTGATGTCTAGTTGGGATTATACCAGATTTTGCACACGAGACAACAAGGAGAGATCAGCACATGACTTGTAATGGATGATGCGATTGAGTGATTTTTGTAGAGGCTAGAAGCAATGAACATGCTGAATCGAGGTATCCGCACTTTTGAAGAAGATCTCAGCGATGTACAGAAGATGAACAGTGACCACGAGATTGGTCAATGGACGATGACGCTCAGCTGATGAAGATGAATGGACTCATTTCTTGAAAATATTAAAGATTTCAGCCTTAGAAAGAGGAGTTCCAGCAGATTGAAGAGAAGGGAATAGAGAACTAGGGTTTTGAAGATGAGGCAGAGAAACATGAACTGATAACAGTTCTGGGCACAGGGTTTTTATTCGTCCCTGTGAGTTGTTGGTTAGCCGACAACTTAAGTGTCGGTCAGCCGACACCTGTAGAGAAGTGAAATAATCCACTAATCTACATTTTTGACTTATGATCACTAGTTTGAGGATATTTGAGGTAATTTGACTATAGAGAGCGGTTTAAGATGATCATAAGGAACAATCTAATCAAAAATAGAATCCTTTTTTTCTTATTAAATAGATTGATTAAACACATGCATTTTATCATAAAATACCTTTTGAAATTTTAAAAATGCATTTTCAACAATTAGTTCTCAAACAAGTAACACTTTAAACATGTAGAGAATGTTAAGGGAATTAGAGTCAACTATACTTAGGACCAATATAAAGATGTAAATTATGAGAAGTGATTAGTCTATTCTAATTCCAAAGGCCTTAATGTTTGTCTAAAAATCTAACCTTAGGTATCTATCTAAGGTCTTGAATCTTTAAGCCTATGTTTGAGATTCCACCAACAAAAGGAGATAATTTTTCAATTTTAGTAGACTTGTCATCAATTCTTGGTTTGACAATTTTATAATGATGATTAGTCCTTGGTAATTGGTGATGATTTTTCTTTATGTTCTTACTTCTTTTAACTTTTCCTCATTCTTTTTACATTTTGAGTTTTAATTTCAATTGTTCAACCATTTTCAAAATTTCTTTCATTTCCAAGGTTAAAGGAGGTAAAGTGAGAGGTTTCTTGTTGATAGATTTAACTTGATAACTTTGGACTTGATTGGTCCTTTTAAAATCTATCTTAGGAGACTCTTGTTGAATTGAATTAACTTGTTTGAACTTTAAAGAGTCTTTCTTTGCTTCAAATGTCTTTCCCTTCATTGAACTTGAATTTTCCTTTCTAGATTCATAGATGGGTTTAGACAAATGACTTCTTCTTAGTTTGCACTCAAATTTGAAATGCCCTTCATTACCACAATAATGACATTTTTGTGTGGGCATCTTAGTGTGAGTGCTAGAGAGAGAGGACTCACCTTTCACAAAGGTGTTGGTGAATTTAGGACCATGTGAAGTATACTTATTAAATCAAAGGCCCGTCCTATCTCCTTGAGATTTGCCCAATCTAAATAGTTTTTCAAATTTTTCTTCACCTTGGGTAAATTTGCACTCATACTTATGTTTGTGGGACTCAAGTTGAGTGACTTGATTTTTAAGAGTTGAATTTTCATTTATAACTTTCATTAGTTTAAATTCAATTCCATTAAACTTGTTTACCTTTTCATAAGCAAGTTTTAATTCAAGTTTTAGTTCATTCACATTAGATCCAAGTTGTAAAGTTTTTAAATCACTTTGAGTTTTTGATAAATTTTCTTTGGTGATTATTAACTTGGATTCTAAATTAGAAATGTCTTCAACTTGATTTTTTACATGATCACTTATATTTGTGTTTTCTTTGAGAAGATTATCACAACTTTTCTTAGATACATTTAATTCTTCTTGTGCCTTAGACAAGTTATCCATAGAAATTTTTAATTTTGATTCTAGATGGATAATGTTTTTATCTTGTCTTTTTAGTGTATCTCTTAAACTCAAATTTTCTTTCTTTAGCTCATCATTATTTGTTTCAATTTTATTTTGTTCATTTTGAGCATTAGACAAGTTGTGTAAAGTGATCATAGACTTAGAGTTTAGGCATTGTATGACTTCATCTTTCTCTCTAAGTTCATCTTTTGAAGTGACTAATTCTTTGTTTAGTCTTTTAGATTCTCCTTTTAACTTATTATGATTTTTTAACAAGCTCTAAGTATAAGGTATACAAATCATCGTATGCTTGTTGAAGATCATCTTGATTTTCATTTTCTTCTTCACTTGATTCAAGTTGATATTCATTATGTTCAAAATTTGAATCTCCAATGGATGGAAGAAGGAGACTAGAAGAATCTATAAGGGAATCTACACACTCTATCTTAGTGGAATCCATTATAATTGTGCGTGCCTAAAAATTACGAACTTGGTTTAGGTGATGATGAGAGTTTACGGACAAGCTGTTTAGCTGAGTAGAACGTCTTTGATGATCCGAAACCTGAAAGGGAAGAGAAAACAGAGGTTAGGGCCCGAGGTTGCTGTCAGCCAAAGGCACTCCGACGCCTGAGTTAGTGCAGTCACTGAACTAGGGTGAAGTGAGGAAGAAGATGAGCAAAATAACAAAGTGCAGGGTATGTAGGAGGGAGTAGAAGGTTCCATAGTGAAGGCAGGTGGGGATACTTGTCCCATCAGCCTACTCCTAGGATCCTTAGTGGGGGTAGGTGAGGAAACTTGTCCCATCGGATGTCTCCTCAAATCCCTCACATAAATGTGGAGGTGATAGGGAAGGTCCCTTATCAGTATTCGGCCGCCACCCTATCTGTCAGGGAGACTCTGCAATGTAGCCATCCCATCTCATAATAAAGATTTAGACGGAGAGTGCCCATCTCGATCAAATGGACTGAGATGGATATCACCGAGATCAGGGTTGCTTGAGGTCGGGTACTGGTACCGAGACGCTCGAGGCAGAGCCCAGAAAGAGCGAGGCCGGTACACCTACCGAGTCCAACTCCATCTCGGTGTCAGCTGGCACGTTGCCGAACTGGGTTAAACGAGGTCGGTGTAACCCCTAATCGGTAATTCAGTGTCAAGGTCGACGATCACCTCGGTATTAGATAACCACTCCACACAATTGCCCCCTAACTGTTGACCTCATCGGACTCTTGGGGCTGGATTGAGGTCGTGAGCTAGAAACGTGGAAGCTTATATGAGTACTGAGCTCGCACAATGTCTTTTAATCGGCCGCTGGTGTCGAGGTCTCATCATGACTTCATTTAAGGGTTTAATCACTCAGTCGCCAGCCTGTCTGCCAGGAGGCGCCAAAATCGTTGCGTCTGCCCAAGGTAATTAATTAGTTTGACGGCGGTTACTGCGGAAACCACAATGCTCTTGACACGTGGCATCATCTGGCTTGCAGTACGGTATCCGATGCGACGTACGCTCCTTTTGAGGCGGCGTGATGAGGGCGTGCCCTCGGTTTCCGAGAAGTCGTCCTGCCGCTCTATAAAAGCAGCGTTCTTCTTCTTCTTTGTCTACTTTGGCATTCTGAATGTGGGGGAGACTTTGCTCGTGCAATTCTCAGACCACCTCTGTGTCTTCCTTACCCTTCTATCCTTCTGCTTTTTGCTTTCTGTAAGTCTTCTTCTTCCCTTATCTTTCCCTTTTAGCACCTCTTTTCCAGTTTCTTCGTTCAGTTAGGGTTTTTCTTTCGTCACCCATCTTACAGTCCTCAAAACATGGGAAAAGGGGTTTACCGCTGCCTAGTCGACACCCCCGAGGCCATATTTAGGTTTAGGGAGACCTACAGCATCCCGGACGACGTCCGGATCAGGCTGGACGATCCGAAGGACCTGTGGAACGGTTTCATCTACCGAGACGGGGCTATGCCCTTCCCATTGGTCTCGGTAGTTGAGGGGGGGAGTAAGGTTCCCCGTCCACCCACTGCTCAGGCGATGTCTGGTGATGTGGCACCTTGCCCCCTGTCAATTAATGCCGAATAGCTATAAAATCATAATGGGGACAGTAGCGTTGAATAGGCTCTTAGGTATCCACCTCGGCGTTCATGACATCGAGGAAGCGTATGACATTTGTAAGTCTACCGGGGAGCTCGACGACTGTTATTACCTCCGGAGTAAACCGAAGATGGTCTCCTTCGTTAATGCCCTGGAAGACTCAATGTACCATGCCGGGAGCGACAGGTTGTTCGTTACCGGCAAGTGGGATTTCGGTGCGGAAGAAACCGAGGCAGAGAGGAGGTACCGGGTACCTCGTCACTTTGGGCGCCTCCCAAGTAAACCACCGAGCTCAAACAACTTGACTTTTTATCTGTTTATTTATCTGCCGAACTGACGTACGTTGGTCTGTTTGTGTAGGTCTTAGTGAGAGGAGACAGGTGGCCTTACGCGACGGCTGGAAGAAGAACGGAGGTTGGTTTGACACCGTCCAACGCTACCAGGGGCACAAAGGCAGGTCTGCCTGGTGCCTCATAGGGTACTTGCCGAGGTACAGACATTTCAACAAAAGGCAAGAGGTCGAGAACATTGAGGTGGGGCCTAGCTACGCGCCAGAGGCGGTTGGGCAGCAGCGGCCGATTTCACCCCTTACCGATCCAGACGAAGCGACCGAGGAGCACCAGCCCGGCCCTGAGATGGAGAGGGGTCGCCAAGATTTGCCTATCACCAACCTCCGGGAGAAGCTCCTAGGCAAGTGGGCTTCTTCGTCCTCAAGGTCCGTTGGTTCCTCCTCTAGGGATGCCCATAAGGCTCCCCCTTCCGACTCCTCCCGAGATGACTCCTCCATGGTGAGGGAGGAGAGGCAGACGGAGAAGGCGAGGGGCGAAGAGCCACGCCAGACCAGACCCCGGAAGGAAAGGGCTTCTCGGTCAATTCCGACGGAGGAGAGGAGGGAGCCGAGGCAGTGAGAGGAGGTGGAGGAGGAGCCGAGGGAAGAGGAGCGGCCCCTGGTCCACCGAGAAAGGCAGGAGGAGAGGGTGCCGGTGATGCCCAGAGGAGAGGGTTCATCTTGGCAGGACCCTATCCAGCCCTTGGTGCCCTGCGCCCTCGTGGTGGAGCCGTTGAGGCCATCTTTCCTTCTGGGGCCAGGGACGCCGCTGACCTCGGGACATCATTTACAAGATTACCCGGCAGTGGCGGCCGTGCTAGCTGAGGCATGTGCGCTCCAGGCAGACATCGACCGGTTCAGGAGAATGGAGGAGGGCGCATTCCACCAGGCCAACCTTTCATCGGCCTTGCTGGTGAGGAATACTTAGTTTATATGATTTTACAGACATGCTGTGTGATGCTAACCTTTGTCTCTGCTGTGCAGATCGTGCAGAGATCTCAAGTGGCATTGGAAAAATCCCGCCAGAGCTGTACTGTGATCCAATCCCTGCAGGCTGATAAACAGAAGCCCGCAGTAGCTCTGGAAGGGAGTTCGGAGGAGTTGAGGAGATCTCGGGAAGAATACGCCAAGCTGAACACAGAAAATGAGGCAGCCATGGAAGAGATCACCAAGAAAAGTGCCGAGAACTATGGGCTCCAGGCTGAGGAGTACAAGATGGAGAAAAGGGCCAAACAGATGGAGACCGAGATGGAGGCCTTGAGGAAGGAAAAAGCCGAGATCGACACTTCGCTGAAAGCCGAACAGGAAGCCTCAGCTAAATGAGGGCTGAGCTCGAGGCTTCCCGGCAAGCAGAGATCGAGGCCTCCTTCCGGAAGGGGGTGGCCCAGGCGACCAAGGAGTATGAAGATCAACTCGTGCCGCTGGGAGAGGAGCTTTTTGAAATGGGATGTCTGGCGGTGTTTAGAGAAATGGGGGTCCCCGAGGATCACCGTATCTGCCAGGATCTGCCCAAGCTCCCTCGTGCCGAGCCCGAATCGCCAGCCCCTTCATTCACCGAGGCTCCTCTTGACCATCCAGCTGACGAGCCCTACGTCTCAGAACTTCAAGTGACTCTCCAAGTTCCAGCTGCCGAGACCACCTCTGCCGATCTCGGGCCCGATGTTACGGAGGCCCCTCCTACTCCTACTGGTGATGGTGAAGTTGAAGATGTGTCTATCATTGACATAGATCAGCTGCCATGATGTTCTTTTTTCTTTTTCTGTGCCCTTGGGGAGATTTTTATTTTTGATTTGATGTGTGTAATTCTCTGGATGGTGAATGAAGCTGTCATTGTGCATAATTTTGAATGAATGAAACTCCTTTTTTGCTCCAATCTTTATTCAGTGTGATGAATGTCTTTTCCACTTTCCCTGCTCTTTTTATGTGCCTGGCTTTGTAACCAACGATAAATAACAGGAAAGCGAGACAAAAGGGAGACAAGTAACTGAGCTCGGCGCCGTGGCCGAACTCAATCGTTCTAAGTTTTTACAAGATGAGGTGCTGTCAAGTTCTGTAACCATAACAAGCGTTAATCTTGGTTCAAGAAAATGTGCTTAGCCCTATGACCATAGCAAAGTGTTTAACCAGAACTCACGACTGGTCCAATGACCGGGCCAAAATAGCTGATCCTTGTGACTGAATTGATTGGTACATCCCGTGACCGAGTCGAATGAGAGCTGGTTCGCAACCGAGCTGAGTGAACAGTCCTATGGATGCGTTGTTTGTAACCCGAGGTGCCGTTAGGTTTTGTAACCACAAGAGGCATTGATCTCGGTAAAATTAAATGTACTTGGTCCTTTGACCGTAGCCGAGTTTGGCCTAATATTCAGAACTTGACCGGTCCATTGACCGAGCCAAAGTAGCCGACCAGGATAACCAAACTGAGCGGGAGGTACCGTGACCAAGCCAAGAAGCAAGCTGATCCTATGATCGAGCTGTATGTATGAGCCGAGTTCAATAACTTGACAGTTTTGAGAGCAGAGATGCATTCTATAAAAAAAGTCAATTTCATTAACTTCCAAAATGCGAGTACATCTCAAAAGTAATATTTCTTGAGGTGCGTGGCATTCCATGGACGTGGTAGCTCTCTACCCTCCATGTCCTCAAGCTTATATGCAGACTGTCCAGCCAATGAAGTCACTTTGAATGGCCCATGCCAGTTCGGTGCAAACTTTCCTTCACTGGGATTTTTGTCTGCTGGAAGTGTCTTCTTTAAGACTAGTTCCCTAGGGGAGAACTTTCTTTCTTTGACCTTTAGATTGTAACCCCTAGCCAACTGTTTCTGATAAGAGGCGAGGTGAATGGCTGCTGATTCCCTCCGCTCTTCAGCTAAGTCGAGCTTTGTGGTGAGGTTCATATCGTTTCGGCCTTGATCAAATAGTTCCGACCTGAGGGTCGGTAAGCCGACCTTAAGTGGAATCACGGCTTCCATCCCGTAGGCCAGGGAGAAGGGCGTAGCCGAGGTCGAGTGTCTTGGGATAGTTCTGTATGCCCAGAGGACACTTGGAAGTTCCTCTACCCATCTCCCTTTGGCTCGATCTAGTCTCCTCTTGAGGCCGTCAAGCACTACCTTGTTAGAAATTTCAGCCTGTCCATTGCTCTGGGGGTATGCTGGGATAGAATAGTAGTTCCTGATGCCAAGTTCTTGACAAAAGTTTTTGAAGAAGTTGGAGTCGAACTGGGTCCCGTTGTCCGTGACCAAGGCTCGAGGTACTCCAAACCTTGTTACGATGTTCCTCCATACGAAGTTTTTGGTATCCTTCTCGGTGATGGAAGACAACGCTTCAGCTTCTATCCACTTGGTAAAATAGTCAGTAGCTACTATTAACCATCTTTTGTTCCCTGGAGCTCGGTGGAGAGGTCCCACTAGGTCCAGTCCCCACTGGGCGAAGGGCCAGGGGCTGGAAAGAGGACTTAGGTCATGTGCTGGCTGATGGAGAGAGTGAGAGAACTTCTGGTACTTCTCACATTTCCTAGCATAGACCTGTGCATCCTTCTGCATATAGGGCCACCAGTACCCCTGACTGATAGCTCAGTAAGCCAGTGACCGACCTCCAATGTGGCTGCCGCAGATCCCTTCATGGATTTCATAAAGGAAGTCCTCGACTTTGCTTGGGTGAACGCACTGGAGGTAAGGGCCATTGTAGGACTTTTTGTAGAGCTTGCCATCTAGAGAGAGCCAGAATCGGGCTGCTTTTAGCCTGATTTTGTGGGCCTAGTTCTTGTCCTCGGGAAGCTGGTCATTCTTGAGATAGGAGATGAGCTCGTCCATCCAGCTCGGGCCGAGATCAATACACATGATCTGCCAAGGTGGGTGGAGTTCTATACTCGGTCTGTCCAGTGCTTCCACTTCGGCAGTTCCTTTTCTTCCTGCCTCAACAGCAGAGGCCAGGTTTGCAAGTGCGTCGGCGTGAGAGTTGGAATCTCTGTCGATCTGCCTGACTTCAGCCTTTTGGAACTGAGATAGAAGTTGCTTGGTGTGGGCTAGGTAGGCTGCCATCCTGTCGTCACGTGCCTGGTAGTCTCCATTGAGTTGGCTTGTCACCAGCTGTGAATCACTGAAAACTGCCAGTTGTTGTGCCCCCAGAATTTTTGCACTGCTCAGCCCTGCTATTAGCGCTTTATACTCTGCCTCGTTGTTAGATGCTTTGAAGTCAAGAGTTAGGGCTTGCTCAACGACAAGGCCCTCCGGAGATTGAAGGACTATGCCTACACCAGCCCTCTTGGAGGTTGAGGACCCATCCACGAAGACCTTCCAAGATGAGTCGAGGAATTGCTTCCAGGATTGGTCCTGCTTTGTCTCGGTCTCGGAGGTTGCCTCCACCTCCTTGCCCCCCAGTTCGGTTCCGAGGAGGTTCAGTGCTGAACTAGGAAAGGTGAATTCCACAATAAAGTCTGCCAGTACCTGGGCCTTGATTGCCATTCTGGGTTGATATTGGATATCATGCTGCCCCAATTCAACAGCCCATTTAGACACCCTCCCAGAGAAGTCTGCTTTTCTGAAAAGAGATTTGAGTGGATGTTCGGTCACAACCACTATGGAATATGTCTGGAAGTAGTGGGAGAGCTTGCGAGTGGCACTGATGAGTGCAAATGCGAGCTTCTCCAATGGCAGGTATCTCGTTTCGGCATCCAGCAGGATTTTGCTTGTGTAATAGATAGGCTTTTGCTGCACGGCCAGCTTGATTTGCTGATCAATATCGTCAGTCATGTCGGGGTTGGCCTCGGTCTCCCGTCTTTGTCTCTGGCGTTGCTGCTGGTCAGCGCTGGCGTGGGTGTTACTCTAGCCCTCTTCACGAGCTCGGGCACGCCTCTCGTTTAGCTACTGTCTCATGTCTGGCCGACCCCCAGGACCCCTCTGAGCTTGCTGCCGAGGTGGGGACGTGTGAGAGGTTGCGGGCGGGACTCCGTCCTTTGCCTCGAGCTGTCGCTGAAGCTGGAGGATCCGCTCTTTTTGTTCTTCAATGACGAGGTTGTGAGCCTTGATTGCTTCGGCTTGAGCCTCGACACCTTCCTCTAGGGCCATGTCGTCGTCACCTTCATCATCGAGGTGGAGGTGGTCCTCTTCCATGTGGTCCTCGTGATGAGACCGACGAGGATGAGACTGCACAGGAGCCTTGCCTCGTTGGGGTTGTTCATGAGGAGGAATATCCTTACGGGGTAGCTCGGTGAAAACAACCTCCAGACATGGACGTTCTGCCTGAGAGGTAGTTGGCCGGGCCCGCTCTATTACGGGACCGTGCCGAGGAGACGCTGCCACATCTCTTGACGATGAGTGTGTCACCGTGATGGGTGATCCTACACTTCGAATACCAGGTTCTCCGCCAACTCTCCTCGGCTGAGGGTTGGGCGGTGTCTGCCTGGTTGCTTCCCGTTGGTTTGTAACCAACGCTCCTACCTGGTTCGTCACCAGTGGAGGCGATAGGAATGTCTCTGGTTACTTGGACCTGGATCAACACTCTTTCCCTTCTTAGCCTTTGGAGGCATGGCTGTTAGGATGAAAATATGGATTTTTAGATCGTCTTCCCACAGACGGCGCCAATTGTGCGTGCCTAAAAATTACGGACTTGGTTTAGGTGATGATGAGAGTTTACGGACAAGCTGTTTAGCTGAGTAGGAACGTCTTTGATGATCCGAAACCTGAAAGGGAAGAGAAAACAGAGGTCAGGGCCCGAGGCTGCTGTCAGCCAAAGGCACTCCGACGCCTGAGTTAGTACAGTCACTGAACTAGGGTGAAGTGAGGAAGAAGATGAGCAAAATAGCAAAGTACAGGCTATGTATCTTGCGTACCTGTTATGGGTTACCATGCAGGTATATGTAGGAGGGAGTAGAAGGTCCCATAGTGGAGGTAGGTGGGGATACTTGTCCCATCAGCCTACTCCTAGGATCCTTAGTGGGGGTAGGTGAGGATACTTGTCCCATCGGATGTCTCCTCAAATCCCTCACATAAATGTGGAGGTGATATGGAAGGTCCCTTATCAGTATTCGGCGGCCACCCTATCTGTCAGGGGGACTCTGCAATGTAGCATCCCATCTCATAATAGAGATTTAGAAGGAGAGTGCCCATCTCGGTCAAACGGACCGAGATGGATATCACCGAGATCAGGGTTGCTTGAGGTCGAGTACTGGTACCGAGACGCTCGAGGCAGAGCCCAAAAAGAGCGAGGCCGGTACACCTACCGAGTCCAACTCCATCTCGGTGCCAGCTGGCACGTTGCCGAACTGGGTTAAACGAGGTCGGTGTAACCCCTAATCGGTATTTCAGTGTCAAGGTCGACGATCAGCTCGGTATTAGATAACCACTCCACACAATAATGATTTTCAAGATAAATCCAATTAGGGTCTAAACTCTAGGTTTTTACACCTAATCAAGAGTTCCAAACACTTGATCCTAAGATTAGAGCACGAGGCTCTGATACCAATTGAAAGTTCCGGATCCTAACCCTAGACGGGGGGGTGAATAAGGTGATCTACAAATTAATTGCCAATTTTAATTTTCTTCAAATTAAGCTTCAACTAGTGATGATTACATGAAAAGATGCGGAAGATAAACAAATCAATAACCACACGTCATTCACCAATGCACAATGTTTTATAGTGGTTCGGCCTCAATGCCTACATCCACTACCGACTTGTGATCTCACACCTCACCGGATTTCCACTATTTATGCTTTTACAAAAGGCTAAGCAATAACCCTTACAATGATGTTTTTAAGGCTAAACAACAACATAACTATGTGCTTTTCTAGTATAAGGAATAACCTTTACAATTTGCTTTTCTTAGGCTTAGCAATAACCTTACATACAAATAGTTTTTCTTTCTCAAGAAGGTGTCTAAACACTAGGAGAGAAATACATTGAGCACAATATATATTGCCTCTAAAATAGGCGAATGTGAAAGTGAAAAACCTAACTCACACAAAACACTATGAAAATGCAAAGATGAATGTTCATTAAGTGTGTGTGTGAAACCTTCAATCAATTTAAAATTTAAAACTCAAACAATTTACACTAGAAGCATTTGTGAGCCAAAAGCAAGTAAAAGATTTTGATTGAGGGGTTTTGCAAATCACATGTATAAAATTAACTTAAAGAAGATATGAAAGTCTATGATTCAAGTTGTATCAAAAGTTATGTCTAAACATGTGATGCTAAACCAATATTGTTTTCAAAGAGCAAGATTTAACTAAAGTTTAAATGATTGAAAACAACAAGGAAAGATTCAAACAAGTTAATGACACATGCTTTTAAAAGAAAACAAAGATTGAAAATTAACTTGCTTTGAGGGAAGGTATGGAATTCAAACTAGTAAATCAAGGATTAAATGTGTTATGAATTCCACACAACATAGTTATCATGCTATAAAACATTTTTCAAAGGTTTAAATAGAAGCATGGAACATGTAAGAGAAAATTAAAGCTTACTTAGAATTTTAAACTTCTTAATCTTCAAGCTTTAGCTTTCCATTTGGACCTTAGAGCATCCTTAGTTCATTCTCTTTGCTTGGGCTCTCAAAACACCAAACATGGACTCCCCAATCTCCCTTCTTGCTTTTGGAATAAACTTGCTCTTTATAAAAAATTGGTCCAACGGATACCTGTCGGTCAACCGACAACTAGGGGTCGGTTGACCGATGGCTCAACGGTCTAATGGCAATGGTCATATATTTAAAATTTTTCTGACCAACTTACGATTGTCGGTCGACCGTCATTATCGGTCGACCGACCACGGACCGACAGCCGAACCGACAGCACAAAGATGTACAAAATGATGCTCTCTGGATTTTGAACCGACAAGCTCTCGGTCTGGATTTTTATAAACTGTCGATTGACCGACATGAACCGACGTGAGGACCGATAGAGAAGATATGAAATTTGTAGCTCTCTGGAATTCGGACCGACATCCATCGGTTGACCTCGGCTCGCTTTGTCGGTTGACCGACTTGAACCGACAAGTGAACCGACAACAGGTTAGTTGAATTTCTGAGTTCCTTCAGTTTTGAAAAAGTCTAACTTTGAAATAATTTTTGAAAACTCAGTAATAAAGGGTGTCTTGGCAAACTAATTCAATCAAGAAAATATAATTAAAAATAAATTTAAATTAACCATAAAGTAGTTTTAACAAAACATGTGTAGGTTAATTTAAAGAAATGATTTTCAAGATAAAATAGTGAAATGAGTGATTAAGAGATGAGATGAATATGATGCAAATGTTGGACATCAAATTGCAAACACAACTTAGGGTCTAACAATATGCTCATCATCTTGGCATCATTGCGTGTATCTTGTCGAGCACGTCATCTTTCATATTGGACATTTTCTCATTAGACCTCAAACTAACTATTTAGCCTTTCAATTGACTCAAAGTTTAAATATGTATTAGAAACTGGATTTTCTTATAAAAGTAGGAAAATTAGTTACTTAAAGCAGCCCCAATTTCATTTCATTCAATTGTTTCAGCAATGCATGAGGAGAATAGTCATCTTCATCCTTCTCATTCCCTTCTTCCTTCTTAATTTTATGTGAATTGAGAGCTTGCATGTGAGTTTGGACAATAGATTATGCTTCTCCATCATCCTCTCTACATACTCAAAGTATTTTCTTGACAAAGTCTTCCTTCCCATTCAGCTATTTGCTACAATAGGTGAGAAACCACTTCTTTTCCTGGATTTTGGTTTACTAGGGAGTCAAAGAGACTCATTTCAGTTACATGCATGGCATCTTACCTTCTTCTTTACATGAATTTCTATAATTGGGTTTGTAATTTTTGGGGGGTTTTGCTTGGTTGGGTTCAGTTGTGAAGAGAGAGTTGGAAAGCTTAGATTTAAGGCAAGTATAAGCAATTTTTGTCAATGTATGTTGTTTTACGTTGATTGTAGAATGAAGAATTCAATCATATGTTATTCTTAGCCTCTTGCATGGAGTATATTTGCAAATGGGTTCTTTTAATTATGTTTCTTTGAAGTAAAAATGGTTGAATGTGTTACATATATGTAAATGGGAGCAAAAGAGGTTCAAATATGCAGGTTTTAGAATTGGAGAAGTTCTGGAATGAAATGAAAGTGTCTGAAGTTCAAAAAGTGTCAAAAATGGCTTATTCTAGAATTCTGATCGCACACTAGGCGGTCACCAGGCGGCTAGCCGCTGAGAAGTATAGGTTGTATATATAGCGGAAGGACGTTTCTATAAGAGCTGGCTGCTACAAACATGATAAGGATAATTAACATCGGCTTGAATCAGGCACTGGTGTGGAGATTTGTGACTGTCTACGAGGGATCGGTCACGTATGATTCACTCTTCAGGACCCAATGGCAAGGATGGACACCTAGGATATAGAAAATGATGATGGAGAATTATAGATCTAGCAGAAGGAAGATTAATTGTTAAAAGTGGTGCCAACTAATAACTATCATGTCTATATATAGCCCTATGGCTAATGGGTGATAAGATCTCTATTCAAATTCAAATTGAGAGATGATTAGGATAAAGTATTAGATCAATCTTTCTCAATTTGAATTTGAATGTATATATTATAAAGAGATAGAAAGTTGGATAAAACTCAGGCTATTCTTATCCATATCACCATAAGACTCCTTGTGAGGGGTGTATCTTTGTGAGTGAGGTCCACCCACATGTAAACACAAGTGGGCCTCATCACAAATGCCAACAAGAAGGCGGTCAAAATTCCAGAATGTGAAAAATTTGAAAGACGAACCGCGGTCACTTGTCGGCTAGCCTACCAGCAACCACCAGGTGACCAACTGCCCAGAATTCCCTAAATCCTAGGAAATTTTTAGAAGACCTTGTAGGGCTTACCAAATGGTACCTTTGAGTCATATTGACCATTGGAAACCTTTTTGACATGGAAGACCCTTTCGAGGCGAGGATCTTCACATGTTTAATTCATTCTTTTCATTTCTACACCATGATTATTAAGTTATAGTAATTCAATATAAAATGAAATAAAATGACATAAATATATAATGAGCCATGAAATGTAAACCAACAACTTTATTAATTTAGAACACTTGTTCATACACAAATCAGAAAACAAACACTACACATCATAATCTATATCAGGATCTATATCTTGATTGTCTTCATCATCATCATCATCATCATCATCACCTGAATACTCTGCCATAGTTTCATCCTCGTCGTCACTATGATCTAACATTGGCTCATCACCATTAAATATCTCTGGCGGAATATCATCCCTACGGTAATGAACATCCCTATCTTTGACACAAATTGGGACAACATCAGTGGCTTCATGTTGCTAGAAGGCCTCGTTAGGCACATCATCCAGTTCTGGTACATCCCACACTCCCCAATGCTTAACTCGTTCTACGATTCTCCAGTTGTTGCCTTTGCATGTATCACTAACATAGAAGACTTACTTCGCTTGACTTGGTAGGACAAATGAATTATCTTTATACCACCGACCTGTAACATCAATGCTTGTTATGTGTTGATCGGTATGTATTTTGTTTCTGGTACCGGTGTTGTACCATTCACATTGGAACAGAACCACCATACCCCCATGCATGTATGTCAATTCCCAGACTTTGCACAAGTACTCGTAGAAGTCAATTGTCTTCCCAATATGCTCCCCTTGCATGACCAAACCACTATTCTGGCACTGACGCCGGTTCTCGCGATCTCTGGTGTGGAATCGGACACCATTGGATATGCACCCTGAATACAGATACACTATCGAACTGGGACCATTTGCTAATGACCACATTTCAACGGTTGCTTCTGGCGACCCTTGGTTTCGCAAATCATTCATCTACATGAGTAACATGCGGTAAGTTTATTAAGTTGATGTCAATTGAGGCCTAGTTAGATAATGTTTACTGTGTCAATAAGGCATCATATATCTTACACGTTGCTTAAACCATTTTGGAAATGTGTCTCGCTGTATTTGACTGATGTCATGCGCTTCTGGATTTTGTATTGTATTCATGTGTTCCCTATTTAAGGAAATGCAAGTCATAAGCAAGTAAAAGTAGATGAAGAATCAACAAGGGAACAATATATGCACACATGTATTTAAGCCATAGAACTTACTCGAGATATGGCTCCAATTCGGGACTATTATGCAATACAAACGAGTGAGCCATGTTCCGTTCATTCTGAGAAGGATCTAGTGCCCTTGTGATCGATGCAAAGGGACGAACATTTTGCGTGAAAATCTCCATCTCGGGACCACGCACGCCACCATCATCATTTCGTTTGTCTCGATCAGTCCCTTTTAGGTACATTGAGCAGAAAGTCAAACACTCTTTGACAATGTAAGCATCGGCGATCAAACCTTCAGGTAGTGCTCGGTTAGTAACGTAACCTTTTAAAGTCTCGAGAAACCTTCAAACAAAGAGACATTGGTATTAAAGTTACTTATGCAAGACAATCACACTACTGCATTCATAACAATACTGCATGAATAACACTCCATCGGATGGTAACAGTTACCTTTCGATGGGGTACATCCACCGATATTGCACCGGTCCAGCAAGCATGGCCTCACGTGGCAAGTGAACAACCAAATGGACCATTACATCAAAGAATGCTGGAGGAAAAATCTTCTCGAGCTTGCAAAGTATGAGCACTCCCCGTTCCTCTAATTTTTTTAAATCGCTTTGTTTCAGTGTTTTTGGGCAAAGGTCCTGGAAGAAACTGCCCAACTCAAATAGAGTTGTACTTAACTCCTTATTAACATAACCACGTAGGCCAACCGGAAAAAGACGTTGTAGGAGAACATGATAGTAGTGACTTTTCATACCGGATAATTTGCCATTTTTTGAGGTCACACACCTTGAGAGGTTTGCAGCATAGCCATCCGGGTACTTGATTGATTTCAAGAATTCAAAAAAACCCTCCCTCTGTTTCGGGTCCATTGTGTAGGATGCACGGGGTTTCATAATGGATCCTTCTTAATTCCTCTGTAGATGCAATTGTGGCCTGATGCCCATATCTTTTAAATCGTCACGCACTTTGTCGGTGTCCTTATTCTTCTTATCTATGCCCACCAGAGTCCCAACAATATTTTCACAGATGTTCTTCTCTGCGTGCATGACATCAAGGTTATGCCTAAGGTTTAGGTTCTTCCAGTACGGTAGCTCGTACAAGATGCTTTTCTTTGTCCAATTCAATAGTGTAGGCTCACGAGGTCTTTTCCTGCTGTTAGGGCCCTTGCCGAACCTAACTTTTGGTAGTTGATCCAACTGATCAAGTACCTTATTCACCGGTAAACGCAGGGATTTCATTTTATGCTCCGGCTGATCGTTGAACTTCTTGCTCCTTCTCCAAGAGTGGTTCTCAGGCAAGGAAGCTCGATGTCCAACCCACCCAATCTTACTTCTCAACTTACACGATAATGAATCTTCATTGCAAGGGGGACAAGCCAAATAACCTTTTGTGCTCCAACCAGACAGGTTACCATACGCGGGAAAGTCATTTATGGTCCACATCATGGCCGCATGCATTCAGAAGGTTTGTTCACTATGGGCATCATAAGTCATGACACCAATCTCCCACAACTCCTTCAACTCGTCAACCAAGGGCCTCAGATGCTAGACCACATGCGGCCCGGGAATAAGTAAGGACATCATGAAAAATGGATCATTCATGCACATCCAGGGTGGAAGGTTGTAAGGCATAAGTATGACAGACCACATGTTATAAGAAATGCTCATGTTGCCAAAGGGGTTGAACCCATCGGTGGCCAGTCCTAACCTCACATTACGGATCTCCCGGGCAAACTCTGGAAATTTCAAATCAAATTCCTTCCATTCCTTATAGTCGGCTGGATGCCTACCTAGATCACCATCCATTCCATTCTCATGATGCCATCTCATCTCTTTGGCTGTCATCCTGGACATGTATAATCTCCGCAACCTAGGTATCAATGGGAAGTAACGCAATATCTTATGAGCGATCTGCTTACCCTTGCCATTATTTACCTTGTACCTAGGCTCCCCACATTCCGAACACTTCTCCAATTGAGCATTCTCCTTCCAAAAAAGTATGCAATCATTCTTGCAGGAGTCAATGTGTTCGTGCCCCAAGCCCAAGTCACGCAGTAGCTTCTTGGACTCATAAACGGAACCGGGAACCACATTACCTTCTGGTAGGGTGTCCCTAAATATCTCCAAGACCTTATCGAACGACTTGTTGCTCCACCTATACTGTACCTTCATATGTAGCATCCTAATGACAAACGCTAACAAGGTTTCTGAATCTTTACAACCCGGGTACAAACCACGATGGGAAGCCTCTAGCATAATTTCAAAGTTTTGCACATCATCCATCCCTAGGGTATCATCCATCATGTAAGTCCCCCTGCCATGGTCCTCTAATAACTAATCATATCCATCCTGGTCTTCATCCGATTCATCCTCGCTATCATCCGATTCATCGGCTTCTGCAACCTCCCCATGCTGTAATCAGGTGTCGTAGGATACCATCATCCCACGCCGGAGCAGATGGTCTCTCACAATCTCACAATCATGCTTAAAACCATTACATCAGTAGTCACATGGGCATTTAAACACTCTACTCCCACCCGAAGTCGCCTTTGCGAATTCAATAAAAGAATTCACCTTGTCTATATACGTTTGACTGAATCTATTATGATACTGTAACATCCAACTCTTGTCCATATCTGTTTACATATGTAAGGTGGTGGTTAACTCAAATTCAACCAATAGATAGTATAAAATAAATGCAAAAAAATAAAAAATAAAAAAATAAACTGAAGTTGAAATGAAAAAAAAAAGATCTTAAAAGGGAACTGATATTTGTATCCATCATTCAAATTAAAACAAAAATGAGCTTGGCTTGGTTTGTTTGACCCACCAGCTGAGCTCAAGTTTGATCTGGAAACGAGTTGGATTTGCTTGTTGACAGCCATAGTTCCATTGATTTAGTTCTATTGATTTTATGGCTGGCTTATTTCAGAAGTGGTCTCTTTGGAGGGTATCATGTTATGTCAATGCAAGGATATGCAGAAAGTATCCTGGCCCAAGAGAATGTAAAAGCATTGCAGTGGCGTAGACTCTCAATCTGATGGTCTTTTACATATAAAGGCATGCCCCAGTAACAGATCAAGATTCTTGGCATCCTACCTTTCTGGCCATTCACAAGTTTCTCTCATAATAATCTTTGTTCAAGCTGTTGACCTAGGAGTTGGCCACATGGAGAATACTTTGGGACATGGCCCTTTCACTGTGAGGCCCACCAGATCAACAATCAGGATCACTGTAAAATGGCCTCATTACTTTAGGCCCTAGGCCCTGGCATATGCTCTATGCATGTCCTCTAGTAAAGTATCATGTAATTGGTCCTCCAAATGTAATTGGCAGGTCACACATTCTACTTTAACCTCCAACACATTCTAAAAAAAAAATTCTCAACATTTCCAATCTAATCATTATAAAAAGGTCGGGTTTGGGTTGAGGCCACACATTCTAGTTTACCCTCCAACAGTGTTGAACCCAAACCCACATATTTTCAGTGTTTTTTCAATAGATATAGAAGCCATTTTGACTTAATTAAGCTGGCTCCATCTTTAGGTCTCCAAATAAATCAAGAGAAATTTGAGCCATTTTGACTTAATTAAGCTGGCTCCATCTTTAGGTCTCCAAATAAATCAAGAGAAATTTGGATTAGTGTGTGTGTGCGGGGGGGGTTTGCTAATCATCCAAACAAATACTGCACTAACCATTAGGAAGGGTGTAATTAGAAGCTAATAAACAGTACATATGAGCTGAGTTGAGCAGAGGAGAAAATCTTTACCCCTGTCCTTTGTTTAGACCATATGTGTGTGTATACATATAATACATATAAGCCCATGTAAGAATAATAACTTTACCTCTATATACTATCATCTAAATCGATATTATGATGTTTAGGCCACAGACATAGGTCATATAACATGTGACAACTCATTAAGACTTTGATGGCAGAACAAAAAGGCAATCAAACCCAAGAAAAAGGCAGTTACTAGCTCAGATATATAATATGTGTGTATACATATAATACATATAAGCCCATGTAAGAATAATAACTTTACCTCTATATACTATCATCTAAACTGATATTATGATGTTTAGGCCACAGACATAGGTCATATAACATGTGACAACTTATTAAGACTTTGATGGCAGAACAAAAAGGCAATCAAACCCAAGAAAAAGGCAGTTACTAGCTCAGATATTTCAGTTTTATTCTACAACCCTTCACATGTGCAGAAGAGAATGGCCAAATGTGAAGACAAGAAGTTAATATCCAGAAATCCGATCATGACCAAAAGGATTTTTCTCCTCTGTATTTGGAACGAGGAGTAACAAAAGAGGATAAATTTTAGAAGTGAAATGCACCTACACATGCTTGTTATATCCGGATTGCATGATATACAAAAAAAAAAAAAAGATCCATCACACTATAGAAAGAAACAAAGAAAAAAAAATGCAATCTTCCGCACTTGGGTTATAGAAGCTAAGCAAGAAAATGCTCAAATAAAAGGCAAAGAGCTCCCATTTCATTCTGAATATCCAATAGCCATGCAATAAAGATGAAAGCACAAAAGACTCAAAATCTAACCTTCACAACCACAAAAACGGAAAATTGGAACGGATTACCGTTCCTAATTTGTGTGTTCCTAATCCGTGTATCCGTTCCAATTTCCTATTTTTGGAACGGATACACGGATTAGGAACGGTTTTGGATCGGATACACTGATTATGAACATACAAATTAGGAACGGTTATCCGTTCCAATTTCCCGTTTTTGGTGTAGTGCTTTATTAGTCCTACCCATTATTCAAGTTCCAAACGTAATTTTGTAGATCAACAACTGAACACTAGTTTTCTAAATGGAAATTAGAGAACAATCGGTTCTTCATATAAACAATGACGGACGCGCGAATCACGATACAGTGTCACAGACATAGGTCATATAACATGTAGACAGATTTTTAATAATTCCACCTCATCTGTAGACAAAATGGGTCTTATCCAAATAGAAAGAAGGGCATCAACCCCAAAAACCCAAAGCGTCACCTTAATTTCCTAAAGACAGCAACTTTATCATAAAAATCCAAGAGAACCCCAAAAACAGATCTTTAGAAATAGAGATCACAACAAATCTGATTTCAGAGAATTAAGAAGAAGGAACAAAACAGAGCTTCATACTCACAATGGAAGAAGAAGAAGAAGAGATTGAATAGTCATAACCTAAAATCGTGAAGAAAAAAAGATATCTAGATCTGATTAGATGAGAGACGTACTTTTCCAGTTTTGGGCGAGTTCGGCCGCGAGAGGGAGAGAGGATTGCTTCAAACGAGCGCTGCCTTGGGGTAGAATCTATGCCTGAGCGAGAGGGATGAGATGAACCCGTTGGGTGTGGACAGAGACAGTGGTGACGATGGCGAGATGATGGGCTTCTTGCGCTGGAATGGATGTTGGAGACGACGACTTGCAGTGCGAGGTGGAGGGCTGGTTTTCTGCCTGAGACGTTCTGTGTCGGGACGAGGGGTGATGGAGGGTTGACGGAGAGCGTGGGAGGGGTCATGCGATGGATGAGGGATGCGATGAGGACGAGATGAGACGGCTGCTGGGCGTGGTGATGAGAGGGATCGTGAGATGGAGATGATGAGAGGGTGCAGAAGGGGTTTGTCTCGATTGAGAGGGCGTAAAGGGAAAATAGAATGGCGCGGAAGGGGTTTGGGCTTTAGTAATAAGAACACTGGCGCAAATAGTGTGTCGGCAAAAATAACTTTGAAAATAGATTGAGAAAAAACATTTTCCGGCGCAATTAATGCACCGACAAAAGAAAAATAAAGGCACGATCATTTGGCAAAATTGGCGGGGTGACATTTGCCAGCGAACTATTTAGAGCGCCGGTAAAAAATGACCTTTGCCGGCGAAACAAATAAAACGCCGGGAAAAGTGAAACCTTTGCCGGCGAAAATTTGTTGCCGGGAAAACCCTATCTTTTCCCTGCAAAAGACGTTATTTGGCCGGTAAAAGGTATACTTTTTGTTAGACCCTAAGTTGTGTTTGCAATTTGATGACCAACATTTGCATCATAATCATCTCATATCATTTCTCAAAGGTTTATCTTGAAAATCACAGGATTTTAAATCAACTTGCTCAAACTCTGTTTTAAACCTTTTGGTTGATTTTAGTCTTATTTTGAAAAGCTTTCTTCTTGATAAAACCCGGTCTCAAACACCGTTACATTATGTGTTTCAAAAGTTTTCAAAAGTTAGATTTTTTCTTGTAAACTCAGATCTTCAAAAAACAGCCTGACCATACTGTTGGTCAGCTTGTCGGTCATGTGTCGGTTAATCGACCTTGGACCGAAGCCTAACCGAACTCACTCGGTTAGCTTTTCTGAAGGGTGTCTCTGATGTCGGTTAGTATGTCGGTTATGTGTCGGTTAACCAACCATAGAAAATGGACTAACCGAATACCTTGTCGGTCAGATTTCCAGAGAGCTGCATTCTCATACATTTTTCACGTCGGTCAGGGCACGGTTAACCGACATTGCTTCTGATCCTGACCGAAGCTCTCTCGGTTGGATTTCCAGAGAGGTGTTTCCTGACCCTGTTTTCATTGTCGGTTAGGGTGTCGGTCAGGCCTCGGTTAACCGAACATGTCGGTTAACCGAACCATGCTTTTTGGTCAGCAAAATTTCGAAATTATGACCGTTGGCCTATGACCGTTGGGGGTGTCGGTTAACCGACCCTTGGATGTCGGCTAACCGACATATAGCCGTTGGGCCAAAATCTCTATAAAATGAAGTTCATTCCAAGGCCAAAATGATGATTCTAGAAGCCATTTCTGAGGTGAACTAAGGCAAATCAAAGGGAATGAACTAAGAAGGCCAAAGGATCTTTAAGTAAAGCTAAACTTGGATTAATGAAGTTCGATCACCAAGTAAGCTTTGACTTTTCCTAATCATATGTTTTTATGCATTGTCTAAATTATTGGTAAATGATTTTTAGCATATTAACTATGATGTGTTGAATCCATTCCTCTCTTAATCTTTGATTTAAGTTTTTGGATTCTTCACCTTGATTCAAATTAAGTTTGTGGTAGAAAACTTCTTAGACATGTTTTATCAAAATCTTCAATTTATGTTATAACATGTTTCACTAACTTGTATGAATCTTCTTTGTTGTTTTCAATCTTTAAAACTTTAGTTGAATTACTTTGCATTTGAAAACAACATATCACATGCATCACATGTTTAGACATAATTAATTTCATACAACTTGCAAGCTTTGGATTTTCATATCTTCAGCAAGTTTGTACTTTGTTCATGTAATTTGCATATAACTTCAATCAAATCATTTTATGTGCATTAAACTTTCAATTGCTTCAAAGCATAAACTGATTGAGCTTTCATTTTCAACTTGATTGAAGTTTTTACACACACACACATCATGAGCATTCATCTTTGCATTTTATAGTGAGTTGTGTAAGTTTATTTTCACTTTCACATTCGCCTACTTTAGAGGCAATATATATTGTGCTTAAAGTATTTCTCTCCTAGTGTTTAGACACCTTTTTGAGAAAGAAAAACTATTTGTATGAAAGGTTTTTGCTAAGCCTAAGAAAAGCAAATTGTAAAGGTTATTGCTTAGCCTATTAAAAGCATAGTGTGTAAGGGTTATTGTTTAGCCTTTTATAAAAGCATAAATAGTGGAAATCCGGTGGGGTGTGTGATCACAAGCCGGTAGTGGATGTAGGCGTTGAGGCTGAACCACTATAAAACATTGTGTAATGGTGAATGACTTGTGGTGATTGATTTGTTTATCTTCCGCACATTTTCATGTAATCATCACTAGTTGAAGTTTAATTTGAAGAAATTTAAAATTGGCAATTAATTTGTAGATCACCCTATTCAACACCCCCCCCCCCCCCCCCCCCCCTAGGGTTAGGATCCCAGACTTTTAATTGGTATCAGAGCCTCATGCTCTATATTTAGGATCAAGTGTTTTGGAACTCTTGATTAGGTGTAAAAACCTAGAGCTTAGACCCTAGTTGGATTAATCTTGAAAATCATCTTTATGGATTCCACTAAGATAGAGAGTGTAGATTCCCTTGTAGATTCTATTAGTCACCTTCTTCCATCCATTGGAGATTCAAATCTTGAACATAATGAATATCAACTTGAATCAAGTGAAGAAGAAAATGAAAATCAAGATGATCTTCAACAAGCATATGATGATTTGTACACCTTATACTTAAAGCTTGTTAAAAATCATAACAAGTTAAAAGTTGAATCTAAAAGACTAAACAAAGAATTAGTCACTTCAAAAGATGAACTTAGAGAGAAAGATGAAGCTATAAAATGCCTAAACTCTAAGTTTATGATCACTTTACACAACTTGTCTAATGCTCAAAATGAAAAAAATGAAATTGAAACAAATAATGATGAGCTAAAGAAAGAAAATTTGAGTTTAATAGATACTCTAAAAAGACAAGATAAAAACATTATCCATCTAGAATCAAAATTAAAAATTTCTATGGATAACTTGTCAAAGGTTCAAGAAGAATTAAATGTATCTAAGATAAGTTGTGAGAATCTTCTCAAAGAAAATACAAATATAAGTGATCATGTGAAGAATCAAGTTGAAGACATTTCTAATTTAGAATCCAAGTTAATAATCACCAAAGAAAATTTATCAAAAACTCAAAATGATTTAAAAACTTTACAACTTGGATCTAATGTGAATGAACTAAAACTTGAATTGAAACTTGCTCATGAAAAGATAAACAAGTTTAATGGAATTGAAATCCAACTCATAAAAGCAAATAATGAAAATTCAATTCTTAAAAACAAAGTCACTCAACTTGAGACTCATAAGCAAAAGTTTGAGTGCAAATTTACCCAAAGTGAAGAGAAACTTGAAAATTTGTTTAAATTGGGTAAATCACATGGAGATAGGACGGGTCTTGGATTTAATAAACATACTTATCATGACCCTAAGTTCATCAACAAGTTTGTAAAAGGTGAGTCCTCTCTCTCTAGCACTCACACCAATTTGCCCAGAACAAAATGTCATCATTGTGGTAAAGAAGGGCATTTCAAATTTGAGTGTAAACCAAGAAGAAATCATATGTCAAAACCCATCTATGAATCAAAGGAAGTAAAATCAAATTCTATGAAGGGTAAGACATTTAAATCAAAGGAAGACTCTTTAAAGTTCAAACAAGTCAAATCTATTCAACAAGAGTCTCCTAAGATAGATTTTAAAAGGACCAATCAAGTCCAAAGCTATCAAGTTAAATCTATCAATAAGAAACATCTCACTATACCTCCTTTAACCATGGAAATGAAAGAAATTTCGAAAAAGGTTGAACAATTGAAATTAAAATTCAAAATGCAAAAAAAAGGAGGAAAAGTTAAAAGAAATAAGAATATAAAGGAAAATCATCACCAACCATCAAAGACTAATCATCATTACAAAATTGTCAAACCAAGAATTGATAACAAGTCCACTAAAATTCAAGACCTTAGATGGAAACCTAAGGTTAGAATGTTAGATAGAAATTAAGAACTAGTGTTTAGATTAGACCAACCCATCTCTATTAGTTAAATCTTGTGTTGGTCCTAAGTCTAGATAATGAACTTCTCTAGTTGCTTAAATTCTATGTGTTTGAGAAATTGCTTTAAAACATACAACTATGCATTATCCTTTTCAAAATGTAAACTTCAAAAGTAATGCATGTAGTAAATGATTTCTGTTTAAAACAAAAAAAAAAAAAGATGTGGTAATCTCATGGAAATATCTGCAGAGTTCGGCTAACCGAACTTCATCTGTCGGCTAACCGACAGCATAAGGGAGTCTCCCTTCTCAGACCCATTCTGCCAAGTTCGGTCAACCGACACTTAAGTTGTCTGCTAACCGACAACTCATAGGGATGAATAAATCCGTACGCACAGACTGGAAACTCACTTCACTATTCATCATCTTCCTTCTTCGTGCATTAGACGAGAACTTCTGTTCCAAATCCTCAAATTAGTCAAATCTCATCCCCATTGCTCTAAAAACTTCTCTCATTCCAATTAAAATCCTCTCTCAATCATCCTCCAAGCAAGTCATCGTCATCTTCATCTCCTTCATCATCGTTGGAACCTCACGACATTGACAGACAACGTGAATCTGTGGGATCAAGTCTTGGTCATTCTCTCTGATTTCTTGCAAGCATTTTCTGATCTGTTCAAAGGAATCATTGTCATCAAAAGAGCCTCCTCTTCCAAGCTGGGATCAATCATTTTTCCCCTAAGATCAAGGTGACTGTTTCATCCAAAAATTCCCAAACTTTCCTTTTTCAAATGTTCTTGGAATGATTGGTTTATTTGTAGTCTTTATGGAATATTTGCATGAATTGTAGGACTTGAGATCCATATTTTGGGGCATCCACAGCCAACTGTGCTTTCATTTCCTTAGCCTGCACACTAGGTGCTTGACGATTTGTCACAACCAAATCTACTTAATCTTCAGTAACCCTCTCACCTTTTGAGCATTAGGAAAAAGATTTATACAGATTCACATTAAAGAAAAACCTTCAATCTTGCCCAACCAATATGCCTCCAAGAATGAAAAAAGCCATGCCAAGGCCATCTAAAAAGGGGAAGGCCTCTGCCACATCCAGTAGGCCTATTGATGAACACTCAGACTTTAGTGAATCTCCTCCACCACCATCCATAGAGCTGAGGATTGATGCTAGCACTCTGCAACTATTGAGAAACAGGTCTATAGCTATGGAAAGAAGGGTGTTATAAACCAAATAAAAAATCATGACTTAATGGGAATAGTTCATAGAGTAGGATGGGATGGTATACTTCATTGGGGTGGAGATGTCTATCCCACATTGGTGAGATATATGTACTCATCAATCTCAAGCACTCTCATTGGAGAAAATACTTGTTCTTTTACTATCTCCTTTGAAAATAGGAATGTAGAGATTACACCTGAGAGGATAGGGAACATTATGGGGATACCTTGCACCCCAAATGGACTTACAATGATATCAGATTCCCCTAATGAAGATGAGAGAACCAAGGCCACTAGGGACATTTGTGGTTTCAATGCCCCTTGGGACAAAAGAAAACATCATCTCACCTTAAATTCTCTCCTTCCTATTTATAGAATTATCCATCATTGCTTCACTTACAATGTCTACCCTAGGTTGGGAAATAGGACTGAGCTTACTGTCGCGACCCCGGACCGGGTTCGGGGACCAAATCCTGGATCGGGACTAATGTGGTGTGATGATGGGCATGTGATCACATGAAATAACGACTATAAATAAAGATATGTTTAATGCCCATTCGTACACGGGTTAATAAAAAGATACACATTACCCGTGCACATGATTTGCCACAGGTGTCCGCGGTGAGGATTTTCCAACACACATAAACATTCTGTATATTTGCGGAAGCGTGTAGTAAATCAAACATGTATTTCATTTCCAAAATGACAAGACTGTTTGCATTTAATCAACAAGTATCAGAATGAGCAATGTTTTATAGCGTAACCCAAAATACTGTTAAAGTTAGAACATATATCATTTAATTACCGTTCCCAAAATTAGAGGCCAACAAAGGCCAATATAACAAAACAATAACCACCAAAACTAACAATAACAATCCCCCAAAATGTCACGCAACTCTCGAGGCAACCTGATGTTTAAACAACATCATCGGCACGCCATTCTACTAGTTGCTGCGGTTCTCCAACCGCCTCCTCAGGCTCCTCCTCGGGGAAGCCAGCAGCGGGACCTGAGTACCAAAGCAAAGGGTTAGACACGACGGTCTGGCAGGTGGATAAAAAGGTGAACACATTTCATAATAAAACATTTACCTTGGAAAACATTTAAACCTGTCTAACAATACTTTCATGAGTAAATGCATCATTTAGTTAAAACATATATGCAAGGTAAAACAGGTAAAGGTAACCAAGGAAATCAGGAAACGAGCAAGATGGCAACCACACGAAGATAAATTCTCTATCACCGAAGTGATAGAGCAAGCATATCAAGGCGTTGACCTCAGTCACCGAAGTGAGGGGGTACAACGAAATACATATACATATATACTATATACAAGACATGACCACGGTAGCGAGCCGGGCATCGGGAACCACAGTAGCAATCTGCGGTATCGGGACATGACCACGGTTAAATAAACCGGGTATCGGGATCCAAACTGCAGTTGGCAAGACAAGAGGGAGATCACCTAGTCAGTGGATCAGACTAACAAGGTATCCAAGCTTAGTGGTGCCGACTCATAGGTCAAAACATGGAAATCAAGACATGTATAAAATAATTCAAGTGCAAGACTATAATCGGGCAAGACGGGGTGTTCGAGGCACAACTATCATGTCAAGTCGGGCATGTATGTCAAGACTAGTAAAACAGTACAAGTATGCTTTCGATGTTTTCGAGATTGATAGATGACAAATCATAAATTTCGGGAACAAAGAAGTGAAGTAACCTTTCGAAATGTCGGGACAGTGTCAGTGTTAAAACTAATTCAAGCGAATAGGGATCCCGTATGTCTACCTTGAATTTACTTACTACTCTTTGAATTTGGAAGACATACCGGGTTCCTTATACACTATAGTAGCCTCAATGCTTAAATGATTCTCTGTGATGTGGTTTCTCTCTCGAACGGACCTCAAACAACCTTTCATCTCTGCTTCGAACACATCCTCAGGTGAGCGGTACCCATTGCTCTCAGAAAGGTTCACAAGCAATGGTATGAAAGCTCCCTTCAATCCCCTTTTATTCATAGAATGCAGGGAATTTCGGTTACCTAGCGGTTAGTCGGCGGTTAGCCGCTAGAGGATCCGGCGGTTAACCGCTGGATGACCGTGAGGCTGACCGCGGGATTACAGCTCTCTGGAATTGTGACTGCTTCAGTTCAGTTGGCTGGCGGTTAGCCGTCGATGGATATGGCGGTTAGCCGCTAGCTGACCGCGGAGCTGACCGCGCAAATACAGCTCTCTGGAAAAGTGACCGGAGATTATTCGGCTAGCCGCCAGTCACCGGGCTAGCTGGCGGCTAGCCGCTCGGTGACCGTTGGCTGACCGCCAGTCACGGGAATTCTCTACTGGGTTCAGATTCAGATGTTCTTTTCTCCAAATCAATTCCCCTCATTTTCCATCACTCTCCTGCAATGGCATGAGCTAAGAAGCTCCTCCAAATCAACCTTCAACACCTCTTCCCATGTCAAAGCTTCTACTAAAGATTCGCCCAAACAACTCCATACATTTTCCACATTCAATCACCAAGAAAAGATGTAACCACATTTACAAAGATTCATTCAAGTTTTTGGCACAAGATGTAACAAAGACTATTAATCACATTACAAGACAATAAATGGCTCAACAACCCTTTTTAAAAGCATTAAAGTCATATTGAATGCAAGAAAAACCAACCATTAATGAGGCAATAAATCCAACATGTTAATCATAGAAATCATTGAAAACTAAAACATCCACTTGCCTCAAGGTCTCTAACAAGAAATCCAAGCTCTTCAAGCCAAAGGTCCAAGCTACAAGCAAAAACCCCCAAATACAAACCCTAAAATGGGTCAAACAAGGAATAGGAAGAAGAAACCTTCAATAATGAGGATGGAACTTCTCTAGAGCTAGGAAAACACAATGGTACAAGATTGAGAGGGAAAACTTACTAGGAAACTCCTCAAATGAGCAAGGCTAGCTCAAAGAAGATCTTAGAATGGAGGTATTCCTTCAAATGTTGTATCAATGGAGAGCTTTAGAAGAGAGGAAGAAGATGATGACTTCCATTTCTTGATTTGAGCAAGGTGGTGGTGCTTTGATGGTGTAGAAGCAAGGAGAAGAAGAAAGGAGGTGGAAACCCTAGGTTGAGTTGTGCTTGTTCTGGAAAAAGAGAAATGAAGAGGATAACCTCTGTAAATATACAAGTGGGTGTGGGCTCCACCACTAGGATAACTTGGAAGGCTGAATCACTACTATCGGTACCTCGAACGGAATCGACGAAGAAGAGAAAAGTGATCGTCGAAATATCTAGTTTCCAAAAAGTATATGTTTCGCGGGTTTCGGGGATATCAACTTTTGGGTACAGATTTCATGTAAAAAGACTGTTTTGCCCTCAATATAAGAAAATCGGATTTCGGGGTTCCGAACGGGTACGGAATCAACATGAATGTTGTAAGGATCGACAAAAAAAGTAAAACTGGATCAAGACAAAAATAAGGGGAAAATCAAGTAACCTCCAAAAGCAAGCAAGACTATAAAAAAGGAACCCCCCAAAGGGTCCCACTAAATACAAAACACTGAAAGTTCTCCAAAGCTATAAAAGAACTATACTAATCCAATCTTAGTCAAAACCACTAATCAAGCTTAGCACTAAAACACAACTTAATTAGCACTAATCGAGTCACTCGGGTCAGGGTCTTACACTTACAGCCTATATGGCGAACCTTTTGCTTACCTTCCATCATTTGTCATACGATCATCAAATTTCATAACAACGTAGGTCAGAAAAATGCAATACCATTTGGATATTTGATGACTCAACTGGCTTTCTCATTTGGGATACCTAAACCTTCTGGGGAGCAACCTATTTTCAAAACTCCATTATCACCAGCTAATGTGAATCAAATAAATCTAATTCCCAACGCTCAAATCCCTATAGCTGATGACCCTCCCTTGGCTCAAGCACCACCTTCTCCTACTCATGGCTCAACATCTATGCCATCTCCTCGTCCTTCCTCTTCAGTGGACCGCTTGGCAGCTCTTGAGAGAGACATGGCTTACATAAAGAAAGAGCAAAAGAAGAACAAGAAGACACTGAACAAACTGTTTCAGTATCTCTCAAAAATTTCAAAGAGTTGCAGTCAAGATGATGTTGGAGCTCCACCTTCTCCTTCACCACCACCTCCTGATTCGGAGTAGAAGATGCTTGCTGTCACCACTATTTTTTTTTCATTGGTAGTATGATTGGCGGTGTAATTTGGTTCAATTGGTTTTTGATGGATGTGTTGGATGTTGATGATGTTTATGACTATGTTTATGTTTATGGTTTATGTTTTTTTAATGATGTAAACATTTTCATTTGAGACATGAATGAAAACTTGTGAATTCATTTTGTCTCTTCATGGTGGTTTCTCCTTTGCTTTTATATTCAAAATTTATCAAATGATATCAATATTATGCTATGAGAAAGGTATATGTTTGCATGAGCTGTTTGTGCAGATTTTTTTAGCAATTTGATGTCAATGGGGGAGAAGAAATGGAAAGGGCTAATTATGATTTTTAAGACTATGGGGGAGAAAAAGGTTGTGGGGGAAAATTTGTGTGGAAGCACACACAATGGGGGAGATCTAGAAGATTGGGGGAGCAAAGAGAGGAAGGAAGAGCATGAAGAAGTCAAGAAGCCAATTTTCAACTCAGGTGGAGTTGAGATATATGGAGACCAAGAGTTGTAGAAATGAATGAATGTATGAGTGATGTGTGAATGATGTGTTTTATCTTTCTTAGCCTTCATTTAGTAAGTTGCCATCAAATTGCAAAGGGGGAGATTGTTAGACCCTAAGTTGTGTTTGCAATTTGATGACCAACATTTGCATCATAATCATCTCATATCATTTCTCAAAGGTTTATCTTGAAAATCACAGGATTTTAAATCAACTTGCTCAAACTCTGTTTTAAACCTTTTGGTTGATTTTAATCTTATTTTGAAAAGCTTTCTTATTGATAAAACCTGGTCTCAAACACCCTTACATTCTGTGTTTCAAAAGTTTTCAAAAGTTAGATTTTTTCTTGTAAACTCAGATCTTCAGAAAACAGCCTGACCATACTGTTGGTCAGCTTGTCGGTCATGTGTCAGTTAACCGACCTTGGACCGAAGCCTAACCGAACTCACTCGGTTAGCTTTTCTAAAGGTTGTCTCTGATGTCGGTTATGTGTCGGTTAACCGACCATAGAAAATGGACTAACCGAATACCTTGTCGGTCAGATTTCCAGAGAGCTGCATTCTCATACATTTTTCACGTCGGTCAGCATGTCGGTCAGGGCACGGTTAACCGACATTGCTTCTGATCCTGACCGAAGCTCTCTCGGTTGGATTTCCAGAGAGGTGTTTCCTGACCCTATTTTCATTGTCGGTTAGGGTGTCGGTCAGGCCTCGGTTAACCGAACATGTCGGTTAACCGAACCATGCTTTTTGGTCAGCAAAATTTCGAAATTATGACCATTGGCCTATGACCGTTGGGGGTGTCGGTTAACCGACCCCTGGATGTCGGCTAACCGACATATAGCCGTTGGGCCAAAATCTCTATAAAATGAAGTTCATTCCAAGGCCAAAATGATGATTCTAGAAGCCATTTCTGAGGTAAACTAAGGCAAATCAAAGGGAATGAACTAAGAAGGCCAAAGGATCTTTAAGTAAAGCTAAACTTGGATTAATGAAGTTCGATCACCAAGTAAGCTTTGACTTTTCCTAATCATATGTTTTTATGCATTGTCTAAATTATTGGTAAATGATTTTTAGCATATTAACTATGATGTGTTGAATCCATTCCTCTCTTAATCTTTGATTTAAGTTTTTGGATTCTTCACCTTGATTCAAATCAAGTTTGTGGTAGAAAACTTCTTAAACATGTTTTATCAAAATCTTCAATTTATGTTATAACATGTTTCACTAACTTGTATGAATCTTCTTTGTTGTTTTCAATCTTTAAAACTTTAGTTGAATTACTTTGCATTTGAAAACAACATATCACATGCATCACATGTTTAGACATAATTAATTTCATACAACTTGCAAGCTTTGGATTTTCATATCTTCAGCAAGTTTGTACTTTGTTCATGTGATTTGCATATAACTTCAATTAAATCATTTTATGTGCATTAAACTTTCAATTGCTTCAAAGCATAAACTGATTGAGCTTTCATTTTCAACTTGATTGAAGTTTTTACACACACACACATCATGAGCATTCATCTTTGCATTTTATAGTGAGTTGTGTAAGTTTATTTTCACTTTCACATTCGCCTACTTTAGAGGCAATATATATTGTGCTTAAAGTATTTCTCTCCTAGTGTTTAGACACCTTTTTGAGAAAGAAAAACTATTTGTATGAAAGGTTTTTGCTAAGCCTAAGAAAAGCAAATTGTAAAGGTTATTGCTTAGCCTATTAAAAGCATAGTGTGTAAGGGTTATTGCTTAGCCTTTTATAAAAGCATAAATAGTGGAAATCCGGTGGGGTGTGTGATCACAAGCCGGTAGTGGATGTAGGCATTGAGGCCGAACCACTATAAAACATTGTGTAATGGTGAATGACTTGTGGTGAGTGATTTGTTTATTTTCCGCACTTTTTCATGTAATCATCACTAGTTGAAGTTTAATTTGAAGAAATTTAAAATTGGCAATTAATTTGTAGATCACCCTATTCACCCCCCCCCCCCCCCCCCCCCCCCCCCCCCCCTCCTCTAGGGTTAGGATCCCGGACTTTCACTTTTCCCGGCGTTTAATGATTGCGCCGGCAAAAAACACCGATAAAAGTACAAATTGTTGTAGTGGCACTTACCAACGATAAATCCATTAATTGGCACAAAGGGATAATTAGGATAGATTCCATCTTGACCATTAAGTGTTCCCACAGTCATACTACCATGCACCTAAGACACCGAGGTGTTGACCTACAATTGGCCTCACTCATTGGTGACTCAAAGCAAATGAATAGACAGAAATTTGAGTTCATTAATGTCTCAGGATTATGAGCCTATTGCTAGGGAATTATGAAACCAGACCTTAAAGTAAAGACAATGTTCATAAGGTGCTTCTCATAATCCTTCAATACATCCAATGTATCAGCATAATGATTCAAAATCTTACATTCTGATGATCGAGACAAATCAAACTCTATCTCATAGTGATCAAGGTGCGGCAACCTTGTCAGATGAGATGCTCAATTTCATCACTGGTTGTTAAAATATTTAAGTATAATATTTGTGACACATGTGTCCCATATGTGGATCTCATCCATACACATGTATTATATGTAGTATACTTGTGGACTGCGGTTCATCTCATGAACCATTATGTTGTTCGTATTGGTTATGTGCAAACATGTAAATAAAACACCATTCATCTCATGAAATGAAATCATGATTATATTAATGAATAAAGAAATAAATCAATTTATTACATCATCTAATGGATTGAGACCATATAATCTAACATGTACATCTTGTATTAACATATTCATGACTTCATACACTAAATTAGTGTGCATATACATAGACTGTATTTCTCTTGTATTCCTAATTTAACTGTCATACTATTGTTATTATACCTTATTCGTATTGTTAATTTGAGAAGTCTGGAGTAGATTAGTGAATGTACATGAATGAATGAATTGAGTTGTATCGTATGAAATTATTAGTGTGGTCTACTCAAGTTCAGTTTGATAATTGATTCGAATAAGTCAATACCACTTAACTTCAATCGGATGATACCCAATGGGGTTGACCCTTGGTTTAAATTTGTGAACGTCACTGCGTAGTAGACAGTTTGGAGCATTGGAACTCCAGAACCGGGTAGCTAGTTGAACATTTGGCCGGGTCATTGGTGACATTCCAAAACGCGTGCCATTTTTTAGGGAATTTAGCTAGTGTGGTTACCAACTAGATTGTACAGTTTTTTAATTATTATTGATTCTTTAAGCATGAATTAAATCTGACTGCACAATTGCCTAGTTTTACTTTTATATGATCTCTTCTAATATATTGTCATTAATTCTAAATTTGATACAACATGTCTAGATTAATTATTGATTATAATTAGCTGAATAGTTATATCCATTAGTTATTCGTTGGTGTTATAGACGTAGATCCCACCCCTTGTCTTGAGGAGACCACAGAGGGAGAGGAGGAGGCCATCGAGGTACCTCTAGGTCTAAAGGAATGGACGGATGAGAGAGCTAGCTGTCTAGCTTGTGTTTTTTGAGAGCACCATGTTCCTTGCTTTTGCAGATAGAAACCAACCTTTTGTTTAGTTGAACTTTGTTAATGTGATTAATCAAACTAGATGTTACTTTTGGTATTGATGTATATAATTTTTTTGTAATATTGAGGTAGAGTAAGTTTTAAATCTCTACTTCTTATTAGTAATGAAATCATCTTTTGTATATGAACTTGAAATTTATGGACAGCTCATGGTATGATACTTATTATTAGAATGTCTTGATGCTTTTGCTTTTAAATGTACATAGATAGGTGTTAGTGAGCATGTCTTACGAGTGAAATTTGAAATTTTATCCTTCATGACTTGCATTTGACCCGAGATAGGTGCGAAGTGCACAAGAGCACGCGTGTCATACCTCGGGGACTACCCTTGACCAGGTAATCTCGAGACCGGGATGTGACATATACTTCTCATATAGGTGCAATCCCAGCCACTCACACTCTCGAAGCTAAACTCTAATCACTTTGTCAGGGAGTTCATCTAGCCAATTTAAGCGAGTGCATATAATAATCTTGAAAGGAGATTGTTCGACTCTTATACGTAGAAAATCTCCAAAAGGCTTACAACCTATCCTGTGATTTCATAATTTTGTGGCACATACTTTTGTAGGATATTTCTATGCTTGAGTGATCAAAAATCAAATTTTGCATTAGATGGGAGAACAGAATGGCAGATGGCTCGACGAAGATAGATTACTTGATTTGACTTTGATCACTTTAGTATAATAGATCTTTCCTTTTAAAAAAAAGTAAGATAGGTTACTTGATCCTAACTAGAAAGCTTATGTTTAGCATTTTTTTTTTGTGATTTAGTGAATTTCTCATGTTCGTTAGTATGTAGAGTAAAATGAAATTAAATAGAGTGTCAAATAAATAAAAAAAGAAAATGTAGAAAATTGGTTGTAAAAGCACAAAATAACATTTCTTTTTTGGGATTTGACACTTAAATTTGTTTTATTTTACTCCACCCTACCTTAAAAACAAATAGAGTAGAAAAAAAAAAAAAAAAAACAGAGAGATGGAGAGAAGAAAAGAAAACACCACTATAAATGTTTATCTTCTTGAGCTACATGAAAGATCTCACTCAACAAAAAGTGAATCAAGTGCAGTTTCATGATGGGCTAATTTACTAAAAAAATTAAACAGTACAAAATAAAAGCTATCATTTTAAATGGGATACCGTAAAATCTCACTATCAAAAGGAGTTGATCACATGATAATGAGCATATATAAAAGAGGAAATTTTATGAATTAATACGTATTAAACTTGTTTTTCAGTAGTTAATGATAACAAATAAAAACAAAAATAAAAATGTCACTAGAATGCTTTCACCACACTTGTTGTTGGTCTTACTCTTGAACCCACAATACCATGGGTTATGTTAGGGCTGCACATGGGCGGTTCGGATCGGTTTAACACTAAAACCAACAACCAAACCGAACCTGTCAGTTTTTTAATTAACCAATCTGATCTGACCGATGGAGAGGGCTTAAACCAAACCGAACTGAACCAAATTTAATTAACCTACACATGGTTCGGTTCAGTTCAGTAGGTTAAAACGTTGTTTTTATTTATTTATTATTTTTTTGAAAACTAGACATTGAAAATTTCAAAATGATGATACCCCATCCTTTGCATTTATTCCAATGTTTAGTGCAAACATAAAAATCCAACATTCCAGGTTGGATAAAACGCATATAAAAAATAATTCTACTCCAAAAAGAGAGTTTGGACTAAACGCAAGCACAAAAAAAAAGAAAGAAAGAAAGAAAAAAAAAAAACAATAACCAGCTTGCAGTGAAACATTTATATCATATGATACCATTTGGAATTACAATAGAATAATAGTTCATGTCAAGACTAGTCACACACAAATGGAATCTGTATCAGAACCCACTGTATCTTTCAGAAAAGAAGGTTTCTTAACACATTGACTCTACTGGTTTTTCTAGCATTCTCAAGAGTGCAGCCTTCTGATAAAAACTTCATTGAAACGATGTAGGAATTATGATAGAAGAAAAACACCGCGTACAGTAATCCCTCCATCTGCAATGAAGTATCAAAAGGCATTTGAGAGATTAAAGAAGAGGCATTGAGGTAGTGTTGACAGTTGAGTTCATGTAAGAATGGAGTTGTAGAATGTAACTTTGAAAGTAGTAAAAAACGAAACCCGAAGACTAAAATAGTAAAAAAAAAAATAATATTAAGTCACTGCATACGATCGGTTCGGTTTAAGCGGTTAACCGTGGGCTCAAACCAATAACCGACCAATGTAAACGGTTTTTATGATTTTTAAACTATTAACCGAACCGATCTATTATAAACCGATCCAAACCATCCGGTTCGGTCAGTTCGGTTCGATTTTGCGGTGATACCAGATTTTTTTTGCAACCCTAGGTTATGTAACCAATGAAATCAGAGGATAAACCCACCATATCATGGGATTCCAAAACAGAAAATAAAAAAGGACTTTTGGAATCTCATAATATGGTGGGTTCATGGATATGACCGTCAACATATGTGGTCAAGGCACTTTTGGAGAAATTTTTATTTATATTTTGGTCATTAACTTGTGATACAATCAAACTCATTTGATGTGAAATTCCTAAATCTCGTACAAGATAATGAACTTCATCTTGATCGAAATGACAATAAATGGGCCCTAATGCGGAGTTTCACTTTCCTCACTATGCTACCTTGTTTGTTTGAATTGGGATTCTAGGGGGTTAATTTCCCAGTGACCATTGGTCCACCACATCAAGGCAGTGCAGTTCCACAGTGATGTGGCAGTCGGTGATTGGTCCGCTCGTACTCACCGTAGTGTAAAACCTCACCAGATCGGGACTCTTTCCTTTTTGATCCTACAGCTGTATCATCCAAGCTCCTTTCTTGCCCAATGCCCATACATTATCATTAACTCACAAACATCGTGAATCAAAACTAAATCATTAATTAGGGTCTAAGTTTTGGGCTTATTTCAAAAAGGACTGTAAGATTCAACTCTTTCAAATTAGGGTTTAAAGTTTCCACAAAAGTTTCGAATCAGGACAACCAGTGAAAAAAGCCTCCGGCCGGTGATTTTTTTCACAATTTATTTTAAAAAGACAAAAATAGCCTTAGGGCCTTTGAAACAAAAGAGAGATTGATTCTTCTCCCATTATCCTCCTTTTCCCTCCTTCCTTTCCATTAGTCTCTGCCCAACTTTCACCGGCGAGCATCGGAGCACCGGCGACCACTGGTGCACCGGAGAGCACCGACAACCATTGTGAGACTCTTTCGTCTTTCCCTCCCTCCTTTCATTATCCCTTTTCCATTTTTGTTCTTCTCTCTCCTCACTTTCTCTACACATCTAACCCATTAATAGGCATCACAACTCACAAGACATTGCCGACGGCTACGAGATGCCGCTGGCATCATGCTATCTCTCTCTCTCTCTCTCAATGCCATCTTTTTTCTTTTTTTTTTTTGCATTGCTATGATTTGGGTTGGATTTAGGGAGACAGGTAATGGGGGACTTACCACCTCTAATTTGTCTTTCATGTGCTTTTCATTTGCCCTTGAACATGTGATTTGGTATGCATCAAGTCCTTCTAGTGGCCATACAACAGAATCCAACTCAATAGAGAAATTGTTATATGAGTTTTTTCCATTGAAGTTATGTGGGTTTTTGTTCCCATTGAAATTTCCCCTCATACATGATTTTATACAAAACAAAACACAAGATGTTCAAACTGTGAGCATTGTTAAGTTAACAACAATGAAGGAAATTTCTAAATCTCTGATTCATGTATTTTTTGTTGAGATTTTCCCTTTCTGAATCTCTGATTCATGTATTTTTTTGTTGAGATTTTCCCTTTCTGAATCTCTGATTCATGTTGTTTGGTTTGGAAAAGTATAAAGAAAATGGCACTTATAATAAGCAGTGCTCGTGTATATGTCTTGTTTTTTTAGATGGCATCTAACTCACATGATGAGGATGAGATGGACGAGTTCTATGCACCTGACAATGACAATAGTGACATGGAATATAATTTTGATACCAATTTAGAAGATGCTGATTTTTAGAATGAAATAGAATTAAATCATTGTGACATTTCGATGGATTTTGAAGAAGAGGGACAACTATCTGGATATATATCACAATCAAGCTGTCATTCGTTAAATATAAGTAGTGATTCTGAAGGGGTGTCATACCATATGGGCAATGAATTTAATTGTGAGAGGCAAGCGAATCATCCATTATTTGAAGTTGGACTTGCTTTTAAGAATATGAGAGAGTTGAGAATGATTCTTAAACAATATGCCATTAGTGAATCATTCGACATTAAGTATGTAAAGAATTCTAGCTCTCGTATCACAGTAATATGCACTGACGAAAATTGCAAATGGCACCTTCATGCTTCCATGCTACCTGATGGAGAAACGATTGATTTTAAGAATTTGAATGATAGCCATACATGTGTAAATATAAACCAAGTAGGAAACCATATGGCTTCAGTTGATTGGATTGTTGAGAAGATCAAGTCTCGCTTAAAAACTGATGTATCTGTGAAACCAAGGTATTAAGCTCCGAGGTGTTTAGGGAGTATGGAGTAAAGATTCCATATCTAAAAATGTGGCGAGCAAAAGAAAAGGCCATTCATATGCTCCGTGCAAGTTTTGAGGAATCATATCGTATGATACCATCATTGTATAAAACCATACTCAAGTACAATCCAGGAAGTATTGTCCATTATGACACTGAGGATGATGGTTCATTCCAACAATTCTTTGTCGCTTTTTCTACATAATTACAAGGATTTTTGAATGGTTGTTGTCCATTCATTGGATTGGATGGAACATTTTGAAGGGGAAGTTCAAGGGTATCCTCTTGACTGCAATTGCACTTGATGCTAATAAGCAAATATTTCCACTATGCTTTGCAGTAGTAGAGCGAGAAAACAAGGACTCGTGGACGTTCTTCCTTCAAATTTTGAGAAATGGAATTGGTAATAGCCCATTTACTTTGATGAGCGACCAACAAAAGCGGTTGGTTGAAGTGGTGAATAGTGTTTTTCCTATATCCCATCATAGGTTTTGCATGCGTCACTTGTATGCAAACTTTCAAAAAATCTACAAGGGTGAACAGTTAAGAAACTTATTTTGGACTGCTTCTCGGGCCTATACAAGGTCTGAATTTGACAGTGCAATGAATGAGATTGGTGCAATCAATTCCCAAGAGAAGGAGTGGATAGAGAAAATCCCTGCAGTATTTTGGTCATGGGCACTTTTTCCAAAAGTCCTTTCATACAATCAAAATCAAAATAACTTCACTGAGTGCTTCAACAACTTGATATTAGAGTCAAGGAGTATGCCTATTTGTGATATGAAAGAATGGATACGGTTGAAGTTGACGGTAAGCATGCAAACAAGGTGTTCCAAGAGTCCTCTTTGGGAGGGAGTTGTGTGTCCCGCAATTAAGAAGATGTTGAAAGATAGGCAAGATAAGTCTTGTCACTATGATTTGTTCTTTGCGGGGAGTTATGAATATGAGATCCTTGAACATCGAGTCTTTGATGATGATATACATCACATTGTCAAGTTATTGGACAAGAGTTGCACATGTCGACAATGGTAATTGGATGGGTTCCATGCATGCATACCATGAGTGTCATCCCTCATAAAAGAGACAAATTTGAAGATTAATTGTAAGATCTAATATGGTTTGTAATGCAAATCAAATCTATGGATCTAAAGAGACAAATTTAAAGATTAATTGTAAGATCTAATATGGTTTGTGATGTAAATTAAATCTATGGATCTTGATTTATGCATAACCAATGAATAATCTCAAATAATAAAAAACGTACCTTGCGCCATGATCGAGATGATGAGCGAAACTCTTTTTCTGAAATTGGGTTTTTTCCTATTTCTCTTATCACCCACTCCAATATGCGTGAAGTTGATGGTTACTTTTCAGATCCTGTAGGTTAAGAGAGAGGACCGGAAAACCATATATATAGATAAGCCCTAAAGAGATTTCTTACCATCAAAGAAATCTAATAAAAATAAGTTTCCTTAGTTCTCTCAAATTAGCCAACAAGAGTCCTATTTGATTTGGGTTTAATAAAATTGAATCCAAGATAAAATTAGTAAATCCAAAAACCAAAGGGGAAAGTAACTTAAATTAGTGGGATCAAACCGTGGATCTCAACAATGTTGCACATGTGCTCATGAGGACCACTCATGTCTAACAATCTCCCATTTGGTCTGAATGACCATACATATGTGATCTCCCACTTGATCATGATAACCACCAATATGTCTAAAAATCCCTCAATGTCACGTGAGATGACATCATCGGTTTCCTTTTATATCAAGTCATCCCTACAATTAATTCGTTCTTTCTATAAAACGTACAAGTCTAAGTGTGTCTACAATTTCCATGGTCCCTCAGACCACCCAAAACCCTCTCCTCTCTTCCACTCTGCCATCACAATTACAGAACGTCTGCAACTAAAACTTCCTCACATGGGCGATAAAAATGGCGAAAAAAAACGTGGGCTCAACTATCACCCATGCTATTTTACTAGTATGTACCAGGCATGCTATGAGTCGATAATTCACCCCTTGCCGGACAGAAGAATGTGGGAGTACTTCCCCACCCCTCCTGTTTTGCCCCCACATGATCGAAGGCCACCGGGACGACCACGAGTCAATCGAAGAAAGGATCCAGATGAGGCTTCCATGTCATCACAATGCCGACGAAGAAGAAAACAAACGGTGAAGTGTGGCCTATGTGGCCAGTTTGGCCACAATAGAAGGTCATGCAAAGAACCCATCAAAGCTAGTCAGGCGGAATCTACCTCTAGAGGCCCTCCAAGAGTTAGAAGCATCAGAGAAGGTATACCTGGAGGGAGAAGGATCAAAATGACCATTCAAAGAAGACGTTAATATCCAAGGTAAATTTCTGTAATACATGTTTTTTTTTTTCCTTGAGATGCAGATGTTTTTATTAGTGCAATTTGCAAACATTTCCTTTATATTGATGGTCAATAATTGGACATGTTTGTTTGTAGGTCAAAAACACAATGGCATATATGAAGATTTCTCAGGGATGTAGGACAATGAGGTTGCATAGACAATTTTGTTTCTGAATGGCTGTAATTTCAGGCATTTTTTGGTGCATTTTGGTGGCTCAAGAAGTCATACTTGCTTGTTTAATCACGTTGAGCATTACAGAATCTTGTTTTGGCTCGGTACCTCAATTAATGTGTTATGAGCCTTTACTTTGTCATTTTGGATAAATACTACTTTGAAATAGCAGATGTACTGTGGTGCTTTTGATGAAAGGATACTTACTAGATCAAGTTATCTATATGTTATATTTGTAAGAGGTTAACATGATTCATAGTAGATCTTAAAAAAAAAAAAAAAAAAAAAAAAAAGAGAGAATTGTTCATAACCACTGTGTTAAGAAGCTTTTCTCATGCACGCCTTTGGATAGCACTTTGAAACTTATTCTTGGATAAACTATAAGAACTGATGCTATGTGAAGGATGCATAAGGCCATGGACACACCATGGATACATTAGGGAAATGGTTGTAACACTTATTCAGACCCTCTTCCAAGTTATATCCGCTCATAGTATGACACCAGCATAAGATGATAATATCCTTGATTTTGTTCGTTATGCAACTTCATTTGTGGCAACTGTCAACCCTAAACAGTGATGATGCATTTTAAGTTTCAGACACATACATGGAAAATCTGTATACATCATGTTAGAGTTTTAAAAGCACAATTTCAATAGTCATGTGTATCTATAATTTGGGTCCCCATTAATTCTTTTCCTTGTATCTCCTGAATCCCGATGGAACCAAAATTTACATGTAAGATGGTTGGGTATCTTTGGCCACCACAGAACTCGGTAATGTATTGGAAATGTTGGAAATTCTATTCTCAACAACTTCACATTTCCTGGCTAGTATGCTATTCCATCAAATAATACATCAACCACAACAAAAGAAAATGAGACTCGACTAGATTCAATTGAATTGAATCAATTTTATGCTCTCATGTTTCTCTTCAACATTTCATTACAATAAAAATGAGAACAAGATTGGGTTCCAGCTGATATGAAGACATAAATATGACTAGATTCACTATAATCAAGAAGTTTACATTCATTGATCCTTTGGTATCACTTATATGTTCCACACATGATCACATGCCTATGTTTAAAAAACATATTGGTTACAAAGATAATACATTACACAATTTGAACAAAATGAAAAAGTTTGCGCAGCGTCTCTACAGTTTCCAGGCAGAACAAAGATATGTTCATGTGCTTCATCTCTGTATCTACCGACTTCGACCTTGATTTAGAGGGCTCCACCTTCGTTGACAAATGACAAATTTCTTTGATACATTAACTACGAAATTCGCATCTTCGATCTCGTCCATGAATAGCCCATCTTTCCAAATAAGCTTGTCACAACCATTTTCAACCTACAAGCACTTTTGCCTCATTAGACCTTAAAATTCGTTTTGTTTCATTTACTTCAAACAAGAAAAATCACAAAGGCTTTTCCAAAAGGGAAAACTCTCTACCCACGTTAGATATGGTGTGAGAAGCCCTTTAAAAAATGACACTTCTTCAACCATTCTAAGTAAGACTCTGTGTACAATCTCTCCGAAATACATTCCTGACAACATCTTCTAAAAAATCTGCCAATATTAACAATATTGCTTAAATCTATCTTCAGTTCAAAAATAAATCACATCAACACAGCCAATAAATCAGCTGATATATACATCTTTTGGACAGCGAATGAGTCAGATACAATTACTCACGGTGAAGGGGACTGCTGGAGAGAGATGTACTCTGAATTTGGAGTAACTTGAAACTTCAACCAAACAAGATTTGCATGCTGCTTCAAGAAGAATGACTTCAATTTAGCAAACCTTGTCAACTCTGCATATACCGGGATCCATCTTGAGAGTAATTTCAAGTTTAAACCCAACAGGGTTAGAAAATGACTGGAAATAAAAGAATCATGACTTCATTTGAGCAAACCCCACCATTTCTGTAAAGTCTGAGACTGGAAATGGAAGAAGCATGATTTCATTTGAGCAAATCCCACATGATTAACACAGGCTGAAATTACAATCAACATAAGCTGAAATTACAAATTTGGGGTAATTTTGAGCATACACCAGACAGAATTAAAAATGATTGCAGATGAAAGAATCATGATTCCAATTAAGCAAACTATGGAAACTACGATTTTTAGGTCATTACCTGTCTCCTTAAATCCAACCCACATCATAGTAATGCAAAGAAGGAAAAAAAAAAAAACAAAAACTAACGATAGCATTGAGAGAGAGAAGGGGGGAGAGCACGCTGCTGGCGGCATCCCATATCTGTCGTCGATGTCTACTGATGCCTATTGATGGCTCAAATGTGTAGAGAAAGTGGGGAGAGTGAAGGAGAAGAAAGAGGGAGAGCAGGTGATTTAAGAGGAAGGGAAAAAAAGACGGAAGGATCCTCGCAGTGGTTGTCGGTGCTCGCCAGTGTGCGGGTGGTCGCCGGTGCTCCGATGCTCGCTAGTGAAAGTGAGGTAGAAACTGATGGAAGAAGGAAAGAGGGAAATGGGAGATCTCTCTTTTGTTTCAAAGGCTAGGCTATTTTTGTCTTTTTAACAAAAATTGTGAAAAAAATCACCGGCAAGAGGGTTTTTTCAATGGTCGTCCTGATTTGAAACTCTTGTGGAAACTTTAGACCCTAATTTGAAAGAGTTGAATATTGTTGTCCTTTATTGAAATAAGGCCAAAACTTAGGGCCTTCTTTGAAATTTTCCCAAACTAAATCATTTCTCCCCCGAACGGCCCCACCACCATTAAATTATCTCCCCTTATCCTCTATTTATACACAACTCCACCAATCGCCAGTCAAACCAAACACATCCAATCACCATACCATACCAGCACCACCATGAAACCCATTTTCATTTCCTTTCTCCTCGCTCTCCTCATTATTCTCAATCCAACAGCCAATGGAGCCGAAAACGTACTCTACGGTGGAGAAACTCTCAAAACAGGAGAATATCTAAGCTACAAAACCTACTCCTTCGTATGCCAGACAGACTGTAACCTGGTTCTATACGACAGCGGCAAACCGGTTTGGGCTTCCAACACGGGTGGGCTCGCCGGCAACTGCTACTGCACATTGCAGAAGGATGGGAACCTGGTGGTGTATAGGCCTAATGGGCACTCCCTTTGGGCCAGCAACACAAGGGGTGCGACTGCTAACTATGTGCTGGTAATGCAGGACGACAGGAATGTGGTGATCTATGGTCCTGCTAAGTGGGCCACCAACACTAACGTACGTGGGAGTGGTGTGACCATCACTAGGCTAGGTGGGAATAATGGTACTGTGAATGGGATTAGTGGAGGGGGTATAGTGGAAGCCGGTGCCGGTGCTAGTAATGGCTCGGTTGTGGGTTGAAACGAGTCTGCCTGTTAACTCGGGCGGTGACCGAGTGAGGAGATAGGCTCGGGTCTTTTTCTCTGTTTAACATTCTCTCTCTCTCTCTCTCTCTCTCTCTCTCTCTCATGTTAGCATGTGGGCTGATCTCAGTGTGGGCCATCTTCTTCTAAAGTGGCTATGTAGTAAAGGTGCTTTTAGTGAAATTGAGTCTGTTGAATGTGTGGTCCTTTTGCTAAGGTGACTGATCTACCGTCGATGTCAGCAATTGAGTCTGTTGAATGTGTGCATTTCTTTCTCTCTCTTTGTTTTTTTATTTTTTTATTTTTATTTTTTTTCTTTTTCTTGGTTTTTATTTAGCGGCACGGTTGTGGGTTGAGTCATGAATGCTCATAATGAAAAGAGTCTGCTCATGGGGAGGGAGCATTTATTTTCTCTCTCCCTCATGGTTGTCGGTCGACCGAGTGAGGAGATGGGTTGGGGCCTGTTTTTGTCTTTTTAAATGCTCCCTCCCCTTCTAGCAGGGAGGGCTGATCTCAACGTGGGCCATCTTCTAAGGTAGGTAGCTGCTTTTAGTGGAATTGAGTGTTTAGAATGTGTGGTTCGATTTGCCAGGCAATGATTTCTTGTCTATTTTTCTTGGTTCCTAGTTGGAATCCAGTTTCGGAATAGGAAAAGGATCCTTCTTCTAAATGATTTCGGTCAGCTTCGACCAGTTTACAATCCTAACCAAATAAATAAGATTGAAGAAAAAAATATTACAGAATAATAATTAAATCATTTATGACTTATGGAGGATAATATTGGTCAATCAAGAAAAAAAGTACTTGTAAAACATGAGTATGGCAATGCATGCAAACAATTATTGTATGAATGTGTCTTAAAACTAAAGATTAAATAGAAAATGAGTGCTTTCCGATTATGCAGGGGTAGCATTGTAAGTGATAAATATGACTCATTTTAAATGGTTTTGATATGTCCGGCCAACAATGATGCCACAGACAAATAATTTCTTATCCACATTGATGGCCCGCTAAAGGAAAATGGTAGTTAATTTGAAAAGGATACGGATAGAAATAGTAAGAATAGATGCGATCCAATATAGTTGAAAAATGGCTTCTTATTTTCTTCAAAGTAACGGAGATTTCTAATAAATGCCTTATTCCTTCTTAGAAATGGGTTCTCTACAGCGTTGTTTAATTAAAATTTTCAATACAATTTCTACAGTGCTTGATTTTTTAAAAAGGGCTTCCATTAAACATTTAGCCAAGCATGAAAATCTCCAACAAGATACAGATAATTAAGTTACAGGGCTCATGAATTTTCAATTAATATATTGTTAGCAATTGAGGCTTAATTATTTGGCTATAGCGTACAAAGATTGAAGCAAGACAATAACATGGAATTGGTCCTGTTATCCAATGCCTTTGCAAAGACGCTGTCCTTTTTTTTTTTTACTAATATACCTCACACTTTTTAGAAGCCATGAGAAATCGTAAGGGTAGTATTAAACAGACTTATACATGAACAATATCGATTTATACTTTGATCATCTTAGTCAAAATTCTAAATTAATATATGGCCGGTGCATTTTGAGGTCCCTAAGAGATGTTTAAGATCATCAAATGAAGGAAAACATTTCTTTTATCATTTATACACAGCACTTTTTCTTTTCTAGAGACAAAGCACTTGCTCTTCAATGATCAACCATGCATATAGATGTACTAATTCGTCTCCAAAAGAACATTAGACTAAATAACAACCTTAAGGCCCTGTTTCTTTAGTAGAATTTCTGCCAGGAATTCACCATGTCCAAGAATTTCTTGATATGATGTGACAAGTTGTCCCCTAGAATTTCTGAATCTATAGCATTTCTGAATTTCAGCCACTTGAAAGTTCTTTTTTGACATTTGGGAATCCAGGAATTCCACTCCCTTTGCATTTTGGTGGAATTCCTGGATGCTCAAGTCCAAGGGGATTTCAAGAATTCCACTATGTCTGGGAATTCAGGAATTCCCAAAATAGGAATTTCTAGAATTCCAGCAAAACGACAAGCCCTAAAGGTAGGATTTGCAAAGTTTCTCCATCATCTATTGGGAAACATTCATACCTTCTTCAGCTTGCAGCTCTAAGGGCAGGGGATGAACCTTGGATGTGGGGCCCACTTAGATTCATGCAAATAGTGGCGTAGGGTGGCGGGTGTTGTTATAAATTAGCCGCACAGCAATGTCTTATTATTAATTAGAAGATATATTTCTCTACATGGGCACAATCTAATGATCATAACCATCTGATTAATGGTCCAAAGTTTAACAATTTCATAAGTGCATAGATAACATGTAATAAATTGGGGTCTTTATCAGATAGTTATCATCATATGATCATATGACTATATGGGCTAATTTCCTAATCTTGTAAGATCATAAACCATATCAGCTCTTTTTCTAGTCTTTCTAAGATGCTATTAAGTTCCCATGTTCCTGTCCTGTGACTTAAAGAGCATGGAGTGTTCTACCAAAAAAAAAAAAAAAAAGAGCATGGACTGTGATGCATTTAAGAACCATGATTTTCTCCGCTGAGGAACTTTTTTCCCTCCACCCCACCCCACAACACCACTCTCATGAAATGCTTTTCGAAGGTATTATAACAAAATTTAGTTCTTTCGCTTTTTTTTTTCTTTCTTTTTTCCAGTTTTCATAGTAGTAAAGTGGTCGCACCAAACGTGGAAAATTTCCACCACAGAAAATTAGTGACACCATAGGTGAAAAATCTTCAACCGAATAAAAGTGGTAAGATCTTCTATGCCTAATATGTAAAAACACGGCTGCACAAATGGTGTTATAGTGTCCACCACCATACTATGCTCATTGCAAGCTGCCAAGTAACAAAATCCATAATGTTGATTAAGAACTAGTTTTGGGTTACCAACTATTACTTATCCATTGTACTTAAAATTCCGAACTTAGAGAAAAATTTAGAAACAATGAATTCATTTTGTTGTTTTTGGTTGAGTATGATTTAACTTATGGACAATTACTGTACAATAGATCTTAAACCTAACAATCGCTTTAGAATAACTGAAAAATGTGTAATTACCGCAGAATTGTTCTTCTATAGGATATCACATTATCTGAAGCGGGAAGACTTGCGGAGCTACAATGCCATGGACGGAAACGCTCCCCTCAACGCTTCGTTTAATTTTTGTTAAACTATGTGAACACTAACGATGATCCAAATCGTCGGAAACATTAATGCGGCCACACATGACACATATACCAACTTTCAACTGTTGATCTGTCTCGGACCTCGAAGAATTTAATAAAAACTGAATAACCACACATCTATTTTTTTGAACTTTTGTGGGCCCCATAATCACAATCAAGATCGTTAATCTTTTTTGAAATAAGAAATTGTATATCTTTGTACCAAAGAAATTGCTACTCTTGCATTCCATTTATGGAAGCTGTCTTATTTATATTCTTGTGCCAAGGATGAAATTCCCTAAAAACTTGTATATGGTCAGGGACCCGTAGTAGGGGCACACCTTATCGGGACAACCACATCAAGATAAGGCCAAGGCTGGAAAATAAGGGGTAGCAATAAACCCACTACTTCATGCCAAAGGAGAAAAATCCTAACTGGGAAGATCCCAAACTAGGTATACTGCACTGATCTCCTTTTTAACTAATGGCTAGGCATGACGATGCAAGCATTAGACTAAAAAGAGAGTTCGGATAGAACCGACAGTGGCAGTAGAAACAAGTCTTCAGACATCACTGGGAACATCAGAGGCATGTGGAGCAAGGTCGGCAGCTGGGGAAGTGCCTTCATCCCCGACCACGGGCAAACTGGCCTCCCCTACTGGAGCCGATACAGGAACCTCAGTAGGTAGTGGTTGGGGAGAAGCATCCTAAGACTGAGCTGCGTGTTTAGCTCAGAGGGGGGAATCCTCAAGTATGCCAGCATCACCGTGACCCACACATAACCTCATTTGAACACGAGGGCTTCGATCTGCTCGACCTGCTCAAGATAGATCGCCTCAACCTCTTCAAACACTGCATCCTTCGACTTCTCCATCACATCCCGCATCTCCACCTCCATCTCGGCTAGCTTGGAACGAAGAGCCTCGAGCTCCATCTCACTTGCGGTCAGGCAACTCAAAGTAGTGACTGCCTTAGCCTCTACAACCTTCGCAGCTTTAGAAGAATTAGTAGCGTAAGACTCCACTAAGCACCGAGCAGCCTCGGAAGCGCCGCGTGTCCTCAAAGAATCTCAAGACCCCTTTCTTCTCGATAAGCGGGAAAAAAGAAAGGAGGCTTGGGGGGCAATTGTGGGGGGAAAGTTTGAATGACTTGGGAGTGGGTTTGGGCCAAAACAGACCCACTTGCAAAATTAGCCCAAGAAGGAGGATTTGTCTGTTGTAAGACTGGTTCAAATAAAGCCAGGACAGCTGGCAAAGGGGAGAGAGACAAGAATGGAAGTGGGGAAGGAACGTCCCACGAAAAGGGGGCATGATCTTCTCATGTGCTGTGATGGGATCGATGGATAGTGGAGGAGTTACTGTAACTTTCTTGATAGAGAGGACAAAGGCCATCAAACCTCCATATATACAAACAGCTACAAAGGGGGGAGAAGATTGAAATAGTGAAGAGATAAAAGATAGTGAGAGAGGGAGAGTTAGGGGGTGCATCACCTAATTGTTATAAGGTTCAATGGTTTACAGTTCACACGGTACTATTTCTCAACTAGTTAGGATTATTCATATGGAAAGCAACATGCGGAAGCTGGGGAAGGAGAAAATAAAAGGGGAAAGAGATGAAGAAAAAGGTACGCCAAAATCATATAAAAAAACTAATCATTACATGAATTTCCATTATCGGTGGCTGACTTAAGCATCGGAGGGAACTCGATCAGTCCCACCGATCGAGACTTCTTTGTTTGAATTTTACGGGGCCCATCCGGAGGATCTTACTCAAACCAGAAAGGAAGATCTGCTGACATTAATAGGTCAGATTACCAATCCATCTGGAACCCATCTCAAATTTTGACTCTACAGTTAGTAGTGGCGTTCTTTCCTAGCCCTTAGGTTTTATGTTTGGAAAATTTCAAAACAGGACATCCCACCACAAATGGGACCGTCTAGTAGTTTTCCCTTATTTTTTTTTTCAGAAATTCTGTTGCAATGACTGAAAAAATTAAAGGCGTCAAGATCAGACTCTCATCTCCTTCCTTCTTCTTTCTCTCTGAAGATGTTCCCCTATTTTATCCAATTTCCTCCATTTTCACTATTGGACAACAAATGCTTTGTTGCGACAGCAATTCTACATAGGCATGTTCACTTTACTCCATTCCCATCCAGACTCTGTTGAGCAACACCCACTCCTAGAGTTGGTTAATTCAAGGGTTTTATGGATTTTTTGTCTCAATATCTAGTTTTGGAATGAAAGAGTTTGCTAAGTGGTGTTTATATATAGAACATCAACCTAACTACTTTTGACACATGCCAAAGGTGAATATCCTATAACAAAAACATCAACAAAAGAAAATGTAAAAGATCATATAGCTTTTAACCATGTATTAAGTCCTCGTACATAAAACTCATGAATCTGAACCTAGATTCAAACAAGAAATGGGCTTGAATGTGCTTTCAGTTCTAATTAGTAAGGTGTTTGGAGACCATTTTCATTCCGACAAACTCTAAGCAGCGACTAGCCATTGCAATCTATAAATCTTCAAATAGATTTATCTGCACTAAATTTATGAAGTCCATCGATTTTCTTAAATGCATTTATGTAACGGGTGGTTAATAGTTTTCCTTAAATGCATTTAATCAGAATCCTTTGAACCAGGGTAGATATAGGATTGCAGATAATGGCTGAGACCATCTAATGTAATTTGGATAAGAATGCAAAACAGTCGGTCAGAGGGCAAGAGGACCATCAAAAGGAGAGCAACGAAAAAACTGCCAAGTATACATCAATCAATGCAATCAATTAGGCAGCGACAAAAAAAAATGAAGTGCTCGACTTCCAATCACTTTTCCCTTCAATTGCCTTTTATCCAGAAACTGAAACAGTTATCTTTTCCCCATGAACTTTTTCCAACGTTATGCACGTGGGTGTTGGGTAAAACTCCAGTGTGCGTCCCCGGTCCCCCACCATCTAATAACACTTCAGGGAAGCCCACTCGTTATTTATCTTTTTGGTCATCCCTTTTTGTTTTTTAATAAACCAGCGAGAAAGGACCTGGTCAATAAATACGATAATAAATTATTATAATTGCTAGATCTATGTAATTTGCAATTTGATGCTAGCATTTGCATTCATTTTAAATTATATCTCGGAGTTTCACGTATGCATCATTTTCTTAAAAATCATGTTTTACCAAGACAACTTTGAGTGATTCTATCATGTTTTAACAAAACAACTTTTAGTTGATTTTATTACGTTTTCAAACTTGTTTTTTTTTTTAATCAAAATCCCATCTTTAGAACAACTTTTCAAGATAAGCTTTTAAGGGATTTTAAGTCAATTCTTCAGGTCATCAGAAAAACTCTGTTTTTACTTGTCGGTAACCTGTCGGTCAAGGTTCAATTCCATTTCTAGAATATGCAGATTTTATGTTAGTCAGGTTGTCGGTCAAGGTTCGGTTAACCGAACATGCTTTAGACCCTCATTGAACTAAGTTCGGTTCAGAAACCAGAGAGCTTGTGTTTCCGCATATTTTTGCTGTTGGTTAAGGTGTCGGTCACCTTTCGGTTGACCGAACTAGTTCGGTGAACCGACAGTGTTTCTGGTCTGAGAATTTATGACCGTTGGGATATAGCCGTTGAGTTCGGTTAGCCGACAAAATGTCGGTTAACCGATAAGAGAGCCGTTTGAGTTTTTTTTTTTTTTTTTGTTATAAAATGAACCCTTTCTTGGGGATTTGAGAACCAACCTTTGAGGAATAATTGAAGACCTTGTAGACCAAGGATTGGGAACAACATAAGGCAATCTAGTGGATCATTTGGAAAGCTGAAGCTTTGATTCAATGGATTAATCTCTTTGTAAGTTTTGCTTTTCCACATCATTAGTTACATGCTTGTTTAAATTATTGGTAAATTATTTTTAGCATGATAACAATGATATGTTGAATCCATTACTTTCATTTATTCTTTGATCTAAGTAGTGTTGCATTTTTCACCTTGATTTAAGCCAAGTCTACTTTAAATTTAAACTTGATTGAACTTTTCATGCAAACACATTGAGCATTCATCTTTGCATTTGTGTGAGATGTTTTCATGATACCGAGATTACTCCTAGTTTAGGTAAAAGTACCAACTGGGTTTGACTTGATCTCGACTTCGTTCAGCTTGGCAATTGTGCCAGCTGGCACCGAGCCCAAGCTGGCCTCTGTAAGGGTACCGACTGCACTTCTCTAAGCTCGGCCTTGCGCATCTCGGCAACAGTGCCCGAACTTGCGCACCCCGACCTCGGTGACTTCTCCAGTTCGGTCCTATTGACCGAGGTGAACACTGAATGACAAGTCCCAATTATGTGATGGTACAGCTACGTTGCAGAACGTAGTGTCAGATAGGGTCGCAGCCGGATATCGATAAGGGGTTATCCCTATCCGACAGTCGCTTCCGCATTTATGTTCGAGATTGGGGAACGATCCGATGGAACAGTACTCTCACCTACCTCCACTGAGGATCCGAGGTATGGGCTGATGGGACTGTGCATCCACCTACCTCCACCAAGGGAACTTATGATGGGACACTCGTTTATATATATGTATTGGTAAACTCCATGGGGAGGTACGTTTTACATAGCATACGCTTCATGCAATACTCTCTCTTCTCCCCCACTCACTCTCCCTTTGTTCAGTGACTGCACTAACTTAGGCATCAGAGTGCCTTCTGCTGATTGTAGCCAGGGGCTCTGACCTTTGTTCCTTCTCTCCCTTTCAGGTTTAAGGCATCTAATCCATCCAAAGCAATATAGCAGCAGCATCACAAGTCTAACACTCGCCTAATCAAGTCCATATTATTTAGGCACTCAGAATCGGCGCCATCTGTGGGGAACGATTGATCTAACCAAATCAAATCCTAAAAAAACCATGCCTCCAAAAACCAAGAAAGGGAAAGGCGACGGGCCATCCAGGTCCTTACCGCCACCGCCATTCTTGCCCATTCCACTGCCACCACCGGTGATGCAACCGCCAGAGGTACCAAGGCAGTTGCCATTAATCCCCCGCTAGGAGAGGACCGGGGGAAAATCCGGTGCGATGAGTGTGGGGGAGCCAATAACTCAGTCGGGCTCGTTGACGAAGGGGGGTGACGGCACCTCCCAAACGAGACAACCCCCTGCTGGAACGCCTCCGGCAGGATCCTCCTCTGGCGGAACGTCCCCGTCAGGATGTTCCCCCGCTGGAACAACCTCTTCAGGACATTGTTGTCCCCCCGGAGCGTTCTCGACGAGACGATTCGCTAATGTCGTCCAAGTCGACCCAATCCCACAACCAGGATGATGTGGACGACGACGACGTGCTCCCCGAGGACGACGACGTGCTCCCCGAGGACGACGACGACGTGCTCCTTTGGGATATCAAGGCCCAATACCTTTATATTCAGGAGAAAGAAAAACTGATTTGCCAACTCCAGAGACAGCTCCGAGAGAAGGCAAAGACCCCAGCTAAGGCATGCTAGTGAGCCCAGCGGGCCCCGGAGGTCAAACAGGACTTGAGGCAAGTCCTGACCAACAAAAGGCGCGACCGAGCCTATGACGAAGGCTCGAGCAGCAGTCATCATAATGATGACCCTAAAAAGCAGCGCCACAGACCAGAGGACGACTTCGACCAGAGAGAATGGCTCAACCGACAGGTCAGACAGACAGTACGGCAGAACATGGAGGTGGTCGGCTTCACCCGAGATCGGCTGAATGCCTACGACACCGATGACCATGGCACGTCTCCATTTTCTCAGGAGATAAGGGACTGTACACTCCCTGAGAAGTTCAACATCTCGAGATTCAATCTATACGATGGGACTTCAAACCCAGCCGCGTACCTTCGGCATTTCACCCAGAGAATGTCTGTATGGGGCGACGACAGTGACCTAAAATGTAGGGTCTTGCCTGCAGTTTGGGCTACCTCCCCCTGCGGTAGTTTTGCGCTCTTCCGGAGGGATCAGTTTCGAGCTGGCGGCAGCTCCGAAACTCTTTCGTAGAAAAGTTCCAGGCGCATAGGGTCATCCCAAAGACCGATGACGACTTAATGGCCATCAGAATGAGGCGGACTGAAAGCATCACTCAGTTCGCGAAGAGATTTTGGACCATCTACAGCCAGGTAGAAGATGCCACCTACAGAGTGGCCATTGGTTCCTTCAAGCAGGCTCTGCTGCCAGGCAACGAGCTTCGCAAGGACCTGGTATGGTTCCCCATGGTCACTGTGAATGCATTGATGGCCCGGGTGAATCAATTCATCGAGCAAGAAGAAGATGAGGCCTGGGCTTGGGAAAGTTTTGGCATCTGGCAAGAAAATAGATCCTCCAAAAAGGATAAGAAGTTATCCCGGAGAGAGGAGGTGGACCGAAACAGGACGTTGATGAGCTCGGCGATGCCCTCAATTCCCACCTCGGAGAGCAGCAAGAAGCCAAAACCAACTGTTGCCTCCTACAAGGCTGTCAACACAATTTTCAAGGAGTCCATTTACAAACTCCATGGCAGAATCAGGACACGGCCTTTCTTCAACTGGACGTAGCCCATGAACGATGATCCCTCCACCCTCTATTAGAGCAAGTTTTGTACCTACCATAAGCAAAACGGGCATAGGATCGAGGACTGCATGGCCTTCAAGGCCCACCTAGAAAAGCTCGTGAAGGACGGGCACCTGAAAGACTTCATCAAAGAAGAGGGCAGAGTCAACCAAGCTCACTAGCGCCAGCCCAATGATGATCGGGACAGCGATGAGCCAGAGGCCATCATCAACGTCATCCGCCTAGCTCCTGCTCCCAGGGGAAGCAACTAGGCTTGTGGAGAGGCCAGGAAGGCCTCGCACGGCAAACAGGTGATGACGGCTGAGCTCGGTCCCTCCACCAAGAAGGCTCGGAAGGAGAAACCAAAGATTTGGTACTCGGACGAAGACCTGGATGGGGTCTAGCTTCCCCATAATAACCCACTGCTCCTGACCCTGAGGTTAAAGAACTTCAAGGTCAAGAGGATCCTGGTGGACCCCGGGAGCTCATCGGAAATCCTTTACTACGATTGCTTCAAAAAGATGGGTCTGACAGAGGAAGACCTGCAAGAAGCCCATACTCCGCTGATGGGCTTAAGCTCCAAGCCAGTATACCCCAAGGGGAAGGTCTCCCTCTAAGTCCAAGTTGGGGGTGCCTCTATGACAACCGACTTCCTAGTGGTGGATGCACCATCCCCATACAACGCGATAATGGGGAAGACTTGGCTGCACAATATGGAAGCGGTGCCCTCCACCCATCACCAGAAACTCAAGTTCCCGTTGAAGAACGCGGACGGAAGAGTCGAGGTGATCACAGTTCGGGGCGACCAATAGATGGCTAAACAGTGCCTAATGGCTGTGGTTCCTAGTGAAGCAGAACCGCAACAGGTCCATATGGCCGAACTGGAAGCAGAGCTTGAAGCTGTCGGCCGAGCTCCCGAACAAAAGAGCATCGAGGACCTCACCGAAGTCAGGATCGATCCCAGCGTTCCTGAGAGATATTTTTTGCTCGGCAGTCAGCTAGCAGAGGACGAAAGGGCCAAGTTGTTCGACTTCTTGTTACAGAAAAAGGAAGTCTTCGCTTGGACCGACCCCCTATGAGATGCCCGGCGTCAGCCCCGAAATCATGTGCCACAAACTGAACGTGGACCCCAGGCACAAACCTATAGTTTAAAAGGCTCGCAGAACCGGGGTCTAACAAGTCGAGGCCGTGACAGACGAGGTCAAAAAGCTGTTGGAGGCCGAAGCAATAAGGGAAGTCAATTACCTGAAGTGGTTGGCCAACACAGTGGTGGCCAGGAAGAAGAATGGAAGTTGGAGGGTCTGCGTGGACTTCACCGATCTCAACAAGGCCTGTCCCAAGGACAGCTTCCCGCTCCCGAAGATCGACCAGATCATCGACGCAACTGCCGGGCACGACAGGATGAGTTTCCTCGATGCCTGCAGAGGTTACCATCAGATCCCGATGCTTGGGCTAGACGAAGAAAAAACCGCATTCATAACACCTAGAGGCATCTACTGCTGCAAAGTCATGCCCTTTGGGTTAAAAAACGCAGGGGCAACTTACCAGAGGCTGGTAACCAAGATGTTCCAGGCCCAGCTCGGCAAGACCATAGAAATATACATCGGCGACATGGTTGTCAAATCTAAAAGGTCACAGGACCACTTGGCAGACCTGAGTCAAACGTTTGTTGTCCTAAAAAAGTTCCAGCTCAAGCTGAATGTGTCCAAATGCGCGTTTGGCGTCGGCTCCGACAAATTCTTGGGAAGCATGGTCACTATAAGAGAGATTGAAGCGAACCCAGAGCAGATCTCGGCAATCCAGGCTATCCAAAGTCCAACTACAACGAAGCAAGTCCAGAGGCTCACAGGGATGGCGGCCGCACTTAACCGTTTCATCAGCAAAGCATTGGACAAATGCCGCCCTTTCTTCCAGCTTTTAAAGAAAAGCTCGAAGTTCTAGTGGACCCCGGAGTGCGACCAAGCCCTTCAGGAACTCAAAGACTATTTTGTCTTCTCCCCCCCTGCTGTCCACTACAAAGCAGGGAGAGATGCTGTACTTATATTGTTGACACCAAAAAAGTCACCTTGCCTCCTCAACATCAAGAAGCCACATGAAGCTACATCATACTACAAACAGGCAATGCCACTTCAAGCATGAAATCTTGTCAGAATTAGACAAAAACTACAAATCCTTCAAGACAGCCAAAAGAGGGGTACACCTGAAGTTTCGGGCCTTTCCGACATCGTTTGGCCTAAGTTCACTCCTCTAACAGCTAAACAGGCGCTCCCGGCGGTGACGGTGTCGAAGACATCAAAACTTCGATCAGAGCCTACAGATGGTTCCAAAATACCTCCAAAAGGCTCCTTGTCAAAATTCAAGTCAAACCGACAATGTTTGACCCTCAGCGTTGAGAACCACCGAGACCATCACTCATCAAACAAAGCATATGAGTAGCTTCAACATGCTTCCAAAAGGCTAGACGTCGAATTTCAGGTCATTCCGACAACGTTTAACCAGACTTCGACGCTTTGAAAAAAAATCAAGCCTACCGGCGGCAGAGCGTACCAGCGGCAAACATCCAAATCAGAGCTAATGGATCATCTCAAAATGACTCCAATAGGCTCCCTATCAAATTTCAGGTCAATCGGACATCGGTTGACCGTATATCAAAGCTCGACATCTTCCTCGCAGCAAAATCAAGTCTAGCTTCGACGGGACCCCAAACAGCTTCAAAACTCAAATAAAAGTCCATGGTTGGGCCTATCCACTGCTCAAGAGGCTTCACCTCAAATTTCAGGTCATTTCGACACCGTCTGACCTAGTTTCGACTCTTGACGGAAAATCGGCTACAAAGTCTTCGACTTTCCCGAAAGATATGAAACTTTGTGATTCGGTTTTGTGCGACTTCTCGTCAAGTTTTCTCCAAGAAAATCAAGTCAATAATTGACGAAAAATGTCAAGAAAAATATAGAAGAAAGAAGGAACGAAAAAGAAGAAGAAACGACCGAAAACCATGCGGCGACCAAAGGGGACAAAGCCCCCATGGTTGCCGGCGACCCTGGGTGCATGGTCGCAGGCGACCTTGGAAATCCGGGTTGCTGGATTTTTCGCCGGATGGCCCGTTTTCCGATCTTTTCTGCGTTTCAAGAGTTCCTGCCTCTGTGATTTTTTGAAAATCCAATTTTTGATGCTTGAAAACGACTGATCTTCGTCAACATCTCGGATCCGCCATCAAGAGCATAAAATCATCACTGATCGCTCCAAGATTACCAACCGGCTGACCAAGAAAGTACACTTTCTGTCCGACCGATCGAGAAATCGACAAGACAGATGTCACCGGCCCACTGACATCAATCAATGTCTGAAATTGCATCGCAATCCGACATCAAACAATGTGTGGATCCATCGGCGATCATCACAAGAAGAATCCCAAAAGACTCGGCGCGGCCCGCGACTCTTCAAATGCCCAGGCGACCACTTAATGATGTTAATTGACCCATTTTATGACAACTTAATGCGGTCATTAACCCATTATTTTGGACGGCCCAATCAAGTCAATTATTTTGGACGGCTTTCCCGAAAAATGGGAAACTTCGTGCTCCGATTTCGTACGGGTTCTCGTCAAGTTTTCTCCAAGAAAATCAAGTCAATAATTGAGGAAAAATTTCAAGAAAAATACAGAAGAAAGAAGGAACAAAAAGACGGAAAAATGGCAGAAAACGACGCTCGGCGACCAAACGGACCAAAGCCCTATGGTCGCCGGCTACCCTGCAAATCCGGGTTGTCGGATTTTGCACCAGAAGCCCCATTTTTCGATCCTTTTCGCGTTTCGGTTGTTCCTGCCTCTGTGATTTTCTGAAAATCAAATGTTTGATGCTTGAAAACGACTGATCTTCACCGACATCTCGGATCCACCGTCAAAAGCATGAAATCATCACCGATCGCCTCAAGATCGCCAACCGGCTGACCAAGAAAGTATACTTTCTGTCCGACCGATCGTGAAATCGACAAGACAGATGTCATCGGCCCGCCAACATCAATCAATGTTTGAGATTGCACTGCAATCAGACATCAAACAATGCGTGGATCCACCTATGATGATTGCAAGAAGAATCTCAAAAGGTGTAGCGCGGCCCGCGACTCTTCACATGCCTTGGTGACCACTTAATGACGTTAATTGGCCCGTTTATGACAACTTAATGCGGACATTAACTCATTATTTTGGACGGACCAATCAGATTCAAGCATTTGGGAGTTACAAATCCATCATCATGAAGCTTAAAGGGAATTAAATGCCCACTACCTTCATCGGCCAATCACAAGCCATGAAAAAGGAATTACAAAATCAACTTGTAACTCCTCATCAATTCTCTCATCATGGCTATTAATGCCCATAATCACCTCATGGCTACCAAAAGCCTATAAAAAGAGGTGAGTTCCAAGAAAAAAAAGATCCCAAGTGTAATCCCAAGTTCTAAAAATCCAGAATATTCAAGAGAGAGACGAAGTCCTGCCACTTTGCTCCCAGAAGCACCACAAGGAGATCAACGTCTCTTGGGGGGCCACCCCCCGCCCCCCCCAAAGGTCTCCTCATTCTCCAACATGGCCTAAACGCGGCTTTTCAACCTGTTTACTTGGTTTTTCATTCGATATAGGACCTCCTCTTGGTCGTTGTCCTTTAAAAAATCGAGGTTAGGACCAAGCCAAAGAATCAAAGCATCAACCGTTCTCATTTGAAGGACGATGGCGAAGTCCATACATGACTTGCGACAGTCGATCTCAACGTGTCACCACAATCTCCTGAGAAGTTAGATCCATTTTCTTACTTTTCTATTGTAGTTTGTATTTCTTAAAGAAACAAAAAAAGAAATCACAATTCTTGTCTTTCATATTTGATGAGTTTTGTAAAATCGTCTTTCACGGAAAACAAACAAAAACGCCTCCTACGGCATTCTCAAAAAACAAACTTGTCTCTTTTCTTAATATCTATGCAATTTGAAAAGTTAGAAAAAAGGATTGATTTCCTTTCTATTTGTGAAGGTGAATCTCCGGATTATCACCATTCCAAATTCCAAGTAGAAAGTAAATCTGGCATACCCGTGCAAAAAATGTTGATACCCGCGATTCTCCCTCCTCCGCAGAGACCCAGGTCAGCCCCCGGGGTGCCGAAGGAAAAGACGGAAGATTCCCGAGGGTCCATCAATCACCATATTCTTGTGATTACTAATGGATGTGGTCTTGTTTCAAAAGTTTTCCAAACGAACAATGTCAGCTTCATTGACTATCACTTTTGATGAGAACAAGTACCAGCTTATGCTTCAAGACAAGCAAAACAAGCGCACTCATAAGCGCCCTACCAGTTGCCGAAGCGTCATCTCCCTCGACAACTCTCAAAACACAGGGTCGACCTCTACTCCCCAGACCATCGTCTTTGGGTTGCTGGGACCATTCCCACTCCCCGTAGAAGAGACTGTACCTGCCAAGAAACAGAAAACCGCCCCGCAACATGTCACTAGCATGGCACCAAGGGCGAACACAAAGAAGCCTGAAGCCCGTGGCGCTCCCATGAAGCCTTAACCTACAAGAAACTAGGTTTGCCGCATAACCTGGTCCCCGAGATCTTCACCAAAGCAACGGAGGTCCCGAACATCTATAAAGCCAGCATACCTGGCCCCTCTCAAGGAGAATCGGTTCTACCATCTCTCTTGCATGAAAGAGGAGAAACCTACCCTCTGCCAAACAAACAAACCAATCCAGCATGAGCTGGCTTGCTCCTACAAGCCCAAAATCAAATCCTGCATCGTTAGACCTCCGCAAAAACTTGCTGAAGTCTGCACTCCTGTGAGTCGACCCTTCATCTCAACAGGGGCTGAACTTGCAAAATTCAAAGCTTCACTGCGACAGGCTAAGGACCGCGTCCGGATCCTGTCCATGTCCAACTTCAAAGAAGACAAGCTCGGCTGTTGCGTACGGGGGACTACATCCTTCATTGCCAGAGCCGACTGAAGCTCAAATTGCTCGTCGTATACGTCGCCGCGCGGCATATCGACAAAAGAGACTTGAGAAGCAAAGAACCCAGCATTCTACTCTCCACGTCTCTAAAAAATGGGTCGAAAAAGAAAGACCCGACCAAGTTGTTGCTGTCCATATGGTTGGCAAAACCAGAAGACGCCAGAAGTCAGCAACCAAAAATCGTGTCAGACGTCCGGTGACTCGCAGCGTCTCCCGGACACGAACACATCTGGAAGAATCCTCCACTCCTTTAAGCCAAGGACACCGGAGTAACCACTCCTCGGAATCTTCATTCAAAAGAATTAACCCCAGCTCAGTCACCAGGACGATTTCTTCGTTCGAATCCCGAGGGATGAATGTCTTGGCTACAAGTTCTGAGCAGCCTCCACCGCATGATGACATAACCGCACGCATCCAGCAGTTAGAGTAAGGACAACAGAGAATTGAGGCTCTGATGGAAAACCTCCTTCTTACTTTGCAGTGTCCACCTAACAATGAAGCCCCTCCGAATCATCAAGATGACGAGGCCAATGCAGAAAACAATGAGTCACTCGCCCTTACCAAAAAGGACATTGGCGATATCCTCGCCAAAGCAAAAGGAGAGGATACACTAAAGGAACATGGGATCAAGCCACCCTATCCCCTATGGATGGACTCGGTTCCGTTCCCGGCAAAATTCAAACAACCTACTCTCCAGACATATATGGGGAAAGGTTCAGCCAGATAGCATGTCATCCACTTCAAGATCCTGACGGGAGCTATCGCAGATCAAGATACCCTCAAGATCCGTCTCTTTGCAAGCACCCTAAAAGGTACGGCCTTTGATTGGTACTCCACTCTGCCGGAGAACTCCATCCAAAACTAGGTCATGCTGGAGACACGCTTCTTGACCCACTTCCAAGGTGAGGACCATCCTGTTACTGTGGCTCAGCTCTGCTGCCTAAAACAAGGAGAGAATGAGTCAACATATGACTTCATTCACAAATGGAAGGCAATGGCGTATAAGTGCTCAAATGTACTACCAAAAGCGTCGCTAGTCGACATCTGCCGTAACAAAATGAGAGCAAGAATCCGCTCCATGACCATTGACAACAAATCAAAGAGCCTGGGAAAACTCGTAGAAGCTTCCATGGAGGCTGAAATGGTGATCAAAGACCTCAACAGTCATAAATCATCAAAGAAAGAGCCAACCACCATTACAACCTCAAAACCAAAGAAAAAGGAGGTTCTCAATGTGCAGACCAAGTCGGCTCCTCAACAGCCAAAGAAAGCTGAAAACAAAGCTACAGGTAAAAGACCTGAACTCTCTGATGCCTTCAAAGAACGTGTAGAAAAGAAATACCCGTTCGATGAAGATGTTGAAGAAATCTTTGAGGCTCTCTTAGCAAACGACAAACTCACCTTGCCTGAGCCTAAAAGACCGGGAGATGTTGGCAAAACCAACGATCCCCGGTATTGTTCATACCACCAGATGATCTCGCATCCTCTTAATCAATGCTTCGTTGTGAGAGAGAAGATCAATGAGATGCGGAAAAATGGAGTCATCACCTTTGACAAAAACTACGGCTCCGCCTCCGTCAACATGGTGTCATGTGGGCAAACTTCAAATTCACCAAAGGAGAAGATCACTACTTCATTCAAGGTGATAAAAATGGCTCAAGCGTCCCAAGAGTTGTTTCCCTATCCAACACCAGATGGACAACGCATATGGGTGCATCCTGATCTCCTAGAAGATGAAAATTGGGAGATCGTCAAAACAAAGCCGACCGCTTAACAGCGAAGGCAAGCCAAGAGATGACTCCGCAAGCTAAAACAACAGAAGAAGTCTCAACCAAAACAAGAAGTCCTTGAAAAGACAAAAACCACTTCCACTGCTTCACTAAGGGCGATGGAAGAATCCTTTCCCAAAACTTCAAAGGCGGTAAGAAAATTTACCCTTGGTGATTTCATGCCACCTTATTACAAAAATGAAACTACGCAGGGGGCATCATACTCTTGCAACTCGGTAATTGGATTCTCCATTGATGGATACGAGTCCAGTGATACTGCCAGTGATATCGATGAGTAGGAAGAATCCCTTGAAACAGGAGAATACCTCTCCGACGGAGGAATGGATTCCCGAGTCTCATCTTATGCTAGTAATCTGGTATAACCCATTACAGCCACAAGGATCTTGGTCTGACGATGAATAAGATTAAGACGCTGTTCAAGAAAATTCTGTCAATCCGGCACCGGCCAATGCTCCAGTGGAACCTAACATTGGTGAACCACAAGGAGCAGATGACGAAAAAGATTTGACTCATATGCCTGATCTTGAAGAATATGCAAGAATCCTGCAACGTCTTGCCATAGAGCAGGAGCAGGATTGCGTTAACAATCGTCGTCATGACCCAGAACCAGAAGTCCTTGAAAATCAACGGAAAATTTCTCCTTCAACTCTTGAAAATGGAGAAAACTGTTGGATCAATGATCCTCCTACATCCGAGGATGAGTATGATTCCCAACAGTTTACACTGGGGGCATCTCCTATCAGAATAACCTGTAATGCAGTAGCTCAGGATGATAGTGCCTCTGAAGCTTCTGAAGACACGTACTCCCCTACCGATAGTATGTCTTCCGGAGTTACATCTTCTCAGGTGACTTCCACTGAGATAGCATCTTCTCAGCCTTCGTCTCCTGAAACTATGACATCGGAACTCAAACCTCTTCCGACTAATCATCCTAAAGAAGCTCCTGCCAATGAAATCTTCTTTAATGAAAATGCAGTCGACTGGTCCCAGATTTCCGACCTCATAGGTGATGTCTGGACCGATAAAGAAAAGTTGCTAGATGCTGTTCAGGACTTGTTCAGAGAAGTTGCTCCATGCAACGCAATAACTGAAGACGGCAACACTGCTGCAGAGACGTCTTCAGCAAATGACATGGATCAACCCCTCGATCCTGAAAGTGATCTTCCAAAAGAAAACCCTTCTCTAGAAGCTTTTGAAGTTGGTAGAGGTACCCGCTCTGGCCAGGATTACAGTAAAATTACAGCCAACCTTCTTCTTCTTATGTAAATCCTTCGGGAAAGCAAGTTGTAAACGCCCCAAGTGGCAACAATAATGAAAATGCAGGCCCGAAGGGGGCTTTCAAGTACGACTTGATTGAGCACTTCAAACACATACCTGCCCGACTGCACATCCTTGACCTATTACGAATGTCTCCACAAACTCGTGATAGTCTCATTTCAGAATTACAAAGGCTGAATTCGGATGTTGACAAACATGCCCCACAAGTCCTACAAATTGAAATGGACTATAGGGTCAAAAAATCAAGTACTTCCTCAAAGGGAGAAAAGAAGAAAGCTGAGGGACCAAGCATTGAATGCCTCTCAGTTCAAAAAGCAGCAAGTGCAACAATCACCTTTGATAAGGATGATCTCTTGCTAGGTGAGACAAAGCACAACCAACCCTTGTACTTCATGGGGTACGTCAGAGAGATGCCAGTACACAACCGCTCAAAGGCCTATCGGCAAAATCAGGTTCAAATTGCAAATCGGTGATCTTATTTCTGAAGTCATTGTATATGCAAATAAGGACTCCTTCATGCTACAATATCCTTCTTGGACGCCCCTGGATACATGAGAATGGAGTCGTCCCTTCAACGCTACATCAATGCATCAAGTTCGTTGGCAACGACGGCTTGATACATCTAGTGTTTGCAGACAAAAAGCCCTTCAAAGGCAGAGACATCCAATTTACAGATGCTCGGATGTATAAAGATGGAAAAGAAGAAAAGGAGGTAGAAACAACACACTTTGCAGAATATCTCCAGAAAGATAGGGGCAAGGGTCCTCAGCAATCATCGGAAGTAAACAAACCTTCCAGCAAACTCGGAGTAAGCAGCCAAGCTCCTTTTGTGATCTCTCTCGAAACATCAAAACCTTTGGTAATCACTACCAAAGCAAAAAGGACAAAACAAAAGGCTCGGGGCAAGTTCACTGTCTCCTTTGTGTCCATTATGCATGACACAGATTCAGACTCAGAGCCAGAAGACGACACAACGTCAAGCCAAGTTGATACTCAGCGAGATCAGCCTGCTCTCACTCCATTGGAGACACTTGCTGACGTAGAAGATCCTACATCTGCTTCTTTCGTTGTTCTGGCAACTTCGGCAGAAGAAAAAGCAATCTTCTTCCACAGGTCGGGAATCTCTCCACCAAATTCTCCGCTTGAACCTTTCCAAAGCGAAGGTATGCCTTAGCTATCTCTGTATAGTCCAATGTCACAAGCTATCATGAAGAAAATGGGTTACAACGCTCAAAATCCAACCGGTTTGGGAGGTGGCCGTGGTATTCTCACACCATTGGAACTCACCATGGCCAAAAGTCAACCAAAAGATTGGAAACTTCACCTTCATAAAGGCAAGTCTTCATACAGGTTGGGGTATGATCCTACCACTCCTATGAGACAGTTGATATCAAGGCTGCAAAGTCATTTTGCCGACCAAGCCTCAACATCTCATGTCCATGAAGACATTGATCTCCCTGGATATCTTTTTGAACAGTCACCCGTCAAGGATCTAGGAAGTTCTTCCAATTGGTATAATTTCTCTGACAATAAAGAGGAATTGTCCGATGACACAAACGCGCGGTTCTCTAACCCAGAAGAACTATCGTCTCCAAAAGAAGTACCCTACTTCAACCCAGATCCAACAGGTGATTAGGACTATCTCATTGCAAGTCTTGAGAAGAGTACTGATCAAGATGACCCATGGACATAAGCAGAGCCTCGGTCTGTAAATGCCTTCAGAACTTCAAAAGGTTTTGTTGAGTTGGAAGCCTCCAAAAATATTGTGGAGGAACCACCTTCAACAGAAGATCCTGTTCAAAAGATAGACTTGGGAACACCTGATAACCCACGTCCTGTATTCATAAGCAAGAATATAAAAGATGATGAGTTACCCGAGTATGTCTCGTTTCTTCGTGAGTTCATTGATTGTTTTGCATGGTCTTACGCTGAAATGCCTGGCTTAGATCCCAAAGTAGCAGTCCACAAATTCAACTTGTAAAAAGAAATCAAGCATGTCAAACAAGGCCAAAAAAGATTCTGTCTTGACGTGATGGACAAAATTGAACAAGAAGTTCAGAAACTCAAAAGCGTTGGCTTCATCCGCGAGAAACAGCATCCTGAATGGTTGGCCAACATCAGCCCCGTGACAAAGAAAAATGGGCGGATAAGGGTCTGTATCGACTACAGGGACTTGAATAATGCATGCCCTAAAGATGAATTCCTGCTCCCCATGCCGGAGGTGATGATTGATAACACCTGTTGGTTCAAGCGAATGACATTCATGGATGGATTCTCTGGCAACAATCAGATAAAGATGCATCATGAAGATGAAAAACATACATCATTTCGGACTACATTTGGCGTGTATTGCTACACTGTCATGCCATTTGGTCTAAATAATGCAGGTGCATCATATCAGAGGACTATGATGAAAATATTCCAAGATATGCAGCACAAGACGGTCGAATGTTATGTCGACGACCTCGCCATCAAAAGCAGAAGCAAAAAAGACCATCTCGACGATCTTCGAGAAGTCTTCCTCCGCCTTTCCAAACACAAATTGCGGATGAATCCATTAAAATGCTTCTTCAGTGTCGCATCGGGTGAGTTTCTCGGATTCATAGTTCGGAAAGCTGGAATAGAACTTGACCCCACCAAAGTCAAGGCTATCCTGGAAACGCCATCTCCAAGAACCCTAAGAGAATTAAAAGGGCTTCAAGGAAGATTGGCATACATCCGACGGTTTATCTCCTATCTGTCAGGGAAGTGCCGTCCATTCTCTCGCCTGATGAAGAAAGGTGTGGACTTTGTTTGGGATGCTAAATGTGAAGCCGCATTTCAAGACATCAAAACATACCTGACCAAACCTCCAGTATTAGCTGCCCCCATAACTGGAAAACAATTCATCTTGTACACAAGAGCTCTTGACCACTCATTGGGTGCTCTACTCGCACAAGAAAACAACGAGGGAAAATAAGTTGCTTTATATTACTTTAGCCACCTGTTAGTAGGTGCAGAACATCGCTACTCCCCATTTGAAAAAGAATGCCTTGCAGTGATGTTTGCCGTACAAAAGCTACGTCACTACCTGCTGTCCAACACAATCTACCTGGTTTCGAGGATCAACCTCTTAAAGGTCATTGTCACAAAAGCAGGTTTTCTCAATGCCCGACTGGCAAAATGGTCTATCCTTCTATCGTAGTTTGATATCAGGTATGTACCACAAAAGGTAATCAAAGGACAAGCACTAACAGACTTTCTCGCAGAGCACCCATTGCCTAAAGATTCTCCAGTCAGGGATGATCTCCCAGACGAATCCGTCTACAACGTGGAAACTTCCTTATCAACTGCCTCTTGGGACATATACTTCGACGGCGCAACCGGGACAAATGAAAAAGGAAAGCAAATTTCGGGAATTAGCATCCTCTTTGTCAGCCCCGACAAATACATGATTCCACACGCTTTCTCGCTACCGGAACCATGTTCAAACAATGTAGTTGAGTACCAAGCGCTGATTAGAGGATTGGAACTCGCCCTCGAATCTGGCATCACCATGCTAGAAGCTTTTGGGGACTCTCAACTGATCGTCAACAAGATGAATTAGAAGTTTGAAGTCAGGAAGCTCGATTTGCTGACTTACTACAACAAGGCACAATCGCTTTGATAAAAATTCAACATCTGTCACATCACCCACATCCTCAGAGGTGAAAACATCCGCGCAGATGCCCTGGTTGGACTCGCCGCATCTATGGCAATCCAAGAAAGGGAAAACATGCAAATCACAGCATGTCAAAGAAGGATTCTCCCTCCTCTTAACACACCAAGCATTTGCCGAATGCCACCAAGTGGTTGGAAGTCGGATGTCCATCCTCAAACCTCCGATCGGTGACTGGAGGGATCTATTCATTGATTACATTATATTCGGAATCCTACCTGAAGATCCAAAAGAGTGGGTAAGCATTCAAAGACGTACCCCAAACTTTCATTTGGATATTCCTTCAAAAACACTTTGCAGAAAATCCTTCAACGGAGTACTTCTACGCTGCTTGTCACAACAAAAGGCTGAGGAAACTCTTAAAGAAATACATTCTGGTCTTTGTGGAGCCCATCAGGCTGGTCCTAAGCTCTACGATCGGATAAAAAGGCTAGGTTATTATTGGCCTACCATGGTAGCTGACGCAATGAGATTTGCTAAACATTGCCAGCAATGCCAAATTCATGGAGATTATGTCCACATGCCTCCAAAGTGGCTACACCCTACAACAATCTCATGGCCTTTCGAAGCCTGGGGTATGGACATCATAGGTCCTATCTCTCCCCCATCAAGCAAAGGTCATCGCTTCATCTTCGCCGCTACAAATTATTTCTCCAAGTGGTCGGAAGCATTTGCACTTAGCGAAATGAAGACCTCACCAGTCCTTCAATTCTTGCGCGCCAACATTATTTGTCGCTTCGTCATACCTAAAAAATTTGTCCATGATAACGGAACGTAATTTCGGGATCACAGATTCTACAGGTTTTGCGACAAGTACAAAATCCAAAGTTGTCCTTTGACTCCATATAATCCTGCAGCGAACGGAGTAGCAGAAGCCTTCAATAAGACACTTCGCAAAATTCTCAAGAAAATGGTCTCTAGTCACAAAAGAGGCTGGGGCGACAAACTATCAGAAGCTTTGTGGGCCTATCAAACCACTGTTCGAGGACCAACCCATAGCACACCATTCTCCTTAGTCTATGGATGCGAAGCTGTTGTCCCTTTGGAAGTACAAATTCCTTCCTTAATGGTATCTTTGCAAAATGACATGACACAAGAAAGCAATGTCAAATTGAGACTTCAAGAGCTGGATAATCTCGATGAAAGACGGCTCGAAGCTCTACAAAGCATTGAGCTGTACCAAGCACGCATGGCAGGATCTTTCGACAAGAAGGTCCGGCAACGCGCCTACAAAAAGGGTGATTTGGTTCCTGCGGTAAAATGACCCATAGTCTTTGCCCACAATTTCAAAGGCAAATTCGAACCAAAATGGGAGGGACCCTTCGTCATCGACAAAGTCTTCTCCAATGGCGCATAAGCTCTTCTAAACATGGAAGGAGACAGATGTATGCTGCCCATCAATGGCAAGTTCTTGAAGCGGTACTACCCTTGCAGATTTCCAACGGGTCAAAGTGACGTCAATATGGGCAAAGCCTATTCCCAGGTACTTGCTCGTCAAACGCACCCCTTTTGAAATTCTCATATTTACGTTGAAATTTCTGAAAAAAAAACTTTTAAAACAATGCTTACTCTCATCGTTTCATTGTTCAAAAAAAAATCAAAACGAAAAATCCAAGTTTAGGAGCCTCTTCCCGGGCTTGACCAAAACTTTCGATCATTGAACCCAAAATTCATGGTTTGAAACAAAAATCAGGACTCAGGAATTTCCACCTTAGTCCTCCCCGACTTTTACAACCAAAAATGGTTTTAAGTCAAAATTTACGACCCTCGTGTCTTTAAACAAAAAAATGGTTCTTAGAAACTGCGGGGAAGCGACGCTCAGTCGATACTTGCAAAGCCCAAAAAATCTGAAGGATGCGAACCCCATTCAATACTTCCAAAGCCCAAAATCGGGAGGATGCGAACCCCATTCGATACTTCCAAAACCTCAAAATCGCAAGGAAGCAACACTTCGTTGATACTTGCAAATTTTCAAATTTCAAGAAAAAAAATCGTGGGGAAGCAACATTCCAATTGATATCCACAATCCAAATTTCAAATGGTTCGAGAAAACCTCAAATTTAAAAAAAAATCATAGGGAAGCGACACCAAGTCGATACCCGCAAAACCAAAATTTTTGAAAAAGCAGGGAAGCGACGCTTAGTCGATACTTGCAACCTAATCCCGCGAGGAAGCGACATTCCATCGATACTCGCAAACCGAATGAGCAAGGAAGCGACATTCCATCGATACTTGCAAGACCATTCAGCAGGGAGGCGACATTTGGTCGATACCTGCATTTTGAAAACCAAAACTCGGCTATAAATGTCAAAAATCCGGCTCTCACGCCGAAACTAAAACCCGGCTATAAGTGCCAAAAATCCGGCTCTCATGCCAAAATAAAAAAAATCGGCTATAAATGCCAAAAATCCGCCTATAAACGCCAAAATCGGCTATCAACGCCAAAAATCGTATAAATGCAAACAAAAAAAAATCGGCTTTCCTGCCAACAAAACAGAACTTGGTTTTCAAACATCTGGCTCCCATGCCAAAACAAAACAAAACAAAAAAAAAAAAAAAAAACTTTGGCTTTCATGCCACACAAAAAAAAGAAACTTTGGCTTCCATGCCAGAAACAAGATCGGCTCCTATGCCACAAAATTTAGCTCTCATGCCAATTCAAAATCTGGCTCTCATGCAAAATTCAAAATTCGGCTTCCATGCCATTCCAAATTTGGCTTTTATGCCATTTCAAATTTTGGCTTCCATGCCGCAAACAAATTTTGGCTCTTACGCCACAAAATTCGGCTTCCATGCCATTCCAAAATTTGGTTTTCAAGCCATCAAGAACCAGGCTTTTGCTACAAAATTTGGCTTTCATGCCCAAAACAACCCTTTGACAAAAGATTTTCACAAAATGACGACCTTTTGATCAAATTCTCAAACAAAAATTCCCATACAGCTCTTGTTTAAATTTGTTTTCATCAAAAAACGGTTTAAGTGAAAGGAGGGAATACAAAAAATATAGTATCAAAAATGTTTATACATGGAGATACCAAAAGAAGAAAAATGATTTTGTTACAACTCAGGAGCTCAGTCTAACATGGTCTTCAACCAAAGATTCAACTCCTCAAGCAGACCCTTGGCCTTAGCCTCTAAAGTTTTCAGGCCACGCTTTTTCAAAACATTCCCATAGAAAGCGGCAGAACGCCGTAACCCATCTGCAGCACGAGAAAGTTCTTCCGAGAGAATCTGCCACTGTTCATATTCCTGAGTCTTCCTTCGAAAATTACTTTCAGCCTCTTCAACCTGGCAAATGAGAGTCCCCTCCTTGTCACGAGCTTCCACAATGGTGGTCCATTTAGCAGCAGCTTCTTCCTCCAAAAGCTCAAGACGCTGTCTAGCCTCGACAACCTCCTTATCAAGGCGGTTCAGGTCTTGCTTTAGCTCCGTGATGGCCAACTCGGTAACGTTCCTCTCCCGAACAAATTGCTTCCGAGTCCGCGAAATCTCAGTCAGCTCAGCTTTGACCTCGCTGGAAGGCTTCACAAACATCTCATTAAAGAAGTCACCATCTGGGAAACTCTTGGTCTCAGTCCACTTGTTCCCCAAAGCGCTGACTTCATCAACAAAATCCTTGGTGCATGCAATGTCTAGACCGACTTCTTCGTTATCAGCAAAGATGTCCTGCACGTGCTTGATCATGCCAAAACTAGCTTCCAAGTGACCTGAAGAGAGAGTCTCGACCCATGAGCTCAACACTCTTCAACACCTTCTTTGCATACTGAAGGTGCGGCCCAGATAAGGATTCGCCATGCTCCGGCACCTGACTGCCCATGTCATGCCCCGTTGGAGGAGTAATCAATAAGCTCTTTCCAATTGAAGAAGCTGACTCGTTGAAAGTAGAAGAAGCCCCTACTTCTGGATTGGCCGCAGGTATCTCCTGTTCTGGCCCTGAGGAAGACGGATGAACTTCTCCTGTTGCTTCACAATCTTTCAATAAAAGACAAAAATGTATGAATATTATCTTGTCAAAAGTCAATATCCAGATTAGTATTACAAAGTACCTTCTTCGATGACCGGCGGAGTACTTTCTGCTTCCATGAGCTCATCCGAAGCATTGTCAAAGGTTGCATCCATGGATGACTCGAAGTTGTCAGAATCCTCTGGCAAGTCAACTAACAAGAAAACAAAGCAACATGTTGGCAAATGACGGCACGAAAACAAAAAAGGGAGGAAAAACAAAAGAAATCATACTAGGTGAAGGTTCTGAAATCACTCCAGAGTCCCTGGGCTCTTCCTCAGATGCCGCGACCAGATCCGTCATTGCCTCATCCGCCGGAACCTCGAGCATCACCAAATCATCATCCTCTGACAAAAGAAAGAAAGCAGCATATCAAAAAAAAATCTCTTATACAAGAAAAGAAGCGGCAAAAGAAAGGAGGATCATACCAGTCATCTCCTCTTCTCGGCTCCACTTTTCTGGAGGCTCGTCAGCATCCCCAGACACCTCCTCAGCAATGGTGAGAGGAACTTCCAAATCAGGAGAACTTTCTTGCTGTCTCATATTACGGCGTTGTCCTCTCTTCCTCTTACTTCTGTGGGACAGTCTACTCAAAGATCCTGCCCCACTATCAACATCAGGTCTCTTACTAGAGTCCTCATTGGATGGTCTGCTTTTCCCAGTAGACTCAATGGAAGCCTTTGTGCGCTCTGCTTACATCCAAGCATCGATCTCGACCTCCTCCTCTTCCAGCTGTTTCAAGACCTCACCAGGAATCCCTTGTGCAGCTCCTGATCTGATGACTTCTTGCTCATTGAGAAAGCCTATCTTGTGCCTCTCTCCAGAAAGGAAAGCCAAAACTTCCTCTTGACGGACACCATCTGATCTGCCAAGACCCTTCTCAGGAGATTGCTTGACGTCAAGCTCCTTCTTGGAAAGCCCCCGGTACACTAAAAAACTCTCCACGAACGATTTCGTGAAGCCAGCAGTCCGGAAAGTGGGCAACTCAGGATAGGAAATCATGGCGGTAGTGTCCTCTGCACTGTAAAAAGCCCATGCTTTCCCCCTGTCCTGCAAACCTCCAAAACGCTTGACCATGCTCAAAGGCGCTCCAACAACGCCTTGAGAAAAGCCAAACTGTAATACAAAACGCAAAGGACATACGGCTGGATATCAACAAAAAGATGTCTACGGTACACCATCGTACCAACCCATATGTTGAAAAGCCATCTCTTCTTTGCGTTTGTCAAAGCATAGTGTCTTCCCGAGCCTGCCCTGGTGGAATCACGGGAGATACCAAAATCAAAAGCCTTCTTCCGCAGACCCGGAGAAAGCTTCACTAAAGATTGCTCAATCTCGACGTTCCTGAACCGTCGGATTCTCAAACGGGCAGACAAAAGAGATTTGGAAACGGCTGTCCCTCTAGCCAAATGAATGATGGACCCTCGATTTCCATCCTCTCCTTCCGCCCCGGGGGCTGCCGGGTCTCGGCGGAGGACGAAAAGCGCAGGTATCAACATTTTTGTACGGATATGCCAGATTTACTATTCTAATTGGAATTTGGAATGGTGATGATCCGGAGATTCACCTTCACAAGTAGAAAGAAAACCGATCATTCTTTCTAACTTTTCAAATTGCATAGATATTTAAGAAAAGAGACAAGTTTGTTTTTTAGAATGCCGTAGGAGGCGTTTTTTATTTGTTTGCCGTGAAAGGCGATTTACAAATCTCATCAAAATGCAAGACAAGAATTATGATTTTTTTTTGTCTCTTTAAAAAATACAAAATACAATAGAAAAGAAAAAAAAGAGATCTAACTTCTCTGGAGATTGCGGGGACACGTTCAAATCGACGGTCGCAAGTCATGTATGGACTTCGCCATCATCCTTCAAATGAGAACGCTTGATGCTTCGATTCTTCGGCTTGGCTCCAACCTCAGTTTTTTAGAGGATAAAGACCAAGAGGAGGTCCTATATCCAATGAAAAACCAAGTAAACGGGCTGAAAAGCCGCGTTTAGGCCATGTTGTAGATGAAGGGAACCTTGGGGGGGGGGGGGGTGGCCCCCCAAGGGACTTTGATCACCTTGTGGTGTTTCTTGCAGCAGAGCAGCAGGACTTCGTTAGAATTTCTCTGTGTGTTGCAAGGTTCCAGGTAGATGTCGATGCCTAGATGCCTCTCTCTTGGAAATGGACCTCCTTTTATAGGCTCTGGGTAGCCATGAGGTGGTTTATGGGCACTGATGGCCATGATGAGAGAATTGATGGCATTGATGGTTCATGATGGGAGGAGTTACAAGTTTTTATTTCTTGATTTTGTAACTCCTTTTTCTTGGCTTGTGATTGGCCGATGGAGAATGATGGGCATTTAATTGCCTTTAATCTTCATGATGAGGGGAGTTTCATGGTTTTAATGTCATGATTGCTTGGACTTGTAACTCTCATTTGCTTGAATCTGATTGGGCCGTCCAAAATAATGGGTTAATGACCGCATTAAGTTGTCATAAAACGGGTCAATTAACGTCATTAATTGGTCGCCGGAGCATGTGAAGAGTCGCGGGCTGCGTCGTGTCTTTTGGAATTCTTCTTGTGATCATCGCAGATGGATCCACACATTGTTTGATATCGGATTGTGATACAATTTCAAACAATGATTAATGTTGGTGGGCCGGTGACATCTATCTTGTCGATTTCACGATCAGTCGGACAGAAAGTACACTTTCTTGGTCAGCCGGTTGGAGATCTTGGAGCGATCAGTGATGACTTCATGCTCCTGACGGCGGATCCAAGATGTCGACGAAGATCAGTTGTTTTCAAGCATCAAAAACTGGATTTTCAGAAAATCACAGAGGCAGGAACTCTCGAAACGCGAAAAGGATTGGAAAACGGGCCATCCGGCGGAAAATCCGGCGACCCTGGACCAAGGTCTCCGGCGACCATGGGCTATGGTCACCGGCGACCATGGGGTTTTGGCCCCTTTGGTCGCCGAGAGGTTTTTCAGCCGTTTCTTCTTCTTTTTCATTCATTTTTTCTTCTGTATTTTTCTTGACATTTTTCCTCAATTATTGGCTTGATTTTCTTGGAGAAAACTTGACGAGAACCCGCGCAAAACCGGAGCACAAAGTTTCCCATTTTTCGGGAAAGCCGAAGATTTTGTAGCCGATTTTTCGTCAAGAGTCGAAACTAGGTCAAACGATGTCGGAATGACCTGAAAATTGAGGTGAAAATTGAGGAGCACTTGTTTAGCTGTCGGAGAAGTGAAGTTAGGCCAAACGATGTCGGAATGGCCCAAAACTTCATGTGTGCCCCTCTTTTAGCTGCCTTGAAGGATCTTGCAGTTTTTGTTTGATTCTGACAAAATTTGATGTTTGAAGTAGCTTTGCCTGTTTGTAGTAGGATGCAGCTTCATGTGGCCTCTTGATGTTGAGGAGGCAAAGTGACTTTTTTCGGTGTCAACAAATGCCCCCTCGAGGTACAGCGACGAGTAGCTTTTTGAGTTGATATGCATCAAAGAGAAACTTGGAGGAGAGATTCCGACTTGACAAAGAGTCTTGAGCATTTTTTTTAATAGCCTTTTGAGTTTCCGGGGGAATTTTATGGTAGTGAGAGGGATCACGTACCATCTCAAGGCAAAGTTTTGAAAACGACATGAGGGATTTGGATTTTGGGTTTTGGATTTTGGTTTTTCACCTTGTGACCTAACAAGCTGTATGTGGAAGGTTAAGGGGTCGGAGTTTGATTTTTGATTTTGACCTTGTGACCTAACAAGCTGTATGTGGCAAGTTCGGGGGTCAGGTTTAGTTTTTTTGTTTTGGTTTGGTTTGGTTTTGGTCTTGTGACCTAACAAGCTGTATGTGGCGAGATAGGGGACCAGGGTTTGGTTTTTCTGTGGATTGTCAATTTCAAGATTTTGGCTTAATTTGGTTCATGAGGTTGGATGGTTTGGTTTTTTGGAAACTCATGAGGCTTTCTTCTTTCTTTTTTTTTTTTGAATGGTCCAATCAACTCAAAAGAGGCATGGGACATTTTTTGCTCTTGGTAAGAGGGATATTTTGACTAAAAGCCACTTTTAGTGCCTAGGTGGTCAAACCTGGCTCATATGGGCTAACCCATGGGATCTTAGGCTTTGGAGATGGCTTAGATCTCATATGGTGTCATTTTTGTAGAGAATATCTAAAAATATGTCTTTTGTGTAGAGAATATCTAAAAATATCCTTACTTGGAGAGAATCTCTCAAGTTTTCCTGTTTTTAGGAGAGATTTTCTCAAAGTATCTTTCTTTTGGGAAAGTAGCTAAATTTTAGCACTTATCTCCTTTCTTTTCTCCTTGTTTCCTCTTTTGATTTGCTCTCTTCTATAAAAGCAAGGGGGAGTTGATTCTTTTGCTCCTATTGCTTTCTTTGTTTGCAAGAATCTCCAAGGGTGCTCCAAGATCAAGAAGTACTTTTCTTCTTCAAGGATCTCCAAGTTTTTTCTTCTTCTTCTTCTTCATCAATGCTTCAAGTAAGTTTTCTTCCTCCACAAGAAACTCCATTGTAGAAGTAGCTTCTTTTCTTTTCCTTTCTTTGCTCTCTTTTTTTTTCTTTTTTTCTTTTTTTTCAAGCATGTTTTTTTTTCTTTCTTTTTTTTTGTGCACATTTTTTTTTTCGTGCTTCTCTTTTTTTTTTCTTTTTTCTTTCACAGTGCTTTCTCTTCTTTTTTTCACCATTTTTTTTTCTGTTCTTTTTTTTTTCGACGGTGATTTTTTCTTTTTTTTTCATCGTTTTCTTTTTCTTTTTTTTTAGCGTTTTTTTTTCTTGTCTATACGGACAGGTCCGTACGAACCTGGCTGTACTACCACATGGCAGTGGGCCACGGGCTGTGGGCCAAATTTTTTTTTTTTTTTTTGAAGAGATTTTCTCTATTTTCTCTTTTCTTTCTCCTTTTTTTACTCACCATGATAATGAGGTTTGGGCAATTTCAAGATGTTCATGCATTTTTTTTTATGCATCAAGGTAGAAGGCTAGAGTCTCTAGGTTAAGCCAACAAGATTTTTGACTTGGACAAAGTTTGATTGGTTTTGACCAAATTGGGTTGGAATTGGTCAAACTTTGGTCAAGGTTTTCCTGGCATCTAATGCATGATAATTTTATTTGATGCATAACATTTGGTAAATTGACTTGGAAGCATGATGATGCATACCTGAAAAATCTTTTGCAAGTATTGGGATTTGGAGCTCACAGCAATGTTGAGCTCTTTCTTGGTCTTGCTGGATTTTGAGGAGCTTTGCAATTTTTGGAATTTGGAGCTCGCAGCAATGTTGAGCTCTTTTCCAATTTTACTGAGATTTGATGAGATTGGCTCGTTCTTGCAGCAATGTTTGAGTTCGAACCTTCTTTGAGGATCTTCGACTGACTATGAGCTTGCAGCAATGTTGAGCTCATTTTCAGGCTTTTTGTCTTTTTTGGGGTTTTTCCCTTTTCTTCGGAATTGCTCGGGAACCATGTCAAAATTCCACTAGAAATTTTTTTTTATGTAGCAAAACTCTGTCATTTTGGCGATTGATCTCTGTTTTTTTTTTTTTTTATTCTCTACAAGTAGTTCTTCTAGAATGAACAAGGGTAAGGGGTCCGTTACTGACGCACCTCGTTGGTCTGCTAGATCTTCCAATGCGGCCGTTTAGCAAGCCTGGGAGAAGGTCTAGTTTGTTGAAAAGAACTTGGAAGAATGCGATTCCCTCAATCGTGATGAGATGAGACAGCGATTGATCGCTCTCAAAGATGAGGAATTCTATAAGATCGCGTTAAGCAGCCATCCTTGGGTTACGGACGATCAGAGCATTGTGCCCAAGCCTACCTTCTTCTTCGGTGATGCAGTCCCTGACGACTTGACATACCAAAGGAGATATTTTCAGTTCTTTTACACAGCAGATGGTGAGGAGAGAACTATTTCTACCCGGTCGACCTTCGATCGGACCATCTCGATCATGAGCCTTTCTCCCACGTGCCATAAAAGGGAAGATCCTCCGAGCTCGGTGAAGAGGACCAGCGTGATCAAGACAAGGGTTTTTGTTGGCAGCCCTTCCAGTTTTGTAGAGAAGTCTCCTGTCCGTATGGACATGTCGATGCTAGCTAGTGTCTACCAAGGTTCTGATCATCCGTCGGTCGATTTGAGACCCGTGGGCCTTGGCATTTTTCGGGGTGACGGCAGCAGTTGGGTGAAGCCTTTTCAACTTCGTGGCCGTTTCAGTGCTGACTCGAGCTGGGAATTATGGACTGATCACACCCTGAAGATTGGCGGGGCCATCCTGTGGGAGGCCGAGATTTTTTATGTTGTTCGCGCTTTTCGGCAAACCATTGTTTTCTCCGATGAGGCTTTCATGGCAATGTTGGAGTCATTCCTTCCACAAACCTACACCTTCATTGTGACAAATGGTGAGATTGGTTTTTCTTTGAAGGAATTGAGCGCCATCATCCGGTTGCCTATCCTCGGCAAACTCTATGAGGAGTTCATGCCTATCGACAGCGTCCTTGAGGAGCAGTCTGAGGAGTTCAGGCTTGTATACTTTCAGCTCGTCGCCTTCTATGATTTTTTGACGGAGAAGGAGGGCTCGAAAGTTAAGTGCAGCAGTTGGAAGAGTTGCAACTCCAACTTTTTTGACAACGGGGAGTCTTCTGATGGCATGGCCCAGGATGCTAGGGCTAAAAAGCCAAGTTCGAAGAAGATCTCCGCTATACGAGAAAATTTGAGGAAGTTCTTCGCAAGCACAGTCGTCATTTGTCCTGACATTGCATTGCGGAGAGATCTCACTGTTTATCTAACTTATTGGCTGGGTGAGGCTGTTTTTGCTGGAGGAGATGGAACGCACATCAGGCCGCATTATATGTTTCTGGCTTGTAAGATGGCATTAGGAGAGCGGCTAGCTTTGGTGCATGCTCTTTACTCCTATTTGTGTACCGAACTACAGGCTGCTGCTTTCCTGGTTCGGCTTTGGCTCCCTATGAACAGGGTATTTTCATCCCACATCTTTTATTCGTGGTACGTATACCACTGTCCTAGCTTCCATCAGTTGGGAGTTGTACAGGACGAAGATCCTTTTATGATTCGTTTGGTTAGAGGGACAGCCGTTTCCAAATCTCTTTTGTCTGCCCGTTTAAGGATCCGACAGTTCAGGGACGTCGAGATTGGGCAGTCTTCAGTGAAGCTTTCTCCAGGTTTGCGGAAGAAGGCTTTTGACTTTGGCGTCTCCCGTGATTCGACCAGGGCATGGTCGGGAAGACACTATGCTTTGACAAACGCGGAGAAGAGATGACTTTTCAACATACGGGTTGGCACGATGGTGTATCGTAGACATCTTTTTGTGGATATCCAACCGTATGTCCTTCGCGTTTTGCATTGCAGCTTGGCTTCTCTCAAGGTGTTGGAGCGCCTTCGAGCATGGTGAAGCGTTTTGGAGGTTTACAGGATGGGAGGAATGCATGGGCTTTTTATAGCGCAGAGGACACTACCGCCATGATTTCCTATCCTAAGCTGCCCACTTTTCGGACTTCTGGCTTCACGAAATGGTTCGTGGAGAGTTTCTCATTGTACCAGGGGTTTTCTAAAAAGGTGCTTGATGTCAAGCAATCTCTTAGGAAGGGTCTTGGTAGATCAGATGGTGTCCGTCAAGAGGATGTTTTGGCTTTCCTTTCTTATGAGAAACACAAGATAGGCTTTCTCAATGGGCAGGATATCATCAGATCAGGAGCTGCACAAGGGATTCTTGGTGAGGTCTTGAGATAGCTGGAAAAGGAGGAGGCCGAGATCGATGCTTGGATGCAAGCAGAGTGCACAAAGGCTTCCATGGAGTCTACTGAGAAAAGTAGGCCATCTAGTGAGGACTCTAGTGAGAGGCTTGATGTTGATAGTGGGGCAGGATCTTCGAGCAGGCTGACCCGCAGAAGCAAGAGGAAGAGAGGACAGCGTCGTAATATGAGACGGCATGAAAGTCCTTCTGATATGGAAGTTCCTCTCACCATTGCTGAGGAGGTGTCTGGGGATGCTGACGAGCCTCCGAAGAAGAGGAGCAGAGAAGAGGAGACAGCTGGTATGATTCTCCTTCTTTCTTTTATCACTTCTTTTCTCTTATAAGAGATTTTTGTTTTGATCCGCTGCTTTCTTTCTTTTGGTAGAGGACGATGACTTGGTGATGCCCAAGGTTCCGGCCGATGAGACGATGACGGATCCAGTCGTGGCATCTGAGGAAGAGCCCAGGGACTCTGGAGTGGTTCCAGAACCTTCACCTGGTATGATTTCTTTTGGTTTTCTTCTTTCTTTTTCTTTTTTTTTTTTTTTGTGCTGCCATTTGCTAACATGTAGCTTTTGTTTTCCTGTTAGCTGACTTGCCAGAAGATTCTGACGACTTCGAGCCATCCATGATGCAACCTTTGACGATGCTTCAGCTGAGCTCTGAGAGGCAGAAAGTACTCCGCCAGTCGTTGAAGAAGGTATTTTGTAATAATAATCTTGATCTATTTTTTTTGACAAGATCATATTCATACCTTTTTGTCTTTTCATTAACAGATTGTGAAGTAACAGGAGAGGTTCCTCCTTCTTCCTCAGGGCCAGAATAGGAGATACCTGCAGCCGATCCAAGAGTAAGTGCTTCTTCTACTTTCAACGAGTCAGCTTCTTCGATTGGAAAGAGTTTATTGATTACTCTCCCAATGGTGCATGACATGGGCAGTCGGGCGCCGAAGCAGGGCGAATCCTCATTTGGGCTGCACCTTTAGTATGCAAAGAAGGTGTTGAAGAGTGTTTTGAGCTCATGGGTTGAGACTCTCTCTTCAGGTCACTTGGAAACTGGTTTTGGCATGATCAAGCATGTGCAAGACATTCTTGCTGGTCGCGAAGAAGTCGGTCAGGACATTGCAAGCGTCAAGGATTTTGTTGATGAAGTCATCGCTTTGGGGAACAAGTGGACTAAGACCCAGAGCTTCCCAGATGGTGACTTCTTTAATGAGATGTTTATGAAGCCTTCTATCAAAGTCAAAGCTGAGCTGACTAAGATCTCGCAGACTCGGAAGCAATTCGTTCGGGAGAGGAACGTTACCGAGTTGGCCATCATGGGGCTAAAGCAAGACCTGGACCGCCTTGATAAGGAGGTTGTCGAGGCTAGGCAGCGTCTTGAGCTTTTGGAGGAAGAAGCTGCTGCCAAATGGACCACCATTGTGGAAGCTCGTGATAAGGAGGGGACTCTCATTTACCAGGTTGAGGAAGCTGAGAGTAAGTTCCGGAGGAAAACTTAGGAATATGAGCAGTGGCAGGTTCTCTGGGAAGAACTTCCTCGTGCTGCAGATGGGTCGCGGCGTTCGGCCGCATATTATGGGAACATTTTGAAGAAACATGGCCTGAAAACTTTGGAAGCTAAGGCCAAGGGTCTGCTTGAGGAGTTGAATCTTTGGTTGAAGACCACGTTGGATTGAGCTCCTGAGTTGTAACAAACTCCTTTTCTTCTCTTTCTTTTTTTTGGTACCTCTATGTATAAACATTTTGGTACTATATATTTTTGTATCCCCTTCTTTTCACTTAAATCATTTTTTGATGAAAACAAATTTAAGCAAGAGCTGTATGGGAATGCTTGTTTAAGAATTTGATCAAAAGGTTGTCATTTTGTGAAAATCTTTTGTCAAAAGGTTGTTTAGGGCATGAAAGCCAATTTTTGGGTGAAAGCCTGGTTTTTGATGGTTTGAAAACCAAATTTTGGGATGGCATGGAAGCCGAATTTTTTTTTTTGTGGCATGAAAGCCGAAGGTTTAAGATGGCGTGAAAGCCGAAATTTTGGATTGGCATGAAAGCCGAAATTTTAAAATGGCATGAAAGCCAGGATTTGTTTGTTTGTGGCATGGAAGCTAAAATTTGTTTGCGGCATGGAAGCCAAAATCTGTTTGCGGCATGGGAGCCAGCCAAAGTTTTTGGTTTGTGGCATGGGAGCCAAAGTTTGTTTGTAGCATGGGAGCCAAAATTTGTTTGTGGCATGGGAGCCAAAGTTTTTGGTTTGTGGCATGGGTGCCAAAGTTTGTTTGTGGCATGGGAGCCAAAGTTTTTGGTTTGTGGCAAGGAAGCCAAAGTTTTTGGTTTGTGGCATGGAAGCCAATTTTTTATTTTTTTTGAATTGGCATGAGAGCCGAAATTTTAAGATGGCGTGAAAGCCGATTTTTTTTTTGAGTTGGCATTAGAGCCGAAATTTGGAGATGGCATGAGAGCCAAAGTTTTTTGTTTGTGGCATGGAAGCCAAATGTTTTCTGTATTGGCATGAGAGCCGAAATTTTAAGATGGCGTGAAAGCAAATTTTTTTTTTTTGAGTTGGCATTAGAACCGAAATTTGGAGATGGCATGACAGCCAAAATTTGTTTGTTGTTTTTGGCATGAGAGCCAGATTTTTTGAGATGGCATAAAAGCCGAATTTTTTGAATTGTTTTTTGGCATGAGAGCCAGATTTTTTGAAAACCAATTTTTGTTTTGTTGGCATGAAAGCCGATTTTGGCATTGATAGCCGAATTTTGGCGTTTATAGCCAGATTTTGGCGTTTATAGCCGGTTTGGCGTTTATAACCGGTTTTGGCATTTATAGCCGATTTTTGGCATTTATAGTCGGTTTTTGGCATTTATAGCTGATTTTTGGCGTTTATAACCGGGGTTTGGTTTTCAAAATGCAGGTATCGACTAAATGTCGCCTCCCCGCTGAATGGTCTTGCAGGTATCGATGGAATGTCGCTTCCTTGCTCATTCGGTTTGCGAGTATCGATGGAATGTCGCTTCCTTGCGGACTGGGTTTGCGAGTATCGATGGAATGTCACTTTCTCGCGGGATTGGGGTGCAAGTATCGACTAAGCGTCTCTTCCATGCTTTTCCCAAAAATTTTGGTTTTATGGGTATCGACTGAATGTCGCTTCCCCATGATTTTTTGAGGTTTTCTCGAACCATTTGAAATTTGGGTCGTGGATATCAACTGGAATGTTGCGTCTCTACGATTTTTGAAATTTGAGGTTTTGCAAGTATCAAATGGGGTTCACTTCCTTGCGATTTTGGGTTTTGGAAGTATCGAATGGGGTTCGCATCCTTCCGATTTTGGATTTATGGAAGTATCGAATGGGGTTCGCATCCTCCCGATTTTGGGTTTTGGAAGTATCGAATGGGGTTCGCATCCTTCCGATTTTTAGGTTTTGCGAGTATCGACTGAGCGTCGCTTCCCTGCGGTTTCTAAAAACCATTTTTTTTAAAGACATGAGGGTCGTTAATTTTGACTTAAAACCATTTTTTGTTGTAAAAGTCGGGGAGGACTAGGTTGGAAATTCCTAAGTCCTGATTTTTGTTTCAAACCATGAATTTTGGGTTCAAGGATCGAAAATTTTGTGTCAAGTCCAAGATTGGCTCCTAAACTTGGATTTTTGGTTTTGATTTTTTTTTTTTTTTTAACAATGAAACGATGAAAGTAAGCATTGTTTTGAAAGTTTTTTTTTTTTTTAGAAACTTCAATATAAAGATGAAAATTTCAAAAGGGGTGGGTTTGACGAGCAAGTACCTGAAAATAGGCTTTGGCCATGTAGATATCGCTCTAACCCGTTTTAAAATAGAGCCATTAAAAATAGAATTAGAAAAAGAAGTGTTTAGTAATCCAAAATCTATGTTAAATAGACTTTTTTATACCAATGGTTGAAAAAAAAATTTATTTTTTTTACTAATTTTTCAAGATCCAAAAGGTATCAAGCCTTGAAAACCGATCCTATGTTCGTATTTAGCATTCCAAACGGAACTAATAGTTTGGATTTAGTGTTTGGTACCCACATAATCCAAAAAATTACATCAATGGCTCACGTTTTCTGCACATATCACGAGATTGGTGATAATCCAATGGTTGAAATTTGGTCCCATGGCCATGTTTGATCTTGTGAACATTTCCAGCAGCTTGTATCTTGATCTACACTCCCAGAAATAACAAAAAAAAAAAAAGGAAAACGTTACTGCTCATGGATAAATGCAATATTGAGCATAATACATTAATGGATGATATTTTTTTACTAATTTCTCGAGATCTGCAAGGTATGAATTCTTAAAAATTGACCACATAGCCGTTTTCAGCCTTTCAAAGAGATCTAGCGGTTTGGATCTTGCATTTGGGGCATATAGATTCAAGAAAATTGCATCTAATGGCTAATGGATCGGTGATGATCCAACGGTTGAAATTTGGTATCATGGTCGTATTTGATCTTAGGAATATTTCCAACGGTTTGGATCTTGATTTGCACTCTTAGATTTTGAAAAAAAAAAAAAAAAAAAAAAGGGATTCGGGCATGAATGGCCCAGGAACACTGTTCACCCGCCTCTATTTTTTCCCTTTAATTTCTATATACATCCCATGGTGGGCTATGGAAAATAGAGGCATTGCCAATACTTCTCTACACTATTTAGAGGATGTCAAACGCTGCCAAACACCTCTATTCTCAAAATATCTACCTGATGTAAAGATTTTGAAAAATAGAGGCAAAAAATAATGTTACCAAATAGGGGCTGAGTACAGGCTGTCATGTATATCTCAACAAACGACAAACCTCGACTGACTTAGGCCCTGTTTCTTTAGTAGTAGTTCTGCTAGGAATTCACTATGTCCAGGAATTCCTGGACATGATGTGGCATGTTGTCCCCTGGAATTTCTCAATTTCGTGTTTCCTCACTAGCATTTCTGGATTCCAGCCGCATGAATGTCTTTTTTAACCTTTGGGAATCCAGGAATTCCTTTCCCTTTGCATTTTAGTGGAATTCCTGGATGCTCAAGCCCAAAGGAGGATCAAGGAATTCCATTATGTCTGGGAATTCAGAAATTCCCCAGACAGGAATTCCTAGAATTCCTACAAAAAACAGGCCCTAGTATCTAAAAGACACCATAGAAGACTCAACCGAACAAATGAAACTCATCTGACTTAGTCTGCAGATCTCCTAGGATTGTGTATCTCATCATATCTTTAACAACCGTTTCCTCTCTCTCTCTCTCTCTCTCTCTCTCTCTCTCTCTCTCTTTCTACTATAAATAAATGTAATAGTCTTCAATTGAAAGTAGTAAATAACATATTATTTTAAACCTAAACTTGGTTTATCTCCAGCGTGGCTTCACCAACTCTATAAATGACCCATCTTTAATTTTTAAGCTCACTGGCAAGACCATCCTTTTGCTCCTTATATATGTTAATGATATTATCACCAATGGGTCTAGCACTCTGGAGGTTGATTATGCTTTTCAACAATTTGGAACAGAATTTGCAATCAAAGATTTGGGATCTCTTCACTTTTTCCTTTGGATTAAGGTGACCAAATTTTCCTTAAGACTATTTCTATCACAACCTAAGTATGTCCGTGATCTCCTGTTTAAGACTAATATGGATGGTGTGTGTCTCGCCCCGAGCCCGAGACTGCATCAATCTCGAGGCGCAACAAATGCCTGCATGGGGATTCGAGTCAAACTCATTGCCCTTGGACCCCACGAATGGAATTCACCCACAGGATATCATGTGTGAGGTTCAAATTTCCATGTATATGTATTTTCCACTTGTATAATTTTGTGAAAGAAATTTCTAATTGTAAACCGATAATATCTTATCCATCAAGTTATAGAGCATAAAAGTTCACGAGCATAGATTAAAGGTTCAAGTTCAAGAACTAGAGATAGAGAGAGAAGGAAGTAAATTAAGTTAAGGTTTACAATCCAAAAGCTAACAAGTTTATAAAGTATAACAAAAGATGTGGCACTCCAAGCCACGGTCCATGGGTCATTTTACGTCCAATCTAAGCGGGTAGATGTTTAGAAGACATCATCAGAAGTCCATTCAACTACGTGACGGGGAGATTCCTCCTCTCGTGGATCTCTAGGGTGGTGGCATCGAAGTACTCACCTGTAACGCCAAGTGTAGCACCATTCGATTAGGCTAAGCAAAATGAACAAATATAAATCTTATAACATATGAAAAATGAATAGTTAGACCGACATAAATCACATGAGGTCAAAGCATGAACACTAGGCAAATCTGAGCCTGAGTAAGCATGAGACGTACGAATCATAGATGGCAGCTATACACCATAAGAGAACTAAATGGTACATCTACATTAGCTATATTCTCCCAAAATAACCATGTAAACATGAATATAAAGTGAGAGCATAAAGTAGAACAGAACAGAATGGTGCCATTAGGAGACAGAGGGCCCAAAACTCTCCATCGTGGACCAAGGGTGCCAGTCAACCCTCATGATATAATCACCTATGTAGAGGGTCAGAAACATATACTAAACCTACACTTAACCGGATCCAACTTAGATAGGATCGAAGCAAAGTGGTGCCAACTCGAGGAATAAAAGTACAAAATAATAGAACATATACAGATCAGGTCATAACAGGGTACATAATCAGGACTTATCATAATTGTAGCTGAACATAAACGGAAGAGAAATTACCATGAACAGGTACCTAGCAAGATATATATAACTAAACAGACATATGATCAAGTCATATGAGAATACTAAAAACAGAATGCAATGCTTGTACTTAAATCATAGATGGAATCAAGATATGAAGGAACCCAATCCTACGGTCTTGGGAACACTCGGTGTCTTCACCGTCCACCTCGATGTAGTACTAAGGATTCTGATGTTAGTAGCCTACAAAAGAACCCTTAGCATTACTTAATTTGAACACCGAATCCCTTAGTATAACACATTTGGTTTGGATACAATTTCAAAGAACATGAGGCCCTTTGTGGGTGCAAGGTTGTTCAAGCCGCATCCACATAAATCACAAGTCCATTGGGCATGATAATGGGTTCAAGGTATCCATCCTTAAGGTCCAACTATCAGGCCAATTAATCTAAACATGTTGTGGTTCAACTCTTGGCTCGGGGTACCATCCAGCTGCCAAAGTTTATAAAAAATCCAATAGCCCTTCATTCCCCCAATTTCAAATCAAATATATGTAAGGACCATTGAATTCTTGCTTCAAGAGCTTACCATCGGTATGTAAACCTCCAAAAACGAATGTACGATTAAAAAGATATTGTCGTTGGAAGTTAACATAGTATTACATGTATCAGGTGTGCTCGAGCGGACCCAACCAAAGGTCATGCGCACTAGAGTGGGGGATCACGCAGGAGAGCTGATGGACCAGAAAAAAAAAGAAAGGAGGAATCTTCCGTCCTCTCCCTCCGCACCCCGGGGGCTGCCCTGGGTCTCGGCGAAGGAGGGAAGATCTCGGGCATCAACATTTTTGTACGAGTATGCCAGATTTACTTTCTACTTGGAATTTGGAATAGTGATAATCCGAAGATTCACCTTCACAAGTGGAAAGGAAATCAATCCTTTTTTCTAACTTTTCAAATTGCATAAATATTAAGAAAAGAGACAAGTTTTTAGAATGCCGTAAGAGGCGTTTTTGTTTGTTTGCCGTGAAAGGCGATTTTGCCGTGAAAGGCGTTTTTACAAAACTCATCAAATGTGAAAGACAAGAATTGTGATTTCCTTTTGTCTCTTTAAGAAATACAAACTACAATAGAAAAGGAAGAAAAGGGATCTAACTTCTCAAGAGATTGTGGGGACACGTTAAGATCGACGGTCGCAAGTCATGTATGGGCTTCGCCGTCGTCCTTCAAGTGAGAACATGTGATGCTTTGATTCTTTGGCTTGGCTCCTAACCTCGGTTTTTTAAAGGACAAGGACCAAGAGAAGGTCCTATATCCAATGAAAAACCAAATAAATGGGCTGAAAAGCCGCGTTTAGGTCATGTTGGAGAAGGAGGTGACCTTGGGGGGGGAGGGGGGGGGGGGCCAAGGGACGTTGATCACCTTGTGGTGCCTCCGGGAGCAGAGTGGCAGGACTTCGTCTCTCTCTTGGATTTTCTGAATTTTCAGAGCTTGCACTTGGGATCTCTTTTTTTCTTTTCTCTTGGAATGGACCTCCTTTTATAGGCTTTTGGTAGCCATGAGGTGTTTATTGGCATTGATGGCCATGATGAAGGAATTGATGAGGAGTTACAAGTTGATTTTGTAACTCCTTTTTCAAGGCTTGTGATTGGCCGATGAAGGTAATGGGCATTCAATCACCTTTATGCTTCATGATGATGGGAGTTTCATGGGTTTAATGCCATGATTGCTTGGATTTGTAACCCCCAAATGCTTGGTTCTGATTGGGCCGTCCAAAATAATGAGTTAATGACTGCTTTAATGGGTCAATTAACGACATTAAGTGGTTGCCAAGGCATGTGAAGAGTCGCGGGCCGTGCTGCGCCTTTTGAGATTCTTCTTGCGATCATCACGGGTGGATCCACGCATTATTTGATGTCAGATTGCGATGCAATTTCAGACATTGATTGATGTTGGCGGGCTGGTGACATCTGTCTTGTCGATTTCACGATCGGTCGGACAGAAAGTGCACTTTCTTGGTCAGCCGGTTGGCGATCTTGAGGCGATCGGTGATGATTTCATGCTTTTGACGGCGGATCCGAGATGTCGACGAAGATCAGTGGTTTTGAAGCACCAAACATTGGATTTTCAGAAAATTATAGAGGTCAGAACACCCGAAACGCGAAAAGCATCGAAAACGGACACTTCGGCGCAAAATCCGGCAACCCGGATTTCCAGGGTCGCCGGGCGACCATGCACCCAGGGTCGCCGGCCACCCTGGGCCAGGGTCGCCGGCGACCTTGGGCCAGGGTCGCCGGCGACCATGGGGCTTTGGCCCGTTTGGTCGCCGAGCGTCGTTTCGGCCGTTTTTTCGTCTTTTTCTTCCCTTTTTTCTTCTGTATTTTTCTTGATATTTTTCCTCAATTATTGACTTGATTTTCTTGAAGAAATCTTAATGAGAACCCTCGCGAAATCGGAGCACAAAGTTTCCTATTTTTCGGGAAAGCCGAAGACTTTGTAGCCGATTTTCCGTCAATCGTCGAAACTAGGTCAAACGATGTCAGAATGACCTGAAAATTGAGGTGAAGCTTCTTAAGCAGTGGATAGGACCAACCATGGGCTTTTATTTGAGTTTTGAAGCCGTTTGGGGTCCCATCGATGCTTCACTTGATTTTGCTGCGGGGAAAATGCCGAGCTTTGATATGTGGTCAAACGATGTCCGATTGACCTGAAATTTGACGGGGAGCCTATTGGAGTCATTTTGAGACGTTCCATGGGCTCAGTTTTGGATGTCATGGCGCCGGGTTGCTCCGTCGCCGGTAGGCTTGATTTTCTCTCGGAGCATCGAAACCTGGTCAAACGTTGTCGGAATGACCTGAAATTCGACGTGCAGCCTTTTGGAAGCATGTTGAAGCCACTCATGTATTTTGTTTGATGAGTGATGGCTTCCGCCACCGGGAGGCTTGATTTTGCTGCTCGAGCATTGATGAAGGGTCAAACGTTATCGGTTTGACTTGAAATTTGGCATGGAGCCCTTTGGAGACCTTCTGGAGTCATCCGTAGGCTTTGATCAAAGTTTTGGTGTCTTTGATGATGTCGCCGGCGGGAGCGCTTGTTAGCTGTCGGAGCGGTGAAGTTGGGCCAAACGATGTCGGAATGACCCGAAACCTCAGGTGTACCCCTCTCTTACCTGTCTTGGAGGACCTCTCAGTTTCTGTCTGATTCTGACAAAATCTGATGCTTGAAGTAGCCTTGCCTATTTTTAGCAGGATGCAGCTTCAGGAGGCTTCTCGATGTTGAGGAGACATATTGACTTTTTTGGTGTCAACAATCACTTGGAGAAATAATCCGTAGCAACGAAGATGAAGCGATGACCTTTGCTTGATGGGGGAGAAATAGGACCTATGATGTCCATACCCCAGGCTTCGAAAGGCCATGAGATTGTTGTTGGATGTAGCCATTATGTAGGCATGTGGACATAATCTCCATGAATCTGGCATTTTTTGCAGCGCTTGGCAAATTGCATTGCATCAGCTATCATGGTAGGCCAATAATAACCTAGCCTTTTTATCTGGTTGTAGAGCTTAGGGCAGCCTGATGAGCTCCACAAAGACCATCATGCACTTCTTTGAGAGTTTCATCAGCCTCTTGTTGTGACAAGCAGCGTAAGAGTACTCCGTTGAAGGATTTTTTGTAAAGTGCTTTTGAAGGTATATCCAAATGAAAGTTCAAGGCTCATCTTTGGATGCTTACCCGCTCTTTTGGATCTTCAGGTAGGATTCCGAACATGATGTAATCAATGAACGGATCTCTCCAGTCGCCAATCGGAGGTTTGACGATGGACATCCGACTTCCAACCACTTCGTGGCATTCAGCAACTGCTTGGTGTGTGTTGAGAGGAGGGAGAATCCTTCTTTGACACACTGTGACTTGTATGCTTTCCCCTTCTTGGATTGCCATGGATGCGGCAAGTCTAGCCAGGGCATCTGCACGGATGTTTTCACCTCTAAGGATGTGGGTGATGTGACAGATGTTGAATTTTTGTCGAAGCGATTGCACCTTATTGTAGTAAGGTAGCAAATCAGGCTTCCTGACTTCATATTTTTTATTCATCTGTTTGACGATCAGTTGAGAGTCCCCAAAAGCTTCAACATGGTGATGCCGGATTCGAGAGCGAGTTCCAATCCTACAATCAGGGCTTGGTACTCAGCTGCATTGTTTGAACATGGTTCCAGTAGCGAGAAGGCATGTGAAATCATGTATTTTTCGGGGCTGACAAAGAAGATGCCAATTCCCGATATTTGCTTTCCTTTTTCATTTGTCCTGGTTGCACCGTCAAAGTACATGTCCCAGGAAGCATTTGATAAGGAAGTTTCCACGTTGTAGACAAATTCGTCTGGGAGATCATCCCTGAGTGGAGAATCTTTAGGCAATGAATGCTCTGCGAGAAAGTCTGCTAAAGCTTGGCCTTTGATTACTTTTTGTGGTACATACCTAATATTAAACTATGATAGAAGAATGGACCATTTTGCCAGTCGGGCATTGAGAGAACCTGCTTTTGTGACAAGGACCTTTAGGAGGTTGATCCTCGAAATCAGGTAGACTGTGTTGGACAGCAGATAGTGACGCAGCTTTTGTACAGCGAACATTACTGCAAGGCATTCTTTTTCGACTGGGGAGTAGCGATGCTCTGCACCTACCAACATGCGGCTAAGGTAATATAAAGTAGCTTTTTTTCCATCGTCATTTTCTTGTGTGAGCAGAGCACCCAAAGAGTGGTCGAGAGCTCTTGTGTACAAGATAAATGGTTTTCCAGTTGTGGGGGCAGCCAGTACTGGAGGTTTGGTGAGGTATGCTTTGATGTCTTGAAATGCATTTTCACATTCAGCATCCCAGACAAAGTCTACGCCTTTCTTCATCAAGCAAGAGAATGGAGGGCACTTCCCTGATAGATTGGAGATGAACCGTCGATTGTAGGCCAACCTTCCTTGAAGCCCTTTTAATTCTCCTAAGGTTCTGGGAGATGGCATTTCCAGGATAGCCTTGACTTTGGTAGGGTCAAGTTCTATTCCAGCTTTCCGTACTATGAATCCGAGAAACTTACCCTATGAGACACCGAAGAAGCACTTTAGTGGATTCATCCGCAATTTGTGTTTGCGAAGGCTGAGGAAGACTTCTCGAAGATCATCGAGATGGTCTTCTTTTCTTCTGTTTTTTATGGCGAGGTCGTCAACATAGCATTCAACCGTTTTGTGCTGCATATCTTGGAACATTTTCATCATAGCCCTCTGATATGTTGCATCTGCATTTTTCAGACTAAATGGCATGACAGTGTAGCAATACACGTCAAATGGTGTGCGAAATGATGTATGCCTTTCGTCTTCAAGATGCATCTTTATCTGATTGTAGCCAGAGAATCCATCCATGAATGTCATTCGCTCGAACCCATAGGTGTTGTCAATCATCACCTCTGGTATGGGGAGCGGGAATTCATATTTAGAACATGCATTATTCAGGTCTCTGTAGTCGATACAGACCCTTATCTGCCCATTTTTCTTTGTCACAGGGACGATGTTGGCCAACCATTCAGGATGCTATTCTTCGCGGATGAAGCCAACGTTTTCGAGTTTCTGAACTTCTTGTTCAATTTTGTCCATCACGTCGGGACGGAATCTTCTTTGGCCTTGTTTGATAGGCTTGATTTCTTTTCGCAAGTTGAGCTTGTGGACTGCTACTTTGGGATCCAAGCCAGGCATTTTAGCATAAGACCACGCAAAGCAATCAACGAACTCACGAAGAAAAGAGATATACTCGGGTAACTCATCATCCTTTATATTCTTGCTTATGAATACAGGACGTGGGTTATCAGATGTTCCCAAGTCTATTTTTTGGACAGGATCTTCTGTCGGAAGGTTTGAAGGTGGTCCTCCACAATATTTTCAGAGGCTTCCAACTCAACAAGACCTTCTGAAGTGCCAAAGGCATTTTCAGACTGAGGCTCTGTTTCTGTCCATGGATCTTCTTGATCAGTATCCTTCTCAAGGCTTGCAATGAGATGATCCCAATCATTTGCTGGAATTGGGTTGAAGTAGGGTACTTCTTTTGGAGACGATGATTCTTCTGGGACAGAGAACCGCTTGTCTGTGTCATCGGGCAATTCCTCTTTATCATCAGAGAAATTATACCAGTTGGAGGAGCTTTCTGGATTTTTTACGAATAACTCCTCAAAGAGATATACAGGGATATCGATGTCTTCATGAGATGTTGAGGCTCGGTCGGTAAAGCGACTTTGTAGCCATGGTGTCAACTGTCTCATAGGAGTGGTAGGATCATACCCCAACCCATATGAAGACTTGCCTTTATGAAGGTGGATTTTCCAATCTTCTGGTTGACTTTTGGTCAGGGTGGGTTCCAATGGTGAAAAAATACCACGGCCACCTCCGAAACCAGTCGGATTTTGAGCGTCGTAGCCCATTTTCTTCATGATAGCTTGTGCCATTGGACTATACAAGGATAGCTGAGGCATACCTTCGTTTTGGAAAGGTTCAAGCAGAGAGTTTAGTGGAGATGCTCCTGATCTGTGGAAGTAAATCACTTTTTCTTCTGGCGAAGTTGCCGGAATAACAAAGGAAGCAGACGTAGGGTCTTCTATGTCTGTAGGTGTCTCCAATGGAGTGAGAGCGGGCTGATCTTGCAGAGTATCAGCTTGGCTTGATGCTGTGTCATCTTCTGACTCTGGCTCCGAGTTTGTGTCATGCATAATAGACACAAAGGAGACAGTGAACTTGCCCCCAGCCTTTTGTTTTGTCTTCTTTACTTTGGTAGTGATTACCAAAGGCTTTGGAGATTTGAAGGAGCAACGAAGGAAGCTTGACCGCTTACTTCAAGTTTGGTGGAGGGTTTGTTTACCTCCGGTGAATGCTGAGGAGCCTTGCCTTTATCTTTCTGGAGACTATCGTCGGAGAGGTATTCTCCTGTTTCAAGGGATTCTTCCCACTCATCGATATCACTGGCAGTATCACTAGACTCGTATCCATTCATGGAGAATCCAACTACCGAGTTGCAAGAGTATGATGGCCCCTGCACATTTTCATTTTTGTATAGAGGCGGCATGAAATCATAAAGGGTGAATTTTCTTACCGCCTTTGAAGTTTTGGGAAGGGATTCTTCCGTCGCCCCTAGTGAAGCAGTGGAAGAGGCTTCTGCCTTTTCAAGGACTTCTTGTTGTGGTTAAGACTTCTGTTGCTGTTTGAGCTTGCGGAGTTGCCTCTTGGCTTGCCTTCGCTGCTGAGCGGTGGGCTTTGTTTTGACGATCTCTCAATTTTCATCTTCTAGGAGATCGGGATACACCCATATAGGTTATCCATCTGGTGTTGGATAGGGAACCAATTCTTGGGACGTTTGAACCATTTTAATCACCTTGAATGAAGTAGTGATCTTCTCCTTCGGTGACTTTGAAGTTTGCCGACATGACACCATGTTGACAGAGGCGGGGCCATAGTTTTTATGAAAGGTTATGATTCCGTTTTTCCACATCTCATTGATCTTCTCTCTCACAACGAAGCATTGATTGAGAGGATGTGAGATCATCTGATGGTATGGATAGTATCGGGGATCATTGGTTTTGCCAACATCTCCCGGTCTTTTGGGCTCTGGCAAAATGAGTTTGCCATTTGCTAGGAGAGCCTCAAAGATTTCTTCAACATCTTCATCGAATGGATATTTCTTTTCTACACGTTCTTTGAAGGCATCAGAGAGTTTGGGTCTTTTACCTGCAGTTTTGTTTTCAGGTTTCTTTGGCTGCTGAGGAGCTGATTTAGTCTGCACATTGAGAACCTCCTTTTTCTTTGGTTTTGAGGTTGTAACAACAGTCGGCTCTTTCTTTGATGATTTCTGACTGTTGAGGTCTTTGATCACCATTTCAGCTTCCATGGAAGCTTCAAGGAGTTCTCCTAGGTTCTTTGATTTGTTGCCGATGATCATGGAGCGAATTTTTGCTCTCATATTGTTACGGCAGATGTCGACTAGCGACGCTTGTGGCAGTACATCTGAGCATTTGTATGCCATTACCTTCCATTTGTGAATGAAGTCGTATGTTGACTCATTCTCTCCTTGTTTTAGGCTGCAGAGTTGAGCCATAGTAATAGGATGATCCTCACCTTGGAAGTGGGTCAGGAAGCGTGTCTCTAGCATAGCCCAGTTCTGGATGGAGTTCTCCGGCAGAGTGGAGTACCAATCAAAGGCTGTACCTTTTAAGGTACTTGCAAAGAGACGAATCTTGAGGGCATCTTGATCAGCAATGGCTCCCGTCAAGATCTTGAAATGGATGACATGTTGTCTGGCTAAACCTTTCCCAGTATAAGTCTGGAGAGTAGGTTGCTTGAATTTTGCAGGGAATGGAACCGAGTCCATCCATAAAGGGTAGGGTGGCTTGATCCCATGTTCCTTCAATGTATCCTCTTCTTTTGCTTTTGTGAGGATATCGTCCACATCCTTTTTGGTAAAGGCGCGAGACTCATTGTTTTCTCATTGCCCTCATCATCTTCATGATTCGGAGGGGTTTCATTGTTAGGTGGTGGACGTTGTAGAGTGAGAATAAGGTTTTCCACAGAGCCTCAATTCTCTGTTGTCCTTACTCCAACTGCTGGATGCGTGAAGTTACATCATCATGTTGTGGAGGTGGCTCATAACTTGTAGCCAAGACGTTCATCCCTCGGGATTCGAACGAAGAAATCGTCCTGGTGACTGAGCTGGGGCTCATTCTTCTGGATGAAGAATCTGAGGAGTGATTACTCCGGTGTCCTTGGCTTAGAGGAGTGGAGGATTCTTCTAGATGTGCTCGTTTCCGGGAGACGCTGCGAGTCACCGGACGTCTAACACTGATTTTGGTTGCTGACTTCTGGCATTTTTTGGTTTTGCCAACCATATGAACAGCAACAAATTGGTCGGGTCTTTCTTTTTCGACCCATTTGTTTGAGACATGGAGATTAGAACGCTGGGTTCTTTGTTTCTCAAGTCTCTTTTGTCGATATGCTGCACGGCGACGCATACGACGAGCAATTTGAGCTTCAGTCGGCTCTGGCTGGGCTCTGGCGATGAAGGATGTAGTCCCTCGTGTGCAGCAGCCGAGTTTGTCTTCGTTGAAGCTGGGCAAGGACAGAATCTGGACGCAGTCCTTTGTCTGTCGCAATGAAGACTTGAATTTTGCGAGCTCGGCCCCTGTTGAGATGAATGGTCGACTCACGGGAGTGCGGGCTTCAGCATATCTTTGCATATGCCTAACGATGCAGGATTTGATTTTGGGCTTATTGGAGCAAGCCGGCTCATGATGATTTTGTTTGTTCTTTGGGTGGAGGGTAGGTTTCTCATCTTTCATGTAAGAGAGAGGGTAGAACTGATTCTCCTTGAGAGGGCCCAGGTATGCTGGCTTTGCAGATGTTCGGGACCTCCGTTGCTTTGGTGAAGATCTCGGGGACCAGGTTTTGGGGTAAACCTGGTTTCTTGTGGGTTAAGGCTTCGTGGAAACACCACGGGCTTCAGGCTTCTTGGTGTTCGCCTTTTGTGCCATTTTAGTGACACGTTGCGGGGCGGTTTTCTGTTTCTTGGCAGGTACAGTGTCTTCTGCGGGGAGTGGGAATGGTCCCAGCGACCCGAAGACGATGGTCCGGGGAGTTGAAGTTGACCCGGTGTTTGGAGAGTTGTCGAGGGAGATGACGCTTCGGCAACTGGCAGGGCGCTTATGCTTGTTTTGCTTGTCTTGAAGCATAAGCTGGTACTTGTTCTCATCGAAAGTGATGGTCAATGAAGCTACCATTGTTAGTTTTGGAAAACTTCTGAAACAAGACAAAATCCATTAGTAATCACAAGAATATGGTGATCATAAATAGAGAACAACTATGGTTTTGTCTTTTCAAATCACTTGAGGGGACATGGCCCAACCCAAGGACGATGAAGAAGGCAAAAAGCCATAGAGGATACAATTGTTCTAAAATGCAAGTATGGTAGGGATCAAAGTGAGTGTTCCAGTGACTGCTAGAAGCAATTGTAGACCTTAATTCAAATTACCGAGAAGCAAGGCTCACTCGAGGTAAAATGATATCAGGTTGGAGATACAAATGTGTCGGTCGCGAATACAGTAGACCCGAAAGGGCGTATTAGCACCGTTAGGCACAAATGTTACAAATCGCATCCTTGGGAAGGACACGAGATGGGATTTTTTTTAAAAGGTCAAATTTGGGTTCATAAAGGAGAGCAACTGGTATTCCAATCCGAACCACAACTCAACATTTCTGCGAGCGTTAAATCCGAAAGAGAAAGGGACCAGAATTTCTCAAATGTGAATCCAGTATCGACGAAAGTTTTTTTTTTTTTTGAAAGGTCAAGATTAAATTCATCAAAGAGAGCAAATGGCGTTCCAATCCGAACCACAACTCAACATTTCTGCAAGCGTAAAATCCGAAAGGGAAAGAACCAAGATTTCTCAAATGTGAATCCAGTATTGATGGAAGTTTTTTTTTTTGAAAGGTCAAGATTAAATTCATCAAAGAGAGCAAATGGCGTTCCAATCCAAACCACAACTCAACATTTCTGCGAGCGTTAAATCTGAAAGGGAAAGAACCAAGATTTCTCAATTCTGAACTCAAAAATGACAGGAAATTTTTTCTTTCTTTTTCTTCTTTTTTTTTTTTTTTGAAAAATGCACATAGTTCGATCTTATGAAACCTTAGTAGATAGATTAGCCCCCAGGTAAGGGTAGGATTACTTAATGAACCCGTTTGGAGGACCCTTGCCTCGAACAGTCTAGCTGTCTCCACACTCTGGACAAGGCTTTTCTTGAATCCACTTTAGTCAAAGAGCGCAATTGATGCAACCTTAGTGTTTTTTTTTTTTTTTTTTGAAAGATTTCTAATGACCTCATTAAAGAGAACAAGTGGTGTTCCAATCCGAACCACAACTCAACATTTCTGCGAGCGTTAAATCCGAAAGGGAAAGAACCAAGATTTCTCAATTTTGAGCCCAAAAGAAAGAAAACTGATTTTTTTTTGAAATTATAATTTTTTTTTAAATCCCAATTGGACTCATCAAAGAGAAACGATGGCCCAATCCCCGATATGAACGATAGCTATAAACATTTCTGTGAGTTATCAAGTTCAAAGAGGAGAGAATCAAAATTCCTCAAAGTTGAATCTTGAGAAAGAGAGATCATTTTTTTTTTTTTGAAAGAATTTGAAATGAAGGTGTTTTTTTTCTTGAAATCCCAATTGGACTCATCAAAGAGAAAAGATGGCCCAATCCCCGTTATGAACGATAGCTGCGAACATTTCTGTGAGCTATCAAGTTCGAAGAGGGAAAGATCAAAATTTCTCAAAGTTGAGTTTTTAAGAAAAAGAGATCAGATTTATTTATTTATTTTTTTTTGAAGTGAGAAAGAACAATTAAAATCCCATTTCATGTTTTTTTTTTATATGCAAAATGCAATATAGGCCACCAACTAGAAAGGAGCCAAGGGATCAAAGCATCACGTTCTCAAGTCAACGTGTCCCACCGGGTGTGCCAACTTGATAGACCCTCGGAATCTTCCGTCCTCTCCTTTCGCACCCCAGGGGCTGACCTGGGTCACGGCGGAGGAGGGAAAATCGCGGGTATTAACATTTTTGTACATGTATGCCAGATTTACTTTCTACTTGGAATTTGGAATAGTGATGATCCGGAGATTCACCTTCACAAGTGGAAAGGAAATTAATCCTTTTTTCTAACTTTTCAAATTACATAATTATTAAGAAAAGAGACAAGTTTGTTTTTTGAGAATGCCGTAGGAGGCGTTTTTGTTTGTTTGCCATGAAAGGCGATTTTACAAAACTCATCAAGTATGAAAGATAAGAATTGTGATTTCTTTTTTGTCTCTTTAAGAAATACAAACTACAATAGAAAAGTAAGAAAAGGGATCTAACTTCTCAGGAGATTGTGGGGACACGTTGAGATCGACGGTCGCAAGTCATGTATGGGCTTCGCCATCGTCCTTCAAATGAGAACATGTAATGCTTTGATTCTTTGGCTTGGCTCCTAACCTCGGTTTTTTAAAGGACAAGGACCAAGAGGAGATCCTATATCCAATAAAAAACCAAGTAAACGGGCTAAAAAGCCGCTTTTCGGCCATGTTGGAGAAGGAGGAGACCATGGTGGGGTGGTCCCCCCAAGGGACGTTGATCACCTTGTGGTGCTTCCGGGAGCAAAGCAGCAGGACTTCGTCTTTCTCTTAGATTTTCTGGATTTTCAGAGCTTGGGATTGCACTTGGGATTCTTTTTCTCTTTTTTTTTTCTTGAAACTCACCTCTTTCTATAGGCTTTTAGTAGCCATGAGGTGATTATGGGCATTAATAGCCATGATGAGAGAATTGATGAGGAGTTACAAGTTGATTTTGTAACTCCTTTTTTCATGACTTGTGATTGGCCGATGAAGGTAGTGGGCATTTAATTCCCTTTAAGCTTCATGATGATTGGAGTTTCTTGGGTTAAATGCCATGATTGCTTGGATTTGTAACTCCCAAATGCTTGAATATGATTGGGTCATCCAAAATAATGAGTTAATGACTGCATTAAGTTGTCATAAATGGGTCAATTAACGTCATTAAGTGGTCGCCAAGGCATGTGAAGAGTCGCGGGCCGCGCTGTGTCTTTTGAGATTCTTCTTGCGATCATCACAGGTGGATCCACACATTGTTTGATGCTGGATCGCGTTGCAATTTCAAACATTGGTTGATGTTGGTGGGCCGGTGACATCTGTCTTGTCGATTTCACGATCGGTCGGACAAAAAGTGCACTTTCTTGGTCAGCCGGTTGGCGATCTTGAGGCGATCGGTGATGATTTCATGCTTTTGACGACGAATCCAAGATTTCAGTGAAGATCAGTCGTTTTCAAGCATCAAACATTGGATTTTCAGAAAATCACAGAGGCAGGAATGCTCGAAACGCGAAAAAGATCGAAAAACAGGCAATTTCGTGCAAAATCCGGCGACCCGGATTTGCAGGGTCGCCGGCGACCTTAGGGTTTTGCCCTTTTCGGTCGCCGAGCTTCGTTTTCGGCCGTTTTTCCGTCTTTTTTGTTCCTTCTTTCTTCTGTATTTTTCTTGACATTTTCCTCAATTATTGATTTGATTTTCTTGGAGAAAACTTTGTTAGACCCTAAGTTGTGTTTGCAATTTGATGTCCAACATTTGCATCATGATCATCTCATTTCATTTCTCACAGGTTTATCTTGAAAATCACAGGATTTTAAATCAACTTGCTCAAACTCAGTTTCAAACCTTTTGGTTGATTTCAGTCTTATTTTGAAACGTTTTTTTTTGATAAAACCTTGTCTCAAACACCTTTACATTCTGAGTTTTCAAAAATAATTTCAAAGTTAGATTTTTCAAAACTGAAGGAACTCAGAAATACAACTGACCTGTTGTCGGTCAGCTTGTCGGTTTATGTCGGCTAACCGAGAAAGCGAGCCGAGGTCAACCGATGGTTGTCGGTCCGAATTCCAGAGAGCTACAAATTTCAGATCTTCTCTGTCGGTCCTCGCGTCGATTCATGTCGGTCAACCGACAGTTTATAAAAATCCAGACCGAGAGCTTGTCGGTTCAAAATCCAGAGAGCATCATTTTATTCATCTTTGTGCTGTCGGTTCGGTTGTCGGTCCATGGTAGGTCGACCGATAATGGCGGTCAACCGACAATGACAAGTTGGTTAAAAAAATTTGAAACATATGACCGTTGCCATTAGACCGTTGAACCATCGGTCAACCGACCCCTAGTTGTCGGTTGACCGACAGGTATCCGTTGGACCAAATTTTTATAAAGAGCCAGTTCATTCCAAAAGCAAAAGAGAGAGATTGGGGAGTCTATGTTTGATGTTTTGAGAGGCCAAGCAAAGAGAATGAACTAAGGATGCTCTAAGGTCCAAATGGAAAGCTAAAGCTTGAAGATTAAAAAGTTTGAAACTCTAGTAAGCTTTAACTTTCTCTTATATGTTTCATGCTTCTATTCAAACCTTTGGAAAATGTTTTATAGCATGATAACTATGTTGTGTGGAATTCATAACACAATTAATCTTTGATTTACTTGTTTGGATTCCATATCTTGACTCAAAGCAAGTTATTTTTCAATCTTTGGTAATCATGCTTTGAAAAATCTTGTTTTATTTTAAAAGCATGTGTTATTAACTTGTTTGAATCTTTCCTTATTGTTTTCAATCAATTAAACTTGAGTTAAGAATTGCTCCTTGAAAACAATATTGATTTAGCATCACATGTGAGACATGACTTTTGTCATAACTTGAATCCTAGACTTTCATATCTTCTTTAAGTTAATTCTACATGTGATTTGCTAAACCCTTCAATCAAATATTTTTGTGTGTATTAAACTTTTAATTGCTTCAAGCATAAATTGATTAAGCTTTATTTTAAAACTTGATTGAAGTTTCCACACACACACATCATGAGCATTCATCTTTGCATTTTATAGTGTGTTGTGTAAGTTGATTTTCACTTTCTCATTCGCCTATTTTAGAGGCAATATATATTGTGCTTAATGTATTTCTCTCCTAGTGTTTAGACACTTTCTTGAGAAAGAAAATCTCTTTGTATGAAAGGTTATTGCTAAGCCTAAGAAAAGCAAATTGTAAAGGTTATTGCTTATCCTGGAAAAGCACATAGTTAGGTTGTTGTTTAGCCTTAAAAACATCATTGTAAGGGTTATTGCTTAGCCTTTTGTAAAAGCATAAATAGTGGAAATCCGGTGGGGTGTGTGATCACAAGCCGGTAGTGGATGTAGGCATTGAGGCCGAACCACTATAAATCTTTGTGCAATGGTGAATGACTTGTGGTGATTGATTTGTTTATCTTCCGCACCTTTTCTTGTAATCATCACTAGTTGGAGTTTAATTTGAAGAAAATTAAAATTGGCAATCAATTTGTAGCTCACCCTATTCACACCCCCCCCCCCCCCCCCCCCCCCTCCTCTAGGGTTAGGATCCGGAACTTTCAATTGGTATCAGAGCCTCGTGCTCTATATTTAGGATCAAGTGGTTTGGAACTCTTGATTAGGTGTAAAAACCTAGAGCTTAGACCCTAGTTGGATTTATCTTGAAAATCATCTTTATGGATTCCACTAAGATAGAGAGTGTAGATTCACTTGTAGATTCTCCTAGTTACCTTCTTCCATCCATTGGAGGTTCAAATCTTGAACATAATGAATATCAACTTGAATCAAGTGATGAAGAAAATGAAAATCAAGATGATCTTCAACAAGCATATGATGATTTGTATACCTTATACTTAAAGCTTGTTAAAAATCATAACAAGTTAAAAGTAGAATCTAAAAGACTAAACAAAGAATTAGTCACTTCAAAAGATGAACTTAGAGAGAAAGATGAAGTCATACAATGCCTAAACTCTAAGTTTATGATCACTTTACACAACTTGTCTAATGCTCAAAATGAACAAAATGAAATTGAAACAAACAATGATGAACTAAAGAAAGAAAATTTGAGATTAATAGATACAATAAGAAGACAAGATGAAAACATTATCCATCTAAAATCAAAATTAAAAATTTCTATGGATAACTTGTCAAAGGTTCAAGAAGAATTAAATGTATCTAAGATAAGTTGTGAAGGACTTACCAAAGAAAATTCAAATCTAAGTGATCACATAAGAAATCAAGTTGAAGATATTACCACTTTAGAATCCAAGTTAGTTATCACCAAAGAAAATTTATCAAAAACTCAAAGTGATTTAAAAACTTTACAACTTGGATCTAATGTGAATGAACTAAAACTTGAATTGAAACTTGCTTATGAAAAGGTAAACAAGTTTAATGGAATTGAAATTCAACTCATAAAAGCAAATAATGAAAATTCAATTCTTAAAAACAAAGTCACTCAACTTGAGACTCATAGGCAAAAGTTTGAGTGCAAATTTACCCAAAGTGAAGAGAAACTTGAAAATTTGTTTAAATTGGGTAAATCACATGGAGATAGGACGGGTCTTGGATTTAATAAACATACTTATCATGACCCTAAGTTCATAAACAAGTTTGTAAAAGGTGAGTCCTCTCTCTCTAGCACTCACACCAATTTGCCCAAAACAAAATGTCATTATTGTGGAAAAGAAGGGCATTTCAAATTTGAGTGCAAACGAAGAAGAAATCATATGTCAAAACCCATCTATGAATCAAAGGAAGTAAAATCAAATTCTATGAAGGGTAAGACATTTAAATCAAAGGAAGACTCTTTAAAGTTCAAACAAGTCAAATCTATTCAACAAGAGTCTCCTAAGATAGATTTTAAAAGGGCCAATCAAGTCCAAAGCTATCAAGTTAAATCTATCAATAAGAAACATCTCACTTTACCTCCTTTAACCATGGAAATGAAAGAAATTTTGAAAAAGGTTGAACAATTGAAATTAAAATTCAAAATGCAAAAAGAAGGAGGAAAAGTTAAGAGAAATAAGAATATAAAGGAAAATCATCACCAACCATCAAAGACTAATCATCATTATAAAATTGTCAAACCAAAAATTGATGACAAGTCTACTAAAATTGAAAAATTATCTCCCTTGGTTGGTAGAAACTCAAACATAGGCTTAAAGGCTCAAGACCTTAGATGGATAGCTAAGGTTAGATTCTTAGACAAACATTAAAACCCTTTGGATTAGAATAGACCAATCACTTCTCAAAATGTACATCTTTGTATTGGTCCTAAGTCTAGTTGACTCTAATTTCCTTAGGCATTCTCTACATGTTTGAATTTTTCTTGTTTGAGTATTAATGCATTTTTAAAATTCAAAAGGTATTTTATGTTAAAATGCATGTGTTTAATCAATGAATTTTGAAAAAGAATTTATTAGATTGTTTCTTATGATCATTTTAATTGTTCTCCATAGTCAAATTATCTTAAATATCCTCAAACGAGTGATCATAGGTCAAAAATGTAGATTAGTGAATTATTTCACTTCTCTACAGGTGTCGGCTGACCGACACTTAAGTTGTCGGTTGACCGACGGCTCACAGGGACGATAAAACCCAGTTCACAGAACTGCTTTCAGATCCTCTTCTCCCTGTTTCGTTTTCAAAGAACCCTAGCTTTCTATTCTCCTCTCCAATCTGCTGGATCTCCCTTTCTAAGACTAAGAGCTTCAATATTCTCGAGAAAAGAGTCCAGTCATCTTCATCAAATGAACATCATCGCCTGTTGACCCATCTCGTGGTCACTATTCATCTCCCTGTCACTGTACATTGCTGGGTTCTTCTTCAAAAAGGGTGAGTACGTCAATTCAGCATGTGCATTGCTTCTAGCTACTACAAAATCACTTAATCATCATCCATTACAAGGCTTGTGCTGATCTCTCTTCTTATTGTCTCTTGTGCAAAATATGGTATTATCCCATCTAGACATCAAGTTTCTATCTCAGCTGCATTTGATATTTTTCCTCTCCATGAATGATGTTACAGTTATTTGAGGAATGATTATAGACCATTTGAGTCAGTTTTCATCAATCAGATTTGGTTTTTCCCTAGGTTTTCAACTTCTGCCTACCACCTATTTGACAAAATTCCTGAACCATTATTATTATTTACTTGTCAACTTTGTGTAGTCTTTCAAAGCTAGGACATTGAGCATTTGTTTTCCTTCATCTTCTTGCACAATTTTTCTCTCATTGTCAAATCCTTCTATTTAAAAATCACTGTGCACTCCAAGCATTTGTGAAAATGCCTCCAAAGAAGATGACCACCTCTCGTCCTTCCAAGAAAGGAAAAGCCACAGCTTCCTCTAGCAGATCCATTCGAGAAAGTTCTGAGGATAGTTCATCCCCATCTCCTCCACCTCCCTCTATTGAATTAAGATCAAGCTCAACCATTTTAAACAGTCTTAAGGATCGATCTGTTATTGTGGAAAGGAGAGCTCTTGTCAACACCATAAACCAAAATTTGACTGAGGTTGTGGCAAGATCTGGATGGGAAAGGATTTTACATTGGGGTGATAATGCATATCCTTCTTTAGTCAAACTCATGTATTCTTCCATCACTAGCACTGACGATACTGTTGGTGCTTGCTCATTCACCATCTCTTTTGAGGATAGAGATGAAGTATTCACACCAAAAAGAATAGGAGCCATCATGAACACCCCTTGTACTCCAAATGGTATTACATTTGTGCCTGACCCTCCCTCTGAAGATGAGAGAATCAAAGCTACCACTGACATATGTGGTTTTAATGCTCCTTGGAATACGAGGAAACACCATCTAACCATCAATTCTCTCATTCCCATCTATAGGATCATTCACAACCTCTTCACATATAATGTTTATCCTAGAAGTGGAAACAGGACTGAGCTTACTGCCTTCATGGTATGTATTATGTCAAAAGTGGTCACAGGTACACCTATTTGTCTACCTTCTCTCATTTGCCATAATATCATAAAGTTTTGTAATTCCTTGGCTCAAAAGAATGCTATTCCCTATGGGTATCTGATGACGCAGATTGCCATCTCCTTTGGAATTCCAATACCCACTGGTGAAAGACCCATTTTTAAAGCTCCTTTGTCCATGACCAGTGTAAACCAAATGAATCTTATTCCAAACCCAAATATACCCATAGCAGAAGAAGCCCCTTTGGCTCAAGAACCACCTGCTCACCCTTCACCTCCACCTCGTGCCTCATCTTCTAGGCACACTTCTGGTCCCTCCTCCTCTGGCACATCACATGACCGCTTGGCAGCTCTCGAGAGAGATATGGCTTATATGAACAAAAGAAGAACAAGAAGACACTAAACAAGTTGTTTCAGTATCTCTCCAGAATTTCCAAGAGCTGTAGTCGAGATGATGTTGGAGCTCCACCTTCTCCGTCACCACCACCTCCTGATTCGGAGTAGAAGATGCTTGATGTCACCACTATTTTTGTTTTCTCATTGGTAGTATGATTGGTGGTGTATTTTGGTTCAAATTGGTTTTTGATGGATGTGTCGGATGTTGATGATAGTTTTGATTATGATTATGTTTATGGTTTATGTGTTTCACTAATGATGTAAACATTTTCATTTTAGACATGAATGAAAACTTATGAATCCATTTTGTCTTTACATGGTAGTTTCTCCTTTGCTTTTATATTCAAAATTTATCAAATGATATCAATACTATGCTATGAGAAAGGTATATGTTTGCATGAGCTATTTTTGCAGACTCTTTAGCAATTTGATGTCAATGGGGGAGAAGAAAAGGAAAGGGCGAAAGAAGAAAAGGAAAGGGCTAAATATGATTCCTAAGACTATGGAGGAGAAAAAGGTTGTGGGAGAGAATTTGTGTGGAAGCACACACAATGGGGGAGTAAAGAAGAGCATAGAAGAAAACAACAATGGGGGAGCAAAGAGAGGAAGGAAGATCATGAAGAAGCCACAATTTTCAACTCAGGTGGAGTTGAAATGTATGGAGACCAAGAGTTGTAGAAATGAATGAATGGTTGAGTGATGTGTTTTATGTTTCTTAGCATTTGTTAGTGTGTTGCCATCAAATTGCAAAGGTGGAGATTGTTAGACCCTAAGTTGTATTTGCAATTTGATGTCCAACATTTGCATCATGATCATCTCATTTCATTTCTCACAAGTTTATCTTGAAAATCACAGGATTTTAAATCAACTTGCTCAAACTCAGTTCCAAACCTTTAGGTTGATTTCAGTCTTATTTTGAAAAGTTTTTTTTCTTGATAAAACCTTGTCTCAAACACCTTTACATTCTGAGTTTTCAAAAATAATTTCAAAGTTAGATTTTTCAAAATTGAAGGAACTCAGAAATACAACTGACCTGTTGTCGGTCAGCTTGTCGGTTTATGTCGGCTAACCGAGAAAGCGAGCCGAGGTCAACCGATGGTTGTTGGTCCGAATTCCAGAGAGCTACAAATCTCAGATTCTTCTCTGTCGGTCCTCGCGTCGATTCATGTCGGTCAACCGACAGTTTATAAAAATCCAGACCGAGAGCTTGTCGGTTCAAAATCCAGAGAGCATCATTTTATTCATCTTTGTACTGTCGGTTCGGTTGTCGGTCCATGGTAGGTCGACCGATAATGGCGGTCAACCGACAATGACAAGTTGGTCAGAAAAATTTGAAATATATGACCGTTGCCATTAGACCGTTGAACCATCGGTCAACCGACCCCTAGTTGTCGGTTGACCAACAGGTATCCGTTGGACCAAATTTTTATAAAGAGCCAGTTCATTCCAAAAGCAAAAGAGAGAGATTGGGGAGTCTATGTTTGATGTTTTGAGAACCCAAGCAAAGAGAATGAACTAAGGATGCTCTAAGGTCCAAATGGAAAGCTAAAGCTTGAATATTAAAAAGTTTGAAACTCTAGTAAGCTTTAACTTTCTCTTATATGTTTCATGCTTCTATTCAAACCTTTGGAAAATGTTTTATAGCATGATAACTATGTTGTGTGGAATTCATAACACAATTAATCTTTGATTTACTTGTTTGGATTCCATATCTTGACTCAAAGCAAGTTATTTTTCAATCTTTGGTAATCATGCTTTGAAAAATCTTGTTTTATTTTAAAAGCATGTGTTATTAACTTGTTTGAATCTTTCCTTATTGTTTTCAATCAATTAAACTTGAGTTAAGAATTGCTCCTTGAAAACAATATTGATTTAGCATCACATGTGAGACATGACTTTTGTCACAACTTGAATCCTAGACTTTCATATCTTCTTTAAGTTAATTCTACATGTGATTTGCTAAACCCTTCAATCAAATATTTTTGTGTGTATTAAACTTTTAATTGCTTCAAGCATAAATTGATTAAGCTTTATTTTAAAACTTGATTGAAGTTTCCACACACACACATCATGAGCATTCATCTTTGCATTTTATAGTGTGTTATGTAAGTTGATTTTCACTTTCTCATTCGCCTATTTTAGAGGCAATATATATTGTGCTTAATGTATTTCTCTCCTAGTGTTTAGACACTTTCTTGAGAAAGAAAATCTATTTGTATGAAAGGTTATTGCTAAGCCTAAGAAAAGCAAATTGTAAAGGTTATTGCTTATCCTAGAAAAGCACATAGTTAGGTTGTTGTTTAGCCTTAAAAACATCATTGTAAGGGTTATTGCTTAGCCTTTTGTAAAAGCATAAATAGTGGAAATCCGGTGGGGTGTGTGATCACAAGCCGGTAGTGGATGTAGGCATTGAGGCCGAACCACTATAAATCTTTGTGCAATGGTGAATGACCTGTGGTGATTGATTTGTTTATCTTCCGCACCTTTTCTTGTAATCATCACTAGTTGGAGTTTAATTTGAAGAAAATTAAAATTGGCAATCAATTTGTAGCTCACCCTATTCACACCCCCCCCCCCCCTTAGGGTTAGGATCCGGAACTTTCAAACTTGTCGAGAACCCGCATGAAATAGGAGCACAAAGTTTCCCATTTTTCGGGAAAGCCGAAGACTTTGTAGCCGATTTTCCGTCAAGAGTCGAAACTAGGTCAAACGATGTCGGAATGACCTGAAAATTGAGGTGAAGCTTCTTGAGTAGTGGATAGGACCAACCATGAGCTTTTATTTGAGTTTTGAAGCCGTTTGGGGTCCCATCGATGCTTGACTTGATTTTGCTGCGGGGAAAATGTCGAGCTTTGATATGTGGTCAAACGATGTCTGATTGACCTGGAATTTGACGAGGAGCCTATTGGAGTCATTTTGAGACGTTCCATCAGCTCCTTTTTGGATGTCATGGTCCCGGGTTGCTCCGCCGCCGGTAGGCTTGATTTTCTCTCAAAGCATCGAAACCTGGTCAAATGTTGTCGGAATGACCTAAAATTCGACATGTAGCCCTTTGGAGGCATGTTGAAGCCACTCATGTACTTTGTTTGATGAGTGATGGCTTCTGTGGTTCCCGCCGCCAGGAGGCTTGATTTTGCTGCTCGAGCGTTGATGGAGGGTCAAATGTTGTCGGTTTGACTTGAAATTTGGCATGGAGCCCTTTGGAGACATTCTGGAGTCATCCGTAGGCTCTGATCAAATTTTTGGTGTCTTTGATGATGTCGCCGCCGGGAGCGCTTATTTAGCTGTCAGAGCAGTGAAGTTGGGCCAAACGATGTCGGAATGGCCTGAAATCTCAGGTATACCCCTCTTTTAGCTGTCTTGAAGGATCTCTCAGTTTCTGTCTGATTCTGACAAAATCTGATGCTTAAAGTAGCCTTGCCTGTTTTGTAGCAGTATGCAGCTTCACGAGGCTTCTTGATGTGGAGGAGACATAGTGACTTTTTTTGTGTCAACAATAGTCACTATCTCGAGTTGTTGGAGCAGGGGGTTCCCCAACCCCAGGACCACCCGGCAGAGGTTTGTGATCTGGCTGATTGGCAGTTGATGGTCTCGCAGTGCTGGGAATCACCAGCCTGGAAGGTAACTTTGGGATGTTATCTATAACAATTATTTATAATCCAACGTAATTCTATTGGTAATGATTTTATAAATGATTGCTACTGTATTATTGTTTTTCTATGTAGTCGAAGTCGAAAAAAGCTCAAGAGAGTCGAGCCAAGCTGCCATATAATCATACTAGTGGCTCTAGGTCATTTGCATCGAAGTTATCTCTGATGGTACTAATTATATTCATATGAAGAAACTTGATTAAGTTTATTAATTTATCAATATGTAGTTGGGTTCATATCTAATACAAAGCCATTTCAAATGACAGATGGCACAGAATGCAGGTCAACCGCCGCCTATTACTCAGTTCTTCCGCGACACCCACTATAGAGAAAAAAGTAATGAGTGGGTAAATGAGGTGGCTCGGCAGAGACATGTACGTATGTTGATAAATCAATTATGATCAATAATGCCATAACAACATTCTAAATCCCTTATTGATTTAAATGGCAGGAGGCCTTGGTGCAGCGGACTGAGGAGTAGTCGCAGCCTTCTGTCACAGCTCTGATGACTGAGGAACAGATTGTTGTTGATGTGCTTGGAAAGAGGTCGGGATATTTAAAAGGGTATGGGATATACACTAGGACCTCTTCATCTTCTACACAGTCTCGGGCACCAGATCCTGAGGTGATCGCCCTGCAGGAGCAGTTAGCTGACCAGGCTAGGAAGCGGGCTGCACTTGAGGCCCTCGTTCATCAGTTGCCAGCTGTGGCAGGGATAGATCCAACCACCTATGTCGACATCACGAGAGGGACCACTTCTACTGGTGATGGCACATCTACTAGAGATCATGATGGATGCTCTTAAGGACAGGTAGACAACCCTTTTTTTTTTGGGTTTTGAATATATAACAATAATCATCATCAACACCATCATTTATTGCAATTCAAGGAACATGAATAGTTATGTGTTGGTTTCCATCCACATAGAACTTGGAATACTAGCAGGACTGCTTTACCAACATCATAAAAATCGGAAACCAGCACGAGCACCTCGCTCGAGGGTAGAGTGACTTGTAGGAACTGATGGTTCGCGGATAGGACTCCCGGTTAGAGAATTAGAAATGAAAATCGACGATTTTCCAACACTTAGTCTCGAAAACGGCCCGCCGGGGGTCCGGAACGGGAATCGGCCCCCGAAAAAATCGGAAACCGGCACGAACACCTCGCTCGAGGGTAGAGTGACTTGTAGGAACTGATGGTTCGCTGATAGGACTCCCAGTTAGAGAATTAGAAGCGAAAATCGACGATTTTCCAACACTTAGGCTTGAAAACGTCCCGCTGAGGGTCTGGAATGGGAACCGACCTCAGAAAATATCGGGAACCGGCATGAGCACCTAGCTCGAGGGTAGAGTGACTTGTAGGAACTGACGGTTCGCAGATATGACTCCCGGTTAGAGAATTAGGGGCCTATACATCGGATTTTCCAACACTTAAGCTCGAAAACATCCCGCCGGGGGTCCGGAATGGAAACCGGCCCCAAAAAAAAATCGGGAACCGGCATGAGCACCTCGTTCGAGGGTAGAGTGACTTGTAGGAACTAACGGTTCGCAGATATAATTCCCAGTTAGAGAATTAGGGGCGTAAACATCGGATTTTCCAACACTTAGGCTCGAAAATTGCCCGCTGGGGGTCCGGAACGCGAACCAGCCCCCTAAAAAATTGGGAACTGGCACGAGCACCTCGCTGGGGGATAGAATGACTTGTAGGAACTGACAGTTCGCTAGTAGGACTCCCGGTTAGAGAATTAAAAGCAAAAATCAACGATTTTCCAACACTTAGGCTCGAAAACGGCCCGCCGGGGGTCCGAAACGGGAACCGGCCCTCTGAAAAATTGGGAACCAGCACGAGCACCTCGCTCGAGGGTAAAGTGACTTGTAGGAACTGACGATTCGCAAATAGGACTCCCGGTTAGAGAATTAGAAGCGAAAATCGACGATTTTCCAACACTTAGGCTCAAAAACGGCCCGCCAAGGGTCCGGAACGAGAATCGGTCCCTGGAATAATCGAAAACTGGCACTAACACCTTGGTCGAGGGTAGAGTGACTTGTAGGAACTGACGGTTCGCTGATAGGACTCCCGGTTAGAGAATTAGAAACGAAAATCGATGATTTTCCAACACTTAAGCTCGAAAACAGCCTACTGGGGGTCCAGAAAGGGAACCGGCCCCCGGAAAAATCAAAAACTGGTACGAACACCTTACTCGAGGGTAGAGTGACTTGTAGGAACTGACGGTTCGCAAATATGACTCCCGGTTAGAGAATTAGAGGCGTAAACATCGGATTTTCCAACAGTTAGGCTCGAAAACGGCCCGCCAGGGGTCCGGAACGGGAACCGGCACCCGGAAAAATTGGAAACCGGCACGAGCACCTCGCTCGAGGGTAGAGTGACTTGTAGGAATTGACGGTTCACTGATATGACTCCCGGTTAGAGAATTAGAGGCATAAACATCGGATTTTCCAACACTTAGGCTCGAAAACGGCCCGCCGGGGGTCCGGAACGCGAACCAGCCCCATGAAAAATTGGGAACCGGCACGAGCACCTCGCTGGGGGATAAAGTGACTTGTAGGAACTGACGGTTCGCTGATAGGACTCCCGGTTAGAGAATTAGAAGCGAAAATCAACGATTTTCCAACACTTAGGCTCGAAAACGGCCCGCCGGGGGTCCAGAACGGGAACCAGCCCCTAGAAAAATTGAAAATCGGAACGAACACCTCACTCGAGGGTAGAATGACTCGTAGGAACTGACGGTTCGCTGATATGACTCCCGGTTATAGAATTAGAGGCGTAAACATCGAATTTTCCAACACTTAGGCTCGAAAACGGCCCGCCGGGGTTCCGGAACGCGAACCAGCCCCCGAAAAAATCGACAACTGGCACGACCACCTCGCTGGGGGGTAGAGTGACTTGTAGGAACTAACGGTTCGCTGATAAGAGTCCCGGTTAGAGAATTAGAAGTGAAAATCGACGATTTTCCAACACTTAGGCTCGAAAACGGCCCGCCGGGGGTCAGGAACGGGAACCAGCCCCTGGAAAAATCGGAAACCGGTACGAACACCTCACTCAAGGGTAGAATGACTTGTAGGAACTGACGGTTCGCTGATATGACTCCCGGTTAGAAAATTAGAGGCGTAAACATCGGATTTTCCAACACTTAGGCTCGAAAACGGCCCGTCGGGGGTCCGGAACGCGAACTAGCCTCCGGAAAAATCGGGAACCGGTACGAGCACCTCGCTCGAGGGTAGAGTGACTTGCAGGAACTGACGGTTCGCTAATATGACTCCCGGTTAGAGAATTAGAGGCGTAAACATTGAATTTTCCAACACTTAGGCTCGAAAACGGCCCACCGGGGTTCGGAACACAAACCGGCCCCTGGAAAAATCAGGAACCGGCACGAGCACCTTACTGGGGGGTAGAGTGATTTGTAGGAACTAAAGGTTCGCTGATAGGACTCCCGGTTAGAGAATTAGAAGCGAAAATCGACGATTTTCCAACACTTAGGCTCGAAAACGGCCAGCCGAGGGTCCGGAACAGGAATCGGCCTCCGGAAAAATTGGAAACCGGCACGAGCACCTCGGTCGAGGGTAGAGTTACTTGTAGGAACTAACGATTCGCTGATATAACTCCCGGTTAGAGAATTAAAAGCGAAAATCGACGATTTTCCAACACTTAAGCTCGAAAACGGCCCGCCGAGGTCCGGAATGGGAACCGGCCCCCGGAAAAATCGGACACCGGCATGAACACCTCACTCGAGGGTAAAGTGACTTGTAGGAACTGACAGTTCGCTGATATGAATCCCGGTTAGAGAATTAGAGGCGTAAACATTGGATTTTCCAACACTTAGGCTCGAAATCGGCCCGCCGAGGGTCCGGAACGGGAACCGGCCCCCGGAAAAATCGGAAACCGGCACGAGCACCTCGCTCGAGTCGAAATCAACTTGCAGGAACTGACGGCTTGTAAATCGGACTCTCGGTTAACAAATTAGACCTAAAAACGTTAGATTTTTAACGCTTAGTCTTGAAAATAGGCCGTTGGAGGTTGAAAACAGGAATGGGCAATCAGACAGCCCAAAAACCAGCACGGGTACTTTGTTCAAGGCCAAAGTAATTTGTTGGAATTTACAGTTAGTGAATCGGACTTCTGGTTATCAAATTAGACACAAAACCGCCCGATTCTCAATACTTAGGCTGGAAAATAGGCCACCAAAAAACTTAGGAAAAGATATTTATATATATATATACATCTATATCTTTCATTTATAATTTCATTCGTTGAAAAGATTTTAATGTTATTGTTTTTTTTCTTTGCAGATTGATTAACGTTTTGCGATCGGTTGCAGACTCTTGGGGGTGTTTTATTCTTGTTTGTTTATTTGATATGTATATTGAATATTTATTTTGGACTTTATCATCGCTGATTATAATATTTGGTTAATGAAATGAATGATTAGATGAAAAATGGCGATGATAGTTTGTTAATTTAGCACCTTTTGTTTTAATGCATTTTTTATATTAAATATAGGTAGATGAACAGGTTTATAAACAGCTTTACAGGAAAATAATATTAAAAAAACGAATATGGTATTTTAAATAAAAAATAAAATCACTTTTACCGACGTTTTATTTTCGTCGGTAAAAGCCCTTTTTTTAATTTCTATTTTACCGACGAAAATAAAACGTCGGTAAAGGTTTTTTAATTTTTTATTTTCCCTTTTTATTTTACCGACGACAATTAAACGTCGGTAAAAGTAGTTTTTATTTTTTTTATTTTCCTTTTTATTTTACCGACGAAAATAAAACGTCGTTAAAAGTTTTTTTAATTCTTTTTATTTTACCGACGAAAATAAACTTCGGTAAAAGTCATTTTGTTTTTTGTTTATTTTTTATTTTTTTACCGACGTTTTATTTTCGTCGGTAAAGGTTCCACAATTTTTTATTTTTTAATTTGCCGACGAAAATAAACGTTGGTAAAAGTACTTATTAATTTTTTAGAAAATTAAAATAATATTACCAACGTTTTGAAAACGTCGGTAACATTCAAATAATCGTCGGTAAAGAGCAAATTGTTGCCGACGAAAAAATATTTCGTCGGTAAATACTTTTGCTGACACTTTCTTACCGACGTTTGGGCGACGAAATGATTTTCGTCAATAAAGATCTTTACCGACGTTTTACTGACTTTTGGCGACGAAAAATCTCCAAGTACGGTTTGAAGAAGAAGAGGAGGGAGAATGGTAGATTTAAATTTTAAAATTTCATGCCTAATCAGTTGAAAGGGTAAATCAGTCATGAAAATATATGAGTTGGCATGTCCAGGGACCTCTCTCCATAAGGTGATGTGTCTAGGGACCTCTCACCGAAATATGTCCAAACTGCATGGACTACGGGCCTTAGAGAAAAAGTTTATGGACTGGAGGCATTACAAATCCTATATAAGGGACCTTTCACTAATTATCTCTTTTTATTTTTCCAACTATCATGTTGGTGTTTGGACTGATCCAACACTTCAAATAACATGTACAAGATCAACTTGAATAAAAGTCATTTAATAATGGGGTTGAATATTTTACTGGTCTCGACCCAAATTGAGTTGACTTGTTCGAGGTAACTAGTGCCAATGAAATTTCAAACCATGATAAAACCATGGGCATTCCAGGCCGACTGTGGTTCTCAAAACCTGGTCCTAGCATTATAATAGAATATTCTCTAGTATAGCACATACAAATTTACACAATGGTTTTGATTAGTTCTTCTATTTGTGAAATGTTAAAAATGTTAATGTGATTGGTCATTCTCAACGCATTTTAGGGGAAAAAGGATTCTAAACCACTATAACAGGCTGAAAACAGTCTTTATTACAAACCGTTATGAACTAAAATCATAATATTCCCTCTATAAAACTTACTAATGGCAGGAGAAACCCTCACTTGATGGCCGTTATTGTACATGGTCCCATATTTATGGCTTGAAGCATTTGGTGACTTGCCAAGTTAACATATAGTTAGCAATGTAAGAGTGGAAGCCAAGCCATTATAGTTTTATTTGGCCTGGTGACCATTGAGAGAGAGAGAGAGAGAGAGAGAGAGAGAGAGGATTATTGCAAATGCCAAAGGACAAGATGTCATGTTCTATTAAAAAAAACCCAAACATGGCATATTTATCCCTTGAGCATTATTTGCATCTGTTTGTTTCAGTTACGACTCACATTTCAGACCCGAGCATCCGAATGAATGCTCACGTTTAGGCTATCAATTATCGGGCCTTATCTCTCTGGCACTATTTGCATCCGCTTTAATTTTGTGGGTGGGGGGACGGGGGGCACTATGTTGGCTGATTAGTACCGAATATTTGCATCTACTTGTGTCTGTGGATGTTTTTTTTTTTTTTTTTGGGTTGGTGGGGGGGGGGGGGGGGGGGGGGTGTTGGTGGTTTCACATTTCAAGCCCAAGATCCCCAGATTCACGTCGAGGTGGGGGTTCACATTTCAGACCCAAGATTCCCAGATTCACGTCTAGGCTAACAGTTACGACCAGGGGGGAGGGGGGGAGTGCGTTCACATTTCAGACCCAAGATTTCCACATTCACGTCTAGGCTAACAATTACGACCAACATTTCAGACCCGAGCTTCCCAATGAAGGCTCACATTTCTATCAATTAGCGGGCCATACTGCTCGGGCACTATTTGCATCTGCTTCTTCTTCTTCTTTTTTTTTTTTTTTAGCGGGGGGGGGGGGGGGGGGGGCGCATTCCGATCCGTGCTTCCCAATGAAGACTTACGTTTAGGTTATCAATTACCAAGCCATACCTCTCAAGCACTATTTGCGTCCACTTTTTTTTTTTTAGGGGGGGTGGGGGAGGGTTTACATTTCAGACCCAAGACTCCCACTAAAGATTCACGTCTAGGCCAATAGTTACGACCTACATTTTAGACCCAAGCTTCTCAATGAAGACTCACTTTAGGCTATCAATTACCGGGCCATATCTCGCGGGCACTGAATGCCTTACCATGTCTGAAGATTCATGTCTTTTTTCTACTAAATTCCCTGCCATTTACTAATTGGATGCTAAGTCCGCATCTTGACATGGTGTTAATCACATTTTCATTATGGAGCTAAATTGGATGGTGGGGTCCACTTTTTTGAATCGAAACTTGGGAATATATTATTGGAGGTTCTTGACCAGTCGGGATCATCTCTTTGTAGAACCCACAATGGAGTCTCAATAATGAGTTACACCACTTGTAATAGGTCCGAGAGAAGATTTGGACTATACCATGTTCCCATTAATAGGTTGGGGAAACGTAGAAAGTTGCAACCTTGAATGAAAGTGGAACAATCAAAATTATAACACTGTCCTTGTAGATCATAGTTTTAATAGGAAAAGAAAATTAATATTTTCTCACTATTTATGTGATTTATTAAATGGATTTCTAGAAAAATAATTATTTCTTTAAAAAATATTAAATTTTGAGAGTGAACAATAAATTTGGGGCAATTAAGTGGAGGTCCCTGGACATTTGATTTTATGGCGTTAGATCCACACTTTCTTTTCATAGTGTCGTAAGTCCTTCTAAATTTGAAGATCTAAAATGTCGAAATTGCCCTTTCTTTAAAAGCCCTTATCTAATTAAAGATAAATCATTTCCCATGATTAGTGGGATATGCCATTAATAATGGCCAGCTACTATTTAATTGGCCATGATTAATGAAAATACCATTAATGAGATTTTGAAATAAATTTAAAACAAAACACAAATAAAATTCAAAAGACGCAAATAAATTTTAAAATAATGCAACTAAATTTCAAAAAACACACATAAACCTCAAAAGAACGCAAATAAATTTAAAAAGGCAAATACAAATTTCAAAAGATTCAAATAAATTTAAGAAAAATGTAAATAAATTTCAAAAGACATAAATAAAATTCATATAACCTTTTTTATGGTATATAACTTTTTTTTTAACTAGTTATGATTTCAAACACAGATAAATTCATATAAATTCACATCAAAGTTAAAAATATAAAAAAAAAGTGCAGATCAAATTAATATAAATGCATAGCAAGCTTAGATAAAATTACTTTTAAATTCAAATAAATTGAAGTCACACTCAGATTAATTGACCGTAAACAGAAATTAATTAACACAAAAGACAGATAAATTCATATAAATACAGAGATAACTTTAATTTAAAGTCGGATAACTTCAGGCCAAAATTAGATAATATATACAAAAACTCAGATAAAATAACAGCAAACTCAGAAAAACAACAAATTTATCTAAGTTTTCTTAAAATTATCTTAACTTATGGCAAAACTCAGATAAATTTATCTGAGTTTTGAACAACTTTCAGATCCGTGCTTCCCAATGAAGACTCACGTTTAGGTTATCAATTACCAAGCCATACCTCTAAAACACTATTTGCGTCCACTTTTTTTTTTAGGGGGGGTGGGGAAGGGTTTACATTTCAGACCCAAGACTCCCACTAAAGATTCACGTCTAGGCTAACAGTTACGACCTACATTTCAAACCCAAGCTTCCCAATGAAGACTCACTTTAGGCTATCAATTACCGGGCCATATCTCGCAGGCACTGAATGCCTTACCATGTCTGAAGATTCATGTCTTTTTTCTACTAAATCCCCTGCCATTTACTAATTGGATGCTAAGTCCGCATCTTGACATGGTGTTAATCACATTTTCATTATGGAACTAAATTGGATGGTGGGGTCCACTTTTTTGAATCGGAACTTGGGAATATATTATTGGAGGTTCTTGACCAGTCGGGATCATCTCTTTGTAGAACCCACGATGGAGTCTCAATAATGAGTTACACCACTTGTAATAGGTGCGAGAGAAGTTTTGGACTATACCATGTTCCCATTAATAGGTTGGGGAAAGGTAGAAAGTTGCAACCTTGAATGAAAGTGGAACAATCAAAATTATAACACTGTCCTTGTAGATCATAGTTTTAATAGGAAAAGAAAATTAATATTTTTTCACTATTTATGTGATTTATTAAATGGATTTCTAGAAAAATAATTATTTCTTTAAAAAATATTAAATTTTGAGAGTGAACAATAAATTTGGGGCAATTAAGCGGAGGTCCCTGGACATTTGATTTTATGGCGTTAGATCCACACTTTCTTTTCATAGTGTCGTAAGTCCTTCTTCTAAATTTGAAGATCTAAAATGTCCAAATTCCCTTTTCTTTAAAAGACCTTATCTAATTAAAGATAAATCATATCCCATGATTAGTGGGATATGCCATTAATAATGGCCAGCTACTATTTAATTGGCCACGATTAATGAAAATACCATTAATGAGATTTTGAAATAAATTTAAAACAAAACACAAATAAAATTCAAAATACGCAAATAAATTTTAAAATAATGCAACTAAATTTCAAAAAACACACATAAACCTCAAAAGAACGCAAATAAATTTAAAAAGACAAATACAAATTTCAAAAGATTCAAATAAATTTAAGAAAAATGTAAATAAATTTCAAAAGACATAAATAAAATTCATATAACCTTTTTTATGGTACATAACTTTTTTTTTAACTAGTTATGATTTCAAACACAGATAAATTCATATAAATTCACATCAAAAATTAAAAATATAAAAAAAGTGCAAATCAAATTAATATAAATTCACAGCAAGCTTGGATAAAATTACTTTTAAATTCAGATAAATTGAAGTCACACTCAGATTAATTGACAGTAAATAGAAATTAATTAACACAAAAGACAGATAAATTCATATAAATACAGAGATAACTTTAATTTAAAGTCGGATAACTTCGTGCCAAAATTAGATAATATATACAAAAACTCAGATAAAATAACAGCAAACTCGGAAAAACAACAAATTTATCTAAGTTTTCTTAAAATTATCTTAACTTATGGCAAAACTCAGATAAATTTATCTGAGTTTTGAACAACTTTCAGATCCGTGCTTCCCAATGAAGACTCACGTTTAGGTTATCAATTACCAAGCCATACCTCTAAAACACTATTTGCGTCCACTTTTTTTTTTAGGGGCGGTGGGGGAGGGTTTACATTTCAGACCCAAGACTCCCACTAAAGATTCACGTCTAGGCTAACAGTTACGACCTACATTTCAGACCCAAGCTTCCCAATGAAAACTCACTTTAGGCTATCAATTACCGGGCCATATCTCGCGGGCACTGAATGCCTTACCATGTCTGAAGATTCATGTCTTTTTTCTACTAAATCCCCTGCCATTTACTAATTGGATGCTAAGTCCGCATCTTGACATGGTGTTAATCACATTTTCATTATGGAGCTAAATTGGATGGTGGGGTCCACTTTTTTGAATCGGAACTTGGGAATATATTATCAGAGGTTCTTGACCAGTCGGGATCATCTCTTTGTAGAACCCACGATGGAGTCTCAATAATGAGTTACACCACTTGTAATAGGTGCGAGAGAAGTTTTGGACTATACCATGTTCCCATTAATAGGTTGGGGAAAGGTAGAAAGTTGCAACCTTGAATGAAAGTGGAACAATCAAAATTATAACACTGTCCTTGTAGATCATAGTTTTAATAGGAAAAAGAAAATTAATATTTTTTCACTATTTATGTGATTTATTAAATGGATTTCTAGAAAAATAATTATTTCTTTAAAAAATATTAAATTTTGAGAGTGAACAATAAATTTGGGGCAATTAAGCGGAGGTCCCTGGACATTTGATTTTATGGCGTTAGATCCACACTTTCTTTTCATAGTGTCATAAGTCCTTCTAAATTTGAAGATCCAAAATGTCCAAATTGCCCTTTCTTTAAAAGCCCTTATCTAATTAAAGATAAATCATATCCCATGATTAGTGGGATATGCCATTAATAATGGCCAGCTACTATTTAATTAGCCACGATTAATGAAAATACCATTAATGAGATTTTGAAATAAATTTAATAAAAAACACAAATAAAATTCAAAAGACGCAAATAAATTTTAAAATAATGCAACTAAATTTCAAAAAACACACATAAACCTCAAAAGAACGCAAATAAATTTAAAAAGACAAATACAAGTTTCAAAAGATTCAAAAAATTTAATAAAAATGTAAATAAATTTCAAAAGACATAAATAAAATTCATATAACCTTTTTTATGGTACGTAACTTTTTTTTAACTAGTTATGATTTCAAACACAGATAAATTCATATAAATTCACATCAAAATTAAAAATATAAAAAAAAAGTGCAGATCAAATTAATATAAATGCACAGCAAGCTTAGATAAAATTACTTTTAAATTCAGATAAATTGAAGTCACACTCAGATTAATTGACCGCAAACAGAAATTAATTAACACAAAAGACAAATAAATTCATATAAATACAGAGATAACTTTAATTTAAAGTCGGATAACTTCATGCCAAAATTAGATAACATATACAAAAACTCAGATAAAATAACAGCAAACTCAGAAAAACAACAAATTTATCTAAGTTTTCTTAAACTTATCTTAACTTATGGCAAAACTCAGATAAATTTATCTGAGTTTTGAACAACTTTTCTGAGTTGCGAATAAATTTATCTGAGTATAGACCAATACAAATTTGTCCGAGCAGATAAATTAACATCAAGCTCAAAAAAACAACAAATTTATCTGAGTTTTCTAAAATTTATCTTAACCTCTGGCAAAACTTAAACAAATTTATCTGAGTTTTGAACAATTTTTCTAAGTTACTAACAAATTTATCTGAGTCTAGACCAACATAAATATGTCTAAGTGAATAAAATAACAACAAGCTCATAAAAACAATAAATTTATCTGAGTTTTCTAAAACTTATCTTAACCTCTGGCAAAACTCATACCAATTTATCTGAGTTTTGAACAACTTTTCTGAGTTGCTAACAAATTTATCTGAGTCTAAACCAACACAAATATATCCAAGCAGATAAAATAACAGCAAGTTCATAAAACAGTAAATTTATCTGAGTTTTCTGAAACGTATCTTAAACTTTGGCAAAACTCAGACAAATTTATCTGAGTTTTGAATAACTTTTCTGAGTTACTGACAAATTTATCTGATTCTGGACCAACACAAATATATCCAAGCAGATAAAATAACAGCAAGCTCATAAAAACAGTAAATTTATCTGAGTTTTCTGAAACTTATCTTAACTTCTAGCAAAACGCAAACAAATTTATGTTAGTTTTGAACAACTTTTCTGAGTTGCTAACAAATTTATCTGAGTCTGGACCAACACAAATTTATCTTCTTATTGTAGTTTGGCTTGAATTAGGCCAACTTCTCTCCTATCTCTTTCCTTATCTGTCACTTGCCAAGATCATGGGAGAAAAGGCCATGTGCTTTTGATCATGCAAACTGAGACAAGAGAGATCAGTACTTGGAACTCCACAAAACAAAGAACCTAGACTACTTCTCTCTTATTCGACTCCAACGAGTCTATGTGGCCCACCAAAGATCTCCTTTGCAACTCTTCTCATCTTCTCCGGAGAGTTATTGCATAGATCGAACCGAAAAGCACTGATTCCCTCTAGTTTCTCTCCCGTCGATTGAAGAAGACTTTAGGGATTTACATAGCCCCAAACAAAGGGGGAGAATGAAGGATTTAAAATTTTGAAATTCAAATTTTTATGCCTAAAAAGCTAAAAGGGCAAATCAGTCATGAAAATATCTGATGTGGCGTATATAGGGACCTATCGCCAAACTATGTATAGCTGTATGGACCATAGTAGGGGTGTAACGGTTCGGTTAACCGGTTAATTTGGGAAAACCGTTAACCAAACCGTAACCACGGTTTTTTGTCATTTAAAACCGTAACCGTAACAGTATATACAAAAACCGTGGAAACCGTAACCGCGGTTAACCGTATTAAACGGTTCGGTTACGGTTAATAACCGTGGAAACATAAGGGAAAAAATATGAATGATTGAAGGTAAAATGACACATAAGGAGCAATTGGATAAAAATCCCATTGATTAGTAATCTTTATTATACGGTTAACCGTACGGTTATGGCTTCTTATTTTTTCTTTTATTCGTAAATGGTACGGTTAACCGCATACGGTTAACCGAACCGTATCATACGATTCGGTTCGGTTAATAACCGTGAATTATTATGGAAAACCATAACCGAACCGAACCATGCGGTTTTTGGATTTCATTAACCGTAACCGTAACCGAACCGTGAAATACGGTTATTAACCGCAGTTCAGTTAGACGGTTTTCCGGTTTTTTTTTACACTCCTAGACCATAGGCCTTAGAGGAAAAGTCGTTAGACTGGATGCCTTATAAGACCAATATGAGGGATCTCTCGTTAATTTTCCCAATAAATTTCTCTGGTGGATAATCAAAAGATAAAAAAAAAGTTAAAGAGACTAACATTAAAATAGTAGAGTAAACATAACAGTGGGCCCCACAAACACGGTAAGTGAAAATCTATTAAAGAGTTTAGGTCTCCTTGAAAGTTCCGGGATCTAACCCTAGAGGGGGGGGGGGGGGGGGGGTGAATAGGGTTTGTCTACAAATTTATTACCAATTTTAATTTTCTTCAAATTAAACTTCAACTAGTGATGACTACATGAAAAGGTGCGGAAGATAAACAAATCAATCACCACAAGTCATTCACCATTACACAATGTTTTATAGTGGTTCGGCCTCAATGCCTACATCCACTACCGGCTTATGATCTCACACCCCACCGGATTTTCACTATTTATGCTTTTTAAAAGGCTAAGCAATAACCTTAAACACTATGCTTTTTTAGGCTAAGCAATAACCTTAAACACTATGCTTTTTTAGGCTAAGCAATAACCTTTACAATTTGCTTTTCTTAGGCTTAGTAATAACCTTAATACAAATAGTTTTTCTTTCTCAAGACGGTATCTAAACACTAGGAGAGAAATACATTGAGCACAATATATATTGCCTCTAAAATAGGCGAATGTGAAAGTGAAAAAATCAACTCACACAACACACTATAAAATGCAAAGATGAATGCTCATGATGTGTGTGTGTGTGAAAACTTCAATCAAGTTTAAAATGAAAGCTCAATCAGTTTATGCTTGAAACAAATTAAAAGTTTAATGCACATAAAATGATTTGATTGAAGTGATATGCAAATCACATGTACAAAGTACAAACTTGCTGATGATATGAAAATCAAAAGATTGCAAGTTGTATGAAATTAATTATGTCTAAACATATGATGCATATTCAATGTTGTTTTCAAAAACACATTAATTTAACTAAAGTTTAAATGAATGAAAACAATAAAGATGATTCAAACAAGTTAATGAAACATGTTTATAAAACAAATCAAAGATTTTGATAAACCAGGTTTTAGAAGTTTTCTACAACAAACTTGATTTGAATCGAGGTGAAGAATCTAATAACTTAAATCAAAGATAAGAGAGGAATGGATTCAACACATCATAATTAATATGCTAAGAATCATTTACCAATAATTTAGACAAAGCATAAACCATATGATTAGGAAAACTTAAAGCTTACTTGGTGATTTAACTTCATTAAACCAAGCTTTAGCTTTAGTAATGATCATTTAGCCTTCTTAGTTCATTCTCCTTTGATTGGCTTTAGAACACCTCAGACATGGCTTCTAGAATCATCCTATTTTGGCCTAGGAATGAACTTCTTTTTATAGAAAAAGTGTCCAACGGCTAACTGTCGGTTAGCCGACATCCAGCGGTCGGTTAACCGACACCCCCAACGGTCACAGGCCAACGATCATAATTTCGAAAATTTATTGACCAAAAAGCATGGTTCAGTTAGCCGATATGTTCGGTTAACCGAGTCCTAACCGACACCCTAACCGACAATGAAAACATGGTCAGATAACACCTCTCTAGAATTCTAACCGAGACAGCTTCGGTCAGGATCAGAAGCAAGGTCGGTTAACCGAGCCTTAACCGACAAGCTGACCGACAGAAAAAACTGTAAACTACTAACTATCTGTTTTTCAGGACAGCATGCTTTCGGTTAGCTATTTTCTATTTTCGGTTAACCGAAACCTAACCGACAAGCTAACCGATGTGTAAAATATATGGAAATTCAGCTCTCTAGAAATCTGACCGACAAGGTGTTCGGTTAGTTCATTTTCTATGGTCGGTTAGCCGACACTTAACCGACACACTAACCGATACTAGAAACACCATTCAGAAAAGTTAACTGAGTGAGTTCGGTTAGGCTTCGGTTAGCCGACACCTGACCGACAGGCTGACCGATAGTATGGTCAGACTGTTTTCTGAAGATCTGAAGTTTCAAGAAAAAATCTAACTATGAAAAACTTTGAAACACAGAATATAAAGGTGTTTCTGAGACAAGGCTATATCAAGAAAATGCTTTTAAAAAAGAGACTAAAATCAACCATAAAGGTCTGAAATAGAGTTTGAGCAAATTGATTTAAACTCTTGTGATTTTCAAGATAAAATTGTGAGAAATGATATGAGATGAACATGATGCAAAAGTTGGACATCAAATTGCAAACACAACTTAGGGTCTAACACTCCTTTCATAGCAGTTAGATAAAATGGATATATAGTAGGGCTGCACAAAAATAACCGTAACCTGCCAACCCGCTCGCTCCGCCCCGCCCCGCTACAAGTGGATATACGTCAAAACCGCCTTTAGGCTGGCGAGGCGGTTTCAATCCGTACTAATGAGCGGGCGGTCACAGTTTGACATTTGAGTAGGTGGTTTCAAATCGCCCCACCCGCTCATTTCCTACTTTTAATTTTTTTAAATTTTTATTATATTTTATAATAAAAATTATAAACTGACAAGAGTTATATTCCTTTACAAATAGCACTTCTACTTGAATGGGTCCCCCCACTCCTCATGATCCTAGTGCAACTCCAATACAAGTTTAGATTATGTTGTATGTCATTTTGACGACCTTACAATTTTATCACTAAACTAAACATTGATGTTTATTATCTTTTATCAATTATTATTCTAACTATGTTTTTTTTTCTTTTGTTGCAAGATTGCTTCAAATTATATATCGATCTTTACGAACTTGAAGTTTAGATTTTGAATTTCTTTTAGCATTTGGACATTGAATTTTGAAATTTGGAAGTTTATTTATTGAAATTTAGACATTGAATTTTCGAATTTAGATGTTTCTTTATTAGATTTTTGACTCTTGAACGTTAGATTATATAAGTGATTGTATTTTTTAATTTTGGTGATGCCTTTGGACTTTAATTTTACATTGATATACTTAGTTGAAAATTTTGTTTATTACTGATTATTGACTTTTATTAAAAATCATGTTTAATTTTTATTCTTTATGTTAAGCACTTTGAAACTTTAGTTACATTCTATTAAAAATAAAAATAAATAAATAAATAAAAAATAGAGAGATGGTACAAATATTAAACCGTCCAACATACCGCCCAAGTCGCCCGCTAAGAAAATCGCCCAAACCGCCTATACTTTGAGCATTTACAGTTTCTACTTTTTATAAACCGATATAAAATACAATCGTCTAAATCGTCCAATAACCGTCCAAGCCGCCCGCCGTGCACCCCTAATATATAGAGTATGCCGCGAAATTCTATTGTAGGACTCTTATAGAGATAACCAAAATTATTCAAAATAAATCACATCCAATCTAAAATATATCCTTAAATTTCACTTTAAAATAGGCGACATTGCAAAATTGAAGATAAGATTGAAAATGCGACCCGACCATGACATGGCATCACTGCCGACCTGGCTTAATCATTTTATGTCATGTTATCTTTTGAACGTTGGGACCACTCCACCATAGAGAAATAATAAAAAACAGCCATGCATACATGAATGAACCCAATCAATTATGCGGCGACAAAAAAAGTTTAGAAATCTCCTTTCTTTACCTTTTCATATTCAACACAGACTACTTTTCGTCGAAGCAAAAAAAGATCTCAGCAGATTTCTTTTCTGTACTATCACTGTTCCAACGTTTTGCACGTGGGCACGCCTCCGGTGTGCGTCTCCCACCATCCAACACTAGGTTAGTACAAAAAACTGCACTTTCAGCGAGGAATTTTTTCGTCGCCAAAAGTAAGAAAAACGTCGGTAAAAGTATTTACTGACGAAATTCCTTTCGTCGGCCAGACGTCAGCAAGAAAATGTCAGTGAAAAGTTTCACCGACGAATTATTTTTCCGTCGGCAAAAAGTTAGACTTTTACCGATGCTTTTTTGAATTTTACCGACGTTTTAAATAAGTCGGAAATATTATTTTAGTTTTCTAAAAATTTAGTAAATACTTTTACCGACGTTTATTTTTGTCGGCAAAATAAAAAAAATAAAATAAATAAAACATTTCTGCACGTTTACCGACGAAAAAAAACGTCGGTAAAAAAAGGAAAAAATAAACTAAAACAAAATGACTTGTACCGACGTTTAGTTTCGTCGGTAAAATAAAAAGGCAGAATTAAAAAAAAAGAAAACTTATTTTACAGACGTTTATTTTCGTCGGTAAAATAAAAAAGAAAAAGAAAACTAATTTTACCGACGTTTATTTTCGTCGCTAAAATAAGAAGTAAAAATAAAGCAACTTTTACCGACGTTTATTTTCGTCGGTAAATTAAAAAGGAAAAATAAAACAACATTTACCGACGTTTTTTTGCGTCGCTAAAACAATAAGTAAAAATAAAGCAACTTTTACCGACGTTTATTTTCGTCGGTAAAATAAATAGGAAAAACTAAAAAAATAAAACGACTTTTGCCGACGTTTAGTTTCGTCGGTAAAGTAAATAAACAAAATTTAAAAAATTAAAACTACTTTTACCGACGTTTATTTTCGTCGGTAAAAGAAATAGGAAAAATAAATCCACTTTTACCGACGAAAATAAAACGTCGGTAAAAGTGATTTTTTTTTTTTTAAAATATAATATTCGTTTTTTTATATAATTTTCCTGTAACACTGTTTATACACCTATATCAGAACTAAACCTGTTCATTTACCTATATTTAATATGAAAAATACATTAAAACAAAAGTTACTAAATTACCCAACAACCATCGCCATTTTTCATCTAATCATTCATCTCATTAACCAAATATTATAATCAACAATAATACAGACCATATAAATATCCAATATATACATATACAAATAACCAAAAAAAATTAAAACACTCCCAAAAGTCTGCATCCGACTGCAAATCGTCAATCAATCTGCAATGAAAAAAACAACATTAGAATCTTTTCATCGAATTAAATTATAAATGAAAGATAAACATGTATATATATATAAATATCTTTTCCTAAGTTTTTCGGCGGCCTATTTTCCCGTCCAAGTGTTGAGAATCGGGCAGTTTTTGTGTCTAATTCGATAACCAGAAGTCCGATTCACTAACCGTAAATTCCAACAAGTTACTTTGGCCTTGAACAAGGGTACCCATGCTAGTTTCTGAGTTGTCCGATAACCGATTCCCATTTTCAACCCTTGAACAGCCTATTTTCAAGACTAAGTGTTAAGAATCCAACGTTTTTAGGTCAAATTCGTTAGCTGGGAGTCCGAATTACTAGCCGTCAGTTCCAGCAAGTTAATTTCGACTTGAGCGAGGTGCTCGTGCCGGTTCCCGATTTTTCCAGAGGTCGTTTCCCGTTCCGGACCCCCGGCGGGCCGTTTTCAAGCCTAAGTGTTAGAAAATCGTAGATTTTCAATTCTAATTCTCTAACTTGGAGTCCTATCAGCGAGCCGTCAGATCCTACAAGTCAGTCTACACTCCAGCGAGGTGCTTGTCCCGATTCCAAATTTTTCCGGGGGCCGGTTCCCATTCCGGACCCCCGGCGGGCCATTTTCGAGCCTAAGTGTTGGAAAATCCGACGTTTACGCCTCTAATTCTCTAACCGGAAGTCATATCTGCGAACCGCCGGTTCCTACAAGTCACACTACCCTCGAGCGAGGTGCTCGTGCCGGTTCCCCATTTTCAGGGAGCCTTTTCCAATTCCGGACCCCGGCGGGCCGTTTTTCGAGCCTAAGTGTTGGAAAATCCGAGGTTTTCACCTCTAATTCTCTAACCGGGAGTCCTATCAGCGAACCGTCAGTTCCAACAAGTCCCTCTACCCTCCAGCGAGGTGCTCGTGCCGGTTCCGAATTTTTCCGGGGGCCGGTTCCCAATCCGGACCCCCGACGGGCCGTTTTCGAGCCTAGGTGTTGGAAAATCCGACGTTTACGCCTCTAATTATCTAACCGGGAGTCATATCTGCAAACCGTCAGTTCCTACAAGTCACTCTACCCTCTACCAAGGTGCTCGTGCCGGTTCCCGATTTTTCCGGGAACCTTTTCCAGTTCCGAACCCCCGGCGGGCCGTTTTCGAGCCTAAGTGTTGGAAAATCCGACGTTTACGCCTCTAATTCTCTAACCGGGAGTCATATCTGCTAACAGTAAGTTCCTACAAGTCACTCTACCCTCGAACGAGGTGCTGTGCCGGTTCCCGATTTTTCCGGGGGCCGTTTCCAATTCCGGACCGCCGGCAGGCTGTTTTCGAGCCTAAGTGTTGGAAAATCCGATGTTTTCGCCTCTAGTTCTCTAACCGGGAGTCCTATCAGCGAACCGTCAGTTCCTACAAGTCACTCTATCCTCGAGCGAGTAGCTCGTGCCGGTTCCGAATTTTTCCGAGAGCCTTTTCCAGTTCTGGACCACCGGCGGGCCGTTTTCGAGCCTAAGTGTTGGAAAACCGAAGTTTACGCCTCTAATTCGCTAACCGGGAGTCATCTCTGCTAACCGTCAGTTTCTACAAGTCACTCTACCGTCGAGCAAGTTGCTCATGCCCATTTTTGATTTTTCCGGGGGCCGTTTCCAATTCCAGACCCCCAACGGGCCGTTTTCGAGCCTAAGTGTTGGAAAATCTGACGTTTACGCCTCTAATTATCTAACCGGGAGTCATATCTGCGAACCGTCAGTTGCTACAAGTCACTCTACCCTCCAGCGAGGTGCTCGTGCCGGTTCCTAATTTTTCCGGGGGCCGTTTCCAATTCCGGACCCCTGGCGGGCCGTTTTCGAGCCTAAGTGTTGGAAAATCCTATCTTTTCGCCTCTAATTTTCTAACCGGGAGTCCTATCAGCGAACTGTCAGTTCCAACATCACTCTGCCCTCCAACGAGATGCTCGTGCCGATTCATGATTTTTTCGGGGGCCGTTTCCAATTCCGGACCCACGGCGGGCCGTTTTCGAGCCTAAGTGTTGGAAAATCCGATGTTTTCGCCTCTAATTTTCTAACCGGGAGTCCTATAAGCAAACCGTCAACTCCAACAAGTCACTCTACCCTCCAACGAGGTGTTCGAGCCGGTTCCGAGATTTTTCGGGGGCCAGTTCCCAATCCGGACCCCCGACGGGTCGTTTTCGAGCCTAAGTGTTGCAAAATCCGACGTTTACGCCTCTAATTATCTAACCGGGAGTCATATCTGCGAACCGTCAGTTCCTACAGGTCATTCAACCCTCGAACGAGGTGCTCGTGCCGGTTCCCGATTTTTTCGGAGGCCGTTTCCAGTTCCGAACCCCCGACGGGCGGTTTTCGAGCCTAAGTGTTGGAAAATCCGATGTTTTCGCCTCTAAGTCTCTAACCGGGAGTCCTATCAGCGAACCGTCAGTTCCAACAAGTCACTCTACCCTCCAACGAGGTACTCGTGCCGGTTCCGAATTTTTCCGGGGGCCGGTTCCCATTCTGGACCCCCGACGGGCCGTTTTCGAGCCTAAGTGTTGGAAAATCCGACGTTTACGCCTCTAATTATCTAACCGGGACCCATATCTGCGAACCATCAGTTCTTACAAGTCACTCTACCCTCGAGCGAGGTGCCCGTGCCGGTTCCCGATTTTTCCGGGAACCTTTTCCCGTTCCGGACCCCCGGCGGGCCGTTTTCGAGCCTAAGTGTTGGAAAATCCGACGTTTACGCCTCTAATTCTCTAACCGGGAGTCATATCTGCTAACCGTAAGTTCCTACAAGTCACTCTACCCTCGAGCGAGGTGCTCGTGCAGGTTCCCGATTTTTACGGGGGCCGTTTCCAATTCCGGACCCCCGGCGGGCCGTTTTCGAGCCTAAGTGTTGGAAAATCCGATGTTTTCGCCTCTAATTCTCTAACTGGTAGTCCTATCAGCGAACCGACAGTTCCACCAAGTCACTCTACCCTCCAGCAAGGTGCTCGTGCCGGTTCCGAATTTTTCCGGGGGCCGGTTCCCATTCCGGACCCCTGACGGGCCATTTTCGAGCCTAAGTGTTGGAAAATCCGACGTTTGCGCCTCTAATTATCTAACCGGGAGCCATGTCTGGGAACCGTCAGTTCCTAGAAGTCAGTCTACCCTCGAACAAGGTGCTCGTGCCGGTTCCCTATTTTTTCGGGGGCCGTTTCCAGTTTCGGACCCCGGGCGGGCCGTTTTCGAGCCTAAGTGTTGGAAAATCCGATGTTTTCGCCTCTAATTCTCTAACCGGGAGTCCTATCAGCGAACCGTCAGTTCCAATAAGTCACTCTACCCTCCAACGAGGTGCTCGTGCCGGTTCCGAATTTTTCCGGGTGCCGGTTCCCATTCCGGACCCCCGACGGGCCGTTTTCGAGCCTAAGTGTTCGAAAATCCGACGTTGACGCCTCTAATTATCTTACCGGGACCCATATCTGAGAACCGTAAGTTCCTACAAGTCACTTTACCCTCGACCGAGGTACTAGTGCCGGTTCCCGATTTTTCCGGGAACCTTTTCTAGTTCCGAACCCCCGGCGGGCCGTTTTCGAGCCTAAGTGTTGGAAAATCCGACGTTTACGCCTCTAATTCTCTAACCGGGAGTCATATCTGCTAACCGTAAGTTCCTCCAAGTCGCTCTACCCTCAAGCGAGGTGCTCGTGCCGGTTCCCGATTTTTCCGGGGGCCGTTTCGAATTCCGGACCCCCGGCGGGCCGTTTTCGAGCCTAAGTGTTGGAAAATCCGATGTTTTCGCCTCTAATTTTCTAACCGGGAGTCCTATCAGCGAACCGTCAATTACAACTAGTCACTCTACCCTCCAGCGAGTTGCTCGTGCCGGTTCCGAATTTTTCTGGCGGCCGGTTCCCATTCCGGACCCCCGACGGGCCGTTTTCGAGCCTAAGTGTTGGAAAATCTGACGTTTACGCCTCTTATTCTCTAACCGGGAGCCATATTTGCTAACCGTAAGTTCCTACAAGTCACTCTACCCTCGAGCGAGGTCCTCCTGCCGGTTCCCGATTTTTCCTGGGGCCGTTTCCAATTCCGGACCCCCGGCGGGCCGTTTTCGAGCCTAAGTGTTAGAAAATCCGATGTTTTCGCCTCTAATTCTCTAACCAGGAGTCCTATCAGCGAACCGTCAGTTCCAACAAGTCACTCTACCCTCCAGCGAGGTGCTCGTGCCGGGTCCGAATTTTTCCGGAGGCCGGTTCACAATCCGGACCCCCGACGGGCCGTTTTCGAGCCTAAGTGTTGGAAAATCCGAGGTTTACGCCTCTAATTATCTAACCGGAGTCATATCTGCGAACCGTCAGTTCCTACAAGTCACTCTACCCTCGAGCGAGGTGCTCGTGCCGGTTCCCGATTTTTTCGAGGGCCGTTTCCAGTTCCGGACCGCCGACGGGCCGTTTTCGAGCCTAAGTGTTGGAAAATCCGATGTTTTCGCCTCTAAGCCTCTAACCGGGAGTCCTATCTGCGAACCTTCAGTTCCAACAAGTCACTCTACCCTCCAACAAGGTGCTCGTGCCGGTTCCGAATTTTTCCGGGGGCCGGTTCCCATTCCGGACCCCCCACGGGCAGTTTTCGAGCCTAAGTGTTGGAAAATCCGACGTTTATGCCTCTAATTATCTAACCGGGAGCCATTTCTGCGAACCATCAGTTCCTATATGTCACACTACCCTCGAGCGAGGTGCTCGTGTGGGTTCCCAATTTTTCCGGGAACCTTTTCCAGTTCCGGACCCCCAGCGGTCCGTTTTCGAGCCTAAGTGTTGGAAAATCCGACGTTTACGCCTCTAATTCTCTAACCGGGAGTCATATCTGCTAACCGTAAGTTCCTACAAGTCAGTCTACCCCCGAGCGAGGTGTTCGTGCAGGTTCCCGAATTTTCCGGGGGCCGTTTCCAATTCCGGACCCCCGGCGGGCCGTTTTCACGCCTAAGTGTTGGATAATCCGATGTTTTCGCCTCTAAGTCTCTAATCGGGAGTCCTATCAGCGAACCTTCAATTCCAACAAGTCACTCTACCCTCCAACGAGGTGCTCGTGCCGGTTCCGAATTTTTCCGGGGGCCGGTTCCCATTCCGGACTCCGACGGGCCGTTTTCGACCCTAAGTGTTGGAAAATCCGACGTTTACTCCTCTAATTATCTAACCGGGAGCAGTATCTGTGAACCATTAGTTCCAACAAATCACTCTACCCTCGAGCGTGGTGCTCGTGCCGGTTCCCAATTTTCCGGGAACCTTTTCCAGTTTCGGACCCCCGGCGGGCCGTTTTCGAGCCTAAGTGTGGGAAAATCCGACGTTTACGCCTCTAATTCTCTAACCGGGAGTCATATCTGCTAACCGTAAGTTCCTAAAAGTCACTCTACCCTCGAGCGAGATGCTGGTGCCAGTTCCAAATTTTTCCGGGGGCCGTTTCCAATTCCGAACCGCCGGCGGGCCGTTTTCGAGCCTAAGTGTTGGAAAATCCGATGTTTTCGCCTCTAATTCTCTAACCGAGAGTCCTATCAGCGAACCGTCAGTTCTTACAAGTCACTCTATCCTCGAGCGAGGTGCTCGTGCCGGTTACCAATTCTTCCGAGAGCCTTTTCAGTTCCGGACCCCCGGCAGGCCGTTTTCGAGCCTAAGTGTTGGAAAACCGATGTTTACGCCTCTAATTCGCTAACCGGGAGTCATATCTGCTAACCGTCAGTTCCTACAAGTCACTCTACCGTCGAGCAAGGTGCTCGTGCCCATTCCTGATATTTCCGGGGGCCGTTTCCAATTCCGGACCCCCAACGGGCCGTTTTCGAGCCTAAGTGTTGGAAAATCAGACGTTGACGCCTCTAATTATCTAACCGGGAGTCATATCTGCGAACCGTCAGTTGCTTCAAGTGATTCTACCCTCCAGCGAGGTGCTCGTGCCGGATCCTGATTTTTCCGGGGGCCGTTTCCAATTCCGGACCCCCGGCAGGCCCTTTTCGAGCCTAAGTGTTGGAAAATCCGATCTTTTCGCCTCTAATTCTCTAACCGGGAGTCCTATCAGCGAACCGTCAGTTCCAACAACACTCTACCCTCCAACAAGGTGCGCGTGCAGGTTCCGAATTCTTCCGGGGGCCGGTTCCCATTCCGGACCCCCGACGGGCCGTTTTCGAGCCTAAGTGTTGGAAAATCTGACGTTTACGCCTCTAATTATCTAATTGGGAGCCATATCTGCGAACCATCAGTTCCTACAAGTCACACTACCCTCGAGCGTGGTGCTCGTGCCGGTTCCCAATTTTCCGGGAACCTTTTCCAGTTCCGGACCCCCGGCGGGCCGTTTTCGAGCCTAAGTGTTGGAAAATCCGACGTTTACGCCTCTAATTCTCTAACCGGGAGTCATATCTGCTAACCGTAAGTTCCTAAAAGTCACTCTACCCTCGAGCGAGGTGCTAGTGCCGGTTCCCAATTTTTCCGGGGGCCGTTTCCAATTCCGAACCGCCGGCGGCCCGTTTTCGAGCCTAAGTGTTGGAAAATCCGATGTTTTCGCCTCTAATTCTCTAACCGAGAGTCCTATCAGTGAACCGTCAGTTCCTACAAGTCACTCTATCCTCGAGCGAGGTGCTCGTGCCGGTTACCAATTCTTCCGAGAGCCTTTTCAGTTCCGGACCCCCGGCAGGCCGTTTTCGAGCCTAAGTGTTGGAAAACCGATGTTTACGCCTCTAATTCGCTAACCGGGAGTCATATCTGCTAACCGTCAGTTCCTACAAGTCACTCTACCGTCGAGCAAGGTGCTCGTGCCCATTCCTGATATTTCCGGGGGCCGTTTCCAATTCCGGACCCCCAACGGCCCGTTTTCGAGCCTAAGTGTTGGAAAATCCGACGTTTACGCCTCTAATTATCTAACCGGGAGTCATATCTGCGAACCGTCAGTTGCTACAAGTCATTCTACCCTCCAGCGCGGTGCTCGTGCCGGATCTTGATTTTTCCGGGGGCCGTTTCCAATTCCGGACCCCCTGCAGGCCCTTTTCGAGCCTAAGTGTTGGAAAATCCGATCTTTTCGCCTCTAATTCTCTAACCGGGAGTCCTATCAGCGAACCGTCAGTTCCAACAACACTCTACCCTCCAACAAGGTGCGCGTGCAGGTTCCGAATTCTTCTGGGGGCCGGTTCCCATTCCGGACCCCCGACGGGCCGTTTTCGAGCCTAAGTGTTGGAAAATCTGACGTTTACGCCTCTAATTATCTAATAGGGAGCCATATCTGCGAACCATCAGTTCCTACAAGTCACACTACCCACGAGCGAGGTGCTCGTGCCGGTTCCCGATTTTTCCGGGAGCCTTTTCCGGTTCCGGACGCCCGGCGGACCGTTTTCCAGCCTAAGTGTTGGAAAATCCGACGTTTACGCCTCTAATTCTCTAACCGGGAGTCCTCTCTGCGAACCTTCAGTTCCAACAAGTCACTCTACCCTCCAACAAGGTGCTCGTGCCGGTTCAGAATTTTTCTGGGGCCCGGTTCCCATTCCGGACCCCCCACGGGCCGTTTTCGAGCCTAAGTGTTGGAAAATCCGATGTTTTCGACTCTAATTCTCTAACCGGGAGTCCTATCAGTGAACCGGCAATTCCAAAAAGTCACTCTACCCTCCAACGAGGTGCTGGTGCCGGTTCCGAATTTTCCGCTGGCCGGTTCCCATTCCGTACCCCCGACGGGCCGTTTTCGAGACTAAGTGTTGGAAAATCCGACGTTTACGCCTCTAATTATCTAACCGGGAGCCAAATCTACGAACCATCAGTTCCTACAAGTCACACTACCCACGGGCGAGGTGGTCGTGCCGGTTCCCGATTTTTCCGGGAGCCTTTACATGTTCCGGACCCCCGACGGGCCGTTTTCCAGCCTAAGTGTTGGAAAATCTTATGTTTTCGCCTGTAATTCTCTAACCGGGAGTCCTATCAACGAACCGTCAATTCCAACCAGTCACTCTACCCTCCAGCGAGGTGCTCGTGCCGGTTCCAAATTTTTTCGAGGGCCGGTTCACAATCCGGATCCCCGACGGGCCGTTTTCGAGCCTAAGTGTTGGACAATCCGACGTTTACGCCTCTAATTCGCTAACCGGGAGTCATATCTGCTAACCGTCAGTTCCTACAAGTCACTCTATCGTCGAGCAAGGTGCTCGTGCCCATTCCTGATATTTCCGGGGGCCGTTTCCAATTCCGGACCCCCAACGGGCTGTTTTCGAGCCTAAGTGTTGGAAAATCCGACGTTTACGCCTATAATTTTCTAACCGGGAGTCATATCTGCGAACCGTCACTTGCTACAAGTCACTCTACCCTCCAGCAAGGTGCTCGTCCCGGATCCTTATTTTTCCGGGGGCCGTTTCCAATTCCGGACCCCCGGCAGGCCCTTTTCGAGCCTAAGTGTTGGAAAATCCGATGTTTTCGCCTCTAATTCTCTAACCGGGAGTCCTATCAGCGAACCGTCAGTTCCAACAAGTCACTCTACCCTCTAGCGAGGTGCTCGTGCTGGGTCCGAATTTTTCCGGAGGCCGGTTCACAATCCGGACCCCCGACGGGCCGTTTACGAGCCTAAGTGTTGGAAAATCCGACGTTTACGCCTCTAATTATCTAACCGGAGTCATATCTGCGAACCGTCAGTTCCTACAAGTCACTCTACCCTCGAACGAGGTGCTCGTGCCGGTTCCCGATTTTTTCGAGGGCCGTTTCCAGTTCCGGACCGCCGACGGGCCGTTTTCGAGCCTAAGTGTTGGAAAATCCGATGTTTTCGCCTCTAAGTCTCTAACCGGGAGTCCTATCTGCGAACCTTCAGTTCCAACAAGTCACTCTACCCTCCAACAAGGTGCTCGTGCTGGTTCCGAATTTTTCCGGGGGCCGGTTCCCATTCCGGACACCCCACGGGCCGTTTTCGAGCCTAAGTGTTGGAAAATCCGACGTTTATGCCTCTAATTATCTAACCGGGAGCCATTTCTGCGAACCATCAGTTCTTATATGTCACACTACCCTCGAGCGAGGTGCTCGTGCGGGTTCCTGATTTTTCCGAGAACCTTTTCCAGTTCCGGACCCCCGGCGGGCCGTTTTCGAGCCTAAGTGTTGGAAAATCCGACGTTTATGCCTCTAATTTTCTAACCGGGAGCCATATCTGCGAACAATCAGTTCCTACAAGTCACACTACACTCGGGCGAGGTGCTCGTGCCGCTTCCCGATTTTTCCGGGAGCCTTTAGAAGTTCCGGACCCCCGGCGGGCCGTTTTCCAGCCTAAGTGTTGGAAAATCCTATGTTTTCACCTCTAATTCTCTAACCGGGAGTCCTATCAGCGAACCGTCAGTTCCAACAAGTCACACTACCCTCCTGCGAGGTGCTCGTGCCAATTCCGAATTTTTTCGGGGGCCGGTTCACAATCCGGACCCCCGACGGGCCGTTTTCGAGTCTAAGTGTTGGAAAATCCGACGTTTACGCCTCTAATTATTTAACCGGGAGTCATATCTGCGAACCGTCAGTTCCTACAAGTCACTCTACCCTCGAGCGAGGTGTTCGTTCCAGTTCCCGATTTTTTCGGGGGCCGTTTCCAGTTCCGGACCCCCGACGGACCGTTTTCGAGCCTAAGTGTTGGAAAATCAGATGTTTTTGCCTCTAAGTCTCTAACCGGGAGTCCTATCAGCGAACCGTCAGTTTCAACAAGTCACTCTACCCTCCAACGAGGTGCTCGTGCCGGTTCCTAATTTTTCCAGGGGCCGGTTCCCATTCCGGACCCCCGACGGGCCGTTTTTTAGCCTAAGTGTTGGAAAATCCGACGTTCACGCCTCTAATTATCTAACCGGGAGCCATATCTGCGAACCATCAGTTCCTACAAGTCACTCTACCCTCAAGCGAGGTGCTCGTGCCGGTTCAAGATTGTTCCGGGAACCTCTTCCAGTTCCGGACCCCCGGCGGGCCGTTTTCGAGACTAAGTGTTGGAAAATCCGACGTTTACGCCTCTAATTCTCTAACCGGGAGTAATATCTGCTAACCGTAAGTTCGTACAAGTCACTCTACCCTCGTACGAGGTGCTCGTGCCGGTTCCCGATTTTTCCGGGGGCCGTTTCCAATTCCGGACCCCCGGCGGGCCGTGTTCGAGCCTAAGTGTTGGAAAATCCGATGTTTTCGCCTCTAATTGTCTAACCGGGAGTCCTATCAGCGAACCGTCAATTACAACAAGTCACTCTACCCTCCAACGAGTTGCTCGTGCCGGTTCCGAATTTTTCCGGGGGCCGGTTCCCATTCCGGACCCCCGACGGGCCGTTTTCGAGCCTCAGTGTTGGAAAATCCGACGTTTACGCCTCTTATTCTCTAACCGGGAGCCATATTTGCTAATCGTAAGTTCCTACAAGTCACTCTACCCTCGAGCGAGGTGCTCGTGCCGGTTTCCTATTTTTCCGGGGGCCGTTTCCAGTTCCGGACCCCCGGCGGGCCGTTTTCGAGCCTAAGTGTTGGAAAATCCGATGTTTTCGCCTCTAATTCTCTAACCGGGAGTCCTATCAGCGAACCGTCAGTTCCAACAAGTCACTCTACCCTCCAACGAGGTGGTCGTACCGGTTCCGAATTTTTCCGACTGCCGGTTCCCATTCCAGACCCCCGATGGGCCGTTTTCGAGCCTAAGTGTTGGAGAATCCGACGTTGACGCCTCTAATTATCTTACCGGGAGCCATATCTGAGAACCGTCAGTACCTACAAGTCACTCAACCCTCGACCGAGGTGCTAGTGCCGCTTCCCAATTTTTCTGGGAACCTTTTCCAGTTCCGAACCCCCGGCGGGCCGTTTTTGAGCCTAAGTGTTGGAAAATCCGACGTTTACGCCTCTAATTCTCAAACCGGGAATCATATCTGCTAACCGTAAGTTCCTACAAGTCACTCTACCCTCGAGCGAGGTGCTCGTGCCGGTTCCCGATTGTTCCGGGGGCCGTTTCGAATTCCGAACCCCCGGCGGGCCGTTTTCGAGTCTAAGTGTTGGAAAATCCAATGTTTTCGCCTCTAATTTTCTAACCGGGAGTCCTATCAGCGAACCGTCAATTACAACAAGTCACTCTACCCTCCAGCGAGTTGCTCGTGCCGGTTCCGAATTTTTCCGTGGGCCGGTTCCCATTCCGGACCCGCGACGGGCCGTTTTCGAGCCTAAATGTTGGAAAATACGACGTTTACGCCTCTAATTCTCAAACCGGGAATCATATCTGCTAACCGTAAGTTCCTACAAGTCACTCTACCCTCGAGCGAGGTGCTCGTGCCGGTTCCCGATTGTTCCGGGGGCCGTTTCGAATTCCGGACCCCCGGCGGGCCGTTTTCGAGTCTAAGTGTTGGAAAATCCGATGTTTTCGCCTCTAATTTTCTAACCGGGAGTCCTATCAGCGAACCGTCAATTACAACAAGTCACTCTACCCACCAGCGAGTTGCTCGTGCCGGTTCCGAATTTTTCCGGGGGCCGGTTCCCATTCCGGACCCCCGACGGGCCATTTTCGAGCCTAAGTGTTGGAAAATCCCACGTTTACGCCTCTTATTCTCTAACCTGGAGCCATATTTGCTAACCTTAAGTTCCTACAAGTCACTACCCTCGAGCGAGGTGCTCCTGCCGGTTCCTGATTTTTCCGGGGGCCGTTTCCAATTCCGGACCCCCGGCAGACAGTTTTCGAGCCTAAGTGTTGGAAAATCTGATCTTTTCGCCTCTAATTTTCTAACCGGGAGTCCTATCAGCGAACCGTCAATTACAACAAGTCACTCTACCCTCCAGCGAGTTGCTCGTGCCAGTTCCGAATTTTTCCGGGGGCCGGTTCCCATTCCGGACCCGCGACGGGCCGTTTTCGAGCCTAAGTGTTGGAAAATCCGACGTTTACGCCTCTTATTCTCTAACCGGGAGCCATATTTGCTAACCGTAAGTTCCTACAAGTCACTCTACCCTCGAACAAGGTGCTCCCACCCGTTCCCGATTTTTCCGGGTGCCGTTTCCAATTCCGGACCCCCGGCGAGCCGTTTTCGAGCCGAAATGTTGGAAAATCCAATGTTTTCGCCTCTAATACTCTAACCGGGAGTCCTATCAGCGAACCGTCAGTTCCAACAAGTCACTTTACCCTCCAGCGAGGTGTTCGTGCCGGGTTCGAATTTTTCCGGAGGCCGGTTCACAATCCGGATCCCCGACGGGCCGTTTTCGAGCCTAAGTGTTGGAAAATCCGACGTTTACGCCTCTAATTATCTAACCGGAGTCATATCTGCGAACCGTCAGTTCCTACAAGTAACTCTACCCTCGAGCGAGGTGCTCGTGCCGGTTCCCGATTTTTTCAGGGGGCCGTTTCCAGTTCCGGACAGTCGACGGGCCGTTTTCGAGCCTAAGTGTTGGAAAATCCGATGTTTTCGCCTCTAAGTCTCTAACCGGGAGTCCTATCAGCGAACCTTCGGTTCCAACAAGTCACTCTACCCGCCAACGAGGTGCTCGTGCCGGTTCCGAATTTTTCCGGGCGCCGGTTCCCATTCCGGACACCCCACGGGCCGTTTTCGAGCCTAAGTGTTGGAAAATCCGACGTTTATGCCTCTAATTATCTAACCGGGTGCCATATCTGCGAACCATCAGTTCCTATAAGTCACTCTATCCTCGAGCGAGGTGCTCGTGTGGGTTACCGATTTTTCCGGGGACCTTTTCTAGTTTCGGACCCCCGGCGGGCCGTTTTCGAGCCTAAGTGTTGGAAAATCCGACGTTTACGCCTCTAATTCTCTAACCGGGAGTCATATCTGCTAACCGTAGTTCCTACATGTCACTCTACCCTCGAGCGAGGTGCTCGTGCCCGTTACCGAATTTTCCGGGGGCCGTTTCCAGTTCCAGACCCCCGGCGGGCCGTTTTCGCGCCTAAGTGTTGGATAATCCGATGTTTTCGCCTCTAAGTCTCTAACCGGGAGTCCTATCAGCGAACCTTCAGTTCCAACAAGTTACTCTACCCTCCAACGAGGTGCTCGTGCCGGTTCCGAAGTTTTCGGGGGGCCGGTTCCCATTCCGGGCACCCGACGGGTCGTTTTCGAGCCTAAGTGTTCGAAAATCCGACGCTTACTCCTATAATTATCTAACCGGGAGCAGTATCTGCGAACCATCAGTTCCTATAAATCACTCTACCCTCGAGCGAGGTGCTCGTGCCGGTTCCCTTTTTTCCGGGAACCTTTTCCAGTTCCGGGACCCCGGCGGTCCGTTTTCGAGCCTAAGTGTTGGAAAATCCGACGTTTACGCCTCTAATTCTCTAACCATGAGTCATATCTGCTAACCGTAAGTTCCTAGAAGTCACTCTACCCTCGATCGAGGTGCTCGTGCCGGTTCCCGATTTTTCCGGGGGCCGTTTCCAATTCCGGACCGCCGGCGGGCCGTTTTCGAGCCTAAGTGTTGGAAAATCCGAGGTTTTTGCCTCTAATTCTCTAACCGAGAGTCCTATCAGTGAACCGTGAGTTCCTACAAGTCACTCTATCCTCGAGCGAGGTGCTCGTGCCGGTTCCCAATTTTTCCGAGAGCCTTTTCCAGTTCCGGACCCCCGGCGGGCCGTTTTCGAGCCTAAGTGTTGGAAAACCGATGTTTACGCCTCTAATTCGATAACCGGGAGTCATATCTGCTAACCGTCAGTTCCTACAAGTCAATCTACCATCGAGCAAGGTGCTCGTGCCCATTCCTGAAATTTCCGGGGGCCGTTTCCAATTCCGGACCCCCAACGGGCCGTTTTCGAGCCTAAGTGTTGGAAAATCCGACGTTTAAGTCTCTAATTATCTAACCGGGAGTCATATCTGCGAACCGTCAGTTGCTACAAGTCACTCTACCCTCCAGCGAGGTGCTCGTGCCGGTTCCAGATTTTTCCGGGGGCCGTTTCCAATTCCGGACCCCCGGCAGGCCGTTTTCGAGCCTAAGTGTTGGAAAATCCGATCTTTTCGCCTCTAATTTTCTAACCAGGAGTCCTATCAGCGAACCGTCAATTACAACAAGTCACTCTACCCTCCAGCGAGTTGCTCGTGCCGGTTCCGAATTTTTCCGGGGGCCGGTTCCCATTCCGGACCCCCGACGGGCCGTTTTCGAGCCTAAGTGTTGGAAAATCCGACGTTTACGCCTCTTATTCTCTAACCGGGAGCCATATTTGCTAACCTTAACTTCCTATAAGTCACTCTACCCTCGAGCGAGGTGCTCCTGCCGGTTCCAGATTTTTCCGGGTGCCGTTTCCAATTCCGGACCACCGGCGGGCCGTTTTCGAGCCTAAGTGTTGGAAAATCCGATATTTTCGCCTCTAAGTCTCTAACCGGGAGTCCTATCAGCGAACCGTCAGTTCCAAGAAAGTCACTCTACCCTCCAGCGAGGTGTTCGAGCCGGGTCCGAATTTTTCCGGAGGCCGGTTCACAATCCGGATCCCCGACGGGCCGTTTTCGAGCCTAAGTGTTGGAAAACCGATGTTTACGCCTCTAATTCGATAACCGGGAGTCATATCTGCTAACCGTCAGTTCCTACAAGTCAATCTACCATCGAGCAAGGTGCTCGTGCCCATTCCTGAAATTTCCGGGGGCCGTTTCCAATTCCGGACCCCCAACGGGCCGTTTTCGAGCCTAAGTGTTGGAAAATCCGACGTTTACGCCTCTAATTATCTAACCGGGAGTCATATCTGCGAACCGTCAGTTGCTACAAGTCACTCTACCCTCCAGCGAGGTGCTCGTGCCGGTTCCAGATTTTTCCGGGGGCCGTTTCCAATTCCGGACCCCCGGCAGGCCGTTTTCGAGCCTAAGTGTTGGAAAATCCGATCTTTTCGCCTCTAATTTTCTAACCGGGAGTCCTATCAGCGAAACGTCAATTACAACAAGTCACTCTACGCTCCAGCGAGTTGCTCGTGCCGGTTCAGAATTTTTCCGGGGGCCGGTTCCCATTCCGGACCCCCGACGGGCCGTTTTCGAGCCTAAGTGTTGGAAAATCCGACGTTTACGCCTCTAATTATCTAACCGGGAGCCATATCTGCGAACCATCAGTTCCTACAAGTCACTCTACCCTCGAGCGAGCTGCTCGTGCCGGTTCAAGGTTTTTCCTGGAACCTTTTCCAGTTCCGGACCCCCGGCGGGCCGTTTTCGAGACTAAGTGTTGGAAAATCCGACGTTTACGCCTCTAATTCTCTAACCGGGAGTAATATCTGCTAACCGTAAGTTCCTAACAGTCACTCTACCCTCGAGCGAGGTGTTCGTGCCGGTTCCCGATTTTTCCGGGGGCCGTTTCCAATTCCGGACCCCCGGCGGGCCGGTTCCCAATCCGGACCCCCGACGGGTCGTTTTCGAGCCTAAGTGCTGGAAAATCCGACGTTTACGCCTCTAATTATCTAACCGGGAGTCATATCTGCGAACCGTCAGTTCCTACATGTCACTCTTCCCTCGAACGAGGTGCTCGTGCAGGTTCCCGATTTTTTCGGAGGCCGTTTCCAGTTCCAGACCCCCGACAGGCCGTTTTCGAGCCTAAGTGTTTGAAAATCCGACGTTTTCGCCTCTAAGTCTCTAACCGGGAGTCCTATCAGCGAACCGTCAGCTCCAACAAGTCACTCTACCCTGCAACGAGGTGCTCGTACCGGTTCCGAATTTTTCCGGGGGCCGGTTCCCATTCCGGACCCTCCACGGGCCGTTTTCGAGCCTACGTGTTTGAAAATCCGACGTTTACGCATCTAATTATCTAAGTGGGAGCCATCTCTAGAAACCATCAGTTCCTACAAGTAACTCTACCATCAAGCGAGGTGCTCGTGCCGGTTCCCGATTTTTCCGGGAACCTTTTCCAGTTCCGGACCCCCTGCGGGCCGTTTTCGAGCCTAAGTGTTGGAAAATCCGACGTTTACACCTCTAATTATCTAACCGGGAGTCATATCTGCTAACCATAAGCACCTACAAGTCACTCTACCCTCGACCGAGGAGCTCGTACGGGTTCCTGATTTTTACGGGGGCAGTTTCCAATTCCGGACCCCCGGCGGGCCGTTTTCGATCCAAAGTGTTGGAAAATCCGATGTTTTCGCCTCTCATTCTCTAACCGGGAGTCCTATCAGCGAACCGACAGTTCCAACAAGTCACTCTACCCTCCAACGAGGTGCTCGTGCCGGTTCCGAATTTTTCCGGGGGCCGGTTCCCATTCCGGATCCCGGACGGGCCGTTTTCGAGCCTAACTGTTGGAAAATCCGACGTTTTCGCCTCTAATTATCTAACCGGGAGCCATATCTGCGAACCATCAGTTCCTACCAGTCACTCTACCCTCGAGCGAGGTGGTCGTGCCGGTTCCCGATTTTTCCGGGAAACTTTTCCAGTTCCGGACCCCCGGCGGGCCGTTTTCGAGCCTAAGTGTTGGAAAATCTGACGTTTACGCCTCAAATTCTCTAACCGGGAGTCTTATCAGCGAACCGTCAGTTCCAAAAAGTCACTCTACCCTCCAGCGAGGTGCTCGTGCCGGTTCCGAATTTTTCCGGAGGCCGGTTCACAATCCGGACCCCCGACGGCCGTTTTCGAGCCTAAGTGTTGGAAAAACCGACGTTTACGCCTCTAATTATCTAACCGGGAGTCATATCTGCGAACCGTAAGTTCCTACAAGTCACTCTACCCTCGAGCGTGGTGCTCGTGCCGGTTCCCGATTTTTACGGGGGCCGTTTCCAATTCCGGACCCCCGGCGGGCCGTTTTTTAGCCTAACTGTTGGAAAGTCCGATGTTTTCGCCTCTAATTTTCTAAACAGGAGTCCTATCAGCGAACCGTCAATTCCAATAAGTCACTCTACCCTCCAGCCAGTTGCTCGTGCCGGTTCCGAATTTTTCCGGGGGCCGGTTCCCATTCGGACCCCCGACGGGCCGTTTTCGAGCCTAAGCGTTGGAAAATCCGACGTTTATGCCTCTAATTCTCTAACCGGGAGTCATATTTGCTAACCGTAAGTTCCTACAATTCACTCTACCCTCAAGCGAGGTGCTCGTGCCGGTTCCCGATTTTTCCGGGGGCCGTTTCCAATTCCGGACCCCCGGCGGGCCATTTTCGAGCCTAATTATTGGAAAATCCGATGTTTTCGCCTCAAATTCTCTAACCGGGAGTCTTATCAGCGAACCGTCAGTTCCAAAAAGTCACTCTACCCTCCAGCGAGGTGCTCGTGCCGGTTCCGAATTTTTCCGGAGGCCGGTTCACAATCCGGACCCCCGACGGCCGTTTTCGAGCCTAAGTGTTGGAAAAACCGACGTTTACGCCTCTAATTATCTAACCGGGAGTCATATCTGCGAACCGTAAGTTCCTACAAGTCACTCTACCCTCGAGCGTGGTGCTCGTGCCGGTTCCCGATTTTTACGGGGGCCGTTTCCAATTCCGGACCCCCGGCGGGCCGTTTTTTAGCCTAACTGTTGGAAAGTCCGATGTTTTCGCCTCTCATTCTCTAACCGGGAGTCCTATCAGCAAACCAACAGTTCCAACAAGTCACTCTAACCTCCAGCGAGGTGCTTGTGCCGGTTCCGAATTTTTCCGGGGGCCAGTTCCCATTCCGGAACACTGACGGGCCGTTTTCGAGCCTAAGTGTTGGAAAATCCGACGTTTACGCCTCTAATTATCTAACCGGGAGCCATGTCTGCGAACCGTCAGTTCCTACAAGTCACTCTACCCTCAAGCGAGGTTCTCGTACCGGTTCCCGATTTTTTCGGGGGCCGTTTTCAGTTCCGGACCCCCGACGGGCCGTTTTCGAGCCTAAGTGTTGGAAAATCCGATGTTTTCGCCTCTAAGTCAATAACTGGGAGTCCTATCAGCGAACCTTCAGTTCCAACAAGTCACACTACCCTCCAACGAGGTGCTCGTACCGGTTCCGAATTTTTCCGGGGGCCGGTTCCCATTCCGGACCCCCGACGGGCCGTTTTCGAGCCTAAGTGTTGGAAAATCCGACGTTTACGCCTCTAATTATCTAACCGGGAGCCATATCTGCGAACCATCAGTTCCTACAAGTCACACTACCCTCAGGCGAGGTGCTCGTACCGGTTCCCGATTTTTCCGGCAGCCTTTACAAATTCCGGACCCCCGGCGAGCCGTTTTCGAGCCTAAGTGTTGGAGAATCCGATGTTTTCGCTTCTAAGTCTCTAACCGGGAGTCCTATCAGCGAACCGTCAGCTCCAACAAGACACTCTACCCTCCAACGAGGTGCTCGTTCCGGTTCCGAATTTTTCCGGGGGACGGTTCCCATTCCGGACCCCCGACGGGCCGTTTTCGAGCCTAAGTGTTGGAAAATCCGACGTTTACGCCTCTAATTATCTAACCGGGAGCCATATCTGCGAACCATCAGTTCCTACAAGTCACTCTACCCTCGAGCGAGGTGCTCGTGCCGGTTCAAGATTTTTCCGGGAACCTTTTCCAATTCCGGACCCCCGGCGGGCCGTTTTCGAGACTAAGTGTTGGAAAATCCGACGTTTGCGCCTCTAATTCTCTAACCGGGAGTAATATCTGCTACCGTAAGTTCCTAACAGTCACTCTACCCTCGAGCGAGGTGCTTGTGCCGGTTCCCGATTTTTCAGGGGGCCGTTTCCAATTCCGGACCCCCGGCGGGCCGTTTTCGAGCCTAAGTGTTGGAAAATCCGATGTTTTAGCCTCTAATTTTCTAACCGGGAGTCCTATCAGCGAACCGTCATTTCCAACATGTCACTCTTCCCTCCAGCGAGGTGCTCGTGCCGGTTCCGAATTTTTCCGGGGACCGGTTCCCAATCCGGACCCCCGACGGGTCGTTTTCGAGCCTAAGTGTTGGAAAATCCGATGTTTACGACTCTAATTATCTAACCGGGAGTCATATCTGCGAACCGTCAGTTCCTACATATCACTCCTCCCTCGAGCGAGGTGCTCGTGCCGGTTCCCGATTTTTTCGGAGGCCGTTTCCAGTTCCGGACCCCCGACGGGCCGTTTTCGAGCCTAAGTGTTTGAAAATCCGACGTTTTCGCCTCTAAGTCTCTAACCGGGAGTCCTATCAGCGAACCGTCAGCTCCAACAAGTCACTCTACCCTCCAACGAGGTGCTCGTACCGGTTCCGAATTTTTCCGGGGGCCGGTTCCCATTCCGGACCCTCGACGGGCCGTTTTCGAGCCTACGTGTTTGAAAATCCGACGTTTATGCCTCTAATTATCTAAGCGGGAGCCATATCTGGAAACCATCAGTTCCTACAAGTAACTCTACCATCGAGCGAGGTGCTCGTGCCGGTTCCCGATTTTTCCGGGAACCTTTTCCAGTTCCGGACCCCCCGCGGGCCGTTTTCGAGCCTAAGTGTTGGAAAATCCGACGTTTACACCTCTAATTATCTAACCGGGAGTCATATCTGCTATCCGTAAGCACCTACAAGTCACTCTACCATCGAGCGAGGAGCTCGTACGGGTTCCTGATTTTTACGGGGGCAGTTTCTAATTCCGGACCCCCGGCGGGCCGTTTTCGATCCAAAGTGTTGGAAAATCCGATGCTTTCGCCTCTCATTCTCTAACCGGGAGTCCTATCAGTGAACCGTCAGCTCCAACAAGTCACTCTACCCTGCAACGAGGTGCTCGTACCGGTTCCGAATTTTTCCGGGGGCCGGTTCCCATTCCGGACCCTCCACGGGCCGTTTTCGAGCCTACGTGTTTGAAAATCCGACGTTTTCGCCTCTAATTATCTAACCGGGAGCCATATCTGCGAACCATCAGTTCCTACCAATCACTCTACCCTCGAGCGAGGTGGTCGTGCCGGTTCCCGATTTTTCCGGGAAACTTTTCCAGTTCCGGACCCCCGGCGGGCCGTTTTTCGAGCCTAAGTGTTGGAAAATCTGACGTTTACGCCTCTAATTCTCTAACCGGGAGTGATATCTGCTATCTGTAAGTTCCTACAAGTCACTCTACCCTCGAGCGAGGTGCTAGTGCCGGTTCCCGATTTTTCCGGGGGCCGTTTCCAATTCCGGACCCCCGGCGGGCCGTTTTCGAGCCTAAGTGTTGGAAAATCCGATGTTTTCGCCTCTAATTTTCTAACCAGGAGTCCTATCAGCGAACCGTCAATTCCAACAAGTCACTCTACCCTCCAGCGATTTGCTCGTGCCGGTTCCGAATTTTTCCGGGGGCCGGTTCCCATTCCGGACCGCCGACGGGCCGTTTTCGAGCCTAAGCGTTGGAAAATCCGACGTTTACGCCTCTAATTCTCTAACCGGGAGTCATATTTGATAACCGTAAGTTCCTACAATTCACTCTACCCTCAAGCGAGGTGCTCGTGCCGGTTCCCGATTTTTCCGGGGGCCTTTTCCAATTCCGGACTCCCGGTGGGCCGTTTTCGAGCCTAAGTATTGGAAAATCCGATGTTTTCGCCTCAAATTCTCTAACCGGAAGTCTTATCGGCGAACCGTCAGTTCCAACAAGTCACTCTACCCTCCAGCAAGGTGCTCGTGCCGGTTTCGAATTTTTCTGGGGGCCGGTTCACAATCCGGACCCCCGACGGCCGTTTTCGAGCCTAAGTGTTGGAAAATCCGACGTTTACGCCACTAATTATCTAACCGGGAGTCATATCTGCGAACCGTAAGTTCCTACAAGTCACTCTACCCTCGAGCGTGGTGCTCGTGCCGGTTCTCGATTTTTACGGGGGCCGTTTCCAATTCCGGACCCCCGGCGGGCCGTTTTTGAGCCTAAGTGTTGGAAAATCCGATGTTTTCGCCTCTCATTCTCTAACCGGGAGTCCTATCAGCGAACCGACAGTTCCAACAAGTCACTCTAACCTCCAGCGAGGTGCTTGTGCCGGTTCCGAATTTTTTCGGGGGCCGGTTCCCATTCCGGAACCCTGACGGGCCGTTTTCGAGCCTAAGTGTTGGAAAATCCGACGTTTACGCCTCTAATTATCTAACCGGGAGCCATGTCTGCGAACCGTCAGTTCCTACAAGTCACTCTACCCTCAAGCGAGGTTCTCGTGCCGTTTCCCGATTTTTTCGGGGGCCGTTTTCAGTTCCGGACCTCCGACGGGACGTTTTGGAGCCTAAGTGTTGGAAAATCCGATGTTTTCGCCTCTAAGTCTTTAACTGGGAGTCCTATCAGCGAACCTTCAGTTCCAACAAGTCACTCTACCCTCCAACGAGGTGCTCGTGCCGGTTCCGAATTTTTCCGGGGGCCGGTTCCCATTCCGGACCCCCGACGGGCTGTTTTCGAGCCTAAGTGTTGGAAAATCCGACGTTTACTCCTCTAATTATCTAACCGGGAGCCATATCTGCGAAGCATCAGTTCCTACAAGTTACTCTACCCTCGAGCGAGGGTCTCGTGCCGGTTCCCGATTTTTCCGGGAACCTTTTCCAGTTCCGAACCCCCTGCGGGCCGTTTTCGAGCCTAAGTGTTGGAAAATCCTACGTTTACGCCTCTAATTCTCTAACCGGGAGTCATATCTGCTAACCGTAAGTTCCTACAAGTCAAACTGCGCTCGAGCGAGGTGCTCGTACCAGTTCCCGATTTTTCCGGGGGCCATTTTCGAGCCTAACTGTTGGAAAATCCGATGTTTTCGCCTCTAAATCTCTAACCGGGAGTCCTATCAGCGAACCGTCAGATCCAACAAGTCACTCTGCCCTCCAGCGAGGTGCTCGTGCCGGTTCCGAATTTTTCCGTGGGCCGGTTCCCTTTCCGGACCCCCGACGGGCCGTTTTCGAGCAAAAGTGTTGGAAAATCCGACGTTTACTCCTCTAATTATCTAACCAGGAGCCATCTCTGCGAACCCTCTGTTCCTACAAGTCACTCTACCCTCGAGCGAGGTGCTCGTGTTGGTTCCCGATTTTGTCGGGGGCTGTTTCCAGTTCCGGACCCCCGGCGGGCCGTTTTCGAGCCTAAGTGTTGGAAAATCCGATGTTTTCGCCTCTAATTTTCTAACCGGGAGTCCTATCAACGAACCGTCAGTTCCAACAAGTCACTGTACCCTCCAACGAGCTGCCCGTGCCGGTTCTGAATTTTTCCAAGGCCGTTTCCCATTCCGGACCCCCGAGGGGCCGTTTTCGAGCCTAAGTGTTGGAAAATCCGACGTTTACGCCTCTAATTATCTAACTGGGAGCCATATCTGTGAACCATAAGTTCCTACAAGTACTTCTACCCTCGAGCGTTGTGCTCGTGCCGGTTCTGGATTTTTCCGGGAACCTTTTCCAGTTCCGGACCCCCTGCGGGTCGTTTTCGAGCCTAAATGTTGGAAAATCCGATGTTTTCGCCTCTAAGTCTCTAACCGAAAGTCCTATCAGCGAACCGTCAGTTCCAACAAGTCACTCTACCCTCCAACGAGGTGCTCGTGCCGTTCCTAATTTTTCCGGGGGCCGGTTCCCATTCCGGACCACCGACGGGCCGTTTTTTAGCCTAAGTGTTGGAAAATCCGACGTTCACGCCTCTAATTATCTAACCGGGAGCCATATCTGCAAACCATCAGTTCCTACAAGTCACTCTACCCTCGAGCGAGGTGCTCGTGCCGGGTCCCGATTTTTCCGGGAACCTTTTTCAGTTCCGGACCACCGGCGGGCCGTTTTCGTGCCTAAGTGTTGGAAAATCCGACGTTTACGCCTCTAATTCTCTAACCGGGAGTCATATCTGCTCACCGTAAGTTCCTACAAGTCACTCTACCCTCGAGCAAGGTGCTCGTGCCGGTTTTCGAATTTTCCGGGGACCGTTTCCAATTCCGGACCCCCTGCGGGCCGTTTTCGAGCTTAAGTGTTGGAAAATCCGATGTTTTCGCCTCTAATTCCGTAACTGGGAGTCCTATCAGCGAACCGTCAATTCCAACAAGTTACTCTACCCTCCACCGAGGTGCTCGTGCCAGTTCCGAATTTTTCCGGGGGCCGGTTCCCAATCCAGACCCCCGACGGGCCATTTTCGAGCCAAAGTGTTGGAAAATCCGACGTTTACGCCTCTAATTCTCTAACCGGGAGTCATATCTGCTAACCGTAAATTCCTACAAGTCACTCTACCCTCGAGCGAGGTGCTCGTGCCGGTGCCCGATTTTTCCGGCGGCAGTTTCCAATTCCGGACCCCCGGCGGGCCGTTTTCGAGCCTAAGTGTTGGAAAATCCGATGTTTTCGCCCCTAATTCTCTAACCAGGAGTCCTATCAGCGAACCGTCTGTTCCAACAAGTCACTCTACCCTCCAGCGAGGTGCTCGTGCCGGTTCCGAATTTTTCCGGGGTCCGGTTCTCAATCCGGACCCCCGACGGGCCGTTTTCGAGCCTAAGTGTTGGAAAATCCGATGTTTACGCCTCTAATTATCTAACCGGGAGTCATATCTGCGAACCGTCAGTTCCTACAAGTCACTCTACAGTCGAGCGAGGTGCTCGTGCTGGTTCCCGATTTTTTCGTGGGCCGTTTCCAGTTCCGAACCCCTGGCGGGCCGTTTTCGAGCCTAAGTGTTGGAAAATCCGATGTTTTCGCTTCTATTCTCTAACCGGGAGTCCTATCAGCGAACCGTCAGTTCAAACAAGTCACTCTACCCTCCAACGAGGTGCTCGTACCGGTTTTGAATTTTTCCGTGGGCCGGTTCCCATTCCGGACCCCCGACGGGCCGTTTTCGAGCCTAAGTATTGGAAAATCCGATGTTTCCTCTAATTATCTAACCTGGTGCCATATCTGTGAACCGTCAGTTCCTACAAGTCACTCTACCCTCGAGCGAGGTGCTCGTGCCGGTTCCCGATTTTTCCGGGAGCCTTTTCCAGTTCCGGACCCCCGGCGGGCCGTTTTCAAGCCTAAGTGTTGGAAAATCCGATGTTTACGCCTCTAATTCTCTAACCGGGAGTCATATCTGCTAACCGTCAGTTCCTACATGTCACTCTACCCTTGACCGAGGTTCTCATGCCGTTCCCCGATTTTCCCGGGGGCCGTTTCCAATTCCGGACCCCCGGCGGGCCGTTTTCGAGCCTAAGTGTTGGAAAATCCGATGTTTTCGCCTCTAATTCTCTAACCGGGAGTCCTATCAGCGAACCGCAGTTCCTACAAGTCACTCTGCCCTTGAGCAAGGTGCTCGTGCCGGTTCCTTATTTTTCCGGGAGCCTTTTCCCGTTTCGGACCCCCGGCGGGCCGTTTTCGGGCCTAAGTGTTGGAAAACCGATGTTTACGCCTCTAATTCTCTAACCGGGAGTCATATCTGCTAGCCGTCAGTTCCTACAAGTCACTATACCGTCGAGCGAGGTGCTCGTACCCATTCCTGATGTTTCCCGTTTCCAATTCCTAACCCCCGACGGGTCGTTTTCGAGCCTAAGTGTTGGAAAATCCTACGTTTACGCCTCTATTTATCTAACCGGGAGTCGTATCTGCGAACTGTCAGTTCCTACAAGTCACTCTACCCTCCAGCGAGGTGCTCGTGCTGGTTCCCTATATTTCCGGGGGCAATTTCCAATTCCGGACCCCATGCGGGCCGTTTTCGAGCCTAGGTTTTGGAAAATCCGATCTCTTCGCCTCTAATTCTCTAACCGGCAGTCCTATCAGCGAACCGTCAGTTCCAACAAGTCACTCTACCCTTCAACGAGGTTCTCGTGTTGGTTTCGAATTTTTCCGGGGGCCGGTTCCCATTCAGGACCCCCGACGGGCCGTTTTCGAGCCTAAGTGTTGGAAAATCCGACGTTTACGCCTTTAATTATCTAACCGGGAGCCATATCTGCGAACCATCAGTTCCTACAAGTCACTCTACCTTTGAGCAGGTGCTCGTACCGGTTCCCGATTTTTCCGAGAACCTTTTCTTGTTCCGAACCCCCGGCGGGCCGTTTTCGAGCCTAAGTGTTGGAAAATCCAATGTTTACGCCTCTAATTCTCTAACCGGGAGTCATATCTGCTAACCGTAAGTTCCTACAAGTCACTCTGCGCTCGAGCGAGGTGCTCGTGCCGGTTCCCGATTTTTCCGGGGGCCGTTTCCAATTCCGGACCCCCGGCGGGCCGTTTTTGAGCCTAAGTGTTGGAAAATCCGATGTTTACGCCTCTAATTCTCTAACCGGTGTCATATTTTCTAACCATCAGTTCCTACAAGTCACTCTACCCTCGACCGAGGTGCTCGTCCCGGTTCCCGATTTTTCCGGGGCCCGTTTCCACTTCCGGACCCTCGACGGGCCGTTTTCGAGCCTAAGTGTTGGAAAATCCGATTTTTTCGCCTCTAATTCTCTAACCGGGAGTCCTATCAGCGAACTGTCAGTTCCAACAAGTCACTCTACCCTCCAGCGAGGTCCTCGTGCCGGTTCCCAATTTTTTCGGGGGCCGTTTCCACTTCCGGACCCCCAACGGGCCGTTTTCGAGCCTAAGTGTTGGGAAATCCGACGTTTACGCCTCTAATTCTCTAACCAGGAGTCATATCTGCAAACCGTCAGTTGCTACAAGTCACTCTACCCACAAGCGAGGTGCTCGTGCCGGTTCCTGATTTTTCCAAGGGCCGTTTCCCGTTCCGGACCCCCGGCGGTCCGTTTTCGAGCCTAAGTGACAGTTGGTTTTACATCAAGAGCTTGCCCTTCCAAACCTTTTACATCAGAACTAGGTATCTCAAAAGTGACAGTTGGTGAGCTTGGAGCAATATCCAATTGTTCAGGTCCTATTAAGCAGATAAAATATGAACCCCTTTGGTAATGGATCACAATTGTTTTTTGGGTTCTCTAATCTTGCTGATCATCCATTCTTCATGCAACAGTGCTGTCCAAATTACCAAGAAAGTGAGGATGATTATTGTTATATATTCAAAACCAAAAAAAAAAGGGTTGTCTACCTGCCCTTAAGAGCATCCATCATGATCTCCAGTAGCTGTGCCATCACCAGCAGAAGTGGTCCCTCCCGTGATGTCGAAATAGGTGGTCGGATCTATCCCTTCCACAGCTGCCAACTGTTGAACAAGGGCCTTAAGTGCAGCATGCTTCCTGTCCTGCTCAGCCTGCCTCTTGTCCTGCTCGGCCTGCCTCTTAGCTTGCTCAGCTAGCTGTTCCCGCAGGGCGATCACCTCAGGATCCGATGCCCGAGACTGTGTGGAACATGCAGAGGTCCTAGTGTATATCCCATACCCTTTTAAATATCCCGACCTCTTTCCAAGCACATCAACAGCAATCTGTTCCTCAGTCATCGGAGCTGTGACAGAGGGCTGCGACTGCTCCTCAGTCCGCTGCACCAAGGCCTCCTGCCATTTAAATCAATAAGGGATTTAGAATGCTTTTATGGCATTATTGATCATAATTGAATTAATAGCATACGTACATGTCTCTGCTGAGCCGCCTCATTTACCCACTCATTACTTTTTTCTCTATAGTGGGTGTCGCGGAAGAACTGAGTAATAGGCTACGCTTGACCGGCATTCTGTGCCATCTGTCATTTGAAATGGCTTTGTATTAGATATGAACCCAGCTACATATTGATAAATTAATAAACTTAATCAAGTTTCTTCATATGAATATAATTAGTACCATCAGAGATATCCTCGATGCAAATGACCTAGAGCCACTAGTATGATTATATGGCAGCTTGGCTCGACTCTCTTGAGCTTTTTTCGACTTCGACTGCATAGAAAAACAACAATACAGTAGCAATCATTTATAAAATCATTACCAATAGAATTATGTTGCCATATAATTAATTGTTGTAGATAACATCCCAAAGTTACCTTCCAGGCTGGTGATTCCCAGCACTGTGAGACCATCAACTGCCAGTCAGCCGGATCACAACCCCCCGCCGGGTGGTCCTGGGGTCGGGGAACCCCCTGCTCCAACAACTCGAGATAGTGACTATGCAGCTCATACTTCCAACTCCTATACAAAACCCCGCATTGGCGGTCAATATCCGCCCTGAGCTGCATATCGCCCTCGTAGTCCCCGATATCAAAAATTTGATGCAATTAGGGGAGAGCCATATAAAGATTAGTCATAACAAAGTATAATATATTAAGCTGCAATTGGTGTCAGACAAGCATCCAGTCATAAAACTTCATCGGATCAAAATTTGAGTCTACATTTTTATGAAAGTAGCTCTCAACTTCATCGGAATTTAAATTTTTTTTATTGAAATGGCAAGTCAGATATTCTCAAGAGCAAACTTATTATATAGTCATACAACAACTATCATAGATTTTCTCCAACATTCACAAAATACTTTATAAGCCAATTTCATGCATGTCACATACCCAACATCATCTCTAAGAGTGTATCAAAATGAAATTCATAAGTATCAACATCCCATATAATCCTATTACAAGACATACAAAAAATTAGATGAAAATAAAATAAGCAAATCATGATTGAGAGAAGACATTTGCAATAGCTTCTGTGACATTCCAAGTAACAACACATAAAAGTTCGCATGTCTGTGCCAAGATTTAGCTATCAAAATGATGTTTCTTCAAGATGGGAACATCCATGGTAAGCATAGTATTTCAAATTATTTTTACTATGAAAGATAATGATTCCTATATCAATTAAACAATGAGGATAGCAATTTCAATAACTTTGCAGAGATCCAAATACAAGTTAGCTCAGAGAAAGCAATAACAAAAACATTAATACACAAAACTTAACCACCCCAAGTAAAATAACAACAGCACCATACCCAAAACAACTAATAATACTGATCAATTAAATACTTCTCTGTCATCCAAAAACCAAATCAAATCCATCCAGTAAAAAATCAAATGACAAGAAAAACCACCCCTAATTGATATCCTTATTCATGGCATTAGATTAAATTGTGGCTAAGAAAACGCCCCAAATTCCTACCTGCATTCATCAACTAACCAAAATTCTAAGACCCATAATTAGTTTGAGATGAAACCTAAATACATGAAGAGATTGAAAGTCAATTGAGCAAAAGAGTTAATACCAAGAACTTGCTTGAGCAGAAAACCAATTCCCGCACTCGAATAGCTGGAGCGCGAGAGAGAGAGAGGGCAGCTGAGAAGGAGAGCGGGAAAGAGCCTTATGGGTGAACATCAAGTGGACTCCAATATGGGTGAACACTATGCACAAGTTGTGCATGGGATATTTTTCCTACCCTTGGTCCTTGTTACGAGAGAAAGCTAGAGGGATATGGAGACCAAAGGGGTGTGGAAGAGAAGGTGGTGTTAGAGTAAGGTTGATAAAAATTGAAATTGAAATTGATTTGAGATAAAAATTGGTTGATATTTCTCATTGAAGTTTACCTGAACTACAGCAATGACGGCAAGCTTGATCGCATTGTCAAGCTTCTTCCATCCATGGGGCTTGACTGGGGCAACCTCTCTAATGGCTAACCCAAGATGGTTAACCAATGATGGGACATGTTCCCCTTCTGGCCTATGACTAGATATGGGGATCGGGACTGGGATGTTATGACCCAGCTGTCTCCTCAGCTTTGTCACATTCTTCCCTCGCGTAACACCCCTTACATGGCTCGGAACCTCCGAGACTGGGGCTGATGCTGGTAAGATGAAAGTGATAAATGAGTTAGTGAATACAAATCATTAAATTGAGGTGAACCATTCTGAATCTTAAAAGGTCATAATTTTCTCACCTACGCTGCTCCCGACTGTATGAGGACTCGTCGGAAGCTGGGACGGCTGAGGCTGGGTCGGCGAGGGCTGTGTGGTCAGAGGCTGAATCGGCAGAGGCTAGGGGGCTGCCAAATCAGGGGTGCTCCCTGATCCTCCAAACCATGCAACTAGAAGAGCAGCCGGCGGAGGCTGTGTCGAGGCCTCAGGTGTCACCGTAAGTGAAGCTGTGATCCTCCGAGCACGTTTCACCTTACTTTCCGGAGGCATATCTGCAATCTGGTATAACGCAAAGTGACAAGGAAAATAAATAATTATTAGCAAAAATCAATAATATTAGTAAAGTGAATGTCAACAATTTACATTAAATGAAAATGGAAATCATTTTAGCATGAGTGTCACCATCAAAACTAATATTTTGAAGTAAACGTCATAGACATTCACAGAAAGATTACCTCATACGAATGAGACCAAAATGTCTCGTCATCTGCATCATCTTCGCAGGGAATGTAGTTCTCATCCTTATCATTCACACTAACATTCATCTTTCCCTTCTTGTTTGTCCCTTTAGCCAAACCAAATATAGTACATGCGGTCTGCGGGAGCCCTAGAGATGCAAGTCTTTCTGCATTCTGCTTAATTGTCTTTTTTCTCTTTAATAAATAATTGGATGCTTGCACTTGACGGGACAACTCTCCTGGTTTGACCCATTTTGTCCCTCCGTTTGGCATCTTTTGCAACTATGATATATAGAAGTAAGAATAAAATGTGAAATGTAGAAATGTCTTATCCATATATGAACAAATCATAAGAGAAAATGAAATTGAAGACAATGTCATTATGTAAGACAAGATTTTTATTAATTTACTTAATCGTTACATATGCAAAACCTGAAACAAACACTACATGTCATATTCCATGTCATCATCTTCCTGACTATGAACATCATTTTCTTCTTCATCTTCGTACTCCGCCAGTGTTTCATCCTCGTCTTGGCCATCCACGTCTGCTGACTCATCACTAAGAACGATCTCAGGATCTGGATCATTCCTAGAGTATTGGACACTAGTACCATCGACAAGAACTGGGACAACAAATGTCGTTTCGTGTTGCTGAAATGCATCATTAGACACATCGTCATCGTCATCGTCGTCATCCCGCTTAGCGGGTACATCCCATACTCCCCGATGCTTGACCCGCTCTACGACTCTCCAATTTTTTCCTTTACTGGTGTCATTGACGTAGAAGACTTGTGTCACCTGACTTGGTAGGACAAATGGATCATCCGTACACCAACGACCCGTGATATCAATGCTTGTAACATGGTCTTCGATGTTTATCTTGTGCTTGGTACTAGTGTTGTACCATTCACATGCAAATAAGACCACCTTACCCCCGTGCCGATAGGACAGTTCCCAGACTTTGCAGATGTAGCCATAGTAGTCATGCTTCACCCCTTGGTATTCCCCTTCCACGACCAATCCACTACTCTGGCTCCTACGGCATTTCTCACGGTCTTTAGTGTGGTATCGGACGCAATTGCAATCACATCCTTGATAAAGATTCACTAGGGATCTAGGGCCATTTGCTAATGACCACATCTCATCAAATGCTTCTGGTGACCCTAGAGTTCGCAATTGATTAATCTACATAAGCAGATTAAGACAAATGTATTAGACTAATGTTATTTGAAGTGCAATCCAATAATATGTAGCAATTAAAATGATGATATTTCATATGTCTTACACGCTGTTTGAACCATGCTGCAAATTCTTTTCGTTGTATTTGACCGACATCTCCAGTTCTTTGATCTTGCAGTAAATGCTTGTGTTCCTTACTCAATATAGCTTTTAATGAATAAGTAAGAGTAGAGAATGAATAAAGGAGTTAACAAGCAATTACTAGATTGAAGCACATACTTTAGATAGGGCTCCACCTCGGGGCAATTATTCAACACAAACCATTGAGCCATGTCACGCATTTTTTGAGAAGGATCATGTGCTCTTGGCATCGGTCCGATGGGACGGACGGTTTGTGTGAATACCGACATCCCCAGGCCATGTTCGCCACCATCATCATAGCGCTCTACTCGATCAGTCTGCCTTAAATACATTGAGCAAAAAGTGAGGCACTCTTTAACAATGTAAGCCTCAGCGATCGAACCTTCAGGCCGAGCTCGGTTGCAAACGTACCCTTTTACGGTCTTCAGAAACCTTTAGATAGCCAATGATAACAATTACGATTTTCAATGCAAGGCAGTTAGTTGCACTAATACATAAATAATTAATCAATGGTCATCAACTATTACCTTTCTATCGGGTACATCCACCGATATTGCATCGGTCCACCAAGCATGACCTCGCGTGGCAAATGAACCGATAGATGAACCATCACATCAAAGAAAGCAGGAGGAAAAATCCTCTCCAACTTGCACAATATCAAAACTATCTGCTCCTCCAATTTTTTCAAATCATCGTGTCTCTGTGTTTTCGAGCAAAGGTCTTGGAAAAAGCTGCCTAACTCAAACAATGTTGTACAGATATCCTTATTCAAAAGCCGCGCATGCCAATAGGAAGGATGCGTTGTATAAGGATGTGGCAATCATGGCTCTTTAAACCAGCTAATTTATCATTTTTCGAGGTTACACACCTCGAAAGGTTCGCCGCATAGCCGTCTAGGTATTTGATCGACTTCAAGAATTTATAAAATCATCTCTATGTTTTGTTTCCAAAGTGTAAGAGGCATGCGGCTTCACGCTGGATCCATTGCCCCTCTCCACTAGATGCAACTCTGGCCTGATGCCCATATTTTTCAAGTCCTTACGTGCTTTCTCGGTGTCCTTGTTTTTGCCCTTTATGCCCAAAATTGTTCCAACCAAAGCTACACAGATGTTCTTCTCAATATGCATAGGATCAAGGTTGTGTCGGAGTTTTTTGCACTTCCAGTAGGGCCATTCAAATAGGATGCTTTTCTTTGTCCAATTAAGTTCTTCGGAGTCACGCGGTCTTTTGTTATTCTTGCCAAACTTGACCGGTGCAAGTTCTTCTAGCTGGTCTAGTACCTTTTGCCCCGGTAAATCCAAAGAATTCTTTTCACGCTCAAGCTGACCGTTGAAGGCCTTGCTTCTACGCCATTGGTGGTTCAGTTCCAAGTATTTTCGATGGCCAATGTACCCAATCTTATCTTTCAACTTCACCCCTAACGAGCTGTCGTTACACGAGGGGCAAGCATTATAACCTTTTGTGCTCCACCCACACAAGTTACCATACGCAGGAAAGTCATTTATCGTCCACATTACAGCCGCATGCATTTGAAAGGTCTGTTTAGTGGAGGCATCATAAGTCGGTACACCATGATCCCACAGCTCCTTCAACTCATCAACCAAGGGCCTAAGATATACATCGATATCGTTTCCCGGTGAGCTTGGTCCTGGAATAAGTAATGACATCATCAAAAATGGCTCCTTCATGCACATCCATGGTGGCAAATTATAGGGCATAAGTATGATAGGCCACATGCTATAAGAGGTGCTCATGTTACCGAAATGATTGAATCCATCGGTGGCTAACCCCAGCCTCACATTACGTGTCTCTTGGGCAAACTCTGGATATTTCTTATTAAATTCTTTCCATTCCACTGAATCAGCCGGATGCCGCGCTATCCCATCGTCAACGCGCTTATCACTGTGCCATCTCATCTCTATGGCTGTCTTCCTTGACATATACAATCTGCGTAACCTCGGTGTCAATGGGAAGTAACGAAGCACCTTATGAGGGATCTTCTTTCGCTTGCCATCATTGACCTTGTACCTAGGCTCTTCACATTCTGGACATTTATCCAATTGAGCATTCTCCTTCCAGTACAACACACAATTGTGTTTGCAGGCATCTATGTTCTTGTATCCCATGCCCAAGTCACGTAATAATTTCTTCGCCTCGTAAATTGAGGCCGGCACCACATGACCTTCAGGTAAGAAGTCCTTAAAAATTTGCAGAACCTTGTCAAACGACTTGTTGCTACACCCACTTTCTACCTTCACATGCAATATCTTGATGACAAACGATAACAGAGTATCTGAGCTTTTGCATCCTGCGTACAGGCCGTGCTGTGAAGCCTTCAACAAATTTTCAAAATCATGCACGTCATCCCTCTCTTGAGTATCTTCCTCCAAGTAAGTTCCCCTATGATGGCCTCTAACAACTCATCATATTCATCTTGATTCTCTTCCGATTCATCATCACTCTCATCTGAATCATCGGGTTGAACTATAGGTTCCCCGTGAAATATCCACCGTAGGTATGTGACCATCATTCCATGAATGTGCAAATGACTTCTCACGGTTGCATAGTCCTGCTTTCGATAGTTACAGCAATCGTTACACGGACAGTTAATCTGCCCCGCCCCACCCGAATTCGCCTTTGCAAAATCAATACATGAGATCACCCCAGCTATGTACTCCGCACTAAATCGGTTCTGATAGCGTAATATCCAACTCCTGTCCATATCTGACCTAATCACAAGTAATTAGGAATTAGAAATAGAATCTGCTCACCAAGTCACATCATGTAATGTAAGTGGAGAATTACAGTCACCCATGATAGGCATCTATCTTGAAATATGAATCTATTATTATCTGTTTTCAGCTTAATTCACATGTTTTCTTTCTCTATAAATATCTATTTGATTTTAGGATGTGGTAAAGTTCTGATTTCAACGTCTATTAAAATCTTTAAAACTGACAAATAACTCATCTTCATTGAGTAAAAGTGGACTCTACTCCAAACATTTACTTCACAATAAGCATCCAAATGTAGTGAAGTAGTCTACTTTAACTTCAACCTAGTTCTCCTCATGTGAAATCCACTTCATTTTACTCCACCTCTCATTTATCCAAACAAGGCTAACTTTGGAACTTCACTAGTAAAGTGGAGTGAAGTAAAGCCTCCAATTTTAAGACAAATCCTGATATCAAAAGCAAATATTTTCAAAATTCCATCCTTTTAAAATAAAAAAGTCAAAAGACAACCTCCTTTCTCAATTAAAGAATAAAAAAACCTAGAAAATATCATCACAACTTACTTATATTTTATTCTTTCACCTTCTGAGGCTTTACTTCAGTTCATTCTTTCACAAGCAAGTATTCGAGTCCCAACAGGGTCAAAAGCTTGGATCCTTTTTACAGCATGGAACTGTTACATCCATGTATAAGCCTGTATAGTTGTAAGGGTCACAAGCCTATGGGGTTTTAGTTAGGCCCTTTTTTATTTTATTTTGTTAATACATTTATGTTATGTAAACCAATAAAACAATGTTAACATAATACACAGCACACCATGTGATAAAGGATTTTAATTATTTTTAGTCTCCTAAATTTAAGATCCGAGACCAAATGTCCTAACGAGCATTGAATAGCCAAATCAGCACACCCCATTTAATAAGCAGGTAGGCTCGGATTGGAGCTTTAGGCCTGGACTTTCAATGGTAAAAATTTGACCTTCCTGTTCATGGGTTTGGAATCCAGGTAGTGGAGGTAGTGTGGAGCAGCTGATGAAAAATTGCCAGACAATGAGACAGCTGCTCTAGTAACCAACTAATGATTTCAGCAAATAACTTAACAACAGTTTACACAGCTACAGATCAAAAAAAATTTCAAAAAAACCTCCAATAGCATCTCTAGGATAACAGAACACCTAATTAAGTGTGTTCATGGAGCATGATTATCTACATTCTGGAGGAAGTTTGTTTGGATTTTTCACCCTCTTGTAATGATCAAACATGGGACATTCATTATCATCATCAAACCTTGTTGTTGCAACTATGTTGGGAATTGGGATCAGCTAAGACATTGAAATGGAAACAAAAGATCCAGAAAAGGATATGGAAGAATAAGATTGCATAAAAATAAATAATAACAATGACATAACCACAGAGCCAACTCAGCATTTCCGCTAATAAGCTTGATGCCCAAGCACAATCCTAAAACCACGACAAACATAACATATATGGGTCCATGGAAAATGAGTGAGACATGGGCGTAGTTGAAAAGTGTCATTTGAGTAAGATCCATACTCGATTCACAAATCACAACTGAGAAGGTCCATTCTTTTTGAGTCCTAACTATAACTTCCTCACCAATAATTATTTAAAAAAAAAAAAATAAGACACCATCTTCTTTCTTTCTCTCTGTATACATAAATGTACGCAGAAGGTCATATGTTTATCTTCTTGTTCTAAAGTACTTCTCATCTTATTCTTTTTTTTCCTTTCATTTTCTGTTTTTTTTTTTTCTTGAATCACAAATTAGTTGTAGGCCATTGGGTCTTTGTAAATTGGAAGTTCAAGGAGTATCTTTGCTATATTTTCTTCTTTACAAAGAAAAACAAGGAAGAAAAATTAAAACCAAGCTTTGAGATGCCTGTACTTTTGAGAGCATAGGGAAAGTTACATTTAGCTTTCCTTGAAAAAAAAAGAGCAAAAAAGAAAAGAAAATTGTAATGGGTCGTGGTTAGGCCAATAATTTATACACCATTTATGTTGAGGCACATCCCAAGGCCTAGTCCAATTTCAACTATAAATGAGAGAGGCTGGTCATGGGCCATTCCTAGCATTTTTACAGCTCTAAAAAGGTAACAGAGTGGGTAGTCACAAAAGAAATGTTAATGTTACTAGTAAAAAGCATACAGTTAAAACATAGGAAAAAGCATGGGAAAACCAAGAGTAAGTTGAAAGCTAGTGAGAGAAGTACATTGTCCTAAGTAAGAAGTTAAAAGAGATGAATAGAATAGAATATACATGGATGGACATTTAGACAATAAATTACACAATTATGGGCCAAACAAGTCCAACCATTCCATGCCATTGATATTGTGGCAATTTTCAGGTATAATAAAGAAATCCTGGGGTGTATTCTCCACACCAAATTCTTTCTTCAACTCTTTTTTTTTCCTTTATGGATTTCTCTCTTCTGCTTTAGCCTCTTTTGGATATGAGAAACTAGGCGGAGAAGACAAGCGCAGAGAACTGTCTAAGTAGAAAATTTTTAAGTGTTGACTTCTCTGCTGTTTTGGTTCTCATCCTTCATCTTGTTATTAGTGTTTCCTATTTGTGCTTTTATTAAGTTGGTTGAACCCAGAATGATTTTATTATATTTTGGGTGGGATTAGATCACAACCCATTTCAATATTGGTGATCCAGAAGATAGGAGAAGAAGTTATGATAAATTTGAGGTTTCTGAAGTGGGTCGATCTAGGAATGGCTTAATTTTATGTTTGATTGGATTTAGATTTCAATACATTTGACATAAGTTTTTGGTGGATTACAACTGGATGCCTGGAATCTCATGTAACCAAATCAAAACACACATACTGAAGAACAATCCAATCCAATCCAATCATTCAACCATTCCTTGGAATCTCATGCAACCAAATCAAAACACACATACTAAAGAACAAAAAAAAAATAAAAAAAAAATACAAGTAAAGAACAAAGCAAACTGAAATACCTTTTTTGATTCTCTGTTACAGAAAATGGCAAATGCTTCTGGAGAAGACAACCCCAAAAGGAGTCGACCCTATGCTGCGTCTGGAGAAACGACCGGAAAAGGGGAACAACTCATGCTGGCTTTGGAGAAGACGACCGGAAAAGGGGGCACCTGAGCGAGTGATGGGTTTGCGCCTGATAACAGAGGTGGGTTTTTGGAGACGGAGAGAGCGAGAGACAGAGAACAGAGAGAGACTGACAGCGAGAGAGAGAAGAGATAGACCGAGAGATAGAGAGCAGAGGGAGAGAGACCGAGAGACAGAGAGCAGAGGGAGACTGAGAGAGAGAGAGAGAGAGCAGAGAGAGAGCGACACAGAGAGAGAGAGAGAGAGACCGAGTGAGCGAGAGAGAGCAGAGAGATCGCAGAGAGAGAGAGAGAGATCACAGACCGAGAGCGAGAGAGAGAGAGAGAGAGAGAGCAGGAGGACCGAGACTGAGAGCGAGAGAAAGAGACCGAGTGAGCGAGAGAGAGTAGAGAAATCGCCCAGAGACACCGGCCGAGAGCGAGAGAGTGAGAGAGCAGAGAGAGATATGTTTTGGAGAAAAGGGGTTTTAGAAAAGATGGGTTTTGGAGGCGGGAGAGGGAAAAGAAAGAGTGGGAAGTTAAGAGGGATTTACCGACGTTTTGAAAAACGTCGGTAAAACATTATGATTTTTTAAATTAATTCTACAATAATCTTTTACTGACGTTTAAAATAAAAAACGTCGCTAAAATGCAATTTTACCGACGTTTTTGGGAAACGTCGGTAAAAATATTTGATTTTTTCCATCCCATTGTTTGTAAGTCAATCCTCTAATAACCTTTTACCGACGCTTTTAATAAAATCGTCGGTGAAACCCTGGATTTTACCGACGTTTTCTATAAAACGTCGGTAAAAGTGCAATTTTTATCGACAAAATAATATACGTCGGTAAAATGTATCCTTTACCGGCGAATTTATGAAAACGTCGCTAAAAAACGTCGCTAAAAGTGCAGTTTCTTGTAGTGTGTACCACCCTGCCCGATCTCCAAAAGAATTCCACTTCATATAAAGCAAAAAGTCTCATCAGCTCACTTAATCATTTTGCTCAATGTAATAAACAAAGCACATCTGCACAATCACCCAACTGTACCCAGCTTCATAATGTCCACATTCCATGTTCATAAACTCATCTCCATAATCTAAAAAAAAATATACCTTAAGGGCCCGTTTCGCACTTTACTAATACAATACAAGTCAAGTAAAGCCTCTATTTTTCAGACAAGATGTCACATTAAATGCACTTTATTCAAAACTCCTCTAATTTTTTTTATACAAAAAGTAAAAAAGCAACTACCTTCATCCACTAAAATACAAAAAAAAAAAAACTTCACTTTTCTATACAAAAAGTCAAAAGATTTCATAACAAACAACTAAAAAAAAATACCATCATAACTCACTTATATTTTATTATTTCTTCAAAATCAACTTTACTTGATTTGACTATATTAGTAAAGTTATTAAACTGGCTCTAAAAACTTATTTGGATAAATGAGGAGTGAAGCAAAATGAACTGAGAAATAATAAAAAACAGCCATGCATACATGAATGAACCCAATCAATTATGCGGCGACAAAAAAGGTTTAGAAATCTCCTTTCTTTGACCTTTTCATATTCAACACAAACTACTTTTCGCCAAAGCAAAAAAACGATCTAAGCAGATTTCTTTTCTGTACTATCACTGTTCCAACGTTTTGCACGTGGGCACACCTCCGGTGTGCGTCTCCCACCATCCAACATTATGTACCGCCCTGCCTGGTCTCCAAAAAGAATTCCACTTCATATAAAGCAAAAGGTCTCATCAGCTCACTCAATCGATTTGCTCAATGTAATAAACAAAGCACATCTGCACAATCTCCCAACTGTACCCAGCTTCATAATGTCCACATTCCATGTTCATAAACTCATCTCCACAATCTAAAAAAAAATAATACCTTAAGGACTTGCTTGGATAAATGAGGAGTGAAGTAAAATAAAGTGGATTTCACATGTGACGTGGAGTGAAGAGAAGTATGTTGAAATTATAGTAGAGTACTTCACTTCACTCTATTTGGATGTTTATTTTAAACTTAAGGTTTGTAGTAGAATCCACTTTTACTCAAAAAAATTGAAGTATTTTGAGTTGAAGTGAAATGGAGTACATGTGACTTAGAATATTAATTCATTTATTGGGCCAGACTCATCCAAACAAGATAGAATTAAAATTTTAGACTGTTAGGGCCCACCGATTTTAACTTCACTCTATTCTTTTTTTTTTTTTTTGGCTGTCCAAACAAGTGCTTGTGGACATGTAACATTCTCTTTGTTTAAAAGACCTGTGTCAACGTCTCTTTGACTCACTGGCACGTGATTGCAGTGATGACAGTATAAGCAGCAGAATATGGATAGCAGGGCCCTGTAAGACCGAAATCACATGTTGCTTTGAAATGGCTTTACATTTCTCGGTTCGAGTATGCATGTCATGGGCACTTGCAGTAATAGTGGGCGCATGGGAGACAAATGCTATCCATAGATACATAAATAATGAGCGAGTGATCACGTGCCTTTTTGCTTCTTCCCAATTTTCTTGCTCCTTTTTAAGAATTCTTTCCCATTTCCCAAAGCTTTGTTATCACGTGCCTGCACTGCAACCCGCGCAGTGGCAGTCACATGATGAGATGAGCTTTTATTCAGCTCTTATCCAGTCGGTGCGGAAAAGACGTTTATCTTTATTTTCGCAGACTTTAAGATCATGTCCCCATGCTGTAGACACTGGTGACTCCATCTTTCCAAAAGTTCTCCAGGGGTTGTTTTGGGTTTTAGATAATATCATATTTGTTGAAAACACATGAATGAAGTTCGTTAATGACACCGTGTAGATTAAATAAAAGCCAAGTTTGTTTGTCGGTGAGGTGGAGTAAAATAAAATAAAATAAAATATCAAATTAAGAAAAAGAGAAAGCGGTGGGGGTTGGTTACAAAATCATCTTTTTTGTCATTTGATGGCATTTGCAGATCAAATGAATATACATGAATCAAATATTTGAGTTTTTGATATTATTCTTTGGTCTCAATACTGATTAATGGGCAAACCAGTAACACCCTAGCAAAGTAACATACAAAAGGGACTCCCCATAGTCAGAAGTATCAATGGAACAACCATAGGATGGGCACTTCAAGACATTGTAAGAGGTGTTGCCCAACTGAATTAGTTGGTATTAGAAAAACATTGACCATCACATATATATATATGTAAGATCTTCTTATATGACAAAATCTGTAAAGATATAATATATGAAACAAAATATTTGTGGGTTTTAATACGTTAAAAAAATTGAAAATTAAAAATTTAGGACCTAAGAACATTGTAGAAAATAAAAAGCAATTTGACATCATGATCTATACTGTGCAAGAATTGCACCAGTGTGAGAGTGAAAATCTTTATATAAAGAGATTTTTGTATATACCCCCCCTAGGATTTATAGAATTTGTAAATAGACCCCTGTGGTTTCAGTATTTGCATATGCCCCTTTGTCATTTCATTTTAATACCTTTCGTATCCCCAAAATCACTAATAATACCGAGAACAGGTGACCACTAAAGAATTTGTGCTGATTTTTATAAAATTGACAACTTTGCCCTTAAATTCATTAAACAAAGATAAGTATGTCATTATTTATAGAAATACCATTATTTTATCACACGTCCAAATTGTCTCTCCCAAATTCTCCTATGCACTTTAGCCTAATCATGTATTTGAAACTCTAATAAATCTAATAGGGGGTTGTGCATAGATTGGGTCAATTATAACTAATTACAAGAATAAGTGTTCTTGTCATTGTGATCAATTTAGATTTAATGGGCCCTATGTTGGTAAAAATGGATTTATGTAGGGTTAGTCTTTCCTATTAACTGTACTATAGTAATTAGAGATGGTAATGTGTCTGTCGGCTTTAAATGGGCCATGCCCTGCCCTGCCCACCCCACTCCTATTAGGGGCAAGTTTGGTATTGATTTTCTTGGAACAGGTTGGTATGGGTTTTATTGATGTAACCCGCTCCACCTCTTATATATAATATATATTTATTTATTATTAAAAGTATAAATAAAATTCATATGGTACAAGTGGTGTTCAGGCATTAACTTAAACTGTTTTTGAAAATAAGATGGTGTGTTTGAATTCTACCACACTATTTTCCATGCATTAATATATTTAAAGAATTTTTAGCTTTAAATTTGACCTAACTCTTGCCCAAATGGGGTGGGTTTGGTATCACATGCTACTGACCGGTCACAGGGTGGGTTGTATCTAGATGAGACAAATTTAAGACCCACCATGTTGCCATCCCTAATAGTAATTGTTAATGTTACAAGCTTTAAAGAAAAATAAATTCAAACTTTTGCACTTAAATTATTCATATATGGATAACTAGATGGGCAAAAGTGTCGTTTTACTCTAGAAACTTATGGTGGTTGTAAAGCTACTAATTTTGGGGCATGCACGCAAGGTATTAAAATGAATAGGCAGGGGGGTATATACAAATATTGAAACCACATGAACTTATTTACAGATCCAACAAACCTTAGGGGGGTATATCCAAAAACCTCGTATATAAAAGTGGACCTATTTTCACTCCTTTTATGCATCTAAGAAGTAAGTGCAATAAACATGTACATGCATAAATGCTATATATGTAAATGGGTGAAAATAAACAACCTTGGAGAAATTTTATTACATGACTTGTAATTTCCAAACAAACATGTAAACGGAACAATTCTGGGTTGGAACCATACTGGACTTGGACACGGACCCATTTCCAAATAACGGTTCCAATTCCGGATCCGATTTTGACTAGGAACCTATTTTGTTGGTTTCATACCTGGTTCTGATAGAAATGCCCGGATCCGGTTCCGAAATCGGATCCACTTAAAGAACTGGGTATAGTTAAAAACTTGGTTTCTAACTTCTCTTCAATGTTTTCATTTTTTCTTAAAATAAGTATATCATTCAACTTATAATAGTGCATCAAGTCTACTACCTCCAGCATTATACATAAAAATATCTAAAAAGAAGTTTATTTCTAGGTATGGTTTGCAATATCAAAAACTCATATGCCGGGTCCTGGGTCTGCGATTCGAAGCCTATATGGACCCGAAACCGGACCCGTTTATCAATCGGAACCTAAATTAGGTTTCGGACCAGGACTCATTTATGAATTGAAACCTAAAATAAGTTACAGACCAAGTTTTTTTCGGGTCGGAACTTTTGTGTAATCGGAGGATAACAGTTTGCAACCCTAGACACAATGTATTGGGAGGTTCGAATTCTTATTTAGCCCAATTGGGATTTACTAGCCCATTCATTGAGACTTGTGTGTTTTTCAATTCATGAAATGATAAAAGAAAAGATTTTTTCTTTCAAAAAGTTTAAGTAATTCCTTCTAATCCTTCCTAAAAAAAAATTGGCTCCTTACGCCAGTGGTAAGGAGCGCCAGTTCTTACCTAGTTGCCCGAGGTTCGAACCCCGGATACGTCACCTCTTCCCGCTTATGCATGCTCCTTTCCCACTTGTGTGGGCTTTCATCTCGCTTATGCGGGCATCCTTACTGTAAGACCCCGACCAGAGTGACCACGATTAGTGCTAATTAAGTCGCGTGTTAGTGCTAAGCGTGCTTGATAGAATTGACTAAGTTGGATTAGTATAGTTCTTGTTATAACTTTTGGGAATTGTAAGTATCTTTTGTTTAGTGGGACCCTTGGGGGTTTCCCTTTTTTGATAGTCTTGACTTGTATTTGGAGGTTTGCTCGAGATTCCCATAATCTTTATCTTGGTCCTATTTTACTTGTCCCGCTAATTCCTACAACTTTCATGTTGACCCCGTAACCGTCCGGAACCCCGAAACCCGACTTTCCTAGCATAGAGGGTAAAACAGTCATTTTACATGAAATCTGTACTAAAAAACTTGACATCCCCAAAACCTGCGAAACATATACTTTTTGGAAACCAGATATTTCGGTGATCATTTCTTTCTTCTTCGTCGAGCTCATCCGAGGTCCCGAAAGTAGTGATTTCAGCCTTCCAAGTAATCCTAGTGGTGGAGCCCATTGCAATTGTTTTGATAAGAGAACGCATTTCCACCTCACTATTCTTCTTGGTTCTAAATGTGGGAGAGAAGTGCCTGTGAGTTGCCTAGGGTTTCTATGCCCATTCTTCTTCTTCTTCTCCTTGCTTTTCCATCATCAAATCAACACCAACCTTGCTCAAATTGAGAGATGAACCTCATCATCTTCTTCCTCACCACTAGAGCTCTCCATTTATGCCATTCTTGGAGGAATCCACTCATCTCAAGACTCTCTTTGTACTAGTTTGTGGTTTTTGAAGAACTTCCTAGTAAGTTTCCCTCCCCAATCTCTTTGATGTGTATTCTCCTAGCTATGGAGAAGCTTTATTTTCATTTTTGAGAGTTCCCTCTTCTTGTCCTTGTTTAAGCCATTTTAGGGTTTTGTTTTGGGGGTTTTTGCTTATAGCTTGGACCTTTAGCTTGGAGAGCTTGTTTAGAGCTTGGATTTCTTGTTAGAGACTCTAAGGCAAGTGGATTGAATGGATGTTTTAGTTTGCAATGATTTCCATGATAAATATGTTGATTTATTATTTCATTAATGGCTTGTTTCACTTGCATTCATCATGCTATAAATGCTTTGGAAAGGGGTTGGTTAGCTATTTAATGTCTTGAAATGTGATTTTAAAGTTCTATTTTATCTCTTGTCTAAGACTTGAATGAAGCTATGTGGTTGTGATTTTCTCTTTTCTTTGTGATTGGATGTGGAAATCTATGGAGTTGTTTGGGCGGATCTTTGGTAGAAGCTTTGATATTGGAGAAGTGTTGAAGGTTGAATTGGAAGAGCTTTCAGCTCATGTTATTGCAGGAAAGTGAATGGAGAACGAGAGAAATTGACTTGGGGAAGAGGAGACCTGAATTTGAACCCAGTGAAGAATTCCCGTGACTGGTGGTTAGCCAGCGGTCACCGAGCTGCTAGCCGTCTGGTGACTGACGGCTAAGCGAAGTAGTTTCGGTCACTTTTCTAGAGAGCTGTAACCTCGCGGTCAGCTAGCGGCTAACCACTGAATCCATCGACGGCTAACTGCCAGCCAACCGCATAGAGACGGTTACTTTTCCAGAGAGCTGTAACCTCACGATCAGCTCCGCGGTCAGCTTGCGGCTAACCTCCGAATCCATCGGCGGCTAACCACTAGCCAACCGAATTAAGGCGGTCACAATTCCAGAGAGCTACAATCCCGCGGTCAGCCAGCGGTTAACCGCCGGATCCTCTAGCGGCTAACCGCCAACTGACCTCTAGGTAACCGAATTTCCCTGAATTCTATGAATAAAAAGGGATTGAAGGGAGCTTCCATCCCATTGCTTGTGAACCTTTCTGGGAGCAACGGGCACCGCTCACCTGGGAATGTGTTCGAAGCAGAGAAGAAAGATTTGTTGGGAGCCGGTCCGAGAGAGAAACCACATCACAGAGATTCATTTAAGCATTGAGGCTATTATAGTGTATAAGGAACCCGGCATGTCTTCCAAATTCAAAGAGTACCAAGTTTTCTTTATTATACAGACATACGGGATCCTTATTCACCTTGAATTAGTTTTAAACCCCGATACTGTTCCGATATTTCGAAAGTTTGTTTCACCTTTTATTCCCAAAATTTATGAGTTATAATTTATCAATCCTGAATGCTTTGGAGATGTACTTGTACTGTTTTACTAGTCTTGACATGCTCACCCGACATGATATTACAATTGTGCCTTTGAGCACCCCCCGTCTTGCCCAGTACATTCTTTCTCTTGATTTGTTTTACATGTGACTTGATTTATACGATTTGACCTATGAGTCGGCACCACTAAGCTTGGATGACCTTGTCAGTCTGATCCACTGACTTGGAGATCCCCCACTTGTCCCGCCAGCTGCAGTTTGGATCCCGCTACCCGGTTTATTAACCTTGGTCTTATCCCGATACCGCAGATTGCTACTGTGGTTCCTGATGCCCGGCTCGCTACCGTGGTCATGTCCCGTATATAGTATATGTATATGCAAATTTCGTTGTTCCTCCTCACTTCGGTGATTGAGGTCAACGCCTTGATATGCTTGCTCTATCACCTCGATGATAGAGGATTTAGCTTCGTGTGGTTGCCACCTTGCTTGTTTCCCGAATTCCTTGGTTACCTTTACTTATTTTACATTGCATATATGTTTTTAATTAAATGATTCATTTACTTCTTGAAAGTTATTGTTTAAGCAGGTTTATATATTTTCCAAGGTAAATGTTTTCATTTTTAAATGGTCATACCTTTTCTTCCACCTACCAAACCGTCGTGTTTGATCCACTTTTGGTACTCAGGTCCCGATGTTGACTATCCCGAGGAGGAGCGTGAGGAGGCGGTCGGAGAACTGCAGCAGCTAGTAGAGTGGCACGCCGATGATGTTGTCTAAACATCCGGTTGCCTCGAGAGACGCAAAACATTTTGGGAGAATGTTTAAACTATATTTTTGGAGGCTATTGTTTTGTCGGTATTGGCCTTTGTTGGCCTCCATTTTTGGGAGTTGTAATTAAATGATATGTGTTCAACTTTAACAGTACTTTTGGGTTACGCTATAGAACATTGCTCATTCTGATACTGGTTATTTAAATGCAATCAGTCTTTTTATCATGGAAACGAATTACATGCTTGATTTGCTATACGCTTCCGCAATTATACAAATATTTATGTTGTTGTGAAATCCTCACCGCGGAGACCTGTGGGAAATCACATGCGTGCGTGATGTGTATTCTTAATTAACCCGTGTATGTTTTAGCATCAAACATAACTAAGATATTTTTGTGTCACATACTTCACAAACACTCCCAATCCCGGATTGGTCCCTTAACCCGGTTCGGGGTCGCGACAGACTGGTATCAGAGCGAGACGTGTTTCAGGCAATTAAAAGAAACTAAAAATCCTAAGGACGTGGCGAGGATTCATTAGATCTTTTGTTAAGCTAGAATCGCGGGATCAATGTGTGATCCTATTCTTGATTATCATGTGCTCACAACTTGTTTTACAGCATCATGCCACCTCGTAAGCGCTAGTAAATGGTAATCCCACCGCGAGCAACAGTGATTATACCGAGCTTATTGAGGAAGATAGAATTGAGAATACAAGGGTTGACAATACAATGCCGAATCAGTTTCAACAGATGTTGCAAGCTATGCTTGACCAGCAGCGTCAAGCCAATGAAAATCAGACTAGACTTCAAGAACAAATGCTCAAGAAGGATGAGGATCATGCCAGAGAATTGGCAGAGATGCAGAGGTAATTATTAGAGGTATTACAGAGAAGGCCAGAGCCAGTCCAGCTTTAACCTGCAATTGTCATTAATCAGAGAGAGCATGACCCCAATGCATTGTTTGATTGGTTTCGGAAGAGAGATCCGAAAGAGTTTGTGGGGATAGAAAGAGTTTGTGGGGATAGAAGACCCCTTAGCTACAAATGATTGGTTAGAGCATACAAAGAACATATTTGAGGTCTTCAGATGTAACGGAGGAGAGAAAGTCCAACTTGCAACATCACTTTTCACCAGTTTGGCAGATAATTGGTGGAAGACAGTAAGGGAGGAATACAGGACTATGGCAGACGCAGTGGCGTGGGCAAACTTCAAGAGGCAATTTAGAGACAAATACGTGCCCGCCCATGTCAAGAGGCAGAAAGCAGTAGAGTTCCAACAGCTTGTCCAAGGCAGCATGACAGTGCTAGAGTACCTCACCAAGTTCGACGGGTTATCACGATATGCCCTAGAGTTGGTGGACACGGTGGAGAAAAAGATTGCTAAATTGTTAGAAGGACTTCACCCCATCATTGAGAGGGATGCTACCGGTGTAGTACCAACTCTCACCTTTGAAGAAGCTGTCAAGAGAGCTTACAAGTTTGAGAACTTCCACCACAAGATTCTTAAGGTCCAAGGCAAGGGACATGGGCAACCTCAACAGCAGCACAACCAGCAGAGGAACCAGCAGAACAAGAGACAAAGGCAAGACCAAAATGTGCAACCAGTTTGCATTCACTATGGGAAGAAGCATGAGAGCGCCCAGTGCCGTACCGTCTCAGGAGCATTCTTCAAGTGTGGCTCCATGGACCATCAGATGAGGAATTGCCCGAGACAGAACAGGCAAAATCAGCAGCAGCAGGGAGCATCGCGTCCAGCACCACCACAAAATGCAATAGTTGTGCAGAGTCAGGCAAGGCCACTCCATCAACAGGCACCGCAGCAACAGTATAGGCCTCAACAGCAACAGCAGGCCCGTCAGCAAGGACAGCAGAAGAATCAGCGTCCACCGCAACAGAACAGAAATGCCCCTCAAGGAAGACAACAACAAGCTCCTATCAGGCCACGGCAGCGGGGACAAGTGTATGCGGTCAACAGAGCTGATGCAGAGGCAGCAGACAATGTTATGGAAGGTACACTCCTTGTTAGTGGGATAGAAGCTAAAATATTATTTGACCCTGGCTCTACGCATTCTTTCATATCCGTTGCATTTTCTAGATTGATTGATTGCATGGTAGAGATCTTGAGTACATTTTGACTGTGGCAACCCCAGTAGGAAAACAAGTTGTGTGTACTAGTTATTACCCTAGTTGTACAGTTTAGATAGGAGAAGTTGTGCTACCCGCAGATCTTATTCTGTTGGAGATGAAGGATTTTGATGTCATCCTAGGGATGGATTGGCTGGCAGGGTACCATGCCACGATGGACTGTTTCCATAAGACCCTTACCTTCAAGTTAGATGAGACACTAGCAGGGGTGTTATTCTAGGGAGAGAGGAGGAATCCTCGTGCAGGGTTTGTCTCAGCGTTGAAAGTGATAGACTATTGAGAAGTGAATGTGAAGCTTATTTGGCATTTATCATGGAGGATAAACGGTCCCAAGGGGTGGAGGAGATCCTTATTGTTTGGGAGTTCCTGGATGTATTCCCGGAGGAGATTTCAGGATTACCACCCATGAGAGAAATTGATTTCACCATCGAGTTATTACCGGGGACCGCTCCGATTTCAATTGCACCATATAGAATGGCTCCGGCGGAATTGGGAGAGTTGAAGATACAATTGCAAGAGTTATTGGACAAAGGTTTCGTAAGACCGAGCATTTCTCCATGGGGAGCTCCGGTTTTATTTGTCAAGAAGAAGGATGGTTCGATGAGAATGTGTATTGATTACCGGAGATTGAATTAAGTGACCATCAAGAACAAATATCCATTGCCAAGGATAGATGAGCTGTTTGATAAGTTACAAAGTGCCTCATACTTTTTGAAGATTGATTTGAGATCCGGTTACCATCAGCTGAGAGTTAGAGAATCAGATGTGTTGAAAACGGCTTTCTGGACAAGATATGGCCACTATGAGTTTCTAGTGATGCCATTTGGGTTGACCAATGCACCGGCAATATTCATGGCATTGATGAACAAGATATTTGTCCAATATCTGGACCAGTTTGTGGTAGTATTTATTGATGATATTTTGGTGTACTCTAAGACTAGAGAAGAGCATATGAGGATAGCATTGCAGCTTCTGAGAGAGAACCAGCTGTATGCGAAGCTCAACAAGTGAAAATTTTGGCTAGAGCAAGTAGCATTTTTGGGGCACATTATCTCCAAGGAAGGATTGTCAGTAGACCCATCCAAGATTGAGGCAGTAGTGAAGTGGGAAAGACCGAAGAATGTGTCGGAAATTAGGAGTTTTCTTGGATTGGCAGGGTATTACAGGAGGTTTGTGCAAGGATTTTCGTCGATTGCAGCGCCGTTGACGAAGTTGACAAGGAAGAATGTACCCTATGTGTGGACAGATCAGTGTGAGACTAGTTTTCAAGAGCTAAAGAAGAGATTGACCACCGCACCAGTACTTACTTTGCCATCTGGGAGCGGCGGTTTCACCATCTTTACCGATGCTTCGAACATTGGACTTGGCTGTGTGTTGATGTAAGAAGGAAAGGTTGTGGCATATGGGTCCCAACAGTTGAAAGATCACGAGAAGAACTACGCAACCCATTACCTTGAGTTGGCAGCAGTTGTCTTCGCGTTGAAAATGTGGAGACATTACCTCTACGGAGAAGTTTGAGGTTCATTCTAATCACCGCAGCCTACAGTACCTACTTTCTCAGAAGGAATTGAACATGAGGCAGTTGAGATGGATGGAGTATATCAAGGACTATGATTTTCCAATCAAATATCACCAGGGGAAAGCAAATGTAGTTGCCGATGCTTTGAGTAAAAAATCAGTGGGCATGGCAAATCTAAGTGGTACTTGTATTTTTAAGCAATTTGAGGAGTTGAAGATAGACCTACAGCCACTGAGGAAGGGTGTTATATGCGCCAATATGTCAGTGTCAGAGCCTTCGATCATTCAGAAGATCAAGGATAGTCAATTGCAAGATCCAGAGTTGGCCAAGATTGCAGATCATATAGCAGAATGTTCCGATTTCCGTATCGTTGATGGAGCTCTTTATTATTGTGACCGTTTGTGTGTGCCTAACATTGAAGATTTGAGGAATGATATCATGGCAGAGGCTCACAGTACAAAGTATTCTATGCACCCAGGCAGCACAAAGATGTATCAGAATTTGAAGGGCAGATTTTGGTGGAACAACATGAAGAGAGAGATTGCAACGTTTGTCTCTCGCTGTATGACATGTCAGCTGATAAAGGCAGAACATCAGAAACCTCCAGGGTTGCTACAACCATTAGAGATCCCGAAATGGAAATGGGAGAACATTACCATGGACTTTATTTGGGGACTACCGAGGACTAGCAGAGGCAATGATGCAATATGGGTTATTGTGGACAGACTCACCAAGTCAACTCATTTTATCCCCATGAAGACAGGGAAGAAGATGCACATGTTACCCCTAGTAGAGTTGTTTGTCAACGAGATAGTCAGTAGACATGGACAGCCAGTTTCTATTACCTCCGACAGAGACAGCAGATTTGTCTCGAGATTTTGGAAGACCTTACATGAGTCTATGCGTACGAGGTTACTGATGGAACGCGCTCCGAGGCGCCCGCTGGGGCGGCTACCGGGGTCGGCGGAACGTGGGAGTTCGTCGGGTCCGACCCTTTCGCGCCCTGGCGGGCCCTGAAGCGTGCATCAACATTTCTTTTGTGTGGGTGTGCCAGATTTTCTATTTTACTTGGAATTGCAAGTGGTAATCCGGAGATCAACCTTCGCAAGTAAAAAGGAAATCAACTTCTTTCAAGTTTTCCATTGCACAAATATTTAAGAAAAGAGACATTTTCTTGGTTTGCCGTGAAAGGCGATTTTGTTTGGCATTTATAGCCGATTTACAATTCTCATCAATAATGAAAGACAAGAGTTGTGATTTTTGTCTCTTTTAGAAAAATACAAACTACAATGAAAAGCAAGAAAAGGAAGATCTAACTTTTCAGGAGATTGTGGGGGACTCGTTCAGATTGACGGTCGCAAGCCATGTATGGGCTTCGCCATCATCCATGCAGATGAGAACAGAAGATGCTCTTGATTCGCTTGGCTTGGCTATAACCTCAGGTTTTTAGAGGACAAAGACCAAGAGAAGGTCCTATGTCCAATAAAAAGCTAAGTAGACGGGCTGAAAAGCCACGTCTAAACCATTGGAGGCAGCAGGAGAAGGCAAGGACCTTGGGGGGGTGCCCCCGAAGGGACTTTTGTCACCTTGTAGTGGTGGCCGGTGCAGAACTTCAGCAGAGTTTTCTCTCTTTTTTCTTTCTCTGGATTCTTTCTGATCCCTTTTTTTTTTGATCTTCTGATTTTCTCCTCTTTTTTCCGATCTTTTTTCGATCTCCATTTCAATGGAATGCTCTCCTATTTATAGGCTTTTGGTAGCCATTTAGGAGGGTTTATGAGCCTTAATGGCTTTAATGGGAGGAGTTACAAGATTTATTTCTTGATTTTGTAACTCCTTTTTCCTTGAATCTGATTGGCCGATGGAGATTAAGGGCTTTTAATCACCTTAATTACCATAATGGGAGGAGTTTCATGGTTTAAATGCCATGAATCAATTGACTTGTAACTCCCAAATGCTTGCTTCTGATTGGGCCGTCCAAAGAAATGAATTAATGACTGCAATAAAGCTAGTCAATTAACCACATTAATTGGTCGCCGAGCAGTCGAAGAGTCGCGGGCCATGCCGTGTCTTCTGGAATTCTTCTGGCGATGATCATCGATGGATCTACATGCTGATCGACATCGGATGAACATGTAACTTCAGACATTGATAGCTAAGAGCGGGCCGGTGACATCTGTCTTGTCGATTTCACGATCGGTCGGACAGAAAGTGCACTTTCTTGGTCAGCCGGTTGGCGATCTTGGAGCGATCACTGATGATTTTATGCTTTTGGAGGTTGACCCGTGATTTTGACGGATGTCGTCGGATATGAGTCAATTTCAAGCACTAAAAATCACATTTTCAGGAAACCACAGGGGCCAAAGTGCGCGAAACGCGAAAAAAGACGGAAAAACGGGTCACCGGCGGAAAATCCGGTGACCCGGACCTCCATGGTCGCCGGCGACCATGGACCGGCGACCATGGGCCATGGTCGCAGGGGCCTGCGACCATGGGCCATGGTCGCAGGGGTCTGCGACCCTGGGGGATTTTTCCCCTTTGGAGCCCGTTTTGCGGTCGTTTTGAGGTCTTTTTCGTCGCCGTTTTCTTCTGTATTTTTCTTGACATTTCTTCTCATTTATTGGCTTGATTTCCCTGTAGAAAACTTGATGAGAATCCTTGCATTTTTAGAGTGCAAAGTTTCTAATTTTCCGGGAAAGCCGAAGACTTTGTCGCGTAGAGCTGCTGATTTTCCGCCAGAAGTCGAAACTTGGTCAAACGATGTCGGAATGACCTGAAATTTGAGGTGAAGCCTCCTGAGCAATAAATAAGACCAACCATAGGCTTTTGTTTGAGTTTTGAAGCCGTTTGGGGTCCCGTCGATGCTTCACTTGATTTTGCTGCGGGGAAAATGCCGAGCTTTGATGTGCGGTCAAACGATGTCCGATTGACCTGAAATTTGACGGGGAGCCTATTGGAGTCATTTTGAGACGTTCCATGGGCTCCATTTTGGATGTCATGGTCCCGGGTTGCTCTGCCGCCGGTAGGCTTGATTTTCTCTCGGAGCATCGAAACCTGGTCAAACGTTTTCGGAATGACCTGAAATTTGACGTGCAGCCTTTTGGAAGCATGTTGAAGCCACTCATGCACTTGGTTTGATGAGCGAAGGCTCCGGTGGTTTCCGCCGCCGGGAGGCTTGATTTTGCTGCTCGAGCATTGATGGAGGGTCAAACGTTGTCGGTTTGACTTGAAATTTGGCATGGAGCCCTTTTGAGACATGCTGGAGTCATCTGTAGGCTCTGATCGAAGTTTTGACGTCTCCGATGATGTCGACGCCGGGAGCGCCATTTTAGCTGTCGGAGAAGCGAAGTTAGGCCAAATGATTCTGAAATGGCCCGAAACTTCATATGTACTCTTCTCTTGGCTATCTTGAAGGATCTTGCAGTTTTTGTTTGATTCTGACAAGATTTGATTTTTTGAGAAGTTGCATTGCCTACTTATGGCAGGTTGCGACTTCATGCAGCTTTCTTGATGTTGAAGAGGCAAAGTGACATTTTTGGTGTCAACAAATGCCCCCTCGAGGTACAGCGACGAGTTGCTTGACTTTTGTAGTCGATGTGCCTCGAAGAGATTTTTGAAGGAGAGCTTGTGTCTTGACCAAGAGTCTTTGAGCAATCTTTCCTTTGGTAGAGTAGCCTTTGAGCTTCCAGGGGAATTTTATGGTAGTGAAGGGAATCACACACCATCTCGAGGCAACGTTTTGAAGATGACATCAGGGATATGGATTTGGGTTTTTGTTTTTGATCTTGTGACCTAACCAGCTATATATGGCAGGTTAGGGGATCGGGTTTTGGTTTTGATCTTGTGACCCAACAAGCTGTATGTGGCAAGTTGGGGGATCAGGGTTTGGTTTTTTGTTTTGGTCTTGTGACCTAACAAGCTGTATGTGGCAAGTTAGGGGACCAGGATTTGGTTTTTGGTTTTGGTCTTGTGACCTAACAAGCTGTATGTGGCAAGTTAGGGGACCAGGATTTGGTTTTTGGTCACTCTTTGGGACTGTGTGGGTCCATTGGAGTGGTTTGGATTTTTGTGGAATGTCAATTTCAAGATTTTGGCTCAATTTGGTATATGAGGCTGGATGGTTTGATTTTTGGAAGCTCATGGGGCTTGGGATTTTTTTTTGTATGGTCCAATCAACTCAAAAGAGGCATGGAACCATTATTGTATGCTCTTGGTAAGAGGGATTTTTTCTGACTAAAAGCCCATTTTTTCTCTTTTTTTTTTTTTTTTTAGTGCCTAGGTGGTCAAACCTGGCTCATATGGGCTAGCCCATGGGACCTTAAGCTTTTTAGGATGGCTTAGATCTCATGTGGGGCCATTTTTGTAAAGAATATCTAAAGATATCTCATTTGGATAGAGAATATCTAAAAATATCTTTATGGGAGAGAATCTCTCATATTCCCTTAATTTGGGAGAGAATATCTCAAGGTATCTTTCTTTTTGGGAAAGAATCTTCAATATCCTTTTTTGTTGGAGAGAATCTCTCATTTGATTGATTTTGGGAGGAAATCTCTCAAAGACATCTTTCTTTTTGGGAAAGAATCTTTCTAATTCCTTCTCTTTTGGTAAGGTTACTTAATTAGTAACACTTACCTTTCTTCTTTGTTTCCTTCTTTGATTTGCTCTCTCCTATAAAAGCAAAGGAAGGTAGGATCTCTTGCTCTTATTGCTTTCTTTTGCAACAATCTCAAGAGAGCTCCAAGACCAAGAGTGCTTCTTCTTCAAGGATCTTCAAGCTTTTTCCTTCTTCTTATCCATCAATGGCTTCAAGTAAGTTTTCTCTCTTTTTCTTTCAAGAAAACTCCATGTAGAGAATAGGATGGTAAAAAAAAGAAAGTTTCTCTCTTTTTTTTTCCTTCTTTTTTTTTTCTTTTCTTTTTTCTTTTCTTTCTATTCTTCTTCTCTTTTTTTTTTTTCTTTTCTTTTCCACGTGATTTCTTTTTTTCACGTTTTTTTTTTTTCTCTTTTTTTTTTTGTGGGCCGTACGGACAGATCCGTACGGATCTGGTCCGTACGGCCACGTGGCCTATTTTTTTTTTTTTTTTTTTTTTTTTGCTGTTTTCTTTCTTCTCTTTTTTTTTTTCTTTTTTTTTTTGTTTGAGAAAGTTTCTTTTTTTTTTTCTTTCTCCCCCTTTTTTTCGAGAAAGTTTCTTCTTTCTTTTTTTTTTTTTTTTTTTTTACTCATCATGATAATGCGTTTTTTGTGCAAATCTAGATGTTCATGCATGTACTATTTGTAGATTGAGCATGATAGCATACCTGAAAATCTTTGCAAATTTGGGAATTTGGAGCTCGCAGCGATGTTGAGCCCTTCTTGATTTTGCGGAGATTTTGAGGTTTCGAAAGTTTGGAGTTTCGGAGCCCGCAGCAATGTTGAGCCCATCTTCAAAACTTTCTATTTCTTTCGGGGTATTTCCTTTTTCTTTGGAATTGCCCCGGGGTCATGCCAAAATTTCGCCAGATTTTTGGTGGGACAAAGTGACCCTTTTTTCTTTTTTTAGCGAAATCCTGTCATTTTGATGACGATCTTTTTCTTTTCCAACCTTTGCAGGTGGTTCCTCCAGAGCGAACAAGGGTAAAGAGCCTGTTACAAGCGTACCTCGTCGATCCGCCAGATCTTCTAATGTGGCCGTTCAGCAGGCCTGGGAGAAGGTCCAGTTTATTGAGAAGAACTTGGAAGAATGCGATTCCCTCAATCGTGATGAGATGAGACAGCGATTGATCGCTCTCAAGGACGAGGAGTTCTATAAGATCATGGTAAGCAACCGTCCTTGGGTTATGGACGATCTGAGGGTTTTGCCCAAGCCTACCTTCTTCTTTGGAGATGCAGTCCCTGACGACTTGACATACCAAAGGAGATGTTTTCAGTTCTCTTACACAGCTGATGGTGAAGAGAGAACTATTTCTACCCGGTCGTCTTTTGACCGGACCATCTCGATCCTGAGCCTTTCTCCCACGTGCCCTAAGAGGGAAGATCCTCCGAGCTGGGTGAAGAGGACCAGTGTGATCAAGACCGGGGTTTTTGTTGGTGGACCTTCCGGTTTTGCGGAGAAGCCACCTGTCCGTATGGACATGTTGATGCCAGCCAGCGGCTACCAGGGCTCTGATTATCCGTCGGTCGATTTGAGACCGGTGGGCCTTGGCGTTTTTAGCGGTGACGGCAGTACCTGGGTGAAGCCTTTTCGACTTCGTGGCCGTTTCAATGCTGACTCCGATTGGAAGTCATGGACTGACCACACCTTGCTGATTGGGGGCGCCGTTTTGAAGGAAGCCGGGATTTTTGACGCGGTCCGCGCTTTCAGGGAGACCGTGACTTTTTCCGATGATGCCTTCATGGCTATGTTGGAGTCTTTCCTCCCTCAGACCAATACCTTCGTTGTTACGAACGGTGAGATTGGTTTTTCTCTGAAGGAGTTGAGTGCTATTACTGGATTGCCCATCCTTGGCAAACTCTACGAGGAGTTCATGCCGATTGACAGCGTCCTTGAGGAGCAGTCAGAGGAGTTCAGGCTCCTATACTTTCAGCTCGTCGCCTTCTATGATTTTTTGAAGGAGGGCTCGAAAGTGAGATCCAGCAGTTGGAAGAGTTGTGGCTTTTCATTCTTCAACTCCTTTGACGGTCGAGAACCTTCTGATAGCATGACCTGGGAAGACAGGAAGAAGACTTCGGCCATGCAGGAAGAGTTGAAGGGTTTCTTCGCGAGCACAGATGCCATTTGTTCTGACATTACACTGCGGAGGGATCTTGCTGTTTACCTCACTTTTTGGCTGGGTGAGGCTATTTTTGCTGGTGGAGATGGGACGCACATCAGGCCGCATTGTATTTTTCCGGCTTGTCAGATGGCGTTTGGAGAGCGGCTTGCTTTGGTGCCCGCTCTTTACTCCTACCTGTGTACCGAACTGCAGGCTGCTGCTTTTTTGGTTCGGCTTGGGCTCCCTATGAATAGGGTATTTTCAGCCCATATCTTTTATTCGTGGTTTGTATACCACTGTCCTGGCTTCCACCAGCTGGGTGCTGCACAGGATGATGATCCTCTGATGATTCGATTGGCTAAGGGAAAAACCGTATCCGAATCACTTTTGTTTGCCCGCATGAGGATCCGACGGTTCAGGGACGTCGAGATGGGGCAGTCTTCAGTTAAGCTTTCTCCGGAGTTGCGAAAGAAGGCTTTTGATTTTGGTGCCTCCCGAGACTCTACTAGAGCAGGGTCGGGAAGGCATTACTCTTTGACCAATGCAGAGAAAGAGTGGCTTTTCAGCATACGAGTCGGCACGATGGTGTACCGTAGACATCTTTTCGTCGACATCCAGCCGTATGTACCTTCTCGTTTTGCGCTTCAGTTGGGCTTCTCTCAAGGCGTTGTTGGAGCGCCTTCGAGTATGGTGAAGCGTTTTGGGGGTTTGCAGGATGGCAGAAATGCATGGGCTTTCTATAGTGCTGAAGACACTACTGCCACGATTTCTTATCCTGAGCTGTCGACTTTCCGAACTGCCGGCTTCACGAAGTGGTTCGCGGAGAGCTTTTTGGCATATCGGGGGCTTTCCAAGAAGGAGCTTGATGTAAAGCTGTCTTCTGGAAAAGGCATTGGGAAGTCGGATGGCGTCCGGCGAGAGGAAGTTTGGGCCTTCCTTTCTGGAGAGAAGCACAAGATAGGCTTTCTTGGTGACCAGGGCGTCATTGGTTCTGAAGCTGTTCGGGAAGTACCTGATGAGGCTTTGGAGCAGCTAGAATAGGAGGAAGCCGAGCTCGACGCTTGGATGCAAGCGGCACAGAGGCGAGCTTCCGCGGAGTCTACTGGCGAGAGCAGACCATCCAGTGAGGAGTCAAGTGAGAAACCTGACTCTGATAGTGGGGCGGGTTCTTCTAGGAAGCGAACCCGTAGAGGTAAGAAGAGGAGGAGTCATCATCGCAGCGAGGGGCCACCTGAGGACTCTCCTGACATGGAAATCCCTCTTACCATCAACGAGGAGGTGCCAGAGGCTGTCGACGAGCCTCCAGAGAAGAGGAGTCGTGGGGAAGAGACCATTGGTGAAGGTATGATTCTTCCTTTTTCGTTTTCTGCTTCTTTCATAGGGCTTTCCATGTTCTGATTTGTTTTCTCACCCTGCTGCTGCTTTTTTTTTAGCAGAGGATGAAGACTTGGCGATGCCTGAGGTTCCGACCGATGAGGCGGTGATGGAGCCGGTTATGGCATCTGAAGAAGAACCTAGGGACTCTGGAATGACTCCGGAATCTCCGACTGGTATGACTTCCTTCGCTTTCTCTTTTTTTGTGCCTGCGACTTGATTTGCTAACATTTTTCTTGTCAGCTGACTCGCCACAAGATTCTGATGACTTTGAACCATCAATGGACGCAAATGTTGATGATGCTTCCGATGAGTTCATGGAGGAAGAGAGTGTTCCGCCAGTCGTCGAAGAAGGTACTTCGTAGTGATGACCCTGATGGTTTTTTTTTTTTTTTTTTTTTTTTTTTTTTTTGAACAGGATCATATTCATACCTTTTTGTGTTTCATTTGCAGGTTTTGAAGTGACAGAAGAGAGTCCATTGCTTTCTTCAGAACCAGAGCAAGGGATGCCAGAGGTCGATCCGGAGGTAGAGACTCCTACAACCAGTTCTGACGCGATAGAGGAGATACCTCATGCTGAGATTCCTTCTCCAGTGGCTCCAAGTGAAAAGAGTTCCTTTGTTACTCTTCCGATGGGACATGACATGAGCAGCCGATCAGCGGAGAAGGGTGAACCTTCATCCAGTTCGTCTCTTCAATTTGCGAAGAAGGTGCTGGCTCGGGTTTTGAGTTCTTGGATCAAGACTCTCCTTTCTGGACACTTGGAAGCAGGATTTGGCATGATCCCACATGTGCAGGAGATTCTCACTGATACCGAAGAGGTTGGTCTAGATGTCACAGGTGCCAGGGCGACCGTTGATAGGATCATTGCACTGGGTGACAAGTGGTTTGAGACCATGGGCTTCCCTGACGACCAATTCTTCAAGGAGATGTTCTTGGACCCTGCTGATAAGGCTAAGTCTGACCTGAATGAGGCTACACAAAGCAAGAAGCAGCTAGTTCGGGAGAAGAACAAGGAAGAGCTAGCCATCATCGGATTGAGGCATGACCTTAACGTCCTTGATAGGGAAGTTGAGGAGGCCAGAAAACGTCTTGAGCATTTGAAGGCACAAGTCGATGCGAAGTGGGCTGCTATAACAGAGGCTCGTGACAGGGAGAGTACTCTGATCCGCAGGGTTGCAGATGCCGGTCAAGTTCTCGAGAGGAGGACTCTAGAAAACGAACGATGGCAAACTGCTGGGGAAGAGCTTCCCGGTGTAAAAGAAGGGTTACGGCATTCGCCAGCATCTCATGGCAAGTTCCTGAAGAAGCGTGCCTTGGAAACTCTGACGGCTGAGGCCAAAAGTTTGCTTGAGGAGCTGAAGCTTTGGCTGGAGACCATTTTTGGCTGAGCTCCTGATTTTTTATAGCAGAAACCATTCTTCTTTTTTTGGTACCCCATGTATTTTTTTGGTACTTTTCTCTCTTTTTTTTTTGGTACCACATGTATTTTTTTGGTACTCTCCTTTTTTTGTTTTGGTACCACATGTATTTTTTGGTACTCTCTTTTTTTTGTTTTCCCTACGCTCACTCAAATCTTTTTGTGATGAAAGCGATTGCTAAATGGGATTTGATCAAAAGTTTTGTCATTTTGTGAAAATCTTTTGTCAAATAATTGTTTTGGTAGGGGAAACGAATTTGGCGTGAAAGCCGGATTTTTGTGGCATTTACAGCCAGTTTTGACATGAGAGTCAGGTTTTTTTTTTGTGTGGCATTTATAGCCGATTTTTGAGATGGCATAAGAGCCAAAAATTTTGTTCGTGGCATGGGAGCCAATTTTGAGATGGCATGGAAGCCGAAATTTTATGACGTAAAAGCCAAAATTTGGGTTGGCATGGAAGCCGAAATTTTATGGCGTAAAAGCCAAAATTTTTGGGTTGGCATGGAAGCCGGTGTTTGTTTTGTTGGCATTTATAGCCAGTTTGGTGGCATTGATAGCCAATTTGCGGCATTTATAGCCGGTTTGGTGGCATTGATAGCCAATTTGTGGCATTTATAGCCGGTTTGGTGGCATTGATAGCCATTTTTGAAAGCCAAGTTTTGGTTTGTCGGCGTGAAAGCCAATTTTTTGTGGCATTGATAGCCGGTTTGTGGCATTTATAGCCGGTTTGGTGGCATTGATAGCCGGTTTTTGGGCAAAAGAGCCAGGTTTTGGCGTTTATAGCCAGATTTTTTTTTTGCTTTCAAAATGCAGGTATCGACTAAATGTCGCCTCCCCGCTGAATGGTCTTGCAAGTATCGATGGAATGTCGCTTCCTTGCTCATTCGGTTTTGCGAGTATTGATGGAATGTCACTTCCTCGCGGGTTAGGTTTTGCAAGTATCGATGGAATGTCGCTTCCTCGCGAATTGGGGTGCAAATATCGACTAAGCGTCGCTTCCCTGCTTTTCCCAAAACTTTTGATTTTGCGGGTACTGACTTGATGTCGTTTCCCCGTGATTTTTGAAATTTGAGGTTTTCTCGAACCTTTGAAATTTGGGTTGTGGATAGCAACTGGTATGTTGCATCTCCACGATTTTTGGAATTGGGTTGTGGATATCAACTGGTTTGTTGCTTCTCCACGGTTTTTGGATTTTGCAAGTATCGACGAAATGTCGCTTCCCTGCGATTTAGGGTGCAAGTATCGATGGAATGTCGCATCCTTGCTTTTTTTCAAAATTTTTGTTTTGCGGGTACTGACTTTGATGTCATATCCCCACGATTTTTGAAAAACCATTTTTTTTGTTTAAAGACACGAGGGTCGTAAATTTTGACCTAGAACCATTTGGCGGTAAAAGGTAAGGTGGACTAGGGTGGAAATCCCTGAATCCGGATTTTTGTTTCAAACCATGAATTTTGGTTCAAGGATCGAAAGCTTTGGTCAAGTCAGGGAGAGGCTCCTAAACTTGGATTTTTTTGTTTTTGAACAATGAAACGATAAAAATAAGCATTGTTTTTGAATCTCTAGAAATTTTGACATTTGATATGAAAATTCTAAAGAGAGTGGGTTTGACGAGCGAGTACCTGAGAACAGGTTTTGGCCATACAGGCATTGCTCTTACCCAGTTGGGTAAGTCTTCAAGGGTAGTACCGCTTCAAGAACTTGCCGTTAATAGGCAGCATACATCTGTCGCCTTCCATGTTTAGGAGGGCATATGCGCCATTGGAGAAGACCTTGTCGATGACGTAGGGTCCCTCCCATTTTGGTTCAAATTTGCCTTTTGATTTGTGTGCGAAGACCATTGGTCTTTTTACCGCAAGAACCAAGTCACCCTTTTTGTAGGCGCGTTGCCGGACCCTTTTGTCAAAAGATCCTGCCATGCGTGCTTGGTAAAGTTCAATGCTTTGTCGAGCTTCGAGCCGTCTCTCATCGAGATTGTCCAGCTCATGGAGTCGCAATTTCGCATTGCTTTCTTGAGTCATGTCATTTTGTAGAGATACCCTCAGAGAAGGAATTTGTACCTCTAGGGGCACGACAGCTTCGCATCCATAGACCAAGGAGAATGGTGTGCTATGGGTTGGTCCTCGAACGGTGGTTCGATAGGCCCACAAAGCTTCAGACAGTTTATCGCTCCAGTCTCTTTTGTGACTAGAGACCATTTTCTTGAGGATTTTGCAGAGTGTCTTGTTGAAGGCTTCTGCTAATCCGTTTGCTGCCGGATTGTATGGAGTCGAAGGACAGCTTTGAATTTTGTATTTGTCGCAGAACCTGTAGAATCGATGATCCCGGAATTGTGGTCCGTTATCATGGACGAATCTTTTGGGTATGCCAAAACGACAAATGATATTGGTGCGTAGGAACTGAAGAACTGATGAGGTCTTCATTTCGTTGAACGCAAATGCTTCTGACCACTTGGAGAAATAATCCGTTGCGGCGAAGATGAAGCGATGACCTTTGCTTGAAGGGGGAGAGATAGGACCTATGATGTCCATGCCCCATGCTTCGAAAGGCCATGAGATTGCTGTAGGATGTAGCCATTCCGGAGGCATGTGAATGTAGTCTCCATGAACTTGGCATTGTTGGCAGCGCTTAGCAAATTGCATTGCATCAGCAACCATGGTAGGCCAATAGTAACCTAACCTTTTTATCTGATCATAGAGCTTAGGACCTGCCTGATGGGCTCCACAAAGACCAGCATGAACTTCTTTAAGTGTTTCTTCGGCCTCTTGTTGTGACAAGCAGCGTAGGAGTACTCCATTGAAGGATTTCCTGTAAAGGATTTTCGAAGGGATATCCAAATGAAAGTTTGGGGCTCGCCTTTGGATGCTTACCCGTTCTTTTGGATCTTCAGGTAGGATTCCGAACATAGTGTAATCAATGAACGGGTCCCTCCAGTCGCCGATTGAAGTTTGAAGGATAGAGATCCGACTTCCAACCACTCGGTGGCATTCAGCAACTGCTTGGTGTGTGTTAAGAGGAGGGAGGATCCTTCTCTCACTCACTGTAATTTGCATGTTTTCCCCTTCCTGGGTCGCCATTGATGCGGCAAGTCCGGCCAGGGCATCTGCACGGATGTTTTCACCTCTACGAATGTGGGTGATGTTGCAGATGTCAAACTTTTGCAGAAGTGATTGTGCCTTGTTGTAGTAAGGCAGCAGATCAGGCTTCCTGACTTCATATTTCTGATTCATCTGGTTGACGATCAGTTGAGAGTCTCCAAAGACTTCCAGCATAGTGATACCAGATTCGATGGCGAGTTCCAATCCTAGGATCAGAGCTTGGTATTCAGCTACATTGTTTGTGCATGGTTCCAGTAGCGAGAAAGCGTGTGGAATCATGCATTTGTCGGGGCTAACAAAGAGGATGCCAACTCCCGAGATCAGCTTTCTGTTTTCATTTGTCCTGGTTGCACCGTCAAAGTACATGTCCCAGGAGGCATTTGGTGAGGAAGTCTCCACGTTGTAGACAGGTTCGTCTGGGAGATCATCTCTGAGTGGAGAATCTTTAGGCAATGGATGCTCTGCGAGAAAATCTGCTAGAGCTTGGCCTTTGATTGCTTTTTGTGGCACATACCTTATATCAAATTGTGATAGAAGGATGGACCATTTTGCCAGTCGGGCATTGAGAGAACCTGCCTTTGTGACAAGGACCTTCAAGAGGTTGATCCTCGAGACCAGGTAGACTGTGTTGGAAAGCAAGTAGTGACGTAGCTTTTGTACGGCGAACATCACTGCAAGGCATTCCTTTTCGACTGGAGAGTAGCGATGCTCTGCACCTACTAGCATGCGGCTGAGGTAGTATAGAGCAGCTTCTTTTCCCTCACCATTCTCTTGTGCAAGCAGAGCGCCTACAGAATGATCAAGAGCTCTTGTGTACAAGATGAATGGTTTTCCAGTGGCAGGGGCAGCTAACACTGGAGGTTTGGTCAGGTATGACTTGATATCTTGAAATGCGGCTTCACAGTCGGCATCCCAGACAAAGTCTACACCTTTTTTCATCAATCGAGAGAACGGACGGCATTTCCCCGAAAGATTGGAGATGAACCGTCTGATGTAGGCCAATCTCCCTTGAAGCCCTTTTAGTTCCCTTAGGGTTCTTGGAGAGGGCATTTCTAGAATAGCCTTGACTTTTATGGGGTCAAGTTCTATTCCAGCTTTCCGAACAAGGAATCCGAGAAACTTACCCGACGAGACGCCGAAGAAGCATTTTAGAGGATTCATCCGCAGTTTGTGTTTGCGGAGTCGGAGGAAGACTTCCCGAAGATCTTTGAGATGGTCTTCTTTTCTTCTGCTTTTGACGGCGAAGTCATCAACGTAACATTCGACCGTTTTGTGCTGCATATCTTGGAATATTTTCATCATAGCCCTCTGATATGTGGCACCAGCATTTTTCAGACCAAATGGCATGACAGTGTAGCAATACACGCCAAATGGAGTCCGAAAAGATGTGTGTTTTTCATCCTCGGGATGCATCTTTATCTGATTGTAGCCAGAGAAGCCATCCATGAATGTCATTCGCTCGAATCCGCAGGTATTGTCAATCATCACCTCCGGTATGGGGAGCGGGAATTCATCTTTAGGGCAAGCGCCATTCAAGTCTCTATAGTCAATACAGACTCTGATCTGCCCAGTTTTCTTTGTCACGGGGACAATGTTGGCCAACCATTTTGGATGTTGTTCCTCACGGATGAAGCCGACGCTTTTGAGCTTTTGAACTTCTTGTTCAATTTTATCCATCACATCTGGACGGAATCTTCTTTGGCCTTGTTTGACAGGCTTGATGTCTTCTTGAAGATTGAGTTTGTGGACTGCTACTTTGGGGTCTAAACCAGGCATTTCAGCATAGGACCATGCAAAGCAATCAACGAACTCACGAAGAAAAGCGATATACTCGGGTAACTCATCATCCTTTATATTCTTGCTTATGAATACAGGACGTGGGTTATCAGGTGTTCCCAAGTTTATCTTTTCAACAGAATCTTCTGTCGGAAGGTTCGAAGGTGGTTCCTCCACAATATTTTCGGAGGCTTCCAACTCAACGAAACCTTCTGGAGTTTCAACTGCATTACCAGACCAAGGCTCTGTTCCTTTCCATGGATTTTCTTGATTGGTGATCTCCTCAAGGCTTGCTATGAGATAGTCCCAATCGCCTGTTGAATCTGGTATTTCTTTTGGAGACGAGGGTTCTTCTGGGTCAGAATAGCACAAGTCTGTATTATCGGACGATTCCTCTTCATCATCAGAGAAATCGTACAAATTGGATGAGCTTCCTGGATCTTTGTCAGGTAACTCTTTAAAGAGATATCCAGGGAGATCGATGTCTTCATGGATTTGAGATGTTGAGGCTTGGTCGGTAAAACGACTTTTAAGCCTTTGTGTCAACTGTCTCAGAGGAGTGTCGGGATCATACCCTAACCCATATGAAGACTTTTCTACATGACCGTAGAGTCTCCAATCTTCCAGCTGGCTTTTGGTCAAGGCGGGCTCCAATGGCGTGAGAATACCGCGTCTTTCTCCCAAACCGACTGGGTTTTGAGCGTCAAAGCCCATTTTCTTCATGATAGCTTGTGCCACAGGACTATATAGAGATAGCTGAGGCATACCTTCATTTTGGAAAGGTTCCAGCATGGAATTTGATGAAGAAGCGTCCGATCTATGGAAGAAGATCGGCCTTTGCTTTGGTGATGTTGCCGGAACAACAAAGGTAGCAGACGTAGGATCTTCTACATCAGCAGGTGTCTCCATCGGAGTGAGAGCAGGCTGAACTTGCTGAGTGTCAGCTTGGCTTGACGATGCATCGTCTTCTGGCTCTGAGTCCGAGTCTGTGTCTTGCATGATAGACACGAGAGAGACAACAAATTTGCCCCCAGGCTTTTGTTTCGGCTTCTTCACTTTAGTCGTGATGACCAAAGGTTTTGAATTCTTGAGGGAGATAACGAAGGGAGATTGACTACTCTCTTCTAATTTGCCGAAGGGTTTGTTTTCTTCCGGTGATTTTTGAGGAGCCTTGCCTTTATCTTTCTGGAGATTTTCAGCAGGGGGTGCTATTTCCTCTTCTTCTTTTTCTCCTTCATACATCTGGGAATCTGCGAAGTGGACTTCTTTACCTTTGAAGGGTTTTCTGTCCGCAAAGACTCGATGTACCATGCCGTCGTCGCCGACGAACTTGATGCATTGATGTAGAGTTGAAGGGACAACACCGTTCTCGTGTATCCAAGGACGTCCGAGAAGGATGTTGTAGCATGAGGGGGTTTTTATTGCATACACAGTGACCTCAGAGATAAGATCACCGATTTGCAATTTGAACCTGATTTTGCCGATAGGCCTTTGAGTGCTCCCATCGTATCCAAAGATAGATACAGATGTGTGGCTTAGCTTGCTGGGTGGGATGCCCAACTCTTCAAGAGCCGAAGTGGAGATAAGGTTGAGTGCAGAACCTGGGTCGATCTGAACTCTATGAATCGGCATTTCTTTGATGTACCCTGTGAAGTACAGGGGTCGGTTGTGCCTTGCTTCGCCAAGTAGGAGGTCTTCCTTAGTGAAGGCGATGGTTGCACTGGCTGCCTTTTGAACCGAGAGGCATTGGATGCATGATCCCTCAGTTTTCTTTTCTCCCTTTGAGGAAGTTTCAGAGTTTTTGATCCGGTAGTCCATTTCAATTTGGAGGACTTGCGGGGCATGTTTGTCGACATCCTCATTCAGTTTTTGTAATTCTGAGATGAGATTATCACGAGTGCGTGGAGACATTCGTAATAAATCCAGGATGTGAAGACGTGCAGGTATGTGTTTGAAGTGCTCAACCAAGTCATACTTGAAAGCCTCCTTAGGGCCTGCATGTTCATTGTTTTTGCCACTGGGGGCGCTTATAACATCTTTTCCCGAAGGATTTACATAAGTAAAGGAAGATTGGTTGTAATTTTTGTGGTAGTCCCGGCCCGAACGGGTGCCTCTACCAACTTCGAGAGCTTCTTGAGAAGGATCTTCGTTTGGAAGATTGTCTTCAGGATCAAAAGGCTGTCGTTTTTCATCTACTGGGGATGTATCTGCAGCAGAGTTGCCATCCTCAGTGATTGTGTTGCACGGAGCATTTTCCGGGAGTAAGTCCTGAACAGCATCCAGCAGCTTTTCTTCTTCGTTGACCCATCCATCACCCCAAGTTGGGTTTTCTTCATGATGATGAGTCGGGAAGAATGTGTATCCTGAAGTCACAGTCTCAGGAGAAGAAACCTGAGAGGGTGTCATCTCTGTGAAAGTCACGTGAGACGAGGTAGCTCCAGAGGATACATTGCTAGGCGTCGTCGGAGTGTAGGTAATCTCCTCAGACGACGCTTCAGAAGAGCTATAATCCTGATATATTACATTACAGGAAGCTCTGATAGAAGATGTTGCCTGCTCGGAGTCAGACTCATCCTCGGATGTAAGAGGATCATCAATCCAGCAATGTTCTCCATTTTCAGGAGTTGAGGGAGGAGGTACCTGATGGGCTTCAGGGACTTCCGGCTCTGGATTGTGAGGAATCTCGTTGACGCGGTCTTGCTCTTGTTCTAGAGCGAGATGCTGCAAGATCCTTGCATATTCTTCAAGATCAGGCATGGGAGCCAGATCCTCTTTTTCGTCTTCTCCGTGTGGCTCAACATAGTTGATTTCCACTGGAGCAATGACAGGTGCTGGGTTAACAGCATCTTCTTGTGCAGCCTCTTGGTCTTCTTCATCATCAGACCAGGATCCTTGTGGTTGCAAGGGGTTATACCAGATTACTGGCATAAGGTGAGTTTCAGGAACCCATTCTTCGTCGGAGAGATACTCTCCTGTTTCAAGAGATTCCTCCCACTCGCCGGTGTAGTTGGGCTCGAATCCATCGTCGGTGTCGCTGGACTCGTATCCATCAATGGAGAATCCAACTACCGAGTTGCAAGAGTATAATGCCCCCTGCATGGCTTCTTTTTTGAATTGAGGTGGCATGAAATCACTGAGAGTGAGTTTTCTTACCGCCTTTAAAGTCTCTGGAAGGGACGTTTCTGTTGCCCCGAGTGAAGTGGTAGAGGAGGCCTCTGCCTTTTCATGGACTTCTTGTTTTGGCTGGGTCTTCTCTTGCCGTTTGAGCCTGAGGAGATGTTTCCTAGCCTGCCTTCGCTGCTGAGCGGTCGGCTTTGTTTTGACGATCTCCCAATTTTCATCTTCCAGGAGATCGGGATGTACCCATATGGGTTGTCCGTCTGGTGTCGGGAAAGGAACCAGCTTCTCGGACACTTGAATTTTGTTTATCACCATGAAGGAAGTAGTGATCTTCTTCTTCGGTGATTTTGGTGTTTGTCCACATGACACCATGTTGACGGAGGCAGTCCCATAGTTTTTGTCAAAGGTGATGACTCCGTTTTTCCACATCTCGTTTATCTTCTCTCTCACAACAAAGCATTGATTGAGAGGATGCGAGACCATCTGGTGGTATGGACAGTACCGAGGATCATTGGTTTTGCCAACGTCTCCAGGTCTTTTGGGCTCTGGCAAAATGAGTTTGCCATTTGCTAGGAGAGCCTCAAAGATTTCTTCAACGTCTTCATCGAATGGATATTTCTTTTCTACACGTTCTTTGAATGCATCAGAGAGTTCAGGTCTCTTACCTGCAGCTCTATTTTCAGCTTTCTTTGGTTGCTGAGGAGCTGACTTAGTCTGCACATTGAGAACCTCTTTCTTCTTTGGTTTAGAGGTTGCAACAGCAGTCGGCTCTTTCTTTGATGATTTCTGACTGTTGAGGTCTTTGATCACCGTTTCAGCTTCCATGGAAGCTTCCAGGAGTTCTCCCAGGTTTTTTGATTTGTTGCCGATGATCATGGAGCGGATTTTAGCTCTCATGTTGTTTCGGCAGATGTCGACTAGCGACGCTTGTGGCAGTACATCTGAGCATTTGTACGCCATTGCTTTCCACTTGTGAATGAAGTCATAAGTTGACTCATTCTCTCCCTGTTTTAGGCTGCAGAGCTGAGCCATAGTAACAGGATGATCCTCACCTTGGAAGTGGGTCAGGAAGCGTGTCTCCAGCATAGCCCAGTTCTGAATGGAGTTCTCCGGCAGAGTGGAGTACCAATCGAAGGCCGTACCTTTTAGGGTACTTGCAAAGAGGCGAATCTTGAGTGCATCTTGATCCGCGATAGCTCCCGTCAAGATCTTGAAGTGGATGACGTGTTGTCTGGCCGATCCTTTCCCCGTATATGTTTGGAGAGTAGGATGTTTGAATTTTGTGGGGAACGGGACCGAGTCCATCCATAAAGGATATGGTGGCTTGATCCCATGCTCTTTGAGTATATCCTCTTCTTTAGCTTTGGCGAGGATACTGTCTACGTCCTTTTTGGTAAGGGCGCGTGACTCATTTTCTTCACAATTCTCCTCGTTATTGTTATGATTCGGAGGAGGCTATTGTTCACCTGATTTTGGACGACAAGGAGAATGTTTTCCATCAGAGTTTCAATCCTCTGCTGGCCTTGTTCCAACTGCTGGATGCGTGTGAGCGCATCATCTCGAGGTGGATTCTGAGGTGGTGGCTCAGAACTTGTAGCCAAGACGTTCATCCCTCGGGATTCGAACGAAGAAATCGTCCTGGTGACCGAGCTGGGGCTCATTCTTTTTGATGAAGAGCTTGATGAAGGATTACTCTCCCGTCCTTGGCTTGAAGGGGCAGGAGATTCTTCAGGATGTCTTCGTGTCCCGGTGACGCTACGGGTCACCGGACGTCGGACATGGATTTTTGATGCTGACTTTTGGCGTCTTCTGGTTTTTCCAACCATATGGACGGCAGCAACTTGGTCGGGTCTTTCTTTTTCGACCCATTTGTGGGAGACTTGAAGTGTAGGAGGCTGGGTCCGTTGCTTCTCTAGTCTCTTTTGTCGATATGACGCACGGCGGCGTGCTCGACGAGCGATTTGAGCTTCAGTCAGCTCTGGCTGGGCTCTGACGATGAAGGATGTGCTCCCTCGGGCGCAGCAGCCGAGCTTGTCTTCTTTGTGGTTGGGCAAGGACAGGATGCGGACCCGGTCCTTTGCCTGTTGCAGCGAAGCTTTAAACCTTTCGAGTTCGGCCCCTGTAGAGATGAAGGGTCGAACTGAAGGAGTGTAGGCCTTAGCAGGTGCTTGGAGAGGCCTGGTGATGCATGATCTGATTTTGGGCCTGTAGGAACAAGCCGGCTCATGCTGGGTTGACTTGGGAGTCAAGTTGGAGATGGGTCTCTCCTCTTTCATGTAGGCAAGAGGGTAGAACTGGTTCTCCTTGAGTGGGGCCAGGTATGCTGGCTTGGTGGATGTTTGAGACCTTCTTTGTTTTGGGGAAGGTCTTGGAGACCAAGTCTTGGGATAGACCTGGTTGTTTGTGGGTCGAGGCTTCGCGGGGGTGCCGCGGGCTTCGGGCTTTTGGGCGCTCGCCTTTGGTGTCACGGGAGTGACACGTTGAGAGGCGATTTTCTGCCTTTTGGCAGGCGCAGTTTGTTCTTCGGGAAGTGGGAATGGTCCCAGTGTCCCAAAGAAGATAGTCCGGGGAGTCGAGGTCGACCCGGAGTTCAGAGAGTTGCCGAGGGAGTTGACGCTTCGGCAGCTGGCGGGGCGCTTGTAAGTGCGCTCGGTTTGCTTCTGTTGAAGCATGAGTTGGTGCTTGTTCTCATCGAAGATAATGGTTAAGGCTGCCATTGTTAGTTTCGAAAAAGTTCTGAAACAAGACCACATCCATTAGTAATCACAAGAATATAATGATCATAAATGGGAATTTCTATGGTTGTCTTTTCAAATCGCTCAAGGGATATGACCCAAGCGACATGAAGAAGGCAAAAAGCCATAGATGGTACAATTGTTCTGACAGCGAACATGGTAGGCTCGAAATGAGCGTTCCAATGACTGCTAGAAGTAATTGTATACCTAAATTCGACTTATCGAGAAGCGGAGCTTGCTCGAGATAAGAAGAATATAAGGTAGGAGTTACAAATGTGCCGGTCACAGATACAGTAGACCCTGAAAGGGCGTACCAGTATTGCTATGCACAAATGTTGGAGATCGCATCCACGAGATGGGATTCTCTTTTTTTTTGAAATGTCAAGATTGGATTCATCAAAGAGAGCAGATGGTATTCCGATCCGAATACGGGCTCAACGATTTCCGCGAGCGCCAGTACCCAGAAGGGAAGGAACCACAATTTCTCGGATCTGAATCTAAAATGATGAGAGTTTTTTTTTTTTTTGAAGATTTTTTTTTTTTTAGATTTTCATTTTTTTCATTTTTTTTTTTTTAAAAAAAAATCTTTTTTTTTGTTTAAGATTTTTTTTTGAAAATCTTTTTTTTTATTTTTTATTTTTTTATTTTTTTTTATTTTGATTTTTTTATTTTTTTTTAAGATTTTTTTTTTTGAAAATCTTTTTTTTATTTTTTTATTTTTTTTATTTATTTTTTTTTATTTTGATTTTTTATTTTTTTAAGATTTTTTTTGAAAATCTTTTTTTTTTTATTTTTGATTTTTTTTTATTTTTAAGATTTAAAGACGAGAGAGTACACATAGGCCTCCTAACCCGGTCTTATGAAACCTCAATTGATAGAATTGCCCCTAGGTAAGGGTAGGATTACTTAATGAACCCGTTTGGAGGACCCTTGCCTAGAACAGTCAAGCTGTCTCCACACTCTGGACAAGGCTTTTCTTGAATCAATCGTGATCAAAGAACGCAATTGGTTTAACCTTAGTGGTCTATGTCCCTTTTTTTTTTATAAAAATCCCAAATAGACTCATCGAAGAGAAACGATGGCCCAAAACCTTAGTCGAACGGGCTCAACATTTCTGCAAGCACCAAAGAACGATAGGATAGGAACAAAGTTTCTCAATTTTGAATCCAAACTAAGAAAACTAATTTTTTTTTATTTTTATTTTTTTTTTTGAAATCTCTAATGAACTCATCGAAGAGAAACGATGGCCCAAAACCTTAGTCGAACGGGCTCAACATTTCTGCAAGCGCCAAAGAACGATAGGATAGGATCAAAGTTTCTCAATTTTGAATTCAAACTAAGAAAACTGATTTTTTGATTTTTTTTTCTTTGAAATCTCTAATGAACTCATCGAAGAGAAACGATGGCCCAAAACCTTAGTCGAACGGGCTCAACATTTCTGCAAGCGCCAAAGAACGATAGGATAGGATCAAAGTTTCTCAATTTTGAATTCAAACTAAGAAAACTGATTTTTTTTTTTTGAAAAGAGAAAGAATGGAAACAAACTCAAAGAAATAGAAATTTCCAAAAAATCCCATCTCATTTTTTTTTAGGATGCAAAATCCAACATAGGCTACCAGCTAGAAAGTAGCCAAGGAATCCGGAAAAGAAGTATAAGCATAGAGCAAAAAGTATGATATGCAAATATTTCATTTCCAAGCACCGTGTTCTCAAATGAACGAGTCCCACCGGGTGTGCCAGCTTGATGGAACGCGCTCCGTGGCGCCCGCTGGGGTGGCTACCGGGGTCGGCGGAACGTGGGAGTCCGTCGGGTCCGACCCTTTCGCGCCCTGGCGGGCCCTGAAGCGTGCATCAACATTTCTTTTGTGTGGGTGTGCCAGATTTTCTATTTTACTTGGAATTGCAAGTGGTAATCCGGAGATCAACCTTCGCAAGTAAAAAGGAAATCAACTTCTTTCAAGTTTTCCATTGCACAAATATTTAAGAAAAGAGACATTTTCTTGGTTTGCCGTGAAAGGCGATTTTGTTTGGCATTTATAGCCGATTTTGGCGTTTATAGCCGATTTACAATTCTCATCAATAATGAAAGACAAGAGTTGTGATTTTTGTCTCTTTTAGAAAAATACAAACTACAATGAAAAGCAAGAAAAGGAAGATCTAACTTTTCAGGAGATTGTGGGGGACTCGTTCAGATTGACGGTCGCAAGCCATGTATGGGCTTCGCCATCATCCATGCAGATGAGAACAGAAGATGCTCTTGATTCGCTTGGCTTGGCTATAACCTCAGGTTTTTAGAGGACAAAGACCAAGAGAAGGTCCTATGTCCAATAAAAAGCTAAGTAGACGGGCTGAAAAGCCACGTCTAAACCATTGGAGGCAGCAGGAGAAGGCAAGGACCTTGGGGGGGTGCCCCCCAAGGGACTTTTGTCACCTTGTAGTGGTGGCCGGTGCAGAACTTCAGCAGAGTTTTCTCTCTTTTTTCTTTCTCTGGATTCTTTCTGATCCCTTTTTTTTTTATCCTCTGATTTTCTCCTCTTTTTTCCGATCTTTTTTCGATCTCCATTTCAATGGAATGCTCTCCTATTTATAGGCTTTTGGTAGCCATTTAGGAGGGTTTATGAGCCTTAATGGCTTTAATGGGAGGAGTTACAAGATTTATTTCTTGATTTTGTAACTCCTTTTTCCTTGAATCTGATTGGCCGATGGAGATTAAGGGCTTTTAATCACCTTAATTACCATAATGGGAGGAGTTTCATGGTTTAAATGCCATGAATCAATTGACTTGTAACTCCCAAATGCTTGCTTCTGATTGGGCCGTCCAAAGAAATGAATTAATGACTGCAATAAAGCTAGTCAATTAACCACATTAATTGGTCGCCGAGCAGTCGAAGAGTCGCGGGCCATGCCGTGTCTTCTGGAATTCTTCTGGCGATGATCATCGATGGATCTACATGCTGATCGACATCGGATGAACATGTAACTTCAGACATTGATAGCTAAGAGCGGGCCGGTGACATCTGTCTTGTCGATTTCACGATCGGTCGGACAGAAAGTGCACTTTCTTGGTCAGCCGGTTGGCGATCTTGGAGCGATCACTGATGATTTTATGCTTTTGGAGGTTGACCCGTGATTTTGACGGATGTCGTCGGATATGAGTCAATTTCAAGCACTAAAAATCACATTTTCAGGAAACCACATGGGCCAAAGTGCGCGAAACGCGAAAAAAGACGGAAAAACGGGTCACCGGCGGAAAATCCGGTGACCCGGACCTCCATGGTCGCCGGCGACCATGGACCGGCGACCATGGGCCATGGTCGCAGGGGCCTGCGACCATGGGCCATGGTCGCAGGGGTCTGCGACCCTGGGGGATTTTTCCCCTTCGGAGCCCGTTTTGCGGTCGTTTTGAGGTCTTTTTCGTCGCCGTTTTCTTCTGTATTTTTCTTGACATTTCTTCTCATTTATTGGCTTGATTTCCCTGTAGAAAACTTGATGAGAATCCTTGCATTTTTAGAGTGCAAAGTTTCTAATTTTCCGGGAAAGCCGAAGACTTTGTCGCGTAGAGCTGCTGATTTTCCGCCAGAAGTCGAAACTTGGTCAAACGATGTCGGAATGACCTGAAATTTGAGGTGAAGCCTCCTGAGCAATAAATAAGACCAACCATAGGCTTTTGTTTGAGTTTTGAAGCCGTTTGGGGTCCCGTCGATGCTTCACTTGATTTTGCTGCGGGGAAAATGCCGAGCTTTGATGTGCGGTCAAACGATGTCCGATTGACCTGAAATTTGACGGGGAGCCTATTGGAGTCATTTTGAGACGTTCCATGGGCTCCATTTTGGATGTCATGGTCCCGGGTTGCTCTGCCGCCGGTAGGCTTGATTTTCTCTCGGAGCATCGAAACCTGGTCAAACGTTTTCGGAATGACCTGAAATTTGACGTGCAGCCTTTTGGAAGCATGTTGAAGCCACTCATGCACTTGGTTTGATGAGCGAAGGCTCCGGTGGTTTCCGCCGCCGGGAGGCTTGATTTTGCTGCTCGAGCATTGATGGAGGGTCAAACGTTGTCGGTTTGACTTGAAATTTGGCATGGAGCCCTTTTGAGACATGCTGGAGTCATCTGTAGGCTCTGATCGAAGTTTTGACGTCTCCGATGATGTCGACGCCGGGAGCGCCATTTTAGCTGTCGGAGAAGCGAAGTTAGGCCAAATGATTCTGAAATGGCCCGAAACTTCATATGTACTCTTCTCTTGGCTATCTTGAAGGATCTTGCAGTTTTTGTTTGATTCTGACAAGATTTGATTTTTTGAGAAGTTGCATTGCCTATTTATGGCAGGTTGCAACTTCATGCAGCTTTCTTGATGTTGAAGAGGCAAAGTGACATTTTTGGTGTCAACAGTTACAGTTCAGCACAACTTATCACCATCAGACAGATGGCTAGTCCCAGAGGATAATTCAGACCCTCGAGGACATGCTCCGTGCTTGTGTATTAGACTTCAAGACTCAGTGGGATCAAACTCTACCGTTGTGTGAGTTCGCTTACAATAATAACTACCACTCGAGCATTGTAATGGAGCCCTTTGAAGCTTTGTATGGCAGGAGGTGTAGGACACCTGTTTGTTGGGAAGAAGTTGGCACCCGCAGTTTTCATGGACCGACTATAGTAAGTGAGACCAGTGACAAAGTGAGACAGATTCAGGAATGTTTGAAAGTAGCCCGGAGTAGACAGAAAAGCTATGCAGACTCTCACCGAAGGGATCTTCAGTTCAAAGAAGGAGATAAAGTCTTCTTGAAGGTGTCACCTACCAAAGGAACATTGAGATTTGGGCAGAAGGGCAAGTTGTCACGAAGATACATTAGGCCGTATGATATTGTGAGGAAGATCGGTGATGTGGCTTATAGATTGGCCTTACCACCCGAACTTTCTGGTGTACATAACGTATTTCATGTGTCGATGTTGAAGAAGTATATCCCCGATCCTTCGCATGTACTCCGACATGAACCGTTGGAAATCAGAGAACATGCTACCTATGTGGAGAAACTTGTTCAGATCATAGACACAAAAGAGCAAGAGTTGAGGACACGGACTATTCAGTGGGTGAAGGTACTTTGGGAGAATCATGGGCCGGAAGAAGCAACGTGGGAATTGTGAGATCAAGTGTAGAAGAAGTATCCACATCTCCTGCCCGAGGTGAGTTTTGTGTTTCATTTGGAGGACCAAATGCCCTAAGGGGTGGAGGATGTAAGACCCTGACCCGAGTGACCACGATTAATGCTAATTAAGTCGCGTGTTAGTGTTAAGCGTGCTTGATAGAATTAACTAAGTTGGATTAGTATAGTTCTTGTTATAACTTTTGGGAATTGTAAGTATCTTTTGTTTAGTGGGACCCTTGGGGGTTTCCCTTTTTTGATAGTCTTGACTTGTACTTGGAGGTTTGCTCGAGATTCCCATAATCTTTATCTTGGACCTATTTTACTTGTCCCGCTAATTCCTACAACTTTCATGTTGACCCCGTAACCGTCCGGAACCCCGAAACCCGACTTTCCTAGCATAGAGGGTAAAACAGTCATTTTACATGAAATCTGTACTAAAAAACTTGACATCCCCAAAACCTGTGAAACATATACTTTTTGGAAACTAGATATTTCGGTGATCATTTCTTTCTTCTTCGTCGAGCTCATCCGAGGTCCCGAAAGTAGTGATTTCAGCCTTCCAAGTAATCCTAGTGGTGGAGCCCATTGCAATTGTTTTGATAAGAGAACGCATTTCCACCTCACTATTCTTCTTGGTTCTAAATGTGGGAGAGAAGTGCCTGGGAGCTGCCTAGGGTTTCTATGCCCATTCTTCTTCTTCTTCTCCTTGCTTTTCCATCATCAAATCAACACCAACCTTGCTCAAATTGAGAGATGAACCTCATCATCTTCTTCCTCACCACTAGAGCTCTCCATTTATGCCATTCTTGGAGGAATCCACTCATCTCAAGACTCTCTTTGTACTAGTTTGTGGTTTTTGAAGAACTTCCTAGTAAGTTTCCCTCCTCAATCTCTTTGATGTGTATTCTCCTAGCTATGGAGAAGCTTTATTTTCGTTTTTGAGAGTTCCCTCTTCTTGTCCTTGTTTAACCCATTTTAGGGTTTTGTTTTGGGGGTTTTTGCTTGTAGCTTGGACCTTTAGCTTGGAGAGCTTGTTTAGAGTTTGGATTTCTTGTTAGAGACTCTAAGGCAAGTGGATTGAATGGATGTTTTAGTTTGCAATGATTTCCATGATAAATATGTTGATTTATTGTTTCATTAATGGCTTGTTTCACTTGCATTCATCATGCTATAAATGCTTTGGAAAGGGGTTGGTTAGCTATCTAATGTCTTGAAATGTGATTTTAAAGTTCTATTTTATCTCTTGTCTAAGACTTGAATGAATCTATGTGGTTGTGATTTTCTCTTTTCTTTGTGATTGGATGTGGAAATGTATGGAGTTGTTTGGGCGGATCTTTGGTAGAAGCTTTGATATGGGAGAAGTGTTGAAGGTTGAATCGGAAGAGCTTTCAGCTCATGTTATTGCAGGAAAGTGAATGGAGAATGAGAGAAATTGACTTGGGGAAGAGGAGACCTGAATCTGAACCCAGTGCAGAATTCCCGTGACTGGCGGTCATCCAGTGGTCACCGAGCGGCTAGCCGTCTGGTGACTGACGGCTAACCGAAGGAGTTTCGGTCACTTTTCCAGAGAGCTGTAACCTCGCGGTCAGCTAGCGGCTACCCTCCGAATCCATCGGCGGCTAACCGCCAGCCAACCGCATAGAGACGGTCACTTTTCCAAAGAGCTGTAACCTCACGGTTAACTCCGCGGTCGGCTAGCGGCTAACCTCCGAATCCATCGGTGGCTAACTGCCAGCCAACCGAATTAAGGAGGTCACAATTCCAGAGAGCTGCAATCCCGCGGTCAGCCAGCGGTTAACCGCCGGATCCTCTAGCGGCTAACCGCCAACTGACCTCTAGGTAACCGAATTTCCCTGAATTCTATGAATAAAAAGGGATTGAAGGGAGCTTCCATCCCATTGCTTGTGAACCTTTCTGGGAGCAACGGGCACCGCTCACCTGGGAATGTGTTCGAAGCAGAGAAGAAAGATTTGTTGGGAGCCGGTCCGAGAGAGAAACCACATCACAGAGATTCATTTAAGCATTGAGGCTATTATAGTGTATAAGGAACCCGGCATGTCTTCCAAATTCAATGAGTACCAAGTTTTCTTTATTATACAGACATACGGGATCCTTATTCACCTTGAATTAGTTTTAAACCCCGATACTGTTCCGATATTTCGAAAGTTTGTTTCACCTTTTATTCCCAAAATTTATGAGTTATAATTTATCAATCCTGAATGCTTTGGAGATGTACTTGTACTGTTTTACTAGTCTTGACATGCTCACCCGACATGATATTACAATTGTGCCTTTGAGCAGCCCCCGTCTTGCCCAGTACATTCTTTCTCTTGATTTGTTTTACATGTGACTTGATTTATACGATTTGACCTATGAGTCGGCACCACTAAGCTTGGATGACCTTGTCAGTCTGATCCACTGACTTGGAGATCCCCCACTTGTCCCGCCAGCTGCAGTTTGGATCCCGCTACCCGGTTTATTAACCTTGGTCTTATCCCGATACCGCAGATTGCTACTGTGGTTCCTGATGCCCGGCTCGCTACCATGGTCATGTCCCGTATATAGTATATGTATATGCAAATTTCGTTGTTCCTCCTCACTTCGGTGATTGAGGTCAACGCCTTGATATGCTTGCTCTATCACCTCGATGATAGAGGATTTAGCTTCGTGTGGTTGCCACCTTGCTTGTTTCCCGAATTCCTTGGTTACCTTTACTTATTTTACATTGCATATATGTTTTTAATTAAATGATTCATTTACTTCTTGAAAGTTATTGTTTAAGCAGGTTTATATATTTTCCAAGGTAAATGTTTTCATTTTTAAATGGTCATACCTTTTCTTCCACCTACCAAACCGTCGTGTTTGATCCACTTTTGGTACTCAGGTCCCGATGTTGACTATCCCGAGGAGGAGCGTGAGGAGGCGGTCGGAGAACCGCAGCAGCTAGTAGAGTGGCACGCCGATGATGTTGTCTAAACATCCGGTTGCCTCGAGAGACGCAAAACATTTTGGGGGAATGTTTAAACTATATTTTTGGAGGATATTGTTTTGTCGGTATTGGCCTTTGTTGGCCTCCATTTTTGGGAGTTGTAATTAAATGATATGTGTTCAACTTTAACAGTACTTTTGGGTTACGCTATAGAACATTGCTCATTCTGATACTGGTTATTTAAATGCAATCAGTCTTTTTATCATGGAAACGAATTACATGCTTGATTTGCTATACGCTTCCGCAATTATACAAATATTTATGTTGTTGTGAAATCCTCACCGCGGAGACCTGTGGGAAATCACATGCGTGCGTGATGTGTATTCTTAATTAACCCGTGTATGTTTTAGCATCAAACATAACTAAGATATTTTTGTGTCACATACTTCACAAACACTCCCAATCCCGGATTGGTCCCTTAACCCGGTTCGGGGTCGCGACAGACTGGTATCAGAGCGAGACGTGTTTCAGGCAATTAAAAGAAACTAAAAATCCTAAGGACGTGGCGAGGATTCATTAGATCTTTTGTTAAGCTAGAATCGCGGGATCAATGTGTGATCCTATTCTTGATTATCATGTGCTCACAACTTGTTTTACAGCATCATGCCACCTCGTAAGCGCTAGTAAATGGTAATCCCACCGCGAGCAACAGTGATTATACCGAGCTTATTGAGGAAGATAGAATTGAGAATACAAGGGTTGACAATACAATGCCGAATCAGTTTCAACAGATGTTGCAAGCTATGCTTGACCAGCAGCGTCAAGCCAATGAAAATCAGACTAGACTTCAAGAACAAATGCTCAAGAAGGATGAGGATCATGCCAGAGAATTGGCAGAGATGCAGAGGTAATTATTAGAGGTATTACAGAGAAGGCCAGAGCCAGTCCAGCTTTAACCTGCAATTGTCATTAATCAGAGAGAGCATGACCCCAATGCATTGTTTGATTGGTTTCGGAAGATAGATCCGAAAGAGTTTGTGGGGATAGAAAGAGTTTGTGGGGATAGAAGACCCCTTAGCTACAAATGATTGGTTAGAGCATACAAAGAACATATTTGAGGTCTTCAGATGTAACGGAGGAGAGAAAGTCCAACTTGCAACATCACTCTTCACCAGTTTTGCAGATAATTGGTGGAAGACAGTAAGAGAGGAATACAGGACTATGGCAGACGCAGTGGCGTGGGCAAACTTCAAGAGGCAATTTAGAGACAAATACGTGCCCGCCCATGTCAAGAGGCAGAAAGCAGTAGCGTTCCAACAGCTTGTCCAAGGCAGCATGACAGTGCTAGAGTACCTCACCAAGTTCGACGGGTTATCACGATATGCCCTAGAGTTGGTGGACACGGTGGAGAAAAAGATTGCTAAATTGTTAGAAGGACTTCACCCCATCATTGAGAGGGATGCTACCGGTGTAGTACCAACTCTCACCTTTGAAGAAGCTGTCAAGAGAGCTTACAAGTTTGAGAACTTCCACCACAAGATTCTTAAGGTCCAAGGCAAGGGACATGGGCAACCTCAACAGCAGCACAACCAGCAGAGGAACCAGCAGAACAAGAGACAAAGGCAAGACCAAAATGTGAAACAAGTTTGCATTCACTATGGGAAGAAGCATGAGAGCGCCCAGTGCCGTACCGTCTCAGGAGCATTCTTCAAGTGTGGCTCCATGGACCATCAGATGAGGAATTGCCCGAGACAGAACAGGCAAAATCAGCAGCAGCAGGGAGCATCGCGTCCAGCACCACCACAAAATGCAATAGTTATGCAGAATCAGGCAAGGCCACTCCATCAACAGGCACCGCAGCAACAGTATAGGCCTCAACAGCAACAGCAGGCCCGTCAGCAAGGACAGCAGCAGAATCAGCGTCCACCGCAACAGAACAGAAATGCCCCTCAAGGAAGACAACAACAAGCTCCTATCAGGCCACGGCAGCGGGGACAAGTGTATGCGGTCAACAGAGCTGATGCAGAGGCAGCAGACAATGTTATGGAAGGTAACTCCTTGTTAGTGGGATAGAAGCTAAAATATTATTTGACCCTGGCTCTACGCATTCTTTCATATCCGTTGCATTTTCTAGATTGATTGATTGCATGGTAGAGATCTTGAGTACATTTTGACTGTGGCAACCCCAGTAGGAAAACAAGTTGTGTGTACTAGTTATTACCCTAGTTGTACAGTTTAGATAGGAGAAGTTGTGCTACCCGCAAATCTTATTCTGTTGGAGATGAAGGATTTTGATGTCATCCTAGGGATGGATTGGCTGGCAGGGTACCATGCCACGATGGACTGTTTCCATAAGACCCTTACCTTCAAGTTAGATGAGACACTAGCAGGGGTGTTATTCCAGGGAGAGAGGAGGAATCCTCGTGCAGGGTTTGTCTCAGCGTTGAAAGTGATAGACTATTTAGAAGTGAATGTGAAGCTTATTTGGCATTTATCATGGAGGATAAACGGTCCCAAGGGGTGGAGGAGATCCTTATTGTTTGGGAGTTCCTGGATGTATTCCCGGAGGAGATTCCAGGATTACCACCCATGAGAGAAATTGATTTCACCATCGAGTTATTACCGGGGACCGCTCCGATTTCAATTGCACCATATAGAATGGCTCCGGCGGAATTGGGAGAGTTGAAGATACAATTGCAAGAGTTATTGGACAAAGGTTTCGTAAGACCGAGCATTTCTCCATGGGGAGCTCCGGTTTTATTTGTCAAGAAGAAGGATGGTTCGATGAGAATGTGTATTGATTACCGGAGATTGAATTAAGTGACCATCAAGAACAAATATCCATTGCCAACGATAGATGAGCTGTTTGATAAGTTACAAAGTGCCTCATACTTTTTGAAGATTGATTTGAGATCCGGTTACCATCAGCTGAGAGTTAGAGAATCAGATGTGTTGAAAACGGCTTTCTAGACAAGATATGGCCACTATGAGTTTCTAGTGATGCCATTTGGGTTGACCAATGCACCGGCAATATTCATGGCATTGATGAACAAGATATTTGTCCAATATCTGGATCAGTTTGTGGTAGTATTTATTGATGATATTTTGGTGTACTCTAAGACTAGAGAAGAGCATATGAGGATAGCATTGCAGCTTCTGAGAGAGAACCAGCTGTATGCGAAGCTCAACAAGTGAAAATTTTGGCTAGAGCAAGTAGCATTTTTGGGGCACATTATCTCCAAGGAAGGATTGTCAGTAGACCCATCCAAGATTGAGGCAGTAGTGAAGTGGGAAAGACCGAAGAATGTGTCGGAAATTAGGAGTTTTCTTGGATTGGCAGGGTATTACAGGAGGTTTGTGCAAGGATTTTCGTCGATTGCAGCGCCGTTGACGAAGTTGACAAGGAAGAATGTACCCTATGTGTGGACAGATCAGTGTGAGACTAGTTTTCAAGAGCTAAAGAAGAGATTGACCACCGCACCAGTACTTACTTTGCCATCTGGGAGCGGCGGTTTCACCATCTTTACTGATGCTTCGAACATTGGACTTGGCTGTGTGTTGATGTAAGAAGGAAAAGTTGTGGCATATGGGTCCCAGCAGTTGAAAGATCACGAGAAGAACTACGCAACCCATGACCTTGAGTTGGCAGCAGTTGTCTTCGCGTTGAAAATGTGGAGACATTACCTCTACGGAGAAGTTTGAGGTTCATTCTAATCACCGCAGCCTACAGTACCTACTTTCTCAGAAGGAATTGAACATGAGGCAGTGGAGATGGATGGAGTATATCAAGGACTATGATTTTCCAATCAAATATCACCAGGGGAAAGCAAATGTAGTTGCCGATGCTTTGAGTAAAAAATCAGTGGGCATGGCAAATCTAAGTGGTACTTGTATTTTTAAGCAATTTGAGGAGTTGAAGATAGACCTACAGCCACTGAGGAAGGGTGTTATATGCGCCAATATGTCAGTGTCAGAGCCTTCGATCATTCAGAAGATCAAGGATAGTCAATTGCAAGATCCAGAGTTGGCCAAGATTGCAGATCATATAGCAGAATGTTCCGATTTCCGTATCGTTGATGGAGCTCTTTATTATTGTGACCGTTTGTGTGTGCCTAACATTGAAGATTTGAGGAATGATATCATGGCAGAGGCTCACAGTACAAAGTATTCTATGCACCCAGGCAGCACAAAGATGTATCAGAATTTGAAGGGCAGATTTTGGTGGAACAACATGAAGAGAGAGATTGCAACGTTTGTCTCTCGCTGTATGACATGTCAGCTGATAAAGGCAGAACATCAGAAACCTCCAGGGTTGCTACAACCATTAGAGATCCCGAAATGGAAATGGGAGAACATTACCATGGACTTTATTTAGGGACTACCGAGGACTAGCAGAGGCAATGATGCAATATGGGTTATTGTGGACAGACTCACCAAGTCAACTCATTTTATCCCCATGAAGACAGGGAAGAAGATGCACATGTTACCCCTAGTAGAGTTGTTTGTCAACGAGATAGTCAGTAGACATGGACAGCCAGTTTCTATTACCTCCGACAGAGACAGCAGATTTGTCTCGAGATTTTGGAAGACCTTACATGAGTCTATGCGTACGAGGTTACAGTTCAGCACAACTTATCACCATCAGACAGATGGCTAGTCCCAGAGGATAATTCAGACCCTCGAGGACATGCTCCGTGCTTGTGTATTAGACTTCAAGACTCAGTGGGATCAAACTCTACCGTTGTGTGAGTTCGCTTACAATAATAACTACCACTCGAGCATTGTAATGGCGCCCTTTGAAGCTTTGTATGGCAGGAGGTGTAGGACACCTGTTTGTTGGGAAGAAGTTGGCACCCGCAGTTTTCATGGACCGACTATAGTAAGTGAGACCAGTGACAAAGTGAGACAGATTCAGGAATGTTTGAAAGTAGCCCGGAGTAGACAGAAAAGCTATGCAGACTCTCACCGAAGGGATCTTCAGTTCAAAGAAGGAGATAAAGTCTTCTTGAAGGTGTCACCTACCAAAGGAACATTGAGATTTGGGCAGAAGGGCAAGTTGTCACGAAGATACATTAGGCCGTATGATATTGTGAGGAAGATCGGTGATGTGGCTTATAGATTGGCCTTACCACCCGAACTTTCTGGTGTACATAACGTATTTCATGTGTCGATGTTGAAGAAGTATATCCCCGATCCTTCGCATGTACTCCGACATGAACCGTTGGAAATCAGAGAAGATGCTACCTATGTGGAGAAACTTGTTCAGATCATAGACACAAAAGAGCAAGAGTTGAGGACACGGACTATTCAGTGGGTGAAGGTACTTTGGGAGAATCATGGGCCGGAAGAAGCAACGTGGGAATTGTGAGATCAAGTGTAGAAGAAGTATCCACATCTCCTGCCCGAGGTGAGTTTTGTGTTTCATTTGGAGGACCAAATGCCCTAAGGGGTGGAGGATGTAAGACCCTGACCCGAGTGACCACGATTAATGCTAATTAAGTCGCGTGTTAGTGTTAAGCGTGCTTGATAGAATTGACTAAGTTGGATTAGTATAGTTCTTGTTATAACTTTTGGGAATTGTAAGTATCTTTTGTTTAGTGGGACCCTTGGGGGTTTCCCTTTTTTGATAGTCTTGACTTGTACTTGGAGGTTTGCTCGAGATTCCCATAATCTTTATCTTGGACTTATTTTACTTGTCCCGCTAATTCCTACAACTTTCATGTTGACCCCGTAACCGTCCGGAACCCCGAAACCCGACTTTCCTAGCATAGGGGGTAAAACAGTCATTTTACATGAAATCTGTACTAAAAAACTTGACATCCCCAAAACCTGCGAAACATATACTTTTTGGAAACTAGATATTTCGGTGATCATTTCTTTCTTCTTCGTCGAGCTCATCCGAGGTCCCGAAAGTAGTGATTTCAGCCTTCCAAGTAATCCTAGTGGTGGAGCCCATTGCAATTGTTTTGATAAGAGAACGCATTTCCACCTCACTATTCTTCTTGGTTCTAAATGTGGGAGAGAAGTGCCTGGGAGCTGCCTAGGGTTTCTATGCCCATTCTTCTTCTTCTTCTCCTTGCTTTTCCATCATCAAATCAACACCAACCTTGCTCAAATTGAGAGATGAACCTCATCATCTTCTTCCTCACCACTAGAGCTCTCCATTTATGCCATTCTTGGAGGAATCCACTCATCTCAAGACTCTCTTTGTACTAGTTTGTGGTTTTTGAAGAACTTCCTAGTAAGTTTCCCTCCTCAATCTCTTTGATGTGTATTCTCCTAGCTATGGAGAAGCTTTATTTTCGTTTTTGAGAGTTCCCTCTTCTTGTCCTTGTTTAACCCATTTTAGGGTTTTGTTTTGGGGGTTTTTGCTTGTAGCTTGGACCTTTAGCTTGGAGAGCTTGTTTAGAGTTTGGATTTCTTGTTAGAGACTCTAAGGCAAGTGGATTGAATGGATGTTTTAGTTTGCAATGATTTCCATGATAAATATGTTGATTTATTGTTTCATTAATGGCTTGTTTCACTTGCATTCATCATGCTATAAATGCTTTGGAAAGGGGTTGGTTAGCTATCTAATGTCTTGAAATGTGATTTTAAAGTTCTATTTTATCTCTTGTCTAAGACTTGAATGAATCTATGTGGTTGTGATTTTCTCTTTTCTTTGTGATTGGATGTGGAAATGTATGGAGTTGTTTGGGCGGATCTTTGGTAGAAGCTTTGATATGGGAGAAGTGTTGAAGGTTGAATCGGAAGAGCTTTCAGCTCATGTTATTGCAGGAAAGTGAATGGAGAATGAGAGAAATTGACTTGGGGAAGAGGAGACCTGAATCTGAACCCAGTGAAGAATTCCCGTGACTGGCGGTCATCCAGTGGTCACCGAGCGGCTAGCCGTCTGGTGACTGACGGCTAACCGAAGGAGTTTCGGTCACTTTTCCAGAGAGCTGTAACCTCGCGGTCAGCTAGCGGCTAACCTCCGAATCCATCGGCGGCTAACCGCATAGAGACGGTCACTTTTCCAAAGAGCTGTAACCTCACGGTTAACTCCGCGGTCGGCTAGCGGCTAACCTCCGAATCCATCGGTGGCTAACTGCCAGCCAACCGAATTAAGGCGGTCACAATTCCAGAGAGCTGCAATCCCGCGGTCAGCCTCACGGTCAGCCAGCAGTTAACCGCCAGATCCTTTTGCGGCTAACCGCCAACTGACTGCTAGGTAACCGAATTTCCCTGAATTCTATGAATAAAAAGGGATTGAAGGGATCTTCCATCCCATTGCTTGTGAACCTTTCTGGGAGCAACGGGCACCGCTCACCTGGGAATGTGTTCGAAGCAGAGAAGAAAGATTTGTTGGGAGCCCGTCCGAGAGAGAAATCACATCACAGAGATTCATTTAAGCATTGAGGCTACTATAGTGTATAAGGAACCCGGCATGTCTTCCAAATTCAAAGAGTACCAAGTTTTCTTTATTATACAGACATACGAGATCCTTATTCACCTTGAATTAGTTTTATACCCCGATACTGTTCCGATATTTCGAAAGTTTGTTTCACCTTTTATTCCCGAAATTTATGAGTTATGATTTATCAATCCTGAATGCTTTGGAGATGTACTTGTACTGTTTTACTAGTCTTGACATGCTCACCCGACATAATATTACAATTGGGCCTTTGAGCACCCCCGTCTTGCCCAGTACATTCTTGCTCTTGATTTGTTTTACACGTGACTTGATTTATACGATTTGACCTATGAGTCGGCACCACTAAGCTTGGATGACCTTGTCAGTCTGATCCACTGACTTGGAGATCCCCCACTTGTCCCGCCAGCTGCAATTTGGATCCCGCTACCCGGTTTATTAACCTTGGTCTTATCCCAATACCGCAGATTGCTACTGTGGTTCCTGATGCCCGGCTCGCTACCGTGGTCATGTCCCGTATATAGTATATGTATATGCAAATTTCGTTGTTCCTCCTCACTTCGGTGACTGAGGTCAACGCCTTGATATGTTTGCTCTATCACCTCGGTGATAGAGGATTTAGCTTTGTGTGGTTGCCACATTGCTTGTTTCCCGAATTCCTTGGTTACCTTTACCTGTTTTACGCTGCATATATGTTTTTAATTAAATGATTCATTTACTTCTTGAAAGTTATTGTTTAAGCAGGTTTATATATTTTCCAAGGTAAATGTTTTCATTTTTAAATGGTCATACCTTTTCTTCCACCTGTCAAACCGTCGTGTTTGACCCACTTTTGGTACTCAGGTCCTGATGTTGACTATCCCGAGGAGGAGCGTGAGGAGGCGGTCGGAGAACTGCAGCAGCTAGTAGAGTGGCACGCCGATGATGTTGTCTAAACATCCGGTTGCCTCGAGAGACGCGAAACATTTTGGGGGAATGTTTAAACTATATTTTTGGAGGATATTGTTTTGTCGGTATTGGCCTTTGTTGGCCTCCATTTTTGGGAATTGTAATTAAATGATATATGTTCAACTTTAACAGTACTTTTGGGTTACGCTATAGAATATTGCTCATTCTGATACTGGTTATTTAAATGCAATCAGTCTTATTATCATGGAAACGAATTACATGCTTGATTTGCTACACGCTTCCGCAATTATACAAATATTTATGTTGTTATGAAATCCTCACCGCGGACACCTGTGGGAATTCACGTGCATGCATGATGTGTATTCTTAATTAATCCGTGTACGTTTTAGCATCAAACATAACTAAGATATTTTTGTATCACATACTTCACAAATAGTCCCGATCCCGGATTGGTCCCTAAACCTGGTCCGGGGTCGCAACACTTACCACTTAAGTGGGCTTCCTTCCCATATGTATGCGGGCTCTCTCTTGAGTCCCGGCCAAGGTGGGTGGGTACCAAAAAAGAGTCCTAGCCCTCTTGGCTGGGTACCAAAAAAAGAAAAAAAACTGAACCCATCCTCAAAAAAATGTTTCTTCAATACAAAAATATTTCAAAGACAATATTTCAAATGTGTCTTTACAAAAATCCCTCACCTCTCGTTGTAACCCTCCCTATGAAGGGGAGTCTACTTATTTGGAAAAAGGTAATAATGATGGAGATGATGGTGAAAAAAATTATTATAATCTTGTTGGTGGTCGAGGTAATGGTGATGGTTATGCCATTAATGATTTTGAAGCTAGGTAGTGATGTCAATGATGGTTATGGTGATTGTGATGGTGATAGAATGGAGATGAGTGGCGATGATGATAATGGTAGTGGCTTTGGTGGTGGTAATGGTGATGGATGGTGCTAATCACCAAGATTGTGATGGCAATGGTTATGGTGATAACGATAATATCCTTTTCGTGTTGGTGGTGGAGATGATAAGAGAGCATAGAGGGTCATGTATACTATCACACCCTGACCCAATTAAATCAATGTTTGTTCCTAATTAATTATATTTTAGGGTAAATTAGTCTTATTTTAGCTTTTAGTTAGACCTTGAGTCTTACTTAGGTAGTTTGATCAAGGATTAAGTCTTTTAGGTAGAGCCGAGGACTTTTTCATAAATTTAGATTTCCTTATTTTTCATCATATGCTCATCATCTTGGCATCATCGTGTGTATCTTATCGAGCACGTCTCTTTCATATTGGAAATTTTCTCATTAGACCTCAAACTAACCATTTAGGCTTTCAAATGACTCAAAGTGTAAATATGAATTAGAAACTGGATTTTCTTATAAAAGTAGGAAAATTAGTTACTTAAAGCAGCCCCAATTTCATTTCATTCAATTGTTTCAGCAATGCATGAGGAGAACGGTCATCTCCATCCTTCACATTCCCTTCTTCCTTCTTAATTTTCTGTGAATTGAGAGCTTGCATGTGAGTTTGGACATTAGACTATGCTTCTCCATCATCCTGTCTACATACTCAGGGTATTTTCTTGACAAGGTCTTCCTTCCCATACAACCATTTGCTACAATAGATGAGAAACCACTTCTTTTTTGGATTTTGGTTTACTAGGAAGTAAAAGAGAATCATTTCGGTTACATGCATGGCATCTTACCTTCTTCTTTACATGAATTTCTATAATTAGGTTTGTAAGTTTTGGGGGGTTTTGCTTGGTTGGGTTCAATTGTGAAGAGAGCGTTGGAAAGCTTGGATTTAAGGCAAGTATAAGCAATTTTTGTCAATGCATGTTGTTTTATGTTGATTCTAGAATGAAGAATTCAATCCTATGTTATTCTTAGCCTCTTACATGGAGTATATTTGCAAATGGGTTCTTTTAATTATGTTTCTTTGAAGTAAAAATGGTTGAATGGGTTACATATATGTAAATGGGATCAAAATAGGTTCAGATATGAAGGTTTTAGAAATGGAGAAGTTCTGGAATAAAATGAAAGTGTCCAAACTTCAAAAAGTGTAAAAAATGGCTTATTCCAGAATTCTGATCGTAGACTAGGCGGTCACCAGGCGGCTAGCCGCTCAGAAGTGTAGGTTGTATATGTAGTGGAAGGATGGATCTATAAGTGCTGGCTGCTACAAACGTGATAATGACAGCGTCGGCTTGAATCAGGCATTGGTGCGGAGATCTGTGACTGTCTACGAGAGATCTGTCAGGTATAATTCACTCTTCAAGATTCAAGGGCAATGATGGACACTCTGGATATAGAAGATGATGATGGAAAATTATAGATCTAGTGGAAGTAAGATGAATTGTTAAAAGTGGTGCCAACTGATATCTCTCATGTCTATATATAGCCTTTGGCTAATGAGTGATAAGATCTCTATTCAAATTCAAATTGAGAGAAGATTAGGATAAAGTATTCGATTAATCTTTCTCAATTTGAATTTGAATGTAAATATGATAAAGAGATAAAGAGTTGGATAAAAGTCAGGTTATTCTTATTCATATCACCCTGAGATTCCTTGTGAGGGGTGTATCTTTGTGAGTGGGGTCCACCCACTTGTAAACACAAGTGGGCCCCATCACAAATGCCAATATGAAGGCAGTCAAAATTCCAGAATGTGAAAAATTTGAAAGACGAACCATGGTCACCAGGCGGTCACTTGTCGGTTAGCTGACCAGCAACCGCCAGATGACCGACTGCCCAAAAATCCCTAAATTCTAGGAAATTTTTAGAAGATCTTGTTGGGTTTACCAAATGGTACCTTTCAGTCATATTGACCATTAGAAACCTTTTTGACATGGCAGACCCTTTCGAGGCGAGGATCTTCACATGTTTAATTCATTCTTTTCATTTCTACACCATGATTATTAAGTTATGGTAATTCAATGTATATTAATACATAATATGTCACCAAATAATGAATAACAGTACATTGATTACTATAATTTTATAATGCACTAGAAAGTGAAGAAAGACAAATGCTTAGATAGTTTGGCTAGTAAAAGTCATTGACTTCCTGAATCTCAATGCATGAACTGTTAGACATAGGTGAGTCTCGTAGATAGATTTCAAAAACTTTTGACCCTCTTGATGCAAGGATCAATCATCCATAAGGCTTTAAATCCAATTCAGGATCCAATCCTCAAAACTCATCAACCAAATTCAGTAGAAAAACTATCTCTAAGATAGAAAATAGCATCACCATGCAACCACAATAAAACTACAACATACAAGTAAGTAGATTATACTTTGAGAGCTCGGTAGTGCTCTAATGGAGAAGTTGATAACTTGTTAGATGAAGAACTCTTACTTTCTAACAAATTGGAATCTCCAAGACTCAATCTTCTTTCACACTATGTCCCGTATCAGATCTCTTTTCTTAAGGAGATGGGTGGGATCTCCTAAAGAAATCAACTATAAGTACTTAAGGAATCTGGAAGAAAACTAGAAGAGGGAGAAGAGATTGGGCGTGCAACACTTGTACTAAAAGGGGGCTGGGTGAGAATTCTTTGATTAGGAATAGCATGGGATGTCTAATGCCCTAGAACCCTTATTTATAACTCCAAGCAACTCTTCTTTACTAATTAAAATAGAAGTCTCACTTCCTTTAAGAATCCGTAACATTCCACTTTCTAATTAAAATAGAAGTCTTACTTTCATTAACAATTAGTAACTTACTATAATCACTATTAGAAGTCTCACTTCAAATAGAAATAGTAACTGTCTATTTCCTTTCCTTTTAAAGTTCAAGTAAAATTAGTAACTTTCTAATAATTGGGCTAACGTGGGAACCACTAAGGATTCCATAGAAAGTTGGCTCCAACTGAGACACCGCGACTCCACATTTCATGTGCAATTTGGGCCCACGGTTAATTGCAGATAGCTCCACTATATAAATGCAATTGAACTCCAGTTTTAGGAATAAATTACAAAGAAGACCCTAAACTTCCCTATGGCCATAAGGAGGCCCCTTCATCCATATACATGGATCAATTGGTCATGTCCACCAAATTGGATCCATATCTTATTATCATTGAGACTCAATTAATTATAGTGATCATCAGTACCTATCCAATTAACTCTTGAATGGAATGGGTGCGTACTTACCAATAATAAATCCATTAATTGGCACAAGGGCATAATTAGGATAGATTTCATCTTGACCATTAAATGTTCTCACAGTCCTACTACCATGTACCCAAGACACTGAGGTGTGGACCTACAATTGGCCTCACTCATTGGTGACTTAAAGCAAATGAATAGACAGAAACTTGAGTTCATTAATGTTTCAGGATTATGAGCCTATTGTTAGGGAATTATGAAAGGAGACACTAAAGTAAAGACAGTGTATATGAGGTACTTCTTATGGTTCTTCAATACATCCAATGTACCAGCAAAATAATCCAGAATCTTATATTCTGATGATCGAGATAAATCATACTATTTCATAGTGATCAAGGTGCAGCAACCTTGTCAGATGAGATGCCCAATCACATCACTGGTTGTGAAGATATTTAAGTATAAGATTTACGACACATGTCTCCCGTATGTGGATCTCATCCATACACATGTATTACATCTAGTATACCTGTGGACTCCGGTTCATCTCATGAACTATTATGTCATTCGTATTGGTTATGTGCAAACATATAAATAAAACACCATTCATCTCATGAAATGAAAGCATGATTATATTGATGAATAAAGAAATAAATCAATTTTTTACATAATCTAATGGATTGAGACCATATAATCTAACATGAATATCTTGTTTTAACATATTCACGATTTCATACACTAAATTAGTGTGCATATACGTAGACTATATTGCTCTCGTATTCCTAATTTAACTGTCATACTATTGTTATTATACCTTATTCGTACTGTTAATTTGAGAAGTCTTGAGTAGATTAGTGAATGTACATGTATGAATTGAATTGTATCGTATGAAATGATTAGTGTGGTCTACTCAACTTCAGTTTGATAATTGAATCGAATAAGTCGGTACCACTCAATTTGATCGGACGATACTTGATGGGTTGATCCTTGGTTTAGATTTGTGAACGTCGCTGCGTAGTAGACAGTGTAGAGCACTGGAACTCCAGAACTGGGTAGCCAGTTGAACCTTTAGCCGGGTCACTGGTGACATCCAAAAATGCGTGCCCTTTTTTAGGGGATTTAGCCAGTGTGGTTACCAACTAGATTGTATAAGTTTTCAATTATTATTGATTCTTTAAGCATGAATTAAATCTGACAGTACAATTGCCTAGTTTTGCTTTTATATGATCTCTTCCAATGTATTGTCATTAATTCTGAATTTGATACAACATTTCTAAATTAATTATTAATTATACTCAGCTGAATTGTTGTATTCATTAGTTATTCGTTGGTGTTATAGACATAGATCCCACCCCTGGTCTTGAGGAGACCGCAGAGGGAGAGGAGGAGGCCATCAAGGTACCTCCACGTATAAAGGAATGGGCGGCTGAGGGAGCTGTCTAGCTCGTGTTTTCTGAGAGCACCATGTTCCTTGCTTTTGCAGATAGAAACCTTTTGTTTAGTTGAACATTATCAGTGTGATTAATCAAACTAGATGTTACTTTTGGTATTGATGTATATAATACTTTTGTAATATTGAGGTAGAGTAAGTTTTAAATCTCTACTTCTTATTAGTAATGAAATCATCTTTTGTATATGAAATTGAAATTTATGGACAGCTCATGGTATGATACATATTATTAGAATGTTTTGATGCTGCTGCTTTTAAATGTACAGAGACAGGTGTCAGTGAGCATGTCTTATGACTGAAATTTGAAATTTTATCATTCGTGACTCACATTTGACCCGAGACAGGTGCGAAGTGCACAAGAGTACGCGTGTCATACCTCGAGGACTACCCTTGGCCAGGTAATCTCGAGACCGGGGTGTGACATACAGGTGCAATCCCAGCCACTCACACTCTCGAAGCTGAACTCTAATCACTTCGTCAGGGAGTTCGTCTAGCCAATTTAGGAGAGTACATATAATAATCTTGAAAGGACATTGTTCGACTCTTATACATAGAAAATCTCCAAAAGGCTTGCAACCTATCCCGTGACTTCATAATTTTGGGGCACATACTTTTGTAGGATTTTTCTATACTTGAGTGATCGAAAATCAAATTTTGCATAAGATGGGAGAACAGAGTGGCAGATGGCCCGACTAAGATAGATTAGTTGATTTGACATTCACTTTAGTATAGTAGATCTTTCCTTTTAAAAAAAAGTAAGATTGGTTACTTGATCCTAACTAGAATGCTTATGTTTAGCTTTTTTTTTTTTTTTTTTTTTTTTTTTTTTTTTTTGTGATTTAGTGAATTTCTCATGTTCGTTAGTACGTAGAGTAAAATGAAATTAAATAGTGTCAAATAAATAAAAAAGAAAATGTAGAAAATTGGTTGAAAAAGCACAAAATAACATTTCTTTTTTGGATTTGACACTTATATTTGTTTTATTTTACTCCACCCTACCTTAAAAACAAATAGGGTGGAAAAAAAGAGAGATGGAAAGAAGAAAAGAAAACAACACTATACATGTTTATCTTCTTGAGCTACATGAATGATCTCACTCAACAAAAAGTGAATCAAGTTCAGTTTCATGATGGGCTAATTTACTAAAAAATTAAACAGTACAAAATAAAAGCCATCATTTTAAATGGGATATCGTAAAATCTCGCTATCAAAAGGAGTTGATCACATGATAATGAGCATATATAAAAGAGCAAATTTTATGAATTAATACGTATTAAACTTGTTTTCAGTAGTTAATGATAACAAATAAAAAAAAATTGTCACTAGAATGCTTTCACCACACTTGTTGGTCTTACTCTTGGACCCACAATACCATGGGTTATGTAACCCATGAAATCAAAGGATAAACCCACCATATCATGGGATTCCAAAACAGAAAATAAAAAGGACTTTTGGAATCTCATAATATTGTGGGTTCATGGATATGGCCGTCATCATGTGTGGTCAAGGCACTTTTGGAGACATTTTTATTTTTATTTTGGTCATTTACTCGTGATATAATCAAACTCATTTGGTGTGAAATTCCGCAAAATCTCATAAAAGATGATGAACTTCCTCTTGATGGGAATGACAATAAATGGGCCCTAATGAGTTTCACTTTCCTCACTATGCTACCTTGTTTGTTTGAATTGGGATTCTAGGGGTTTAATTACCCGGTGACTATTGGTCCATTGCGATATGGCGGCGCAGTTCCACAGTGATGTGGCAGACTACGATTAGTCCGCTCATTCTCACCGAGGTGTAAAACCTCACCAGATGGGTACTCCTACCTTTCTGTTCCTATAGCTGTATCATCCGAGCTCCTTTCTTGCCCAATGCCCATACATTATCATTAACTCACAAACATCGTGAATCAAAACTCAATCATATCTCCCCCAAACGGCCCCACCACCATTATCATCTCCCCCTATCCTCTATATATGCACAACTCCACACCAATCGCCAATCAAACCAAACACGTCCAATCACCATACCATACCAACACCACCATGAAACCCATTTTCATTTCCTCTCTCCTCGCTCTCCTCATTATTCTCAATCCAACAGCCAATGGAGTCGAAAACGTACTCTACGGTGGAGAAACTCTCAAAACAGGAGAATATCTAAGCTACAAAACCTACTCCTTCGTCTGCCAGACAGACTGTAACCTGGTTCTATACGAGAGCGGCAAACCCGTTTGGGCTACCAACACGGGTGGGCTCGCCGGCAACTGCTACTGCACATTGCAGAAGGATGGGAACCTGGTGGTGTATAGGCCTAATGGGCACGCCCTTTGGGCCAGCAACTCAAGAGGTGCGACTGCTAACTATGTGCTGGTAATGCAGGATGACAGGAATGTGGTGATCTATGGTCCTGCTAAGTGGGCCACCAACACTAACGTACGTGGGAGTGGTGTGACCATAACTAGGCTAGGTGGGAATAATGGTACTGTGAATGGGATTAGTGGAGGGGATGTAGTGGAAGCTGGTGCCGGTGCTAGTAATGGCTCGGTTGTGGGTTGAAACGAGTCTGCCTGTTACCTCGGGCGGTGACCGAGTGAGGAGATAGGCTCGGGTCTTTTTCTTTGTTTTACTTTCTCCCTCTCATGTTAGCATGTGGGCTGATCTCAGTGTGGGCCATCTTCTTCTAAAGTGGCTATGTAGTAATGGTTGCTTTTAGTGAAATTGAGTCTGTTGAATGTGTGGTCCTTTTTCTAGGTGACTGATCTACGGTCGATGTCAGTAATTGAGTCTGTTGAATGTGTGCATGTCATTTTTTTTTTCTTCTTTTCTTTTTCTTTTTCTTGGTTTTTATATAGTGGCACGGTTGTGGGTTGAGTCATGAGTGCTCATAATGAAAAGAGTCTGCCCGTAAACTCAATGGTGGCGACCGAGTGTGGAGATGGGTTGGGGCCTGTTTTTGGCTTTTTAAATGCTCCCTCCCTCTCTAGCATGGAGGGCTGATCTCAATGTGGGCCATCTTCTTCTAAGGTAGGTAGCTGCTTTTAGTGGAATTGAGTGTTTAAAATGTGTGGTTCGATTTGCCCGGCAATGTTTTCTTGTCTATTTTTGTTGGTTCCTAGTTGGAATCCAGTTTCGGAATAGGAAAAGGACCCTTCTTCTCAATGGTTTTGGTTAGGTTCGACCAGTTTACATTCCTAACCAAATAAATAAGGTTGAAGAAAGAAATATTACAGAATAATAATTAAATCATTTATGACTTATGGAGGATAATATTGGTCAATCAAGAAACAATACATGTACAACATGAGTATGGCAATGCATGCAAACAATTATTGTATGAATGTGTCTTGAAACTAATTAAAAAGATAAAATAAAAAAAATGAGTGCTTTCCGATTATGCAGGGGTAGCATCATAAGTGATAAATATGACTCATTTTACGTGGTTTTGAGATGTCCGGCCAACAATGATGCCACAGAGAAATAATTTCTTATCCACATTGATGGCCTGCTAAATGAAAATGGTAGTTTGAAAAGGATACGGATGGAAACAATGCCTTCTACCTTCTTAGAAATGGGTTCTCTACAGCGTTGTTTTATTAAAATTTTCAATACAATTTCTACAGTGCTTGCTTTTTTAAAAAGGGCTTTTTATTAAACATTTAGCCAAGCATGAAAATCTCCAACAAGATACAGATAATTAAGTTATAGGGCTTATGAATTTTCAATTAATATATTGTTAGCAATTGTGGCATATTTGGTTATAGCCTCCAAAGATTGAAGGCAAGACAATAACATGGAATTGGTCCTGTTATCCAATGCCTTTGCGAAGACGCTGTCCTTTTTTACAATGATATACCTCAAACTTTTTAGAAGCCAAGAGAAATTGTAAGGGTAGTATTAAACAGATTTATACATTAACAATATCGATTTATACATAGATCATCTTAGTCAAAATGCTAAATGAATATAAGGCCGGGGCATTTTGAGGTCCCTAAGAGATGTTTAAGATCATCAAATGAAGGAAAACATTTCTTTTATCATGTTAATTAGTATGGCTCACAAATAATTAGTAAGTCTTGGTTAACCGGGCCCATGTATTGCCCAAGTTGTACTTTGATTAGAAGTAGGTCTATTATAGTAAATCTACTGTGATTAGAAACATGGTTTGGGTGTAATAGGGTTTAGGGCTGATATTATAAATAAAGACCAGAGTCTCTAGGTTGTACACACCTCTGATTGTATGGTGATTCTCCTGTCTTTCCCGTAGACGTAGGCCAAAAGCTGAGCCCCGTAAATCTGTATTCTTCTTGTGCATGATTGATCTCTTATGGTAGGCTCTATATCAACAGCATATCATTTATACAAAGCACCTTTTTTTTTTCTAGAGTCAAAGCACTTGTTATTCAATGATCAACCAGGCATATAGATGTACTAATTCGTCCCCAAAAGAACATTAGACTCAATAGCAACCTTAAGGCCCTGTTTCTTTAGTAAAATTTCTGCCAGGAATTCACCATGTCCAAGAATTTCTGAACATGATGTAACAAGTTGTCCCCTGGAATTTTTGAATCCCATGTTTCTTCAAATTCTAGCGACTTGAAAGTTCTCTTTTTACATTTGGGAATCTAGGAATTTCACTTTCTTTGCATTTTGGTGGAATTTCTGGATGCTCAAGCTCAAGGGGAATTCAGAAATTCCACTATGTCTGGGAATTCAGGAATTCCCCAGACAGGAATTCCTGCAATTTCGGCAAAAAAACCAAGCCCTAAAGGTAGGGTTTCCAAATTTTCTCCATCATCTATTGGGAAACCTTCTTGAGCTTGAAGCTCTAAGGGCCGGGGTTGAACCTTGGATGTGGGGACTACTTAGATTCATGCAAATGGTGGCGTAGGGTGGCAGGTGTTGTTATAATTAAATTATCCGCACAGCAATGTCTTATTATCAATTAGAAGATGAATTTCTCTACATGGGCACAATCTAATGATCATAACCATCTGATTAATGGTCCAAAGTTTAACAATTTCATAAGTGCATAGATAGCCTGTAATAAATTGGGGTCTTTATCAGATAGTTATCATCACATGATCATATGACTATATGGGCTAATTTCCTAATCTTGTAAGATTATAAACCATATCAGCTCTTTTTCTAGTCTTTCTAAGATACTATTAATAAGTTCCCATGTTCCCGTGGTTTGACTTAAAGAGCATGGAGTGTTCTACCAAAAAAAAAAAAAAAAAGAGCATGGGGTGTGATGCATTTAAGAACCATGATTTCCTCCGCTGAGAGCTTCTTTACCTCCACCCCACCCCCACACCACACCCCACCCCACAACGCCACTCTCATGAAATGCTTTTCGAAGGTATTGTAAAAAAGTTTAGTTCTTTCGCTTTTTTTCTTTTTTCCGGTTTTCATAGTAGCAAAGTGGCCGCACCAAACGTGAAAAATTTCCACCACAGAAAATTAATGACACCATAGGTGAAAAATCTTCAACCGAATAAAAATGGTAAGATCTTCTATGCCTAATATGTAAAAACGTGGCTGCACAAATGGTGTTATACTGTCCACCACCATACTATGCTCATTGCAAGCTGCCAAGTAACAAAATCCATAATGTTGATTAAGAAATTGTTTTGGGTTACCAACTATTACTTCTCCATTTTACTTGAAATTTCAAACTTAGAGAAAAATTTAGAAACAATGAATTCATTTTGATGTTTTTGGTTGAGTATGATTTAACTTAGGGACAATTTCTGTACAACAGATCTTAAACCTAACAATCGCTTCAGACTTGCCGAAAAATGTGTAATTAAAAAAACGGACTGTTCAAGTTTCATTTATTCTACAGTGATAATGTCACATGTGAAATCAACTGTTTTAAGATTTTTCTTCATTTTTTGTATCTATACATTAAATCAGAGGTTGAAAATTTTATGGCTAGCCGTTTTCATTATTTCGAAAAAGATTAATGATCTTGATTGTGATTATGGGGCCCACAAAAGTTCAAAAAAATAGATGTGTGGTTATTTGGTTTTTATCAAATATTTCGAGATCCAAGACATAATCACATTTTTTTTCAAATTATAAGAATAAATTATATGTTATTTTTTTTTTAAATTTCTCGATAATTGTGATAGATCAATGGTTCAAATATGGTATCATATTAGTTCTTATACTCATACAGCTATCCAAAGGTTTGGATGGTGGTTTGGTAGTCCCGCAGTCAAGGGAAGAAAAAAGGGACGGGTCAAAGTTCCCACTTCAGATGATGTAATATCCGACATCTCTAGGATATCGCTGCGATATCCTGCAGTAATTACACATTTTTCGACAGTTCTGGGTGATTGTCAGGTTTAATACCTGTTTTACAGTAATTATCTCTTTTAACTTATTTCGCTGTGCCAGTCCCATACTTCGTTCAAGTTCTGCGACAAGTGTTGCCGATCTCAATGCCATGCATGCTGGTTTTGTCAATCGAGTTGTGGCATTTTTGGGATTTTGATACTTAACTAGTATGGGTATTGACCAGCACCGAGTCGACTCATCACCCGAGTCAAGTGCCATGCAAAATTTCAAATTATGGGAAATAGTCAAAATGATACTTTGCTTTTTCACCATTTACATGATTTATTAACTAGATTATTTATAAAAAAAGTATAATTTTTTTTATTAGGTAGAAAGCATAGAAGTTAGAGCGTGAACAATATGCAATGGTTAGTAGTGTGTTCTTTCCTAGGCCTTTAGGTTTGATGTTGGGAAAATTTCAAAACAGGACATCCCACCATTAATGGGACCGTCTGGTACTTTTCCCTTATTTTTTTTCAGAAATTCTGTTTCAATGACTCAAAAAATTAAAGGCGTTAATCAGTCTCTCATCTCCTTCCTTCTTCTTTCTCTATGAAGACGTTCCCCTATTTTCTCCAATTTCCTCCATTTTCACTATTGGACAACAAATGCTTTGTTGCCACAGCAGTTTTACAGTCATGTTCACTTTACTCCATTCCCATCCAGACTCTGTTAAGCAACACCCACTCCTAGAGTTGGTTAATTCAAGGGTCTTATGGGATTTTTTTTTTCTCAGTATCTAGTTTTGGAATGAAAGAGTTCGCTAAGTGGTGTTTATATATAGAACTGCAACCTAACTACTTTTGACACATGCCAAAGGTGAATATCCTATAACAAAAACATCAACAAAAGAAAATGTAACAGATCATATAGCTTTTAACCATGTATTAAGTCCTCGTACATAAAACTCATGAATCTGAACCTAGATTCAAACAAGAAATGGGCTTGAATGTGCTTCAGTTCTAATTAGTAAGGTGTTTAGAGACCATTTTCATTCCGAAAAACTCTTAAGCAGCGACCATCCATTGCAATCTATAAACCTTCAAATAGATTTATCTGCACTAAATTCATGAAGTCCGTCAATTTTCTTAAATGCATTTATGTGACAGGTGGTTAATAGTTTTTCTAATCAGAATCCTTTGAACCATGGTAGATATAGGAATGCAGATAATGGCTGAGACCATCTAATGTAATTTGGATAAGAATGCAAAACAATCGGTCAGAGGGCAAGAGGACCATCAAAAGGAGAGCAACGAAAAACTGCCAAGTATACATCAATCAATGCAATCAATTAGGCAGCGACAAAAAAAAAAAAAAATCAAAAAGTCTATTTGTCCCGATTTGTTGTCCCGAGGGAGAGACCGAGTGTATAGAATGGACTTGTCCTTTCTCCCCCACTCTCTCCCTCTCTCCAAAAATTTGAATCCATTGTTCAGTCACCATGTGTCATGTGGTCATCGGTCTCTCCCTCGGGACAACAAGTCGGGACATGTAGACGGATTGAAAAAAAATGTAGTGCTCGACTTCCAATCACTTTGCTCTTCAATTGCCTTTTATCCAGAAACTGAAACAATTATCTTTTCCCCATAAACTTTTTCCAACGTTCTGCACGGGGGTGTTGGGTAAAACTCTAGTGTGCGTCCCCCACCTTCTAATAACACTTCAGGGAAGCCCACTCGTTATTTATCTTTTTGGACATCCTTTTTTGTTTTTTTAATAAACCAGCGAGAAAGGACTTGGTTAATAAAATATAAATACAATAATAAATTATTATAATTGCTAGATCTATGTAATTTGCAATTTGATGTTGCCATTTGCATTCATTTTAAATTATATCTTGGAGTTTCACGTATGCATCATTTTCTTGAAAATCATGTTTTACCAAAACAACTTTGAGTTGATTCTATCATGTTTTAACAAAACAACTTTTAGTTGATTTTATTATGTTTTCAAAACTATTTTTTTTTAATCAAAATCCCATCTTTAGAACAACTTTTCAAGATAAGCTTTTAAGGGATTTTAAGTCAATTCTTCTGGTCATCAGAAAAAATCTTTTTTTACTTGTAGGTGACCTATCAGTCAAGGTTCGATTCCATTTCCAGAATGTGCAGATTTTATGTCTGTCAGTTTGTCAGTCAAGGTTTGGTTAACCGAACTTGCTTCAGACCCTCATTGAACCAAGTTTGGTTCAGAAACCAGAGAGCTTGTGTTTCTGCATATTTTTGCTGTTGGTTAAGGTGTCGGTCACCTTTCGGTCAACCGAACTATTCCGGTGAACCCACAGTGCTTCTGGTCTGAGAATTTATGACCGTTGGGATATAACCGTTGAGTTCGGTTAGCCGAAAAAATGTCAGTTAACCGATAAGAGAGCCGTTTGACTTCTTTTTTTTTGTGGTATAAAATGAACCCTTTCTTGGGGATTTGAGAACCAACCTTTGAGGAATAATTGAAGACCTTGTAGACCAAGGATTGGGAACAACATAAGGCAATCTAGTGGATCATTTGGAAAGCTGAAGCTTGGATTCAATGGATTAAATCTCTTTGTAAGCCTTGCTTTTCCACATCATTGGTTACATACTTGTTTAAATTATTGGTAAATTACTTTTAGCATGATAACTATGATATGCTGAATCCATTACTTTCATTTAATCTTTGATCTAATTATTTTTGGATTTTTCACCTTGATTTAAGCCAAGTCTACTTTAAATTTGATAAATCCTGCTTTGCCAAAATCTTTGATTTCTTTTATAGCATGACTACAAAATGTCTGAAATGTAGAAAGAAAGCATATTAAAAGAATGCAATTCAAGATAGGGAATTGATAAAAAAATATATGTATATATATAAGTAGTGGGTGTATACATGAGATATTAAGAAAGCATAATGAAATTAACAACAACAATAATAATGATACACTAGAATCGATAACAACATCAAAATACATCACCAAAAATAGAAACTACTAAAACTGTAATAAAGATAAAATCAAATAAAAAGAAAGAAGTAACCCAAATATCTAATCAACATATGACCTACCTTTTTTTAATCCATCGTTTCCTTTCAAAATAAAACAATATTTAAGTAATAAATTTCCATAATAGCCAAACCAAGTTTATAAAAAGGGCATAGTGTTGAGCTCTAAAAGATAGATAAATGTGGCATTGTTTGGTATCTCAACTCTTTCTTGGATAGATGCATCAAAATAGAGCCATTAAAAACAGAGTTAGAAAAAGAAGTGTTTAGTAATCCAAAGATTTATGTTAAATAGACTTTTTTATACCAATGGTTGATTTTTTTTTTTTTTTTTACAAAATCTTCAAGATCCAAAAGGTATCAAGGCTTGAAAACTGATCCTATGGCCGTGTTCAGCCTTCCAAAGAGATCTAACAGTTTGGATTTAGTGTTTTTGGTACCCACATAATCCAAAAAATTACATCAATGGGTCACGTTTTCTGCACATATCACGAGATTGGTGATAATCCAATGGTTGAAATTTGGTCTCATGGCCGTGTTTCATCTTGTGAACATTTCCAACAGTTTGGATCTTGATCTACACTCCCAAAAATAACCAAAAAAATAAAAATAAAATAGAAAAGACGTTACTGGTCATGGATAAATGCAATATTGAGCATAAAACATTAATGGCTAATATTTTTTTACAAATTTCTCGAGATCCGCAAGGTATGAATTCTTGAAAAATGACCACATGGCCGTTTTCAGCATTTCAAAGAGATGTAACGGTTGGATCTTGTATTTGGGGCTAGAGGTGAAAATCTAGGCGGGCGGCTCAAGCCCAGCACGGGCCTAGCACGAAAAAACCGTGCCTGGGCCGTGCCATGTCAACGGGCCGGGATGGCCTCACTGGGCCGTGCTGGGCCAGGGTTGCCAGGCCCGAGGCACGGCCCGACACGAGGCTCGGCCCGGCCCTGCACGAGGCTCGGCCCGGCCCTGCACGAGGCACGGCCCGACACGGGCGGCCCAGCCCTGCACGAGGCTCGGCCCGCAGAGAGCCCCCAATGTCTGTTTTTTTTAAAAAAATCCCCCCCACTTCTCAAAAAAGGGTCTTTTTACATTTTTAACCCCCTCCAACAGCTATAAACGGTCATATGGGGGGGTATTAGTGTCTTTTGATCATTTTTTACTATTATACCCTCAACTGCTATAAACGGTCATATGAGGGGGTATTTTATGTCATTTTATCACTTAAGAATTCTATAAATAGCCTCATTCTTGTCATTTCTCTACACTCACCTACTCTCTCATTTCTCACACTCCCTGTAAAGTTCTAAGGCTCTAAGCTCTCTTAAGTCTCATTCTAAAGTCTAAGCTCTCTATACAAAGTTTTCTAAGAAGTGAAGAGTGAGGGTGACTTCTCTAAAGTGGAGGATTCAACTAAGAAGAACTTCTCCATTAGCTCTCCCTCTCTCATAAAGGTATTTATTATCTTTAATTTTGAGTTTTACTTAGTAATAATATATATACATAGTAATATTATATATTAAGTCTCATCTTCTCCCCTTTCTTATATAAATTATCACAAAAAACACATTATACATAATTATTTATTAAAAAAAATTATCTTTTATTTAGAAAAATGGCTGGACCATCACAACCTTTCAACCTTGACTTCTCTCTAAATGAGGAAGATCCTGAATTTATTCATTTAGATCAAAATCAGGACATAGGAGTAGATAGCAATAATCCCCAAAATTCTGCATCTTCGGTTGCCACAACTAAAAAGAAGAGAAAATCAAGATTGACTTCTCCTGTATGGACTTATTTTGTTAAAGTTACTATCCCATGTCCCACGGGAGGAACAGAGGAAAAGGCACAATGTAAATTTTGCAAAGATCTCATCAGTGGCAAATCATCAAGTGGCACAGGCCACCTTAATAGACACATGAAATCGTGTATACTCAAACACACGAATACCGCTAACGATGGGGGAAAAGGTGGGAACCGTGGGATGGTTCAAACACAACTTTCTCAGACAGATTCATCTGGCAGTTTAGGAATTTTCAATTATGACCCTACTAATGCTAGATATCAGCTTATTAAGTATATAATTTGTGCCTAATATCCATTTGTACTTTCCGAAGACCGACGTTTTGAAAGATTTTTGAAGTCTGCCATTGTTCCTTCATGGCAAAAAATATCTAGAGTTACTGCTAGAAATGATGCAATAAAAACTTTTTTGAAAGAAAAAGAGATTTTAAAAAATGTTTTTGAAAATTTACCTGGAAAAATAGCTTTAACTTCAGATTTATGGACCTCTAAACAAAATCTGGGGTACATTGCAATCACATCACATTATATTGATAGTGATTGGGTGATGCAGAAAAGAATAATTTCATTTTCTATGCTAGAATTTCCACACACTGGTGCTAGGATAGGGTCCACGATCCTTGAAAAACTTAGAGAATATAGAATTGAAAATAAAATAATTTCTATAACTTTAGATAATGCAAGCACTAACAATGTCGCAGTAGAGTTACTAAAACAATCACTTCAACTTGATTTAAATGGAGATCTATTTCACAATAGATGTGCATGCCACATCATAAATCTTATTGTACAAGTAGGGGTGAAATTAATTAGAGATGATTTAGAGACTATTAAATGGATTGTAGGATACATTTTTTGTTCTCCCTTGCGAAAACAATGGTGGAGGGACATATGTGTAAATTTCTAAGACCAAAGAAAATATCATATGATGTAAAGCATAGATGGAATTTTACCTATAAAATGTTAAAAGAATCATGTGCCTATAAAATGACACTAAATCAATATTGTCAACTTTATTTGGAGCATGAAAATATTTTTATAAGTGATGATAAATGGACCTTTCTTGAGACAATAAGAGATTTTTTAGAAGTTTTTCATGATTCAATATTGTTTTTTTTCTGGGGTATATTATCCCACATCAAATGAAGCTTTAGCCCATTTTTATGAAATAAGTCTTACTTTTAAAAAGTATAGAGATTTTCCAATTTTTCAACTCATGTGTATACAAATGGAGGCAAAGTTTTCATCATATTGGAGAATAGCTCCTTTAACATTTTGTATAGCTGCTGCATTAGACCCTAGATTGAAATTACAAGGTGTAGAAACCCTTCTTAATGAAATAAACTCTAATATGAATACAACTAATATAAATGACATGACAACAATTAAGACACAATTAGAAACACTTTATTTGGACTATGCTACCCGATTAGGTAGATCCATATCACCCACGGTCCCAACAGGCCCTCCCCAAGTACATAAAGGAAAAAAGAAGGTTATTTGGACTATTATGAAGAAATATCATGGAAGTAACTCCTCTTCTTCCGGAGGATCTTACAACCTTAATGAATTAACAATGTACTTGTGGAGCGATCCTATTGCAGTCGAGGATGAAGAAGAAGATGATTTTGATCTTTTGGCATGGTGGAAATCATTCGAAACTAAGTTTTTCATGCTTTCCGCCATAGCCCGTGATATACTAACAATACCAGCGTCTACAGTTGCATCAGAACAGGCATTTAGTGCAAGTGGGCGCCTTATTGACCCCAGGAGGACTATGCTTTCAGAAGAAACCGTTGAGACCTGCATGTACTTACGGGATTGGTATCAAGCACAGGATAGGGAACAACACCTCGATGATGATGAAATCGAGATAGAAGACGAGCTAGCAGCATTACATATATCATAGTATAATTTTTTTTAGAATGTATAATAGGCTTTCAACTTGTAATTTATTTTTTAGAATGTATTATAGGTTTTTAAAGTTGTAATTTATTTTTTAGAATGTATCATAGGTTTCTAAAGTTGTAATTTATTTTTTAGAATGTATCATAGGTTTCTAAAGTTGTAATTTATTTTTTAAAATGTATCATAGGTTTCTAAAGTTGTAATTCTTTTTTCATTTATTAGAAGGTTTGAATTTCATTATATTTATTGATCCAAGTTCAAACTTGTAATTTTTTTTGAACTTTTGTAACTTAAATTTCAAGGAAATACAATTTATTTGATGTATTTTTTCAAAACATCATTAGTGTTATTCTACTTGTTATTTCTCTTAATTTCATTATTTTAATGAAATTGGTCCAAGACATATTTTTTAAAGAACCTAAAAAAAAAGACATAAAGAACCTAAATTTTTTTTTTTTTTTTTTCAAAAAGGGGAGGGGGATATGTGGGCCGCCCACAGGCTGCACGGCCTAGGCCCGACTAGGGCCCGGCCTAGCACGGCACGACCAGAGTCGTGCCCTGGGCCGTGCTAGGCTGACCCCAGAGCCCTTAGGCCAGGCACGGCACGACCCGCATAATTACATGGGCCCCGGCCAGGCCCTTCTTCAGTGCCGGCACGGCCCAGATTTTCACCTCTATTTGGGGCACGCAGATTCCAGAAAATTATATCTAATGGCTCAAATTTGATCGGTGATGATCCAACGGTTGAAATTTGGTATCATAGGAGTGTCTGATTTTAGGAATATTTCCAACGGTTCGGATCTTGATTTGTCCTCTTAGATTTTGAAAAAAAGGGGACTGGGGCGTGAACGGCCCAGGAACACTGTTCACCCGCCTTTATTTTTTTCCCTCTAATTTCTATATACATCCCATGGTGGGCTGTGAAAAATAGAGGCATTGCCTATACTTCTCTACACTATTTAGAGGCTGTCAGACGCTGCCAAACGCCTCTATTCTCAAAATATCTGTCTGATGTAAAGATTTTGAAAAATAAAGGCAAAAAATAATGTTACCAAATAGGGGCTGAGTACAGGCTGTCATGGATATATCTCAACAAAAGACAAACCCCGACTGACTTAGGCCCTATTTCTTTAGTTGAATTCTGCTAGGAACTCACTATGTCTAGGAATTCCTGGACAAGATGTGGCATGTTATCCCCTGGAATTTCTCAATTTCATGTTTCCTCACTAGCATTTCTGGATTTCAGCCATATGAATGGTCTTTTTTGACCTTTGGGAATCCAAGAATTCCTTTCCCTTTGCATTTTAGTGGAATTCCTAGATGCTCAAGCCCTAAGGAGCATTAAGGAATTCCATTATGTCTGGGAATTCAGAAATTCCCCAGACAGGAATTCCTAGAATTCCAACAAAAAAAAAGGCCCTAGTCTCCAAAAGACACCATAGAAGACTCAACCGAACAAATGAAACTCATCTAACTTAGTCTTGCACATCTCCTAGGATTTTGCATCTCATCTTATCTTTAACAACTGTTTCCTCTCTCTCTCTCTCTCTCTCTCTCTCTCTCTCTCTCTCTCTCTGCTATAAATAAATGTAATAGTTTTCAACTGAAAATAGTAAATAACATATTATTTTAAGCCAAAACTTGGTTCTTCTCCAATGTGGCTTCACCAACTCTAGAAATGACCCATCTTTAATTTTTAAGCTCACTGGCAAGACCATCCTTTTCCTCCTTATATATGTTAATGATATTATCACCAATGGCTCTACCACTCCGAAGGTTGATTATGCTTTTCAACAATTTGGAAAATAATTTGCAATCAAATATTTGGGATCTCTTCACTTTTTCCTTTGGATTAAGGTGACCAAATTTTCCTCAAGACTATTTCTATCACAATCTAAGTATGTCCGTGATCTCCTGTTCAAGACTAATATGGATGGTGCGTGTCACGCCCTGAGCCCGAGACTGCACCTATCTCAAGCCGCGACAAATGCCCGCATGGGGATTCGAGTCAAACTCGTTGTCTTTGGTCCCCACAAATGGAATTCATCCACATGATATCACGTGTGAGGTTCAAATTTTCATGTATATTGATGTGATCAAAATCAATCATAAAATACCGCAAGTGCACGGGTGTCTAGATGAGACAGTGGCAAGAACGGGTCGAACCCACAGGGAGCTATTAAAGAAACTTTTAAATTAAGAAAACTAATTAACTAACAATTTAAGAAAAGTTTTGATTTCTTAGATAATAAAAAAAAAAACAACTAATTTAGAAATTCGAAATCTACCAATTAATGAAGATGATTAGAGTATAGGAATCCAATAAGCATCCACCAATTATTTATCAAGTAACCCTAACTTGTTCCAATTTTTACTTCAAATCAAAGACAAATCAATGTTTTTAATTTGGAAAATCTAACTTTAAAAATCCCTTTTTAATTATAAAAATTCAAAACTCAAGACTTCCTTCATCTCATAAAAGAATAAAAATAATTTAAGCACCACCCATCAAAAGTAAGCATAAACCATCAAAAGATCTAAATCCTAAGCATAGCCTATCAAACCTAAGCATGAGTAGTCAAAAACTAATTTTTATTTTAGAAATAAAAATAGAGATTTGCCTAGGGCACGAAGACAAGCCTATTAATCATTAAGCACATAATCATGGAACACAAATTAGAATTACTAAACAAATAAAAAGACAATTACTTACCTTCATCCATAACTCTAATCAAGAAAATTAGCCCGCCATTGCAAAGAATGCTTCTTGATTTATCACTAAAAATTGCATCTTTACAACTTCTCCTTCACAAATTTTCTCCTTCAAAATAAACCCTTGGACATGGCCCAAGGTTACCAAAAATAAAAATAAACTAATGGAAAAGAAGAAAGGAAGAAGAAAAGAATAGGAGAGAGGGGGAGCTTTTGTCGTATGGAATATGTTATGGGTCTCCATCATGCTTCCTTTTATGCTTTTTGCAAACCCCTTTTAGTAAAGAAGTGCCCTCCTTTTAGGTTTCCTTTTTCCTTATTGGGTAAGGATTCTTTCTTGTTCTCCAAGTTAACTTCTTTCTTTGGAAAGACTATTAAATTTGAGAGATCTCCTTACCTTATTAGGTTTCTTGATGCATACACTTTCCTTGTATAATTCCAAGAATATCTCTAAAAATTACATGATGATGTAAAGGGAATAAACTTCCCAAATATTGAGATTTCTTGCAATTCCCGCCTACAACTGTAGCAGATAACTTCCCGAGGTCATATCTCCCTCAATATAGCTCTGATTTAGGCAATCTTGGGCTCTACGGATATCTACTCGAAAAGAGCTTTCCAACGGTGGCTAAATTACGCCGATCTGACACTCGGTTTGAGAGTTATGGCCATTTTAAGTTGCTGCCCTTGAAAAATCCGGGAATAATTATGCAAAAATGGAAGCTTCTATGTTGGCATGCAATGGGGTGTGTAGGGCCCATTGTGGACTTCCAAGCATGCTTGGACTCTCTCTTTGCTTGCTTATTTGACTTCTCTCTTCTCAAATTTCATCAATGTAGGTCCCATGTTGATTTGTCCTACAAATTGAAAGAGGCAATTTTAACATTAATAATATATAAGAAAATAATTATGAACCATGTATGGAACCCTACATTCCTAGTGATGCACCAAAATGACTAACTTTTCAAAAATAGCACATGGTGCCAAAAATAACAAGATATGCATTGATGAAACCAAAAGCCTAATTTTGGAGTGATAAATGAGATGAGAAAAACTTAATTTCAAAAAGTCATGCAATTTAATGAATTTTGACCATTTTTGACCATTTCTCCAAAAATATCCTCAAATGCATGTAATCATGAAATTGAATGTAATTCTATGCAGTTAAACCTAATTAAGTCCACAAATGCTAATGAAATGATGAGTTAATGACCTAGTTTTGTGGACTTATCACACTCCTCAACCAGCCTTTTGCTAGTCCCTTAGCAAAATAAGCGATAAAGAATAAAACACATAAACTAATCCTAAAGAAAACAAACTAATGTAGAAAACATAAATGAAAAACACCACTTTCGCTGGTACTCTCGACTGCATTTAGCGTATGCAGTAAGCCCTTAAACCCTTAGGTTCCCTCTAGTGGACGAGTTGTGCCTCGTGAGGGTTTGCAGTGAATACACCCACAAAATTCTTTTTTTTTTTTTTTGCAAAGAATGTTTAAAACCTATCAAAATCCAGGGAAACTTCTTCCAAGAGAAAATCTATAGACACTGACTATTCTTGATTCTCGAAATTTTCAAGGACAAATCTTAAATTCGGTTCACAAATTCCATCTTTTGGTCAGAAATTCTCGAAATCATGCTAATTGATCGTGCACGGTGAAGAGCGTGTATACGAAATAAGCATCAAATGATCGACCAATAATTTTCGTAAAAATAATTAATTAATTTTTTTAATTGAGTTCAGGGCCGCCTAAACGTATAAAAAAAACAGTCTTCCTCTGAAGGCGATAATGACGGCTTTCGCACTACTGTTTTTTCAAAGGGCGCAATTTTTTTTTTTTTTTTTTTTTTTTTTTTTACACACACATGTGACTGTGCAATGCCAAAGTCCCTTAAGCTTTCTAATTAACCCATTTAACGAGCATTAGGCCAATGACTCCCAAACCAGATGGCTTTAGGGCACTAGGTATGAAAATACCCCTAAGGGCTTACTAACTCGGGTTAAAAAGGCTACGAACCCAAACTAGTCACAAATTTTTTTTTTCTCTTTTTTTTTTTTTTTTTTTTTCAAGACTTTAACTAAACACTTTTTTTTTCTTTTTCTTTTTTTCTTTCTTTTTTTTTTTTTTTTTTTTTTTTGCGGTCCCCAACAATAGGCAGCCCTTTTCATGTATCCACCCGTCGAACAATGAAGCTTTGTACACTAAGGGTCGATTTTCCATTTTTTTTTTTTTTTATCGAAGAAAAACGAAAATCATAGCTTCACATTCAAAACCTTGAAAACGTATACAATCAGTGTAAAAGTGAGGGATCGAAATTCAGCACTTTTCCAAAAACTCTTTCTGTAAATAAAATAGTGAACCATTGTTTTCTTTTGCCCAAAATAAATATCTTCAGCCAATAAAAATTCTCTCGGACGTTTCCCTCTAATAATTTTTTTTTGAACTAAGAAAAATGAAAAAGAAAATGTAAAATGAAAATTGAACAAACGATCACATATCAAGTTCTAACTCACACCCCTAAACCTAAATCTAACATTGTCCTCAATGTTATGAATGCATGTGTAATGTGAAATTGAACAATAAAGAAATTTAGAACATTTTACCATGTGGGGTGATTGCAAAAGAATGTGATCAACCAGCTCAATTACCTTCCAAAATTGGGTTGCCTCCCAAACAGCGCTAAGTTTAATGTCGTCAGCCCGACATGACAAAAATGATTAGTCCTGGTAAATTGGGTCTTCCAGAAGGATATCCTCAATGTTTTTATCCTTCAATTCCAAAAACGGTTTCAACCGTTGACCATTCACTTTGAAAATATCCCCATTCTTGGGATTTTCAATTTCCACCGCACCATGAAAGTAAACAGTCCTGACAATGAATGGACCAGTCCATCGGGTTCGTAACTTCCCGGGAAACAGGTGTAACCGGGAATTATACAAAAGGACTTTCATACCTGGTTCAAATGATTTCCTTAAAATTGACTTATCATGGTTCAACTTCATTCGTTCCTTATAGATCTTTGCATTCTCATAGGCATCGTTTCGAAGTTCTTCCAACTCATTGAGTTGCAATTTGCACAGATTACCCGCAGTGGGTAAGTCAAAATTAAACTTCTTAATGGCCCAATAAGCTCTGTGCTCCAATTCAACAGGCAAGTGGCATGCCTTACCATAGACCAACCTATATGGGGACATCCCAATAGGTGTCTTATAAGCGGTTCGATAGGCCCACAATGCGTCGATCAATCGCAAAGACCAGTCTTTCCGAGTGGGATTGACCGTCTTTTCCAGAATTTGTTTAATTTGCCTATTTGAAATTTCCGCTTGGCCACTTGTTTGTGGGTGATAAGGTGTAGCAACCTTATGGGTGACAGAATATTTTTTTAACAAATGCTCAAAGGGACGGTTGCAAAAGTGAGTGCCTCCGTCACTAATAATCGCTCTAGGTGTACCAAAGCGAGAAAATATATGATCTCTCACGAACTTAATTACCACATGGTGGTCATTCTTCTTTGTTGGTATGGCTTCTACCCACTTGTAAACATAGTCTACTGCTAGTAAAATGTAAAGATTTCCAAAGGAATTTGGAAATGGCCCCATGAAGTCAATTCCCCATACATAAAAAATTTCCACTATAAGTATAGGATTCAAGGGCATCATGTTCCTTCGATTGAGCTTGCCAAGCTTTTGACACCTTTCACAGTTCAAACAGAATGTGTGACAATCTTTAAAGATAGTGGGCCGGTAAAATCCACATTGTAAAACTTTTGCAGCTGTCTTTTTCGAACTAAAGTGGCCCCCACAGGCATGATCATTGCAGAACGAAATGACCGAGTAATGGTCATGATCAGGAATGCATCTCCTGATGATCTGATCCGGGCAATACTTAAAAAGATACGGGTCATCCCAGAAAAAGTACTTGACCTCAGTTAGAAATTTTGATCGATCTTGTTTTGACCAATGGGTGGGCATCTCCCCTATAACAAGGTAATTGATTATATCTGCAAACCAGGGGATTTGAGAAATACTGAGCAATTGTTCATCAGGAAAATCTTCATTCAGTGGGACCTCATCTGAAGGCTCTAAAGGTATCCTCGAAAGATGGTCTGCTACAACATTCTCACATCCTTTTTTATCTCTTATTTCCAAATCAAACTCTTGTAGCAGAAGGATCCACCGGATCAATCGGGCTTTCGCATCCTTTTTTGACATAAGGTATCTCAGGGCTGCATGATCCGTGTAGATAATGACTTTAGACCCTATTAAGTAGGACCGAAATTTCTCCAATGCAAAAATTACAGCTAACAATTCTTTTTCAGTGGTTGTGTAATTGAGCTGTGCATCATTGAGGGTCCTACTAGCATAGTAAATCACATGAGGTAGCTTTCCAAGCCGTTGACCCAAAACAGCTCCAATAGCAGTATCGGATGCATCACACATTAGCTCAAATGGAATGGTCCAATCAGGTGGCTGAATTATAGGGGCTGAAGTTAGTTCCTTTTTTAGTCTTTCAAAAGATTTTAGACACTTCTCATCAAATTCAAACGGGGCCTCTTTTGTCAGTAATTGACATAAAGGTTTAGCAATGTTACTAAAATCCTTGATGAATCTACGATAAAAACCAGCATGGCCCAGGAAGGATCGAATCTGCTTAACTGATTTTGGTGGTGGCAGTTTCGAGATCGAATCAATTTTTGCTTTGTCCACCTCAATTCCATTATCAGAAATAATGTGTCCCAGAACTATGCCCCTTTTTACCATAAAATGACATTTCTCCCAATTTAATACTAGATTCCGTTCTTTGCATCTTTCAAGCACAAGGGACAAATGATGTAAGCACTCCTCAAAAGAATTACCAAAGACCGAAAAATCATCCATGAAAACCTCAATGAATCTTTCTACCATGTCAGAAAATATACTCAACATGCACCTTTGAAAGGTGGCCGGTGCATTACATAACCCAAAGGGCATGCGTCTGTAAGCGAAAGTGCCAAACGGACAGGTGAAAGTGGTCTTTTCCTGGTCCTCGGGTGCAATTGGGATTTGATTATAACCAGAATAACCATCAAGAAAACAATAATATGCATGACCGGCTAACCTTTCGAGCATCTGATCCATGAATGGGAGGGGAAAATGATCTTTTCGAGTGGCTGAGTTCAACTTCCTATAATCAATGCACACCCTCCATCCAGTCTGTATCCGAGTGGGTACCAATTCATTGCCCTCATTTTGAACCACTGTTATTCCAGATTTCTTTGGTACCACTTGAACCGGGCTCACCCATGCACTATCAGATATGGGGTAAAGCACTCCTGCATCGAGTAATTTTAAGACTTCCGACCTGACCACTTCCTTCATTGCAGGGTTTAGTCGCCTTTGTGGTTCACGAGAAGTTTTTACATTTTCTTCCAAATGGATTCTATGTTGGACCACAGATGGGCTAATTCCTTTAATATCTGCAATGGACCACCCTATAGCTTCCTTATGCTCTTCCAAAATTTTAACGAGTTTTTCCTCTTGGATAGGGTCCAAGTCTGAAGCTATAATCACTGGAAGGGTTTCTAGCGGACCTAAAAATACATATTTCAACGTATCCGGCAATTGCTTGAGTTCTAACTTAGGGGCCTCTACAATTGATGGGACAGGTTGGGAAGCAGATGGAGTCAGAATCTCATGCTTCGGTTGCCACCTGGAGAAATCCATGGATAGGGTTGAGTCTAATAGTGCGTTGACTTCCTCAATATGTCCATCTACATCAAAATCACTTCCAAAGTGGGCCAGACAAGCCTCTAGTGGATCTTCAAGTTTCAAATGGGGTAAGTGATTTTCCACCAATTCATGAATGTAACTAACTTAAAAAACCCCATCATCCTCATCAGGAGGTTGCTTACTAACATTAAAAATGTTCACTTGGACTGTCATGGTCCCAAAAGAAATTTGCATTACTCCATTCCTACAATTGATCAAGGCATTTGAGGTGGCTAGGAATGGTCTCCCCAAGATAACTGGAATTTTGGGTTCAGCCCCCGATGTTTGTTTGGTATCCAAAACAATAAAATCAACTGGGAACACAAAGTCTCCGACTTTGATAAGAACGTCTTCGACTACCCCCTTGGGGTATCGAATCGATGTATCAGCTAATTGCAAGGTCACATGGGTCTTTTTCAACTCCCCCAAACCTAATTCTTCATAAACAGAGTATGGAAGAAGGTTCACACTTGCACCCAAGTCTAGCAAAGCTTTCTCTATGTGATGATCCCCTATCTGGCAAGAAATGGTAGGACACCCTGGGTCCTTATATTTGATCGGGGTTGGACAGGAAATGATTGAGCTAACTTGTTGGGCTAGAAAATCCTTCTTGGGCACATTGGTAGTCCTTTTGAAGGTACAAAGGTCCTTCAGAAATTTCGCATAGGCCGGAATCTGTTGGATAGCATCAAGTAGTGGGATATTAATCCTCACTTGTTTGAATACTTCTAGCATTTTATCCAATTGAACAGTTGATTTTACTGGGCCTAGCCTCTGTGGGTATGGTGCCTTGGGAACATAGGTCCTAAGAGTAGGGTCACTAGGTGATGGTTCAGCATTGACTGGGTTCTTTGGTTCTAATATAGGTTCAGCATTCACACTTGGTTCTCTAGTTTCTACTTTCTCACTTGATTCGTCCTCAAGTTCCTTGGGTAGTTTGACCTTGTTATCAACCTGTGTACCAGACCTAAGGGTGATTATGGATTTGACTTGTTCCGGCCCTTTTCCTGTAGGATCATGAACAACCTGGCCCTTGGGATTAGGTTCGGGTTGACTAGGGAAGGTTCCCTTGTCTCTGACACTAATGGAGTTGGCCAATTGGCCCATCTGATATTCTAATTTTGCAAGGGTTTGAGTATGGCCATTCAAAAGTTGAGTAGTGGTCTGCTGGAATTGAGCAGTACTCTGGGTCAATTGGGCTGTGGTTTGAGACATGAGTTTCATGGCCTCTTCTAAAGAATCTACCCTCTGGGTCAATGGATTGGGATTGAAATTGGGTTTTTGGAAACCGGGTGGGCCACTCACTTGAGATTGATTGGGTTGAAATTGAGTGGACTGAGATGGGCCACCTTGAGTTGGGCCTTTGGTCCAAGAAAAGTTCGGGTTGTCCCTCCAACCTGGATTGTAAGTGTTAGAATGCGGGTCATACCTCGGACGATTATCAAAACGAGAGTTTTGATATAATGCATTCACCTCCTCAACAGACTCGGTCTGACCCAAAGTTGTTGGGTCAATCCCTCCATTCATGGCCTGATTATATCTTAATGACTCCAAAGTGTTTGAAGTGGGCTTTTGGTTCAGCTCTAAGGCCTCTATTCTCCTCACCAGTGTGGCCAATTTGGCCTCTGCCTCAATTTTGGGTTCAATCTTGAACATCCCCCCTTTTTCAGGAATGGTGGGTTTGATGGGCTCCCTCTTAATTGGGGCCCACTGCAATGTGTTTTCAGCGGTATCTTCCAAAAATGTCCATGCTTCTTCTGCTGTTTTCTGTGTAAATTGCCCACTACAGAAAGATTCTACCATTTGTTTGGTTGGGTAATCCATGCCTTCATACACAATTTGGACTAATCGAATTTTTTCAAATCCATGGTGGGGACATTGGATTAAGAGATCCTTGAACCGTTCCAAATAACTGTAAAGTGTCTCCCCTTCCATTTGATGGAATCCGTTGATGGCCTGCCTAATCGAAGCGGTTTTCTGCTTGGAATAAAATTTTTTGTAAAATTCTTCGACTAGCTTGGCCCATGTAGTGATGGACCCGGCCTGTAAGGCATAAAGCCAAGCTTTAGCCTTTTCTTTTAGGGAGAAAGGAAATAATCTAAGTTTAAGGGCCTCTTCAGTCATGTGATTGATTCTCATGGTCCCACAGATGTCCTCAAATTCCCTAACATGTTGATATGGGTTTTCATGGTCTAGCCCAAGGAATACTGGGAGCATCTGGATCATGCCAGATTTCAGCTCAAATGTGGCATTGGTCTGAGGAAGGGTGATGCAGGACGGTTGAGTTGTCCTGGTGGGGTACATGTAGTCCTTTAAAGTCATGGGTGGGTCCATTTGATCGGCCATTCTAACAATTTCTTCAAAAATTGAAGACTTTCCGACAATGGTTAAGGCTAATTCGGGCTCTATCTTGACTAATATTTTACCCTTGCGTACCCACAGTTTCTCTCTCTCAGGTCTAGAACGCATGCATTAGTTTCAACCTTAAAGAAATGCAAGCCTAATCTATATGCGGGGCCCTAATGATCTTACTAGATGATGCACAAGCAGTCAAGCAAAAAGATTGAGCACAAGAAATTATCCTAGGGTTAACCTAACTCACTAGACAGCTCTTAACTGGTTTGAAGAGTGCACTAAGGCCTCCAATCCGGTCTTATGAAGCCAAATCGACCAGGTAAGTCCCTAGGATGAGTGGTGGGGTCACAATGCACTTGGCAAGGGTCCCGCTTAAAAACCAAACTCCTAGAACAGAGACTGCCACCCTTTGGAGGGACAGGACTTACCTAGACATCAACTTGACCAAAGAGCGCAATTGGTGTAACCTTTTGTGGTCTTCGTCCTAATGAGCTCGAGTCCTATGGTCTCGTTTCTACTTTATTTTTATTAGTGTTTAGGTTACTATGTGAGAAGTGGTTAAACCTAATTGGGCAAGGATCTGGTAATGAAATCCAGTTCTTATCTTATTGGGGTCAATTGCCCTTAACTAAGTGTGTGTCCAATTAGATGGTGTGTCAATCAAGCATTCACACTTTGCAAAAATTAAATCATCCAAACCCCACTTGCAAGTAAAAGATTCGTGGGGTAAAGTTTAGAAACTCTTACAGCGGGTCCACGCAAATCTTTAAACTGTGCAAGCTTAACCTATATTTTTTAGCAACTTTGCAGTTCTGAGAGCAACTTGTTTGCTTAAAAGCAATCCCCGCTATTTCCTTCCTTTTAGAGTCCTTCAAAAATCAGAATGTAACCTCAAAGAAAACAACTAAAATGTTAGATCTAAATAATCTACTAAATATAGATAACAATTGTCAATAAAACTCCTAAATTGAAAAATGAACCTAATATAAATTTCACAACCCTAAACTACTGCAATTTGAATGAAAGATGCACTTCTAAAACTCCTAATGCAGTCCCAAGTTAAATGGAGACCTTCATGTCAAGTGCTGAAAAAAATCTAAGTGTTGGGATCTGTTGCACAGGCCCAAGTTTACAGATCTGTACGACCCACTTGTATTAATCAAAAACTGATAGCAATGACTAGGATGTAATCTCCTAATATGCAAGAAACAAACAAAAAAAAACAGAGACTAAAAAGGATAAAAGACAAAGAAGTTATGCTATTATGAAGTTGGCTACTTGAACCAGTTTTTCTGCTGATTGCAGAATCTGCGTGACTGATTGGCCCTATTCACAGCACTAAAAGTTGGACTTCCAAAACGTATTTTTTACTGAAATTTTGATGGTTCAAAGTCAATATACCAAAGTCCTATCCACCCAAATTTCAAGTCAAAAGGAGTCCGTTTGACTGGTTTTCAAAGTGCGAACTTTTGGAGAAAAACCAAGTCAAATCTGTCAAAAAATTAGTGCTGAAATTTGTATTCTATGTAACCACTTGAAATCAGTCCGAAAATTAATTAAAGAACAGCAACAAAAACTTGAAAAACAGCAACCAATATCATTAAGAAACACAAAAACTAAACTAAATGCAAGTTATGAATGCAACTAACTAAAAAGTATGCTATGATATGAACAAATAATGCTAGAAATCCTAACTAAAAGATTCTTTTCAAATTGCAATTTAATGAATTTTGACCAATTTTGACCATTTCTCCAAAAATATCCTCAAATGCATGTAATCATGAAATTGAATGTAATTCTATGCAGTTAAGCCTAATTAAGTCCACAAATGCTAATGAAATGATGAGTTAATGACCTAGTTTTGTGGACTTATCATATATGTATTTTCCACTTGTATAATTTTGTCAAAGAGATTTCTAATTGTAAACCAATAATATCTTATTCATCAAGATATAGAGCATAAAAGCTCACGAGCATAGATTAAAGGTTCAAGTTCAAGAACTAGAGATAGAGAGAAGGAAGTAAGTTAAGTTAAGGTTTACAATCCATAAGCTAACAAGTTTATAAAGTATAACAAAAGATGTGGCACTCCAAGCCATGGTCCATGGGTCATTTTACGTCCAATCTCAGCGGGTAGATGTTTAGAAGACATCATCAGAAGTCCATTTAGCTACATGACGGGGAGGATCCTCCTCCTCATGGATCTCCGGGGCAGTGGCATTGAGGTACTCACCTGTAATGCCAAGTGTAACACCATTAGACTAGGATAAGCAAGATAAACGGATATAAATCATATAACATGTGACAAATGAATAGTTAGACATACATAAATCACATGAGGTCAAAGTATGAACACTAGGCAAATCTGAGGATAAGTAAGCATGAGACGTACGAATCATAGATGACAGGTATACACCATAAGAGAACTAAATGGTACATCCACATTAGCTATATTCTCCCAAATTAACCATGAAAACATGAATATAAAGTGAGAGCATAAAGCAGAATATAACAGAATGGTGCCACTAGGAGACAGAGGGCCCGAAACTCTCCATCGTAGACCTAGGGTGCCAGTCAACCCTCAGGATATAATCCCATCTGCAGAGGGCCAGAAATATATACTAAACCTACACTTAACCGGGTCTAACTTAGATAGGGTTGAAGCAAAGTGGTGCCAACTCGGGGAATAAAAGTACAAAATTGTTAGATTGTATGGCTCAATTGAATTAGCAAATCTTGGTTAACCGGGTCCCTAGATTGCCCAAGTTGTACTCTGATTAGAAGTATGTATATTATAGTAGTTCTACTGTGATTAGAAGTTGGGGTTTGCGTGCAACAGGGTTTGGGGCTGATATTATAAATAGAGACCTAGAGTCTCTAGGATGTACACCTCTGATTGCATATAGTGATTTCTCCTGTCCTCCCCATGGACATAGGCCAAAAGCCGAACCACGTAAATCTCCTGTGTTCTTGTGCGTGATTGATCTCTTCTAGTAGGCCCTTAATCATAACAAACTGGTATCAGAGATATTTGGCGTGATCGGAGTAGATTCGACGGATCGGATCTCAGAGGGCTGAAGTTGTGGCTGCGCGATCGACGGATTAGATCTCAAGATTGAGATAGTGTTTTCCTGGATCGTACAAAGGGAGATTGTTTGATCTCGGTGGGCCACACAATCGAAGAAAAGTGGAGATTGGTTCGCTGGAGTAGATCGATTGTGGAAAACTCGAGGTGGGTCACGATCGGAAACAGAGGATCAGACTCTGTTTGTTGCCCGGTCTAAGATCAGATCGGAAAAGGTGGTTTTTGGCCTGTTGCTTTCATTGAGAGAAGATCGATCTGTGCTGCGCCGGAAAAAAAAAATTCTAAGATTCCTTTTGTTCTCGTCAGGCCCCATGTCGCCACCACCGCCGCTGCACGCGCGCCACCGCCGCCACACGCCGCCGTCGGTCCACGTCGCCGCCGCTGCACGTCGCCGATCTAGTTGCTGCCTAGAAACGCCCGAGAAAAACCGAAGTGGGTTTCCCTCTTTGGTTGGGTTTCTGTTGCAGAAACAGAAACAAAGGAGAAAAAGTAAGAGGTAGGCCGGGCCTGCAGAGCTTCCGGGTTGGACGCAGGTCAGCCCGACCCGTTTGTAGAAGAAGCCCAGTTGCAAAGAGGTCCAAGTTGGGTCAGTCCAGGTCAGACCTGACCCGTTTACAGCAAAGCCCAGCAGCAGACAAGCGCTGACGTCAGCAATTCCGTACGGTCAAGGCAGATTTGACCGATCGACGGCTGAAAATTGTATTCGCGTTATCTTGACGATCCGAAGTCCGATTTGAGATCCGTTTGAACCTACGGACTCGTTGCGAGCAGATGTACGCGGTTGTGGAAGAAGATTGGTTGTTCAATCGTCAACGAAGGAGTTTGACTGATTGGAGCGTAGAAACTTGTTTCTACGATATCTTAGCCATCAGGAGTCGGATTTTAGATCCATTTCTTCCAGCGTGCTCGGGTGACCAGATCTACACAAGTATTGTGAAAGATTTGTGGAATGACTGCTAAATTTGAGATTGATAAATTCAACGGAAACAACGACTTCGGTCTATGGCATTTGAAGATGTATGCTTTACTGATTCAGAATGGGCTGTAGAAAGCTTTGAAAGGAAAGAATGCTTTGCCTGAAAAATTGTCAGATGAAGAGAAGGAAGAGTTACTGGAGAAGGCGTATGGTCAGATTTTGCTGTTTTTTAGCGATGGTGTACTGCGAAAAGTTTCTCATGAGAGAACTGCTGCTGGAATATGGCAGAAGTTGGAGAACTTGTACATCACAAAGTCTCTCACGTATCGCTTGTACCTAAAGAAGCGGTTGTTCACGTTACAAATGCAGGAAGGTATGTCTGTTTCAACTCACCTTGATTCTTTAACAAAAGCTATTATGGATCTGGAAAATATCAATGTTAAAATTGATGATGAGGACCAAGCTATCATTTTGTTGTGCTCGTTACCACTCTCATATGAACATTTTGTTGATACCATGATGTATGGTAGAGATACTCTATCCAAAGAGGATGTAGAGGCAGCCTTGAACTCTAAGGAGTTGAAAAAAAAGGTTGCGGTTAACAATGATGGTTTGGGTGAGGGTTTGGTAGTACGAGGAAGAACAAAAGACTCCAGTAGTAAGGGCAAACATAGATCCAACAGGAAAAACATTGAATGTTATTATTGCCATAAGAAAGGGCACATCAGAAAAAAACTGTCCCGAAAGGCAGCAGAAAGGGAAAGAAATAACAGAAGATTCGTCATCTGATGATTCAGTCAGTGATGTAGATGAAAGATCAAATTATGTTTCCGATAATGCACTTTCTGTGATTAAAAATGGAATTCGTCGTCAAGATGAATGGATTCTTGATTCGGGTTGTTCCTACCATATGTGTCCCAATAGGGACTAGTTTACCACTTATAGAGAAATCGACGGTGGTGGTGTCTTGCTGGGCAACAATGTTGCATGTAAGACGATTGGAATTGGAACAATGAAAATCAAGATGCATGATGGAATCATTAGAACGTTGGCAGAAGTTCGGCATGTTCCTAATTTGAAAAAGAATCTTATTTCTCTTGGTACCTTGGACTCCGACGGTTGTAAGTTCTCAGCTGAAGGTGGAGTTATGAAGGTTGTGAAGGGTGCTCTGGTTCTTATGAGAGGCAATAGAGTTGGAAACTTGTATGTTTTGTCCGGAAATACTGTTGTAGGTAGCAGCAGTGACACCGTTCAGGTGGAGTCCGACATCCTAGTGAGGAAGGAGAGTGCATCCGGCTCCTCTTGGGATACGGGGGATAGTCAGACCGTGCAGCAGATGCAGCGGACAGAGCCGCAGTTGCCGCAGACGGGTAGACCGCAAAAAGAAAGGAAACCGCCGGTTAGATACGGTTTCGAGGATATGATGACGTACTCGTCGATATCAGATAGTGGCCGTGATGATATGGTTGTATACGCATTGACGACTGAGTCTCTTGATTCAATGGAAGGGTTGAAAAGTAGTCAACATACAGCAACTGTGACTGAAGAAATGGAGTCTCTTAATGAGGAAGATCAGGCCATCGGATGCAAGCGGTTCTACAAGGAAGAAGAAGGAGCTTCCTGTGCAGGTAGAGTGCAGACAAATGTTCCTGGTCATGTATGCAGTTTGAAGAAATCATTGTACGGGTCGAAGCAAGCTTCTGGATAATGGTACAAGCGATTTGGTGCATTCATGAAGGAATGGGTTAATTTCAAGTTCAAGCATTGCTTGGACTTGATTGGTGTGCTCGGTACTTGAGTGCCCTCAGGGGCAGGTGGAGACAGTGAGATGTGCTTTGTGGCTGAGGATCAGCTTCAATATTCGCCAAGGTGGAGATTTGTTAGATTGTATGGCTTAATTGAATTAGCAAGTCTTGGTTAACCGGGCCCTTAGATTGCCCAAGTCGTACTCTGATGAGAAGTAGGTCTATTATAGTAGTTCTACTGTGATTAGAAGTTGGGGTTTGAGTGTAACAGGGTTTGAGGCTGATATTATAAATAGAGACCTAGAGTCTCTAGGATGTACACCTCTGATTGCATATAGTGATTTCTCCTGTCTTCCCCGTGGACATAGGCCAAAAGCCGAACCACGTAAATCTCTTGTGTTCTTGTGCGTGATTGATCTCTTCTTGTAGGATCTAGATCAAAACAAAAATAATAGAACATATGCAGATCAGATCATAACAGGGTACATAATCAGGACTTATCATAATTGTAGCTGTACAGAAATGGAAGAGAAATTAACATGAACAGGTATACATAACTGAACAGACGTATGATCAAGTCATATGAGATTACTGGAAGCGGAATGCAATGCTTGTACTTAAATCGTAAACAGAATCAAGATATGATGGAATTCAATCCTACGGTCTTAGGAACACTCGGTGTCTTCACCGTCCAACTCGGTGTAGTACTAAGGATTCCGATGTTAGTGGCCTACAAAAGAACCTTTAGCGTTAATTAATTTGAACACCGAATCCCTTAGTATAACACATTTGGTTTCGATACAATTTCAAAGAACACGAGGCCCTTTGTGGGTGCATGGTTGTTCTAGCCGCATCCACATAAATCACAAGTCCATTGAGCATGATAATGGGTTCAAGGTATCCGTCCTTAAGGTCCAACTATCAGGCCAATTAATCTAAACACGCTGTGGTTTAACTCTTGGCTCGGGGTACCATCCCGCTGCCAAAGTTTATATAAAATCCAATAGCCCTTCATTCCCTGAATTTCAAATCAAATATATGTAAGGACCATTGAATTCTCGCTTCAAGAGCTTCCCATTGGTATGTGAACCTCCAAAAACGAATGTACGATTAAAAAGATATGGCCATTGGAAGTTGACATAGTATTACATGTATCAGGTGCGCTCGAGCGGACCCAACCAAAGGTCATGCGCGCTAGAGCGGGGGATCATGCACCAGAGCGGGCACCAGAGCATGTGCCAGTAGAGAGTGAGTGCACTCGAGTGGCTAAACCTGCGCTCGAGCGGGCAGTCCAGGATTCTATACCCGAATTCTGAACTTCCTTGCTATCTTCCAAAACCATCCATTGCCTACTCCCAGCCTTCAAACGACATTTGATGCAAAAAATGAGCCTCCAAACATGCTCATAACATCACCATTTATCAACCTTTAAATCAACAAGAAAACAATCCATTTCTAACATCAAAACATGAAAAAAAAATCCATTTCAGCAAAGAAATGGGTATCTAACATGATTGAACATATTCAAAGAATCAAATAGGAATGCATACATACAATCATATGAGTTTAACTTGCCTTGGATGTTAAAATTCGAATCCTACACCAAACCAAACCTCTCCTAGCAAGTATAAGCCCTCCAAACTCAGAATCCCCAAATATAAACCTCTAGAAACAACCTAACATGAAGAAATGAAATGGAATGAGGGAGAAGAAGATGCATGCATGAATTGTAATATCATCTCACTGATTTGAAGCAAAAGTAAGTGAAAGAATGAGAAATATTTACCAATGAAGAAGATGGAGCACACTTGGTGGAAATGGAGACTTGGAGAAGATGAATGAGAACATGAGGATGAAGATACTTTCACCAAAACCTACATGCAGCACCTAATTCAAGAAGATGATAAAGATAGTAAGCAGGGGAAGGAGAAGAACATTTCCTGCTGTAGTGAAGAAAGGAACTTCGTTTGAAATGGGGAAGGAGTTTTTGAGCTGGAATTTCCTTCTTGCAGTGCATGCAAGTCCATTAAGGAGCTGGAATTTTCAAGAGGGGGCTTGGGTAGGAAAATAGGGATCTAGATTCAAGGGGTCAAATCATGAAAATCAAAGCCCATGCTAAGCTTTATGCAATGCACCAACAACCCATAAAATACTAAAGACACACAAAAGTCCAAAACACTCCAAATAGTCATACTCTACCTAGTCAAAGGTCAACCCAACTAAATTCTACCAAATTAAACCCAAATACCTACAAAACATCCGTTAAGTTACTAATCTCAATTAATTAACTCTAAATCAAAATTAATGCGGGTCAGGGTGTTACGTACAGTGCGAAACCAGTTTCAACTCCTATGTGTACTGCTGGTTCTCTTTCACGCTACTCTGGATCTCCATCTTTGTCTGACCCGTCAGATTAAGAGCATGGATGTGACAAACACAAAATTCCACTAAGCATCAATAATGATACATTCATCACTTTTAAAAATATAACTAATGGGCATAGTGATGAACATGTTAAATTGCATAAAAAAATATGACTTGGTGATGCAAGCAATTTTCAATATGTAAAGTCATATGAACTCATCATGTGAACATCCATCAATCAATAGATATAACTATGAAATATAAATGATGGGTTTTAAAGAGGTTCATATGAGCAAGACCATAAGTATGAGATTGAAAAATGCACAAAGACGATATTACTATGAAAACATGCATAAATCATTATCATTACCATCCATCTCATTTATAAATTTTACTTTTAAAACCATGTGATACACATTGTGAGATTGCATTTCATAGATTTTACTATAAGTTAAGAAGCAATCTCATTTATATCAACATATATACATATACATATACATAAATATACATATATATATATATATATATATATATATGTAGAAATAATCACAAGAGATATAGTAATTGAGTTCCAATGTGATTTCTAAAAATGTGACTATAAGCATAACCAATCATGGAAAATTTTTGACATTTGCATAGAGCGGATCAATTATCAATCAAAATCTAACTCATACCATTTCATTAATAAAGAATATAGGGACATTTACTTAAAAAATTCCCTTAACTAGGGTAACCACTATTGAGACCCCCAAAATATTATAATATCATGCAAGGACCTCCCGCCCAAATCTTTCTTTTTTTCCCCATTTTACCCATCCTTCGCTAATGCCAATGAAACCCTATTTCCAGTCCAGGGATGAAACCAGAAACAAAACTAAGAAAAGAAGAAATAGAAGAAGGAGAAGACCAGACCGCTCACCGTTCAGTCTCCATCTCACTTCCATGTCTGGTCACAGAAGAACACCCCTTCACCGGTCGCACTACTCCATGTCACTTTCTCTCTCTCTCTCTCCTCCCCGTCTTCCTCTTTTCATCTGCATCAAAACCCAAGCCCCAAGGGAAGTCCTCGAGTCTCAGGACTTGGTTTTCAAGGTAATAAATTTCCACACATCACTTTTTCCTTCTCTTGTAAAACTTGAGAACCCTTTCTTCTCCAAGATTTTTTCTCCAATCTTCTAGATCCAAGGCATTCTACTTACATCGATTTTTTATTTTTGAATTGTTACAATTGTGCTTAAAATTTTCATGTTGCATGCAAAACCAAGATCCAGGCAGCAAACTCTATCTTAATATCCCTTATGCATGATCGAGGCATAAAACCAAGATTCCTCAGTTGGTGTGTTGTGGTCATGTGGTGCTTATATAAAAAAGGGTATTTTGATTCTAAGTGAATGCTTGGAGATTTTATTCTCATTTCTCTGCTGTAAAAAGTCCCCACTTCTGCGTATTTCTTCTCTGAGTTTATCTCCTTTCCTTTCCTCCTAGTGAGAACTAAATATGAAATTATTCAATCAATAATTTCTGTGAAACCCTCTTGAATTGGTGAATTGCAGTAGACATGTTAACTACTTCATATTCATAGTAGTAGTTCTGTTCTAACTGTTTTCATCAGTTAATTATTATTTTTCTGCCTTTTCTTTTTTGAAGTAGCTTTGTCTATAACCGTACCTTGTTAATCATTTCCTTGGACACTATTGCTTATGCATGTTGATCATAAAATGGACAATTTACTGATGGAATCTATCCAGTTATGTTGTTACATTGCACTTGTGATGTTCAAAGTAAACATGCATTCCACCTTATAGCACTCTGAGTCATTATGCTTTATTTTTTCTAAGTAAATCTTTGAGTACATTGAAAGGATTTGGTATTTGGACTAAACCTTTTACATGTTGGGGCATCCGTATTTTCTTACTTCTCAATTGATAAAGATATGGATGTCAATGTGGATGTCAATGAAAAAGATATCATTCACTTGGATGTGGTTCATTTGAATTCTGCATTTCATATTGTGTCAAGTATCAACCATCTGAGTTTTTATGTGGATTTTCTGTTTTCTCCATTTTTCCTTTATCTCTAAAAGTTGTTTCAAGGGGAAATAAAACTTCAATCTCGTTATTATTTCATTTGTTTTCTTAATCCTTGTGAAAGCTGAATGAAAATTGAATATGAGACGAATGATATTTTTTTTTCCTTTTACAACTCTTTTTTAGAACTTCTGAACTTCATCCATCTTTAAGACTATGTCCTTTCAGTAAGTAAAACAATTAATGATTGAATTGAATTCTTCATTATTTGTAGTTGAATTGAACTCAAGCTTTGAAATAGAACTACAAACAGAGAAAAGCAATACTTAGGTATGGAATACCAATGGAATAGCAACTGGGACCACTTCAACTAACCTTACCCAACATATAACAACAAAGAAAATGAATTAATAAATATGCTTCGTGGAATCTCTTTTCCTTGCGTACCTTAAAGAATTAACTTATTCAATAGTGTGGATTAATCTAGTTAATAGGGGCACTAAGTCCCAATTGACAGGCAAACATCAAATGCATGTACCAATCAATTTCATGTTTTCTTTCAAGCCGAGCTAATTGAACTGTCACTCATGGTAGAACATGGAATTTAGTTTCCCAGCCAGCATAAAAGAAACCATGTCCACCAATGAAAACAGAACATATCACTTGAGATTTTTCATGTAATGACTGCTGGAGGCAAACGTCTTATTTGTTCTTTTACCTCACTGAAATCTACCAAATGAAATAAAATGTTAGAGAATACCAATTATTAACTTGACAAGAAGTCAAGAGAAATGATCACTTTTTATACCATTATGTGTAGATGGACAATGGTACTATTTTTATTGAGGAGAACTTATTATACCATCAACATGTTCATGTTTCTGAAGCAATTTGGCGAGGAGAGGTACATCCAATCATTTACTTTTATATTTACATGTAACGTTATATTTATTTTCATCTCTTGAACTACTTCATACGTACATGAGTTTGCAATACTAAATTTATTTTGTAATTGACATCTATAGGAATCATTGAAGTTAAGAATAACTTGAACTACACATGACAAAATAGTTGGCATCTCACACGCCGACAAGAAAATTATGTGCGCATGAGTGGCTTGGAGCACTTGTTGAGCATTGAGCAGATGACAATAGATCAAGCTTTGATAAGAGCATTAGAAAGATGAAGGCCGGAAGTGAATACCTTTCATCTACCGTGTGGGGAGGCCACCGTGACCTTAGAGGATGTGGCATACATATACAGCCTCCCTATAGATGGACCGGTAGTGACAGGAAAAACATTGCATAGTATCAATCAAACATAGATGGAAGACTCCTTTTCAATACAACAAAAGACAGTTTTGCCAACTCAGTCATTGCGTCTGGAAAGGTGGGTTTTGCGTCGGCATAGGATTTCCCAATGCATTTCAGCGCGTCGACAGTGCGTCGGCAATCATGTGTAGCCAAATCCATAGCCGGCGCTATTTTAATTGCATCGGCATATCCCTGTACAATTGCCAACGCGCTGCAGTGTTGGCCAATACGTCGGCAAATAGATGTGCGTCAGCAAAAAGTCCAACTTTCTTGATTTGAAAACCATATTTTCAAACGTAGTACCAGCGTCAGTAAAATAAACACTGACGCTGGTAGTGCGTTGGGAGTACCTAGTAATGGCCGACGCTGGTAGCGCGTTGGGAATTCATAGTAATGGCTGACGCTTGTAGTGCGTTGGAAATTCCTAGTAATGGACGATGCTCGTAGTGCGTTGGGAATTCGTGGTAATAGCTGACGATGATTAAGCATTGGGAATTCACGAAATAGCCGACGCTACCAATGCGTTGGGAATGCATGAAATAGCCGACGCTACCAATGTGTTGGGAATGCGCTATATCTTTGGGCTAATGCGTTGGGAAATGCAACTTCGCCGACGCAAAAATCACGTCGGGAAATATTGTAATACATTTTCTTTTTTGCAAGGCACGCTGGTGTGTTGGGAAAGATTGTTATTATTATTTTTAAATTAAATTTTCATTTATCCCTGTATTCCAGAAAAAAAATCTGAATACCTATTCAAACCACGAAACTTGATGCACAACCTAATTTAAAATAGATTCATTAATAAATCGAAAATAACATCAACAACCAAATATCCTACATCCATAAACCAAAATAAACCCACAAATCTCTAAAATACACAAATATTACTAATTGATAATTTCCAAGGGTCTTTAACATATACAAATGTCTGTGATCAAAATAAGAAAGGAATGCAGCTGAGAGCCCTCAACCAGCTCAATAAAATCCAAAATCAATCTGCAAACCAAAAGAAGAACACCGTCATAATACAAATAGCAATAAACTAGCAACAACACACCGTGCTTAGCCCGAGGTAAAAAGTAAGATATTACATTTTGAATTTATGAGATACCAAAATTAATTATAAACATATAAGCATATATTCATGCATATTTATATAAAAACAGTCAACACATCTTCAATCTTTGAAAAGCAAAAGCACCACCATAGCTTTTTTTTTTTTTTTATTTCTATGATTTTAGTTTCTCCACAAGAATTTCACAGTTCAACCACTCGTTCTCTATTATTGTCTGAAAGTAAAGCACTACATTAATGAACTTTTGTGTTTTCAAATCCTCATTCAACACTAAAGAATAAAACACATTTTTTTTATGAGAACGACTTGCATGAGCAATTTCTTTTCTTTGACTCAAATGAATTGAAGAAATAAACAAAGAAGCAAAGTCCTATTAAGTAAAGGGGCATCAACTGAATCACAAGCATCAAAGAAGAATGTCGATGTCACCAAAGTTAAGGCCGTCCTGTACATATAGTAATCCCGTGTCCAATCCTTTTAAATAATTGTGGGCACTATTTTCACATCACTAATTTCCACCTCCAATTGATCATAACACTTTACTCTTTTTCCCTAATAACAGACTTCATTGCCCCACTAGTTGTGGTTGGATAGTGGTGTTCATGTGTTAGTGATGCATGTGAGTAAAACTGACACTTCTAGGGGTGTGGCTAATGTAAGCCTCCCCTTGACACATAAAGAACTTTTCTTTTGATATCTACGTAGATTATTTTCTTTTATTGCTACTACTGTTCTTGTTCCTACTCATTGATATCCACCGCCCCTTATTTCTTTAATCCTATGTTTTTTTTTCTAAAATTTATACACTCCAAAGAGACGATCTAATGATTGACACAGGACAGTGGCATCGAAACACCCCCCACCCGCCCCCCCCCCCCCCCCCCCCCCAACAACAACCAAGAATACAAGAGAATACAGGATAAAAGGTTGAAGTAGCAGCTAAGGCAAAAAGTGTTGGGAGATGCATAACTCTTACCATGAGAAGTGTGTACAATATTAAAAAAAAAAAAAAAGTCAGGAAAGAAAGAAAAGTAATGATCAACTTGTTGCAGAGTAGGGGTTTGAGTGATGCATCAAAGATTTTACTTGTTTAGACAACTCCAAATGGGCCCTGAAAAGTAAACATGGAACCCCAAGAGTGAGTTCCTAGGTGTGGATGGGGGAAACTCAAGTCTAGACTTTTCGCGTCTAGTTCCTTGCATCTAACTTCCACCTTTTGAACATCCAACTAGAACTCTATTAGAATTTATTATGATAAGAATTCGGAATGTTTGGCTTTTTTTTTTTAACATGATGTGATGGTTTGTCTTTCTCATTTGAATGCTATGTTTCTTTCGCAAAAAATTTAAATTCTAGCCACCTAAAGGGCCTCTTTCTTTCCTAGAATTCAAGGACTTCATGTCCAGCGATGGTGGAATTTCTAAATGCTCCCTTGTACTTGAGCATTTAGAAATTCCACCAATATGCTCCCTAAGTGGCAATCTTAAAACAACATCCATGCACACAAAAATGAACATCCATCTATACAAATACTACATAGAAGGTTTATGCAATTAAAACAAGGATAAATGCACAAATCCCATGCTCATGCAAGGGTAGATAAATAAATACCATCATTTGGGAAGATAAGGTTCTGAACCAAATAAGGTCGATCTACAACTAGTTTGGTCCGCTAGATAAATGAAAAACAACTGGTCAAAGTTCTCATAACAACTTGAATCATGGATGTTTAAAACATTCAATTGAACAACAAAAAACATTATAATAAAAAGGAGGCAGGGACAAATAGTATTAAACAGTAAATCTATCTAAAAGCATCCTGAGAAAAAAGGGGAAATCACATATAACCTAATTAATTACGAAATAAACTGTGATTTAAAACTTTGCTCTGGAACATAGGAGTTCTCGCACTTAGATGTAAAACCTGAAATCGGATGAAACCAAGTAGAAATACAGTTTTAAATGAAACATTTTTGGGACATAAGAGTTCCCATAATCAGATGTAAAAACTGAAATCAGATGAAACTAGGAAGCAATGCAGTTCTAAAAGCAAAATAATAAGTAAAACTGTGCAATTGTACTCACCTCAACAAATCTCTAGTTGCATGTGGATCCCAAACCACCTAAGTCGACTCGCTGGAGCAGCATCTGAATTTGACTCGCATGTGTAGCTGCCTGATCTTGCATAACTTCCTGATGTCGCCGCATATCCTCTTGTCCCTTATGCGTCTCGTCACACTGTCGCGGCAAATCCTCTTATGCCTTCTGTGACTCTTCATACTTTTGCTGCAACTCCTCTTGTACTCTTTGCGACTCGGATAGCTACCACCGTAAGCTGCTCACCTCAATTGCCACCACAGTACTGCTAGATATTGATGCTGGGCCCCTCGAGCGGTACCCTCGCCTCCTCACGGCCCTCTTCCTTAGCACCTCCTCTATCAATTGTTACTGCACCACTGGGGAGCCGCTCACCTCAGACTGCGACAGTCCTAGCTACAACCTTTATTGCATTCTCAAAGAATATATATAAACTTATAATATATGTAAATACCATTATATAAAGTATGACATACCAATGAATTCTCAATAACTCACAAATGTAATTTCAGCATGAGGTGTGATCCACTTGTTCTGCTTCTTGCTCTAGTGTTGTTGCCGGTATAATTCCGCTTGGGAGGAATGAGCTTCCTTAGTAGGCGTGATTGACAACCGCAGTGCAAACGATAGAGAGCCAGAGGTATGAGTCGTCTTCACTTGCCTCCGGCTCATTGAATTCCTATGTGACTGAAGCTGTAAATTACAAGTTAAAAAGATTGTAGCTTATTTATAAGAAGCTTGAGGGAACATAACAATGGATTTAGTTACCTTCCACTCAGGTGTCTCCCATTTATGCTCTATCATCCATATCCACTGGTTCGCCCTTTGCGGATCTGGTGGGTACTGCCTCGGATTGTGTCCCTCTCCCAATAACTTCTTATACTTCATTTGAAGCTCCGACTTGAAATCCTTATATATATGCATGGCAAGTTTCTGGACGGCCATTTTCACTGCCTGGTCGGTCTTCTAGTTGTCGAAGTCAAACTTTTGCTGTCATTTCAAACTCCATAAGTTGAGTAATAAACAATGATACATTTAAAAGGCGAAAAAACAAATCAAATTCCATATCCATCAGATAATTTCAAGTAATTTTCTACATGAGTTCCAAAAGGGAAGCAACCAAAAAACCACCCCTCCTACATCACTGGATCCAGAAGCATGAATGACAGGATTCAATGCAGCACAATTCAAAGAATATGGAATAGGAAGTCAAAGTTTGTTTTATTACCTCAGCTTCCATGTAGACTGCCTCCCTGGTCCCTTCATTAACCTTGATCCATGTTGGTTTGTCGTAAGGTGCAATCCTCCGGATATGACTGCCTAGCTCAACCGTGAAAGTGGAGGCATTTGCACCCTCGAATGCCCCAGACACTTCACCCAACGGAACATTCAACTTAACACCAAGAGCCTTCATCCTCTTCTCCGACGCAGAGCCCACCACCTTGCCCTGCACACATCGAGAGGTTGATGCTACAACCATATAAAAAGAAAGTAAAGTGTTACTTTAAACATAAACAAATGAAGGTTAGAATATAATAGGGTCCAATATTACTTACCAACGCTACTATCCGTAGACTAACTGGTAGCATGCCCTGGGACCCTAGACTGACTGGTAGCATGCTCTGGGACCGTAGACTGATTGGGAGCACTCTCTGGGATCGTATACTGACTGGCAGCACGTTCTGGGACCGTAGACTGACTGGTAGCATGCTGCGATTGACTAACTACACTGCGGTGTCTCTGTCTCTCTTGACCAGCCATGTTTGCGAACTGAATAACACAATCAATGAGCATATATAAATCAACAATAAGTCACATAATTGAAAGACGTTTGATGACGCATATAATAACATGTAACATTAATGATCTACCACACTCACAATACTATTACCTCATCTTCCAAGTCATCTTCACCTGAGGAACTAAACTCTTCCTCACTCCTGGATGGCCTGTACTCCATGTTTACATCATCATCTTCTTCTTCAGTTAAGACCCAGCATCGAGCTGGACCTTCAAGTGCTCGTTCCAATGGCCATGCTCCCAGCTCATTTAATATGGGGATTTTCCTTTGAATGTTACTATTTTGATTTACCCCGTAAGAATTTTTCTCCCGGGTCAATGCTCCGGGCTTGACATAAAGTTTTCTTTTGGGAGGCATTTTTGGCTGCTATGATTAATAAATTGACATAAAATAAAACATATATGCTTATAACACACATGCAAGGGGAACAACTTACAAATAAATAAACACATTAAAAGGCGGACTGATAGGTAAAATAATGTAACCATAGCATTACAATACTTGTCCACACACACACACAAAAAAATAAATTTACATATCATATTCCATATCAGAATCAATATCAGCCTCGGACTGATCAATTTCATCTTTATTTACGTATTCTGCTAATGTATCATCCTCATTATCATCATTATCGGCGATGGGTTCATCACAGCCGGCTGTTGGTTCATTATCCTCAACGATGATCTCTGGTTCAATGTCATCCCTAGTGTAAGGGGAGGAAAAAACCTCTTGAACAGGGACTGAGACACTTTCATTGGTTTCTTCCTATTGGTAAGGCTCATTTGTCACATTTTATCCACTATCTTCATCTCGCTTTGGCCATCTCGCTTTGGCACATCCCAAATTCCTCGATGCTTGATACATTCCACGACTTTCCAATTTGGGCCTAATTTGGTATCATTGACGTAGAAGACCTGAATTACCTGATTTGGGAAGGCAAATGGATCCTCCTCATACCACCGACCCCTAACGTCAACGCTTGTGACATGTGCATCGATATGTATTCTATCTTTACGCCCGTTATTATACCACTCACATTTAAAAAAAACGACCTTAGAACCATTAATGTAGGACAATTCAAATATGTTGGACACATAACCAAAAAAGTCAATTATTTTCCATCGTGTTTTCCCTCAACAACCAACCCACTATTCTCGCTCTTATGACATTTGTCGCGATCTCTAGTGAGGAAACGGACACCATTGACTATACAACCTGAATATTGATGTACTAGACAATTAGGACCATTTGCCAATGCCCACAGTTCATCGGTTTCATATCGAGACCATTGAGATCTCAGTTGATTCATCTGCATTAATTAATAGAGCATGAAACATATAAATTAGGTTACACAATAGCTTAATGTTTTGGGTTGACAAAATTTATTGTGAATTTATCGTACGTACATGATTTTTGAACCATCTAGAGAACTCTTCCCGTTGTATATTAGTGATGTTGCGTCCCCTAGGCACGTGCACTTGCCTTTTGTGCTCCCTTCTCATGGGATTAGTGACAGACAATGATATTAGTGACACAAAGGGAGATAAAGAAATTTACATGTTATGACTAGTTAAACTGAACCACTTACTTTAGATAAGGTACGTACGACCTCAGGAGTATTATACAACACAAACCAATGGGCCAGGTTGTGTTCCCTATGTGAAACGTTGGGAGCCCTCGTGATAGGTGCAAAGGGACGGACGCGTTGGGTGAAGATGTCCAACCCCGGGCCTCGTTCGCCCCCATCATCATTTTGTTCTTCAAGAACCTCTCCCTTTAGGTACCTCTTGATAAAATTAACACTCTATTTGACAATGTATGCCTTGGCGATTGAACCTTCTGGCCGAACTCGATTGGTTATGTATCGCTTAAGGCTTCCAAGAAACCTGTAGACATAGCGATCAACAATTAAGATTAAAAAACTAAAATACCGTTACACTAATCAACAATATAAAGATGGGTAATGTAATCACCTCTCAATTGGATACATCTATCGAAATTGCACCGGTCCAGCAAATATGGCCTTGAGCGGCAAGTGAATTGCCAAATGGACCATCACATCAAAAAGCGCAAGAGGAAAAATACTCTCCAACCTACACAATATGAGTACTATCTTTTTCTCAAGTACTTCCAAGTTTCTCCATCTTAATGTCTTCGAGCAAAGGTCCTCAAAGAAGCTGCCCAGCTCAAATAGTGTTGTGCATATCTCTTTGATCACATACCCACACATGCCAATCGGAAGAAGACGTTGCAGAAGAACATGGCAATCATGGCTTTTCAGGCCCGCTAATTTCCCGTTCTTCGAGGTCACACACCTCAATAGATTCGCAGCATACCCATCTGGGTACCTGATCAATTTCAGATATTCATAAAAACCATTTCTCTCCTTTGGGGATAATGTGTATGAAGCAAGGGGTTTCTCATATCCCCGTCCATTGCTTTTACTCCATAGATGCAATTCTGGCCTAATATTCATATCTGCCAAATCCATACGGGCATACTCGGTGTCCTTGTTCCCCTTGTGCATGCCCCAAAATTATGCCAAGATGACTTTCACATATATTCTTCTCTACGTGCATGACATCAATGTTGTGTCGAACCTTTAGTTTCTTAAAATACGGAAGCTCATAAAAAATGCTTTTCTTTTCCAGTTCAAGTCTTCAGGATCACGAGGTCTTTTCTTATAGTTAGAGTGCTTCCCAAACCTTGTATCCGGCAATTGATCCAATTGTTCTTGTACCTTTTCCATCGACGATAACTCCAATGACTTCACCCGATTCTCATTCTTACCGTTAAAGTCCTTAAGGCGTCGCCAGGTGTGGTTCTTTGGCAAGTAAGCTTGATGGCCCGTGTAACCAACCTTCCTTTTCAACTTAACCACTAAGAATTCGTCATTACAAGGGGGACAAGCCATGTAACCTTTCGTGGTCCACCCAGACAAGTTACCATATGCTAGAAAGTCGTTTATGGTCCACAACATAGCCACACGCATATTAAAGGTATGTTTGCTGTAGGCATTGTAAGTTTCAAACCTTTCTCCCACAACTCCTTCAACTCATCATTCATGGGTCGGAGATAAACATCGATATCATTCCCAGGTTGACACGGCCCAGGAATAAGCAATGACATCATGAAGAATGGCTCATTCATTCACATCCAGGGTGGCAAGTTGTACGGCATAAGTATGACAGGCCACATACTGTAGGAAGTGCTCATGTCCCCGAATGGGTTGAACCCATTGGAGGCTAGCCCTAGCCTTATGTTACGAGTCTCTGCAGCAAAATCCAAATTCTCCTTGTCAAAATCCTTCCATTCATCACAATCAGCCAGATGCCTACATATCTCGTCATCTCTGCGTTTGTTACTATGCTATCTCATGTGCTCAGCAATCTTTCGGGACATGTAGAGTCTCCGTAACCTCGGTGTCAATGGGAAGTACCGCAACACTTTATGAAGTATCTTCTTCCCCTTTCCAACATTGCCTTTATATCTGGACTCCCTGCATACTGGGCATTTATCCGGACCTGCATTCTCCTTCCAAAACAGGGCGCAATCATTCTCACAAGCATCAATGTGCTCGTATCCCAATCCCAAGTCACGCAGTATTTTCTTCGCAGCATAAATAGACTCAGGAACCAAGTTACCGTTTGACATAACGGCCCTTTGTATTTGCATCAAATTGTTGAACGACTTATTGCTCTACTTTCCCTCAACCTTTTGCTCTATCATCTTAACAACAGAGTCTAACAGAGTGTTATATGGAGAGCATCCAAAATCCTTTCAAAGTGACGTATAGCGCTACCGTGAATGGTCTTAGACTCGGTGTAAGTTCCCATGTAATGGTTGTACATCATTTCTGGATATTCATCTCGATCCTCATAATCATTATCAATATCCTCATGTCCCGGTTCGACTACTTCATTTGCTAGAGGTGTTGTTTCTCCATGGTAGATCCAGGTCTTGTAGGACTCTTGCATACCCTTATGAAGAATATGAATTTCACAGTAGCAAAGTCATGCCTACGACTATTCAAGCAAACCCTACATAGGCAATAAATCTGAGTAGCATCCCCCGCATTCTCCTTTGCAAAATCAATAAATGACTTAACCCCTCTCTGATATTCCTGACCAAGTCTTGCCATCTTATTTTTACTATCTAGTGTCGTCCAAGTCTTGTCCATATCTAGTCTTTTTAACAGAGAAATCTAAACAAGATATCCACACAAATTAAAAGCATGCTTTCATCAAATTGATAGAAGAAAAAAAATCATAAACAAAGATTTTTATGGATGACTCATATTGGCTATTGGGATTATTAATTTTATGGGTACTCCTATTGATGCAAAGACCACCAATTAATGTGGTAACTATAATTTGAAGTCATACAATAAGAAATCATCAGTGGAGTTAAGTACAACGATCAGTTGTATTAAATTTATATTGTCATGCATATATCGTAATTTTTAGCTTGCTGTGATCAACTATCCTTGTATATCCATATATCGTCATTAATGAATTAATGTCATACATTAGTATTGAATATCTTCCTTTGGGTACAATAATGCCATTTTTCTTTAATTTTCTCACTTTATACACTTTAATCACATGTGACAATAATTTCAATAAAGTTAGAAAATACGAAGTTTTATTTCGGTGATAAATATGATAGTGTTTTTACATATTTTAACAAGACAATTCAATAAAGCCCATATTTCTAACATGCTCTTTGTAGTCCTTTGGCGCCAATGCCTTTGTAAAAGGATCTGCTATCATGAGGCTTGTCGGGATCCCAATAATAGACACTAATCGATCTCGTACCTTTTCTTTTATCACAAGGTATTTTACTTCCAGGAAAATTTTGATTTACTGGAAACCTTGTCATTCTGAGCAAATTTTCTTGCAGCGTCATTATCACCATAAATCTTCAAGGGCTCAGAAATGGTGTCCATAACACGTAGTCCTGAGTAAAATCACGCATCCATAGAGCGTGACCCGTGGCTTCAAAGCATGCCATGTATTCAGCATCAAATGTAGATGGAGTCACTAAAGTTTGTTTTGCACTTCTCCATGAAACTGCCCTGCCAGATAACAGGAAGATATATCCTGAAGTCGACTTTCTTGTATCGAGGCAACCAACGAAGTCAGCATTCGAATAACCGACCACTTCTAAGTGATCGGACCTTCTGTAAGAGAGCATATAATTTCTTGTGCCACTAAGGTATCGCAAAACTTTCTTAACTCCTACCCAATGTGCCATTCCTGGATCACTTTGATATCTACTAAGCATGCCAACTGCAAAGCCGATATCGGGTCTAGTGCATGTTTGTGCATACATTAAACATCCGATTGCAGCCGCATAAGGACAAGTTTTCATCTGTTGCCTTTCAATTTCATTTCTTGGACATTGTTCTTTACTAAACCTGTCACCTTTTGCCATAGGTACATTTTGTGCTTTACACCCTTCCATACAAAATCTCTTAAGTACATTTTTAATATAGGCTTCCTGTGATAACACAAGTAATCCTCGAGATCTATCTCGATGAATCTCGATTCTTATTATAAAGGTTGCTTCACCCATATGTTTCATATCAAAATTGTTCTTAAGATATTCCTTAGTTTCGTAAATCATTCCAAGATCATTACTAGCCAATAAAATATCATCGACATATAGGACTAAAATCATGAATCGGCTCCCACTAACCTTGAGATATATACAATGATCAATGGTATTTTTCAGTAAAACCAAAAGATTTAATAATGCGATTGAACTTTAAATACCATTGTTGACACCAAAAATGTCACTTTGCCTCTTCAACATCAAGAAAGCTGCATGGAGTCGCAACCTGCCATAAATAGGCAATGCAATTTCTCCAAAAATTCAAATCTTGTCAGAATCAAACAAAAACTGCAAGATCCTTCAAGATAGCCAAGAGAAGAGTACACATGAAGTTTCGGGCCATTTCGACAACATTTGGCCTAACTTCACTTCTCCGACAGCTAAACGGGAGCTCCCGGCGGCGACATCATCGGAGACGTCAAAACTTCGATCAAAGCCTACAGATGACTCCAGCATGTCTCAAAAGGGCTCTATGCCAAATTTCAAGTCAAACCGACAACGTTTGACCCTCCATCAATGCTCGAGCAGCAAAATCAAGCCTCCCGGCGGCGGGAACCACCGAAGCCTTCGCTCATCAAACCAAGTGCATGAGTGGCTTCAACATGCTTCCAAAAGGCTGCACGTCGAATTTCAGGTCATTCTGACAACGTTTGACCAGGTTTCGATGCTCCGAGAGAAAATCAAGCCTACCAGCGGCGGAGCAACCCGGGACCATGACATCCAAAACGGAGCCAATGGAACGTCTCAAAATGACTCCAATAGGCTCCCCGTCAAATTTCAGGTCAATCGGACATCGTTTGACCACATATCAAAGCTCGGCATTTTCCCCGCAGCAAAATCAAGTGAAGCATCGACGGGACCCCAAACGGCTTCAAAACTCAAACAAAAGCCTATGGTTGGTCTTATTTATTGCTCAGGAGGCTTCACCACAAATTTCAGGTCATTCCGACATCGTTTGACCAAGTTTCAACTTCTGGCGGAAAATCAGCAGCTCTACGCGACAAAGTCTTCGGCTTTCCCGGAAAATTGGAAACTTTGCACTCTAAAAATGCAAGGATTCTCATCAAGTTTTCCACAGGAAAATCAAGCCAATAAATGAGAAGAAATGTCAAGAAAAATACAGAAGAAAACGGCGACGAAAAAGACCTCAAAACGACCGCAAAACGGGCTCCGAAGGGGAAAAATCCCCCAGGGTCGCAGACCCCTGCGACCATGGCCCATGGTCGCAGGCCCCTGCGACCATGGCCCATGGTCGCCGGCGACCATGGAGGTCCGGGTCACCGGATTTTCCGCCGATGACCCGTTTTTCCGTCTTTTTTCACGTTTCGCGCACTTTGGCCCCTGTGGTTTCCTGAAAATGTGATTTTTAGTGCTTTAAATTGATTCATATCCGACGACATCTCGGATCCGCCGTCAAAAGCATAAAATCATCATTGATCGCTCCAAGATCGTCAACCGGCTGGCCAAGAAAGTGCGCTTTCTGTCCGACCGATCGTGAAATCGACAAGACAGATGTCACCGGCCCGCTCTTAGCTATCAATGTCTGAAGTTACATGTTCATCCGATGTCGATCAGCATGTAGATCCATCGATGATCATCGCCAGAAGAATTCCAGAAGACACGGCATGGCCCGCGACTCTTCGACTGCTCGGCGACCAATTAATGTGGTTAATTGACTAGCTTTATTGCAGTCATTAATTCATTTCTTTGGACGGCCCAATCAGAAGCAAGCATTTGGGAGTTACAAGTCAATTGATTCATGGCATTTAAACCATGAAACTCCTCCCATTATGGTAATTAAGGTGATTAAAAGCCCTTAATCTCCATCGGCCAATCAGATTCAAGGAAAAATGAGTTACAAAATCAAGAAATAAATCTTGTAACTCCTCCCATTAAAGCCATTAAGGCTCATAAACCCTCCTAAATGGCTACCAAAAGCCTATAAATAGGAGAGCATTCCATTGAAATCGGAATCAGAAAAAAAAGGAGAAAATCAGAAGATCAGAAAAAAAAGGATCAGAAAGAGATCTGAGAGAAAGAAAAAGAGAGAAAAAACTCTGCTGAAGTTCTGCACCGGCCACCACTACAAGGTGACAAAAGTCCCTTGGGGGGCACCCCCCCCCCCCCCCAAGGTCCTTGCCTTCTCCTGCTGCCTCCAATGGCTTAGACGTGGCTTTTCAGCCAGTCTACTTAGCTTTTTATTGGACATAGGACCTTCTCTTGGTCTTTGTCCTCTAAAAATCTGAGGTTATAGCCAAGCCAAGCGAATCAAGAGCATCCTCTGTTCTCATCTGCATGGATGACGGCGAAGCCCACACATGGCTTGCGACCGTCAATCTGAACGAGTCCCCCACAATCTCCTGAAAAGTTAGATCTTCCTTTTCTTGCTTTTCATTGTAGTTTGTATTTTTCTAAAAGAGACAAAAATCACAAATCTTGTCTTTCATTATTGATAAGAATTGTAAATCGGCTATAAACGCCAAAATCGGCTATAAATGCCAAACAAAATCGCCTTTCACGGCAAACCAAGAAAATGTCTCTTTTCTTAAATATTTGTGCAATGGAAAACTTGAAAGAAGTTGATTTCCTTTTTACTTGCGAAGGTTGATCTCCGGATTACCACTTGCAATTCCAAGTAAAATAGAAAATCTGGCACACCCACATAAAAGAAATGTTGATGCACGCTTCAGGGCCCGCCAGGGCGCGAAAGGGCCGGACCCGACGGACTCCCACGTTCCGCCGACCCCGGTAGCCGCCCCAACGGCGCCTCGGAGCGCGTTCCATCAACCATTGTCTGCAAGCCTGTTTAAGACCATATATTGATTTCTTTAATTTACAAACTAGTTTCTTTTCATTCTCTTTTACGAAACCTTTAGGTTGTTCCATATACACTTTGTCTTCTAGATCTCCATTTAAGAACGCTGTCTTGACATCCATTTGATGTAGCTCTAAGTTGAAATAAGCTACAATTGCCATAACAATTATAAATGAGTCATTTTTAGATACCGGAGAGTAGGTTTTATGATATTCAAGGTTTCATGATATTCTATACCTTCTCTCTGAGTAAAACCTTTGGCCACGAGTCGGGCTTTGAACCGTTCAACTTTCCCTTTGGAATCCCTTTTGGTCTTAAAGACCCATTTACTGCCCACGGCCTTGAAACCTTTGGGTAGTTCAACGATATCCCAAACTTCATTTGTGGCCATTGATTCTAACTCATCCTTCATGGAATCTAACCATTTATCGGAATTTTCATTTTCAATGGCTTCCTTAAACGTCTTAGGATCTTCTTTAATGCCAATATCAGATTCCTCCAAATACATTACATAGTCATCCGGAATAGCAGGTTTTCTCATTCGAGTTGACCTTCTTAACATTTCCGGATCGGGGTCATTGATGCTTTGTTGTGTATTTTGAAGTGGATCATTATTTTGTTCAGGGAATGCCTCATTGATGGGATTTTGAAAATTTTGTGGTTGTTGTTCCTCTTGATAATCATTAAGTGGAACAAGAACTCTACTTTGTATAATAGGTAACTCAAGTCGATCCCTTATTTCATTGTAAGCCATAGTTCTATTATGATCACTCCCACTTTTCTCATGATCTTCTAAAAATTTGGTATTTCCAAATTCAACAATCCTAGTTGTATGGGTTGGACAGTAAAACCTATACCCTTTAGACCTTTCCGGATAACCAATGAAATATCCACTGATTGTTTTAGGGTCTAATTTCCTTTCTTGTGGGTTAAAAATTCTCACTTCAGATGGACAACCCCAGACTCGAAAATGATTTAAGCTGGGCTTCCTACCAGTCCACAACTCACAAGGAGTTTTGGGAACTGCTTTCATAGGAACACGTTTCAATACATACATTGTCATCTTTAGTGCCTCTCCCCACATTGAATCGGGTAAGTTAGTGTTACTAACCATACTCCTTACCATATCCATTAACGTTCTATTCTTTCTTTCAGCTACACCATTTTGTTGAGGTGTGCCTGGCATTGTATACTGTGCTACAATACCTTCCATTTCTAGAAATCTAGCAAATGGGCCCAAGTTATGACCCGATTCAGTGTATCTACCATAATACTCACCACCTCTATCGGATCTCACTACTTTAATTTTCATGTCGAATTGCTTTTCTACTTCTGTCTTAAAAATTTTAAAGACTTTTAAAGTATCAATTTTTTCTTTAATCAAATAGACATAACCATATCGTGAAAAATCATCTATAAAAGTGATAAAGTATTCCTCTCCCGTAAAACAAGGAACGTGAATTTTACCACATATATCAGTATGAATAATTTCTAAGGGTGCAGACTTCTTGTGGAACTTTTCTTGTTTGTATTCGTTTGTTTTCCCTTTATACAATCAATACAAACACCATAATTGGTGAAATCAAAATTGGGCAATAAACCATCAGTCACCAATCTTTTCATTCTCTGTTCAGAGATATGCCCTAATCTTTTGTGCCACAACCTTGATGCGTTCTCATTTAGTGGCCCTCTTTTCATGCCTATGTGCAATCTACAATTAATGTGAGGTGTGTGTAAAGCTTGTTCATATAGAGAATCTAACTTTAATCTATATAAACCATCACACATATAACCATTCCTAATCAAAATATTATTGCTAAAACTATACATAATGCCATGTTCAAAGTTGAAATTAAATCCATTGCAATCAAGTCTGGAAATTGAAATCAAATTCCTAGAAATATCAGGAACCAAGAAAGTATTATCTAAATCCAAGACGTGACCAGTGTCAAGCACCAGCCAATAAATGCCTACAGCTTTCACCCTTGATTCCTTTTTTATTTCCCATCGTAATGGTTTTCTCGCTATCATTTAGAGTCCGCCTTAAAAGGAATCCCTGCACACAACCAGATACATGAATGGTTGCACCAGAGTCAACCCACCAAGAATTTGGTGGGATATTAGCTAAGTTGGTTTCTTGACATACAAAAGATAGATTTTTACCTCTCTCTTCAAACCAACTTTTTTCGCTTTAGGCAATCCTTTTTAAAATGTCCATTCTTTCCACAGAAAAAACATTTCTTCCATGCACCTTTCTCTTTCCTGTTGGGCTTTGCTTCTTGAACATTGGTTTTCTTTTTGCCTTTTCCTTTTCCCTTGGACTTATTTTGAGAGACATAATTAACTGTTAATTGTCCCTCGGCCTTAAGCCTCCTTTCTTCTTGATCAGCTTTTGCTATCAACTCATTCAATGGCCATGGAGTTGAGCTCTGGTTGTAGGTTACTTTAAATGGGCCAAACTCGGGAGGAAGAGAATTGAAAATGAATTGCACCAATATTTTTCAGACACCATCATATCAACTTCTTTCAATTTAGAAGCGATATTTTTCATTGTAAATATGTGTTCTCTTACTCCCAAGGTTCCATTATATTTTGTACTTGTAAGACGGCTAATCAAGGATGCACCTAAAGCTTTATCAGTTATTTGAAACTGACCTTTAGAATTTCTAGTAGGTCCTTAGCATTTTCCTTTGCTTCGATTGAACCTCTAATGGTCCTCGAAATTGAATTTATAATAATTATAATCACAACCTTATTAGCCTTATCCATTTATTATAGTTAGCCCTTTTATCAACTGAGCTCGCATCCGTGGGCATTGCTGGCTTAGGCTCATCCAAAGCCATATCAAGGTCCAAGTAAGTAATGGCTAACAATAACATGTCCAACCATTCAATAAAATTCGATCCATCTAACATGGGTATATTCCCTAAAGTCGAAAGTGATGCCATGGAATTTGTAACTAAAGAAAAATAAACAAGTAATAATAAGTTATGTGATGCTTTGAATTTAGCTACGCAATATACTTAAATTTAAAAGTGATATGTACATCATTGTAAAGCCACCTTTGGGTTTGAAAACAATATGTAAATATATTACTTTTCTTTGATTAATATGAGCATGTTTCTAATATGTGATTTGATTGTATTGAATATCTTCTGAAAGTGATTTCTACCTTAACACAGGCAGAGGTCCCGCTTACTAGATCTCGGTTGGATATCCAACTACTGTGATTAAATTAGTATTTAACCCTAATTCCGAATTAATAAAGCAATCAAACCACAATCAGAGAAAGACACGAGAATTATACGTGGAAAACCCTAAAAGGGAGAAAAACCACGGGCCTTATCGTCTAGGCCAACAGACAACCAAGCACTATGTAAACTTGAAGAATACGAGACACTTACAACCCTTTTCCCAGTTGTTGACTCAACCTAAGGACTGCCTCAGATCTTGTTGACATCTCGTCACAAGTCTTCACCGTGCTTGCGCAGAACCGCCTTCAGGAAGGGGATGGAGATTTGACCCAAAACTCTAAATCTTTAGCACAGCAATAGCTTTGAAGTCTTGGGGGGAAAAGAAGATGGATCTCTCAACCTCTCTATCTCAGAAAATTTGTCTTAATCAGTGTCTCTTTTAGGTTGAGAGATGAAGCCCTTAAATAGTCTTCAATTCGTGCTTGAGAGGCTATGAGAGTAGCAAGTTGCACCTTGATAGAAATAGAAAACAGCAGTTCGTCAGGAATGGAAACTTTAAGGTTCGCTCGAGCGACAGTGGGAGTTCGCTCGAGCGAACTGCTCTCTGGAATTGCAAACTGTAAACAACAGTCTGGTCGCTCGAGCGATCTTATGGTTCGCTCGAGCGAACCAGTCTCTATCTCAAACATCTTCAAGACAGAACATAGGAGGGTCGAGCGCACAAGAAGTTGGGTCGAGCGAAGAAGCCCTGGGATGGGTTCGCTCGAGCGAATGAAGGTTCGCTCGAGCGACCCATACAATCCACTTAAACTTGGAATCTTCAGTCTTTATGGAAGTAGATCTTTGACAGTCCGAAAACTAAAAGAAATACAAGTTTAGAAACCCCAATTTTGTCCGGACTCTATGAATTAGCCAACTAAAATCCTAACAATCTCCCCCTTTGGTAATTCATGGACAAAACCCTAATTACATGAAAAGTTTCTACCCTTCTATCCTAAAGATCAACTAAATAGGATAAGTCGATGTAGAAGGATTCAAGACTGAGTTTCCTGCGATAACTTTCAAAAACAGATCAAGTGCAATATAACAGATAAAATAAAGTCAAAGATGATAAAAGAGTAATCACTAAGATCCAAGTCTAAATATAAAAAGATAAAGTGATAAAGTTCTAAATATAAACAGTCTCCCCCTTTTTGTTCAGAATTGTCAATCAGAGAGAGAGAGAGAGAGAGAGAGAGAATAATCAGCAGTAAAGACATTCAACAAGTTTGAAAGAAACTAAATGCCAACCAACAACAAAACAGGTGTAAAGTATCAAAAGCAACAAAATCAGAAAAGTCATCAGGTCACTGATCTCCAGGAGCCAGACGGGAGAGTATATCAGCCAACACAACATCCATGTGTGCGAAGCCCTCAGTCATTTGAGTAAAACCAGCTGTGACTTGGCCACTCACAGTGTCAACCCGGGCAGTGAGATGCTGTACCTAGGCAGCTAACTGGGCATACCAATCTCCCTGAGGCTGCTGCTCACCCTCCAAAGGATCTTCATCTTGTTCCTCCTCTTCCTTAGCAACGGGAGGACCCACCGGAACATGAGCAGTGGATAATGACAAAGTCCTCGAATTGATGGGGTTCTTGATCTTCATGATTAAATCATTTGCCCGATGAGAGACCTCTCGGAAGGTGAGAAAGTCTGTGATCAAGACCCCGAATGGAAGGAGAGAAATTTTCTTAGCTGATAATGTCTTGATAAAGCCATTCAGGATGACCTGAGGAATGTCCACTGCGATCCCAGTGCCTATGCAGAAGAGTATATAGCCGTTGCGACGTGTGATGTCTGACGTATGACCTCTTGGCTCTAAGTGTTGACAGACAAAACGATTGAGAAAACGATATTTGTTAGTCAGGTTGCCATGAAGAAGTAAACCGCCTGCCATCTGGTTGGAGCCCTACACAAAGTAGTTGCTACATGATCGTAGTCAATGGGGGCTGGAAGCACAGAAAGGATGGGATAATCCGGATGCTCAACTTGAGGAATAGTTAAAAAGTCAGCCAGGTCATTAACTTCAATAGAAAGAACTTTGCCTCGGACAAACGTTCTCACAGACCCATCATCCAAGACATCCATATTGCAGTAGAATTCCTTGACCCAGTCAACATTGTTAGCATTTGTATTAAACTTCACTAAAGAAAACCAATTGCGGGTAGCCAAACTTCGAAAGACCCGTTTGGTGTGCAGTTCTTCAGCGACTTCCCTTTCCAATTCCACATTGCGATTCGCGTACTGAGCGAAAAATTGATTTGATTTTCCCAATGAAGGGAATCTCGTATGATCAAATGATGAAGAGGACGAGGACTCAGCATGAAGTCTCTTCTTTGGTGCCATAACTGACTGAAACACAAAAAAAAACAGAATTGAATCCAATCAACAAACCAGTCCTGCAAAGAGAAAAGTTGGGCCTCCAATTGCCAAGAACAAACTACACAACTGCCACATCACAACTTCTTGATATCAACCTTCCACAGCCACAACAACACATTCAAATTGACACAGTCACACCATCCCTGCTAGAGAAAATGGCCTCCAAACGCCACAAATACTTCCACTATACAATCATCTCATGCAAACTACCACACCCTCTACAAGTTAATTTCCACATCATCACATCCAAATCTCCACATTCACTCCATCCATGCAAAAAAAAAAAAAAAATACTGTGGCCTCCATTCGCCAAAAACCCCACAACTCCACAATCACATCATCCATTGCATACAATCAATCTCCATTCCAAACAATAAACCAAATCCATAGATGTCCACACAAATTTCCATATATCCATCAATCAGTTCAAAATCAAAGACGAAAATAACTCCAAGAAAAAGGGAATAGAGCAATCCAACATTGATCATTACTTACCAAAAGAAATGCCATATGAAGTGTAAATCAATCCAATGTGCACAACTATTGAAGAAAGGTGCATGCAAACTAAAGATAGAAACAAAGAGGAAAAGACAGTGAAAAGCAACAAAGAAAATGCAAAAGAGAGGAAATGGAAAACAAGATGGAAAAAGAAAAACATAAGAGCCCTAATCATCGTGCAATAGATTGAGATGAGAATGAAAAATAAATGATGAGGAAAAAGAAATAAAAGAAATAAAATACCTTAGAGGAGGGAATAGGGAGAAACGACAACAAGGAAGAAAGGGCGAAAATGGGGGGTCTGCACAGGCACGAAAACAAAATGAAATGGGAAGGGAAGATGAGCTGGTGCGGAATATAAAGGGACCATTTTCGCTCGAGCGAACTTGATAGGTCGCTCGAGCGAACTGTCCAGGGTTTAGAATCCTTAGGGTACAGCGCGCGAAAAATTCCTAACGGTCACGGTTCGGTCAAACCCCTCCATTGAACAGTGTAAACAAGAGCACTAATTAAAATTTTCGTAAATTTAAGCACACACTGCAAAAAGTGAAAATTATGACCATAAAAAAATAATAAAATAACTTAATAAAATAAAACTGAATGCAGTGTGATCTTCTCCCCCTAAACCTCTTTGAGATGAACAAAATGTTACATGGGGAGCACACCCATCAACACAAAGTTGATTAAAATTGTTTCCTCCATTTTTTTTGTTATATCAACTCACTGGAGTAGCATTTTCTTTTCCAAATGTTTTGTAACTCATTCGAGTCCTCAATCCTTGTTTTTTTTTCTTTTTTTTAAATCATATGAGGACGGGTTAAACCGTCATTGGTGACTTTCACACTAATGATCCTGGTAGCCTTCTCCAAGAGAAAATTACCAACCAAATGGAAGCTTTCACACACAATCGTAGGTAGCCATCTTCCTCAGGGTTAACCTTATTACCACAACATCTCTCAAGGATAAAGAAGGAGATAGCAATGAGAGAATCGAAAGTCGACCCGTGCTGTGAGAAAAAAAATGGTCATGTGTACAAGTGAGTGTGCACCTAAATAAACAAAAATTTATGGAGTATAGGGAATAAGAGAAATCCCTAATGATTTTCACAGGGATTCAAAGCGCATTACATCCAATGGTTTGGTAAAAATATCCGCAAGTTGAGTTACAGTGGGAATATGGTGCAAAGAAATTGTTCCCTCTTCCACAAGGTCACGTATGAAATGATGCCTAATGTCTATATGCTTTGTGCGAGAGTGTTGGACAGGATTTTTGGAAATGTCAATGGCACTCTGATTATCACAAAATACAGTCATGGTGTCTTGCTCAATCCCATAATCCTGAAGCATCTGTTTCATCCAAAGAAGTTGTGTACAACAACTTCCTACAGCAATATATTCAGCCTCAACAGTCGACAGAGAAGTCGAAGTCTGCTTTTTACTATGCCAAGCAACGAGATTATTTCCAACAAAGAAACAGCCACCAGAAGTACTCTTGTGATCATCAATACATCCAGCCCAATTAGCATCAGAATAACCAACAATGATCGTGTTGGTATCTTTGGACATCCAAATCCCATATTCAACAATACCACAGACATATTTTAAGATTCTTTTCACAGCTTGAACATGAGACATCTTAGGGTTTGACTGGTATCTCGCGCAAACACCGGCACTATAGGAAACGTCGAGATGACTAGCAGTGAGGTAGAGCAGACTGCCAATCATACTTCTGTAACTTTTCTCATCAGTATCCAGTCCATCAGTATCAAGACTAATTTTCACAGTGGTGCTCATAGGTGTTCTAGCATGTTTTGAAGATTGCATTCCAAACTTTTTCAGCAACTCCCTAGCATATTTTGGTTGAGAAATAAAAATACCAGAGGGGGTTTGTTTAATCTGTAAACCCAGGAAGAAGAACAGCTCATCAACCATACTCATTTCAAATTTACTCGACATTTTATTAGCAAATTTATCAGACAAAAGATCAGATGTAGAGCCAAAAATGATGTCATCAACATAGACTTGAGCAATGACAAAGTTTTTCTTGTCTTGTTTGATGAATAACGTCTTATCCACACTTCCTCTAGAAAATCCATGCTCTATCAAGAATACATTCAGTCTCTCATACCAGGCTCTGGGAGCTTGCTTTAAACCATAAAGAGCTTTTTGCAATTTGTAAACATGTCTAGATGATGAGGATCTTCAAATCCATTTGGTTGTTCCACAAATACTTCCTCATTCAAAAGCCCATTCAAAAATGCACTTTTGACGTCCATTTGAAACAATTTGATATTTAAAAAATAAGCAATTGTCAGCAGCAAACGCACAGATTCAAGTCTAGCTACAGGGGCAAAAGTTTCATCAAAGTCAATACCCTCAACTTGGGAATACCCCTGAGCTACCAATCGAGCTTTGTTCTAATTACTTGACCAGTCTCATCGGTTTTGTTTTTAAAAATCCATTTGGCTCCGATGACATTTGTATTTGACGGTCTAGGAACAAGCTCCCAAACACAGTTCCTTTCAAACTAAGCGAGTTCATCATGCATAGCATTTATCCAAGAATCATCTACAAGAGCATGTTTGATATTTTTTGGTTCTAAAGAGGAAACATAACAGACATGACTTACCTCATCACGTACCTATTTCCGTGTTTTCATAGGAGCTAAAATCTCACCAATAACTTTGTCCAAAGGATGATCTTTGATGACTTGGCCTTTTTGAGATCGAGGATGAACAGATTTTGGAGATGCACTGTGCTCTTCAAATTGCCGAATTCTTTCAGGAACAGTAGACTCAAAGGAAGGTTCCCTTAATTCAGATGGATTAGCATCTGCGTTTGATTCCTTTGGTGATTCTGAATCAGGTTTTGCTTGGGTTTCCGTTTGGTTTTTAACCTGTTCAGAAGATGGAGAAAAGATCAGTCCCGCATCATCATCATCGGAGAAATAATCTGAGCTACCTGCATCATCCACTAGCACATTAATGGATTCCATCACAACAAAATTTTTAAGATGAAAAACAGGATATGCTTTGCTAGACAATGAGTAACCGAGAAAGATGCCTTCATCACTCCTGGAGTCAAATTTTGACAAATGTTCTCTATCACGCAGGATGTAACATTTGCTGCCAAAAGTTCAAAAGTATTTAATATTTGGCTTAACTCCAGTCCAAATCTCATGAGGGGTGGTTTTCGTTCCCAGACGAAGATATACACGGTTGATGACATACACAGCTGTGTTAACAGCTTTAGCCCAAAACCTTTGAGGTAACTCTTTGCTGTACAACATCACACGTGCCATATCTTGAACGGCTCTATTTTTTCTTTCCACTATCCCATTCTGTTGAGGTGTTTCAGGGGCTGAGTACTCATGCTTAATCCCATGTTTGGTGTAAAAGGTGGAAAAATCAGAATTTTGAAATTCAGTTGCATGATCGAAATGAATCCTTGAAACACCGCTAAATTGTTGTCCTTTATCTGCAATAAGCAAAGTCCACAAGTCATTAAAGACAACAAAAGTTTCGGATTTATCGTGTAAAAATCTTACCCATGTCAATCTGGAAAAATCATCAACTGTCAGAAATATGTACTTTTTACCACCAATGCTTTCAAATTTTGTTGGTCCCATAAGATCCATATGCAATAGCTCTAAAGGTCTCTTAGTGACAAGAGAATCAACCTTTTTGTGAGGAGCTTTTATTTGTTTTCCAACTTGACAGGGACCACACACAGTATTCGGGGCTCTTTTGAGTTTTGGAAGCCCACGAACAAGCTCAAGATTTGATAGTTTTTCCAGAACTTTGTAATTCACATGGCCCAAGCGTTGATGCCATAGATCGAAGTCGCTAAATACTGCTGAATTACAAGACATATCTTTCTCAGATGAAACCACATAACAATTGTTGGAATTTCTTACCCCATGAAGAACAATTTTTCCCTTTTTGTCCACAATAATGCATTCTTTGGAAGAAAAATGTACCTCATGTTTGTTATCACACAATTGACTGATACTCAAGAGGTTTGTTTTGAGACCATCAACCAAATAAACATTTTTAATGTTAGACATACCTGGGATTGCCACAACTCCTTTTCCAACAACTTTAGCCTTACCTCCATCTCCGAGTCGAACACTTCCACCATTGTAATCTTCTAGAGATGTAAACAAGGCTTTGTTTCCTATCATGTGACGTGAGCAGCCACTATCGAAGTACTACACATCAGAGTTTGTAGCACTAAGTGCTGTAAGTACCACATTACATCGTAGATCAGATTTTCGGACCCAGACTATTTTGGTCTTAATCTGATGTGAAGAACTTTTAGGCCTTCTACGCTGATTTCTGTTGTAATTTCTTAGTTTATTACAATGTGGTCTTATGTGTCCAGTGATTTCACAAAAGTGACATATAGGAATGAATCTTGGTTTAGACACATAAGAAGGATAATAACTCTGAGGATATTTAGCATTTGGATAGACGGGAGGCATGTATTTCACCGTAGTTCCTTGAACAAACACAGTTTTACCTTTGTCTTTTGATAACGAAGAGCCTACAAATCCAAGCTCAGATTTTGAAGAAGGAGGTAATTGACTTCCCAAAATTTCATTCAGCTTCATTGATCCAGTGTTCATCCGGTCGATAGAAGCTTTTGCCGAATCCAATTCTGCAAGAGCCATCTTTAACTTTCCAGCAAGATTGTCTTTTTCCGATTTGCAAGCTTTTAGCTCGTTTCGAATGGTCAGCAGTTGAGATTCAGACTTCTGAAACTGTTACTGCAGGCGATCATTTTCTTGACCTGCAAGAATCAATTGGTTAGAAAAAATTCCTCGTTGATCTTCCAACTGTTTTACCTTAGATTGAGAGTCTATCAATGTCGCTTGCAAAGATATGTTCTTTTCCTCCATTGCTTTCAATTTCAAGGCTCTTTTCTTACTGATTTTGGACATTCAAATAGATTCATGAAGCAATTGTTGAAAATCTTCATCTCCTTCCTATTCTTCATCAGAAAATTCGTTAATGTTTAAATCGTCTTCAGACTTGGATTCCTGCACAGGTGAGATGTTAGAGAGAGCCATGAAAGCAACGTATTTTACAGACTCACTCGATGGTGAATCAGGTTCAGAAATTTCCTCTTCAGATTCCTCATCCCAGGCAACATTTAAGGCCTTGCCTTTATTTTTATCTCTGCGATTTGCACACCTGGAGGCAATGTGTCCATACCCTTGACACTCAAAGCATTTGACAGGCTTTGTTGTACCCTTTGATCGATTAGCAGATGGGTTTTGCTCTGTCTTTGGTACAAACTTACCTTTCCCTTTGGGAGGACCTTTCGGGTTCGAGGAGTCCTTTCTAAAAGACTTCTTGTTTTTCCAAATCTTATTAAGTCTTCTAGCAAGATATGCCTCAAACTTCTCATCATCAGTATCACTGCCAGGTTCACTAAATTCAGGGACATCTAATGAATTTGAGGATACTAGAGCAATGTCCTTTCCCTTTTTCTACTGACAGTGATTGGACTCAAAAGTTTGCAAATTACCAACAAGTTCTTCAACTGTTAGCGAAATCAGATCCTGGTGCTCCTCAATGGCAACTACTTTTGGACGAAATCGTTCTGGGAGAGATCTCATGATTTTCTTAACAACTTTGTTTTGAGGAACGGTTTCTCCCAGATTATAGCATGAATTGACAATCTTGCACAGTTTTGTATAAAATTCATCAAAGGATTCAGACTCTTTCATGCAAATCGTCTCAAAAGCGGTTGTCAAATTCTGGAGTTTTGTTTGCTTCACAATTTCAGTTCATTCATAAACAGTGTAAGTGCACAAAAATTCACAGACCCGGGGGTGGGGGGGGGGGGGGGGGGGGGTGTGATTTTGAGGCTCACTGGAGGAAGATGGAGATTGCTGCTCCTTATAGATGAGAGAAACCGCTGCCTGCCTTGAACCTGAGAAAGGGAAAGAGAGAGATGACAGTGAAGGACCCTGGCTTGGGCAGCGCAGCGCTCTCCGATGCCTAAGTTAGTTGTAGGACTAAGCAGAGGTAGGAGATGGAGTTTGAGAGGAGATGGCGTACCAGCGTGTGGATAGCCATCTTTTTTACTTATTGAAGGCTTCTGTATTTATAGAGGAGGAGAGTGGACTTTGAGGCAAGCACTTAAGAGGCTGTCCCATCGCAGCCTACTTTTCTTTAATTGTAGTCCCATCATAGCCCACTCTGTCCTATCGGGTCATACCCTGACGCCTGGATGGTGCAACTGTGTCAGGGATTTGGGCGGTGCACTTATCCTCTCATATGTTCGGGACAGCTGTCCATGATCGTCCTGATCAGCAGTCTGACCAAGACCGAGGTGGAGCATGGGACTGAGATGAGGTTGCAACTCCGGTCTCATACTCGTACCGAGACCGAAGCCAAGGGTCATTTTACCAAAATGGGGCACATAGCTGAGAGAGCCGAGATGAAGAATCTGGTTCTTTCCGAGTACTGGCCAAGACTAAGCACATAGGTAGTGACCTCGGTAACGTAGAATTGTATACCCACACAGAGTCCCCCAGCTTTTGACCTCTTAGAGTTTCCTAATTCGTTGAGGTCGAAAGCTGAATATTAGGAGGGCCTTTGTCTCGCGCTTTGCGATTTATAGGCAGCTTTTCCAAGTCTTTCTTCAGCTGGTTCGTCATCAACTGAGAAGTTTAAGAGATCGGAGCATGACTGGCTGGTACTTTTACCGGAGCCAGTGTAATCTGTCGAGCAGCGATCTGGTGCAGGACCGAGATGCTTTATGCTGAGATCTGGACTTAACTGGCTGGTACTTTTACCGGAGCTAGTGTAATCTGTCGGGCAGCGATCTGGTGCAGGACCGAGATGCTTTATGCCGAGATCGGGACTTAACTGGCTGGTACTTTTACCGGAGCCAGTGTAATCTGTCGGGCAGTGATCTGGTGCAGGACCGAGATGCTTTATGCCGAGATCGGGACTTAACTGGCTGGTACTTTTATCGGAGCCAGTGTAATCTGTCGAGCAGCAATCTGGTGTAGGACCGAGATGCTATATGCCGAGATCGAGACTTAACTGGCCGGTACTTATACCGGAGCCAGTGTAATATGTCGGGCAGCGATCTGGTGCAGGACCGAGATACTGTACGCCGAGATCGAGACTTAACTGGCTGGTACTTTTATCGGAGCCAGTGTAATCTATCGGGCAGCGATCTGGTACAGGACCGAGATGTTGTATGCCGAGATCAGGACTTAACTGGTTGGTACTTTTACCGGAGCCAGTGTAATCTGTCGAGCAGCGATTTGGTGCAGGACCGAGATGCTGTACGTCGAGATCGAGACTTAACTGGCTGGTACTTATACCGGGGCCAGTGTAATCCTTTTTTCGAGGCTGGTGGCATCACCGAGCCTGCTTTTGGGACTTTATCTGAAAGGGAGAATGTCATTGCTGCCGATCGGGGGAAGGCACTGCCGCCGAGCTGGAGAGGACCGAGTCATGCTCGCCCAGTTGGTACTATTACCGAAGCTGGTGGCCTCGGTACACTGCTGCCGAGCTGGGGAGTTTACTTCTGCCGAGCTGGAGAGTAGCATTGCTGATGACGTTGATGAAGTACTTGGCCGAGGTGGAGAACCTGGCCGAGGTCGATTGGTACTTTTGCCGAGATGCCATGTGGCCGAAGATCTGGCGCTGCAGCCGATGCGGGGGGTCGGGATGACCGTGAGATCAAGGCTGACAGTAGAGGGCCGTATCGCTGAAGATGACGGTGTCATCGAAGCTGGAGGCATCATCGAAGCCGATGGTAGAGGAACGTGCCGTATGACGGTAGAGAATCGTGCCATCAAGGCTAATGGGCCATCCTAAGTGGAAATCTTTTCGGTTCTTCGAGGCATGGTGTTTGGAAAGATGGATTTTTTATCTTTTCCCACAGACGGCGCCAATTGTAAGCGCACAAAAATTCATAGACCCGGGGGGGGGGGGGGGGTGATTTTGAGGCTCACTGGAGGAGGACAGAGATTGCTGCTCCTTATAGATGAGAAAAACCGCTGCCTGCCTTGAACCTGAGAAAGGGAAAGAGAGAGATGATAGTGAAGGACCCTGGCTTGGGCAGCGCAGGGCTTTCCGATGCCTAAGTTAGTTGCAGGACTAAGCAGAGGTAGGAGATGGAGTTTGAGAGGAGATGGCGTACCAGCGTGTGGATAGCCATCTTTTTTACTTATTGAAGGCTTCTGTATTTATAGAGGAGGAGAGTGGACTTTGAGGCAAGCACTTGAGAGGCTGTCCTATCGCAACCTACTTTTCTTTAGTTGTAGTCCCATCGTAGCCCACTCTGTCCTATCGAGCCATACCCTGACGCCTGGATGGTGCAGCTGTGTCAGGGATTTGGGCGGTGCCCTTATCCTCTCATATGTTCCGGACAGCTGTCCATGGTCGTCCTGATCAGCAGTCTGACCGAGACCGAGGTGGAGCATGGGACCGAGATGAGGTTGCAGCTCCGGTCTCATACTCGTACCGAGACCGAAGCCAAGTATCATTTTACCGAAATGGGGCACATGGCTGAGAGAGCCGAGATGGAGAATCTGGTTCTTTCCGAGTACTGGCCAAGACCAAGCACATAGGTAGTGACCTCGGTAACGTAGAATTGTATACCCACACAAACAGTTTGAAGGAGATCCCATGCAGCCTTTGTAGTAGAACAAGCAGATACTCTATGAAACTCCAATGCAGTAATTCCATTATAAATAGCATTAATGGCATTGTTGTTGCAATTAGATCTAGTCCTCTCATCAGGAGTCCATTGGGCTTTGGTTTTGGGTTTTGTTTACCCTTCAACAGTCATGGTGGGTTCAAGATAACCTTCCACAACAACATCCCAAACTTGGTCATCGATAGCCTTCATATAAGCAATCATCCTAGACTTCCAATATGAGTAATTAGATCCATCAAGAAGAGGGGCTTACTGGTAGATGTGCCTTCTCTGTTGATATCAAATGGAGATCAGTAAAGAGATCACACAAAAGATTAGTGTAACCTATTCTGATACCAATTGGAAGTGATTTCTGCCTTAACACAGGCAGAGGTCCCGCTTACTAGATCTTGGTTGGATATCCAATCGAGATCTAGTAATCGGGACCTCTGCCTGTGTTAAGGTAGAAATAACTTTCATCTTCCTTTGGGTATAAATCAAATACAAGCAAAACACATTTATTAACCATGCCATATTCCAATTTCAAATTATGGACAATCATACCTTTGGGCTTAATCGAACCTTTCCTTTATGAAATTGCAATTTTAAGTTTTGTCATATTCAAACAATAGAGTTTGCATTTCCTTAACTTAGTTTAGAGAATTAAACAATTATCTATAATTGGGTCGCTTTGGCGGCTACCAAGTTAAGAAATTGTTGAATTCTTTAAATTGATAACAACACTTAAGTGATAAAGTTAGTTTATTCGGTCATCAATTGTGATGAACCAATCAATCAAAAATATTGGCCCATGTACACCATTATATAATTTCCAAATAACTTTATTATATCACATTTAAGTTGATTAGGCATCAGTTCATAGATCAATGGTCAAAAATTTATCTTTAATTGATCATTGATCAATACCTAATATCTTTAATTGATTCACCATAACTCCTTTTTGCTAAAGCTTCAATATTACAACTACTATGTCAGGTTTTGTAGCCACCTCTTGGACATGTCTGATATCAGTGCGTGTCCATGTCCTGGTGTATGTTAAATAACCCTATGTAAGACAACTACTTTTTTCCTTCTTCTACCTACTGACGCTCCCCCATAACTACTGTGTGTGTGGGATTTGCAATCCAATAAGTTTTAATTAAGATGATAAGGCTTTCAGAGATCTACTCTGCAATCCATTCTGCCTCAATCCATCCACCTGTGAATCTTACATGAGCTCTTAAGACATAAACAAAACATTAACGCTATCTAACATGTGACAAAACTAATAGGAAACCTCACACCCTTATGAACACTGTCTCAGATTCAAGCCATCACATCTTAAATTTTGATGGACCATCTACATTAGTTGCCTTGTTGATAAGAATCCTTATAGTTGATTGCCTTTTAAGTTTTAAGATACTTATGGTAAGGTTGATCACTTTTGCAGTTAATCACAGGTGTTTGGAACTGTTCCTTCAATAATCTGATCATGTGTCCCCTCTGTGTGTATATAATGGTTTCTTCCTTTGCTGCTAGAAGTTGCCATTGTTTATTTAATTTTTCTAGTCACTACCACGTTTTGATCTGATCGTCGAGAAGAAAAGATTATGACGGTAGTTGGATCACCTCCAAGCAGTAGTATGAGGAAGTTGTTCTTTTAAAAGAAGCGTTGTTTGGTCCCAGTGCATGTCCAAAAAGACTAACAAATTGGAAGTCAGTCCTATCTAAAGAAGCATTAGTTTGGAGTGATTAAATTAGGGCTGGTGATTGTTAGATTGTATGAACTCAATCCATCAGTTGATGTGATAAATTGATTAATTTCTTTATTTATCAATAAAATCATGCTTTACTTTCATGAGATTAATGTTATTTTATTACTTTATGTACATGACCAATACATATGACATAATGGTTCATGAGCTGAATCGGGTCCCATTAGTATATTAGATGTGATATATGTGTATGGATGAGATCCACACACATGAGATATATGTCACAAATCTTATACTTAAAATATCTTCACAACCAGTGATAAGACTGGGCATCTCATCTGATAAGGTTGCAACACTTTGATCATTGTGAGATAGTGTGATTTGTCTCGATCATCAGAATGGAAGATTCTTGATCAATGTGCCGGTACATTGGATGTATTGAAGGACCATGAGAAGCACCTTATGGAATTCCGTCTCTATAATAAGGTATGCTTTCATAATTCCCTAGCAATAGGCTCTCAATTCTGAGACATTGATGAACTCAAGTTTCTATCTATTCATTTGCTTTGAGTCACCAATGAGTGAGGCCAACTGTAGGTCAACACCTCGGTGTCTTGGGCATGTGGTAGTAGGACTGTGGGAACATTGAATGATCAAAATGGAATCTATCTCAATTATCCCCTTGTGCCAATTAATGGATTTGTCATTAGTAAGTGCGCACCCATCTCGATTAAGAGTTAATTGGATGGTACTGATGATCATAGTGATTAATTGGGGCTTAAGGATAATAAGATGTGGAACTAAGATTGGAAGAGATAGATTTATTCCAATTGATCCATGGATATTGATAGAGGGACCTACTTGTGGTAATTGGGAAGTTTAGGGTCTTCATTGTAATTTATTCCTAAGACTGGACAATTGCATTTATATAGTGGTGTTATTTGCAATTAACTGTGGGCCCGGATTGTACATGAGATGTGGGGTCGCGTGTCCCAGTTGGAGCCAGCTTTCTATGGAATCTCTAGTAGTCCCCACGCTAGCCCAAGTTATTAGAAAGATACTAATCCTACTTGAATTCTAAAAGGAAGGAATTAGAAAGTTACTATTTCTATTTGAAGTATGACTTCTAATAGTGGTAATAGTATACTTACTAATTGTTGTGGAAGTAAGACTTCTATTTCAATTAAGAAAAGAGGAGACCTGAGAGATTATAAAAGGGAATCCACCCCTTATGGACGTCCATCTAATTGGATTAAAAAACGTCCAGCCTCTTTTGTGCAATTGTTGCACTGCTTTCTCCTCTCTTCCTCTTCTAGTTCCTTAGAGTTTCGAGTTGAGTTTTCTCTTAAAGATCCCACCAATCTTTTTGAGAAAGGAGATCTGATTCGGGTCATAGCGTGGAAGGCTAAGAGGTTTTGGAGATTCTGATCTTTTGTACATCAACGAAAGTCATCAACTTCTCCATTAGAGCACAACCGAGCTCCTAAGGTATAATCTGCTTCGTTGCATGTTGTAGATTTTTATGGATGCTTGTTCGCTTCTATTCTAACTTTTAGATAGTTTTACTTACTGTACATGATCATGAGATTGAGGATTATGCATCTTGGACTGGGTTTTTGGCCTTATGGATACTTGATCCCTGAGTCAAGTGGGTCAAAAGTTTTAAAAATCTATCTACGAGGCCCACCTACTTCCAACTGTGATTACCCAAGTCGGGCCAGTCGGGCTAGGGCATATCCAGGTGCATCTGAGGGCCATGCAAAAGCAAACAAGTGAAGGAACCTGTAATCCCACTCAATACAAAATGGGGCCCACTTGGATGATTGATTCCAGTTGTCCAGTGGATGCATTATTATCCATCAGGATTCAGGACCAATGACCTTGTCTTTCTCCTGAGAGTAATAATACCATAGCTAAAAGACCTAGGTGCTAAATACTTCTAAATTACCAGTGTTACACGAAATTAGAAGTACAGGTAAACTAATTGCAAGGGAACTGGTTTTCAATGACCCAAATAGAGCCTTGATGAGGATTAGCCAATTAGGGATGAACACAGGGGGCAAATTCATGACACAACTATGAGAATGGTATCCATTTCTCGGCTTACACACAAAGACTATAATTGGTGGAAAACAAATAATACCAGGCCATAAGTTACACTACCCAACTACTCATGATATATGGGCATACCCACAATAACAAGACATTAGTTGTCATGGTCTCATTGGCCAATCACAAGCCAACTGCAAAAGTTAATGGCGCCACAGCTCATCTTATCTTTGTCTCCATGCATGTTGATTTGAAATACAACCCAACAATCTCTATTTTTCAACTGCTGACCGCATGATAGATGCACTACACCTATATCCACTAATATGATAAAAAAAACAAACAGTTTCCCAAGTCGACTTCACTATCTCACCTGTTAGGTGATTGGGTCATTAAAATCAGGTCTATACTACGGAAGAAACCGTCACTTGACAGTCCATATAACAACCCAACTCATAAGCCTTGTCTACCTTTTAATTTGACATTCATGGCAAAGAAGTTTAGAAAAAAGTAATGACCCAGCTCTGCACGTGTACATATGTTTTATGGGTTAATAAAATAAAAGAAAAAGGGAATCTGATGGATATTGTTTTTACTTTTTACCGTTGTTTATTGACATCTTTACTGTCCAGGTTGGGATGGCCACTGGACCGAATTGCCAGTTCTTTCCTTGTTTTCCACTGTCTAATGCTACAGCTTTTTTTCAAAAAAAAAAAAAAAAGTAATAATAATATGGTGGTGAATTATGCTGCTGTTTTCTATTGGTTAAATTGATCTCTGTTTAAATATTTAGTTTCTTACTTTCTTTACTAATGAGCATGCTGCTTCTCTTCAATGGTTGAATTAGGCTTATGCTTGTGGTGCAGGTATATTTATAGAGGCCGAGTTATTTTTGTTTGTAGTGCACCCCCGTGTATTTTTGTTGTAATTGTCTTGGTGTTTTGCTGCTAAGGTACAGTTTGGTGGGAGTGATGTATGTTGTTCTGAATCACACAGATTATGCCTTATAATGCTATTATTATTATAGGGTCTTTTTTTTTTTTTTACAACTTGCTTAGTTATAGTGTGTTTGCAACTTTGCCTTGCAGACTTGTAATTCTTTTTGGTGTTGAAATTCAGGTTTGGCGGGAGATGTCTAATGTTTTCATCAATTATTGATATAATGAAACTTTTTTTTCATCACTTGCTTCTTGGATAGAGTTTGGTAGGATATATATGTGATGTTTGATAAATTATGTACATGATGCAATCACATTAGCTTTTTAATATATGCAATCACATAAATTATGCACAATCTAATTTCTACTAATACATACTAATTGTCTTAAAATTTACAGATATTGAGCAAATTCTATCTTTCCATTTCATTTCTTTATTCTCATAATAGATAGAAAGCAATTATGACCAGGTTGGTATTTTGAATGGCAAAAGAAATCCATGTAAAAGATTTGGTATGTCCTATCTGATGATCCCGGCTTTCGTTTCCACTCTCTCCTCCGCCCGTCCCGGGGCTACCGAGAGGCCTGCGGAGTGAAAGGAAGCGGGTATCGATATTTTTGTACGAGTATGCCAGATTTTCTATTCTACTCGGAATTTAGAAATGGTGATTCGAAGATCCACCTTCACAAGTAGAAAAGGAAATCAATATTTTTTTTAACTTTCCGTTGCATAAATATTTAAGAAAAGAGACAAGTTTTTCTTTGAATGTCGTAGGAGGCGATTTTTCTTTGTTTGCTGTGAAAGGCATTTTTTTTTTGCCGTGAAAGGCAGTTTTTTGCTGTGGAAGGCGATTTACAAATCTCGTAAATAATGAAAGACAAGAGTTGTGATTTTTTTGTCTCTTTGGAAAAACACAAAATACAATAGAAAAGAAAGAAAATGAATTCTGATTTCTCAGGAGATTGCGGGGGCTCGTTCAAATCGACGATCTCAAGTCATGTATGGAATTCGCCATCGTCCTTCAGATGGGAACGTATGATGCTTTCATTCTTTCAACTTGTCTTGGACTTCAGATTTTTAGAGGATAAAGACCAAGGGGAGGTCCTATATCCAATAAAAAATTGAATAAACGGGCTAAAAAGCCACGTCTAGGCCATGTTGAATAGAAAGAGAGAGCTTTGACTTGGGGGGGTGGCCCCCCAAGGGCCATCAATCACCTTGTGGTGTTTCATACAGCAGAGTTTCTTCAAAGGAGAGCTTGGTTTTGCAGAGATTTCTTCGAGAATTCTTAGGGATTTTTCTTGGATTTTTTCTAGACCCTTTCTTCTTGGAATGACCCCCCTTTTATAGACTTTTGGTGGCCATAAGGTGGGTTTATGAGCATTGATGCATTGATGCTCCATGATGGGAGCAGTTATAAGTTTACAAGTTTGTTACTACTTTTTCCTTGAATATGATTGGCCAATGGAGAATGATGGGCATTTAATCACCTTTAATCTCCTGATGAGGGGAGTTTCATGATTTATTGCCATGATTACTTGGACTTGTAACTCCTTTTTGCTTGAATCTGATTGGGCCGTCCAAAATAAGGAGTTAATGACCGCATTAACTTGTCATAAAACGGGTCATTTAACTGCATTAATTGGTCGCCGGGGCGCTCGAAGAGTCGCGGGCCGTACCGCGTCTTTTAGAATTCTTCTTGCGATGATCACCGGTGGAGCCACATGTTGTTTGATGTCGGATGGCGATGCAACTTCAGACATTGATTAATACCAGTGGGTCAGTAACATCTGTCCCATCGATTTCTTGATCGGTCGGGCAAAAAGTGTATTTTCTTGGTTGGTCGGTATGCGATTTTAAAGCATGCAATGATGATCACATGCTCTTGATGGTAGATCCGAGATGTTGGTGAAGATCAGATGATTTCGAGCACCAAAAATAAGATTTTCAGAAAACCACAGGGGCCGGAATTCTTGAAACGCAAAAAGGGACGAAAAATGGCCCTTTCAGCAGAAATCCAGCGACCCAGATTTCCAGGGTCGTCGGCGACCATGGGGATTTTTCCCCTTTCGGTCGCCGTTTCTCAGCCGTTTTTCGATCTTTTTTGTTTCTTTTCTCTCCTATATTATTCTTGACATTTTTCCTTATTTATTGGATTGATTCTCCTGAAGAAAACTTGACGAGAAGCCATGCAAACCGGAGCACAAAATTTCCTATGTTTTTGGAAAAGCTGAAGACTTTGTAGCCGATTTTCCGTCAATAGTTAAAACTAGGTGAAACGATGTCAAATGACCCGAAACTTGAGATGAAGCCTCCTGAACAATGGATAGGACCAACCATGAGCTTTTGTTTTAGTTTTGATGCCGTTTGGGGTCCCGTCGCTGCTAAACTTGATTTGGTTGCGAGGGAGATGCTGCGCTTTGATGTACGGTCAACCGATGTCCGATTGATCTGAAATTTGACAGGGAGCCTATTGGAGTAATTTTGAGACGATCCATTAGCTCTGATTTGGATGTCATGGATCTGGAAAGTTTCGCTGCCGGGATGCTTGATTTGTTTCCGAGCGTCAAAATCGGGTCAAACGTCGTCGGAATGACCTGAAATTCAACGTGCAACCCTTTGGAAGCATGTTGAAGCCACCCATGTACTCTATTTGATGAGTGATGGCCTTGATGGTTCTTGCTGCTGAGAGGCTTGACTTTACTGTTTAAGGGTTGATGGAGGGTCAAACGTTGCTGGTTTACTTGAAATTTAACATAGAGCCTTCTGGAGGTATTTTGGGATCATCTGTAGGCTCTGATCGAAGTTTTGATGTCTTTGACGCTGTCCCCTGACTTCATTACGGCTGTTTCATTTTTAGGCCAAATGATGTCGGAATGGCCTGAAACTCAATGTAGAGCCTCCTGGTGGCATTTTGAGGCCACCTGTGTGCTCTATTTTGTGTGTCAGGGTCTTTGGCTTCACCGCCGCCGGGAGCTCCTGCTTAGCTACTAGAGGAGTGAAGTTAGGCCAAATGATGTTGAAATGGCCCGAAGCTTCATGTGTACCCCTCTTTTGACTATTTTGAAAGATCTTGCAGTTTTTGTTTTATTTTGACAAGATCTGATGCTTGAAGTGGCATTTGCCTGTTTGTGGTAGGATGCAACTCCATATGGATTTTTGATGTTGAGAATGTGTGAAGAGGAAAGTGACATTTTTAGTGTCAACAAATGTGCCCTCGAGGTGCAGTGACGAATTGCTTTTATAATCGATGTGCCTTGAAGAGATCTTTGAAGGAGAGTTTCTGACCTGACCAAAAGTCATTGAGCATTTTTCTTTTGATAAGGTAGCCTTCTGAGTTTCCAGGGGAATTTTGTGGCGGTGAGAAGGATCATGTACCATCTCAAGGCAGAGATTTTGAAAATGACATTTGGATTTCCTTTTGACCTTGTGAACCTAAAGGCTTTACATGGCGCATTAGGCGGTCAAGAGGGTTTTTTTGGTTTTTGACCTTGTGACCTAACAAACTGTATGTGGCAGGTTAGAGGTTTAGGTTTTGGATTTTGATTTTGACCTTGTGACCTAACAAGCTGTATGTGGCAGGTTAGAGGGTCGAAATTTGGTTTTTGGTTTTGGCCTTGTGACCTAACAAGCTGTATGTGGCAAGTTAGGGGACCATGGTTTGGTTTTGGTCACTCTTTTGGGACAATTTCAAGATTTTGGCTTAATTTCAAGGTTTTTGGTCTATTGGAGTGGTTTGGGTTTTTGTGGAATGTCAATTTCAAGATTTTGGCTTAATTTGGTGCATGGGGTTGGATGGTTTGAATTTTTGGAAGCTCATGAGGCTTGAAATTTTTTTTTTTTGTGTTCCAATTAACTCAAAAGAGGCATGGAACCATTTTTTGTATGCTCTTGGTAAGAGGGATTTTTTACTAAAAGCCACTTTTAGTGCCTAGGTGGTCCAACCTGGCTCATATGGGCTAACCCATGGGACCTTAAGCTTTGAAGATGACTTAGATCTCATATGATGTCATTTTTGTAAAGAATATCTAAAAATATCTCTTTTGGGTAGAGAATATCTAAAAATATCTTTACTTGGAGAGAATCTCTCAAGTTTCCTTGTTTTTGGGAGAGATTTTCTCAAAATATCTTTCTTCGGGAGAGAATATCTCACATTCCCTTTCTTTTAGGAGAGAATTTCTCAAAGAATCTTCTTTTTAGGAGAGAATATCTCAAATCTCCATTCTTTTTGGGAAGGTTGCTAATTTTTAGCATTTACCTCCTTGATTTTCTCCTCCTTTCCTCTTTTGGTTTTCTCTCTTCTATAAAAGCAAAGGAGGTTGGATCTCTTGCTCCTATTGCTTTCTTTTTTGTAAAAATCTTCAAGAGTGCTCCAGGATCAAGAACTCCTCTTCAAAGATCTTTAAGTTCTCCTTCTTCTCCATCCATGGTTTCAAGTAAGTTTTCTTCCTTCAAAGGAAATCCCATATAGAAATAGAAAACTTTCCTTTTCTTTCTTTATTTTCTTTGCTTTCCTTCTGGTTTTTTTTTTTTTTACCCAACTTTTTTTTCTTTCTTTTCTCTTTTTTTATCCGTGCTCTCTGTTTTTTTCTTTTTTGGCACGTTTTTTTTTTTTTACGTTTTCTTTCTGGCTGTACGCACCTGGCCGTACTGCCACGTGGCAGTGGGCCAGCCCAAATTTTTTTTTTTTTTTGAATAGGTTTCTCTCTTTTTTTTTTTCTTTCCCTCCTTTTGTCACCATGATAATGAGGTTATGCAATTTCAAGATGTTCATGCATTTTTTTTTATGTATCAAACAAAAGGCTAGAGTTTCTAGGTCAAGCCAACATGAATTTTGACTTGGACAAAGTTTGATTGGTTTTGACCAAGTTGGGTTGGATTTAGTCAAACTTTGGTTAAGGTTTTCCTAGCATCTAATGCATGATGATTTTCTTTTATGCATGATTTTTAGTAAATTGATATGGAAGCATGATGATGCATACCTGGAAATCTTTTGCAAGTATTGGGATTTAGAGCTCGCAACAATATTGAGCCCTTTTCTAATTTTACGGAAATTTGATAAGACTGGCTTGATCCCACAGCAATGTTTGAGTTCAAACCTTCTTTGAGAATCTTCCACCGACTATAAGCTTGCAGTGGTGTTGATCTCATCTTCAAGCTCCCTATCTTTTTCGGGGTGTTTCCCTTTTCTTCGAAATTACCCCAGAACCATGCCAAAATTTCGCTAGAATTTTTTTAGAAAAATTCTGTCATTTTGGTGATGATTGATCTTTTCTTTTCCATCCTTTGCAGGTAGTTCCTCCAGGATGGACAAGGGCAAAGAGCTTGTTAGTAATGCACCTCGTCATTCTGCCAGATCTTCTAATGTGGCAGTACAGCAGGCTTGGGAAAAGGTCCAGTACGTCAAGAGGAACTTGGAAGAGTGTGATTCCCTCAACCGTGATGAGGCGAGACAGCGGTTGATTGCTCTCAAGGATGAGGAATTCTACAAAATTATGGTAAGCAGTCGTCCTTGGGTCATGGACGATCAGAGCATCGTGCCCAAGCCTACCTTTTTCTTTGGTGACGCAGTCCCTGACGACTTGACATACCAAAGGAGATGTTTTCAGTTATCTTACACGATAGATGGTGAGGAAAGAACTATTTCTACCCGGTCGACCTTTGATCGCACTATCTCGATCATAAGCCTTTCTCCCACATTCCCCAAGAGGGAAGATCCTCTGAGCTGGGTGAAGAGGACTAATGTGATCAAGACCAGGGTTTTTGTTGACGGCTCTTCCGGTTATATAGAGAAGTCACATGTCTGTATGGACATGTAGATGTTGGCCAGCGGTTACCAAGGTTCAGATCATCCCTCGGTCGATTTGAGACCGGTGGGCCTTGGCATTTTCAAGGGTGACGGCAGTAATTGGGTGAAGCCTTTTCAACTTCGTGGCCGTTTTAGTGTTGATTGAAGCTGGGAGTCGTGGACTGATCACATCTTGCAGATTGGTGGTGCCATTCTAAAGGATGCCGAGATCTTCGACGCGGTCCGTGCTTTTAGGGAGACTGTGATCTTTTTCGACGAGGCCTTCATGGCCATGTTGGAGTCATTCCTTCCACAAACCAATACCTTCGTTGTCACGAATGGTGAAATTGGTTTTTCTTTGAAGGAATTGAGTGCCATTACTGGGCTACCCATCCTCGGCAAACTCTATGAAGAGTTCATGCCCATCGACAATGTCCTTGAGGAACAATCTGAGGAGTTTCGACTTCTGTACTTTCAGCTTGTCACCTTCTACGATTTTTTGAAGGAGAAGGAGGGCTCGAAAGTCAAGTGCAGCAGTTAGAAGAGTTTTTGTTCTTCGTCTTCCAACTTCTTTGATAGAGAGATTTCCGACAGCATGACCCAGGAAGCTAGAGCTAAGAATCCAGGTCGAAGAAGACTTCTGTCATGCGGGGAGATTTGAAGAACTTCTTCAAGAGTACAAATGCCATTTGTCCTGACATTGCACTGCGGAGGGATATCGTTGTTTATCTCACTTACTGGCTTGGTGAGGTTGTTTTTGCTGGAGGAGATGGTACACACATCAGGCCGCATTGCATTTTTCCGGCTTGTCAGATGACGTTCGGAGTACAGCTGGCTTTGGTAGCTGCTCTTTACTCCTATTTATGTACTGAACTGCAGGCTGCTACTTTCCTTGTTCGTCTTGGGCTCCTCATGAATAGGGTATTTTCAGCCCATATTTTCTATTCATGGTATGTATACCACTGCCCTAGTTTCCATTAGTTGGGTGCTATATAGGACAATGATCCATTCATGATTCGGTTGGCTAGAGGAGTAGTTGTTTCCAAATCTCTTTTGTCTGCCCGTTTGAGAATCTGACGATTCAGGGACGTCGAGATTGGGCAGTCTTCAACGAAGCTTTCTCCAGGTCAACAGAAGAAGGCTTTTGATTTTGGTGTCCCCCGTGATTCCACCGGGGTAGGGTCGGGAAGGCACTATTCTTTCACCAACGTAGAGAAGAGGTGGCTTTTTAACATACGGGTTGGTACAATGGTGTACCGTAGACATCTTGTTGTCAACATCCAGCCGTATGTCCCCTCACGTTTTCCTTTGCAGTTGGGCTTCTCTCAAGGAGTTGTTGGAGCACCTTCAGGCATGGTGAAGCGTTTTGGAGGTTTGCAGGATGGGAGGAATGCAGGGGCCTTTTATAGTGCGGAGGACACTACAGTCTTGATTTCCTATCCTGAGTTGCGTACTTTCCGGACTGCTGGCTTCACGAAGTGGTTGGTAGAGAGCTTTTCAGTATACCGGGGGCTTCCCAAGAAAGAACTTGATATAAAACAATCTTCTGGGAAGGATCTTGGCAAATCAGATGGCGTTCGACGAGAGGAAGTTCTGCCTTTCCTTTCTGGAGAGAAGTGTAAGATATGCTTTCCCAATGAGCAGGACGTCATTAGATTTGAAGCTGTGCAAGAAGTTCCTGGTGAGGTCTTGAAACACTTAGAGGAGGAGGAGGCTGACATCGGTACTTGGATGCAAGCGGAGCGAACAAAGGCTTCCATGGAGTCTACTGGGAAAAACAGATCATCCGGTGAGGACTCTAGTGAGAGACTTGATTTTGATAGTGGGGTAGGTTCTTTAAGCAGACTGACCCACAGAAGTAAGAGGAAGAGAGGACAATGTCGTAGTATGAGACGGCACGAAAGTCCTCCTAATCTAGAAGTTCCTCTCACCATTGCTAATGAGGTGTCTGGGGATGCTGACGAGCCTCGAGAGGAGGAGACCACTGATAATGGTATGATTCTCTTTCTTTCTGTCTACGCTTCTTTTCTCTTATGAGAGATTTTTGTTTTGATCCGCTGCTTTATTTTCTTTTGGCAGAGGATGATGATTTGGTGATGCCCAAGGTTCCTACCGATTAGGCGATGACAGATCCTATCATGGCATCTGAGGAAGAACCAAGGGTTTCTGGAATGGTTCCATAATCTTCACCTGGTATGATTTCTTTTGCTTTTCCTCCTTTTTTGTTTGTGCTGTCATTTGCTAACATTTTGCTTTGTTTTTTTTTTTGTTAGCTGACTTGCCAGAGGATTCTGACGACTTCGAGTCATCCATGGATGCAACCTTTAACGATGCTTCGAATGAGCTCATAGAGGCAGAAAGTATTTCGCTGGTCGTCGAATAAGGTATTTTGTAGCAATAATCTCGATATTGATTTTTGACATGATCATATCCATACCTTTTCATCTTTTATTGACAGATTGTGAAGCGGCGGGAGAAGTTCCTCCGTCTTCCTCAGGGCCAAAACAGGAGATACCTGTAGCCGATCCAAAAGTAGGGGCCTTTTATACTAGTTTCAACGCAGCAGGGGTGAAACCTCATGATGAGTCAACTTCTTCAATTGGAAAGAGCTTATTGATTACTCCTCCGACGGGGCATGACATGGGCAGTCGGACGCCGGAGCATGGCGAATCCTCATATTGGCCGTCTCTTCAGCATGCAAAGAAGGTGTTGAAGAGCATTTCGAGCTCATGGGTAGAGACTCTCTCTTCAGGTCACTTGAAAACTGGTTTTGGCATGATCAAGCATGTGCAGGACATTCTTACTGATAGCGAAGAAGTTGGTCTAGACATTGCAAGTGCCAAGGCTTTTGTTGATGAAGTCATTGCTTTGGGTAACAAGTGGATTGAGACCAAGAGCTTCCCAAATGGTGACTTCTTCAATGAGATGCTTTTGAAGCCTTCCAGTGAGGTCAAATCTGAAATGGATGAGACCTCACGGACTCGGAAGCAGTTTGTTCGAGGGAAGAACATCACCGAGCTGGCTATCATTGAGCTAACACATGATCAGCACCGTCTTGATAGGGAGGTCATCGAGGCTAGACAACATCTTGAGATACTAGAAGAACAAGCTGCTGCCAAATGGATTGTTATTGTGGAAGCTCGAGCTAAAGAAGGGACTCTCATTCGCTAGGTCGAAGAGGCTGACAGCAATCTCCGGAGGAAGACTCAGGGGTATGAGTAATGGCAAATGCTTTGGGAAGAGCTTCCTCGTGCTGAAGATGGGTCGCGGCTTTCTGCAGCATTTTATTGAAAGATTTTGAAGAAGCGTGGCCTAGAAGCTTTGGATGCTAAAGCCAAGAGTATGCTTGAAGAGTTGAATCTTTGGTTGAAGACCATGTTAGACTGAGCTCTTAAGTTGTAATAAGTTCCTTTTTTTCTTTTTTTTTTTGGTACCTCAATGTATAAACATTTTTGGTACTATACATTTTTTGTATTCCCTCCTTTCACTTAAATTATTTTTTGATGAAAACAAATTTAAGTAAAAGCTGAATGAGAATGTTTGCTTGAGAATTTGATCAAAAGGTTGTCATTTTGTGAAAATCTTTTGTCAAATTGTTGTTTTGGGCATAAAAACCAAATTTTGTGGCGAAAGCCTGGTTTTTGATGGCTTGAAAGCCGAATTTTGGGATGGCATGGAAACCGAATTTCGTGGTGTAAGAGCCAAAATTTGTTCGTGACATGGGAGCCAAAAAATTTTTGTGGCATGGAAGCCAAAGTTTTTGAGATGGCATGAAAGCCAAATTTTTGGATATGGCATGAAAACAGAAATTTTAAGATGGCATGAAAGCCGAATTTTGAGATGGCATGACAGCCAGGTTTTGTGGCATAGGAACCGATTTTGTTTGTTGGCGTGAAAGCCCAAATTTTGAAAACCAAGTTTTGTTTTGTTGGCATGGAAGCCAGATTTTTTGATTTTTGGCATAAAAGCCGGGTTATTGGTTTTCAAAGATGTAGATATCGACTAAGGGTCGCCTCTCTGCTGAATGGTATTACAAGTATCGATGCAATGTCGCCTCCTTGCTCATTTGGTTGCGCGTATAGATGGAATGTCGCCTCCTCGCGGATTGGGGTGCAAGTATCGACTGGACGTCACTTCCTTGCTTTTTAAAATTTTTTATTTTTGTGGGTATCGACTGAATGTCGCTTCCCCACGATTTTTTGAAATTTGGGTTGTGGATATCAACTGGAATGTTATGTCTCCACTATCTTTTGAAATTTGGGTTGTGGATATCAACTGGAATGTTGCATCTCCACAATTTTTTTTTTGACATTTTGCAAGTATCGACAAGGTGTCGCTTCCTTTCAATTTTGAAATTTTGTAAGTATTGAATGGAGTTCGCATCCTTCTGATTTTTGGGTTTTGCGAGTATCGACTGAGCGTCGCTTCCCCGCGGTTTCTAAAAAACCATTTTTGTTTAAAGACATGAGGGTCGTAAATTTTGACTGAAAACCATTTTTGGTTGTAAAAGTCGGGGCGGACTGGGGTGGAAATTCCTGAGTCCTGATTTTTGTTTCAAACCATGAATTTTGGGTTCAAGGATCGAAAGTTTTGGTCAAGTCCGGGAAGAGACTCCTAAATTTGGATTTTTTTATTTGATTTTTTTTTAACAATGAAATAATGAAAGTAAGCATTGTTTTAGGAGTTTTTTTTCTTAAATTTCATCATAAGGATGAAAATTCCAAAATGAATGGGTTTGGTGAGAAAGTACCTAGGAATAGGCTTTGGCCATATAGGCATCGCTCTGACCTGTTGGAGGAAGTCTTTAAGGATAGTATCGCTTCAAGAACTTGCCGTTGATGGGCAACATACATCTATCACCTTCCATGTTTAGAAGAGCGTATACGCCATTGGAGAAGACTTTGTCGATGATGAAGGGTCCCTCCCATTTTGGTTCGAATTTACCTTTGGATTTGTGGGCAAATACTATGGGTCTTTTTACCGCAAAGACTAAGTCAGCTTTTTGTAGGCACGTTGCCTGACCTTCTTGTCGAAAGATCCTGCCATGCGTGCTTGGTACAGTTCAATGCTTTGTAGAGCTTCAAGCCGTCTCTTATCGAGATTATCCAGCTCTTGGAGTCTCAATTTCACATTGCTTTCTTGCATCATGTCATTTTACAAAGATACCCTTAAGGAAGGAATTTGTACTTCCAAAGGGACAACAGCTTCGCATCCATAGACCAAGCAGAATGGTGTGCAATGGGTTGGTCATCAAACGGTAGATCGATAGGCCCACAAAGCTTTTGGTAGTTTGTCGCCCCAGACTCTTTTGTGACTAGAGACCATTTTCTTGAGAATTTTCCAGAGTGTCTTTTTAAAGGCTTCTGCTAGTCCGTTCGCTGCTGGTTTATATGGAGTCGAAGGACAACTTTGGATTTTGTACTTGTCGTAGGACCTGTAGAATTTGTGATCCTGAAATTGTGGTCCATTGTCATGGACGAATCTTTTAGGTATACCGAAGCGACAAATAATGTCTGTGCGCAAGAACTGAAGGACTTATGAGGCCTTCATTTCGCTGAGCGCAAATGCTTCTGACCACTTGGAGAAATAATCCGTAGCGGCAAAGATGAAGCGATGACCTTTGTCTGATGGGGGGAGAGATAGGACCTATGATGTCCATACCCCAGGCTTCGAAAGGCCATGAGATTGCTGTAAGATGTAGCCATTCTAGAGGCATGTGGACATAATGTCTATGAATTTGGCATTGTTGGCAGCGCTTAGCAAATTGCATTGCATCAGCTACCATGGTAGGCCAATAATAACCTAACCTTTTTATCTGATGGTATAGCTTAGGACCAGACTGATGGGCTCCACAAAGACCATCATGTACTTCTTTGAGAGTTTCCTCGGCCTCTTGTTGTGACAAGCAATGTAGAAGTACTCCGTTGAAGGATTTTCAGCAAAGTATTTTTTAAGGAATATCCAAATGAAAGTTTGGTGCTCGTCTTTGAATGCTTACCCGTTCTTTTGGATCTTCAGGTAGGATTTCGAACATAATGTAATCAAAGAATGGATCGCTCCAGTCGCCGATCAGAGGTTTGAGGATGGACATCCGACTTCCAACCATTTGGTGGCATTTAGCAACTGCTTGGTGTGTGTTAAGAGGAGGGAGAATCCTTCTTTGACACACTGTAATTTGCATGTTTTCCCCTTCTTGGATTGCCATAGATGCAACGAGTTCGGCCAGGGCATTTGCACGGATGTTTTCACCTCTGAGGATGTGGGTGATGTGACAGATTTCAAACTTTTGTTGAAGTGATTGCGCCTTGTTCTAGTAAGGTAACAAATCGGGCTTCCTGACCTCAAATTTCTGATTCATCTGATTGACGATTAGTTGAGAGTCCTCAAAGACTTCTAACACGGTGATGCCAGATTCGATGGCGAGTTCCAATCCTAGGATCAGAGCTTGGTACTCAACTGCATTGTTTAAACATGGTTCTAGTAACGAGAAAGCGTGTGGAATCATGTATTTGTCGGGGCTAACAAAGAGGATGTCAATTCCTGATATCTGCTTTCCTTTTTCATTTGTCCTGGTTACCCCGTCAAAGTACATGTCCCAGGAAGAATTTGATAAGGAAGTTTCCACGCTGTAGACATGTTCGTCTGGGAGATCATCCCTGAGTGGAGAATCTTTAGGTAATGGGTGCTATGCGAGAAAATCTGGTAGAGCTTGGCCTTTGATTGCTTTTTGTGGTACATACCTAATATCAAACTGCGATAGAAGGATGGACCATTTTGCCAGTCGGGCATTGAGAGAAACTGCTTTTATGACAAGGACCTTTAGGAGATTGATTCTCGAAATCAAGTAGACTGTGTTAGATAGCAGGTAGTGACGTAACTTTTGTACCGTGAACATTACTGCAAGGCACTTTTTTTCGATTGGAGAATAGCGAGGCTCTGCACCTACTAACATGCAGCTGAGGTAATATATAGCAGCTTCTTTCCCTTCGTCGATTTCTTGTGCGAGTAGAGCGCCCAAAAAATAATCGAGAGCTCTTGTGTACAAGATGAATGGTTTTTAAGTTGTGGGGGCAGCCAACACTGGAGGTTTGGTCGGGTATGTTTTGATGTCTTGAAATGCAACTTCACATTCAGCATCCCAAACAAAGTCCACACATTTCTTCGTCAAGTGAGAGAATAGACGGCACTTCCCTAACAGATTGGAGATAAACCGTCAGATGTATGCCAACTTTCCTTGAAGCGCTTTTAGTTCTCTTAGGGTCCTTGGAGATGGCATTTTTAGGATAGCCTTGACTTTGGTGGAGTCAAGTTCTATTTCGGCTTTCCGAACTATGAATCCAAGAAACTTACCCGATAAGACACCGAAGAAGCACTTTAGTGGATTCATCCACAGTTTGTGTTTACGAAGTCGGAGGAAAACTTCTCGAAGATCTTTGAGATGGTCTTCATTTCTTCTGCTTTTGACTGCGAGGTCGTCGACATAACATTCAACCATCTTGTGCTACATATCTTTGAATATTTTCATCATAGCTCTCTGATATGTTGCACCTGCATTTTTTAGACCAAATGGCATGACAGTGTAGCAATACTAGCCAAATGGAGTTCGAAATTATGTATGTCTTTCATCTTCAGGATGCATCTTTATCTGATTGTAGCCAGCAAATGGAGTTCGAAATTATGTATGTCTTTCATCTTCAGGATGCATCTTTATCTGATTGTAGCCAGAGAATCCATCCATGAATGTCATTCGCTAAAACCCACAGGTATTGTCAATCATCACCTCTGGTATGGGGAGCGGAAATTCACTTTAAGACATGCATTATTTAGGTCCATGTAGTTGATACAGACCTTTATTTGCCCATTTTTCTTTGTCACGGGGACGATGTTGGCCAACCATTCAGGATGCTGTTCCTCGCGGATGAAGATAACGTTTTTGAGTTTCTGAACTTCTTGTTCAATTTTGTCCATCAAATCAGGACGGAATCTTCTTTGGCCTTGTTTGATAGGCTTGATATCGTTTTACATTTTGAGTTTGTGGACTGCTATTTTGAGGTCCAATCTAGGCATTTCAGCGTAAGACCATGCAAAACAATCAACGAACTCATGAAGAAAAGAGATATACTCGGGTAACTCACCATCCTTCATATTCTCACTTATGAATACAGGACGTGGGTTATCAGGTGTTCCCAAGTCTATCTTTCGAATTGTATCTTTTGTTGGAAGGTTTGAAAGTGGTTCCTCCATAATATTTTCGGAGGCTTCCAACTCAACAAGACCTTCTGAAGTTCCAAAGGCATTTATAGACCAAGGCTCTGTTTCTGTCCATGGGTCCTCTTGATCGGTACTCTTCTGAAGACTTGCAATGAGATGATCCCAATCGCCTGTTGAAACTGTGTCGAAGTAGAGTACTTTTTTGGAGACGATGGTTCTTCTAGGTCCGAAAATCGCGCGTCTGTGTCATCGAACAATTCCTTTTCATCATCAGAGAAATCATACCAATTGTAGGAGCTTCCTGGATCCTTGACTGGTGACTCCTCAAAGAGATATCCAAGGAGATCAATGTCTTCATGGACATGAGATGTTGAGGCTTGGTCGGCAAAACGACTTTGCAGCCTTTATGTCAACTGTCTCATGGGAGTGTCGAAATCATACCCCAACCGGTATGAAGACTTGTCCATATGACGATAGAGTTTCCAATCCTCCAGTTGACTTTTGGTCAGGGTGGGTTCCAATGGTGTGAGAATACCACAGCCACCTCCCAAACCGGTCGGATTCTGAGTGTCGTAGCCCATTTTCTTTATGATAACTTGTGCCATTTGACTATATAGGAATAGTTGAGGTATACCTTCTTTTTGGAAAGGTTCAAGCGAAGAATTTGATGAAGAAGTTTCCAGTCTGTGGAAGAAGATTGTTTTTTCTTCTGCCGAAGTTGCCAGAACGACAAAGGAAACAAACGTAGGATCTTTTACGTTAGCAGGTGTCTCCAATGGAGTGAGAGCAGGCTGAACTTGCTGAGTATCAGCTTGGCTTGACACTATGTCGTCTTTTGGCTCTGAATCTGAATCTGAATTTATGTCATGCATAATAGTGACAAAGGAGACAACGAACTTGCCCCCAGCCTTTTGTTTTGTCTTCTTTGCTTTGGTGGTGATTACCAAAGGTTTTGAAGATTTGAGAGAGACAACGAAGGGAGAATGATTGCTCTGTTCGGATTTGCTGGAAGGTTTGTTTTCTTGCGATGATTGCTGAGGAGCCTTGCCCTTATCTTTCTGGAGATTTTCGGCAAAGGGTGTTGTTTCTTTCTCCTTTTCTTCTTTTCCATCTTTATACATCTGAGCATCTGCAAAATGGACGTCTTGACCTTTGAAAGGCTTTTTATCTGCAAACACTCAATGTATCAAGCCGTCGTTGCCAACGAACTTAATGCATTGATATAGAGTTGAAGGGACGACACCATTCTCATGTATCTAGGGGCATCCAAGAAGGATATTGTAGCATGAAGGAGTCCTTATTGCATATATAGTGACTTTAGAAATAAGATCACCGATTTGCAACTTGAACTTGATTTTGCCGATAGGCCTTTGAGCGCTCCAGTCATATCCAAAGATGGATACAGACGTGTGACTCAGCTTGCTAGGTGGGATGACCAGCTCTTCGAGTGCTAAAGTAGAGATGAGGTTGAGTGCAGAACCCGGGTTGATCTGGACTCTGCGTACTGGCATCTCTTTAACGTATCCCAAGAAGTACAAGGGTCGGTTGTGCTTTGTCTCGCCTAGAAGAAGGTAATCCTTATCGAAGACAATTGTTGCACTGGCTGCTTTTGAACCAAGAGGCATTCAATGCTTGATCCATCAGTTTTCTTCTTTTCTCCCTTGGAGGAAGTAATGGATTTTTTGACCCTATAGTCCATTTCAATTTGTAGGACTTGTGGGACATGCTTGTCGACATCCGCATTCAGCTTTTGTAGTTCTAAAATGAGACTATCAAGAGTTTGTGGAGACATTCGTGATAAGTCAAGGATGTGCAGTTGTGCAGGTATGTGTTTGAAGTGCTCAATCAAGTCGTACTTGAAAGCCTCCTTTGGGCCTGCATTTTCATTATTGTTGCCACTTGGGGCATTTACAACTTGATTTTCCGAAGGGTTTACATAAGAAAAAGAAGGTTGGTTGTAATTTTTGTGGTAATCCCGGCCTGAGAGGGTACCTCTACCAACATCAAGAGCTTCTATAGAAGGGTCTTCTTTTGGAAGATCATTTTCAGGATCAAGGGGTTGATCCTTGTCATTTACTGAAGACGCCTTTGTAGCAGTACTGCCGTCTTCAGTGATCGCGTTGCACAGAGCATTTTCTGGGAACAAGTCCTGAACAGCATCCAACAACTTCTCTTCTTTCTTGAGTAATTTATCGCTCCAGACATCGCCTATGAGGCCGGGCATCTGGGACTAATTGACCGGATTTTTATTGAAGAAGACTTCATTGGCAGGAGCTTCTTCAAGATGATCAGTCGGAAGAGGCTTGAGCTCCGATGTCACAGTTTCAGGAGACGAATGTTGAGAAGATGATATCTATGTGGAAGTAACCTGAGAAGATGTAACTCTAGAAGATATGCTACCAGACGTAGTCTGAGAATCTGATGCCTCAGCAGACGAAGCTTCAGAGGCACCATCATCCCGAACTATCGCATTGCAAGCAACTCCGATAGGAGATGCCTCTAGAATGCACTGCTGAGATTCAGACTCGTCTTTAGATGTAAGAGGATCATCAATCTAGCAGTTTTCTTCATTTTTCGGGGTTACCGAAGGAGATGTCTGTAAATTTTCCGGGATTTCCGGTTCTGGATTTTGATTATGACGAAGCTCATTGATGCGATCCTGCTCCTGCTCTATGGCAAGACGTTGCAAAACTCTTGCATATTCTTCGAGATAGGGCATATGAGTCAAATCTTCTTCGTCATCTGCTCCTTGTGGTTCATCAATGTTGGGTTCAACTGGAACGCTTGCTTGTGATAGGTAAACTTCATTTTCTTGAACAGTCTCTTGGTCTTCTTCATCATCAGACCAGGATCCTTGTGGCTGTAATGGGTTATACCAGATTACTGGCATAAGATGAGATTCGGGAATCCATTCCTCATCGGAGAGGTATTCTCTTATTTCAAGGGATTCTTCCCACTCATCGGTATCACTGGCAGTATCACTGGACTCGTATCCATCCATAGAGAATCCAATTACCGAGTTACAAGAGTATGATGCCTCCTACTTAGTTTCATTTCTGTAATGAGGTGGCACGAAATCACCAAGGGTGAATTTTCTTACCACCTTTGAAATCTTGGAAGGAATTCTTCTGTTGCCCCTAGTGAAGCAGTGGAAGAAGTCTCTACCTTTTCAGGGACTTCTTGTTTTGGTTGAGTCTTCTCTTGCTATTTGAGCTTGCAGAGTTGTCTCTTGGCTTGCCTTCGCTGCTTAGAGGTCGGCGTTGTTTTAACGATCTCCCAATTTTCATGCACCCATATGTGTTGTCCATCTGGTGTTGGGTAAGGGACCAACCATTGGGACGTTTGAGTCATTTTTATCACCTTGAATGAAGTAGTGATCTTCTCCTTTGGTGATTTTGAAGTTTGCCCACATGACACCATGTTAACAGAGGCAGACCCGTAGTTTTTTTCAAAGGTGATGACTCCATTTTTCCAAATCTCGTTGATCTTCTCTCTCACACCGAAGCATTGATTGAGAGGATGTGAGACCATCTGGTGGTATGGACAATACTGGGGATCGTTGATTTTGCCAACATCTCCTGGTCTTTTGGGGTCTGGCAAGGTGAGTTTGCCGTTTGCTAAGAGCGCCCCAAAGATTTCTTTAACATCTTCATCGAACAGGTATTTCTTCTCTACTCATTCATTGAAGGCCTCAGAGAGTTCAGGTTTCTTATATGAAGTTTTATTTTCAGCTTTCTTTGGCTGCTGAGGAGCTGACTTGGTTTGCACATTAAGAACCTCATTTTTCTTTGATTTTGAGGTCGTAATGGCAGTCGGCTCTTTCTTTGATGATTTCTGACTGTTGAGGTCTTTGATCACCGTTTCAGCTCCATAGCTGCTTCTTGGAGTTCTCCTACACTCTTTGATTTGTTGCCGATGATCATGGAGCGGATCTTTGCTCTCATGTTGTTACGGCAGATGTCGACCAGCGATGCTTGTGGCAGTACATCTGAGCACTTATACATTATCGCTATCCACTTGTGAATGAAGTCGTATGCTGACTCATTCTCTCCCTGTTTTAGGCTGCAGAATTGTGCCATAGTAAAAGGATGATCCTCACCTTTGAAGTGGGTTAGGAAGCGTGTCTCTTGTGTGGTCCAGTTTTGGATGGAGTCCTCCGGCAGAGTGGAGTACCAATCAAAGGTCGTACCTTTTAGGGTACTTGCAAAGAGACAGATCTTGAGGGCATCTTGATCCGCGATAACTCCTGTTAGGATCTTGAAGTGGATCATGTGTTGTCTGATTGAACCTTTCCCGTATATGTTTGGAGAGTAGGTTGTTTGAATTTTGCAGGGAACAGAACCGAATCCATCCATAAGGGATATGGTGGCTTGATCCCATGTTCCTTCAATGTATCCTCTTTTTTTGCTTTGGCGAGGATATTGTCAATGTCCTTTTTGGTAAGGGCGTGTGACTCATTGTTTTCACCATTGACCTCATCATCTTGATGACTCGGAGGAGCTTCATTGTTAGGTGGACGCTGGAAAGTGAGAAGGAGGTTTTCCATCAAAACCTCAATTATCTGCTGTCCTTGCTCCAACTGTTGGATACGTGCGGTTACGTCATCATACGGTGGAGGCTGCTCAGCATTTGTAACCAGGACGTTCATCCTTTGGGAATCGAATGAGGATATCATCTTGGTGACTGAGCTGGAGCTCATTCTTTTGGACAAAAAGTCCGAGGAGTGGTTACTCCGATGTCCTTGGCTTGAAGGAGCGGGAGAATCCTCTTGATGTCTTCGCATCCGGGAGACACTACGAGTCATCAGTCGTCTGACATGAATTTTGGTTGTTGACTTCTGGCGTCTTCTGGTTTTGCCAATCATATGGACAGCAACAACTTTGTCGGGCTTTGTTTTTCGACCCATTTTTTAGAGACTGGAAGGGTAGAATGCTGGGTTCTTTGCTTCTCTAGTCTCTTTTGTGGATATGTCGCACGGCGACATATATAATGAGCAATTTGAGCTTCAGTTAGTTCTGGCTGGGCTTTGGCGATAAAGGACGTAGTCCCCCATGCGCAGCAGCCGAGCTTGTCTTCTTTGAAGTTAGGCATGGACAGGATCCGGACGCGGTCGTTTGCCTGTCGCAGTGAGGCTTTGAATTTTGTAAGTTCGGCCCCTGTTGAGATGAAGGGTCGACCGCAGGAGTATAGTCCTTAGCAGGTTCTTGCAGAGGCCTGGTGATGAATGACTTGATTTTGGGCTTGTAGGAGCAAGCCGGCTCATGCTGGGTTGATTTGTTTGTTTGGCGGAGGGTAGGTTTCTCCTCTTTCTTGTAAGAGACAGGGTAGAACCGGTTCTCCTTGAGAGGGGCCAGGTACGCTGACTTTGTAGATGTTCGGGACCTCCTTAGCTTTGGTGAAGGTCTCGGGGACCAGGTCTTGGGGCAGACCTAGTTTCTTGTTGGTTGAAGCTTCATGGTAGTGCCACAGGCTTCAGGCTTCATGATTGTTGCCCTTGGTATCACAACAGTGACACGTTCCGGGGCGGTTTTCTGCTTCTTGGCAGGTACAGTTTCTTCCACGGGGAGTGAGAATGGTCCCAGCGACTCGAAGACAATGGTCTGCGGAGCAAAGGTCGACCCGGTGTTTTGAGAGTTGCCGAGGGAGATGACGCTTCGGCCGCTGGCAGTTGCCAAGTGTGCTTGTTTTGCTTCTCTTGAAGTAGAAGTTGGTACTTGTTCTCATCGAAGGTGATGGTCAATGAAGCTGCCATTGTTAGTTTGGAAAACTTCTGAAACAAAACCACATCCATTAGTATTCACAATAATATGGTGATCATAAATGGAAAATATCTATGGTTTTGTCTTTTCAAATCGCTTGAGGGGACATGGCTCAGCCCAAGCAAGATGAAGAAGACAAAAAGCCATAGAGGGTACAATTGTTCTAAATACAAGTATGGTAGGCTCAGGGTGAGCGTTCCAGTGACTGCTAGAAGCAATTGTAGACCTTAATTCAAATTATCGAGAAGTAAGGCTCACTCGAGGTAAGATGATATAAGGTTAGAGATACAAATGTGTTGGTCGCGAATAGAATAGACCCGAAAGGGCGTACTAGCACCGCTAGGAACAAATGTTGTAAATCGCATCCTTTAAAAGTACACGAGATGGGATTTTCTTTCTGAGAGGTCAAGATTGGATTCATAAAGGAAAGCAAATGGTATTTCAATCCGAACACAGGCTCAAACATTTCTGCGAGCACTAAGTCTGAAAGGGAAGGAACTAGAATTTCTTGAATCTGAACCTAAAAGTGACGGAAGTTTTTTTTTTGAAAGGTCAAGATTGAATTCATCAAAGAGAGCAAATGTTGTTCCAATCTGAACATAGGCTCAAACATTTTTGCTAGCACTAAATCCAAAAAGGAATGAACTAAGATTTCTCAAATCTGAACTCAAAAGTGACGGAAGTTTTTTTTTTTTTTTTTTAAGAGATTTTTTTAAGATTTTTTTTTGAATGGTATACATAGGTTTCCAATTGATTCTTATGAAACCTTAGTAGATAGATCTGCCCCCAGGTAAGGGTAGGATTACTTAATGAACACGTTTACAGGACCCTTGTCTCGAACAGTCTAGCTGCCTCCACACTTTGGACAAGGCTTTTTTTAGATCCACTTTGGTCAAAGAACGCAATTGGTGCAACCATAGTGCTTTTTTTTTAATTTTTTTTGAAAGATTTCTAATGGACTCATCAAAGAGAGCGAATGGCTCCTTCAAATCCAAACGCAAGCTACAAACAATTTCCACGAGCCATTGTCCGAAAAGGAAGAAACTAAAGTTTCTCAAATTTGAATCCAAAAGAGAGAAAATTGATTTTTTTTAAAGAGCTTGAAATGAGATTTTTTTTTGTTTTTGAAAATCCCTATTGGACTAATCAAAGAGAAAAGATGGCCCATTTCCCGATATGAACAATAGCTGCAAACATTTCTATGAGCTATCAAGTTCGATGTGGAGAGGATCAAAGTTTCTCAAAATTGAATCCAAGAAAGAGAAATCAGATTTTTTTTTGCTAAATGAGAAAGAGTGGAAATAAACTCAAAATAGAAATTTCCAAAAAAATCCCATCTCATGTTTTTTTTTAGATGCAAGATCCAACACAGGCCACCAATTAGAAAGGAGCCAAAGAATCTAAGCATCACGTTCTCAAATGAACGAGTCCCATCGGGTATGCCAACTTGATGGTCCCGGCTTTCGTTTCCACTCTCTCCTCCGCATGTCCCAGGGCTATCGAGAGGCCGACGGAGTGGAAGGAAGCGGGTATCAACATTTTTGTACGGGTATGCCAGATTTTCTATTCTACTCGGAATTTAGAAATGGTGATTCGAAGATCTATCTTCACAAGGTGAAAAGGAAAACAATCTTTTTTCTAACTTTCCATTGCATAAATATTTAAGAAAAGAGACAAGTTTTTCTTTTAAAGCCGTAAGAGGCAATTTTTTTTTGTTTGCCGTGAAAGGCGGTTTTTTGCCATAAAAGGCGATTTACAAATCTCATCAATAATGAAAGACAAGATTTGTGATTTTTTTGTCTCTTTGGAAAAATACAAAATACAATAGAAAAGAAAGAAAATGAATTCTGACTTCTCAGGAGATTGCGGGGACTCGTTCAAATCGACGGTCTCAAGTCATGTATGGACTTCGCCATCGTCCTTCAGATGAGAACGTATGATGCTATGATTCTTTCGGCTTGTCTTGGACCTCAGATTTTTAGAGGATAAAAACCAAGGGGAAGTCCTATATCCAATAAAAAATCGAGTAAACGGGATGAAAAACCGTGTTTAGGCCATGTTGAATAGAAAGAGAGAGCTTTGCCTTGGAGGGGTGGCCCACCAAGGGACTTCAATCACCTTGAGGTGTTTCTTACAGCAGCGTTTCTTCAAAGAAGGAGAGCTTGTTTTTGCAGAGATTTCTTCGAGAATTCTTCTGAAATTTTTTTGGACCCTTTTTTCTTGGAATGACCCCCCTTTTATAGGCTTTTGGTGGCCATAAGGTGGGTTTATGAGCTTTGATGCATTGATGCTCCATGATGGGAGGAGTTACAAGTTTTTATTTCTTGATTTTGTAACTCCTTTTTCCTTGAATATGATTGGCCAATGGAGAATGATGGGCATTTAATCGCCTTTAATCTCCATGATGAGGGGAGTTTCATGATTATTGCCATGATTACTTGGACTTGTAACTCCTTTTTCTTTGAATCTAATTGAGCCGTCCAAAATAAGGAGTTAATGACCGCATTAACTTGTCATAAAACGGGTCATTTAACTGCATTAAGTAGTCGCCGAGGCGCTCGAAAAATCGCGGGCCGTACCGCGTCTTTTGGAATTCTTCTTGCGATGATCGCCGATTGACCCACATGTTGTTTGATGTCGGATGGCGATGCAACTTCAGATATTGATTAATACCAGTGGGCCGGTAACATCTGTCCCGTCGATTTCTTGATCGGTCGGGCAGAAAGTGTACTTTCTTGGTTGGTCGGTAGGCAATTTTGAAGCATGCTCTTGATGGTAGATCTGAGATGTTGGTGAAGATCAGCTGATTTCAAGCACCAAAAATCAGATTTTCAGAAAACCACAGGGGCCGGAATTCTCGAAACGTGAAAAGGGTAAAAAAATGGCCCTTTCAGCGGAAATCCGACGACTCAGATTTCCAGGGTTGCCGACGACCATGGGGATTTTTCCCCTTTCGGTCACCGTTTCTCAGCCGTTTTTCGATCTTTCTTGTTTTTTTCTCTCCTGTATTTTTCTTGTCATTTTTCCTCATTTATTGGCTTGATTCTCCTAAAGAAAACCTGACGAGAAGCCATGCAAACCGAAGCACAAAGTTTCATATTTTTTGGAAAAGCCGAAGACTTTGTAGCTGATTTTCCGTCAAGAATCAAAACTAGGTCAAACGATGTCGGAATGACCCGAAATTTGAGATGAACTCTCCTGAACAGTGGATAGGACCAACCATCAGCTTTTGTTTGAGTTTTGAAGCCGTTTGTCCCGTTGCTGCTAGACTTGATTTTGTTGCTAGGGAGATGCCGCGCTTTGATATACGGTCAACCGATGCCCGATTGACCTGAAATTTAACTAGGAGCCTATTGGAGTCATTTTGAGACGATCCATTAGCTCTAATTTAGATGTCATTGTTCCAGGAAGCTTCACCGATGGGAGGCTTGATTTTGTTTTTGAGCGTCAAAATCGGGTCAAACGTTGTCGGAATGACCTGAAATTCGTCGTGTAACCCTTTGGAAGCATGTTGAAGCCACCCGTGTGCTCCGTTTGATTAGTGATGGCATCGGTGGTTCTCACCGCCGAGAGGCTTGACTTTGCTGTTCGAGGGTTGATGGAGGGTCAAACGTTGCCGGTTTGACTTGAAATTTGACATAGAGCCTTCTTGAGGTATTTTGGGATCATTTGTAGGCTCTGATCGAAGTTTTGATGTCTTCGACGCTGTCGCCTGACTTCATTGTGACTGTTTCATTTTTTAGGCCAAATGATGTCGGAATGGCATGAAACTCGATGTAGAGCCTCCTGGTGGCATTTTGAGGCCACCTGTGTGCTCTGTTTTGTGTGTCAGAGTTTCTGGCTTCACCGCCGCCGAGAACCCCTGCTCAGTTGCTGGAGGAGTGAAGTTAGGCCAAATGATGTTGAAATGGCCCGAAGCTTCATGTGTACCCCTCTTTTGACTATTTTGAAAGATCTTGCAGTTTTTGTTTGATTTTGACAAGATCTGATGCTTGAAGCGGCATTCGCCTGTTTGTGGTAGGATGCAGCTCCATGTGGCTTTTCGATGTTGAGAATGTGTGAAGAGGCAAAGTGACATTTTTGGTGTCAACACTATCTACAAAATCTAGTTCCTAACCCTCACCCAAAAAGAAAGCCTTTAGTTTCTTTTGTGTCTATTCCTCTACAAGTTCAAGGCAACATTTGCATCTAAACCACGGCAATTAGAAGTAAGAAGATAAATGGCTATTTGTTTTCTACACCCTCGTAATAGCTATTAGGAGTCACAGCAAAGAAAACGATCAATCTCATTATAGTATTATAAAGAAAGAGCAATCAGATCCTAAAACAAATACTACGAAAAGAAAAAAACCAAAATCAAAGAAGATTTCTATTCCATTGTCGTTATTCCTTCTTTCCAATCAGGAATCTGGTTTAGAAATAGAAAAAAAAAAAAACAAAACAAAACAAAGCAAAACAAAACAAAAGGAGTCTGGTTTAGTAGAGTTCGTACCTTATTGGAGTGGGGGCTAGGCAAACAAGAGATGGCAATGGGAGGAGGTTCGGTTGCTCAGGATTTTGAAATAAGGGTTTTGGTGACGTGATGAAATGTCAAAGATGAATGAAAGATAGAAAAACCAAAATCTTCATAATCCAAAACTGCATAACCCTAAATCTAGAGAAAGAACTACTTCATGAAAGACATTTCTTATGCTTTGAAGTCGGTGGTCTAAAACTATTACTTGTATGCTGGCTCCAACCATAGCATCTGAGTGTTGGGATTGGTGTATGCCCTAAAGCCCACTAACTTCACTTTCATCTTCTGTTACTGGATACTTATTGGTTTATTAATGAAATGACTATTTTCTTTTTAAACATGTATATATGTATGGTTGTATAAGGCCCATTGTTTCTAGTAAATGAATTAGGTGTGTAGCGGCTACACACAGATAGGCCTAATTCATGGACACCGGAAACAACAAATTTGTTCATAACTGAGAGATGGAGTTGGGCACTTCATCTTGGTATAAGTTATAGTGAGATACTCTCCTGCATTCAGGGTGACTTACCTAGGTCATGGGAGGTCTTTTCCGGATCTATCTCATTAGTGCATATGTCATGCATTGAACAGGACCATTGTGGGTGTGATCTCTAAAATAGTACTATCACTGAGAGAGATCAAGTCACCTCGTGCTACTGAGTGACCAATGCTCTTAATCTTGAACATTTGTGGATGAACTGACGAAGTCAAGTTCTTGTGCTTTAATTCACTATGGGTGAGATCCTTCACATGGGTCAACAGCTCTGTGTTTTAGGTACTTGGGCTTGATCAATTAGGACGTGCAGATGTAATATAGAATCTATGCCATCTAGTGATGGATTGATCGTCCTCTTAGAATTATCCAATTGATCATCAAAATCTAAGATCTTAGTATATGGATGTTCCATATGGATATTGAACTTGTGGGTCGCTCCCTGGACCAAGAGAATGATATCTGCATGATGATCAAGTCTAGGATATGAAGTTCTAAGGTTGAGATGTAATCGAGAAGGTTGATAGTACATCAGATAACCTGACTTGATTATGGATGTTACATAGAGGGGCACTTAGGTCATTTCACTTAGTAGGTCAAAGACAACAGTCATTTCCTGACGAGCTTATTATTTAATATTTGTCCCTGGAGTGCAACCTTAATTCTCTAGTGGAATGAGTTAAGGTTAAAATGGGCTTAATGTTGCTATGAGTTTAGCAAGGACATTTTGGTCATTTTGGGAGCCAAGGGCAAATATGTCTTTTGGTCCCTTCTCTAGTCACTTTCCTATATTGGCATGGTTTACTAATTTGTTTAGTTGAAATGTGGTTGAATTAATTTTATGGAAAAATAATTTTGAGTTTAAATTCAAATAGGCCTTTGATGGCATGCATGAATTTAATTCTAGACAAATTATTAAAATGTGGGCCATGGTGTGGTTACAAAGGTGTGGGACGTCCAACATAGGGATTTCTTAGTGTGGGGTCTCCAACTTTGAGTAGGTCTCTCTACTTGGAAGGTTGGATTCCTCCTTGGATAAGTATTCCTATAATAAAGTTTCCTTTTTATTAGAAACTTGATATTAGTAAGTGTTGCTCAACTAGAATTACTAATTGCTAAGTTTAAGGGATATTCATCATAGTTTCATTTTCTAATTTGGAATGTATCTAAGAGGAAATTAATCTTAGGATTGAGCTTTCCTTTTAGGACTTCTAAGAGAATTAGTAGGAGAAACATAATGGGAAAGGATTCTTTGTATTTTATTTAAAAGGAGGAAGGCCTCCTTTGGGCAAAAAAAAGAATAAGAAGAAAAATCCCACACGTCCAGCCCATTCTCTCTTCTTTTTGAGGAGATTTCCATCACATATGATTCAGAAAACCCTTCTACAAATCTAGATTAAGATCCCACAATCTTAGCCAATCAGATTTGGAAGTGAAATAGAGAAGAAGATCAAAGGCTATACTACTGCAGAAAATTCCAGCAACCTGTTGATTAATTGCAAGTCTGAGTTCAGCCCTTTAAATCAATTTTTCCAGAGATTTGAAGCTTCCATATCATCAAGGTATTAGTCTTCTATAATCTCCTTTAATTATACACATGTTGATCATGATTCGGTGGAGTTTTTATGCGATTTTCTATGGCTGTTTTTCCGCTGCACATTGCTGAAATCAGATTTGAAAAAATCTGTCATTGTTCATCAAGCCATGGACGTCCCTTGCATGGGATGCACCAGATCTGAATCGCAAGTTCTTTCAGTGGTATCAGAGCCACTCCATGTGAAATCATGATCCCATGTAGTGATTAATTAATCCTAGATTGGTTAAGGGTATGGTGGCACCCTGCTGGAATTTATTCTTAGATTAGTATAGTGCTGTAATCTTGTTTGCAGGAATTATTCAAATTGCTGGAATTTTTTTTTTCCAAATCTGAATAGGTTTGTACATTATGCACTAACCTCTTTGTTTGCAGCCATATTTGCATCCTTGATGATTCGCATGTTTGTTATGTGGATATGGATGTGATTTTATTAGTTGGAAAGTGTACGATTTCGCGTTTAGCAATCATAGGAAGTTGTATAATTTCTTTACTTTTATTCCAACTAGTCTTGATGTAAGCTTTCTTGAAAAGCATAGGTATCTCCAATGTATTTTGTGGTTTTGTTTTTCTTGGGTTTGCTTGTATATATTTAACAAGCAAGAAGAAGGAAGCTTCTAGCAAGAAAGGTTGCAAGTAACCGGATTCCTTAGTGGTGGAGGAGACAATGCTTCTTGGTGCAAGATGAGATCTATTTTTGATGTTCTAGTTCGATAAGGATTTGTAGTCCGAAGAGCAGGGAATCATCAAGGATTGCATTCTTTTATATATGGAATGCTTGGTTGCATGTTATATATAATTGCTATAATTGTCACCTAGAAACATGGCCACCATTAGGTTCTAAAATTGGCATCTTTCTATATTAGATTGTTTTTAGCTTGGCTAATTGTTTTTAAATGGAACTTAGACCAGCACCTTCTTTTTGTCTAAGTTTTAAAAATAGTAAGGGTATAGTTTATCCTAGTACCCTTGGTTTGCATTAGAAGCTAAACTAAAATCTAGTTAGATGCTACCTAAGGGTTTCTATAACCCAAGTTAGGTTTTTTGACTCTTTAAAGGGATTTTCTCAAATATTTTAAAGCAAAGGTTATTTATTTTTAAGATGACTTAAGTCATTAAGTCATAAATTTAATTAACTAAGTTTGCTAGATTTAAAAGAACTTTTGAGTAAACAATGTAAAGATCAAAAGTATGTTTTCTAAAACCCTAGTGATAAATAATCAAATGGGAGAGGGGTTCTTGGAAAAACCCCACGGCCTTCCATTTTCGGTTCATGTTATCTCATTGAGGTGTTAGTGGGAGCGACCACCATTCGGTGGAGTTCTTTACTAAAGATCACTTTGATGGGATAATAGGTGAACTAATGTGAATATTCGTAATGAGGTGTTAGTGGGAGCGGCCATCCTTTCGGTGGAGTTCTTTACTAAAGATCACTTCTATAGAATGTCAATGAAGTGTTGGTGGGAGTGGCCATCCTTTCGGTGGAACTCTTTACTAAAGCTCACTTCTAGAATGGATTAAAGTCACTTCCCTTCGGAGGACTCAAGTCATTGTCATTCTGGGAAAATTCATAAGAGATGGTGATACACTTGACATAAGATGATAATGACCTCTCCTTACGAGTTGGGGTTATTAGTCATATGAGGCCAAAAACAATCAGTGATTGGACTGTCATTGGATATGTGTATCTAGCTAGTGATAATCCAAATAAAACAGAGTTTAATTCAACGTGACTGTAGGCTTGGCCATCCTTTCGATGGAGGGTCTATGAGGAGGTTGAAACACTGATACATTATATTTAAGGGTTAATATAATGTAAAAAGGTTTTGTTCTTGTTTTTCCTTTTATAACTAGCACCATATGTATGTTTCATATATACTGCCTGTCTAATTATAAACCGTTTGATATCCAGAGAAAGATGGGTAAAGACTCGTTTAGCCCATTGATGAGTATTCTTCGTGAAAACAAACTGACTGGCCCTAATTACGTAGACTGGAAGAGAAATCTTGACATAGTACTCACTGCCGAGGAGTACAAGTATGTCTTGACAGAAAATTGCCCTGATATTGATGCTGATTCTACTGAAGACCAGTTAGAAGCTGAGAGGAAATGGAAGAAAGCGAATAACATGGCTAAATGCTACATGCTTGCTTCCATGTCCAACGTGTTGCAAACACAGCACGAGCAAATGGACACAGCTTATGATATCATGATGTCCTTGTTTGAGATGTTTGCAGACAAAAGCAGGCCAGCTAGGCAAACTGCTATCAGGACAATCATGAATACTAGAATGGCTGAAGGAACACCTGTCAGAGAGCATATGCTCAAGATGATGGATTGTTTCAATATTGCTGAGATTCTAGGGGCTGAGATTGATGCGGAAAGTCAAACTGACATGATTCTCGAAACTCTGCCGGAATCTTTCAATCAGTTCAAGCTCCATTTCAATATGAGCAAGATGAACATGACTCTATCTGAGTTAATGAAAGAACTCCAGGCGGCAGAGGCTATCATGAAGCCCAAAGCCCAAGCTCACTTTTTCCAGTCTTCCTCTAAACTAAACCCGAAAGGGAAGAAGTTCAAGAAGAAGCAGAATAAGGGAAAAGGATAGAAAAAGGGCAATACTGGTAATAAGAAGGAAAAAGGTACAGATGAAAAGCCCAAAGGGAAATGCTTCAAGTGTGGCCTCAAAGGTCATTGGAAGAAAGATTGTCCTGAGCTCCTAGCCTCAGCTAAGAAAGGTACATCTTTTTCTTACTACATTGAAACTTGTCTAGTGGTTGATTCTACTGATTCATGGATAGTAGACTCTGGAGCCACTAATCATATCTGCAATTCATTGCAGGGGTTTCAGATAATGCGGAAACTTGAGAAAGGAGAGTTAGCCTTTAGAGTTGGAACTGGAGCTAAAGTTTGGGCAGATGCAGTAGGAGTTGTTTCTTTACAGTTTTCATGTGATAGGATATTAGTTTTAAATAATGTTTTCTATGTTCCGGACAGGAGGAAGAATTTAATTTCAGTTCCAGACTTATTGAATTTAATTATTCAGTTTCTTTCCATTCTGGTGTTGACATCAGTAGAGATGGAAATATTATATGTTCCGGTAGAATGCATGATAACTTATTTTATATATATCCCATTGCTCCCACACTGCATAATGTACAACAAGAAAGCTCAACTTCCCTTAAAAGGAAGGTATCTTCAATCAATGAAACTTATCTTTGGCACTTACGTTTGGGTCACATTAACCTAAAATGGATTCAGAGGCTGGTAGAAGATGGGCCCTTAAGCTCATTAGATTTCGAACATTTTCCTCAGTGCGAATCTTGTCTCAAGGGAAAGATGACCAAAAGGTCATTCTCTGGAAAAGGACTAAGGTCAAAAGAGTTGTTAGAATTGGTTTACACTGATGTATGTGGTCCTATGAACAAACTGGCTCGAGGAGGTTATGAGTATTACATCACCTTCACAGATGATTACTCTAGGTATGGATATGTATACTTGATGCGACGCAAGTCTGAGGCGTTTGATAAGTTCAAACAATTCAAGGTTGAGGCGGAGTTACAACTAGGGAAACATATCAAAGCCCTTCGATCTGATCGAGGTGGCGAATACCTCCTGGGTGAGTTCAAGGAGTACCTCACACAACAAGGGATTGTGTCTCAGTTGTCTGCACCGGGCACACCCCAGCAAAATGGTGTAGCAGAGAGAAGAAACCGTACACTTCTTGATATGGTAAGGTCCATGATGAGTCATGCAACCCTACCTATATCTTTTTGGGGTTATGCCCTTGAAGTAGCAGCATACATTTTAAATCTGGTACCTTCTAAATCAGTACCTAGGACACCGCAAGAAATGTGGACAGGTCGAAAACCTATTTTGAAACACGTCCACATTTGGGGTTGTCCAGCCTATGTACTAAATGATAAAGCTACCAAGCTAGAACCCAGATCTGAAATGTGTTACTTCATTGGGTATCCTAAGGGAACAAGAGGAGGCATTTTTTATCATCCAAAGGAGCAAAAGGTGCTTATCAGCACTCATGCTAGATACTTGGAGGATGATTGTATGATGCACCAAGAGCTTAGTTGTAAAGAAACCCTTGAGGAGATTCTTCCAGGATCTCCTATAACATCTGTACCAGATCCTGAGGTGGTAGAAGAACAGAATATTCCTTCTAACACTCTAGAGCCTCGTCGTAGTGGGAGAATTTCTAGACAGCCAGAAAGATATCTAGGAATCTCTGTTAAGACAGATTCTGAAGATCTGGTTGAGGATCCTGCTAGTTACGATGAAGCAGTGACGGAGATAGATGCTGACATGTGGCAACAAGCAATGAAATCTGAATTGGATTCTTTGTATTCCAATCAAGTCTGGGAACTTGTGAATGCACCTGAAGGGGTTAAACCCATAGGGTGCAAATGGATTTACAAGAGAAAGAGAGGAGTGGATGGGAAGGTGGAAACCTTCAAAGCAAGACTGGTGGCGAAAGGATATACTCAGAAAGAGGGTATCGATTATGAGGAAACCTTTTCACCAGTGGCTATGCTTAAGTCCATAAGGATTCTCTTGGCCATCGCATGTCATTATGACTACGAGATATGGCAGATGGATGTCAAGACAGCTTTTCTTAATGGAAGTCTTGACGAATGCATCTATATGATGCAACTAGAGGGTTTTATTGCTAGTGGCCAAGATAACATGGTTTGTAAACTTAAGAAGTGCATTTATGGACTTAAGCAAGCATCTAGAGCATGGAACATCAAGTTTGATCAGGCAGTCAAATCTTTTGGCTTTGATCAAAACATTGATGAACCATGTGTGTATAAGAAAGGAAGTGGAAAAGCAGTTGCATTTTTGGTTCTGTATGTAGATGACATATTGCTCATTGGAAATGATGTAGGTATATTGTCATCCACAAAGGTTTGGTTATCCTCTCAATTTCAGACGAAGGATTTGGGTGATGCCTGCTATATCTTTGGGATCAAGCTTTTGCGTGATCGCAAGAATAAGATGTTAGCCTTATCCCAATCTTCGTATATTGAGAAGATACTGGTCAAGTTTAACATGCATGACTCCAAGAAGGGCTTGCTACCTTCAAGACATGGAGTACCACTATCTCGAGATCAAAGTCCTAAGACACCTGAAGAGATAGAGAGCATGAAGAGGGTTCCATATGCATCCGCTGTTGGAAGCCTCATGTATGCAATGTTATGTACTAGACCCGATATTTGTTTTTCCATTGGCATGGTTAGCAGATATCAGTCAAACCCTGGACCTCTGCATTGGACAGCTGTTAAGCATATATTCAAGTATCTACGGAGAACGAAAGATTATATGCTAACCTATCAGGCAGATGATTTAACACCTTTGGCATATACAGATTCTGATTTCCAATTTGATAGAGATGCCAGTAAGTCTACTTCAGGATACGTCTTTACTCTGTCAGGTGGGGCTATATCATGGAGAAGTATCAAGCAATCTTGCATTGCTGATTCTACCATGGAAGCAGAGTACGTGGCGGCATCAGAAGCTGCGAAAGAAGCTGTATGGCTCAGAAAATTCCTATTGGAATTGGAAGTTGTTTCTGCAGTTCAAAAGCCGATTGTCATGTACTGCGATAACACTGGTGCTGTAGCACAGTGCAAAGAGCCCAGGAATCACAAGAAAGGCAAGCACATTAAGAGAAAGTACCACTTGATCCGGGAGTTCATCCAGGAAAAGGAAATAGTGGTGGAGCAGATTGCCTCAGCAGATAACTTAGCTGATCCTTTCACTAAGACTCTTACAGAGAAAGTGTTTTCTTCTCATGTTGAATCTATGGGTGTTAGGTTAGGTAGTAGTGATCTTTAGTGCAAGTGGGAGTTTGTTGGGATTGGTGTATGCCCTAAAGCCCACTAACTTCACTTTCATCTTCTGTTACTGGATACTTATTGGTTTATTAATGAAATGACTATTTTCTTTTTAAACATGTATATATGTATGGTTGTATAAGGCCCATTGTTTCTAGTAAATGAATTAGGTGTGTAGCGGCTACACACAAATAGGCCTAATTCATGGACACCGGAAACAACAAATTTGTTCATAACTGAGAGATGGAGTTGGGCACTTCATCTTGGTATAAGTTATAGTGAGATACTCTCCTGCATTCAGGGTGACTTACCTAGGTCATGGGAGGTCTTTTCCGGATCTATCTCATTAGTGCATATGTCATGCATTGAACAGGACCATTGTGGGTGTGATCTCTAAAATAGTACTATCACTGAGAGAGATCAAGTCACCTCGTGCTACTGAGTGACCAATGCTCTTAATCTTGAACATTTGTGGATGAACTGACGAAGTCAAGTTCTTGTGCTTTAATTCACTATGGGTGAGATCCTTCACATGGGTCAACAGCTCTGTGTTTTAGGTACTTGGGCTTGATCAATTAGGACGTGCAGATGTAATATAGAATCTATGCCATCTAGTGATGGATTGATCGTCCTCTTAGAATTATCCAATTGATCATCAAAATCTAAGATCTTAGTATATGGATGTTCCATATGGATATTGAACTTGTGGGTTGCTCCCTGGACCAAGAGAATGATATCTGCATGATGATCAAGTCTAGGATATGAAGTTCTAAGGTTGAGATGTAATCGAGAAGGTTGATAGTACATCAGATAACCTGACTTGATTATGGATGTTACATAGAGGGGCACTTAGGTCATTTCACTTAGTAGGTCAAAGACAACAGTCATTTCCTGACGAGCTTATTATTTAATATTTGTCCCTGGAGTGCAACCTTAATTCTCTAGTGGAATGAGTTAAGGTTAAAATGGGCTTAATGTTGCTATGAGTTTAGCAAGGACATTTTGGTCATTTTGGGAGCCAAGGGCAAATATGTCTTTTGGTCCCTTCTCTAGTCACTTTCCTATATTGGCATGGTTTACTAATTTGTTTAGTTGAAATGTGGTTGAATTATTTTTATGGAAAAATAATTTTGAGTTTAAATTCAAATAGGCCTTTGATGGCATGCATGAATTTAATTCTAGACAAATTATTAAAATGTGGGCCATGGTGTGGTTACAAAGGTGTGGGACGTCCAACATAGGGATTTCTTAGTGTGGGGTCTCCAACTTTGAGTAGGTCTCTCTACTTGGAAGGTTGGATTCCTCCTTGGATAAGTATTCCTATAATAAAGTTTCTTTTTTATTAGAAACTTGATATTAGTAAGTGTTGCTCAACTAGAATTACTAATTGCTAAGTTTAAGGGATATTCATCATAGTTTCATTTTCTAATTTGGAATGTATCTAAGAGGAAATTAATCTTAGGATTGAGCTTTCCTTTTAGGACTTCTAAGAGAATTAGTAGGAGAAACATAATGGGAAAGGATTCTTTGTATTTTATTTAAAAGGAGGAAGGCCTCCTTTGGGCAAAAAAAAGAATAAGAAGAAAAATCCCACACGTCCAGCCCATTCTCTCTTCTTTTTGAGGAGATTTCCATCACATATGATTCAGAAAACCCTTCTACAAATCTAGATTAAGATCCCACAATCTTAGCCAATCAGATTTGGAAGTGAAATAGAGAAGAAGATCAAAGGCTATACTACTGCAGAAAATTCCAGCAACCTGTTGATTAATTGCAAGTCTGAGTTCAGCCCTTTAAATCAATTTTTCCAGAGATTTGAAGCTTCCATATCATCAAGGTATTAGTCTTCTATAATCTCCTTTAATTATACACATGTTGATCATGATTCGGTGGAGTTTTTATGCGATTTTCTATGGCTGTTTTTCCGCTGCACATTGCTGAAATCAGATTTGAAAAAATCTGTCATTGTTCATCAAGCCATGGACGTCCCTTACATGGGATGCACCAGATCTGAATCGCAAGTTCTTTCACTGAGGGCCATGCAGAAGCAGGCAAGTGAAGGAACCTGTAATCCCACTCAATACGAAATGGGGCCCACTTGGACGATTGATTCCAGCAGTCTGCTAGATGTATTATCATCCATCAGGATACAGGACCAATGACCTTCTCTTTCCCTTGAGAGTAATAATACCATAGCTAAAAGACCTAGGTGCTAAATACTTCTAAATTACTAGTGTTACACAAAATTAGAATTACAGGTAAACTAATTGCAAGGCAACTAGTTTTCAGTGACCCAAACAGGGCCTTGATGAGGATTAGCCGATTAGGGAAGTAAGAACACATGGGGCAAATTCATGACATGACCATGAGAATGGTATCCATTTCTCGGCTTACACACAAAGACTATTATTGGTGGAAAACAAATAATACAAGGCCATAAGTTACACTACCCAACTACAAAACTATAAAACCTAAATCCTCATAATGTCAAAGATGAATGAAAGATAAAAAAACCTAAATCTTCATAATCCAAAACTCCAAAACCCTAAATCCTCAAAGGCCCAAACAAAGATTATACCTTGACGAGAAATGAATCTCGGATTGATTGCAGCGGAACTCTTTTCCAGTGGTGTTCTGATCAGCAAAGTCTCAGGCGGCTGCAGTGGAAGTACTTTTGAAAATAGACAAAGAGAAACCGAGGAGATGACCAAAAGCGAGGGAAATGAAAGATATAGAGATAGGAAAAACGAGAGAAACAAAAGATTTATTTATAAATTTAGGGTTTTGTAAATATATAATTTTTAACTTTTAGCGGGGCCGCTTATGTTCGCTGCTATTCAGAACTTCTAACAGGGGCTACATTTTGTTTGCCGCTAAAAGTGATTTTTACCCTAAAAAATATTAGATGCTGTTAAAAGTAGAAGATAAAAAGCCAAAACTTTCCTGCCAAACACTGGGGCTGTCGTTGAAACTTTTTTTTACCGGCGACCTTTATTATGGCCGTCACTATAAGTTAATAAGAAATTTAATTTTAGCGGGTCCAACTTTGGTAGAGGGTTAGGAATAAATCAATGAGTTGAAAACTGCAGAGGGTTTGGAATAGATCAAAGAGTTGAAAACGGTGTGCTCAGGTTATTTTGAAAAAAAAAATTTACTAAATGGGGCTTTGCAGACGCAAATCGTGCATTGCCAATGGTGCAGATAAGGAGTCAGAGCTTTCACAACGTAAACCTGTACATCACCAATAGGCAAAATAATTGCCAACGTGTTTTCCACAATTTTTGCCAATGCGGTCTTACTTGTGTCAGTAAAAGTAAGAATTCTCTGTGACTTTTGCCAACGTAGTCCAAATATGCATCAGAAAAAAGACTTCTACCAAAGCCAATTTTCTTTGCGTCGCCAAATAGTGTCGGGAAAGTTTTTCCACGGCTTTCGCCAACGCAGTCTTACTTGTGTCGGTAAAAGTAGAAATTCAACGCAAATGTTCACTGCGTCAGAAAATAGTGTCGGGAAAGGTAAGTTTTTCATTCTCTGGGGCTTTGTGTACACAATAATGCGTTGGCAATGGTGCGAATAAAAACTCCGAGCTTTCCCAATGCACATCTGTGTGTTGCCAATAGGTAAAATAATTGTCAATGCATTATTGTGTCGCCATTAGAAAAACATGTGTTGGCAAAACTTTCCCTCTCTTTTGGGGGGATTTTTTGTTGGCGCCAATATGGTTACCATAGCTTTTGCCAATGCGGTCTTACTTGCGTCGGTAAAAGTAACAATTTCTGTGACTTTTGCCAACACAGTCCAAATATGCGTTGGAAATAAGACTTTTGCCGACACAAATTTTCACTGCGTCAGCAAATATTGTCGGGAAAAGTGCAGTTTACTGTAGTGCCACATCTTTGGCTGCCGCACTACCATGGTTGGAGGATCTGCCTCCATTCCATTACCCTCTTCCTCGTTGATGGAGCAAATCCGTGATATGATGAGTTACGTTGAAGATAAGGATTCTCAAGCATCCCTTCTCAAATCGATTATAAAGAAAAAAACAAGAAGTCGCCATCCCAGCTGAGATTCCACATGACCTAACTCTTGAGGCAAAAGTCAAGATTGGTGAAGACAACAAGATCACTAAGGAGCGTCCATCTGTTGAAGACCGGACAACTTAGATCCTACACGTGGAACATGAACAAGGATTTATGTTGGCCGATGAGGCGATTGATGCAATGAATAATCGAAGATCTGATGTTATACTCGGCAGCACGGTAGATCAAAAGCTATTGCAGAGAGTCAGCGTAACAAGTGTCTTTCAAGTGTCTTTCGTGAACAGATTCTCTCGTCCTTTTTTGACTTAAACTAAAAACTTAAGGCCTTTTTTGAAAATTTCCCCAAAAAACAAAGACATCCGGAGGTATATTTCCTAATACTGAGTCACGGCTACCATTTTTTAGGTACTATGAGGGTTTGCTACACATCACAATCATGGGTTTATACTAAATTCCTTCAATTTGGTTTGTAATCTATTAATTTGTAATTGTGTCTATATTTTTTATTGGTTAAAACCTTTTTAGAAAAGGTTAGAAGCACGTTCATAATTGTATCAGTAACACCTCATGAAGTTTCTGGCGTTGAGTCTCTGCAATGACAAAGTTGTCAAAATTGTGGTGTTACGTTTGCGGTGTTGAGTCACTATATTATCTGAATTGATAGAATTTCTAGTTCTATGGTGAATGCCTTTGCGGTGGAATTACTGATTAAAGTTTTTTGTAGAAGCTGGTAAGTTACTGTAAACTATGACCCTTTTACGGTTATTGTGGAAGGTTAGACAAAGTATGTTAGACACCTGCATAATCCTCTATTAGTCATCTGTTCAAGGAATGATATGTTTGAGCGAAGGTCAATAGAAATGAAAATCTGGGATGATGTGTGAATATAGACTAGTTAATTCCAGATTCTGGAATTTTCTTAGTGAGATTCTGATGTGTGATAGAAGACTATCTTTGGAGGCTTTCTGCTTATCTGTAATAGCTGTAAAATAATCAATTTTCTTTGTGTGTGTGTGTGTGTGTGTGTGTGTGTGTGTTGGGGAATCCTTTGTGTTGCCTTTTTTAAGATATTGATGTGATATGTTAGAGATATCAATATGATTTATCTTCCCTCAGGTTTTATTACCTTGCCAAGGTCTGCATTAGCCCTAATCCTAAAAGGTTGAAGAGACTCCTATCAAGGGAATTGCTAGACACAGGTATACTGTAGAATTGGTTTGATATTCGTTTGAACCCCAAGTCACCACATGCGTACTTCATTGACACGAATGCTTCAGTATGACTTTCATCATATACTCTATATACTTTCAACATATACTTTGAAAAAAATCGATTGTCCAACTTATGTCACAACCCCGGACAGGGTTAGCGCCAATGCCCTCTCCTAATCCGGGATCGGGACTCCAAGAGTGGTGAATATTTTCCTTTTCCTTTTGAAACATACAAGGATCAAGAAAGAAAACCACATCCGTGCACGAGCTTTCTCACAGGTTTCCGCAGTGAGGATGTCACGCTCACAAGTAAATCATAATCAGAGTGCGGAAGCATGTGTTGACACCAAAAATGTCACTTTGCCTCTTCAACATCAAGAAAGCTGCATGAAGTCGCAACCTGCCATAAATAGGCAATGCAATTTCTCCAAAAAATCAAATCATTTCAGAATCAAACAAAAACTGCAACATCCTTCAAGATAGCCAAGAGAAGAGTACACATGAAGTTTCGGGCCATTTCAGAATCATTTGGCCTAACTTCGCTTCTCCGACAGCTAAAATGGCGCTCTCGGCGGCGACATCATCGGAGACGTCAAAACTTCGATCAGAGCCTACGGATGACTCCAGCATGTCTCAAAAGGGCTCCATGCCAAATTTCAAGTCAAACCGACAACGTTTGACCCTCCATCAATGCTCGAGCAGCAAAATCAAGCCTCCCGGCGGCGGGAACCACCGAAGCCTTCACTCATCAAACCAAGTGCATGAGTAGCTTCAACATGCTTCCAAAAGGCTGCACGTCAAATTTCAGGTCATTCCGACAACGTTTGACCAGGTTTCGATGCTCCGAGAGAAAATCAAGCCTACCGGCGGCGGAGCAACCCGGGACCATGACATCCAAAACGGAGCCCATGGAACGTCTCAAAATGACTCCAATAGGCTCCCCGTCAAATTTCAGGTCAATCGGACATCGTTTGGCCACATATCAAAGCTCGGCATTTTCCCCGCAGCAAAATCAAGTGAAGCATCGACGGGACCCCAAACGGCTTCAAAACTCAAACAAAAGCCTATGGTTGGTCTTATTTATTGCTCAGGAGGCTCCACCTCAAATTTCAGGTCATTCCGACATCGTTTGACCAAGTTTCAGCTTCTGGCGGAAAATCAGCAGCTCTACGCGACAAAGTCTTCGGCTTTCCCGGAAAATTGGAAACTTTGCACTCTAAAAATGCAAGGATTCTCATCAGGTTTTCTACAGGAAAATCAAGCCAATAAATGAGAAGAAATGTCAGGAAAAATACAGAAGAAAACGGCGACGAAAAAGACCACATAACGGACCAAAAACAGGGGAAAAACCCCCAGGGTCGCAGCCTGCGACCATGGCCCAGGGTCGCCGGAGACCCTAGCCCATGGTCGCCGGCCCATGGTCGCCGGCGACCATGGAAGTCCGGGTCAGCGGATTTTTCGCCGGTGACCCGTTTTTCCTTCCTTTTTCGCGTTTCGCGCACTTTGGCCCCTGTGGTTTCCTGAAAATGTGATTTTTAGTGCTTGAAATTGACTCATGTCCGCCGACATCCGTCAAAAGCACGGGTCAACCTCCAAAAGTATCAAAATCAACATTGATCGCCAACCGGTCGACCAAAAAAGTGTACTTTCCGCCCGATTGATCGAAAAATCGACAGGACAGATGTCACCGGCCCGCTCTTAGCTATCACTGTCTGAAGTTACATGTTCATCCGATGTCGATCAGCATGAAGATCCATCGATGATCATCGCCAGAAGAATTCCAGAGGACACGGCACGGCCCGCGACTCTTCGACTGCTCGGCGACCAATTAATGTGGTTAATTGACTAGCTTTATTGCAGTCATTAATTCATTTCTTTGGACGGCCCAATCAGAAGCAAGCATTTGGGAGTTACAAGTCAATTGATTCATGGCATTTAACCCATGAAACTCCTCCCATTATGGTAATTAAGGTGATTAAAAGCCCTTAATCTCCATCGGCCAATCAGATTCAAGGAAAAAGGAGTTATAAAATCAAAGAAATAAATCTTGTAACTCCTCCCATTAAAGCCATTAAAGCCCATAAACTCTCCTAAATGGCTACCAAAAGCCTATAAATAGGAGAGCATTCCATTGAAATCGGGATCAGAAAAAAAGAGATCGGATCGGAAGAGAGCGGAAAGAATCCAGAGAAAGAAAAAGAGAGAAAAACTCTGCTGAAGTTCTGCACCGGCCACCACTACAAGGTGACAAAAGTCCCTTGGGGGGCACCCCCCCCCAAGGTCCTTGCCTTCTCCCGCTGCCTCCAATGGCTTAGACGTGGCTTTTCAGCCCGTCTACTTAGCTTTTTATTGGACATAGGACCTTCTCTTGGTCTTTGTCCTCTAAAAACCTGAGGTTATAGCCAAGCCAAGCGAATCAAGAGCATCCTCTATTCTCATCTGCATGGATGATGGCGAAGCCCATACATGACTTGCGACCGTCAATCTGAACGAGTCCCCCACAATCTCCTGAGAAGTTTGATCCTCCTTTTCTTGCTTTTCATTGTAGTTTGTATTTTTCTAAAAGAGACAAAAATCACAACTCTTGTCTTTCATTATTGATGAGAATTGTAAATCGGCTATAAACGCCAAAATCGGCTATAAATGCCAAACAAAATCGCCTTTCACGGCAAACCAAGAAAATGTCTCTTTTCTTAAATATTTGTGCAATGGAAAACTTGAAAGAAGTTGATTTCCTTTTTACTTGCGAAGGTTGATCTCCGGATTACCACTTGCAATTCCAAGTAAAATAGAAAATCTGGCACACCCACACAAAGAAATGTTGATGCACGCTTCAGGCCCGCCAGGGCGCGAAAGGGCCAGACCCGACGGACTCCCACGTTCCGCCGACCCCGGTAGCCGCCCCACGGCGCCTCGGAGCGCGTTCCATCAAGCTGGCACACCCGGTGGGACTCGTTCATTTGAGAACACGGTGCTTGGAAATGAAATATTTGCATATCATACTTTTTGCTCTATGCTTATACTTCTTTTCCAGATTCCTTTGCTACTTTCTAGCTGGTAGCCTATGTTGGATTTTGCATCCTAAAAAAAATGAGATGGGATTTTTTGGAATTTCTATTTCTTTGAGTTTGTTTTCTTTCTTTCTCTTTTCAAAAAAAAAATCAGTTTTCTTGGTTTGAATTCAAAATTGAGAAACTTTGATCCTATCCTATCGTTCTTTGGTGCTTGCAGAAATGTTGAGCCCGTTCGACTAAGGTTTTGGACCATCGTTTCTCTTCGATGAGTTCATTAGAGATTTCAAAAAAAAAAAAAAATAAATAAAAAATCAGCTTTCTTAGTTTGGATTCAAAATTGAGAAACTTTGATCCTATCCTATCGTTCTTTGGTGCTTGCAGAAATGTTGAGCCCGTTCGACTAAGGTTTTGGGCCATCGTTTCTCTTCGATGAGTCTATTTGGGATTTTTATAAAAAAAAAGGACATAGACCACTATGGTTAAACCAATTGCGTTCTTTGATCACGATTGATTCAAGAAAAGCCTTGTCCAGAGTGTGGAGACAGCTTGACTGTTCTAGGCAAGGGTCCTCCAAACGGGTTCATTAAGTAATCCTACCCTTACCTGGGGGCAATTCTATCAATTGAGGTTTCATAAGACCGGGTTAGGAGGCCTATGTGTACTCTCTCGTCTTTAAATCTTAAAAAATTAAAATCAAAATAAAAAAAATAAAAAAAAAGATTTTCAAAAAAAAAATCTTAAAAAAAAATTTTCAAAAAAAAATATAAATAAAAAAAATTAAAAAAAAAAATAAAAAAAAATATAAATAATAAAATAAAAAAATCATCAAAAAAAAATCTCCAAAAACTCGTCACTTTTGATTTCAGATCTGAGAAATTTTGGTTTCTTCTTTTCTGAGCACTGGCTCTCGCGGAAATCGCCAAGACCGTGTTCAGATCAGAATACCATTTGCTCTCCTTGATGGAACCAATCTTGACATTTCAAAAAAAAAAAAAACTCGTCACTTTTGGATTCAGATTCGAGAAATTGTGGTCTCTTTCCTTCTGAGTACTGGCGCTTGCGGAAGTCGTTGAGCCCGTATTTGAATCGGAATGCCACTTGCTCTCTTTGACGAATCCATTTCTGACCTTTCAAAACAAAGAATCCCATCTCATAGATGCGATCTCCAACATTTGTGCCTAGCAATACTGGTACGCCCTTTCAGGGTCTACTATATCTGTGACCGGCACATTTGTAACTCCTACCTTATATTCTTCTTATCTCGAGCAAGCCCTGCTTCTCGATAAGTCGAATTTAGATTTACAATTGCTTCTAGCAGTCACTGGAACGCTCATTCTGGGCTCACCATACTTGCTGTCAGAACAATTGTACCATCTATGGCTTTTTACCTTCTTCATGTCGCTTGGGTCATATCCCTTGAGCGATTTGAAAAGACAACCATAGAAATTCCCATTTATGATCATTATATTCTTGTGATTACTAATGGATGTGGTCTTGTTTCAGAAAACTTTTTTCGAAATTAACAATGGCAGCCTTAACCATTATCTTCGATGAGAACAAGCACCAACTCATGCTTCAACAGAAGCAAACCGAGCGCACTTACAAGCGCCCTGCCAGCTGCCGAAGCGTCAACTCCCTCGGCAACTCTCTGAACTCCGGGTCGACCTCGACTCCCCGGACCATCGTCTTCGGGACACTGGGACCATTCCCACTTCCCGAAGAACAAGCTGCGCCTGCTAAAAAGCAGAAGATCGCCTCTCAACGTGTCACTCCCGTGACACCAAAGGCGAGCGCCCAAAAGCCCGAAGCCCGCGGCACCCCCGCGAAGCCTCGACCAACAACCAACCAGGTCTACCCTAAGACTTGGTCTCCAAGACCTTCCCCAAAACAAAGAAGGTCTCAAACCTCCACCAAGCCAGCATACCTGGCCCCACTCAAGGAGAACCAGTTCTACCCTCTTGCCTACATGAAAGAGGAGAGACCCATCTCCAACTTGACTCCCAAGTCAACCCAGCATGAGCCAGCTTGTTCCTACAGGCCCAAAATCAGATCATGCATCACCAGGCCTCTACAAGCACCTGCTAAGGCCTACACTCCTTCAGTTCGACCCTTCATCTCTACAGGGGCCGAACTCGAAAGGTTCAAAGCTTCGCTGCAACAGGCAAAGGACCGGGTCCGGATCTTGTCCTTGCCTAGCTACAAAGAAGACAGGCTCGGCTGCTGCGCCCGAGGGAGCACATCCTTCATCGTCAGAGCCCAGCCAGAGCTGACTGAAGCTCAAATCGCCCGTCGAGCACGCCGCCGTGCGTCATATCGACAAAAGAGACTAGAGAAGCAACGGATCCAGCCTCCTACACTTCAAGTCTCCCACAAATGGGTCGAAAAAGAAAGACCCGACCAAGTTGCTGCCATCCATATGGTTGGAAAAACCAGAAGACGCCAAAGGTCAGCATAAAAAATCCATGTCCGACGTCCGGTGACCCGTAGCGTCACCAGGACACAAAGACATCCCAAAGAATCTCCTGCCCCTTCAAGCCAAGGACGGGAGAGTAATCCTTCATCAAGCTCTTCATCAAAAAGAATGAGCCCCAGCTCGGTCACCAGGACGATTTCTTCGTTCGAATCCCGAGGGATGAACGTCTTGGCTACAAGTTCTGAGCCACCACCTCAGAATCCACCTCGAGATGATGCGCTCACACGCATCCAGTAGTTGGAACAAGGCCAGCAGAGGATTGAAACTCTGATGGAAAACCTTCTCCTTGTCGTCCAAAATCAGGCGAACAATGAGCCTCCTCCGAATCATGGCAATAACGAGGAAAATTGTGAAGAAAATGAGTCACGCGCCCTTACCAAAAAGGACGTAGACAGTATCCTCGCCAAAGCTAAAGAAGAGGATATACTCAAAGAGCATGGGATCAAGCCACCATATCCTTTATGGATGGACTCGGTCCCGTTCCCCACAAAATTCAAGCATCCTACTCTCCAAACATATACGGGGAAAGGATCAGCCAGACAGCACGTCATCCACTTCAAGATTTTGACGGGAGCTATCGCGGATCAAGATGCACTCAAGATCCGCCTCTTTGCAAGTACCCTAAAAGGTACGGCCTGCGATTGGTACTCCACTCTTCCGGAGAACTCCATTCAGAACTGGGCTATGCTGGAGACACGCTTCCTGACCCACTTCCAAGGTGAGGATCATCCTGTTACTATGGCTCAGCTCTGCAGCCTAAAACAGGGAGAGAATGAGTCAACTTATGACTTCATTCACAAGTGGAAAGCAATGGCATACAAATGTTCAGATGTATTGCCACAGGCATCGCTAGTCGACATCTGCCGAAACAACATGAGAGCCAGAATACGCTCCATGATCATCGGCAACAAATCAAAAAACCTGGGAGAACTCCTGGAAGCTTCTATGGAAGCTGAAACGGTGATTAAAGACCTCAACAGTCAGAAGTCATCAAGAAAAGAGCCAACCGCCATTGCAACCTCTAAACCAAAGAAGAAAGAGGTCCTTAATGTGCAAACCAAGTCAGCTCCTCAGCAACCAAAGAAAGTTGAAAATAGAGCTGCAGGTAAGAGACCTGAACTCTCTGATGCCTTCAAAGAGCGAGTAGAAAAGAAATATCCGTTCGATGAAGACGTTGAAGAAATCTTTGAGGCTCTCCTAGCAAATGGCAAACTCATTTTGCCAGAGCCCAAAAGACCTGGAGACGTTGGCAAGTCCAATGATCCTCGGTACTGTCCATACCACCAGATGGTCTCGCATCCTCTCAATCAATGCTTTGTTGTGAGAGAGAAGATAAACGAGATGTGGAAAAACGGAGTCATCACCTTTGACAAAAACTATGGGACTGCCTCCGTCAACATGGTGTCATGTGGACAAACACCAAAATCACCGAAGAAGAAGATCACTACTTCCTTCAAGGTGATAAAAAGAATTCAAACGTCTGAAGTGTTGGTTCCTTGCCCGACACCAGAGGGACAACCCATATGGGTACATCCCGATCTCCTGGAAGATGAAAACTGGGAGATCGTAAAAACAAAGCCGACAGCTCAACAGCGAAGGCAGGCTAGGAAACATCTCCTCAGGCTCAAACGGCAAGAGAAGACCCAGCCAAAACAAGAAGTCCATGAAAAGGCAGAGGCCTCCTCTACCACTTCACTCGGGGCAACAAAAACGTCCCTTCCAGTGACTTCAAAGGCGGTAAGAAACTTCACTCTCAGTGATTTCATGCCACCTCAATTAAAAAAAGAAGCCATGCAGGGGGCATTATACTCTTGCAACTCGGTAGTTGGATTCTCCATTGATGGATACGAGTCCAGCGACACCGACGATGGATTCGAGCCCAACTACACCGGCGAGTGGGAGGAATCTCTTGAAACAGGAGAGTATCTCTCCGACGAAGAATGGGTTCCTGAAACTCACCTTATGCCAGTAATCTGGTATAACCCCTTTCAACCACAAGGATCCTGGTCTGATGATGAAGAAGACCAAGAGGCTGCACAAGAAGATGCTGTTAACCCAGTACCTGTAATTGCTCCAGTGGAAATCAACTATGTTGAGCCACACGGAGAAGACGAAGAAGAGGATCTGGCTCCCATGCTTGATCTTGAAGAATATGCAAGGATCTTGCAGCGTCTCGCTCTAGAACAAGAGCAAGATCGTGTTAACGATCCTCCTCGTAACCCAGAGCCTGAAGTCCCTGAAGATAATCAGGTCATCCACCCTTAACTCCTGAAAATGGAGAACATTGCTGGATTGACGATCCTCTTACATCCGAGGATGAGTCTGACTCCGAGCAGGCAACATCTCCTATCAGAGCTTCCTGTAATGTAATATATCAGGACTATAGCTCTTCTGAAGCGTCGTCTGATGAGATTACCTATACTCCGACAACGCCTAGCAATGTATTCTCTGGAGCTATCTCGTCTCACGTGACTTTCACAGAGATGACACCCTCTCAGGTTTCTTCTCCTGAGACTGTGACTTCAGGATACACATTCTTCCCGACTGATCATCATGAAGAAAACCCAGATAATGATGCTTGGGATGATGAAATAGTCAACACAGAAGAAAAGCTGCTGGATGCTGTTCTGGACTTGCTTCCGGAAAATGCTCCGTGTAACACAATCACTGAGGATGGCAACTCTGCTGCAGATACAGCCTCAGTGGATGAAAAACGACAGCCTCTTGATCCTGAAGACAATCTTCCAAACGAAAATCCTTCTCAAGAAGCTCTCGAAGTTGGTAGAGGCACCCGCTCTGGCCGGGACTACCACAAGAATTACAACCAATCTTCCTTTACTTATGTAAATCCTTCGGGAAAAGATGTTGTAAGCGCCCCTAGTGGCAACAATGATGAACATGCAGGCCCTAAGGAGGCTTTCAAGTATGACTTGGTTGAGTACTTCAAACACATACCTGCACGTCTTCACATCCTAGACTTATTGCGAATGTCTCCACGCACTCGTGATAATCTCATCTCAGAATTACAAAAACTGAATGAGGATGTCGACAAACATGCCCCACAAGTCCTCCAAATTGAAATGGACTACCGGGTCAAAAACTCAGAAACCTCCTTAAAAGGAGAAAAAGAGAAAAGAGAGGGATCATGCATCCAATGCCTCTCGGTGCAAAAAGCAGCCAGTGCAACCATCGCCTTCACAAAGGAATACCTCCTACTTGGCGAAGCAAGGCACAACCGACCCCTGTACTTCACAGGGTACATCAAGGAAATGCCTATACACAGAGTTCAGGTCGACCCAGGTTCTGCACTCAACCTCATCTCCACTTCGGCTCTCGAAGAGTTGGGCATCCCACCCAGCAAGCTAAGCCACACATATGTATCTATCTTTGGATACGATGGGAGCGCTCAAAGGCCTATCGGCAAAATCAGGTTCAAATTGCAAATCGGTGATCTTATCTCTGAGGTCACTGTGTATGCAATAAAAACCCCCTCATGCTACAACATCCTTCTCGGACGTCCTTGGATACACGAGAACGGTGTTGTCCCTTCAACTCTACATCAATGCATCAAGTTCGTCGGCGACGACGGCATGGTACATCGTGTCTTTGCGGACAGAAAACCCTTCAAAGGTAAAGAAGGCCACTTCGCAGACTCCCAGATGTATGAAGGAGAAAAAGAAGAAGAGGAAATAGCACCCCCTGCTGAAAATCTCCAGAAAGATAAAGGCAAGGCTCCTCAAAAATCACCGGAAGAAAACAAACCCTCCGGCAAATTAGAAGAGAGTAGTCAATCTCCCTTCCTCATCTCCCTCAAATCTTCAAAACCTTTGGTCATCACAACCAGAGTGAAGAAGGCAAAACAAAAGCCTGGGGGCAAATTTGTTGTTTCTCTCGTGTCTATCATGCAAGACACAGACTCGGACTCAGAGCCAGAAGACGATGCATCGTCAAGCCAAGCTGACGCTCAGCATGTTTAGCCTGCTCTCACTCCGACGGAGAACCTGCTGATGTAGAAGATCCTACGTCTGCTACCTTTGTTGTTCCAACAACATCACCAAAGCAAAAGCCGATCTTCTTCCATAGATCGGATGCTTCTTCATCAAATTCCTTGCTTGGACCCTTCCAAAATGAAGGTATGCCTCAACTATCTCTAAATAGTCCTGTGGCACAAGCTATCATGAAGAAAATGGGCTTTGACGCTCAGAACCCAGTCGGTTTGGGAGAAGGCCGTGGTATTCTCACGCCATTGGGGCCCGCCTTGACCAAAAGCCAGCTGGAAGATTGGAGACTCTACGGTCATGTAGAAAAGTCTTCATATGGGTTAGGGTATGATCCCGACACTCCTCTGAGATAGTTGACACAAAAGCTTAAAAGTCGTTTTACCGACCAAGCCTCAACATCTCAAGTCCATAAAGACATCGATCTCCCTGGATATCTCTTTAAAGAGTTACCTGACAAAGATCCAGGAAGCTCATCCAATTTGTACGATTTCTCTGATGATAAAGAGGAATCGTCCGATAATACAGACTTGTGCTATTCTGACCCAGAAGAACCCTCGTCTCCAAAAGAAATACCAGACTCAACAGGCGATTGGGACTATCTCATAGCAAGCCTTGAGGAGATCACCAATCAAGAAAATCCATGGAAAGGAACAGAGCCTTGGTCTGGTAATGCAGTTGAAACTCCAGAAGGTTTCGTTGAGTTGGAAGCCTCCGAAAATATTGTGGAGGAACCACCTTCGAACCTTCCGACAGAAGATCCTGTTCAAAAGATAAACTTGGGAACACCTGATAACCCACGTCCTGTATTCATAAGCAAGAATATAAAGGATGATGAGTTACCCGAGTATATCGCTTTTCTTCGTGAGTTCGTTGATTGCTTCGCATGGTCCTACGCTGAAATGCCTGGTTTAGACCCCAAAGTAGCAGTCCACAAACTCAATCTTTAAGAAGACATCAAGCCTGTCAAACAAGGCTAAAGAAGATTCCGTCCAGATGTGATGGATAAAATTGAACAAGAAGTTCAAAAACTCAAAAGCGTTGGCTTCATCCGTGAGGAACAACATCCAGAGTGGTTGGCCAATATTGTCCCCGTGACAAAGAAAACTGGGCAGATCAGAGTCTGTATTGACTATAGAGACTTGAATGGCGCTTGCCCTAAAGATGAATTCCCGCTCCCCATACCGGAGGTGATGATTGACAATACCTGCGGATTCGAGCGAATGACATTCATGGATGGCTTCTCTGGTTACAATCAGATAAAGATGCATCCCGAGGATGAAAAACACACTTCATTTCGGACTCCATTTGGTGTGTATTGCTACACTGTCATGCCATTTGGTCTGAAAAATGCTGGTGCCACATATCAGAGGGCTATGATGAAAATATTCCAAGATATGCAGCACAAGACGGTCGAATGTTACGTTGATGACCTCGCCGTCAAAAGCAGAAGAAAAGAAGACCATCTCAAAGATCTTCGGGAAGTCTTCCTCCGACTCCGCAAACACAAACTGCGGATGAATCCTCTAAAATGCTTCTTCGGCGTCTCGTCGGGTAAGTTTCTCGGATTCCTTGTTCGGAAAGCTGGAATAGAACTTGACCCCATAAAAGTCAAGGCTATTCTAGAAATGCCCTCTCCAAGAACCTTGAGAGAACTAAAAGGGCTCCAAGGGAGATTGGCCTACATCAGACGGTTCATCTCCAATCTTTCTGGGAAATGCCGTCCATTCTCTCGATTGATGAAAAAGGGTGTAGACTTTGTCTGGGATGCCGACTGTGAAGCCGCATTTCAAGATATCAAGTCATACCTGACCAAACCTCCAGTGTTAGCTGCCCCTGCCACTGGAAAACCATTCATCTTGTACACAAGAGCCCTTGATCACTCTCTGGGTGCTCTGCTTGCACAAGAAAATGATGAAAGAAAAGAAGTTGCTCTATACTACCTCAGCCGCATGCTAGTAGGTGCAGAGCATCGCTACTCCCCAGTCGAAAAGGAATGCCTTGCAGTGATGTTTGCCGTACAAAAGCTACGTCACTACTTGCTTTCCAACACAGTCTACCTCGTCTCAAGGATCAACCTCTTGAAGGTCCTTGTCACAAAGGCAGGTTCTCTCAATGCCCGACTGGCAAAATGGTCCATCCTTCTATCACAATTTGATATTAGGTATGTGCCACAAAAAGCAATCAAAGGCCAAGCTCTAGCAGATTTCCTCGCAGAGCATCCATTGCCTAAAGATTCACCACTCAGAGATGATCTCCCAGACGAACCTATCTACAACGTGGAGACTTTCTCGCCAAATGCCTCCTGGGACATGTACTTTGACGGTGCAACCAGGACAAATGAAAACAGAAAGCTGATCTCGGGAGTTGGCATCTTCTTTGTTAGCCCCGACAAATACATGATTCCACACGCTTTCTCGCTACTGGAACCATGCACAAACAATGCAGCTGAATACCAAGCTCTGATCCTAGGATTGGAACTCGCCATTGAATCCGGTATCACCATGCTGGAAGTCTTTGGAGACTCTCAACTGATCGTCAACCAGATGAATCAGAAATATGAAGTCAGGAAGCCCGATCTGCTGCCTTATTACAACAAGGCACAATCGCTTCTGCAAAAGTTTGATATCTACAACATCACCCACATTCGTAGAGGTGAAAACATCCGTGCAGATGCCCTGGCCGGACTTGCCGCATCAATGGCGATCGAGGAAGGGGAAAACATGCAAATTACAGTGTCCGAGAGAAGGATCCTCCCTCCTCTTAACACACACCAAGCAGTTGCTAAATGCCACCGAGTGGTTGGAAGTCGGATCTCTATCCTTCAACCTTCAATCGGCGACTGGAGGGATCCGTTCATTGATTACACTATGTTTGGAATCCTACCTGAAGATCCAAAAGAACGGGTAAGCATCCAAAGGCGAGCCCCAAACTTTCATTTGGATATCCCTTCAAAGATCCTTTACAGGAAATCCTTCAATGGAGTACTCCTACGCTGCTTGTCACAACAAGAAGCTGAAGAAACACTCAAAGAAGTTCACGCTGGTCTTTATGGAGCTCATCAGGCTGGTCCCAAGCTCTACGACCAAATCAAAAGGTTGGGTTACTACTGGCCTACCATGGTACCCGACGCAATGCAATTTGCTAAGCGCTGCCAGCTATGCCAAGTTCACGGAGATTACATTCACATGCCTCCGGAATGGCTGCATCCTACAGCAATCTCATGGCCTTTTGAAGCATGGGGCATGGGCATCATAGGTCCTATCTCTCCCCCTTCAAGCAAAGGTCATCGCTTCATCTTCGCCGCTACGGATTATTTCTCCAAGTGGTCAGAAGCATTTGCGTTCAACGAAATGAAGACCTCATCAGTCCTTCAGTTCCTGCGCACCAACATCATTTGTCGTTTCGGCATACCCAAAAGGTTCGTCCATGATAACGGACCACAATTCCGGGATCATCGATTCTACAGGTTTTGCGACAAATACAAAATCCAAAGCTGTCCTTCGACTCCATACAATCCGGTAGCAAACGGATTAGCAGAAGCCTTCAACAAGACACTCTGCAAAATCCTCAAGAAAATGGTCTCTAGTCACAAAAGAGACTGGAGCGATAAACTGTCTGAAGCTTTGTGGGCCTATCGAACCACCGTTCGAGGACCAACCCATAGCACACCATTCTCCTTGGTCTATGGATGCGAAGCTGTCGTGCCCCTAGAGGTACAAATTCCTTCTCTGAGGGTATCTCTACAAAATGACATGACTCAAGAAAGCAATGTCAAATTGCGACTCCATGAGCTGGACAATCTCGACGAGAGACGGCTCGAAGCTCGACAAAGCATTGAACTTTACCAAGCACGCATGGCAGGATCTTTTGACAAAAAGGTCAGGCAACGCGCCTACAAAAAGGGTGACTTGGTTCTTGCGGTAAAAAGACCAATGGTCTTCGCTCACAAGTCCAAAGGCAAGTTTGAACCAAAATGGGAGGGACCCTACGTCATCGACAAGGTCTTCTCCAACGGCGCATATGCCCTCCTAAACATGGAAGGCGACAGATGTATGCTGCCTATCAACGGCAAGTTCTTGAAGCGGTACTACCCTTGAAGACTTGCCCAACTGGGTAAGAGCAATGCCTGTATGGCCAAAACCTGTTCTCAGGTACTCGCTCGTCAAACCCACTCTCTTTAGAATTTTCATATCAAATGTCAAAATTTCTAGAGATTCAAAAACAATGCTTACTTTCATCGTTTCATTGTTCAAAAACAAAAAAAAATCCAAGTTTAGGAGCCTCTCCCTGACTTGACCAAAACTTTCGATCCTTGAACCAAAATTCACGGTTTGAAACAAAAATCCGGATTCAGGGATTTCCACCCTAGTCCACCTTACCTTTTACCGCCAAATGGTTTTAGGTCAAAATTTACGACCCTCGTGTCTTTAAACAAAAAAAAAATGGTTTTTCAAAAATCGTGGGGAAACGACATCAAAGTCAGTACCCGCAAAACAAAAATTTTGAAAAAAAGCAAGGATGCGACATTCCATCGATACTTGCACCCAAAATCGCAGGGAAGCGACATTTCGTCGATACTTGCAAAATCCAAAAACCGTGGAGAAGCAACAAACCAGTTGATATCCACAACCCAATTTCAAAAATCGTGGAGATGTAACATACCAGTTGCTATCCACAACCCAAAATTACAAATGGTTCGAGAAAACATCAAATTTCAAAAATCGCGGAGAAACGACATCAAGTCAGTACCCGCAAAACCAAAAGTTTTGGGAAAAGCAGGGAAGCGACTCTTAGTCGATATTTCCACCCCAATTCACAAGGAAGCGACATTCCATCGATACTTGCAAAACCTAACCCGCGAGGAAGTGACATTCCATCAATACTCGCAAAACCGAATGAGGAAGGAAGCGACATTCCATCGATACTTGCAAGACCATTCAGCGGGGAGGCGACATTTAGTCGATACCTGCATTTTGAAAACCAAAACTCGGCTATAAATGCCAAAATCTGGCAATAAATGCCAAAACAAAAATTTCCGGCTATAAACGCCAAAATCGGCTTTCATGCCAATAAAACAAAACTTGGTTTTCAAAAAACTCGGCTACAAATGCCACACAAAAAAAAAAACCTGACTCTCATGTCAAAACCGGCTATAAATGCCACAAATTGGTTATCAATGCCACCAAACCGGCTATAAATGCCACCAATTGGCTATCAATGCCACCAAACTGGTTGTAAATGCCACAAAAATCCGGCTTTCATGCCAAATTCGTTTCCCCTACCAAAACAACCATTTGACAAAAGATTTTCACAAAATGACAAAGCTTTTGATCAAATCCCATTTAGCAATTGCTTTCATCACAAAAAGATTTGAGTGAGCGTAGGGAAAACAAAACAAAAAAAAAAAGAAAAGTACCAAAAAAAAATACATGTGGTACCAAAAAGAAAAAAAAGAAAAGTGTTCACAAGCACTACACAAAAAAAAAGAGTACCAAAAATATACATGTGGTACCAAAAAAAAGAAGAATAGTTTCTGCTACAAAAAATCAGGAGCTTAGCCAAAAATGGTCTCCAGCCAAAGCTTCAGCTCCTCAAGCAAACTTTTGGCATCAGCCGTCAGAGTTTCCAAGGCACGCTTCTTCAGGAACTTGCCATGAGATGCTGGCGAATGCCGTAACCCTTCTTTTACACCGGGAAGCTTTTCCCCAGCAGTTTGCCATTGCTCGTTCTCTAGAGTCCTCCTCTCAAGAACTTGACCGGCATCTGCAACCCTGCGAATCAGAATACTCTCCCTGTCACGAGCCTCTGTTATAGCAGTCCACTTAGCATCAACTTGTGCCTTCAAATGCTCGAGATGCTTCCTGGCCATTTCGACCTCTCCATCAAGGATGTCAAGGTCGCGCTTTAATCCAAGGATGACTAGCTCTTCCTTATTCTTCTCTCGGACTACCTGCTTCCTGCTTTGTGTAGCCTCATTCAGGTCAGACTTAGCCTTATCAGCAGGGTCCAAGAACATCTCCTTGAAGAATTGGTCGTCAGGGAAATCCATGGTCTCAAACCACTTGTCACCCAGTGCAATGATCCTATCAACGATCGCCCTGGCACCTGTGACATCCAGACCAACCTCTTCGGTGTCGGTCAGAATCTCCTGTACATGTGGGATCATGCCGAATCCTGCCTCCAAATGTCCAGAAAGGAGAGTCTTGACCCAAGAACTCAAAACCCGAGCCAGCACCTTCTTCGCAAATTGAAGAGACGAACTGGATGAAGATTCACCCTTCTCCGCTGATCGGCTGCTCATGTCATGTCCCATTGGAAGAGTAACAAAGGAACTCTTTCCACTTGGAGCCACTGGAGAAGGAATCTCAGCATGAGGTATCTCCTCTATCGCGTCAAAACTGGTTGTAGGAGTCTCTACCTCCGGATCGACCTCTGGCATCCCTTGCTCTGGTTCTGAAGAAAGCAATGGACTCTCTTCTGTCACTTCAAAACCTGCAAATGAAACACAAAAAGGTATGAATATGATCCTGTTAAAAAAAAAATCATCAGGGTCATCACTACAAAGTACCTTCTTCGACGACTGGCGGAACACTCTCTTCCTCCACGAACTCATCGGAAGCATCATCAACATTTGCGTCCATTGATGGTTCAAAGTCATCGGAATCCTGTGGCAAGTCAGCTGACAAGAGAAATGTTAGCAAATCAAGTCGCAGGCAAAAAAAAAAAAAGAGAAAGCGAAAGAAGTTATACCAATTGGAGATTCTGGAATCATTCCAGAGTCCCTCGGCTCTTCTTCAGATGCCATAACCGGCTCCATCACCGCCTCATCGGTCGGAACCTCAGGCATTGCCAAGTCTTCATCCTCTGCTAAAAAAAAAAAAGCAGCAGCAGGGTGAGAAAACAAATCAGAACATGGAAAGCCCCATGAAAGAAGTAGAAAATGAAAAAGGAAGAATCATACCTTCACCAATGGTCTCTTCCCCACGACTCCTCTTCTCTGGAGGCTCGTCGACAGCCTCTGGCACCTCCTCGTTGATGGTAAGAGGGATTTCCATGTCAGGAGAGTCCTCATGTGGCCCCTCGCTGTGATGGTGACTCCTCCTCTTCTTACCTCTACGGGTTCGCTTCCTAGAAGAACCCGCCCCACTATCAGAGTCAGGTTTCTCACTTGGCTCCTCACTGGATGGTCTGCTCTCTCCAGTAGACTCCGCGGAAGCTCGCCTCTGTGCCGCTTCCATCCAAGCGTCGAGCTCAGCTTCCTCCTGTTCTAGCTGCTCCAAAGCCTCATCAGGTACTTCCCGAACAGCTTCAGAACCAATGACGCCCTGGTCACCGAGAAAGCCTATCTTATGCTTCTCTCCAGAAAGGAAGGCCCAAACTTCCTCTCGCCGGACGCCATCCGACTTTCCAGTACCTTTCCCCGAAGACAGCTTTATATCAAGCTCCTTCTTGGAAAGCCCCCGATATGCCAAAAAGCTCTCCGCGAACCACTTCGTGAAGCCGGCAGTTCGGAAAGTCGACAGCTCAGGATAAGAAATCGTGGCAGTAGTGTCTTCAGCACTATAAAAAGCCCATGCATTTCTGCCATCCTGTAAACCCCCAAAACGCTTCACCATACTCGAAGGCGCTCCAACAACGCCTTGAGAGAAGCCCAACTGAAGCGCAAAGCGAGAAGATACATACGGCTGGATGTCGACGAAAAGATGTCTGCGGTACACCATCGTGCCGACTCGTATGCTGAAAAGCCACTCCTTCTCTGCATTGGTCAAAGGGTAATGCCTTCCCGACCCTGCTCTGGTAGAGTCTCGGGAGGCACCAAAATCAAAAGCCTTCTTCCGCAACTCCGGAGAAAGCTTCACTGAAGACTGCCCCATCTCGACGTCCCTGAACCGTCGGATCCTCATGCGGGCAAACAAAAGTGATTCAGATACGGCTTTTCCCTTAGCCAATCGAATCATCAGAGGATCATCATCCTGTGCAGTACCCAGCTGGTGGAAGCCAGGACAGTGGTATACAAACCACGAATAAAAGATATGGGCTGAAAATACCCTATTCATAGGGAGCCCAAGCCGAACCAAGAAAGCAGCAGCCTGCAGTTCGGTACACAAGTAGGAGTAAAGAGCAGGCACCAAAGCAAGTCGCTCTCCAAACGCCATCTGACAAGCCGGAAAAATACAATGCGGCCTGATGTGCGTCCCATCTCCACCAGCAAACACAACCTCACCTAGCCAATAAGTGAGGTAAACAGCAAGATCTCTCCGCAGTGCAATGTCAGAACAAATGACATCTGTGCTCGCGAAGAAACCCTTCAACTCTTCCTGCATGGCCGAAGTCTTCTTCCTGTCTTCCCGGGTCATGCTATCAGAAGACTCTTTGCTGTCAAAGAAGTTGAAGAATGAAGAGCCATAACTCTTCCAACTGCTGGATCTCACTTTCGAGCCCTCCTTCAAAAAATCATAGAAGGCGACGAGCTGAAAGTATAGGAGCCTGAACTCCTCTGACTGCTCCTCAAGGACGCTGTCAATCGGCATGAACTCCTCATAGAGTTTGCCAAGGATGGGCAATCCAGTAATAGCACTCAACTCCTTCAGAGAAAAACCAATCTCACCATTCGTGACAACGAAGGTATTGGTCTGCGGGAGGAAACACTCCAACATAGCCATGAAGGCATCATCGGAAAAAGTCACGGTCTCCCTAAAAGCGCGGACCGCGTCAAAAATCCCGGCTTCCTTCAAAACGGCGCCCCCAATCAGCAAGGTGTGGTCAGTCCATGACTTCCAATCGGAGTCAGCATTGAAACGGCCACGAAGTCGAAAAGGCTTCACCCAAGTACTGTCGTCACCGCTGAAAACGCCAAGGCCCACCGGTCTCAAATCGACCGACGGATAATCAGAGCCCTGGTAGCCGCTGGCTGGCATCAACACGTCCATACGGACAGGTGGCTTCTCTGCAAAACCGGAAGGTCCACCAACAAAAACCCCGGTCTTGATCACACTGGTCCTCTTCACCCAGCTCAGAGGATCTTCCCTCTTAGGGCACGTGGGAGAAAGGCTCAGGATCGAGATGGTCCGATCAAAAGACGACCGGGTAGAAATAGTTCTCTCCTCACCATCCGCTGTGTAAGAGAACTGAAAACATCTCCTTTGGTATGTCAAGTCGTCAAGGACTGCATCTCCAAAGAAGAAGGTAGGCTTGGGCAAAACCCTCAGATCGTCCATAACCCAAGGACGGCTGCTTACCATGATCTTATAGAACTCCTCATCCTTGAAAGCGATCAATCGCTGTCTCATCTCATCACGATTGAGGGAATCGTACTCTTCCAAGTTCTTCTCAACAAACTGGACCTTCTCCCAGGCCTGCTGAACGGCCACATTAGAAGATCTGGCGGATCGACGAGGTACGCTTGTAGCAGGCTCTTTACCCTTGTTCGTTCTGGAGGAACCACCTGCAAAGGTTGGAAAAGAAAAAAAAAAGATCATCATCAAAATGACAGAATTTCGCTAAAAGCAAATCTGGCGAAATTTTGGCATGGTTCCGGGGCAATTCCGAAGAAAAGGGAAATACCCCGAATGAAACAGAAAGTTTTGAAGATGGGCTCAACATCGCTGCGAGCTCCGAAACTACAAACTTTCGAAACCTCAAAATCTCCGCAAAATCAAGAAGGGCTCAACATCGCTGCGAGCTCCAAATTCCCAAATTTGCAAAGATTTTCAGGTATGCTATCATGCTCAATCTACAAAAAGTACATGCATGAACATCTAGATTTGCATAAAAAACGCATTATCATGATGAGCAAAAAAAAAAAAAAAGAAACTTTCTCAAAAAAAAGAAGAAAAAAAATATCAGGCCCATCAGGCCGTGGCCCACAGGCCACGTGGCCGTACGGACCAGATCCATACGGATCTGTCCGTACGGCCCACAAAAAAAAAAAAAAAAAAAAAAAGAGACACACGTGAAAAAAAAAACAGAAATCACGTGGAAAAGAAAAGAAAAAAACAAAAAAAAAAGAAGAGAAACTTTCTTTTTTTACCATCCTATTCTCTACATAAAGTTTTCTTGAAAGAAAAAGAGAGAAAACTTACTTGAAGCCATTGATGGAGAAGAAGAAGGAAAAAGCTTGAAGATCCTTGAAGAAGAAGAACTCTTGGTCTTGGAGCTCTCTTGAGATTGTTGCAAAAGAAAGCGATAAGAGCAAGAGATCCTACCTTCCTTTGCTTTTATAGGAGAGAGCAAATCAAAGAAGGAAACAAAGAAGAAAGGTAAGTGTTACTAATTAGTAACCTTACCAAAAGAGAAGTAATTAGAAAGATTCTTTCCCAAAAAGAAAGATGTCTTTGAGAGATTTTCTCCCAAAATCAATCAATGAGAGATTCTCTCCAACAAAATAGGATATTGAAGATTCTTTCCCAAAAAGAAAGATACCTTGAGATATTCTCTCCCAAATTAAGGGAATATGAGAGATTCTCTCCCATAAAGCTATTTTTAGATATTCTCTATCCAAATGAGATATCTTTAGATATTCTTTACAAAAATGGCCCCACATGTGATCTAAGCCATCCTAAAAAGCTTAAGGTCCCATGGGTTAGCCCATATGAGCCAGGTTTGACCACCTAGGTACTAAAAAAAAAAAAAAAATGGGCTTTTAGTCAGGAAAAAATCCCTCTTACCAAGAGCATACAATAATGGTTCCATGCCTCTTTTGAGTTGATTGAACCATACAAAAAAATTCCAAGCCCCATGAGCTTCCAAAAATCAAACCATCCAGCCTCATAAACCAAATTGAGCCAAAATATTGAAATTGACATTCCACAAAAATCCAAACCACTCCAATGGACCCACACAGTCCCAAAGAGTGACCAAAAACCAAATTCTGGTCCCCTAACTTGCCACATACAGCTTGTTAGGTCACAAGACCAAAACCAAAAACCAAATCATGATCCCCCAACTTGCCACATTCAGCTTGTTGGGTCACAAGGTCAAAACCAAAACCCGACCCCCTAACCTGCCACATACAGCTTGTTAGGTCACAAGGTCAAAAACAAAAGCCCAAATCCACATCCCTGATGTCATCTTCAAAACTTTGCCTCGAGATGGTCCCTGATTCCTTTCATTTACCATAAAATTCCCCTGTAAGCTCAAAGGCTACTCTACCAAACGAAAGATTGCTCAAAGACTCTTGGTCAAGACACAAGCTCTCCTTCAAAAATCTCTTCGAGGCACATCGACTACAAAAGTCAAGCAACTCGTCGCTGTACCTCGAGAGGGCATTTGTTGACACCAAAAATGTCACTTTGCCTCTTCAACGTCAAGAAAGCTGCATGAAGTCGCAACCGGCCATAAATAGGCAATGCAATTTCTCCAAAAAATCAAATCTTTTCAGAATCAAACAAAAACTGCAAGATCCTTCAAGATAGCCAAGAGAAGAGTACACATGAAGTTTCGGGCCATTTCAAAATCATTTGGCCTAACTTCGATTCTCCGACAGCTAAAATGGCGCTCTCGGCGGCGACATCATCGGAGACGTCAAAACTTCGCTCAGAGCCTACGGATGACTCCAGCATGTCTCAAAAGGGCTCCATGCCAAATTTCAAGTCAAACCGACAACGTTTGACCCTCCATCAATGCTCGAGCAACAAAATCAAGCCTCCCGGCGGCGGGAACCACCGAAGCCTTCACTCATCAAACCAAGTGCATGAGTGGCTTCAACATGCTTCCAAAAGGCTGCACGTCAAATTTCAGGTCATTCCGACAACGTTTGACCAGGTTTCGATGCTCCGAGAGAAAATCAAGCCTACCGGCGGCGGAGCAACCCGGGACCATGACATCCAAAACGGAGCCCATGGAACGTCTCAAAATGACTCCAATAGGTTCCCCGTCAAATTTCAGGTCAATCAGACATCGTTTGGCCACATATCAAAGCTCGGCATTTTCCCCGCAGCAAAATCAAGTGAAGCATCGACGGGACCCCAAACAGCTTCAAAACTCAAACAAAAGCCTATGGTTGGTCTTATTTATTGCTCAGGAGGCTCCACCTCAAATTTCAGGTCATTCCGACATCGTTTGACCAAGTTTCAGCTTCTGGCGGAAAATCAGCAGCTCTACGCGACAAAGTCTTCGGCTTTCCCGGAAAATTGGAAACTTTGCACTCTAAAAATGCAAGGATTCTCATCAGGTTTTCTACAGGAAAATCAAGCCAATAAATGAGAAGAAATGTCAGGAAAAATACAGAAGAAAACGGCGACGAAAAAGACCACAAAACGGACCAAAAACAGAGGAAAAACCCCCAGGGTCGCAGCCTGCGACCATGGCCCAGGGTCGCCGGCGACCCTCGCCCATGGTCCCCGGCCCATGGTCGCCGGCGACCATGGAAGTCCGGGTCACAGGATTTTTCGCGGGTGACCCGTTTTTCCGTCCTTTTTCGCATTTCGCGCACTTTAGCCCCTGTGGTTTCCTGAAAATGTGATTTTTAGTGCTTGAAATTGACTCATGTCCGCCGACATCCGTCAAAATCACGGGTCAACCTCCAAAAGTATCAAAATCAACATTGATCGCCAACCGGTCGACCAAAAAAGTGTACTTTCCGCCCGATCGATCGAAAAATCGACAGGACAGATGTCACCGGCCCGCTCTTAGCTATCACTGTCTGAAGTTACATGTTCATCCGATGTCGATCAGCATGAAGATCCATCGATGATCATCGCCAGAAGAATTCCAGAAGACACGGCACGGCCCGCGACTCTTCGACTGCTCGGCGACCAATTAATGTGGTTAATTGACTAGCTTTATTGCAGTCATTAATTTGTTTCTTTGGACGGCCCAATCAGAAGCAAGCATTTGGGAGTTACAAGTCAATTGATTCATGGCATTTAACCCATGAAACTCCTCCCATTATGGTAATTAAGGTGATTAAAAGCCCTTAATCTCCATCGGCCAATCAGATTCAAGGAAAAAGGAGTTACAAAATCAAAGAAATAAATCTTGTAACTCCTCCCATTAAAGCCATTAAAGCCCATAAACTCTCCTAAATGGCTACCAAAAGCCTATAAATAGGAGAGCATTCCATTGAAATCGGGATCAGAAAAAAAGAGATCGGATCGGAAGAGAGCGGAAAGAATCCAGAGAAAGAAAAAGAGAGAAATACTCTGCTGAAGTTCTGCACCGGCCACCACTACAAGGTGACAAAAGTCCCTTGGGGGGTACCCCCCCCAAGGTCCTTGCCTTCTCCCGCTGCCTCCAATGGCTTAGACGTGGCTTTTCAGCCTGTCTACTTAGCTTTTTATCGGACATAGGACCTCCTCTTGGTCTTTGTCCTCTAAAAATCTGAGGTTATAGCCAAGCCAAGCGAATCAAGAGCATCCTCTGTTCTCATCTGTATGGATGATGGCGAAGCCCATACATGGCTTGCGACCGTCAATCTGAACGAGTCCCCCACAATCTCCTGAGAAGTTAGATCCTCCTTTTCTTGCTTTTCATTGTAGTTTGTATTTTTCTAAAAGAGACAAAAATCACAACTCTTGTCTTTCATTATTGATGAGAATTGTAAATCGGCTATAAACGCCAAAATCGGCTATAAATGCCAAACAAAATCGCCTTTCACGGCAAACCAAGAAAATGTCTCTTTTCTTAAATATTTGTGCAATGGAAAACTTGAAAGAAGTTGATTTCCTTTTTAGTTGTGAAGGTTGATCTCCGGATTACCACTTGCAATTCCAAGTAAAATAGAAAATCTGGCACACCCACACAAAGAAATGTTGATGCACGCTTCAGGCCCGCCAGGGCGCGAAAGGGCCGGACCCGACGGACTCCCACGTTCCGCCGACCCCGGTAGCCGCCCCACGGCGCCTCGGAGCACGTTCCATCAGCATGTAGCAAATTAAATATAAAAGATCATTCCATAATAGCAAGACTGATAAGACAATAATATTTAGCATGATGTCAAAGTGAGCAATGTTCACGTAGCATCCCCAAAGTATGAAGTTAATGTTTATACAAAATATGAGTTTAATTAAACATTTCCCAAAAATAAAGGCCAACAAAGGCCAGTACATCCAAGAACCAAAATGTATAAGTATCTATCACAAAATGTGTTCCGTACTCATAGCATGACCTAATGTCTAGACGACATCGTCAACTTGCCACTTGTTGACACCAAAAATGTCACTTTGCCTCTTCAACATCAAGAAAGCTGCATGGAGTCGCAACCTGCCATAAATAGGCAATGCAATTTCTCCAAAAATTCAAATCTTGTCAGAATCAAACAAAAACTGCAAGATCGTTCAAGATAGCTAAAAGAAGAGTACACATGAAGTTTCGGGCCATTTCGACAACATTTGGCCTAACTTCACTTCTCCGACAGCTAAACGGGAGCTCCCGGCGGCGACATCATCGGAGACGTCAAAACTTCGATCAAAGCCTACAGATGACTCCAGCATGTCTCAAAAGGGCTCTATGCCAAATTTCAAGTCAAACCAACAACGTTTGACCCTCCATCAATGCTCGAGCAGCAAAATCAAGCCTCCCGGCGGCGGGAACCACCGAAGCCTTCGCTCATCAAACCAAGTGCATGAGTGGCTTCAACATGCTTCCAAAAGGCTGCACGTCAAATTTCAGGTCAGTCTGACAACGTTTGACCAGGTTTCGATGCTCCGAGAGAAAATCAAGCCTACCGGCGGCGGAGCAACCCGGGACCATGACATCCAAAACGGAGCCCATGGAACGTCTCAAAATGACTCCAATAGGCTCCCCGTCAAATTTCAGGTCAATCGGACATCGTTTGACCACATATCAAAGCTCGGCATTTTCCCCGCAGCAAAATCAAGTGAAGCATCGACGGGACCCCAAACGGCTTCAAAACTCAAACAAAAGCCTATGGTTGGTCTTATTTATTGCTCAGGAGGCTTCACCTCAAATTTCAGGTCATTCCGACATCGTTTGACCAAGTTTCAGCTTCTGGCGGAAAATCAGCAGCTCTACGCGACAAAGTCTTCGGCTTTCCCGGAAAATTGGAAACTTTGCACTCTAAAAATGCAAGGATTCTCATCAAGTTTTCTACAGGGAAATCAAGCCAATAAATGAGAAGAAATTTCAAGAAAAATACAGAAGAAAACGGCGACGAAAAAGACCTCAAAACGACCGCAAAACGGGCTCCGAAGGGGAAAAATCCCCCAGGGTCGCAGACCCCTGCGACCATGGCCCATGGTCGCAGGCCCCTGCGACCATGGCCCATGGTCGCCGGTCCATGGTCGCCGGCGACCATGGAGGTCCGGGTCACCGGATTTTCCGCCGGTGACCCGTTTTTCCGTCTTTTTTCGCGTTTCGCGCACTTTGGCCCCTGTGGTTTCCTGAAAATGTGATTTTTAGTGCTTGAAATTGACTCATATCCTCCGACATCCGTCAAAATCACGGGTCAACCTCCAAAAGCATAAAATCATCATTAATCGCTCCAAGATCGCCAACCGGTCGACCAAGAAAGTGCACTTTCTGTCCGACCGATCGTGAAATCGACAAGACAGATGTCACCAGCCCACTCTTAGCTATCAATGTCTGAAGTTACATGTTCATCCGATGTCGATCAGCATGTAGATCCATCGATGATCATCGCCAGAAGAATTCCAGAAGACACGGCACGGCCCGCGACTCTTCGACTGCTCGGCGACCAATTAATGTGGTTAATTGACTAGCTTTATTGCAGTCATTAATTCATTTCTTTGGACGGCCCAATCAGAAGCAAGCATTTGGGAGTTACAAGTCAATTGATTCATGGCATTTAAACCATGAAACTCCTCCCATTATGGTAATTAAGGTGATTAAAAGCCCTTAATCTCCATCGGCCAATCAGATTCAAGGAAAAAGGAGTTACAAAATCAAGAAATAAATCTTGTAACTCCTCCCATTAAAGCCATTAAGGCTCATAAACCCTCCTAAATGGCTACCAAAAGCCTATAAATAGGAGAGCATTCCATTGAAATTGGGATCAGGAAAAAAGAGGAGAAAATCAGAAGATCAGAAAAAAAAGGGATCAGAAAGAGATCTGAGAGAAAGAAAAAGAGAGAAAAAAACTCTGCTGAAGTTCTGCACCGGCCACCACTACAAGGTGACAAAAGTCCCTTGGGGGGGCACCCCCCCCCCCCCCCCCCCCAAGGTCCTTGCCTTCTCCTGCTGCCTCCAATGGCTTAGACGTGGCTTTTCAGCCCGTCTACTTAGCTTTTTATTGGACATAGGACCTTCTCTTGGTCTTTGTCCTCTAAAAACCTGAGGTTATAGCCAAGCCAAGCGAATCAAGAGCATCTTCTGTTCTCATCTGCATGGATGATGGCGAAGCCCATACATGGCTTGCGACCGTCAATCTGAACGAGTCCCCCACAATCTCCTGAAAAGTTAGATCTTCCTTTTCTTGCTTTTCATTGTAATTTGTATTTTTCTAAAGAGACAAAAATCACAAATCTTGTCTTTCATTATTGATAAGAATTGTAAATCGGCTATAAACGCCAAAATCGGCTATAAATGCCAAACAAAATCGCCTTTCACGGCAAACCAAGAAAATGTCTCTTTTCTTAAATATTTGTGCAATGGAAAACTTGAAAGAAGTTGATTTCTTTTTTACTTGCGAAGGTTGATCTCCGGATGACCACTTGCAATTCCAAGTAAAATAGAAAATCTGGCACACCCACATAAAAGAAATGTTGATGCACGCTTCAGGGCCCGCCAGGGCGCAAAAGGGCCGGACCCGACGGACTCCCACGTTCCGCCGACCCCGGTAGCCGCCCCACGGCGCCTCGGAGCGCGTTCCATCAAGCTGGCACACCCGGTGGGACCCGTTCATTTGAGAACACGGTGCTTGGAAATGAAATATTTGCATATCATACTTTTTGCTCTATGCTTATACTTCTTTTCCGGATTCCTTGGCTACTTCCTAGCTGGTAGCCTATGTTGGATTTTGCATCCTAAAAAAACATGAGATGGGATTTTTTGGAAATTTCTATTTCTTTGAGTTTGTTTCCATTCTTTCTCTTTTCAAAAAAAAAAAAAAAAAATCAGTTTTCTTAGTTTGGATTCAAAATTGAGAAACCTTGATCCTATCCTATCGTTCTTTGGTGCTTGCAGAAATGTTGAGCCCGTTCGACTAAGGTTTTGGGCCATCGTTTCTCTTCGATGAGTTCATTAGAGATTTCAAAAAAAAAAAATAAAAAAAAATTAGTTTTCTTAGTTTGGATTCAAAATTGAGAAACTTTGATCCTATCCTATCGTTCTTTGGTGCTTGCAGAAATGTTGAGCCCGTTCGACTAAGGTTTTGGACCATCGTTTCTCTTCGATGAGTTCATTAGAGATTTCAAAAAAAAAATATTAAAAAAAAATAAAATAAAAAAAAAATTAGTTTTCTTAGTTTGGATTCAAAATTGAGAAACTTTGATCCTATCCTATCGTTCTTTGGTGCTTGCAGAAATGTTGAGCCCGTTCGACTAAGGTTTTGGGCCATCGTTTCTCTTCGATGAGTCTGTTTGGGATTTTTATAAAAAAAGGGACATAGACCACTAAGGTTAAACCAATTGCGTTCTTTGATCACGATTGATTCAAGAAAAGCCTTGTCCAGAGTGTGGAGACAGCTTGACTGTTCTAGGCAAGGGTCCTCCAAACGGGTTCATTAAGTAATCCTACCCTTACCTGGGGGCAATTCTATCAATTGAGGTTTCATAAGACCGGGTTAGGAGGCCTATGTGTACTCTCTCGTCTTTAAATCTTAAAAAATTAAAAAAAAAATAAAAATAAAAAAAAAGATTTTCAAAAATAAAAATCTTAAAAAAAAAAACAAAAATTTTCAAAAAAATAAAAAAAATAAAAAAATAAATAAAAAAATATTTTTTTAAAAAAATAAAAAAATAAAAAAAAATAAAATAAAAATAAAATAAAAAAAAATCATTTCAAAAAAAAAAAAATCTCCAAAAACTCGTCACTTTTTGGATTCAGATTCGAGAAATTGTGGTATCTTCCCTTCTGAGTACTGGCGCTCGCGGAAATCGTTGAGCCCGTATTTGAATCGGAATGCCACCTGCTCTCTTTGACGAATCCATTTCTGACATTTCAAAACAAAGAATCCCATCTCATGGATGCGATCTCCAACATTTGTGCATAGCAATACTGGTACGCCCTTTCAGGGTCTACTATATCTGTGACCGGCACATTTGTAACTCCTACCTTATATTCTTCTTATCTCGAGCAAGCCCTGCTTCTCGATAAGTCGAATTTAGGTTTACAATTGCTTCTAGCAGTCACTGGAACGCTCATTCTGGGCTCACCATACTTGCTGTCAGAACAATTGTACCATCTATGGCTTTTTGCCTTCTTCATGTCGCTTGGGTCATATCCCTTAAGCGATTTGAAAAGACAACCATAGAAATTCCCATTTATGATCATTATATTCTTGTGATTACTAATGGATGTGGTCTTGTTTCAGAACTTTTTCGAAACTAACAATGGCAGCCTTAACCATTATCTTCGATGAGAACAAGCACCAACTCATGCTTCAACAGAAGCAAACCGAGCGCACTTACAAGCGCCCCGCCAGCTGCCGAAGCGTCAACTCCCTCGGCAACTCTCTGAACTCCGGGTCGACCTCGACTCCCCGGACCATCGTCTTCGGGACACTGGGACCATTCCCACTTCCCGAAGAACAAACTGCGCCTGCCAAAAAGCAGAAGATCGCCTCTCAACGTGTCACTCTCGTGACACCAAAGGCGAAAGCCAAAAAGCCCGAAGCCCGCGGCACCCCCGCGAAGCCTCGACCCACAAACAACCAGGTCTATCCCAAGACTTGGTCTCCAAGACCTTCCCCAAAACAAAGGAGGTCTCAAACCTCCACCAAGCCAGCATACCTGGCCCCACTTAAGGAGAACCAGTTCTACCCTCTTGCCTACATGAAAGAGGAGAGACCCATCTCCAACTTGACTCCCAAGTCAACCTAGCATGAGCCGGCTTGTTCCTACAGGCCCAAAATTAGATCATGCATCACCAGGCCTCTACAAGCACCTGCCAGGGCCTACACCCCTTCAGTTCGACCCTTCATCTCTACAGGGGCCGAACTCGAAAGGTTTAAAGCTTCGCTGCAACAGGCAAAGGACCGGGTCCGTATCCTGTCCTTGCCCAACCACAAAGAAGACAAGCTCGGCTGCTGCGCCCGAGGGAGCACATCCTTCATCGTCAGAGCCCAGCCGGAGCTGACCAAAGCTCAAATCGCTCGTCGAGCACGCCGCCGTGCGTCATATCGACAAAAGAGACTAGAGAAGCAAAGGACCCAGCCTCCTACACTTCAAGTCTCCCGCAAATGGGTCGAAAAGGAAAGACCCGACCAAGTTGCTGCCGTCCATATGGTTGGAAAAACCAGAAGACGCCAAAGGTCAGCATAAAAAATCCATGTCCGACGTCCGGTGACCCGTAGCGTCACCAGGACACAAAGACATCCCGAAGAATCTCCTGCCTCTTCCAGCCAAGGACGGGAGAGTAATCCTTCAAGCTCTTCATCAAAAAGAATGAGCCCCAGCTCGGTCACCAGGACGATTTCTTCGTTCGAATCCCGAGGGATGAACGTCTTGGCTACAAGTTCTGAGCCGCCACCTCAGAATCCACCTCGAGATGATGCGCTCACACGCATCCAGCAGTTGGAACAAGGCCAGCAGAGGATTGAAACTCTGATGGAAAACCTTCTGCTTGTCGTCCAAAATCAGGTGAACAATGAGCCTCCTCCAAATCATAGCAATAACGAGGGAAATGGAGAAGAAAATGAGTCACGCGCCCTCACCAAAAAGGACGTAGACAGTATCCTCGCCAAAGCTAAAGAAGAGGATATACTCAAAGAGCATGGGATCAAGCCACCATATCCTTTATGGATGGACTCGGTCCCGTTCCCCACAAAATTCAAGCATCCTACTCTCCAAACATATACGGGGAAAGGATCAGCCAGACAGCACGTCATCCACTTCAAGATTTTGACGGGAGCTATCGCGGATCAAGATGCACTCAAGATCCGCCTCTTTGCAAGTACCCTAAAAGGTACGGCCTGCGATTGGTACTCCACTCTTCCGGAGAACTCCATTCAGAACTGGGCTATGCTGGAGACACGCTTCCTGACCCACTTCCAAGGTGAGGATCATCCTGTTACTATGGCTCAGCTCTGCAGCCTAAAACAGGGAGAGAATGAGTCAACTTATGACTTCATTCACAAGTGGAAAGCAATGGCATACAAATGTTCAGATGTATTGCCACAGGCATCGCTAGTCGACATCTGCCGAAACAACATGAGAGCCAGAATACGCTCCATGATCATCGGCAACAAATCAAAAAACCTGGGGGAACTCCTGGAAGCTTCCATGGAAGCTGAAACGGTGATCAAAGACCTCAACAGTCAGAAATCATCAAAGAAAGAGCCGACTGCTGTTGCATCCTCTAAACCAAAGAAGAAGGAGGTTCTCAATGTGCAGACTAAGTCAGCTCCTCAGCAGCCAAAGAAAGCTGAAAATAGAGCTGCAGGTAAGAGACCTGAACTCTCTGATGCCTTCAAAGAGCGAGTAGAAAAGAAATATCCGTTCGATGAAGACGTCGAAGAAATCTTTGAGGCTCTCCTAGCAAATGGCAAACTCATTTTGCCAGAGCCCAAAAGACCTGGAGACGTTGGCAAAACCAATGATCCTCGGTACTGTCCATACCACCAGATGGTTTCGTATCCTCTCAATCAATGCTTTATTGTGAGAGAGAAGATAAACGAGATGTGGAAAAACGGAGTCATCACCTTTGACAAAAACTATGGGACTGCCTCCGTCAACATGGTGTCATATGGACAAACACCAAAGTCACCGAAGAAGAAGATCACTACTTCCTTCAAGGTGATAAATAGAATTCAAACGTCCGAAGTGTTGGTTCCTTGCCCGACACCAGACGGACAACCCATATGGGTACATCCCGATCTCCTGGAAGATGAAAATTGGGAGATCGTCAAAACAAAGCCGACCGCTCAGCAGCGAAGGCAAGCTAAGAAACATCTCCTCAAGCTCAAACGGCAAGAGAAGACCCAGCCAAAACAAGAAGTTCATGAAAAGGCAGAGGCCTCCTCTACCACTTCACTCGGGGCAACAGAAACGTACCCCCCAGAGACTTCAAAGGCGGTAAGAAACTTCACTCTTAGTGATTTCATGCCACCTCAATTCAAAAAAGAAGCCATGCAGGGGGCATCATACTCTTGCAACTCGGTAGTTGGATTCTCCATTGATGGATACGAGTCCAGCGACACCGACGATGGATTCGAGCCCAACTACACCGATGAGTGGGAGGAATCTCTTGAAACAGGAGAATATCTCTCCGATGAAGAATGGGTTCCTGAAACTCACCTTATGCCAGTAATCTGGTATAACCCCTTGCAACCACAAGGATCCTGGTCTGATGATGAAGAAGACCAAGAGGCTGCACAAGAAGATGCTGTTAACCCAGCACCTGTCATTGCTCCAGTGGAAATCAACTATGTTGAGCCACACGGAGAAGACGAAGAAGAGGATCTGGCTCCCATGCCTGATCTTGAAGAATATGCAAGGATCTTGCAGCGTCTCGCTCTAGAACAAGAGCAAGACCGCGTCAACGAGATTCCTCACAATCCAGAGCCGGAAGTCCCTGAAGCCCATCAGGTACCTCCTCCCTCAACTCCTGAAAATGGAGAACATTGCTGGATTGACGATCCTCTTACATCCGAGGATGAGTCTGACTCCGAGCAGGCAACATCTTCTATCAGAGCTTCCTGTAATGTAATATATCAGGATTACAGCTCTTCTGAAGCGTCGTCTGATGAGATTACCTACACTCCGACGATGCCTAGCAATGTATCCTCTGGAGCTACCTCATCTCACGTGACTTTCACAGAGATGACACCCTCTCAGGTTTCTTCTCCTGAGACTGTGACTTCAGGATACACATTCTTCCCGACTCATCATCATGAAGAAAACCCAACTTGGGGTGATGGATGGGTCAACGAAGAAGAAAAACTGCTGGATGCTGTTCAGGACTTGCTCCCGGAAAATGCTCCGTGCAACACAATCACTGAGGATGGCAACTCTGCTGCAGATACATCCCCAGTAGATGAAAAACGACAGCCTCTTGATCCTGAAGACAATCTTCCAAACGAAGATCCTTCTCAAGAAGCTCTCGAAGTTGGTAGAGGCACCCGTTCGGGCCGGGACTACCACAAAAATTACAACCAATCTTCCTTTACTTATGTAAATCCTTCGGGAAAAGATGTTGTAAGCGCCCCCAGTGGCAACAATGATGAACATGCAGGCCCTAAGGAGGCTTTCAAGTATGACTTGGTTGAGCACTTCAAACACATACCTGCACGTCTTCACATCCTAGATTTATTACGAATGTCTCCACGCACTCGTGATAATCTCATCTCAGAATTACAAAAACTGAATGAGGATGTCGACAAACATGCCCCACAAGTCCTCCAAATTGAAATGGACTACCGGGTCAAAAACTCTGAAACTTCCTTAAAAGAAGAAAACAAAGAAAACTGAGGGATCATGCATCCAATGCCTCTCGGTTCAAAAGGCAGCCAGTGCAACCATCGCCTTCACTAAGGAAGACCTCCTACTTGGCGAAGCAAGGCACAACCGACCCCTGCACTTCACAGGGTACATCAAAGAAATGCCGATACATAGAGTTCAGATCGACCCAGGTTCTGCACTCAACCTTATCTCCACTTCGGCTCTTGAAGAGTTGGGCATCCCACCCAGCAAGCTAAGCCACACATCTGTATCTATCTTTGGATACGATGGGAGCACTCAAAAGCCTATCGGCAAAATCAGGTTCAAATTGCAAATTGGTGATCTTATCTCTGAGGTCACTGTGTATGCAATAAAAACCCCCTCATGCTACAACATCCTTCTCGGACGTCCTTGGATACACGAGAATGGTGTTGTTCCTTCAACTCTACATCAATGCATCAAGTTTGTCGGCGACGACGGCATGGTACATCGAGTCTTTGCGGACAGGAAACCCTTCAAAGGTAAAGAAGTCCACTTCGCAGACTCCCAAATGTATGAAGGCGAAAAAGAAGAAGAAGAGGAAATAGCACCCCCTGCTGAAAATCTCCAGAAAGATAAAGGCAAGGCTCCTCAAAAATCACCAGAAGAAAACAAACCCTCCGGCAAATTAGAAGAGAGTAGTCAATCTCCCTTCGTTATCTCCCTCAAGAATTCAAAACCTTTGGTCATCACGACTAAAGTGAAGAAGGCGAAACAAAAGCCTGGGGGCAAATTTGTTGTCTCTCTCGTGTCTATCATGCAAGACACAGACTCGGACTCAGAGCCAGAAGACGATGCATCGTCAAGCCAAGCTGACACTCAGCAAGTTCAGCCTGCTCTCACTCCGATGGAGACACCTGCTGATGTAGAAGATCCTACGTCTGCTACCTTTGTTGTTCCGGCAACATCACCAAAGCAAAGGCCGATCTTCTTCCATAGATCGGACGCTTCTTCATCAAATTCCATACTGGAACCTTTCCAAAATGAAGTTATGCCTCAGCTATCTCTATATAGTCCTGTGGCACAAGCAATTATGAAGAAAATGGGCTATGACGCTCGAAACCCAGTCGGTTTGGGAGAAAGACGCGGTATTCTCACGCCATTGGAGCCCGCCTTGACCAAAAGCCAACTGGAAGATTGGAGACTCTACGGTCATGTAGAAAAGTCTTCATATGGGTTAGGGTATGATCCTGATACTCCTCTGAGACAGTTGACACAAAAGCTTAAAAGTCGTTTTACCGACCAAGCCTCAACATCTAAAGTCCACGAAGACATCGATCTCCCTGGAAATCTCTTTAAAGAGTTACCTAACAAAGATCCAGGAAGCTCATCCAATTGGTATGATTTCTCTGATGATAAAGAGGAATCGTCCGATAATACAGACTTGTGGCATCCTGACCCAGAAGAACCCTCGTCTCCAAAAGAAATACCAGACTCAACAGGCGATTGGGACTATCTCATAGCAAGCCTTGAGGAGATCACCAATCAAGAAAATCCATGGAAAGGAACAGAGCCTTGGTCTGGTAATGCAGTTGAAACTCCAGAAGGTTTCGTTGAGTTGGAAGCCTCCGAAAATATTGTGGAGGAACCACCTTCGAACCTTCCGACAGAAGATCCTGTTGAAAAGATAGACTTGGGAACACCAGATAACCCACGTCCTGTATTCATAAGCAAGAATATAAAGGATGATGAGTTACCCGAGTATATCGCTTTTCTTCGTGAGTTCGTTGATTGCTTTGCATGGTCCTATGCTGAAATGCCTGGTTTAGACCCCAAAGTAGCAGTCCACAAACTCAATCTTCAAGAAGACATCAAGCCTGTCAAACAAGGCCAAAGAAGATTCCGTCCAGATGTGATGGATAAAATTGAACAAGAAGTTCAAAAGCTCAAAAACGTCGGCTTCATCCGTGAGGAACAACATCCAGAATGGTTGGCCAACATTGTCCCCGTGACAAAGAAAACTGGGCAGATCAGAGTCTGTATTGACTATAGAGACTTGAATGGCGCTTGCCCTAAAGATGAATTCCCGCTCCCCATACCGGAGGTGATGATTGACAATACCTGCGGATTCGAGCGAATGACATTCATGGATGGCTTCTCTGGTTACAATCAGATAAAGATGCATCCCGAGGATGAAAAACACACTTCATTTCGGACTCCATTTGGCGTGTATTGCTACACTGTCATGCCATTTGGTCTGAAAAATGCTGGTGCCACATATCAGAGGGCTATGATGAAAATATTCCAAGATATGCAGCACAAGACGGTCGAATGTTACGTTGATGACCTCGCCGTCAAAAGCAGAAGAAAAGAAGACCATCTCAAAGATCTTCGGGAAGTCTTCCTCCGACTCCGCAAACACAAACTGCGGATGAATCCTCTAAAATGCTTCTTCGGCGTCTCGTCGGGTAAGTTTCTCGGATTCCTTGTTCGGAAAGCTGGAATAGAACTTGACCCCATAAAAGTCAAGGCTATTCTAGAAATGCCCTCTCCAAGAACCTTGAGAGAACTAAAAGGGCTCCAAGGGAGATTGGCCTACATCAGACGGTTCATCTCCAATCTTTCGGGGAAATGCCGTCCATTCTCTCGATTGATGAAAAAGGGTGTAGACTTTGTCTGGGATGCCGACTGTGAAGCCGCATTTCAAGATATCAAGTCATACCTGACCAAACCTCCAGTGTTAGCTGCTCCTGCCACTGGAAAACCATTCATCTTGTACACAAGAGCCCTTGATCACTCTCTAGGCGCTCTGCTTGCACAAGAGAATGGTGAGGGAAAAGAAGCTGCTCTATACTACCTCAGCCGCATGCTAGTAGGTGCAGAGCATCGCTACTCTCCAGTCGAAAAAGAATGCCTTGCAGTGATGTTTGCCATACAAAAGCTACGTCACTACTTGCTTTCCAACACAGTCTACATCGTCTCAAGGATCAACCTCTTGAAGGTCCTTGTCACAAAGGCAGGTTCTCTCAATGCCCGACTGGCAAAATGGTCCATCCTCTTGTCACAATTTGATATTAGGTATGTGCCACAAAAAGCAATCAAAGGCCAAGCTCTAGCAGATTTCCTCGCAGAGCATCCATTGCCTAAAGATTCACCACTCAGAGATGATCTCCCAGACGAACCTGTCTACAACGTGGAGACTTCCTCACCAAATGCCTCCTGGGACATGTACTTTGACGGTGCAACCAGGACAAATGAAAACAGAAAGCTGATCTCGGGAGTTGGCATCCTCTTTGTTAGCCCCGACAAATGCATGATTCCACACGCTTTCTCGCTACTGGAACCATGCACAAACAATGCAGCTGAATACCAAGCTCTGATCCTAGGATTGGAACTCGCCATCGAATCCGGTATCACTATGCTGGAAGTCTTTGGAGACTCTCAACTGATCGTCAACCAGATGAATCAGAAATATGAAGTCAGGAAGCCCGATCTGCTGCCTTATTACAACAAGGCACAATCGCTTCTGCAAAAGTTTGACATCTGCAACATCACCCACATTCGTAGAGGTGAAAATATCCGTGCAGATGCCCTGGCCGGACTTGCCGCATCAATGGCGATCCAGGAAGGGGAAAACATGCAAATTACAGTGTGCGAGAGAAGGATCCTCCCTCCTCTTAACACACACCAAGCAGTTGCCGAATGCCACCGAGTGGTTGGAAGTCGGATCTCTATCCTTCAACCTTCAATCGTCGACTGGAGGGATCCGTTCATTGATTACACTATGTTCGGAATCCTACCTGAAGATCCAAAAGAACGGGTAAGCATACAAAGGCGAGCCCCGAACTTTCATTTGGATATTCCTTCAAAAATCCTCTATAGGAAATCCTTCAACGGAGTACTTCTACGCTGCTTGTCACAACAAGAGGCCGAAGAAACACTTAAAGAAGTTCATGCTGGTCTTTGTGGAGCCCATTAGGCAGGTCCTAAGCTCTATGATCAGATAAAAAGGTTAGGTTACTATTGGCCTACCATGGTTGCTGATGCAATGCAATTTGCCAAACGCTGCCAGCTATGCCAAGTTCACGGAGATTACATTCACATGCCTCCGGAATGGCTACATCCTACAGCAATCTCATGGCCTTTCGAAGCATGGGGCATGGACATCATAGGTCCTATCTCTCCCCCTTCAAGCAAAGGTCATCGCTTCATCTTCGCCGCAACGGATTATTTCTCCAAGTGGTCAGAAGCATTTGCGTTCAACGAAATGAAGACCTCATCAGTTCTTCAGTTCCTGCGCACCAACATCATTTGTCGTTTCGGCATACCCAAGAGATTCGTCCATGATAACAGACCACAATTCCGGGATCATCGATTCTACAGGTTTTGCGACAAATACAAAATCCAAAGCTGTCCTTCGACTCCATACAATCCGGCAGCAAACGGATTAGCAGAAGCCTTCAACAAGACACTCTGCAAAATCCTCAAGAAAATGGTCTCTAGTCACAAAAGAGACTGGAGCGATAAACTGTCTGAAGCTTTGTGGGCCTATCGAACCACCGTTCGAGGACCAACCCATAGCACACCATTCTCCTTGGTCTATGGATGCGAAGCTGTCGTGCCCCTAGAGGTACAAATTCCTTCTCTGAGGGTATCTCTACAAAATGACATGACTCAAGAAAGCAATGTCAAATTGAGACTCCATGAGCTGGACAATCTCGACGAGAGACGGCTCGAAGCTCGACAAAGCATTGAACTTTACCAAGCACGCATGGCAGGATCTTTTGACAAAAGGGTCCGGCAACGCGCCTACAAAAAGGGTGACTTGGTTCTTGCGGTAAAAAGACCAATGGTCTTCGCACACAAATCAAAAGGCAAATTTGAACCAAAATGGGAGGGACCCTACGTCATCGACAAGGTCTTCTCCAACGGCGCATATGCCCTCCTAAACATGGAAGGCGACAGATGTATGCTGCCTATCAACGGCAAGTTCTTGAAGCGGTACTACCCTTGAAGACTTACCCAACTGGGTAAGAGCAATGCCTGTATGGCCAAAACCTGTTCTCAGGTACTCGCTCGTCAAACCCACTCTCTTTAGGATTTTCATATCAAATGTCAAAATTTCTAGAGATTCAAAAACAATGCTTACTTTCATCGTTTCATTGTTCAAAAACAAAAAAAATCCAAGTTTAGGAGCCTCTCCCTGACTTGACCAAAGCTTTCGATCCTTGAACCAAAATTCATGGTTTGATACAAAAATCCGGATTCAGGGATTTCCACCCTAGTCCACCTTACCTTTTACCGCCAAATGGTTCTAGGTCAAAATTTACGACCCTCGTGTCTTTAAACAAAAAAAAAAATGGTTTTTCAAAAATCGTGGGGAAACGACATCAAAGTCAGTACCCGCAAAACAAAAATTTTGAAAAAAAGCAAGGATGCGACATTCCATCAATACTTGCATCCAAAATCGCAGGGAAGCGACATTTCGTCGATACTTGCAAAATCCAAAACCGTGGAGAAGCAACAAACCAGTTGATATCCACAACCCAATTTCAAAAATCGTGGAAAAGCAACAAACCAGTTGACATCCACAACCCAAATTTCAAAGGTTCGAGAAAACCTAAAATCGTGGAGAAGCAACAAACCAGTTGATATCCACAACCCAATTTCAAAAATCGTGGAGGTACAACATACCAGTTGCTATCCACAACCCAAAATTACAAAGGTTCGAGAAAACCTAAAATCGTGGAGAAGCAACAAACCAGTTGATATCCACAACCCAATTTCAAAAATCGTGGAGGTGCAACATACCAGTTGCTATCCACAACCCAAAATTACAAATGGTTCGAGAAACCTCAAATTTCAAAAATCGCGGAGAAACGACATCAAGTCAGTACCCGTAAAACCAAAAGTCTTGGGAAAAGCAGGGAAGCGACGCTTAGTCGATATTTGCACCCCAATTCGCGAGGAAGCGACATTCCATCGATACTTGCAAAACCTAACCCGCGAGGAAGTGACATTCCATCAATACTCGCAAAACCGAATGAGCAAGGAAGCGACATTCCATCGATACTTGCAAGACCATTCAGCGGGGAGGCGACATTTAGTCGATACCTGCATTTTGAAAACCAAAACTCGGCTATAAATGCCAAAATCCGGCTATAAATGCCAAAACAAAAATTTCCGGCTATAAACGCCAAAATCGGCTTTCATGCCAATAAAACAAAACTCGGTTTTCAAAAAACTCGGCTACAAATGCCACACACAAAAAAAAAAACCTGACTCTAATGTCAAAACCGGCTATAAATGCCACAAATTGGCTATCAATGCCACCAAACCGGCTATAAATGCCACCAATTGGCTATCAATGCCACCAAACTGGCTGTAAATGCCACAAAAATCCGGCTTTCATGCCAAATTCGTTTCCCCTACCAAAACAACCATTTGACAAAAGATTTTCACAAAATGACAAAGCTTTTGATCAAATCCCATTTAGCAATTGCTTTCATCACAAAAAGATTTGAGTGAGCGTAGGGAAAACAAAAAAAAAAAAAAGAAGTACCAAAAATACATGTGGTACCAAAGCAAAAAAAGAAAAATAGAAAGTGTTCACAAGCACTACAAAAAAAAAAAAAAGGAAAAGTACCAAAAAAATACATGTGGTACCAAAAAAAAAAGAAAGTGTTCACAAGCACTACAAAAAAAAAGTACCAAAAAATACATGTGGTACCAAAAAAAAGAAGAATGGTTTCTGCTATAAAAAAATCAGGAGCTTAGCCAAAAATGGTCTCCAGCCAAAGCTTCAGCTCCTCAAGCAAACTTTTGGCCTCAGTCGTCAGAGTTTCCAAGGCACGCTTCTTCAGGAACTTGCCATGAGATGCTGGCGAATGCCGTAACCCTTCTTTTACACCGGGAAGCTCTTCCCCAGCAGTTTGCCATCGTTCGTTTTCTAGAGTCCTCCTCTCGAGAACTTGACCGGCATCTGCAACCCTGCGGATCAGAGTACTCTCCCTATCACGAGCCTCTGTTATAGCAGCCCACTTCGCATCGACTTGTGCCTTCAAATGCTCAAGACGTTTCCTGGCCTCCTCAACTTCCCTGTCAAGGACGTTAAGGTCATGCCTCAATCCGATGATGGCTAGCTCTTCCTTGTTCTTCTCCCGAACTAGCTGCTTCTTGCTTTGTGTAGCCTCATTCAGGTCAGACTTAGCCTTATCAGCAGGGTCCAAGAACATCTCCTTGAAGAATTGGTCGTCAGGGAAACCCATGGTCTCAAACCACTTGTCACCCAGTGCAATGATCCTATCAACGATCGCCCTGGCACCTGTGACATCAAGACCAACCTCTTCGGTGTCGATCAGAATCTCCTGTACATGTGGGATCATGCCAAATCCTGCCTCCAAGTGTCCAGAAAGGAGAGTCTTGACCCAAGAACTCAAAACCCGAGCCAGCACCTTCTTCGCAAATTGAAGAGACGAACTGGATGAAGATTCACCCTTCTCCGCTGATCGGCTGCTCATGTCATGTCCCATTGGAAGAGTAACAAAAGAACTCTTTTCACTTGGAGCCACTGGAGAGGGAATCTCAACACGAGGCATCTCCTCAATCATGTCTGAACTAATCTCTACCTCCGGATCGACCTCTGACATCCCTTGCTCTGGTTCTGAAGAAAGCGATGGACTCTCTTCTGTCACTTCAAAACCTGCAAATGAAACACAAAAAGGTATGATATGATCATGTTCAAAAAAAACCATCAGGGTCATCACTACAAAGTACCTTCTTCGACGACTGGCGGAACACTCTCTTCCTCCATGAACTCATCAGAAGCATCATCGACATTTGCGTCCATTGATGGTTCAAAGTCATCGGAATCCTGTGGCAAGTCAGCTGACAAGAAAAAAATGTTAGCAAATCAAGTCGTAGGCAAAAAAAAAGAGAAAGCGAAAGAAGTCATACCAATTGGAGATTCCGGAGTCATTCCAGAGTCCCTCGGTTCTTCTTCAGATGCCATAACCGGCTCCATCACCGCCTCATCGGTCGGAACCTCAGGCATCGGCAAGTCTTCATCCTCTGCTAAAAAAAAAAAAGCAGCAGCAGGGTGAGAAAACAAATCAGAACATGGAAAGCCCCATGAAAGAAGAAAAAGGAAGAATCATACCTTCACCAATGGTCTCTTCCCCACGACTCCTCTTCTCTGGAGGCTCGTCGACAGCCTCTGGCACCTCCTCGTTGATGGTAAGAGGGATTTCCATGTCAGGAGAGTCCTCATGTGGCCCCTCGCTGCGATGATGACTCCTCCTCTTCTTACCTCTACGGGTTCGCTTCCTAGAAGAACCCGCCCCACTATCAGAGTCAGGTTTCTCACTTGACTCCTCACTGGATGGTCTGCTTTCGCCAGTAGACTCCACGGAAGCTCGTCTCTGTGCCGCTTGCATCCAAGCGTCGAGCTCAGCTTCCTCCTGTTCTAGCTGCTCCAAAGCCTCATCAGGTACTTCCCGAACAGCTTCAGAACCAATGACGCCCTGGTCACCGAGAAAGCCTATCTTGTGCTTCTCTCCAGAAAGGAAGGCCCAAACTTCCTCTCGCCGGACGCCATCCGACTTCCCAATGCCTTTTCCAGAAGACAGCTTTACATCAAGCTCCTTCTTGGAAAGCCCTCGATATGCCAAAAAGCTCTCCGCGAACCACTTCGTGAAGCCGGCAGTTCGGAAAGTCGACAGCTCAGGATAAGAAATCGTGGCAGTAGTGTCTTCAGCACTATAGAAAGCCCATGCATTTCTGCCATCCTGCAAACCCCCAAAACGCTTCACCATACTCGAAGGCGCCCCAACAACGCCTTGAGAGAAGCCCAACTGAAGTGCAAAGCGAGAAGGTACATACGGCTGGATGTCGACAAAAAGATGTCTACGGTACACCATCGTGCCGACTCGTATGCTGAAAAGCCACTCCTTCTCTGCATTGGTCAAAGAGTAATGCCTTCCCGACCCTGCTCTGGTAGAGTCTCGGGAGGCACCAAAATCAAAAGCCTTCTTCCGCAACTCCGGAGAAAGCTTAACTGAAGACTGCCCCATCTCGACGTCCCTGAATCGTCGGATCCTCATGCGGGCAAACAAAAGTGATTCGGATACGGCTTTTCCCTTAGCCAATCGAATCATCAGAGGATCATCATCCTGTGCAGCACCCAGCTGGTGGAAGCCAGGACAGTGGTATACAAACCACGAATAAAAGATATGGGCTGAAAATACCCTATTCATAGGGAGCCCAAGCCGAACTAAGAAAGCAGCAGCCTGCAGTTCGGTACACAGGTAGGAGTAAAGAGCGGGCACCAAAGCAAGCCGCTCTCCAAACGCCATCTGACAAGCCGGAAAAATACAATGCGGCCTGATGTGCGTCCCATCTCCACCAGCAAAAATAGCCTCACCTAGCCAAAAAGTGAGGTAAACAGCAAGATCTCTCCGCAATGTAATGTCAGAATAAAGGGCATCTGTGCTCGCGAAGAAACCCTTCAACTCTTCCTGCATGACCGAAGTCTTCTTCCTGTCTTCCCGGATCATGCTATCAGGAGACTCTTTGCTGTCAAAGAAGTTGAAGAATGAAGAGCCATAACTCTTCCAACTGCTGGATCTGACTTTCGAGCCCTCCTTCAAAAAATCATAGAAGGCGACGAGCTGAAAGTATAGGAGCCTGAACTCCTCTGACTGCTCCTCAAGGACGCTGTCAATCGGCATGAACTCCTCGTAGAGTTTGCCAAGGATGGGCAGTCCAGTAATAGCACTCAACTCCTTCAGAGAAAAACCAATCTCACCGTTCGTGACAACGAAGGTATTGGTCTAAGGGAGGAAAGACTCCAACATAGCCATGAAGGCATCATCGGAAAAAGTCACGGTCTCCCTAAAAGCGCGGACCGCGTCAAAAATCCCGGCTTCCTTCAAAACGGCGCCCCCAATCAGCAAGGTGTGGTCAGTCCATGACTTCCAATCGGAGTCAACATTGAAACGGCCACGAAGTCGAAAAGGCTTCACCCAAGTACTGCCGTCACCGCTGAAAACGCCAAGGCCCACCGGTCTCAAATCGACCGACGGATAATCAGAGCCCTGGTAGCCGCTGGCTGGCATCAACATGTCCATACGGACAGGTGGCTTCTCCGCATATCCGGAGGGTCCACCAACAAAAACCCCGGTCTTGATCACACTGGCCCTCTTCACCCAGCTCGGAGGATCTTCCCTCTTAGAGCACGTGGAAGCAAGGCTCATGATCGAGATGGTACGATCAAAAGACGACCGGGTAGAAACAGTCTTCTCTTCACCATCTGCTGTGTAAGAGAACTGAAAACATCTCCTTTGGTATGTCAAGTCGTCAGGGACTGCATCTCCAAAGAAGAAGGTAGGCTTGGGTAAAACCCTCAGATCGTCCATAACCCAAGGACGGTTGCTTACCATGATCTTATAGAATTCCTCATTCTTGAGAGCGATCAATCGCTGTCTCATCTCATCGCGATTGAGGGAATCACACTCTTCCAAGTTCTTCTCAACAAACTGGACTTTCTCCCAGGCCTGCTGAACGGCCACATTGGAAGATCTAGCAGATCGACGAGGTACGCTTGTAGCAGGCTCTTTACCCTTGTTCGCTCTGGATGAACCACCTGCAAAGGTTGGAAAAGAAAAAGATCGTCATCAAAATGACAGGATTTCGCTAAAAAAAAAAGGGGTCACTTTGTCCCACCAAAAATCTGGCGAAATTTTGGCATGACTCCGGGGCAATTCCAAAGAAAAAGGAAATACCCCGACGGAAATAGAAAGTTTGAAGATGGGCTCAACATTGCTGCGGGCTCCGAAACTCCAAACTTTCGAAACCTCAAAATCTCCGCAAAATCAAAAAGGGCTCAACATCGCTGCGAGCTCCAAAATCCCAAATTTGCAAAGATTTTCAGGTATGCTATCACATCATGCTACTCAATTCAATTTACAAAAAGTACATGCATGAACATCTAGATTTGCATAAAAACGCATTATCATTATAAGCAAAAAAAAAAAAAAAAAAAAAAAAAAAAAAAAAAAGAAGAAACTTTCTCAAAAAAAAGGGGGAGAAAGAAAAGAACAAAAAAAGAGAAAGAAACTTTCTAGAAAAAAAAAGAGAAGAAAGAAAACAGCAAAAAAAAAAAAAAAAAAATCAGGGGCTGGCCCATCAGGCCGTGGCCCACAGGCCACGTGGCCGTACGGACCAGATCCGTACGGATCTGTCTGTACGGCCCACAAAAAAAAAAGAAGAAAAAAACGTGTGAAAAAAAAAAAAAAACAAAAGAAGAAATCACGTGGAAAAGAGAAAAAAAAAAAAGAAGAAGAATAGAAAGAAAAGAAAGAAAGAAAAAAAAAAGAAGAAAGAAAAAAAAAGAAGAGAAACTTTTTTTTACCATCCTATTCTCTACATGGAGTTTTCTTGAAAGAAAAAGAGAGAAAACTTACTTGAAGCCATTGATGGAGAAGAAGAAGGAAAAAGCTTGAAGATCCTTGAAGAAGAAGAACTCTTGGTCTTGAAGCTCCCTTGAGATTGTTGCAAAAGAAAGCAATAAGAGCAAGAGATCCTACCTTCCTTTGCTTTTATAGGAGAGAGCAAATCAAAGAAGGAAACAAAGAAGAAAGGTAAGTGTTACTAATTAGTAACCTTACCAAAAGAGAAGGAATTAGAAAGATTCTTTCCCAAAAAGAAAGATGTCTTTGAGAGATTTCCTCCCAAAATCAATCAATGAAAGATTCTCTCCAACAAAAAAGAATATTGGAGATTTCTTCCCAAAAAGAAAGATACCTTGAGATATTCTCTCCCAAATTAAGGGAATATGAGAGATTCTCTCCCATAAAGATATTTTTAGATATTCTCTATCCAAATGAGATATCTTTAGATATTCTTTACAAAAATGACCCCACATGAGATCTAAGCCATCCTAAAAAGCTTAAGGTCCCATGGGCTAGCCCATATGAGCCTGGTTTTACCACCTAGGCACTAAAAAAAAAAAAATGGGCTTTTAGTCAGGAAAAAAATCCCTCTTACCAAGAGCATACAAAAATGGTTCCATGCCTCTTTTGAGTTGATTGAACCATACAAAAATTCCAAGCCCCATGAGCTTCCAAAAATCAAACCATCCAGCCTCATATACCAAATTGAGCCAAAATCTTGAAATTGACATTCCACAAAAATCCAAACCACTCCAATGGACCCACACAGTCCCAAAGAGTGACCAAGAACCAAATCCTGGTCCCCTAACTTGCCACATACAGCTTGTTAGGTCACAAGACCAAAACCAAAAACCAAATCAAGATCCCCCAACTTGCCACATACAGCTTGTTGGGTCACAAGGTCAAAACCAAAACCCGATCCCCTAACCTGCCATATATAGCTGGTTAGGTCACAAGATCAAAAACAGAAACCCAAATCCACATCCCTGATGTCATCTTCAAAACTTTGCCTCGAGATGGTGTGTGATTCCTTTCACTACCATAAAATTCCCCTGGAAGCTCAAAGGCTACTATACCAAAGGAAAGATTGCTCAAAGACTCTTGGTCAAGACACAAGCTCTCCTTCAAAAATCTCTTCGAGGCACATCGACTACAAAAGTCAAGCAATTCGTAGCTGTACCTCGAGGGGGCATTTGTTGACACCAAAAATGTCACTTTGCCTCTTCAACATCAAGAAAGCTGCATGGAGTCGCAACCTGCCATAAATAGGCAATGCAATTTCTCCAAAAATTCAAATCTTATCAGAATCAAACAAAAACTGCAAGATCCTTCAAGATAGCCAAAAGAAGAGTACACATGAAGTTTCGGGTCATTTCGACAACATTTGGCCTAACTTCACTTCTCCGACAGCTAAACGGGAGCTCCCGGCGGCGACATCATCGGAGACGTCAAAACTTCGATCAAAGCCTACAGATGACTCCAGCATGTCTCAAAAGGGCTCTATGCCAAATTTCAAGTCAAACCAACAACGTTTGACCCTCCATCAATGCTCGAGCAGCAAAATCAAGCCTCCCGGCGGCGGGAACCACCGAAGCCTTCGCTCATCAAACCAAGTGCATGAGTGGCTTCAACATGCTTCCAAAAGGCTGCACGTCAAATTTCAGGTCATTCTGACAACGTTTGACCAGGTTTCGATGCTCCGAGAGAAAATCAAGCCTACCGGCGGCGGAGCAACCCGGGACCATGACATCCAAAACGGAGCCCATGGAACGTCTCAAAATGACTCCAATAGGCTCCCCGTCAAATTTCAGGTCAATCGGACATCGTTTGACCACATATCAAAGCTCGGCATTTTCCCCGCAGCAAAATCAAGTGAAGCATCGACGGGACCCCAAACGGCTTCAAAACTCAAACAAAAGCCTATGGTTGGTCTTATTTATTGCTCAGGAGGCTTCACCTCAAATTTCAGGTCATTCCGACATCGTTTGACCAAGTTTCAGCTTCTGGCAGAAAATCAGCAGCTCTACGCGACAAAGTCTTCGGCTTTCCCGGAAAATTGGAAACTTTGCACTCTAAAAATGCAAGGATTCTCATCAAGTTTTCTACAGGGAAATCAAGCCAATAAATGAGAAGAAATGTCAAGAAAAATACAGAAGAAAACGGCGACGAAAAAGACCTCAAAACGACCGCAAAACGGGCTCCGAAGGGGAAAAATCCCCCAGGGTCGCAGACCCCTGCGACCATGGCCCATGGTCGCAGGCCCCTGCGACCATGGCCCATGGTCGCCGGTCCATGGTCGCCGGCGACCATGGAGGTCCGGGTCACCGGATTTTCCGCCGGTGACCCGTTTTTTCCGTCTTTTTTCGCGTTTCGCGCACTTTGGCCCCTGTGGTTTCCTGAAAATGTGATTTTTAGTGCTTGAAATTGACTCATATCCTCCGACATCCGTCAAAATCACGGGTCAACCTCCAAAAGCATAAAATCATCATTGATCGCTCCAAGATCGCCAACCGGTCGACCAAGAAAGTGCACTTTCTGTCCGACCGATCGTGAAATCGACAAGACAGATGTCACCGGCCCACTCTTAGCTATCAATGTCTGAAGTTACATGTTCATCCGATGTCGATCAGCATGTAGATCCATCGATGATCATCGCCAGAAGAATTCCAGAAGACACGGCACGGCCCGCGACTCTTCGACTGCTCGGCGACCAATTAATGTGGTTAATTGACTAGCTTTATTGCAGTCATTAATTCATTTCTTTGGACGGCCCAATCAGAAGCAAGCATTTGGGAGTTACAAGTCAATTGATTCATGGCATTTAAACCATGAAACTCCTCCCATTATGGTAATTAAGGTGATTAAAAGCCCTTAATCTCCATCGGCCAATCAGATTCAAGGAAAAAGGAGTTACAAAATCAAGAAATAAATCTTGTAACTCCTCCCATTAAAGCCATTAAGGCTATAAACCCTCCTAAATGGCTACCAAAAGCCTATAAATAGGAGAGCATTCCATTGAAATTGGGATCGGGAAAAAAGAGGAGAAAATCAGAAGATCAGAAAAAAAAGGGATCAGAAAGAGATCTGAGAGAAAGAAAAAGAGAGAAAAAAACTCTGCTGAAGTTCTGCACCGGCCACCACTACAAGGTGACAAAAGTCCCTTGGGGGGGCACCCCCCCCCCCCCCCAAGGTCCTTGCCTTCTCCTGCTGCCTCCAATGGCTTAGACGTGGCTTTTCAGCCCGTCTACTTAGCTTTTTATTGGACATAGGACCTTCTCTTGGTCTTTGTCCTCTAAAAACCTGAGGTTATAGCCAAGCCAAGCGAATCAAGAGCATCTTCTGTTCTCATCTGCATGGATGATGGCGAAGCCCATACATGGCTTGCGACCGTCAATCTGAACGAGTCCCCCACAATCTCCTGAAAAGTTAGATCTTCCTTTTCTTGCTTTTCATTGTAATTTGTATTTTTCTAAAGAGACAAAAATCACAAATCTTGTCTTTCATTATTGATAAGAATTGTAAATCGGCTATAAACGCCAAAATCGGCTATAAATGCCAAACGAAATCGCCTTTCACGGCAAACCAAGAAAATGTCTCTTTTCTTAAATATTTGTGCAATGGAAAACTTGAAAGAAGTTGATTTCCTTTTTACTTGCGAAGGTTGATCTCCGGATGACCACTTGTAATTCCAAGTAAAATAGAAAATCTGGCACACCCACATAAAAGAAATGTTGATGCACGCTTCAGGGCCCGCCAGGGCGCGAAAGGGCCGGACCCGACGGACTCTCACGTTCCGCCGATCCCGGTAGCCGCCCCACGGCGCCTCGGAGCGCGTTCCATCACCACTCGGCTCTCCAGCTGCCTCCTCTGGCTCCTCCTCGATGGCAATGACATCTGGACCTGAGTACCAAAATAGTGGGTCAGACACAACTGTTTGACAGGTGGGTAAAGAGATACAAACAAAATTATATTCATAAATTAACTGAGAAAACGTTTAAAACCTGTAGAAACAATAAATGTCATGAAATACAATACATACTTTACCCAAAATCACATGATCGATACAAAGTATGAGTAGTTACCAATGAACAGGTAACTGGCAATATGGCAACAACAAAAAGCTAAATCCTCCATCACTAATGTGATATGAACATGCTAGAGATGTTGGTCACGGACACACGAAGTGACAAAAGCCAACCATATACATATACTAGAGTCGAGAAGCTTGGCTATTGTCGTGACCCCGAATCGGGTCCACGGGCCTAATCCGGGATTGGGACTAAATAATAATAGTAACAATGGAATGACAGAGATAAATGATGAGTATGTTTAGTACCAAAGCGTACACGGGTAAATAAAGAACACAGATTACCCGTGCACGTGATTTCCCACAGGTGTCCGCGGTGAGGATAACACAACATCATGAACATTTTGTTTAAGTGCATAAGCGTGTAGCAAATAAAACATGTAATTCATTTTCATAATAATAAGATTGATTGCATTTGAATAACAAGATCAGAATGAGTAATGATCATTAGCGTAACCCAAAAGTACTGTTAAAGTTTAAACAAAGATCATTTAATTACATTCCCCAAAAATAGAGGCCAACAAAGGCCAATATAAACAAAACAATATCCACCCAAAGAAAAACTAGCCACAACCCCAAAATATGACGTCTCTCGAGGCAACCGGATGTTTAAACAACATCATCCGCATGCCACTCGACTAACTGTTATGGTTCTCTGACCGCCTCCTCGAGGTAACCGACAACTGGACCTGAGTGCCAAAGAAATGGGTCAGACACGACGGTCTGGCAAGCGGATGAAAAGATATAAACATTCGATAATGAAAGCATTTACCTTGGAAAACATTTAAACCTGTTAAACAATAACTTTCATGAAGTGAATGAATCATTTAATTAAAAACATAAATGCAGTAATAAAACATGCAAAGGTAACCAAGGAATTCGGGAAACAAGCAAGATGGCAACCACACAAAGCTAAATCCTCTATCACCGAAGTGATAAGAGCAAGCATATCAAGGCATTGACCTCAGTCACCGAAGTGAGGAGGTACAACGAAATTTACATATACATATATAATATACAAGATATGACCACAGTAGCGAGCCGGGCATCAGGAACCACGGTAGCAATCCGTGGTATCGGGACAAGACCACGGTTAATAAACCGGGTAGCGGGATCAAAATTGCAGCTGGCGGGACAAGAGGGGGATCTCCAAGTCAGTGGATCAGACTGATAAGGTTATCCAAGCTTAATGGTGCCGACTCATAGGTCAAATCATAAAAATCAAGACATGTGTAAAATAAATCCAATGCATGAATATAACCGGGCAAGATGGGGGTGCTCAAGGGCACAACTATCATATCATGTCGGGTATCCATGTCAGGACTAGGAAAATGGTATCAGTACACTTTCAATGTTTTTGGGATTGATAGATCATAAATCATAAATTTCGAGAATGATGGGGTGAAATAAACTTTCGAAATATCAGGACAAGTATCGGGGTTCAAAACTAATTCAAAGTGAATAGCGATCCCGTATGTCTATTTGATAAAAACTCGGTACTCCTTCGGTTTAGAGACATTCCGGGTTCCATATACAATTTGGAAGTTTCCAAACTTCAATGAATTCTTTGTGATTATAGTTTCTTCCTCACTCGGGCTTCATACATCACTTAATAAATCTTTCGACACAACAAGGCTCCAATGAGCCTCTCACATTCATATAAATATTTCACTTCAGCTCCACACATATCCCCAGTGAAACAGTACCCATCGCTCGAGCGGACATTACAGTTCGCTCGAGCGAAGTGGTCTCTGGAAAGGTTTCTAGAAGGGTTCACTCGAGCAGACCAGTGGTCGCTCAAGTGGACTTGTCCAGTTCAGGCTGGCTTGAGCGAAATAGCAGTTCGCTCAAGCTAACCACTCTCTGGGTGGGACGCTGGGAATGTTTGCTCGAGCGGAATCAATGTTCGCTCGAGCGAGCCGTTCTCTGGAATGAATCAAGCTCCTTTCTGGGTAGTTCGCTCGAGCGAACTGTCCAGATCCAGTTCTGCTCTGCCTATCTTCTCTTCTCACAAGCCCCTTTTGAAGTTCTATTCTACACCCATTGGAGGGCATATAAGGACCTCAATGCCACCTTCAAGTCACCATCAAACTCCTCACAACATCCACCAAGACTCCATCCAATCATCTCATTCTTTTCCACATTCAACCACAAAGAGAAGGAGAAAGAGTCCACAATCACAAGGATTCATCAAAAATCAAAAGCAAGAAGTGAAAATAGAGAGATACAAACCACCTTTCCAAGACAATATATGAGTTAATCAACCTTGTCCAAGAGCATTTAAATCACATTGAATGCAAGTAAAACAAGACATTAATGGAAATACAAAATCAACCAAACTTGTCATGAAAACCATTCAAAACTCAAAATATCTAATCATTCCACTTGCCTCAAGGTCTCTACTCAAGGAAATCAAGCCTCTTATCACTTCTTCCAAGCCAAGAACACAATCTACACAAAAACCCCCAAAACAAACCCTAAAATGGGTCAAACAGGGAATGAAGAAAAATGAACTCTCAAAAAGGAAGATGGCCCTTCTCTATAGCTAGGAGAACACAATATCAAAAGATTAGGAAGATTACTTACTTAGAAACTCTTCAAATGGGTAAGACTAGCTCAAGGAAGGTCTTAGAATGGAGTTCTCTCTTCAAGGGTTGTATCAATGAAGAGCCCAAGCGATGAAGAAGAAGATGATGGCTCTCATCTCTCAATTTGTTCAAGGTTGGTGGTGATTTGGTGGTGGAAAAGCAAGAAGAAAAGGAGGGAGAAGAAACCCTAGGTTTGGGTGGCTCTTGTGATGGAAAAAGGAAGGAGAAGAAGAAGGTGGGTTTCTTTATATACAAGTGGGTGTGGGTTTTAACACTAGAAAATCTATGGAGGCTGAAATCACTACTCTCGGGACCTCGAACGAAATCGACGAAGAAGGGAAAAGTAATCGCCGAAATATCTAGTTTCCAAAAAGTATATCTTTCGTGGGTTTTGGGGATATCAAGTTTTGGGTACAGATTTGGTGTAAAAAGACTGTTTTGCCCTCAATGCTAGGAAAGTCAGGTTTCAGGGTTCCGAACGGGTACGGGCTCAACATGAAAGTTGTAGGAATTAACGGGACAAGTGAAACGGGGTAGAAATACAAATCACCGGAATCTTGAACAATCCCCCAAGTGCACGCAAGACTATCTAAAAAGGAACCCCCAAAGGGTCCCACTAAGCACAAGTACTAAAATTCCCCAAAAGCTATAAAAGAACTATCCCAATCCCAACTTAGTCAAATCTACTAATCACGCTTAGCACTAACACGCGACTAAATTAGCACTAATCGTGGACACTCGGGTTGGGGTCTTACAGCTATCAAGCTAAACACCGGCCACAGAATCGGATAACCGGCCAGGCTAAAACCAAGACTGTAGCCGGCACGAGTTTTAAAGACCCCAAGTCGGTGGATCAAACCAACAAGGTTGCGCAAGCTTAGTGGTGCCGACACATAGGTCACATGATGAAACCAGAACATGAATAGGTGTATAACACCAATACAAGCTAAACTGGAAGCTCACACACACATGCTGCTACATGCTAATATCTTGTCATGAATAGACAAGGCCAACTGAATGCTCAAAAGCGTGTTACAATAGTTTTGAATGAGAACTAGTAATGACGCACAAGAATGACAATAAAACATGTAATTCGAATAAAATAGAAAATACAAATAGGCTTCCACATGTATGCCGGACCACACATTAAGGCTTCAGGGCTTAGTTCAAAGCATATAAGAACTCGTATGTCAATTGTTTTATTTTTCATGACTTGGTACTCCAAAAGATCAACGACATTCTAAGTACCATGTACACATTGAAAATTCAAGAGTCCTCAATATGTTCTGGAGTCAGTTGTTTCTCAATTGGAGTCCCAAACAATCCTTCCTACATCAGAACACAAAGATAGGACTCTAAACCCTCCCTTCTCCCAATACAATCCCTCTTTCCAGGCTCCAAACATGGCCTAGGTCCGAGAGCTAGTGCGCTCGAGTGGGCATAGGTGTGGTTGAGCAGACATGTGCTGTGCAGGCAAAGTGGCAGATAGCTGCTCGCTCGAGCGGCCCATGTCCGTTCGAGTGGACAATCATTTTACCGCTTAGGAGCAGTAGACATAAAGTCTGCGCGCTTGAGCGGCCCAAGTCCACTAGAGCTGCAGTCATTTCTCCTTTGTAAGACCCCGACCCGAGTGACCAGGATTAGTGCTAATTAAGTCGCGTGTTAGTGCTAAGCGTGTTTGATAGAATTGATTAAGTTGGATTAGTATAGTTCTTGTTATAGCTTTGGGGAATTGTAAGTATCTTTTGCTTAGCGGGGCCCTTGAGGGTTTCCCTTTTTTATAGTCTTGACTTGTACTTGGAAGTTTACTCGAGATTCCCATAATCTTTATGTTGGTCCCGTTTAACTTCTCCCGCTAATCCCTACAACTTTCATGTTGATCCCATACCCGTCCGGAACCCCGAAACTCGATTTTCTAGCATCGAGGATAAAACAGTCATTTTACATGAAATCTGTACCCAAAAACTTGATATCCCCAAAACCCGTGAAACATATACTTTTTGGAAACTAGATATTTCGGTGATCATTTCTTCCTTCTTCGTCGAGCTCATCCGAGGTCCCGAAAGTAGTGATTTCAGCCTTCCAAGTAATCCTAGTGGTGCAGCCCATTGCAATTGTTTTGATAAGAGAACCCATTTCCACTTCACTATTCTTCTTGGTTAAAACGTGGGAGAGAAGTGCGTGGGAGCTGTCTAGGGTTTCTATGCCCATTCTTCTTCTTCTTCTCCTTGCTTTTCCATCATCAAATCAACACCAACCTTCTTAAATTAAGAGATGAACATCATCATCTTCTTCCTCACCACTAGAGCTCTCCATTGATGCCATTCTTGGAGGAATCCACTCATCTCAAGACTCTCTTTGTACTAGTTTGTGGTTTTTGAAGAACTTCCTAGTAAGTTTCCCTCCCCAATCTCTTTGATGTGTATTCTCCTAGCTATGGAGAAGCTTTATTTTCGTTTTTGAGAGTTCTCTCTTCTTGTTCCTTGTTTGACCCATTTTAGGGTTTTGTTTTGGGGGTTTTTGCTTGTAGCTTGGACCTTTAGCTTGGAGAATTTGTTTAGAGCTTGGATTTCTTGTTAGAGACTCTAAGGCAAGTGGACTGAATGGATGTTTTAGTTTTCAATGATTTCCATGATAAATATGTTGATTTATAGTCTCATTAATGGCTTGTTTCACTTGCATTCATTATGCTAGAAATGCTTTGGAAAGGGGTTGGTTATCTATTTAATGCCTTGAAATGTGATTTTAAAGTTTTATTTTATCTCTTGTCTAAGACTTGAATGAATCTATGTGGTTGTGATTTTCTCTTTTCTTTGTGATTGGATGTGGAAATGTATGGAGTTGTTTGGGCGGATCTTTGCTAGAAGCTTTGATATGGGTGAAGTGTTGAAGGTTGAATCGGAAGAGCTTTCGGCTCATGTTATTACAGGAAAGTGAATGGAGAATGAGAGAAATTGACTTGGGGAAAAGAAGACCTGAATCTGAACCTAGTGAAGAATTCTCGTGACTGGCGATCAGCCAGCGATCACCGAGCGGCTAGCCGTCTGACTACTGACGGCTAACCGAAGCAGTTTCGGTCACTTTTCCAGAGAGCTGTAACCTCACAGTCAGCTCCGCGGTTAGCTAGCGGCTAACCTCCGAATCCATCGGCGGCTAACCGCCAGCCAACCGCATAGAGACGGTCACTTTTCCAGAGAGATGTAACCTCATGGTTAGCTCCGCGGTCAGCTAGCGGCTAACCTCTGAATCCATCGGTGGCTAAACACCAGCCAACCGAATTGAGGCGCTCACAATTCCAGAGAGCTGCAATCCTGCGGTCAGCCAGCGATTAACCGCCGGATCCTCTAGCGGCTAACCGCCAACTGACCGTTAGGTAACCGAATTTCCCTGAATTTTATGAATAAAAAGGGATTCAAGGGAGCTTCCATCCCATTGCTTTTGAACCTTTCTGGGAGCAATGGGCACCGCTCACCTACGAATGTGTTCGAAGTAGAGAAGAAAGATTTGTTGGGAGCCCGTCCGAGAGAGAAACCACATCACAGAGATTCATTTAAGCATTAAGGCTACTATAGTGTATAAGGAACCCAGCATGTCTTCCAAATTCAAAGAGTACCAAGTTTTCTTTATTATACAGACATACGGAATCCCTATTCACCTTGAATTAGCTTTAAACCCCGATACTGTTCCGATATTTCGAAAGTTTGTTTCACCTTTTATTCCCGAAATTTATGAGTTATGATTTATCCATCATGAATGCCTTGGAGATGTACTTGTAATGTTTTACTAGTCTTGACATGCTCACCCGACATGATATTCCAGCTGTGCCTTTGAGCACACCTGTCTTGCCCAGTACATTTTTGCTCTTGATTTGTTTTACACGTGACTTGATTTATACGATTTGACCTATGAGTCGGCACCACTAAGCTTGGATGACCTTGTTAGTCTGATCCACTGACTTGGAGATCCCCCACTTGTCCTACCAGCTGCAGTTTGGATCCAGATACCCGGTTTATTAATCGTGGTCTTGTCCCGATACCGCAGATTGCTACTGTGGTTCTTGATGCCCGTCTCGCTACCGTGGTTATGTCCCGTATATAGTATATGTATATGTAAATTTAGTTGTTCCTCCTCACTTCTATGACTGAGGTCAACGCCTTGATATGCTTGCTCTATCACCTCGGTGATAGAGGATTTAGCTTCGTGTGGTAGCCACCTTGCTTGTTTCCTGAATTTCGTGGTTACCTTTACATGTTTTACACTGCATATATGTTTTTAATTAAATGATTCATTTACTTCTTGAAAGTTATTGTTTAAGCAGTTTTATATATTTTCCAACGTAAATGCTTTCATTTTTAAATGGTCATATCTTTTCTTCCACCTGCCAAACCGTCGTGTTTGACCCACTTTTGATACTCAGGTCCCGATGTTGACTATCCCAAGGAGGAGCGTGAGGAGGCGTCGGAGAACTGCAGCAGCTAGTAGAGTGGCACGCCGATGATGTTGTCTAAACATCCGGTTGCCTCGAGAGACGCGAAACATTTTGGGGGAATGTTTAATCTATATTTTTGGAGGATATTGTTTTGTTGGTATTGGCCTTTGTTGGCCTGTAATTGTGGGGATTGTAATTAAATAATATATGTTCAAACTTTAACAGTACTTTTGGATTACACTGTAGAACATTGCTCATTCTGATACTTGCTATTTAAATGCAATCAGTCTTATTTTCATGGAAATGATTACATGCTTGATTTGCCATACGCTTACGCAATTATACAAAAATGTTTATGTGTGTTGAGAAATCCTCACTGCTGACACCTGTGGGAAATCTCGTGCACGGGTAATGTGTATTCTTTATTAACCCGTATATGTTGTGGCACTAAACATACTCTTATCACCATTGTTATTATTTTAATGAGTCCCGATCCCAGATGGACCCTAAGCCCGGTCCGGGGTCGCGACATGCTGCCCTAGAGCCATGGCCAGAAGGCCTGCGTGCTCAAGCCACCCAAGTCTGTTCGAGCAGGCAGCCTTCTTTTCTACCCGAAAATGGCTCTCCCTGCCTCTTTCTTCTCGTTCTCCAAAACACCTCTTTGCACACAAAAAGGCCTCCTTGCCTCCCAATAACCATCAACCAACCTCTCCCATACACACGACAACATTTCACACCATCCTCCTTCATATCCAACAAATTCACATGTGAATCATTTAGGTAATAAAATCATATTGAACAAAACAACCTTTAACAGTTCAAATGATGTTAGGCTTTTTTTATTGGCTAATTCATGGGTTGGACAAAACTCTGGGGGTCCATTGAGTTGTATTCTTTATTTAGAAAGGGACTTTCAAGATAGAAGTTTGGAAGGACTCTAAGAAGAAAGCTGGAAGCTCTGTGCTGAATTTTCGAAAGATCCAGAATGGGGTCCGCTCGAGCGCCCATATCTTCGCTCAAGTAGATGGAGTTAGAATGGCTAAATGCACTGATAGAACCTCATCCGCTTGAGCGGACAAGGCAGCAGAGTCCAAGTTAAATTAGAAACCTCTTTCTAATTGTGTCTGAACTGCTTGTTTTAATCATAATCAAGTTAGGCAACCTTAAGCATGACCTAAGGGCTATTTAAAGGACTCAAGGGCTATTCTAAACCTAGACCTCACCTCTCAAAGTTTTGAGTTAGAGATTTAATCGAGAGAACTCTTCTCTAGAGATTTATGAAGGAGCTGTGCTGCTAAGTACTCTAGAGAGTCACGTTCTTCTACATCCCTTGTAGAAGATCATCTTCTTGAGTAGAAGATTTGAGGAGTCAAATGCTGGATTGATTCTGTTGCAATCAACGGTGTGAAGTCGTTGCAGCGTGAAGCGACACAAGGTAACTTCGTAGGTAGAGGATATCTAGGGAGGAAGTTTGAGTTTCTTGTAATTGTGATATTCATAGTGTTTGATTCTTGATCCAATTTAGATCGGTGGTTTTTCACCCTTTTAGGGTTTTCCACATTATATTTGGTGCCCTTATGGTGTGTGCGTTTTGAATTTATTTTCCGCTGCATAGATTATTGTTTTTGCACACTATTGGGTTGATTTATTGAGTAGATCCAATCTAGAGATTACGAACCATAAACCTTTAAATGAGCTCATCAAGAGAGAGAGAGAGAGAGAGAGAGAGAGAGAGAGAGAGAGAGAGAGAGAGAGAGGGAGCTTACTAAGCATGTACTTACAAAAGAAACTAATGGAAATCATAGCATGGATTTCAAAGTAGATGAAGTCATGAAAAACATTGTAAAGACATAGTGAAACGTCAAGAAATCATCCATGAAATAGTTACTATTCAAAATAAATCAATTCAACCACTTGCCTTTGTCTCCACTAGCATAAACAAAAATTCCAAAACCACTCTGAAGACCAAACCTACAAGTACAACGAAAACCCCTAAAATACACCCAATAAGAACCCAAAAATCAAGACAAGTAAAGAGAAAGAAAAGAGCTTGTAAATCATGGGGAAAGGACTCACTAGGGTTAGAAAACCCAAATCTAGAAGATGCGAATGATAGCTTACTTGGAAGATCCTCAAATGGACGAGGATTACTCAAAGGGAACCCTAATGTGGCTTGATTTATCTTCCAATGGCATCAATGGAATGCTCTCATGATGGGGAAGAAGAAGATGCAATCGTTATCTATTTGGGCAATAGTTGAGGTAGATTGAAGAGAAGAAGCAATAAGAAGAGGGGAAAGGAAAACCCTAATTTGGTAGGAGCAACTCTCCCTTAACAAACATGAGCAAGAAAAGTGGAAAGGGAAGATAAAGCTCTCCTTATTTAGGGAGTGCATATGGGTCCCACATCTAACAAGGCTTGTCGGGCTTAAAACATAGGTTTTCAGGCCTCGAATGGGTTCGACGAAGAAGAGAAAAATGCTAGTCATAAAGTCTAGTTTCTGAAAAGTACATATTTCGCAGGGTTCGGAGTATCGGAAAATGTGTCTAGATTTTTGTGTAAAAAGACTATTTTTCCCCTAAAGCTAGAAAAACTGAGTTTTGGGTGGTCAAATGGGGACGGAGTTAACATGAAAGTCGTAGAGGCTAACAAGATCTATAATCAGAGTGGAAACAGTAATTTATCGAAAACGCGTATCATCCCCCACACTAATGCAAAGTCACTAAATAAAAAAGGCTCTCAAAACTCCCCAAAGCTATATAGAAGCTATTCTCATACCCAACTTAAAATAAAACTCACTAAACCAACTTAGAGCTATCACTCGACTTAATTAGAGCTAATCGCGGTATCTCGGGTCGGGGTCTCACAACTTATACTCAATATGAATCTCAACACAATTATTGACACTTTGAGGGTACATTTTGGAGGATAAGGCTAAGAGAAGAAAAGCACAATTATATACACATCTTTGGTGAATATGGATGGAGGGTGGGTGAAATGCAGAAACGTGAGATTATCATTATTCCAATGTGTTATTTGGAGCACTTCACAGTCATTGTGGGATATCCAAATGCAAAAGGATGGGACTACTGCAATAGTATGACACAGTACTTGCGACATTGGGAAAGGCTGTAGAATTTGTGAGTACTAAGTACCGACATATATACAGATTAGTTGTTTCTATACAAATTAATTTTTCCTACATATTAATTGTTTCGATACACATTGTTTCTACATATTAATGGTTGAATGAGTCTTTTGCTACTTACAATTGGGAAGAGCCAATGGGATGGAAAAGGAGAAATGTTGAGAATGTTCTTTTACAAGAGAATTCACATGATTGCGGATTTTTGTAATGGCATCTGTAAGGTCCCTGGCCTTAATAGGGTGTTTAATTTCTTAATATTGGCAATTAGCCTAATTAATTGTGATTCTAGCTAATTAGGTGGGTTTAGTGGCTAAGTGAGTTTCTTTTATCATTAGAAAGTGATTTGCAAAGTATAGTTTGATTCCGAGTGCGATTAGTCCTAATAGGGATTAGGTTGTGATTAATAGGAAAATTGGGTATTTTTCAGGAAAATTCAGTTTTTCGCCGAATTTGGGTTCGTTGGAAAGATCTTGCTACGCTCATCACTTTCTATTCTTGACTCATCACAATTCGACGCCCCGAAGTCCCTCAATAATCACATTTCTATTAATTCACTAAAGAGGGCATTTTGGTCATTTCCTCCCCTCACCCTCATTTTAAAACTCATCCCAGCTCTTTCATTCATTTCTTCTTCATTTCCTCTCAATTGCAACTATAGTTGCTGGAGTTTCTTCTCTCCCTCCCTCTTCATTTCTTCCCTTGCATGTGTTACATAGGAGTGGAGATTCAAGCAACCAAGCTCACCATCTTCTTCCTCTCTTCATCCTCTATCTCTAGACACAAATTTGGTAAGTTTCCCTCAACCCTTTCTTCGCTAATTTCCTTCCTCATTGTTGTAGAGATGTCTCAAGGTGATGGATTCTTCTTCTTTTTCTTCCTTGCTGATCTTTGAGTGTAGGATATGAACTTTGGAAGGTTGTTTTGGCTAGGGTGTGAGTACAGAGCTCTCCTCCTCTATTTCTCTCTCAATTTTCATCCATTTTACTCTCTTTGGTGAAGGCAAGTAGATTAGCTTTATCTATTGCTCATGCATGTATATTATCTTCACTCTTGACAATGCAATTGTTTAGCAACCCATAATGCCAAGCTTGTCTATGTTTATTTGGATTTCACAAGCTAGATTAGGTTATTAATGGAATTGGACCCTAATTGAATGGTTGCGTTTGTTAATGGGAGGAATGGAATGGATGTGGAGAGAGCAGGAGGCTCTTTTACTTGCAGGGATGGTCTTGGAGGAGAAGGGATTTGATTCCCCAAGGTTTGGACTAAAAAATGAGTCATTTTATGCAAATTTTGGACACTTGGCTCGAGCAACCCTCAGTTCACTCAAGCCAAGGGACCCCTGGGAAGATTGGCTCGAGCGGACCTTCATTCACTCGAGCCAAAGTGGTTTTGGCCAGTTCGCTCAAGCGAACTACTCCGGGCTCAGGATGACCATCTTCCGGAAGCCATAACTTTTGACCCGTACATTGGAATTTGGAGTTCTATATACCATTGGAAAGTTCTTGAATCATAGAATACAATGGTATACTTACCTTGATCATCAAAAATTAGGAGGGGAAGTTGGTATTGGATCAATGAACCAACCCTTTATCTCTTTGGAAAGGGATTTAAAACCTAGTATGGACCTTAGGTTGGAACCCATTGACCCTACCCATGCATGAACAATTGGGGAAAACAAAAATGAAGCATGTTTGGCTTGGTGTGCTTCGTTGGTTGTCCGGGATTATCCGTATATCAACGTAACTTGGCCGAACGCATGTGGAAATGAGTTAATTGGTGCCCAACAACTTCCATACACCATGGGTGTTGACACAAAAAAAGTCACTATGTCTCCTCGACATCATGAAGCCACATGAAGCTAAATCCTGCTACAAACAAGCAAAGCCACTTCAAGGATCAGATCTTGTCGAAATCAAACAAAAATTGTAAGATCATTCAAGACAGCCAAAAGAGAGGTACACCTGAAGTTTCGGGCCATTCTGACATCGTTTGGCCTAACTTCACTTCTCCGACAGCTAAACAAGCGCTCCCTGCGGCGACATCATCGAAGACACCAAAACTTCGATCACAACCTATGAATGACTCCAGAATGTCTCGAAAAGGCTCCATGCCAAATTTTAAGTCAAACCGACAACGTTTGACCCTCCATCAATGCTCGAGCAGCAAAATCAAGCCTCTCGGCGACGGAACCACCGAGGTCATTACTCATCAAACAAATCATATGAGTGACTTCAACATGCTTCCAAAAGGAGACACGTAGAATTTCAGGTCATTCCGACAATGATTGACCAGGTTTCGACGCTCCGAAAGAAAATCAAGCCTACCGGCGGCGGAGCACCCTGGGAACATGACATCCAAATTGGAGTTAATGGATCATCCCTACATGACTCCAATAGCCTCCCTGTCAAATTTCAGGTCAATCGGACATCGTTTGACCACATATCAGAGTTCGGCATTTTTCCCGTAGTAAAATCAAGTCAAGCATCGACGGGACCCCAAACGGCTTCAAAACTCAAATAAAATCCCATGGTTGGTCCTATCCACTGCTCAAGAAGCTTCACCTCGATTTCAGGTCATTTCGACATTGTTTGACCTACTTTCGACTCTTGACGGAAAATCGGCTACAAAGTCTTTGGCTTTCCCCAAAAATGGGAAACTTTGCGCTCCGGTTTTATGTGGGTTCTCGCCAAGTTTTCTCCAAGAAAATCAAGTCATTAATTGAGGAAAATGTCAAGAAAAATACAGAAGAAAAAAGGAACTAAAAAGAAGAAAAAACGGCCGAAAAAACCACTCGGCGACCAAAGGGGCCAAAACCCCATGGTCGCCGGCGACCCTGGAAATCCGAGTCGCCGAATTTTCACCGGAAAGCCCGATTTCAGATCCTTTTCGCGTTTCGAGTGTTCCTGCCTCTGTGATTTTCTGAATATCCAAATTTTGATGCTTGAAAACTACTGATCTTCACCGACATCTCGGATCCGCCGTCAAGAGTACGAAATCATCACTGATCGCTCCAAGATCGCCAACCGGCTGACCAAGAAAGTACACTTTCTGTCCGACCGATCGAGAAATCGACAAGACAGATGTCACCGGCCCACCAACATCAATCAATGTCTGAAATTGCACTGCAATCTGACATCAAAAGACGTGTGGATCCACCTGCGATGACCACAAGAAGAATCCCAAAGGACGCAGCGTGGCCCGCGACTCTTCACATGCTCCAGCGACCACTTATTGTCGTTAATTGACCCGTTTATAACAACTTAATGCGGTCATTAACTCATTATTTTGGATGGCCCAATCAGATTCAAGCATTCGGGAGTTACAAATCCAAGCAATCATGGTATTAAACCCATGAAACTCCCATCAACATGAAGATTAAAGGTGATTAAATGCCCATTATCCTTCATCGGCCAATCACAAGCTAAGAAAAAAAAGTTACAAAATCAAGAAATAAAACTTGTGACTCCTCTCATCAATACCATCATTTCTCTCATCATGGCCATCAATGCCAATAAACACCTCATGGCTACCAAAAGCCTATAAAAGGAGGTCCATTCCAAAGAGAACGACAACTTTCCACCTACCAATAAACACTGGTTTGCACACTTGTATTCTTCTGAAGAAATCCTGACAAAGTCCTGCTGCTCTGCCGCCAGAAGCACTACAAGGTGATCAAAGTCCCTTGGGGGACCACCCGCCCAAGGTCCCCTTCTGCTATCCAACATGGCCTAAACGCGGTTTTTCAGCCCGTTTACTTGATTTTTTATTAGATATAGGACCTCATCCTCGTCCTTATCCTCTAAAAAACTGAGGTTGGAGCCAAGCCGAATAATCGAAGCATCAAGAGTCCTCATTTGAAGGACGATGGCGAAGTCCATAAATGACTTGCGACCGTCGATTTGAACGTGTCCCCACAATCTCCTGAGAAGTTAGATCCATTTTCTTTCTTTTCTATTATAATTTGTATTTTTTAAAGAGACAAAAAGAAATCACAATTCTTGTCTTTCATATTTGATGAGATTTGTAAATCGCCTTTCACGGCACAAAATCGCCTTTCACTGCAAAATCGCCTTTCACGGCAAAGAAACAAACAAAAACGCCTCCTATGGCATTCTAAAAAAAAACAAACTTGTCTCTTTTCTTAAATATTTATGCAATTTGAAAAGTTAGGAAGAATGATTGATTTCCTTTCTACTTGCGAAGGTGAATCTCCAGATCATCACCATTCCAAATTCCAAGTAGAATAGAAAATTTGGCATACCCGTACAAAAAGTTGATACCGGCATTTCCCTCCTCCGCCGAGACCCAGGCAGCCCCCGCGGCGGAAGGAGAGGACGGAAATCCGAGGGTCCATCAAGTTGGCATACCCGGTGGGACACGTTAACTTGAGAACATGATGCTTTGATCCCTTGGCTCCTTTCTAGTTGGTGGCCTATGTTGCATCTTGCATCTAAAAATAAGAAACATGAGATGGGATTTCACTCATTCTTTCTCACTCCAAAAAAAAAAAAAAAACTGATTTCTCTTTCTTGGATTCAATTTTGAGAAATTTTGATCCTCTCTTCTTCGAATTTGATAGCTCACAGAAATGTTTGCAGCTATTGTTCGTATCGGAGATTAGGCCATCTTTTCTCTTTGATGAGTCCGATAGGGGTTTTCAAAAATATATATATATATATGATTTCAAAAAATTATTAGTTCTTTCTTTTGCACTCAAATTTGAGAACTTTGGTTTTTCCCTTTTGGATATAACACTCCCAGAAATGTTGAGTTGTAGTTCGGATTGGAACACCACTTGTTCTCTTTGATGAGTTCATTAGAAACCTTTTGAAAAAAAATAAAATTTTCAAAAAAAAAATACACTAAGGTTGCACCAATTTCGCTCTTTGACTAAAGTGGATTTAAGAAAAGCCTTATCCAGAGTGTGGAGACAGCTAGACTGTTCGAGGCAAGGGTCCTTCAAACGGGTTCATTAAGTAATCCTACCCTTACCTGGGGGCTGATCTATCCACTAAGGTTTCATAAAATCGAATTGGAAACCTATGTGCACCTTTCAAGAAAAAATTTCACTTTTTGAGTTCAGAATTGAAAAATCTTGGTTCGTTCCCTTTCGGATTTAACGCTCGCAGAAATGTTGAGCTGTGGTTCGGATTAGAACACCATTTGCTCTCTTTGTGAATCCAATCTTAAAACTTCAAAAAAAAAAAAAAACTTACGTCACTTTTGAGTTCAAATTTGAGAAATCTTGGTTCTTTCCCTTTCGGATTTAACGCTCGCAGAAATGTTGATTTGTGATTCGGATTGGAACACCATTTGCTCTCTTTGATGAATTCAATCTTGACCTTTCAAACAAAAAAAACTTCCGTCACGTTTGGACTTATATTCAAGAAATTCTAGTTCTTTCCCTTTCAGATTTAACGCTCGCAGAAATGTTGAGCTGTGGTTCGGATTGGAATACCATTTGCTCTCCTTTATGAATCCAAATTTGACCTTTCAAAAAAATCCCATCTCGTGTCCTTTCCAAGGATGTGATTTGCAACATTTGTACCTAGCGGTGCTAGTTCGCCCTTTCGGGTCTATTGTATTCGCGACCGACACATTTGTATCTCCAACCTTATATTATTTTACCTCGAGTGAGCCTTGCTTCTCGGTAATTTGAATTAAGGTCTACAATTGCTTCTAACAGTCACTGGAACGCTCACCCTGAGCCTACCACACTTGTATTTTAGAACAACTATATCCTTTATGGCTTTTTGCCTTCTTCATCTTACTCGGGTCAGGCCATGTCCCCTTGAGCGATTTGAAAAGACAAAACCATAGTTGTTTTCCATTTATGATCACCATATTCTTGTGATTACTAATGGATTTGGTCTTGTTTCAGAAGTTTTCCAAAAACTAACAATGGCAGCTTCATTGACCATCACTTTTGATGAGAACAAGCAGCAGCTTATGCTTCAAGACAAGCAAAACAAGCGCACTCATAAGCGCCCTGCCAATTGCCGAAGCAACATCTCCCTCGACAACTCTCAAAACACCGGGTCAACCTCAACTCCCCGGACCATCGTCTTCGGGTCGCTGGGACCATTCCCACTCCCCGCAGAAGAAACTGTACCTGCCAAGACACAGAAAACCGCCCCGCAACGTGTCACTACCATGGCACCAATGGCGAACACAAAGAAGCCTGAAGCCCGTGGCGCTCCCACGAAGCCTCAACCCACAAGAAACCAGGTTTGCCCCAAAACTTGGTCCTCAAGATCTTCACCAAAGCAACGGAGGTCCCGAACATCTACAAAGCCAGCATACCTGGCCCCTCTCAAGGAGAATCGGTTCTACCCTCTCTCTTACATGAAGGAAGAGAAACATACCCTTCGCCCAAAGAACAAACAAAATCAGCATGAGCCGGCTTGTTCCTACAAGCCCAAAATCAAATCCTGCATCGTTAGGCCTCCGCAAAAACCTGCTGAAGCTGTACTCCTGCAAGTAGACCATTTATCTCAACAGGGGCCCAACTCGTAAAATTCAAAGCCTTACTGCGACAGGCTAAGGACCGTGTCCAGATCCTGTCCATGCCCAGCTTCAAAAAAGACAAGCTCGGCTGCTGCGCACGGGGGACTACATCCTTCATTGCCAGAGCCCAGCTAGAGCTAACTGAAGCTCAAATTGCTCGTCGTATGCGTCGCCGCGCTGCATATCGACAAAAGAGACTTAAGAAGCAAAGAACCCAGCATTCTACCCTCCATGTCTCTAACAAATGGGTCGAAAAAGAAAGACCGACCAAGTCGTTGCTGTCCATATGGTTGGTAAAACCAGAAAACGCCAGAAGTCAGCAACCAAGATTCGTGTCAGACGTCCGGTGACTCGCAGCGTCTCCCTGACACGAACACATCTAGAAGAATCCTCCACTCCTTCAAGCCAATGATACCAAAGTAACCACTCCTCGAACTCGTCATCCAGAAGAATGTGCCCCAGTTCAGTCACCAGGATGATTTCTTCATTTGAATCCCGAGGGATGAACGTCTTGGCTACAAGTTCTGAGCAGCCTCCACCACATAATCCACAAGATGATGTAACAGCACGCATCCAGCAGTTGGAGCAAGGACAATAGAGAATTGAGGCTCTAATGGAAAACCTTCTTCTCACATTACAGTGTCCACCACCTAACAATGAAACCCCTCCAAATCATCAAGATGACGAGGGCAATACAGAAAACAATGAGTCACGCACCCTTACCAAAAAGGACGTTGAAGATATCCTCGCAAAAGCAAAAGAAGATGATACATTGAAGGAACATGGGATCAAGCCACGTTATCCTTTATGGATGGACTTGGTTCCGTTCCCTGCAAAATTCAAACAACCTACTCTCCAAACATATACGGGAAAGGTTCAGCCAGACAACATGTCATCCACTTCAAGATCCTGACCGGAGCTATTGCGGATCAAGACGCCCTCAAGATTCGCCACTTTGCAAGTACCCTAAAAGGTATAGCCTTTGATTGGTACTCCACTCCGCCGAAGAACTCCATCCAAAACTGGGCTATGCTTGAGACACGTTTCCTGACCTACTTCCAAGGTGAGGATCATCCTGTTACTATGGCTCAGCTCTGCAGCCTAAAACAGGGAGAGAATGAGTCAACATACGACTTCATTCACAAATGGAAGGTAATGGCATACAAATGCTCAGATGTACTGCCACAAGCGTCGCTAGTTGACATCTGCCATAACAACATGAGAGTAAGAATCCGCTCCTTGATCATCGGCAACAAATCAAAGAACCTGGGAGAACTCCTCGAAGCTTCCATGGAGGCTGAAATGGTGATCAAAGACCTCAACAGTCAGAAATCACCAAAGAAAGAGCCGACTACCATTACGACCTCAAAACCAAAGAAAAAGGAGGTTCTGAATGTGCAGACCAAGTCAGCTTCTCAGCAGCCAAAGAAAGATGAAAACAAAGCTACAGGTAAAAGGTCTGAACTCTCTAATGCCTTAAAAAAACGTGTAGAGAAGAAATACCCATTCGATGAAGATGTTGAAGAAATCTTTGAGGCTCTCCTAGCAAATGGTAAACTCACCTTGCCTCAGCCCAAAAGACCGGGAGATGATGGCAAAACCAACAATCCTCGGTATTGTCCATACCACCAGATGATCTCGCATCCTCTCAATCAATACTTCGTTGTGAGAGAGAAGATCAACGAGATGTGGAAAAACGGAGTCATCACCTTTGACAAAAACAACGGCTCCGCCTTCGTCAACATGGTGTCATGTGGGCAAACTCCAAATTCACCAAAGAAGAAGATCACTACTTCATTCAAGGTGATAAAATGGCTCAAGCGTCCCAAGAGTTGGTTCCCTATCCAACACTAGATGGACAACCTATATGGGTGCATCCTGATCTCCTAGATGATGAAAATTGGGAGATCGTCAAAACAAAGCCGACCGCTCAACAACGAAAGCAAGCCAAGAGACAACTCCGCAATCTCAAACAGCATCAGAAGTCTCAATACCAAAACAAGAAGTCCTTGAAAAAGCAGAAACCTCTTCCACTGCTTCTCTAGCGGCAATGGAAGAATCCTTTCCCAAAACTTCAAAGGCGGTAAGGAAATTCACCCTTGACAATTTCATGCCACCTCAATACAAAAGTGAAACTATGCAGGGGGCATCATACTCTTGCAACTCGGTAGTTGGATTCTCCATGGATGGATATGAGTCCAGTAACACTGCCAGTGATATCGATGAGTGAGAAGAATCCCTTGAAACAGGAGAATACCTCTCCGATGAGGAATGGATTCCCGAATCTCACCTTATGCCAGTAATCTGGTATAACCCATTACAGCCGCAAAGATCCTGGTCCGATGATGATGAAGATTAAGAGGTTGTTCAAGAAAATGCAGTCGATCTAGCACCAGTCAATGCTCCAGCGGAACCCAACATTGGTGAGCCACAAGGAACAAATGACGAAGAAGATTTGGCTCCTATGCCTGACTTGAAGAATATGCAAGAATCTTGCAACATCTTTCCATAGAACAGGAGCAGGATGGCATCAATGATCTTTGTCATGATCCAAAACCAGAAGTCCCTGACAATCAATGGGAACTTTCTCCTTTAACTCCTGAAAATGGGGAAAACTTCTAGATCCATGATCCTCTTACATCCGAGGATGAATCCGATCCCCAACAGTCTACACTGGGGGCATCCTGCAATGCGATAGCTCAAGATGATAGTGCCTCTGAAGCTTCCGAAGATACGTACTCCCCGACTGGTAGTATATCTTCCGAAGCTACATCTTCTCAGGTGACTTCCACTGAGATAACATCTTCTCAGCCTTCGTCTCCTGAAGCTGTGACGTCTGAGCTCAAGCTCTCTCGATTGATCATCTTGAAGAAACTCCTGCCAATGAAGTCTTCTTTAATGAAAACCCAGTCGATTGGTCCCAGATACCTGATCTCATAGACGATGTCTGGACTAATAAAGAAAATTTGTTGATGTTGTTCAGGACTTGTTCCCAGAAATTGCTCCGTGCAACACAATCATTGAAGACGCCAATGCTGCTATAGAGACGCCTTCAGCAAATGACAAGGATCAACCCCTTGATCCCGAGAGTAATCTTCCAAAAGAAGACTCTCCTCTAGAAGCTCTTGAAGTTGGTAGAGGTACCCGTTCTGGCCGGGATTACCACAAAAATTATAACCAACCTTCTTCTTCTTATGTAAATCCTTCGGGAAAGCAAGTTGTAAATGCCCCAAGTGGCAATGAAAATGAAAATATAGGCCCAAAGGAGGCTTTCAAGTACGACTTGATTGAGCACTTCAAACACATACCCGCACGACTGCACATCCTTGACTTATTACGAATGTTTCCACAAAATCGTGATAGTCTCATTTCAGAATTACAAAGACTGAATGCGGATGTCGACAAACATGCCCCACAAGTCCTACAAATTGAAATGGACTATAGGGTCAAAAAATCAACTACTTCCTCAAAGGGAGAAAAGAAGAAAACTGAGGGATCGAGTAATGAATGCCTCTCTGTTCAAAAAGCAGCAAGTGCAACAATTGCCTTCGACAATGATGACCTCCTGCTAGGCGAGACAAAGCACAACCGACCTTTGTACTTCACAGGGTACATCAAAGAAATGCTAGTACACAGAGTCCATATTGATCCAGGTTCTGCACTCAACCTCATTTCTACTTCGGTACTCGAAGAGCTGGGCATCCCACCTAGCAAGCTGAGTCATAAGTCCGTATCCATCTTCGAATATGACGGGAGCGCTCAAAGACCTATTGGCAAAATCAGGTTCAAATTGCAAATCGGTGGCCTTATTTCTGAAATCATTGTGTATGCAATAAGGACCCCTTCATGCTATAATATCCTCCTTGGACGCCCCTGGATCCATGGGAATGGTGTCGTCCCTTTAACTCTACATCAGTACATCAAGTTCGTTGGCAACGATAGCTTGATACATCTAGTGTTTACAGACAAAAAGCCCTTCAAAGGCAAGGATGTCCATTTTGCAGATGCTCAGATGTATAAAGATGGAAAAGAAGAACAGGAAGAAGAAACAATATACTTTGCCGAAAATCTCCAGAAAGATAAAGGCAAGGCTCCTCAGCAATCATCAGAGGTAAACAAACCTTCCACCAAACTCAAAATAAGCAAAGAAGCTCCCTTTGTTGTCTCCTTCAAATCTCCAAAGCCTTTGGTAATCACTACCAAAGCAAAGAAGACAAAACAAAAGGCTGGGGGCAAGTTCACTGTCTCCTTTGTGTCTATTATGCATGACACAGACTCGGAATCAGAGCCAGAAGACGACACAGCATCAAGCCAAACTGATACTCAGCGAGATCGGCCCGCTCTCACTCCTTTGGAGACACTTGCTGACATAGAAGATCCTACATCTGCTTCCTTTGTTATTCTGGCAACTTCGCCAAAAGAAAAAGCAATCTTCTTCCACAGATCGGGAGCATCTCCACTAAACTCTCTACTTAAACCTTTCCAAAACGAAGGTATGCCTCAGCTATCCCTGTATAATCCGATGGCACAAACTATCATGATAAAAATGGGCTACGACTCTCAGAATCCAACTAGTTTGGGAGGTGGCCGTGGTATTCTCACACCATTGGAACCCATCCTGACCAAAACTCAACCAGAAGATTGGAAAATCCACCTTCATAAAGGCAAGTCTTCATACGGGTTGGGATATGATCCTACCACTCCTATGAGACAGTTGACACCATGGCTGCAAACTCGTTTTGCCAACAAAACCTCAATATCTCGTGTCCATGAAGATATTGATCTCCCTGGAAATCTCTTTGAGGAGTCGCCCGTCAAGGATCCAGAAAGCTCCTCCAATTGGTGTAATTTCTTTGATGATAAAGAGGAATTGTCCGATGACACAGAGACGCGGTCTTTTGACCCAGAAGAACCATCATTTCCAAAAGAAGTACCCTACTTCGACTCAGTTCCATGATTGGGACCATCTCATTGCAAGTCTTGAGAAAGGTACCAATCAAAAAGATCCATGGACAGAAGCAGAGCCTCGGTCTGTAAATGCCTCCGGAATTCCAGAAGGTTTTGTTGGGTTGGAAGCCTCCGAAAATATTATGGAGGAACCACCCTCAAACCTTCCGACAGAAGACCCTGTTCAAAAGATAGACTTGAGAACACCTGATAACCCACGTCCTGTATTCATAAGCAAGAATATAAAGGATGATGAGTTACCCGAATATAACTCAAGCCTGTCAAACAAGGCCAAAGAAGATTCCGTCCCGACGTGATGGACAAAATTGAACAAGAAGTTCAGAAACTCAAAAACGTTGGCTTCATCCGCGAGGAACAGCATCCTGAATGGTTTGCCAACATTGTCCCCGTGACAAAGAAAAATGGGCAGATAAAGTTTTGTATCGACTATAGGAACCTAAATAATGCATGCCCTAAAGATGAATTCCTGCTCCCCATACTAGAGGTGATGATTGACAACACTTGTGGGTTTGAGCGAATGACATTCATGGATGGATTCTCTGGTTACAATCAGATAAAGATGCATCCTGAAGATGAAAGGCATACATCATTTCGGACTCCGTTTGGCGTGTATTGCTACATTGTCATGCCATTTGGTCTAAAAAATGCAGGTGCAACATATCAGAGGGCTATGATGAAAATATTCCAAGATATGCAGCACAAGACGGTCGAATGCTATGTTGACGACCTTGCAATCAAAAGCAAAAGAAAAGAAGACCATCTCGACAATCTTCAAGAAGTCTTCCTCCGACTTCGCAAACACAAATTGCAGATGAATCCACTAAAATGCTTTTTTGGTGTCTCATCAGTAAGTTTCTCGGATTCATAGTACGGAAGGCTGGAATAGAACTTGACCCCACTAAAGTCAAGGCTATCCTGGAAATGCCATCTCCAAGGACCCTAAGAGAATTAAAAGGGCTTCAAGGAAGATTGGCATACAACCGACGGTTCATCTCCAATCTGTCAGGGAAGTGCCGTCCATTCTCTCGCTTGATGAAGAAAGGTGTGGACTTTGTCTGGGATGCTGAATGTGAAACTGCATTTCAATACATCAAAATATACCTCACCAAACCTCCAATGCCGGCTGCCCCCACAACTGGAAAACCATTCATCTTGTACATAAGAGCTCTCAACCACTCTTTGGGTGCTCTGCTCGCACAAGAAAACGACGACGGAAAAGAAGCTGCTCTATATTACCTTAGCTGCATGTTGGTTGGTGCACAGCATCGTTACTCCCCAGTCGAAAAAGAATGCCTTGCAGTGATGTTTGACATACAAAAGCTACGTCACTACCTGCTATCCAACACAGTCTTTTTGGTTTCGAGGATCAACCTCTTAAAGGTCCTTGTCACAAAAGCAGGTTCTCTCAATTCCCGACTAACAAAACGGTCTATCCTTCTATCGCAGTTTGATATTAGGTATGCACCACAAAAACCAATCAAAGGCCAAGCTCTAGCAGACTTCCTCGCAGAGCACCCATTGCCTCAAGATTCTCCACTCATGGATGATCTCGCAGACGAATTTATCTGCAACGTGGAAACTTCCTTATCAAAGACCTCGTGGGACATGTACTTTGACGGCGCAACCAAGATAAATGAAAAAGGAAAGAAAATATCGGGAATTGGCATCCTCTTTGTCAGCCCCGATAAATACATGATTCCACATGCTTTCTCGCTATTGGAACCATGTTCAAACAATGCAGCTGAGTACCAAGCCCTGATTATAGGATTGGAACTTGCACTCGAATCCGGCATCACCATGCTGGAAGCTTTTGGGGACTCTCAATTGATCGTCAACCAGACGAATCAGAAATTTGAAGTCAGGAAGCCTGATTTGCTACCTTACTACAACAAGGCGCAGTCACTTTGACAAAAATTCAACATCTATCACATCACCCACGTCCTCAGAGGTGAAAACATCCGTGCAGATGCCCTGGCTGGACTCGCCGCATCTATGGCAATCCAAGAAGGGGAAAACATGCAAATCACAGTGTGTCAAAGAAGGATTCTCCCTCCTCTTAACACACACCAAGCAGTTGCTGAATGCCACCAAGTGGTTGGAAGTCGAATGTCTATCCTCAAACCTTCGATCAGCGACTGCAAAGATCCATTCATTGATTACATCATGTTCAGAATCCTACTTGAAGATCCAAAAGAGCGAGTAAGCATCCAAAAACAAGCCCCGAACTTTCATTTGGATATTCCTTCAAAAGCACTTTACAGAAAATCCTTCAACAGAGTACTTCTACGCTGCTTGTCACAACAAGAGGCTGAGTAAACTCTTAAAGAAGTGCATGCTGGTCTTTGTGGAGCCCATCAGGCTGGTCCTAAGCTCTACAACCAGATAAAAAGGCTAAGTTATTATTGGCCTACCATGGTAACTGACGCAATGCGATTTGCGAAGCGCTACCAACAATGCCAGATTCATGGAGATTATGTTCACATGCCTCCAGAATGGCTACATCCTATAGCAATCTCATGGCCTTTTGAAGCCTGGGGTATGGACATCATAGGTCCTATCTCTCCCCCATCAAGTAAAGGTCATCGCTTCATCTTCGCCGCTACGGATTATTTCTCCAAGTGGTCAGAAGCATTTGCGCTCAGCGAAATGAAGACCTCATCAGTCCTTCAATTCTTGTGCACCAACATTATTTGTCGCTTCGGCACACCTAAAAGATTCGTTCATGATAACGGACCACAATTCCGGGATCACAGATTCTACAGGTTCTGCGACAAGTACAAAATCCAAAGTTGTCCTTCGACTCCATATAATCCAGTAGTAAACGGACTAGCAAAAGCTTTCAACAAGACACTCTGCAAAATTCTTAAAAAAACTGGTCTCTAGTCACAAAAGAGAATGGGGCGATAAACTACCGGAAGCTTTGTGGGCCTATCGAACCACCGTTCAAGGACCAACCCATAGCACACCATTCTCCTTGGTCTATGGATGCGAAGCTGTTATCCCTTTGGAAGTACAAAATCCTTCCCTAAGGGTATCTCTGCAAAATGACATGACACAAGAAAGCAATGTCAAATTGAGACTCCAAGAGCTGGATAATCTCGATGAAAGAAGACTCGAAGCTCTACAAAGCATTGGGTTGTATCAAGCACGCATGACAGGATCTTTCGACAAGAAGGTCAGGCAATGCACCTACAAAAAAGGTGATTTGGTTCTTGCATTAAAAAGACTCATAGTCTTTGCCCACAATTCCAAAAGCAAATTTGAACCAAAATGGGAGGGACCTTCGTCATAAACAAAGTCTTCTCCAACGGCGCATACGCTCTTCTAAACATGGAAGGAGATAAATGTATGCTGCCCATCAACGGCAAGTTCTTGAAGCGGTACTACCCTTGAAGACTTCTTTAAACGGGTTAGAGCGATACCTACATGGCCAAAGCCAATTTCCAGGTGCTTGCTCATCAAACCCACCCCTTTTGAAATTTTCATCTATATGTTGAAGTTTCTAAAAAAAAAAAAAAAAAAAAAAAAAAGAAAAAAAAAAACTTTCAAAACAATGTTTACTTTCATCGTTTCATTGTTAAAAAAAAAAATCAAAATCCAAAGTCCAAGTTTAGGAGCCTCTTTCCACACTTGACCAAAATTTTTGATCCTTGAACCCAAAATTCATGACTTGAAACAAAAACCAGGACTCAGGAATTTCCACCCTAGTCCGCCTTGGCTTTTACAACCAAAATGGTTTTAAGTCAAAATTTATGACCCTCGTGTCTTTAAAAAAAATGGATTTTCAATAACCGGAAGGATGCGAACCCCATTCGATACTTCCAAAGCCCAAAAACCGGAAGGATGCAAACCCCATTCGATACTTCTAAAATCCAAAAACCGGAAGGATGCGAACCCCATTCGATACTTCCAAAAACCCAAAAATCGGAAGGATGCGAACCCCATTGATACTTCCAAAAACCCAAAAATCGCAAGGAAACGAACCCCATTCGATACTTGCAAAACTTCAAATTTCAAAAATCGTGGAGACGCAACATTCCAATTGATATCCACAACCCAAATTTCAAATAGTTCGAGAAAACCTCAAATTTCAAAAATCGCGGGGAAACGACACCAAGTCACTACCCGCAAAACCAAAATTTTTGGGAAAATCAAGGAAGCGACGCTTAGTCGATACTTGCACCCCAATCCGCGAGGAAGCGACATTCCATCGATACTCACAAACCAAATGAGCAAGGAAGCGACATTCCATCGATACTTGCAAGACCACTCAGTGGGGAGGCGACATTTGGTCAACACCTACATTTTGAAAACCAAAACCCCGCTATAAATGCCGAAATCGGCTATAAATGCCAAAACCCGGCTATAAATGCCAAAACAAAAAAAATCGGCTATAAATGCCAAAATCTGGTTATAAACGCCAAAATCGGCTTTCATGCCAACAAAACAAGACTTGGTTTTCAAAAATCTGGCTCCCATGCCAAGACGAAACAAAACAAAAAAAAAAAAAAACAACAAAACAGATTTCAGCTCCTATGCCATAAAACCTGGCTCTTATGCCAATTAAAAAAAAATTGGCTTTCATGCCATCTCAAAAAAAACTTTGGCTCTCATGCAACAAACAAAATTTTTGGCTCCCAAGCTACAAAACAAAATTTGGCTCATACGCCACTAAATTCGGATTTCATGCCATCTCAACAAAAAAAAAAAAAAAAAAAAAAAAAAAAACTTTGGCTCCATTGCCACGAACAAAATTTTGGCTTCCATGCCGCAAACAAATTTTGGCTCTTACGCCACAAAATTCGGCTTCCATGCCATTTAAAAAAAAAAACAAAATTTGGCTTCCATGCCATTCTAAAAATCGGTTTTCAAGCCATCAAAAACCAGCCTTTCGCCACAAAAATTTGTTTTCATGCCAAAAACAACCCTTTGACAAAAGATTTTCACAAAATGACAACCTTTTGATCAAATTCTTAAACAAACATTCCCATCAGCTTTTGCTTAAATTTGTCTTCATCAAAATAATTTGAGTGAAAAGAAAGGGATACAAAAAAAATATAGTACCAAAAATGTTTATACACGGAGGTACCAAAAAAAAAAAAAACGAAGAAAAAGAGTTTGTTACAACTCAGGAGCTCAATCTAGCGTGGTCTTCAACCAAGGATTTAACTCCTCAAGCAAACCCTTGGCCTTAGTTTCCAAAGTTCTCAGGCCACGCTCCTTCAAAATGTTCCCATAAAATGAGGCCGAACGCCGCGACCCATCTGCAACACGAGGAAGTTCTTCCTAGAGGACCTGCCACTGCTCATACTCCTGAGTCTTTCTCCGGAAATTACTTTCAGCTTCCTCAACCTGGCGAATGACAGTCCCCTCTTTGTCACGAGCCTCCACAATGGCGATCCATTTGGCAGCAGCTTCTTCCTCCAAAAGCTCAAGACGCTGCCTAGCCTTGACAACCTCCTTATCAAGGCAGTCCAGATCTTGCTTCAGCCCCATATGGCCAACTCGGTAATGTTCCTCTCCCGAACGAACTGCTTCCGAGTCTTTAAGATCTCAGTAAGCTCAGCTTTGACTTTGCCGGAAGGCTTCAAAAACACCTCATCAAAGAAGTCACCATCTGGGAAACTCTTGGTCTCAGTCCACTTGTTTCCCAAAGCGATGACTTCATCAACAAAATCCTTGGCGCTTGCAATGTCTAGACCGACTTCTTCGCTATCAGTAAGGATGTCCTGTACATGCTTGATCATGCCGAAACCAGCTTCCAAGTGACCTGCAGAAAGAGTCTCAACCCATGAGCTCAAAAAAGTCTTCAACACCTTCTTTGCATACTGAAGGTGCGGCGCATATGAGGATTCGCCGTGCTCCGGCATTCAACTGCCCATGTCATGCCCCATTGGAATAGTAATCAATAAACACTTTCCAATCGAAGAAGCTGACTCGTTGAAAGTAGAAGAAGCCCCTACTCCTAGATCGGATGCAGGTATCCCCTGTTCTAGCTCTAATGAAGAAGGAGGAACTTCTCCTATTGTTCCACAATCTGTCAAGCAAGAGACAAAAAGGTATGAATATGATCTCGTCAAAAAAAATCAAGATTATTATTACAAAATACCTTCTTCGACGACCGGCGGAGTACTTTATGCCTCTTTAAGCTCATCTGAAGCATCGTCAAAAGTTGCATCCATGGATGGCTCGAAATCGTCAGAATCCTCTGGCAAGTCAGCTAACAAGAAAACAAAAGCTACATGTTGGCAAATGATAGCACAAACAAAAAGTAGAAAAAAAAATCCAAAGCAATCATACCAAGTGACGGTTCTGGAACCACTCCAGGGTCCCTGGGCTCTTCCTCAGATGCCACAACTGGATCCGTCATCACCTCATCGGCCGAAACCTCAGGCATCACCAAATCATCACCCTCTGCCAAAAGATGCCAAAAGAAAGAAAGTAGCGGATCAAAAACAAAAATCTCTTATAAGAGAAAAGAAGTGACAAAAGAAAAAAGGAGAATCATACCAGCTGTCTCCTCTTCTCTGCTCCTCTTCGCTGGAGGCTCGTCAGCATCCCTAGACACCTCCTCAGCAATTGTGAGAGGAACTTCCAAATCAGAAGGACTTTCATGCCGTCTTATATTACGGCACTGTCCTCTCTTCCTCTTGCTTCGGCTGGTCAATCTGCTCGACGATCCTGCCCCACTATCAACATCAGGCCTCTCACTAGAGTCCTCACTGGATGGCCCACTTTTCTCAATAGAGTCCATGGAAGCCTTCGTGCGCTCTGCTTGCATCCAAGCATCGATCTCGGCCTCCTCCTCTTCCAGCTGTCTCAAGACCTCACCAGGAATCCCTTGTGCAGCTCCTAATCTGATGATATCTTGCTCGTTAAGAAGGCCTATCTTGTGCTTCTCTCCAGAAAGGAAGGCCAAACCTTCCTCTCGACGGACACCATCTGATCTGCAAAGACCTTCCCAGGAGACTGCTTGACATCAAGCCCCTTCTTGGAAAGCCCCCGGTACACTGAGAAGCTCTCCACGAACCATTTCGTTAAGCCAGAAGTTCGGAAAGTGGGCAGTTCTGGATAGAAAATCATGGCGGTAGTGTCCTCAGTACTGTAAAAAGCCCATGCATTACTCCCATCCTGCAGACCTCCAAAACGCTTCACCATGCTTGAAGCCGCTCCAACAACGCCTTGAGAGAAGCCAAGCTGCAATGCAAAACGCGAAGAGACATATGGCTGGATATTGACGAAAAGATGTATATGGTACACCATCGTACCAACCCGTATGTTGAAAAGCCATCTCTTCTCTGCGTTTGTCAAAGCATAGTGTCTTCCCGACCCTGCTCAGGTCGAATCACGGGAGACACCAAAGTCAAAAGCCTTCTTCCGCAAACCGGGAGAAAGCTTCACTGAAGACTGCCCAATCCCGACGTCCCTGAACCGTCAGATCCTCAAACGGGCAGACAAAAGCGATTCGGAAACAGCTGTCCCTCTAGCCAAACGAATCATAAAAGGATCTTCGTCCTGTGCAACTCTGAACCGATGGAAACTAGGACAGTGGTATACATACCACGAATAAAAGATATGGGCTGAAAATACCCTGTTCATAGGGAGCCCGAGCCGAACCAGAAAAGCAGCAGCCTGCAGTTCGGTACACAAGTAGGAGTAAAGAGCAGGTACCAAAGCCAACCGCTCTCCAAATGCCATCTGACAAGCCGGAAAAATACAGTGCGGCCTGATGTGCATTCCATCTCCTCCAGCAAAAACAGCCTCATACAGCCAATAAGTGAGGTAAACAGCGAGATCTCTCCGCAATGCAATGTCAAGATAAATGCCATCTGTGCTTGTGAAGAACTTCCTCAAATCTTCTCGCATGGCGGAAATCTTCTTCAAACTTGATGCTTTAGCCCTAGCATCCTGGGCCATGCCATCAAAAGACTCCCCGCCATAAAAAAGTTGGAGCTGCAACTCTTCCAACTGCTGCACCTGACTTTCGAGCCCTCCTTATCCTTTAAAAAATCATAAAAGGCGACGAGCTGAAAGTATACAAGCCTGAACTCCTCAGATTGCTCCTCAAGGACGCTGTCAATAGGCATAAACTCCTCATAGAGTTTACCGAGGATAGGCAACCCGATGATGGCGCTCAGTTCCTTCAAAGAAAAACAAATCTCACCATTCGTCACAATGAATGTGTTGGTTTGTGGAAGGAATAACTCCAGCATGGCCATGAAAGCCTCATCGGAGAAAACAACGGTTTGCCGAAAAGCTCTAACCACATCAGAAATCTCGGCCTCCTGTAGAATGGCCTCGCCAACCTTTAGGGTGTGATCAGTCCATGATTCTCAGCTTGAGTCGGCACTAAAATGGCCACGAAGTCGAAAAGGCTTCACCCAGTTGCTGCCGTCACCCTGAAAAATGCCAAGGCCCACCGGTCTCAAATCAACCGACGGATGATCAAAACCTTGGTAGACACTGGCTAGCATCAACATGTCCATATGTACAGGCGACTTCTCTGCAAAATCGGAAGGGCCGCCAACAAAAACCCCGTTCTTGATCACACTGGTCCTCTTCACCCAGCTCGGAGGATCTTCCCTCTTAAGGCACGTGAGAGAAAGGCTCGTGATCGAGATGGTCCGATCGAAGGTCGACCGGGTAGAAATAGTTCTCTCCTCACCATCTGCTGTGTAAGAGAACTAAAAACATCTCCTTTCATATGTCAAGTCGTCACGGACTGCATCACCAAAGAAGAAGGTAGGCTTGAGCACAACGCTCTGATCGTCCGTAACCCAAGGACGGCTGCTTACCATGATCTTGTAGAATTCCTCATCTTTGAGAGCGATTAATTGCTGTATCATCTCATCACGATTGAGGGAATCGTACTTTTCCAAGTTCTTCTCAACAAACTGGACCTTCTCCCAAGCCTGCTGAACGACCGCATTGGAAGACCTGGCAGACCGACGAGGTGCGTCAGTAACAGGCCCCTTAACCTTGTTCGTTCTGGAAGAACTACCTGCAAAGAAAGAAAAAGAAAAGATCAATCATCATCAAAATGACAGAATTTTGCTAAAAAAATTCTAGCGAAATTTTGACATGGTTCTGGGGCAATTCCGAAGAAAATGGAAATACTCTGAAAGGGACAAGAAGCCTGAAGATGAGCTCAACATCGCTGCGAGCTCATAGTCAGCGGAAAGTTCTCAAAGAAGGTTCGAACTCAAACATTGCTGCAAGAACGAGCCAATCTCATCAAATTTCCGTAAAATCAAGAAAAGAGCTGATGGAACGCGCTCCGAATGCCGTGGGTGCTACCGGGGTCGGCGGACGTGGGAGTCCGTCGGGTCCGGCCCTTTCGCGCCCGGGGGGCATGAAGCGTGCATCAACATTTCTTTCGTGTGGGTGTGCCAGATTTTCTATTTTACTTGGAATTGTAAGTGGTAATCCGGAGATCAGCCTTCGCAAGTAAAAAGGAAATCAACTTCTTTCAAGTTTTCCATTGCACAAATATTTAAGAAAAGAGACATTTTCTTGGTTTGCCGTGAAAGGCGATTTTGTTTGGCATTTATAGCCGATTTTGGCGTTTATAGCCGATTTACAATTCTCATCAATAATGAAAGACAAGAGTTGTGATTTTTGTCTCTTTTAGAAAAATACAAACTACAATGAAAAGCAAGAAAAGGAGGATCTAACTTCTCAGGAGATTGTGGGGGACTCGTTCAGATTGACGGTCGCAAGCCATGTATGGGCTTCGCCATCATCCATGCAGATGAGAACAGAGGATGCTCTTGATTCGCTTGGCTTGGCTATAACCTCAGATTTTTAGAGGACAAAGACCAAGAGGAGGTCCTATGTCCGATAAAAAGCTAAGTAGACAGGCTGAAAAGCCACGTCTAAGCCATTGGAGGCAGCGGGAGAAGGCAAGGACCTTGGGGGGGGTACCCCCCAAGGGACTTTTGTCACCTTGTAGTGGTGGCCGGTGCAGAACTTCAGCAGAGTTTTTCTCTCTTTTTCTTTCTCTCAAATTTCTGGATCTGTGGTGCTTTGGAAGTGATCTCCGATTGATCGATCCGGATTTCAATGGAATGCTCTCCTATTTATAGGCTTTTGGTAGCCATTTAGGAGAGTTTATGGGCTTTAATGGCTTTAATGGGAGGAGTTACAAGATTTATTTCTTGATTTTGTAACTCCTTTTTCCTTGAATCTGATTGGCCGATGGAGATTAAGGGTTTTTAATCACCTTAATTACCATAATGGGAGGAGTTTCATGGGTTAAATGCCATGAATCAATTGACTTGTAACTCCCAAATGCTTGCTTCTGATTGGGCCGTCCAAAGAAATGAATTAATGACTACAATAAAGCTAGTCAATTAACCACATTAATTGGTCGCCGAGCAGTCGAAGAGTCGCGGGCCGTGCCGTGTCTTCTGGAATTCTTCTGGCGATGATCATCGATGGATCTTCATGCTGATCGACATCGGATGAATATGTAACTTCAGACAGTGATAGCTAAGAGCGGGCCGGTGACATCGTCCTGTCGATTTTTCGATCGATTGGGCGGAAAGTATACTTTTTTGGTCGACCGGTTGGCGATCAATGTTGATGTTGATACTTTTGGAGGTTGACCCGTGATTTTGACGGATGTCGGAGGACATGAGTCAATTTCAAGCACTAAAAATCACATTTTCAGGAAACCACAGGGGTCAAAGTGCGCGAAACGCGAAAAAGGACGGAAAAACGGGTCACCGGCGAAAAATCTGGTGACCTAGACTTCCATGGTCGTGGGCTGCGACCCTGGGGGTTTTTCCCCTGTTTTTGGTCCGTTTTGTGGTCTTTTTCGTCGCCGTTTTCTTCTGTATTTTTCCTGACATTTCTTCTCATTTATTGGCTTGATTTCCCTGTAGAAAACCTGATGAGAATCCTTGCATTTTTAGAGTGCAAAGTTTCCAATTTTCCGGGAAAGCCGAAGACTTTGTCGCGTAGAGCTGCTGATTTTCCGCCAGAAGCTGAAACTTGGTCAAACGATGTCGGAATGACCTGAAATTTGAGGTGAAGCCTCCTGAGCAATAAATAAGACCAACCATAGGCTTTTGTTTGAGTTTTGAAGCCGTTTGGGGTCCCATCGATGCTTCACTTAATTTTGCTACGGGGAAAATGCCGACCTTTGATATGTGGCCAAACGATGTCCGATTGACTTGAAATTTGACGGGGAGCCTATTGGAGTCATTTTGAGACGTTTCATGGGCTCCGTTTTGGCTGTCATGGTCCATGGTTGCTCCGCCGCCGGTAGGCTTGATTTTCTCTCGGAGCATCGAAACCTGGTCAAACATTGTCGGAATGACCTGAAATTTGACGTGCATCCTTTTGGAAGCATGTTGAAGCCACTCATGCACTTGGTTTGATAAGCGAAGGCTTCGGTGGTTCCCGCTGCCGGGAGGCTTGATTTTGCTGCTTGAGCATTGATGGAGGGTCAAACGTTGTCGGTTTGACTTGAAATTTGGCATGGAGCCCTTTTGAGACATGCTGGAGTCATCCGTAGGCTCTGATCGAAGTTTTGACGTCTCCGATGATGTCGCCGCCGAGAGCGCCATTTTAGCTGTCTGAGAAGCGAAGTTAGGCCAAATGATTCTGAAATGGCCCGAAACTTCATGTGTACTCTTCTCTTGGCTATCTTGAAGGATCTTGCAGTTTTTGTTTGATTCTGACAAGATTTGATTTTTTGGAGAAATTGCATTGTCTATTTATGGCAGGTTGCGACTTCATGCAGCTTTCTTGATGTTGAAGAGGCAAAGTGACATTTTTGGTGTCAACAAGAGCTCAACAACTGCGAGCTCCAAAATCCAAAAATTGCAAAGTTCCTAAAAATCCAGTAAGACTAAGAAAGAGCTCAACATCGCTGCGAGCTCCAAATCCCAATACTTGCAAAAGACTTTTCAGGTATGCATCATCATGCTTCCAAGTCCATTTACCAAAAATCATACATCAAACAATATCATCATGCATTAGATGCTAGGAAAACCTTGACCAAAGTTTGACCAATTCCAACCCAATTTGGTCAAAACCAATCAAACTTTGTCCAAGTCAAAAATCATGTTGGCTTGACCTAGAGACTCTAGCCTTCTATCTTGATGCATCAAACAAATAAAAATGCATGAACATATTGAAATTGCATAACCTCATTATCATGGTGAGCAAACAAAGAAGGAAACAAAAAAAAAAGAAAGAGAGAGAGAGAGAGAGAGAGAGAGAAATCTCAACAAAAAAAAAATTCAGGCCCACAGGCCGTGGCCTGCTGCCACGTGGCAGTCCGTATGGACCTGTCCGTACAACCAAGAAAAGAAAAAAAATGGTGGAGAAAAAAAGAAAAAAAAGAGAGAAAAATCACCGTGGAAAAAAAGAAAGAAAAAAAACCGTGAAGAAAAAAAAACACGGTGAAAAAAAAAAGAAAAAGAAAGAAAGAAAACCGTGAAGAAAAAAAATGAGGAAAAGAAAAAAAAAACAGAGAAGCACGAAAAAAAAACAAAAAAAAAACGTGCTTGGAAAAAAAAAGAAGAGAAAACGAGAGCAAAGAAAAAAAGAAGCTACTTCTAAAATGGAATTTCTTGTGGAGGGAGAAAACTTACTTGAAGCCATGGAGAAGAAGAAGAAAAATCTTGGAGATCCTTGGAGAAGAAAAAGAGCACTTCTTGATCTTGGAGCACCTTTGGAGATTCTTGCAAAAAGGAAGCAATGGAGCCAAAGATCCAACCCCTCTTACTTTTATAGAAGAGACCAAATCAAAAGAGGAAACAAGGAGAAAAGAAAAGAGGTAAGTGCTAAAAATTTAGCTACTTTCCCAAAAGAAATATACCTTGAGAAAATCTCTCCAAAAAACAAGGAAACTTGAGAGATTCTCTCCAAGTAAAGATATTTTTAGATATTCTCTACACAAAAGAGATATTTTTAGATATTCTCTACAAAAATGACACCATATGAGATATAGGCCATCTCCAAAGCCTAAGGTCCCATGGGTTAGCCCATATGAGCCAGGTTTGACCACTTAGGCACTAAAAGTGGCTTTTAGTCAAAATATTCCTCTTACCAAGAGCGAAAAAAAAAATTGTCCCATGCCTCTTTTGAGTTGATTGGACCATTCAAAAAAAAAGAGAGAAAAAAAATAAAAAGGGAAAGAGAAAGCCTCATGAGTTTCCAAAAACCAAACCATCCAACCTCATGAACCAAATCGAGCCCAAATCTTGAAATTGACATTCCACAAAAAACCAAACCCTGGTCCCCTAGCTCGCCACTGATGGACCCTCGGAAGTTTCCGTCCTCTCCTTCCGCACCCCAGGGGCTGACCTGGGTCTCGGCGGAGGAGGGAAAACGCGTGTATTAACATTTTCGTACGGGTATGCCAGATTTACTTTCTACTTGGAGTTTGGAATGGTGAGGATCCGGAAATTCACCTTCACAAGTGGAAAGGAAATCAATCCTTCTTTCTAACTTTTCAAATTGCATAAATATTAAGAAAAGATACAAGTTTGTTTTTTGAGAATGCCGTAGGAGGCGTTTTTTGTTTGTTTGCCGTAAAAGGCGATTTTGCCATGAAAGGCGATTTTACAAAACTCATCAAATATGAAAGACAAGAATTGTGATTTCTTTTTGCCTCTTAAAAAAATACAAACTACAATAGAAAAGGAAGAAAAGTGACCTAACTTCTCAGGAGATTGTGGGGACACATTGAGATCGACGGTCGCAAGTCATGTATGGACTTCGCCATCGTCCTTCAAATGAGAACTGTTGATGCTTTGATTCTTCGGCTTGGCTCCTAACCTCAGTTTTTTAAAGGACAAGGACCAAGAGGAGGTCCTATATCCAATGAAAAATCGAGTAAACGGGCTGAAAAGCTGGGTTTTGGTCATGTTGTAGAAGGAGGGGACCTTGGGGGGGTGGCCCCCCAAGAGACTTTTGATCACCTTGTGGTGTTTCTTGTAACAGAACAGCAAGACTTTGTCTGGATTTCTTCGGGAGAATGCAAGTATGCAAGTGCAGAATTTCAAGTCGATGTGTCTATCGATCCTTTTTCTTTTTTTTTCTTTTGGACCTCCTTTTATAGGCTTTTGGTAGCCATAAGGTGATTATGGGCATTGATGGCCATGATGAGAGAATTGATGAGGAGTTACAAGTTTTTATTCTTTGATTTTGTAACTCCTTTTTCATGCCTTGTGATTGGCCGATGAAGGATAGTTGGCATTTAATTTCCTTTAATCTTCATGATGATGGGAGTTTCATGGGTTTAATGCCATGATTGCTTGGATTTGTAACTCCCAAATGCTTGAATCTGATTGGGCCGTCCAAAATAATGAGTTAATGACCGTATTAAGTTGTCATAAATGGGTCAATTAACGACATTAAGTGGTCGCCAGGGCATGTGAAGAGTCGCGGGCCGCACCGCGTCTTTTGATATTCTTCTTGTGATCATCACAGGTGGATCCATACATTGTTTGATGTCGGATTGCAGTGCAATTTTAGACATCGATTGATGTTGGTGGGCCGGTGACATCTGTCTTGTTGATTTCAAGATCGGTCGCACAGAAAGTATACTTTCTTGGCTAGCCGGTTGGCGATCTTGGAGCGATCGGTGATGATTTCATGCTTTTGACGGCGGATCCAAGATGTCGATGAAGATCAGTGGTTTTAAAGCATCAAAGATTGGATTTTTAGAAAATCACAGAGGCAGGAACACTCGAAACGTGAAAAGGATCGGAAAACGGGCCGTTTGGTACGAAATCCGGCGACCCGAATTTGCAGGGTCGCCGGCGACCATGCACCCAGGGTTGCCGGCGACCTTGGTCCTTTTGGTCGCCGAGCGTCATTTTCGGTCGTTTTTCCGTCTTTTTAGTTCCTTCTTTCTTCTGTATTTTTCTTGACATTTTTCCTCAATTATTGACTAGATTTTCTTGGAGAAAACTTGATGAAAACCCACGCAAAACCGGAACACAAAGTTTCCCATTTTTCGGGAAAGCTGGAGACTTTGTAGCCGATTTTCCGTCAAGAGTCGAAACTAGGTCAAACGATGTCGGAATGACCTGAAAATTGAGGTGAAGCTTCTTAAGCAATGGATAGGACCAACCATGAGCTTTTATTGGAGTTTTGAAGCCGTTTGGGGTCCCGTCGATGCTTGACTTAATTTTGTTACGGGGAAAATGTTGAGCTTTGATATGTGGTCAAACGATGTCCGATTGACCTAAAATTTGATGGGGAGCCTATTGGAGTCATGTAGAGACGTTCCATTAGCTCTGTTTTGGATGTCATGGTTCCGGGGTGCTCCGCCGCCGGTAGGCTTTATTTTCTTTCGGAGCATCTTAACCTGGTCAAACGTTGTCGGAATGACCTGAAATTCGTCGTGCATCCCTTTGGAAGCATGTTGAAGTCACTCATGTACTTTGTTTGATGAGTGATGGCTTCGGTGGTTCCCGCCGCCGGGAGGCTTGATTTGGCTGCTCGAGCGTTGATGGATTGTCAAACGTTGTCGGTTTGACTTGAAATTTGGCATGGAGCCTTCTGGAGACATCCTGGAGTCATCCATATGCTCTGATCAAAATTTTGGCATCTTTGATGATGTTGCCGCCATGAGCGCTTGTTTAGCTGTCGGAGAAGTGAAGTTAGGCTAAACGATGTCAGAATGGCCCGAAACCTCAGGTGTACCCCTCTTTTAGCTGTCTTGAAGGATCTCTCAGTTTTTGTCTAATTCTGGCAAGATATGATGCTTGAAGTAGCTTTGCCTGTTTTGTAGTAAGATGCAGCTTCACGTGGCTTCTTGATGTTGATGAGACATAGTGACTTTTTTGGTGTCAACAAATGCCCCCTTGAGGTACAGCGACGGGTAGCTTTTTGGAGTCGATGTGCCTCGAAGAGAAACTTGAAGGAGAGTTTCCAATTTAACCAAGAGTTTTGAACCTTTTTTTTTTTTTTTTTGAATGCCCTTTGAGTTTCCGGGGGAATTTTATGGTAGTGAGAGGGATCACATACCATCTCAAGGCAAAGTTTTGAAAATGACAGGGGTATTTGGATTTTGGTTTTTAACCTTGTGACCTGACAAGCTGTATGTGGCAGGTTAGGGCGACGGTTTGATTTTTTATTTTGACCTTGTGACCCAACAAACTGTAGGTGGCAAGTTGGGGGGTCAGATTTGGCTTTTTGGTTTTGGTTTGGTTTGGATTTTGATTTTGGTTTTGGTCTTGTGACCTAACAAGTTGTATGTGGCGAGTTAGGGGACTGGAATTTGGTTTTGTGAAATGTCAATTTCAAGATTTTGGCTCAATTTGGTTCATGAGGTTGGATGATTTGGTTTTTTGGAAACTCATGAGGCTTTCTTCTCTTTCTTTTTCTTCTTTTTTTGAATGGTCCCATCAACTCAAAAGAGGCATGGGACTTTTTTTTGCTCTCTTTTTTTTTTTTTTTTGCTCTTGGTAAGAGGAATATTTTGACTATGGTACGGACAGCCTGCCACGTGGCAGTGGGCCACGGCCTGTGGGCCAAATTTTTTTTTTTTCTGAGATTTTTCTTTTCTCTCTTTCTTTTTCTTTTTTTTATTCCACCTTTGTTTGCTCACCATGATAATGAGGCTATGCAATTTCAATATGTTCATGCATTTTTTCTTTTTTTTGATGCATCAGGATAGAAGGCTAGAGTCTCTAGGTCAAGCCAACATGATTTTTGACTTGGACAAAGTTTGATTGGTTTTGACCAAATTGGGTTGGAATTGGTCAAACTTTGGTCAAGGTTTTCCTAGCATCTAATGCATGAGGATATTCTTTGATGCATGATTTTTGGTAAATAGATTTGGAAGCATGATGATGCATACCTGAAAATCTTTTGCAAGTATTGGAATTTTGACCTCGGAGCGATGTTGAGTTCTTTCTCGGTCTTGTTGGATTTTGAGGAACTTTGCAATTTTTGGATTTTGAAGCTCGTAACAATGTTGAGCTCTTTTCCAAATTTGGCAGAAATTTATTGAGATTGGCTCGTTCTCTCACAACGATGTTGAGTTCGAACCTTTTTTGAGAATTCTCCACTGACTATGAGCTCGCAGCGATGTTGAGCTCATCTTCAAGCTTCCGTTCTTTTCCGGGGTATTTCATTTTCTTCGGAATTGCCCCGGAACCATGTCAAAATTTTACTAGAATTTTTTGTAGCAAAACTCTGTCATTTTGATGATGATTGATCTTTTCTCTTCCATTTTTTGCAGGTAGTTCTTCCAGAATGAACAAGGGTAAAGGTCCTGTTACTGACGCACCTCGTTGGTCTACCAGATCTTCTAATGCGGACGTTCAACAGGCTTGGGAGAAGGTCCAGTTTGTCAAGAAGAACTTGGAAGAGTGCGATTCCCTCAATCGTGATGAGATGAGACAGCGATTGATCACTCTCAAAGATGAGGAATTCTACAAGATCATGGTAAACAGCCGTCCTTGGGTTACGGACGATCAGAGCGTTGTGCCTAAGCCTACCTTTTTCTTCGGTGATGCAGTTCCTGACGACTTGACATACCAAAGGAGATGTTTTCAGTTCTCTCACATAGCAGATGGTGAGGAGAGAATTATTTCTACCCGGTCGACTTTTGATCATACCATCTCGATCTTGAGCCTTTCTCCCACGTGCCCTAAGAGGGAAGATTCTCCGGGGTTTTTGTTGGCGGCCCTTCCGGTTTTGCAGAGAAGTTGCCTGTCCGTATGGACATGTTGATGCCAGCCAGTGGCTACCAAGGTTCTGATCATCCATCGGTTGATTTGAGATCGGTGGGCCTTGGCATTTTTCGAGGTGACGGCAGCAATTGGGTGAAGCCTTTTCGACTTCGTGGTCGTTTCAGTGCTGACTCGAGCTGGGAATCATAGACTGATCACACCCTGAAGATTGGGGAGGCCATTCTGCGGGAGGCCGAGATTTTTGATGCGGTTCGCCCTTTTCAGCAAATCGTTGTTTTCTCCGATGAGGCTTTCATGGCCATGCTGGAGTCATTCCTTCCACAAACCAACACCTTTCATTGTGACGAATGGTGAGATTGGTTTTTCTTTGAAGGAACTGAGTGCCATTTCCGGATTGCCTATCCTCGGCAAACTCTATAAGGAGTTTATGCCTATTGACAGCGTCCTTGAGGAGCAGTCTAAGGAGTTCAGGCTTGTATACTTTTAGCTCATCGCCTTCTATGATTTTTTGAAGGAGAATGAGGGCTCGAAAGTTAGATGCAGCAGTTGAAGAAGTTGCAGCTCCAACTTTTTTTTACAGCGGGGAGTCTCACTTATTGGCTGGGTGAGGCTATTTTTGCTGGAGGAGATGGAATGTACATCAGGCCGCACTGTATTTTTCCGGCTTGTCAGATGGCATTTGGAGAGCGGCTGGCTTTGCTACCTGCTCTTTACTCCTACTTGTCTACCGAACTGCAGGCTGCTGCTTTCCTGGTTCGGCTTGGGCTTCCCATAAACAGGATATTTTCTGCCCACATCTTCTATTCCTGGTATGTATACCACTGTCCTAGCTTCCATCGGTTGGGAGTTGCACAGGACGAAGATCCTTTTATGATTCATTTGGCTAGAGGGACAGCCGTTTCCGAATCTCTTTTATCTTCCCGTTTGAGGATCCGACGATTTAGGGACGTCGAGAATGGGCAGTCTTCAGTGAAGCTTTCTCCAGGTTTGCGGAAGAAAGCTTTCGACTTTGGTGTCTCCCGTGATTCGACCAGGGCCGGGTCGGGAAGACACTATGCTTTGACAATCGAGGAGAAGAGATGGCTCTTCAACATACGGGTTAATATGATGGTGTACCGCAGACATCTTTTTGTCGATATCCAGCCGTATGTCCCTTCACGTTTTGCATTGCAGCTTGGCTTCTCTCAAGGCGTTGTTGGAGAGCCTTCGAGCATGGTGAAGCGCTTTGAAGGTTTACAGGATGGGAGAAATGCATGGGCTTTTTACAGTGCCGAGGACACTACCGCCATGATTTCCTATCCTGAGCTGCCCACCTTCCGGACTACCGGCTTCACGAAGTAGTTCGTGGAGAGCTTCTCAGTGTACCGGGGGCTTTCCAAGAAAGAGCTCGATGTCAAGCAATCTCCTGGGAAAGGTCTTGGTAAATCAGATGGTGTCCGTCGGGAGGAAGTTTTGGCCTTCCTTTCTAGAGAGAAGCATAAGATAGGCTTTCTCAATGAGCAGAACGTCATCAGATCAGGAGCTGCACAAGGGATTCCTGGTGAGGTCTTGAGACAGCTGTAGGAGGAGGAGGCCAAGATCGATGCTATGATACAAGCAGAGCATATGAAGGCTTCCATGGAGTCTACTGAGAAAAGTAGGCCATCCAGTGAGGACTCTTGTGAGAGGCCTGATGTTGATAGCGGAGCAGGATCGTTGAGCAGATTAACCCGCCAAGGCAAGAGAAGGAGAGGACAATGCCATCACATGAGACGGCATGATAGTCCTTCTGATCTTGAAGTTCCTCTCACCATTGCTGAGGAGGTGTCTGAGGATGCTGACGAGCCTCCGGAGAAGAGGAGCAGAGAAGAGGAGACAGCTGGTATGATTCTCCTTTTTTCTTTTGTTTCTTCTTTTCTCTTGTAAGAGATTTTTTGTTTTGATCCGCTGCTTTCTTACTTTTAGCAAAGGACGATGACCTGGTGATGCCCGAGGTTCCTGTCGATGAGGCGATGACGGATCCAGTCGTGGCATCTGAGGAAGAGCCCAGGGACTCTAGAGTGGTTCCAGAATCTTCACCTAGTACGATTGCTTTGGCTTCTTCTTTTTGTTTGTGCTGTCATTTGCCAACATGTAGCTTTTGTTTTCTTGTTAGCTAACTTGCCAGAGGATTATGACAATTTTGAGCCATCCATGGACGCAACTTTTCATGATGCTTCGGATGAGCTCAGAGAGGCAGAGAGTACTCCACCGGTCGTCGAAGAAGGTGTTTTGCAATACTAATCTTGATTTTTTTTTAACAAGATTATATTCATACCTTTTTGTCTTTTCCTTGGCAGATTGTGGAGCAGCAGGAGAGGTCCCTCCGTCTTCCTCAGGGCCAGAACACGGGATACCTGCGGCTGATCCAGGAGTAGGGGCTTCTTCTTCCTTTAATGAGTCAACTTTTTCGGTTGGAAATAGTTTATTGATTACTCTTCCAATGGAGCGTGACATAGGCAGTCGGGTGCCAAAGCATGGCGAATCCTCATCTGCACCGCACCTTCAGTATGTAAAGAAGGTATTGAAGACTGTTTTGAGCTCATGGGTTGAGATTCTCTCTTCGGGTCACTTGGAAGCTGGCTTTAGCATGATCAAGCATGTACAGAACATTCTTACTGATAGCAAAGAAGTCGGTCTGAACATCGCAAGCGCCAAAGATTTTGTTGATGAAATCATCGCCTTGGGGAACAAATGGACTGAGACCAAGAGTTTCCTAGATGGTGACTTCTTTGATGAGATGTTTATAAAGCCATCCAGCAAAGTCAAAGCTGAGCTGACTGGGGTCACGAAGACTCGGAACCAGGTCGTTCGGGAGAAGTACGTTACCAAGTTATCCATCATGGGGCTAAAGCAAGACTTAGACCACCTTGATAAGGAAGTTGTCGAGGCTAGGCAGCGTCTTGAGCTTTTAGAGGAAGAAGCTGTTGCCAAATGAACTGCCATTGTAGAGGCTCGTGACAAGGAGGGGACTCAGGTTGAGGAAGCTGAAGGTAATGTCCAGAGGAAGACTCAGGAGTATGAGCAGTGGCAGGTCCTCTGGAAAGAACTTCCTTGTGTTGTAGATGGGTCGCTGCGTTCGGCCGCATTTTATGGGAACATTTTGAAGAAGCATGGCCTAAAAACTTTGGAAGCCAAGGCCAAGGGTCTGCTTGAGGAGTTGAACCTTTGGTTGAAGACCATGCTAGATTGAGCTCCTGAGTTGTAACAAACTCTTTTTCCTTCTTCTTTTCTTTTTTCTTTTTTGTACCTCCATGTATAAACAATTTTGGTACTATAGTTTTTGTATCCCCTTCTTTTTTCGCTTAAATCATTTTCTTGATGAAAACAAATTTGACTAAAAGCTGATGGGAATGTTTGTTCAAGAATTTGATCAAAAGGTTGTCGTTTTGTGAAAATCTTTTGTCAAAGGGTTGTTTTGGGCATGAAAGCCAATTTTGTGCCAAAAAGCCTGGTTTTTTTTTTTTTTTTTTTTTTGATGATTTGAGAATCAAACTTTAGAATGGCACGGAAGCCTAATTTTGCGGCGTAAGAGCCAAAATTTGTTTTGCGGCATGAGAGCCAAAAATTTTGAAATGGCATTAGAGCCAAAAATTTTGAGATGGCATAAAAGCTGAATTTTGGAATGGCATAGAAGCCGAATTTTGTGATGGCATGAAAACCTGTAATTTTGAATTGGCATAAGAGCCAAAAAAATTTTTGTTTGTGGCATGAGAGCCAAAGTTTCTTTTTTTTTTTTTGTTTGTGGCATGAGAGCCAAGGTTTTTTTGTTTGTGGCATGAAAGCCTAAGTTTTTTTTTTTTTTTTTTTTTTTTGTTTGTGGCATGAGAGCCAAGGTTTTTTTGTTTGTGGCATGAGAGCCAAAGTTTTTTTTTATGGCGTGAAAACCGATTTTTGGAATGGCATAGAAGCCAAAATTTGTTTTGTTGTTGTTTGTTTTGTTTTGGCATAAGAGCCAGATTTTTGAAAACCAAGTTTTGTTTTGTTGGCATGAAAACCGATTTTGGCATTTATAGCCGAATTTTGGCGTTTATAGCTGATTTTGGCGTTTATAGCCGAATTTTAGCGTTTATAGCCGATTTTGGCATTTATAGCCGAGTTTTGGCATTTATAGCCGGGTTTTGGTATTTATAGCCGATTTTTGGTTTTCAAAATGTAGGTATCGACTAAATGTCGCCTCCCCGCTGAATGGTCTTGCAAGTATCGATGGAATGTCGCTTTCTTACTCATTCGGTTTGCGAGTATTGATGGAATGTCACTTCCTCCTGGGCTGGGTTTGCGAATATCGATGGAATGTCGCTTCCTCACGGATTGGGGTGCAAGTATCGACCAAGCGTCGCTTCCCTGCTTTTCCCAAAACTTTTGGTTTTGCGAGTACTGACTTGATGTCGTTTCTCCGGGATTTTTGAAATTTGATGTTTTCTCGAACCATTTGAAATTTGGGTTGTGGATATCAACTGGAATATTGCGTCTCCACGATTTTGAGGTTTTGCAAGTATCGAATGGGGTTCCCTTCCCTACGATTTTTGGGTTTTGGAAGTATCGAATGGGGTTCGTATCCTTCCGATTTTTGGGTTTGCGAGTATTGACTGAATGTCGCTTCCCCGCGGTTTCTAAAAAACCATTTTTTTTTCTATTTTTTTGGTTTAAAGACACGAGGATCATAAATTTTGACTTAAAATCATTTTGGTTGTAAAAGCCAAGGCGGGCTAGGGTGAAAATTCCCGAGTCCTGGTTTTTGTTTCAAACCAAGAATTTTGGGTTCAAGGATCAAAAATTTTGGTCAAGTCTGGGAAGAGGCTCCTAAACTTGGATTTTTGAATTATTTATTTATTTATTTATTTTTTAACAATGAAACGATGAAAGTAAGCATTGTTTTGAAAGTTTTTTTTTTAGAAATTTCAAGATGAAAATTTCAAAGAGGATGGGTTTGACGAGCAAGTACCTTGGAAATAGGCTTTGGCCGTGTAGATATCGCTCAGACCCGTTTAAGGAAGTCTTCAAGGGTAGTACCGCTTCAAGAACTTGCCGTTGATGGGCAACATACATCTGTCTCCTTCCATGTTTAAAAGAGCGTATGCACCATTGGAAAAGACTTTATCGATGACGAAGGGTCCCTCCCATTTTAGTTCGAATTTGCCTTTGGAATTGTGGGCAAAGACTATGGGTCTTTTTACTGCAAAAACCAAGTCGCCCTTTTTGTAGGTGCATTGCCTGACCTTCTTGTCGAAAGATCTTGCCATGCATGCTTGGTACAACTCAATGCTTTGTAAAGCTTCGAGTCGTCTTTCATCGAGATTATCCAGCTCTTGGAGTCTCAATTTGACATTGCTTTCTTGCGTCATGTCATTTTGCAAAGATACCCTTAAGGAAGGATTTTGTACTTCCAAAGGGACAACAGCTTCGCATCCATAGACCTAGGAGAATGGTGTGCTATGGGTTGGTCTTCAAACGGTGGTTCGATTGGCCCACAAGGCTTCTGGTAGTTTGTCGCCCCAGTCTCTTTTGTGACTAGAGACCATTTTCTTGAGAATTTTGCAGAGTGTCTTGTTGAAGGCTTCTGCTAGTCCGTTCGCTGCTGGATTATATGGAGTCGAAGGACAACTTTGGATTTTGTAATTGTCGCAAAACTTGTAGAATCTGTGATCCCGAAATTGTGGTCCGTTATCATGGACGAATCTATTAGGTATGCCGAAGCGACAAATAATGTTCGTGCGCAAGAACTGAAGGACTGATGAGGTCTTCATTTCGCTGAGCGCAAATGCTTCTGACCACTTGGAGAAATAATCCGTAGCAGCGAAAATGAAGTGATGACCTTTGCTTGATGGGGAAGAGATAGGACCTATGATGTCCATACCCCAGGCTTCGAAAGGCCATGAGATTACTATTGGATGTAGTCATTCTGGAGGCATGTGGACATAATCTCCATGAATCTGGCATTTTTGGCAACGCTTGGCAAATTGGATTGCATCAGCTACCATGGTAGGCCAATAATAACCTACCATTTTTATCTGGTTGTAGAGCTTAGGACCAGCCTGATGGGTTCCACAAAGAACAGCATTTACTTCTTTGAGAGTTTCTTCAGCCTCTTGTTGTGACAAGCTGCGTAGAAGTACTCCGTTGAAGGATTTTCTGTAAAGTTCTTTTGAAGGTATATCTAAATGAAAGTTCGGTGCTCTTCTTTGGATACTTAACCGCTCTTTTGAATCTTCAAGTAGGATTCCGAACATGATATAATCAATGAACGGATCTCTCCAGTCGCCAATCGGAGGTTTGAGGATGGACATCCGACTTCCAACCACTTGGTGGCATTCAGCAACTGCTTGGTGTGTGTTAAGAGGAGGGAGAATCCTTCTTTGACACACTGTGACTTGCATGTTTTCCCCTTCTTGGATTGCCATAGATTCAGCGAGTCCAGCCAGGGCATCTGCACGGATGTTTTCACCTCTGAGGATGTGGGTGATCTGAAAGATGTTGAATTTTTGTCGACGTGACTGAGCCTTGTTGTAGTAAGGTAGCAGATCAGGCTTCCTGACTTCAAATGTCTGATTCATTTGGTTGACGATCAGTTGAGAGTCTCCAAAAGCTTCCAGCATGGTGATGCCGGATTCGAGGGCGAGTTCCAATCCTACAATCAGAGCTTGGTACTCAGCTGCATTGTTTGAACATGGTTCCAGTAGTGAGAAGGCGTGTGGAATCATGTATTTTTCGGGGCTGACAAAGAGGATGTCGATTCCCGATATTTGCTTTCCTTTTTCACTTGTCCTGGTTGCGCCGTCAAAGTACATGTCCCAAGAGGCGTTTGATAAGGAAGTTTCCACATTGTAGACAAATTCGTCTGGGAGATCATCCCTGAGTGGAGAATCTTTAGGCAATGGATGCTCTGTGAGAGAGTCTGCTAGAGCTTGGCCTTTGATTGCTTTTTGTGGTACATACCTAATATCAAACTGTGATAGAAGGATGACCATTTTGCCAGTCGGGCATTGAGAGATCCTGCTTTTGTGACAAGGACTTTTAAGAGGTTAATCCTCAAAATCAGATAGACTGTATTGGACAGCAGGTAGTGACGTAGCTTTTGTACGGGAAACATCACACTGCAAGACATTCTTTTTCGACTGGGGAGTAGCGATGCTCTGCACCTACCAACATACGGCTAAGGTAATATAGAGCAGCTTCTTTTCCGTCGTCATTTTCTTGTGCGAGCAGAGCACCCAAAGAGTGGTCGAGAGCTCTTGTATACATGATAAATGGTTTTCCAATTGTGGGGGCAGCCAACACTGGTGGTTTGATGAGGTATGCTTTGATGTCTTGAAATGTATTTTCACATTCGGTATCCCAGACAAAGTCCACACCTTTCTTCATCCAGCGAGAGAATGGACGGCACTTTCCTGATAGATTGGAAATGAACAGTCGAATGTAGGCCAACCTTCCTTGAAGCCCTTTTAATTCTCCTAGGGTTCTTAGAGATGGCATTTCCAGGATAGCCTTGACTTTGGTAGGGTCAAGTTCTATTCCAGCTTTCCGTACTATGAATCCAAGGAACTTACCCGATGAGACACCGAAGAAGCATTTTAGTGGATTCATCCGCAATTTGTGCCTACGAAGTCGGAGGAAGATTTCTCGGAGATCGTCGAGATGGTCTTCTTTTCTTCTGCTTTTGATGGCGACGTTGTCAATATAGCATTCGACCGTCTTGTGCTGTATATCTTCGAATATTTTCATCATAGCCCTCTGATATGTTGCACTTGCATTTTAAATGGCATGACAGTGTAGCAATACACACCAAATGGAGTCCGAAATGATGTATGTCTTTCGTCTTCAGGATGTATCTATATCTGATTGTAGGCAGAGAATCCATCCATGAATGTCATTCGCTCGAACCCATAGGTGTTGTCAATCATCACCTCTGGTATGGGGAGCGGGAATTCATCTTTAGGCCATGCATTATTCAGGTCTCTCTAGTCGATACAGACCCTTATCTGCCCATTTTTCTTTGTCACGGGGACGATGTTGGCCATCCATTCAGAATGTTGTTCCTCGCTGATGAAGCCAACGTTTTTGAGTTTTTGAACTTCTTGTTCAATTTTGTCCATCACGTCGGGACGGAATCTTCTTTGGCCTTGTTTGACATGCTTGATTTCTTTTTGCAAATTGAGCTTGTGGACTACTACTTTCGGATCTAAGCCAAGCATTTCGGCAAAAGACAATGCAAAGCAATCAACGAACTCACGAAGAAACGAGATATACTCAGGTAACTCATCATCCTTTATATTCTTGCTTATGAATACAGGACGTGGGTTATCAGGTGTTCCCAAGTTTATCTTTTGAACAGGGTCTTCTGTCGGAAGGTTTGAAGGTGGTTCCTCCATAATACTTTCGAAGGCTTCCAACTCAACAAGACCTTCTGGAGTGCCAGAGGCATTTTCAGACTGAGGCTCTGTTTCTGTCCATGGATCTTCTTGATCAGTATCCTTCCCAAGACTTGCAATGAGATGGTCCCGATCATTTGCTGGAACTGGGTTGAAGTAAGGTACTTCTTTTGGAGACGATGGTTCTTCTGGGTCAGAAAACCGCGCGTCTGTGTCATCAGGCAATTCCTCTTTATTATCAGAGAAATCATACCAATTGGAGGAGCTTTCTGGATCTTTGACGAGTGATTCCTCAAAGAGATATCCAAGGATATCAATGTCTTCATGAGATGTTGAGGCTTTGTCGGTAAAGCGACTTTGCAGCCATAGTGTCAACTGTCTTATAGGAACGGTAGGATCATACCCCAACCCATATGAAGACTTGCCTTTATGAAGATGGATTTTCCAATCTTCTGGTTGACTTTTGGTCAGGGTGGGTTCTAATGGTGTGAGAATACCATGGCCACCTCCCAAACCAGAAGGATTTTGAGCATCGTAGCCCATTTTCTTCATGATAGCTTGTGCCATTGGACTATACAGGGATAGCTGAGGCATACCTTCATTTTGGAAAGGGTCAAGCAGAGAGTTTAGTGGAGATGCTCCCGGTCTATGGAAGAAGATTGCTTTTTCTTCTGGCGAAGTTGCTGAAATAACAAATGAAGCAGACGTAGGGTCTTCTATGTCAGCAAGTATCTCCAATGGAGTGAGAGCGGGCTGATCTTGTTGAGTATCAGCTTGGCTTGATGCTGTATCATCTTCTGGCTCTGACTCCGAGTCTGTGTCACGCATAATAGACACAAAGGAGACAGTGAACTTGCCCCCAGCCTTTTGTTTTGTCTTCTTTGCTTTGGTAGTGATTACCAAAGGCTTTTGAGATTTGAAGGAGACGACGAAGGGAGCTTAACTGCTTACTTAGAGTTTGGTGGAAGGTTTGGTTACCTCTGATGATTGCTGAGGAGTCTTGCCTTTATCTTTCTGGAGACTGTCGGCAAAGTGAATTGTTTCTTCCTCTTGTTCTTCTTTTCCATCTTTATACATTTGAACATCTGCAAAATGGACATCTCTGCCTTTGAAGGGTTTTTTGTCTGCAAACACTCGATGTATCAAGCCGTTGTTGCCAACGAACTTGATGCACTGATGTAAAGTGGAAGGGACGACACCATTTTCATGTATCCAGGGGCGTCCAAGGAGTATATTGTAGCATGGAGGGGTCCTTATTACATACACAGTGACTTCAGAAATAAGGTCACCGATTTGCAATTTGAACCTGATTTTGCCGATAGGCCTTTGAACCTGATTTACATAAGAAGAAAAGGGTTGATTGTAATTTTTGTGGTAATCCCGACCAGAATGGGTACCTCTACCAACTTCAAGAGCTTCTAGAGAAGAGTCTTCTTTTGGAAGATCACTCTCAGGATCAAGGGGTTGATCCCTGTCATTTGCTGAAGACGTCTTTGTAGCAGCATTGGCGTCTTCAGTAATTGTGTTGCACGGAGCAATTTCCGGGAACAAGTCCTGAACAGCATCCGACAAGCTTTCTTTATTAGTCTAGACATCGTCTATGAGATCATGTATCTGGGACCAATCAACTGGGTTTTCATTGAAAAAGATTTCATTGGCAGGAGTTTCTTCGGGATGATCAACCGGGAGAGGCTTGAGTTCCGATGTCACAGCTTCAGGAGACGAGGGCTGAGAGGATGATATCTCAGTGGAAGTCACCTGAGAAGATGTAGCTCCGGAAGATACACCACCTGATGGGGAGTATGTGTCTTCGGAAGCTTCAAAGGCATTATCGTCCTGAGCTATCGCATTGCAGGTCATCCGAACAGGAGATGCCCCCAGTGCAGACTGTTGGGAATCGGACTCATCCTCGGATGTAAGAGGATCATCAATCCAACTGTTTTCTCCATTTTCAGGAGTTGAGGGAGAAAGTTCCCGTTGATTTTCAGGGACTTCCGATTCTGGATCATGACGAAGATCATTGATGCGATCCCGCTCCTACTCTATGGCAAGATGTTGCAAGATTCTTGCATATTCTTCAAGATAAGGCATAGGAGCCAAATCTTCTTCATCATCTACTCCTTGTGGTTCACCATCATTGGGTTCCACTGAAGCATTGGCTGGTGCTGGATCGACAGCGTTTTCAACCTCTTGGTCTTCTTCATCATCGGGCCAGGATCCTTGTGGCTGCAATGGGTTATACCATATTACTGGTATAAGATGAGACTCGGGAATCCATTCCTCGTCGAAGAGGTATTCTCCTGTTTCAAGGGATTCTTCCCACTCATCGATATCACTGGCAGTATCACTGGACTCATATCCATCCACGGAGAATCCAACTACTGAGTTGTAAGAGTATGATGCCCCCTGCACAGTTTCATTTTTGTATAGAGGTGGCATGAAATCATTAAGGGTGAATTTTCTTACCGCCTTTGAAGTTTTGGGAAGGGATTCTTCCGTTGCCCCTAGTGAAGCAGTGGAAGAGGTCTCTGCCTTTTCAAGGACTTCTTGTTTTGGTTAAGACTTCTGCTACTGTTTGGGCTTGCGGAGTTGTCTCTTGGCTTGCCTTCACTACTGAGCGGTCGGCTTTGTTTTGACGATCTCCCGATTTTCATCATCTAGGAGATCGGGATGCACCCATATGGGTTGTCCATCTAATGTTGGATAGGGAACCAACTCTTGGGACGCTTGAGCCATTTTAATCACCTGAATGAAGTAGTTATCTTCTCCTTCGGTGACTTTGAAGTTTGCCGACATGACACCATGTTGACAGAGGCGGAGCCATAGTTTTTGTCAAAGGTGATGACTCCGTTTTTCCACATCTCATTGATCTTCGCTCTCACAACAAAGCATTGATTGAGAGGATGTGAGATCATCTGGTGGTATGGATAGTATCGGGGATCATTGGTTTTGCCAACATCTCCCGGTCTTTCGGGCTCCAGCAAAGTGAGTTTGCCATTCGCTAGGAGAGCCTCAAAGATTTCTTCAACATCTTCATCGAACGGATATTTCTTTTCTACACGTTCTTTGAAGGCGTCGGAGAGTTCAGGCCTTTTACCTGTAGCTTGCTTTCAGCTTTCTTTGACTGCTGAGGAGATGACTTAGTTTGCACATTGAGAACCTCCTTTTTCTTTGGTTTTGAGGTCGTAATAGAGTCGGCTCTTTCTTTGATGATTTCTAACTGTTGAGGTCTTTGATCACCATTTCAGCTTCCATGGAAGCTTCGAGGAGTTCTCCCAGGTTCTTTGATTTGTTGCCGATGATCAAGGAGCGAATCCTTGCTATCATATTGTTATGGCAGATGTCGACTAACGACGCTTGTGGCAGTACATCTGAGCATTTGTACGTCATCGCTTTCCACTTGTGAATGAAGTCGTATGCTAACTCATTCTCTCCCTGTTTTTGGCTGCAGAACTGAGCCATAGTAACAGGATGGTCCTCACCTTGGAAGTGAGTCAGGAAGTGTGCCTCCAGCATAGCCCAGTTCTGGATGGAGTTCTCCGGCAAAGTGGAGTACCAATCAAAGGCTGTACCTTTTAGGGTACTTGTAAAGAGGCGAATCTTGAGGGCACCTTGATCCGCAATAGCTCCTGTTAAGATCTTGAAGTAGATGACATGTTGTCTGGCTGAACCCTTCCCCGTATATGTCTGGAGAGTAGGTTATTTGAATTTTGCAGGGAATGGAACCGAGTCCATCCATAGAGGATAGGGTGGCTTCATCCCATGTTCCTTCAATATATCCTCTTCTTTTGCTTTTGCGAGGATATCGTCTACATCCTTTTTGATAAGGGCGCGTGACTCGTTGTTTTCTGCATTGCCCTCATCATCTTCATGATTCGGAGGGCCTTGGTTGTTAAGTGGTGGACGTTGTAGAGTGAGAAGCAGGTTTTCCATCAGAGCTTCAATTCTCTGTTGTCCTTATTCCAACTGCTGGACGCGTGCGGTTACGTCATCATGCGGTGGAGGCTGCTCAGAACTTGTAGCCAAGACGTTCATCCCTCAGGATTCGAACGAAGAAATCGTCCTGGTGACTGAGCTGGGGCTCATTCTTCTGGATGAAGAATTTGAGGAGTGGTTACTCCGGTGTCCTTGGCTTGGAGGAGTGGAGGATTCTTCCAGATGTGTACGTGTCCGAGAGACGCTGCAAGTCACTGGCCGCCTAACACTGATTTTAGTTGCTGACTTCTGGCATTTTCTAGTTTTGCCAACCATATGGACAGCAACGAATTGGTCGGGTCTTTCTTTTTCGACCCATTTGTTTGAAACGTGGAGAGTAGAACGCTGGGTTCTTTGCTACTCAAGTCTCTTTTGTCGATATACCGCGTGGCGGCGCATGCGACGAGCAATTTGAGCTTCAGTCAGCTCTAACTGGGCTCTGGCGATGAAGGATGAAGTCCCCCGTGCGCAGCAGCTGAGTTTGTCTTCTTTGAAGCTTGGTAAGGATAGAATCTGGACGCGGTCCTTTGCCTGTTGTAGTGAAGACTTGAATTTTGCGAGCTCAGCCCCTGTTGAGATGAAGGGTCGACTCGCAGGAGTGCAAGCTTCAGCGTGCTTTTGCGTAGGCCTAACGATGCAGGATTTGATTTTGGGCTTGTAGGAGCAAGCCGGCTCATGCTGATTTTGTTTGTTCTTTGGGCGGAGGGTAGGTTTCTCCTATTTAATGTAAGAGAGAGGGTAAAACCGATTCTCCTTGAGAGGGGCCAGGTATGCTGGCTTTGCAGATGTTCGGGACCTCCGTTGCTTTGGTGAAGATCTCGGGGACCAGGTTTTGGGGCAAACCTGGTTTCTTGTGAGTTGAGGCTTCGCGGGAGTACCACGGGCTTCAGGCTTCTTGGTATTTGCCCTTGGTGCCACGTTAGTGACACGTTGTGGGGCGATTTTCTGCTTTTTGGTAGGTACAGTTTCTTCTGCGGGGAGTGGGAATGGTCCCTGTGACCCGAAGACGATGGTCCGGGGAGTTGAAGTTGACCCGGTACTTTGAGAGTTGTCGAGGGAGATGACGCTTCGGCAACTGGCAGGGCGCTTATACTTGTTTTGCTTATCTTGAAGCATAAGCTGGTACTTGTTCTCATCGAAAGTGATGGTCAATGAAGCTGCCATTGTTAGTTTTTGAAAACTTCTAAAACAAGACCAAATCCATTAGTAATCACAAGAATATGGTGATCATAAATGGAGAACAACTATGGTTTTGTCTTTTCAAATCACTTGAGGGGACATGGCCCAGCCCAAGCAAGATGAAGAAGGCAAAAAGCCATAGAGGATACAATTGTTCTAAAATGCAAGTATGGTAGGCTCAGGGTGAGCGTTCCAGTGACTGCTAGCAACAATTGTAGACCTTAATTCAAATTACCGAGAAGCAAAGCTCACTCGAGGTAAAATGATATAAGGTTGGAGATACAAATGTGTCGGTCGCGAATACAGTAGACCCGAAAGGGCGTACTAGCACCGCTAGGCACAAATGTTGCAAATCGCATCCTTGGAAAGGACACGAGATTGGATTTTTTTCAAATGTCAAATTTGGGTTCATAAAGGAGAGCAAATGGTGTTCCAATCCGAACAAAGGCTCAACATTTTTGAGAGCGCTAAATCCAGAAGGGAAGGAACCAGAATTTCTCAGATGTGAATCCAGTAATGACGAAAGTTTTTTTTTTAAGGGTCAAGATTGAATTCATCAAAGACAGCAAATGGTGTTCCATTCCGAACTAGGCTCAACATTTCTGCGAGCGCTAAATTCGAAAGGGAAGGAACCAAGATTTTTCAACTCTGAATTCAAAAGTGACGGAGGTTTTTTTTTTTTTTTTTTTGAAGGGTCAAGATTGAATTCATCAAAGAAAGCAAATGGTGTTCCATTCCGAACAAGGCTCAACATTTCTGCGAGCGCTAAATCCGAAAGGGAAGGAACCAAGATTTCTCAGATGTGAATCCAGTAATGACGGAAGCTTTTTTTTTTTTTTTTTTTTTTTTTTTTTGAAGATGCACATAGGTTTCCAATTCGATCTTATGAAACCTTAGTAGATAGATCAACCCCCAGGTAAGGATAGGATTACTTAATGAACCCATTTGGAGGACCCTTGCCTCGAACAGTCTAGTTGTCTCCACACTCTGGACAAGGCCTTTCTTAAACCCACTTTGGTCAAAGAACGCAACTAGTGGAACCTTAGTGTTTTTTTTTAACTCTTTTTGAAAGATTTCTATGAACTCATCAAAGAGAGCGAATGGTGTTCCAATCCGAACAAAGGCTCAACATTTCTGCGAGTGCTAAATCCGAAAAGGAAAAACCAAAGTGTCTCAAATTTGAATTCAAAAGAGAGAAAACTGATTTTTTTTTTTTTGAAATTATAATTCTTTTTTTGAAATCCCAATTGGACTCGTCAAAGAGAAAAGATGGCCTAATCCCCGATATGAACGATAGCTGTAAACATTTCTGTGAGCTAGCAAGTTCAAAGAGGAGAGGATCAAAGTTTCTCAAAGTTGAATCTTAAGAAAGAGGGATCATTTTTTTTTTTTTGAAAGAATTTGAGATGAAGTTTTTTTTTTTGAAATCCCAATTGGACTCATCAAAGAGAAAATATGGCCCAATCCCCGATATGAACGATAGCTGCAAACGATAGGGCTTTGGCCCTTTTGGTCGCCGAGCTTCGTTTTCGACCGTTTTTCCATCTTTTTTGTTCCTTCTTTCTTCTGTATTTTTCTTGAAATTTTTCCTCAATTATTGACTTGATTTTCTTGGAGAAAACTTGACGAGAACCCGCGCAAAACCGGAACATAAAGTTTCCCACTTTTCGGGAAAGTCGGAGACTTTGTAGCCGATTTTCCGTCAAGAGTCGAAACTAGGTCAAACGATGTCAGAATAACCTAAAAATTGAGGTGAAGCTTCTTGAGCAATGGATAGGACCAACCATGAGCTTTTATTTGAGTTTTGAAGACGTTTGTGGTCCCGTCAATGCTTGACTTGATTTTGCTGCGGGTAAAATGCCGAGCTTTGATATGTGGTCAAGCGATGTCCGATTGACTTGAAATTTGACAAGGAGCCTATTGGAGTCATGTAGAGACGTTCCATTAGCTCCGATTTGGATGTCATGGTCCCTGGGTGCTCCGCCGCCGATAGGCTTGAATTTCTTTTGGAGCTCTAAACCTAGTCAAACATTGTCAGAATGACCTGAAATTCGACGTGCTGCCCTTTGGAAGCTTGTTGAAGTCACTCATATGCTTTGTTTGATGAGTGATGGCCTCGGTGGTTCTCGCCACCGAGAGGCTTGATTTTGCTGCTCGAGCGTTGATGGAGGGTCAAACATTGTCGGTTTGACTTAAAATTTGGCATGGAGCCCTTTGGAGACATTCTGAAGTCATCCATAGGCTGTGATCGAAGTTTTGGTGTCTTCGATGATGTCGCCGCCGGGAGCGCTTGTTTAGCTGTCGAATAAGTGAAGTTAGGCCAAACGATGTCGGAATGGCCCGAAACTTCAGGTGTACCTCTCTTTTGGCTGTCTTGAAGGATCTTGTAGTTTTTGTTTGATTCCGACAAGATCTGATGCTTGAAGTGGCTTTGCCTGTTTGTAGCAGGATTCAGCTTCATGTGGCTTCTTGATGTTGAGGAGACATAGTGACTTCTTTGGTGACCACTCGGCCGAAAAAACCACTCGGCGACCAAAGGAGCCAAAACCCCATGGTCGCCGGCGACCCTGGAAATCCGGGTTGCCGGATTTTCGCCAGAAAGCCCAATTTCCAATCCTTTTCGCGTTTCGAGTATTCCTGCCTCTGTGATTTTCTGAAAATCCAAATTTTGATGCTTGAAAACCACTGATCTTCACCGACATCTCGGATCCGCCGTCAAGAGTATGAAATCATCACTGATCGCTCCAAGATTGCCAACCGGCTGACCAAGAAAGTACACTTTCTGTCCGACCGATCGAGAAATCGACAAGACAGATGTCACCGGCCCACCAACATCAATCAATGTCTGAAATTGCACTGCAATCTGACATCAAACGACGTGTGGATCCACCTGCGACGATCACAAGAAGAATCCCAAAGGACGCAGCGCGGCCCGCAACTCTTCACATGCTCCGGCGACCACTTAATGTCGTTAATTGACCCGTTTATGACAACTTAATGCGGTCATTAACTCATTATTTTGGACAGCCCAATCAGATTCAAGCATTCGGGAGTTACAAATCCAAGCAATCATGGCATTAAACCTATGAAACTCCCATCATCATGAAGATTAAAGGCAATTAAATGCCCATTATCCTTCATCGGCCAATCACAACCCAAGAAAAAGGAGTTACAAATCAAGAAATAAAACTTGTAACTCCTATCATCAATCTCATTTCTCTCATCATGGCCATCAAAGCCAATAAACATCTCATGGCTACCAAAAGCCTATAAAAGGAGGTCCATTCCAAAGAGAAAGACAACTTTCCAACTACCAAAAAAATAATCAATTGGTTTGCACACTTGCATTCTTCCGAAGAAAACCCTGATGAAGTCCTGCTGCTCTGCCGCCAGAAGCACTACAAGGTGATCAAAGTCCCTTGGGGTGCCACCCCCCCAAGGTCCTCTTCTGCTATCCAACATGGCCTAAACGCGGTTTTTCAGCCCGTATACTTGGTTTTTTATTGGATATAGGACCTCCTCTTGGTCCTTATCCTCTAAAAAACTGAGGTTGGAGCCAAGCCGAAGAATCGAAACATCAAGAGTTCTCATTTGAAGGACGATGGCGAAGTCCATACATGATTTGCGACCGTCGATCTGAACGTGTCCCCACAATCTTCTGAGAAGTTAGATCTCTTTTCTTTCTTTTCTATTGTAATTTGTATTTTTTAAAGAGAGAAAAAGAAATCACAATTCTTGTCTTTCATATTTGATGAGATTTGTAAATCGCCTTTCACGGCACAAAATCGCCTTTCACGGCAAGCAAACAAATAAAAACGCCTCCTACGGCATTCTAAAAAAAAACTTGTCTCTTTTCTTAAATATTTATGCAATTTGAGAAGTTAGAAAGAATGATCGATTTCCTTTCTACTTGCGAAGGTGAATCTCCGGATCATCACCATTCCAAATTCCAAGTAGAATAGTAAATCTGGCATACCCGTACAAAAAGTTGATACCCGCGTTTCCCTCCTCCGCCGAGACCCAGGCAGCCCCCGGGGCAGAAGGAGAGGACGAAAATCCGAGGGTCCATCAATGGGTCTGCCAAACTAGGACACCATTGACTCATCCTTTATACGTACTCCGTTGGGGACATGTTCAATACACGGTGGACAACGTTTGACCTAGGACTGGCTTGTTCTTCACTCTTGACTCGCGAATCTTGTATTCGTAGCTTATCGTATCTTGTACACTCTATCTTATATACTTGTATAACTTGTAACATAACTTGTAGAATTAGGATTTGACCAGACTTAAAGTGTATCCTTATGTACCTTATCTTGTATGGATAGACACGTGTGGATAGAGTTGAAAGAGGACTACTCATGGAACTTTGAATTCGACTTGTATCTTGGCTTGACTTGGAGTAGCCCTCAACTTGTCACATTGTACTCTGGAACCTATCCACATGTATTTGTCTTGGAACTTGTGTTGTATACAAACCATCATCATCAACTTGCATTCATGACCAGCTGCAGACTGAGGATTATAAAGTGGGCCAGCTACCGGACACTAGGGCGGGAAGTCGGCTTTGGACGGCGTCCATGGCGCGAATAGATGGGAGCGGGCTAGGACCGTGCTATTATTCCTTGGACTGGAAGTTAGGATCCCCCTAAATCCGGACTTTGGGTATTCATAGTTGGTTTAGACGTCACTTAAACCCCGTGAGATGGCTAGGACATCCTCGGAGTTTCTTCTTGCTTGACATTGCATTTCATAGATGGTTATTCTTGTTTATCTTGCTAGGATTTACATTGTTACTTAACTCTCGCATTATCCATGCTTTATGCATAGCTTGTACCTTACCCTCTTATAATCATGTAATTTTCTTTATTCTCTTTTGAAACATGTTATGAGTAACGTATACTGCTTATCTTCTTGCCAACGTATTGTTGATCCTTTATTCCATGGTGTGCAGAGGACACCTTCTACTATTATACTGACCCGGATGCCGAGGCAATCCAAAAGGATCCTCAACGGGGGGAGGAGGATGAGGTACGAGAGTGGGGTGCCGATGACGTAGCTTAGCGTCATCACTTCCAGCACTAGTGCTCGTTGCATGGGGATATCTTCTATCGTGCCACCTCCTTTCATCTTTTGGTTTAGATCTTTTGGACTTGTATATCTTTTGTACCAGGACCTAAGTTTTTGGGATAGTCCTAATGTGTATAAACTTTAAATGTTTTATCTTTTGAAACTTGAATATTATAATTGGATGAATATCGTACTTGCTTTGATATTTCTACAGGTTAATGTTGTTTTTACCGGACAAGTCCCGTTGATTAATTTGTTAATGAGTCTCAACTACACAATCCTCACAGCGGATTCGATCCTTGGGCATTAACGGAAATTTTTTTTTTATTAGCCCTAAATTTCACACCCCGGATCCGGTTTAATCTCTAATTGGATTCGGGGCCATGATAGCATCCATAGAACATGTCCTCTTCAATCTAAGGTTTGAATTCACTCAGAGTGACATGGTGTAATACCGATGCAAACTAGTGATTAACCAGTACAACAGACAAGGAGAATTGTACACGAAAAGGGAACAACAGTCAATGTGACGGGGGATGATGGATCTTTAATATGTGACCAATCTCAAAAGACCTGTATTGTGGCATTTGATTTGACTTTTCTCCCACTAGGGTGTTTAACTCTCTTTAAGATCCGAACCTTTTTTGTAATTGTTGGCCTATGTATTTTGGATGGCTGACATGTTAAAATTGGAAGCCACTGTTATTGGTTTCATTTTGGTCTTGTATGTTGGAAGGCTTCTAATCTAATGTGAATGGTTACAGTTATTTGTCACACTGTAGTGGTACAGTTAGTTCATCTTGAAACTTGATGACGACTATTGGAAATGTTGTGGTACTAGTTGTCCGTCTAGGTGATGTTAACGTGTAATGAGGATGATGATAAATTTTATACATTTTTTTTTTTTTTTGTGGATTATAAACTTGATTTAGTGCTTCTGTAGGTAGCCCTGGCTTATCTATATTTGCATGATACACACCAAAGTGTATTGGAGTATGCTTTTCACATGGTTTTCAAACCGAACTGGTGGCTTCAATTCGATTGTGATTTTAAATATGTCTATTGTTTCCCTTCCACGATTTTAATAAAAGGCTATGTGTGATAAGTGCCCAAAGTGCCATGCCTTGCCAAATAGTCTGATTGAATGTTGTCGACACTTGACAATATCTTGGGATGTACTTTTGATTTGCCCAAGCTAAAACCAAAATATTAGATGCAAATTTGATCATTTTTTTATTTATTTGTCCAGTTTCATTCCCATCAAGTATACTACAGTCCATACTATCAGTTGATCTAGTTTGTTGATATCGGCAAATAACCAATCGATATCAACGAATACTATGACATATTTCTGAACTTATATATGTTCTATCAGTAAGCTTTCATTGATATCAACATATTTGTTTGTTGACGTCGACATACTTTTAGTCGACTTCAATGAATACTGTGACATATTTCTGAACTTATATATGTGCTATCAGTACGTTTTAATTGATATCAACATGTTTATTTGTTGATTTCGACATACTTTTAGTCGACATCAACGTATATAGTACTTTATTTCTGAATTTATATATGTGCTATCAGTGCGTTTTCATTGATATCAACATATTTATTTGTTCATATCAACAAATAACCAGTTGACATCAACATATACTGTGACATAATTTTGAACTTATATATGTACTATCAATGCACTTTCATTGATATCAATATATTTATTTATTGATGTCGACAAATGTTTAGTCGACATTAACAAAAACTGTGACACATTCTAAACCTAGGCATTTCTCACCTGATGTAAGAAGAGAAAGGCTCCCTTTACGAAAAAAAAAAGCACGGAAAATGACTCATCCTTGTTGAAAAGATATCCATGCAGTGATCCATTAATAGAAAATACATCAATGATAATGAAATAACATTATCCCACCATTCTATCCACCCCATTAGAAAAGATAAACATTGGTCTTCTATTAAGTGAAAGAGGTAGATCCACCAACACCCTTTACAAAAAACTATAGGACATCATTCCTCCTGCTAGAAATGTAGGCAACAAATATAAAAGTGCAGGAAATACATGTAGGCACACCACATGTAGCCACATTTTACAAAAAATACATGGTTCCACCTTTACAAAAAAAAAAAAAAGTACTTGCTTAGACCACTTCAAAAGACATGGCTCCGCTAATACAAAGAAAACATGGGCCTTGGTTTCGCCATCATGGATTAGCTTTCCATTGGTGGATTCTGGCTTTTTTGTCGATTGTGACCCTATTTTTACAAATACAGCACATTACTATCATCTTTGTTGATTATGGTCTTCCATGCGAATTCTATTCTTCTTTGGACGTCCAGGATGTCTGGTAGCAAGTGGAGGTTTGACCACCTCGTTACTAATGTGCTCCCATTGGCGTATATTGCAGGTTGGATGCATTACATTACCATGAGTCCTTCTATATGTAACACATGTGTACCAATTCTCACAAAAATCATATGGATCTAGGCCTCTGGTTTCCATGGGTGACAAGGCATGCTCACACAGAATTCCAATCGTTGCTCACATTTGGCACATACAATGGTTTCTATCTAGGTGAACAACATCAGTGAACTCCCAAGATTGAATCTGAAATTCATTGGGACCTGCTTGTCAAAAATCTGAACGTCGAGATTCTTTTGTAGATTTGCTTAAAATGGTTTATGTCCAAGGAGTTAGGCATATCTTCAGCTACATCGACGTAGTCCTCCAAAGATGGAAAAAATCCATTAACTTTCCACGAATTCCATCGGCTTATTTTGATATCAAAAGCTCTCTATTGTACTTCATTAGACTGTTTTAGCATTCCGTAATGTTTTGAGTTAACATGTCGTACCGCCTACCCTCCACAAAAGCATTGGACCAATGTTTTCTTCCGATTACATGAATGTAGTTATAAGCCTCTAGGTTTACATCCTTTATATCATTCATATGAGCCTCATATTCACATGGCTTGTAAGATGTTGTAGCAAACCAGAATTTCTTAACAATGCCATCATCTTTGAATCTTGAATGTATATTCTCAGCAATATGACAATAGTAATAAGAATGTTGAGCATTTGGAGATACTTCTTCCACTGCAGGAACAAGGCCTTTCTGACGATCAGACACAATTGTCAAATATTGAGGTTCACCAAGAGCTATTTAAAGATTTGCAAAGAACCATGACCAGCTATCTCGTCGTTCGGCCTTAACTATGGCAAAAACAAGTGGGAACAGCTAATGATCACCATCATAAGTAGCGGCTGTCGGTATAACACTTGGATAGTTACCTTACAGGCCTCAAGAAAGAACGGAAGGCTTTGATGCATGCTCTAATTGTCCAAAATAATCTTATAAAGGAGTCATCTTCATGCTTCAGCAACTCAGTTCTTGTTCCAGAATTCATCATTTGTAATTCCATGCAATATCAAGGAAGGATTTGAAATGACTCTTCGAATGACTCGTATTTCATTCATTGTAATCTCTCTTCCTAAATAGGCATTTCTATAACTTATCTTCAACCCGAACTCCATTTGAAGGTCAAACATAATTTCCTTTGGTGTGTACTTATTATTAAATCAAAGCCTACCTTTGACAAAGTCTGCAATCAAGGACACTTTCTCTTGTTTATGTGTCATCCCCACCATTGGTTTTGAGCATGAATAAATTGGGTAATATGTCCGGACTTGAAATTGTGGAACTGAATCCACAATAGAAGCATGTATATGCCATCGACATGTTGCATTGTCACACCGTGCAATAACTTTATAATTGTTGGTCTTCAGATGCTTCTGTTGACACCAAAAATGTCACTTTGCCTCTTCAACATCAAGAAAGCTGCATGAAGTCGCAACCTGCCATAAATAGGCAATGCAATTTCTCCAAAAAATCAAATCTTGTCAGAATCAAACAAAAACTGCAAGATCCTTCAAGATAGCCAAGGGAGGAGTACACAAGGAGTCTCGGGCCATTTCAGAATCATTTGGCCTAACTTCGCTTCTCCGACAGCTAAATTGGCGCTCCCGGCGGCGACATCATCGGAGACGTCAAAATTTCGATGAGAGCCTACGGATGACTCCAGCATGTCTCAAAAGGGCTCCATGCCAAATTTCAAGTCAAAACGACAACGTTTGACCCTCCATCAATGCTCGAGCAGCAAAATCAAGCCTCCCGGCGGCGGGAACCACCGAAGCCTTCGCTCATCAAACCAAGTGCATGAGTGGCTTCAACATGCTTCCAAAAGGCTGCACGTCAAATTTCAGGTCATTCCGACAACGTTTGACCAGGTTTCGATGCTCCGAGAGAAAATCAAGCCTACCGGCGGCGGAGCAACCCGGGACCATGGCATCCAAAACGGAGCCCATGGAACGTCTCAAAATGACTCCAATAGGCTCCCCGTCAAATTTCAGGTCAATCGGACATCGTTTGGCCACATATCAAAGCTTGGCATTTTCCCCGCAGCAAAATCAAGTGAAGCATCGACGGGACCCCAAACGGCTTCAAAACTCAAAAAAAAGCCTATGGTTGGTCTTATTTATTGCTCAGGAGGCTCCACCTCAAATTTCAGGTCATTCCGACATCGTTTGACCAAGTTTCAGCTTCTGGCGGAAAATCAGCAGCTCTATGCGACAAAGTCTTCGGCTTTCCCGGAAAATTGGAAACTTTGCACTCTAAAAATGCAAGGATTCTCATCAGGTTTTCTACAGGGAAATCAAACCAATAAATGAGAGGAAATGTCAGGAAAAATACAGAAGAAAACAGCGACGAAAAAGACCGCAAAACGGACCAAAAAGGGGAGAAAAACCCCTAGGGTCGCAGCCCGCGACCCTGGCCCAGGGTCGCCGGCCCATGGTCGCCGGCGACCATGGAAGTCCGGGTCACCGAATTTTTCGCCGGTGACCCGTTTTTCCGTCCCTTTTCGCGTTTCGCACACTTTGGCCCCTGTCGTTTCCTAAAAATGTGATTTTTAGTGCTTGAAATTGACTCATATCCGACGACGTCTCAGATCCGCCGTCAAAAGCATGAAATCATCATTGATCGCTCCAAGATCGCCGACCGATTGACCTAAAAAGTGCTCTTTCTGTCCGACCGATCGAGAAATCGACAAGACAGATGTCACCGGCCCGCTGCTAGCTATCAATGTCTGAAGTTACATGTTCATCCGATGTCGATCAGCATGAAGATCCATCGATGATCATCGCCAGAAGAATTCCAAAAGACGCGGCGCGGCCCGCGACTCTTCGACTGCTCGGCGACCAATTAATGCAGTTAATTGACTAGCTTTATTGCAGTCATTAATTCATTTCTTTGGACGGCCCAATCAGAAGCAAGCATCGAGGAGTTACAAATCAATTAAGTCATGGCATTCAAGCCATGAAACTCCTCCCATTATGGTAATTAAGGTGATTAAAAGCCCTTAATCTCCATCGGCCAATCAGATTCAAGGAAAAAGGAGTTACAAAATCAAGAAATAAATCTTGTAACTCCTCCCATTAAAGCCATTAAAGCCCAAAAAAGCTCTCCTAAATGGCTACCAAAAGCCTATAAATAGGAGAGCATTCCATTGAAATCCAGATCGGAAAAAGACGAACGGAAAACCGAAGATCGAAAGGTGCAGAGAATCCCGAATTCCAGACAGACGGAGTCTAGAGAAAGAGAGAAAATTCTGCAGAAATTCTACATCAAGCACCACTACAAGGTGACAAAAAGTCCCTTGGGGGGTACTCCCCCCCAAGGTCCTTGCCTTCTTCCGCTGCCTCCAATGGCTTAGACGTGGCTTTTCAGCCCGTCTACTTAGCTTTTTATTGGACATAGGACCTTCTCTTGGTCTTTGTCCTCTAAAAACCTGAGGTTATAGCCAAGCCAAGCGAATCAAGAGCATCCTCTGTTCTCATCTGCATGGATGATGGCGAAGCCCATATATGGCTTGGGACCGTCAATCTGAACGAGTCCCCCACAATCTCCTGAAAAGTCAGATCTTCCTTTTCTTGCTTTTCATTGTAGTTTGTATTTTTCTAAAAGAGACAAAAATCACAACTCTTGTCTTTCATTATTGATGAGAATTGTAAATCGGCTATTAACGCCAAAATCGGCTATAAATGCCAAACAAAATCGCCTTTCACGGCAAACCAAGAAAATGTCTCTTTTCTTAAATATTTGTGCAATGGAAAACTTGAAAGAAGTTGATTTCCTTTTTACTTGCGAAGGTTGATCTCCGGATTACCACTTGCAATTCCAAGTAAAAATAGAAAATCTGGCACACCCACACAAAGAAATGTTGATGCACGCTTCAGCCCCCCGGGCGCGAAAGGGCCGGACCTGACGGACTCCCACGTCCGCCGACCCCGGTAGCACCCTCGGCATTGGAGCGCGTTCCATCAAGCTGGCACACCCGGTGGGACTCGTTCATTTGAGAACACGGTGCTCGGAAATGAAATATTTGCATATCATACTTTTTGCTCTATGCTTATACTTCTTTTCCGGATTCCTTGGCTACTTTCTAACTGGTAGCCTATGTTGGATTTTGCATCCTAAAAAAAAAAACATGAGATGGGATTTTTTGGAAATTTCTATTTCTTTGAGTTTGTTTCCACTCTTTCTCTTTTCAAAAATAAAAATAAAAAAAAATCAGTTTTCTTAGTTTGAATTCAAAATTGAGAAACTTTGATCCTATCCTATCGTTCTTTGGTGCTTGCAGAAATGTTGAGCCCGTTCGACTAAGGTTTTGGGCCATCGTTTCTCTTCGATGAGTTCATTAGAGATTTCAAAAAAAAATTATTAAAAAAATCAAAAAAATCAGTTTTCTTAGTTTGAATTCAAAATTGAGAAACTTTGATCCTATCCTATCGTTCTTTGGTGCTTGCAGAAATGTTGAGCCCGTTCGACTAAGGTTTTGGGCCATCGTTTCTCTTCGATGAGTTCATTAGAGATTTCAAAAAAAAATTAATAAAAAAAATAAAAAAAAATAATTTCTCGTTTTGGATTCAAAATTGAGAAACTTTGATCCTTTCTCTTCTGGGCATGTGTGCTCGCGGAAATCGTTGAGCCCGTGTTCGGATCGGGGATTGGGCCATCGTTTCTCTTCGATGAGTCTGTCAGGGATCTAAAAAAAAATTAAATAAAAAGACATAGACCACTAAGGTTAAACCAATTGCGTTCTTTGATCACGATTGATTCAAGAAAAGCCTTGTCCAGAGTGTGGAGACAGCTTGACTGTTCTAGGCAAGGGTCCTCCAAACGGATTCATTAAGTAATCCTACCCTTACCTCTATCAATTGAGGTTTCATAAGACCGGGTTAAGAGGCCTATGTGTACTCTCTCGTCTTTAAATCTTAAAAAATTAAAAAAAAATCAAAATAAAAAAAAAAGATTTTCAAAAAAAAAATCTTAAACAAAAAAAAATCAAAATTAAAAAATAAATAAATAAAAAAAAAGATTTTTAAAAAAAAATCTTAAAATAAAAAATCTTCAAAAAAAAATAAATAATCTTAAAAAAAACATATTTTTTAAAAATATATATATAATAAAAATAATAATAAAATAAAAAAAATCATTTCAAAAAAAAAATCTTCAAAAACTCGTCACTTTTGATTTCAGATCTGAGAAATTTTGGTTTCTTCTTTTCTGAGCACTGGCGCTCGCGGAAATCGCCGAGACCGTGTTCAGATTGGAATACCATTTGCTCTCCTTGATGGAACCAATCTTGACATTTCAAAAAAAAACTCGTCACTTTTGGATTCGGATTCGAGAAATTGTGGTCTCTTTCCTTCTGAGTACTGGCGCTCGCGGAAATCGTTGAGCCCGTATTTGAATCGGAATGCCACCTGCTCTCTTTGACGAATCCATTTCTGACCTTTCAAAAATAGAGAATCCCATCTCATGGATGCGATTTCCAACATTTGTGCCTAGCGATACCGGTACGCCCTTTCAGGGTCTACTGTATCTGTGACCGGCAAATTTGTAACTCCTACCTTATATTCTTCTTATCTTGAGCAAGCTCTGCTTCTCGATAAGTCGAATTTAGGTATACAATTGCTTCTAGCAGTCATTGGAACGCTCATTTCGAGCCTACCATGCTTGCAGCCAGAACAATTGTACCCTCTATGTCTGTTTGCCTTCTTCATATTGCTTGGGTCATGTCCCTTGAGCGATTTGAAAAGACAAAATCATAGAATTCCCCATTTATGATCATCATATTCTTGTGATTACTAATGGATGTGGTCTTGTTTCAGAAATTTTGAAACTAACAATGGCAGCTTCACTAATCATCACATTCGATGAAAACAAGCACCAGTTCATGCTTCAACAGAAGCAAAGCGCGCGCACTCATAAGCGCCTTGTCAGCTGCCGAAGCGTCAACTCCCTCGGCAACTCTCCGAACTCCGAGTCGACCTCGACTCCCCGGACTATCTTTTTTGGGACGCTGGGACCATTCCCACTTCCCGAAGAACAAGCTGCGCCTGCTAAAAAGCAGAAGATCGCCTCTCAACGTGTCACTCCCGTGACACCAAAGGCGAGCGCCCAAAAGCCCGAAGCCCGCGGCACCCCCGCGAAGCCTCGACCCACAAACAACCAGGTCTACCCTAAGACTTAGTCTCCAAGACCTTCCCCAAAACAAAGAAGGTCTCAAACCTCCACCAAGCCAGCATACCTGGCCCCACTCAAGGAGAACCAGTTCTACCCTGTTGCCTACATGAAAGAGGAGAGACCTATCTCCAACCTGACTCCCAAGTCAACCCAGCATGAGCCGGCTTGTTCCTACAGGCGTAAAATCAGATCATGCATCACCAGGCCTCTACAAGCACCTGCTAAGGCCTACACTCCTTCGGTTCGACCCTTTATCTCTACAGATGCCGAACTTGAAAAATTCAAAGTTTCGCTGCAACAGGCAAAGGACCGGGTCCGGATCCTGCCCTTAACTAGCTACAAAGAAGACAGGCTCGGCTGCTGCGCCCGAGGGAGCACATCCTTCATCGTCAGAGCCCATCCAGAGCTGACCGAAGCTCAAATCGCTCGTCGAGCACGCCGCCGTGCGTCATATCGACAAAAGAGACTAGAGAAGCAACGGACCCAGCCTCCTACACTTCAAGTCTCCCACAAATGGGTCAAAAAAGAAAGACCTGACCAAGTTGCTGCCGTCCATATGGTTGGAAAAACCAGAAGACGCCAAAAGTCAGCATCAAAAATCCATGTCCGACGTCCGGTGACCCGTAGCGTCACCAGGACACGAAGACATCTCGAAGAATCTCCTGCCCCTTCAAGCCAAGGACGGGAGAGTAATCCTTCATCAAGCTCTTCATCAAAAAGAATGAGCCCTAGCTCAGTAACCAGGACGGTTTCTTCGTTTGAATCCCGAAGAATGAACGTCCTGGTTACAAATTCTGAGCCACCACCTCAGAATCCACCTCAAGATTATGCGCTCACACGCATCCAGCAGTTGGAACAAGGCCAGCAGAGGATTGAAACTCTGATGGAAAACCTTCTCCTTGTTGTCCAAAATCAGGTGAACAATGAGCCTCCTCCGAATCATCGCAATAACGAGGAAAATCTTCAAGAAAATGAGTCACGCGCCCTTACCAAAAAGGACGTAGACAGTATCCTCGCCAAAGCAAAAGAAGAGGATATACTCAAGGAGCATGGGATCAAGCCACCATATCCTTTATGGATGGACTCGGTCCCGTTCCCCACAAAATTCAAACATCCTACTCTCCAAACATATACGGGGAAAGGATCAGCCAGACAGCACGTCATCCACTTCAAGATTTTGACAGGAGCTATCGCGGATCAAGATGCACTCAAGATCCGCCTCTTTGCAAGTACCCTAAAAGGTACGGCCTTCGATTGGTACTCCACTCTTCCGGAGGACTCCATCCAAAACTGGGCCATGCTAGAGACACGCTTCCTGACCCACTTCAAAGGTGAGGATCATCCTGTTACCATGGCACAGCTCTGCAGCCTAAAACAGGGAGAGAATGAGTCGACTTATGACTTCATTCACAAGTGGAAAGCGATGGCGTACAAATGCTCAGATGTATTGCCACAAGCGTCGCTAGTCGACATCTGCCGAAACAACATGAGAGCTAGAATCCACTCCATGATCATCAGCAACAAATCAAAAAACCTGGGAGAACTCCTGGAAGCTTCTATGGAAGCTGAAACAGTGATTAAAGACCTCAACAGTCAGAAGTCATCAAGAAAAGAGCCAACCGCCATTGCAACCTCTAAACCAAAGAAGAAAGAGGTCCTCAATGTGCAAACCAAGTCAGCTCCTCAGCAACCAAAGAAAGCTGAAAACAGAGCTGCAGGTAAGAGACCTGAACTCTCTGATGCCTTCAAAGAGCGAGTAGAAAAGAAATACCCGTTCGATGAAGATGTTGACGAAATCTTCGGGGCTCTCGTGGCAAACGGCAAGCTCACCTTGCCTGAACCCAAAAGACCGGGCGATGTTGGCAAAACCAACGATCCTCGGTACTGTCCATACCACCAGATGGTCTCGCATCCTCTCAATCAATGCTTTGTTGTGAGAGAGAAGATAAACGAGATATGGAAAAACGGAGTCATCACCTTTGACAAAAACTATGGGACTGCCTCTGTTAACATGGTGTCATGTGGACAAACATCAAAATCACCGAAGAAGAAGATCACTACTTCCTTCATGGTGATAAACAAAATTCAAGCGTCCGAGGAACTGGTTCCCTATCCAACACCAGATGGACAACCTATATGGGTACATCCCGATCTCCTGGAAGATGAAAACTGGGAGATCGTCAAAACAAAGCCGACAGCTCAACAGCGAAGGCAGGCTAGGAAACATCTCCTCAGGCTCAAACGGTGAGAGAAGACCCAGCCAAAACAAGAAGTCCATGAAAAAGCAGAGTTTTCCTCTACCACTTCACTCGGGGCAACAGAAACGTCCCTTCCAGAGACTTCAAAGGGGGTAAGAAAACTCACTCTCAGTGATTTCATGCCACCTCAATTCAGAGAAGAAGCTATGCAGGGGGCATCATACTCTTGCAACTCAGTAGTTGGATTCTCCATTGATGGATACGAGTCCAGCGACACTGACGATGGATTCGAGCCCAACTACACTGGCGAGTGGGCGGAATCTCTTGAAACAGGAGAGTATCTCTCCGACGAAGAATGGGTTCCTGAAACTCACCTTATGCCAGTAATCTGGTATAACCCTTTGCAACCACAAGGATCCTGGTCTGATGATGAAGAAGATCAAGTGGCTGCACAAGAAGATGCTGTTAATCCAGCACCTGTCATTGCTCCAGTGGAAATCAACTATGTTGAGCCACACGGAGAAGACGAAGAAGAGGATCTAGCTCCCATGCCTGATCTTGAAGAATATGCAAGGATCTTGCAGCGTCTCGCTCTAGAACAAGAGCAAGATCGCGTTAACGAGCCTCCTCGCAACCCAGAGCCTAAAGTCCCTGAAGATAATCAGGTACATCCTCCCTCAACTCCTGAAAATGGAGAAAATTGCTGGGTAGACGATCCTCTTACATTTGAGGATGAGTCTGACTCCGAGCAGACAACGTCTCTTTTAAGAGCTGCCTGTAATGTGATAATTCGGGATTATAGCTCTTCCGATGCATCATCTGATGAGATCACTTACACACCGGCGACACCTAGCACCATATCTTCTGGGGCTACCTCGTCTCGCGTGACTTTCACAGAGATGACACCCTCTCAGGCTTCGTCCCCTGAGACTGTGACTTCAGAACTCACGCTCTTCCCGACTCATCATCATGAAGAAAACCCAACTTGGGATGATGGATGGGTCAACGAAGAAGAAAAGCTGCTGGATGCTGTTCAGGACTCGCTCCCGGAAAATGCTCCATGCAACACAATCATTGAGGATGGCAATTCTGCTGCAGACGCATCCTTAGTAAATGAGAAACGACAGCCTCTTGATCCTGAGGACAATCTTCCAAGCGAAGATCCTTCTCAAGAAGCTCTCGAAGTTGGTAGAGGCACCCGCTCGGGCCGGGACTACCACAAAAATTACAACCAATCTTCCTTTACTTATGTAAATCCTTCGGGAAAAGATGTTGTAAGCGCCCCCAGTGGCAACAATGATGAACACACAAGCCCTAAGGAGGCTTTCAAGTATGATTTGATCGAGCACTTCAAACACATACCTGCACGACTGCACATCCTGGATTTATTACGAATGTCTCCACGCACTCGTGATAATTTCATCTCAGAATTACAAAAACTGAATGAGGATGTCGACAAACATGCCCCGCAAGTCCTCCAAATTGAAATGGACTACCGGGTCAAAAACTCTGAAACTTCCTCAAAGGGAGAAAAGAAAACTGAGGGATCATGCATTGAATGCCTCTCGGTGCAAAAAGCAGCCAGTGCAACCATCACCTTCACAAAGGACGACCTCATACTTGGCGAAGCAAGGCACAACCGACCCTTGTACTTCACAGGGTACATCAAGGAAATGCCTATACACAGAGTTCAGGTCGACCCAAGTTCTACACTCAACCTCATCTCCACTTCGGCTCTCGAAGAGTTGGGCATCCCACCCAGCAAGCTAAGCCACACATCTGTATCTCTCTTTGGATACGATGGGAGTACTCAAAGGCCTCTCGGCAAAATCAGGTTCAAATTGCAGATCGGTGATCTTATCTCTGAAGTCACTGTGTATGCAATAAAAACCCCTTCATGCTACAACATCCTTCTCGGACGCCCCTGGATACACGAGAATGGTGTTGTCCCTTCAACTCTACATCAATGCATCAAGTTCGTCGGCGACGACGGCATGGTACATCGAGTGTTTGTGGACAGAAGACCCTTCAAAGGTAAAGAAGTCCACTTCGCAAACTCCCAAATGTATGAAGGCGAAAAAGAAGAAAAAGAGGAAATAGTACCCTTTGCTGAAAATCTCCAGAAAGATAAAGGCAAGGCTCCTCAAAAATCACCGGAAGAAAACAAACACTCCGGTAAATCCGAAGAGAGCAGTCAACCTCCCTTCGTCATCTCCCTCAAATCTTCAAAACCTTTGGTCATCACAACCAGAGTGAAGAAGGCAAAGCAAAAGCCTGGGGGCAAATTTGTTGTCTCTCTCGTGTCTATCATGCAAGACACAGACTCAGACTCAAAGCCAGAAGACGATGCATCGTCAAGCCAAGCTGACGCTCAGCAAGTTCAACCTGCTCTCACTCCGATGAAGACACCTGCTGACGTAGAAGATCCTACGTATGCTTCCTTTGTTGTTCCGGCAACATCACCAAAGCAAAGGCCAATCTTCTTCCATAGATCGGACGCTTCTTCATCAAACTCCATGCTGGAACCTTTCCAAAATGAAGGTATGCCTCAGCTATCTCTATATAGTCCTGTGGCACAAGCAATTATGAAGAAAATGGGCTATGACGCTCAAAACCCAGTCGGTTTGGGAGAAAGACGCGGTATTAGGGCCCGCCTTGACGAAAAGCCAGCTGGAAGATTGGAGACTCTACGGTTATGTTGAAAAGTCTTCATATGGGTTAGGGTATGATCCCGACACTCCCCTGAGACAGTTGACACAAAGGCTTAAAAGTCGATTTACCGACCGAGCCTCAACATCTCAAGTCCATAAAGACATCGATCTCCCTGGATATCTCTTTAAAGAGTTACCTGACAAAGATCCAGGAAGCTCATCCAATTGGTATGATTTCTCTGATGATAAAGAGGAATCGTCCGATAATACAGACTTGTGCTACTCTGACCCAGAAGAGCCCTCGTCTCCAAAAGAAGTACCTTACTTCGACCCAGTTTCAACAGGCGATTGGGACCATCTCATAGCAAGCCTTGAGAAGATCACCAATCAAGAAGACCCGTGGAAAGGAACAAACCCTCGGTCTACAAATGCCCTTGGAATCCCAGAAGGTTTTGTTGAGCTGGAAGCCTCCGAAAATATTGTGGAGGAACCACCTTCGAACCTTCTAATAGAAGATCCTGTTGAAAAGATAGACTTGGGAACACCAGATAACCCACGTCCTGTATTCATAAGCAAGAATATAAAGGATGATGAGTTACCCGAGTATATCGCTTTTCTTCGTGAGTTCGTTGATTGCTTTGCATGGTCCTACGCTGAAATGCCTGCTCCCCATACCAGAGGTGATGATTGACAACACCTATGGGTTCGAGCGAATGACGTTCATGGATGGATTCTCTGGATACAACCAGATAAATATGCATCCTGAAGATGAAAGGCATACATCATTTCGGACACCATTCGGCGTGTATTGCTACACTGTTATGCCGTTTGGCCAGAAAAATGCAGGTGCGACATATCAGAGGGCTATGATGAAAATATTCCAAGATATGCAGCACAAGACGGTCGAATGCTATGTTGACGACCTCGCCATAAAAAGCAGAAGAAAAGAAGACCATCTCGATGATCTCCGAGAAGTCTTCCTCCGACTCCGCAAACATAAATTGCGGATGAATCCACTAAAGTGCTTCTTCGGTGTCTCATCGAGTAAGTTTCTCGGATTCATAGTACGGAAAGCTGGAATAGAACTTGACCCCACCAAAGTTAAGGCTATCCTGGAAATGCCATCTCCCAGAACCCTAAGAGAATTAAAAGGGCTTCAAGGAAGGCTGGCCTACATTCGACGGTTCATCTCCAATCTATCAGGGAAATGCCGTCCATTCTCTCGCTTAATGAAGAAATGTGTGGACTTTGTCTGGGATGCTGAATGTGAAAATGCATTTCAAGACATCAAAGCATACCTCATCAAACCTCCAGTGCTGGCTGCCCCCACAACTGGAAAACCATTTATCTTGTACACAAGAGCTCTCGACCACTCTTTGGGTGCTCTGCTCGCACAAAAAAACGACGACGGAAAAGAAGCTGTTCTATATTACCTTAGCCGCATGCTAGTAGGTGCAGAGAATCGTTACTCTCCAGTCGAAAAGGAATGCCTTGCAGTGATGTTCGCCGTACAAAAGCTACGTCACTATCTGCTTTCCAACACAGTCTACCTGGTCTCGAGGATCAACCTCTTGAAGGTCCTTGTCACAAAGGCAGGTTCTCTCAATGCCCGACTGGCAAAATGGTCCATCCTCTTGTCACAATTTGATATTAGGTATGTACCACAAAAAGCAATCAAAGGCCAAGCTCTAGCAGACTTTCTCGCAGAGCATCCATTGCCTAAAGATTCTCCACTCAGAGATGATCTCCCAGACAAACCTGTCTACAACGTGGAGACTTCCTCACCAAATGCCTCCTGGGACATGTACTTTGACGGTGCAACCAGGACAAATGAAAAAAGAAAGCTGATCTCGGGAGTTGGCATCCTCTTTGTTAGCCCCGACAAATACATGATTCCACACGCTTTCTCGCTACTGGAACCATGCACAAACAATGCAGCTGAATACCAAGCTCTGATCCTAGGATTGGAACTCGCCATCGAATCCGGTATCACTATGCTGGAAGTCTTTGGAGACTCTCAACTGATCGTCAACCAGATGAATCAGATATATGAAGTCAGGAAACCCGATCTGCTGCCTTATTACAACAAGGCACAATCGCTTCTGCAAAAGTTTGACATCTGTCACATCACCCACATTCGTAGAAGTGAAAACATCCGTGCAGATGCCCTAGCCGGACTTGCCGCATCAATGGCAATCCAGGAAGGGGAAAACATGCAAATCACAGTGTGCGAGAGAAGGATCCTCCCTCCTCTTAACACACACCAAGCAGTTGCTGAATGCCACCGAGTGGTTGGAAGTCGGATCTCTATCCTTCAACCTTCAATCGGCGACTGGAGGGATCCGTTCATTGATTACACTATGTTCGGAATCCTACCTGAAGATCCAAAAGAACGGGTAAGCATTCAAAGGCGAGCCCCAAACTTTCATTTGGATATTCCTTCAAAAATCCTCTACAGGAAATCTTTCAACGGAGTACTTCTACGCTGCTTGTCACAATAAGAGGCCGAAGAAACACTTAAAGAAGTGCATGCTGGTCTTTGTGGAGCCCATCAGGCAGGTCCTAAACTCTATGATCAGATAAAAAGGTTAGGTTACTATTGGCCTACCATGGTAGGTGATGCAATGCAATTTGCCAAACGCTGCCAGCTATGCCAAGTTCACGGAGATTACATTCACATGCCTCCGGAATGGCTACACCCTACAGCAATCTCGTGGCCTTTCGAAGCCTGGGGTATGGACATCATAGGTCCTATTTCTCTCCCTTCAAGCAAAGGTCATCGCTTCATCTTCGCCGCAACGGCTTATTTTTCCAAGTGGTCAGAAGCATTTGCGTTCAACGAAATAAAGACCTCATCAGTCCTTCAATTCCTGTGCACCAACATCATTTGTCGTTTCGGCATACCCAAAAGATTCGTTCATGATAACGGACCACAATTCCGGGATCATCGATTCTACAGGTTCTGCGACAAATACAAAATTCAAAGCTGTCCTTCGACTCCATACAATCCGGCAGCAAACGGATTAGCAGAAGCCTTCAACAAGACACTCTGCAAAATCCTCAAGAAAATGGTCTCTAGTCACAAAAGAGACTGGAGCGACAAACTATCTGAAGCTTTGTGGGCCTATCGAACCACCGTTCGAGGACCAACCCATAGCACACCATTCTCCTTGGTCTATGGATGCGAAGCTGTCGTGCCCCTAGAGGTACAAATTCCTTCTCTGAGGGTATCTCTACAAAATGACATGACTCAAGAAAGCAATGTCAAATTGCAACTCCATGAACTGGACAATCTCGACGAGAGACGGCTCGAAGCTCGACAAAGCATTGAACTTTACCAAGCACGCATGGCAGGATCTTTTGACAAAAAGGTCAGGCAACGCACCTACAAAAAGGGTGACTTGGTTCTTGCGGTAAAAAGACCAATGGTCTTCGCTCACAAGTCCAAAGGCAAGTTTGAACCAAAATGGGAGGGACCCTACGTCATCGACAAGGTCTACTCCAACGGCGCATATGCCCTCCTAAACATGGAAAGCGACAGATGTATGCTGCCTATCAACGGCAAGTTCTTGAAGCGGTACTACCCTTGAAGACTTCCCAACTGGGTAAGAGCAATGCCTGTATGGCCAAAACCTGTTCTCAGGTACTCGCTCGTCAAACCAACTCTCTTTAAAATTTTCATATCAAATGTCAAAATTTCTAGAGATTCAAAAACAATGCTTACTTTTATCGTTTCATTGTTCAAAAACAAAAAAATCCAAGTTTAGGAGCCTCTCCCTAACTTGACCAAAACTTTCGATCCTTGAAACAAAATTCATGGTTTGAAACAAAAATCCGGATTCAGGGATTTCCACCCTAGTCCACCTTACCTTTTACCGCCAAATGGTTTTAGGTCAAAATTTACGACCCTCGTGTCTTTAAACAAAAAAAATGGTTTTTCAAAAACCGCGGGGAAGTGACACTTAGTCGATACTCACAAAACTCAAAAAATCGGAAGGATGCGAACCCCATTCGATACTTCCAAAACCTCTAAAACCGTGGAGACGCAACATATCAGTTGATATCCACAACCCAAATTTCAAAAAAAGGTTCGAAAAAACCTAAAAATCGTGGAGATGCAATGTCTTGATATCCACAACCCAAAGGTTCGAGAAAACCACAAATTTCAAAAATCATGGGGAAACGACATCAAGTCAGTACCCGCAAAACCAAATTTTGAAAAAAGCAAGGATGCGACATTCCATCGATACTTGCACCCAAGTCCGCGAGGAGGCGAAATTCCATCGATACTCGCAACCGAATGAGCAAGGATGCGACATTCCATCGATACTTGCAAGACCATTCAGCAGGGAGGCGACTCTTAGTCAATACTTGCATTTTTGAAAACCAAAAACCTGGCTCTTTTGCCAAAACTGGCTATCAATGCCACCAAATCGGCTATAAATGCCACAAAAAAAAAAAACCTGACTCTCATGTCAAAACCGGCTATAAATGCCACAAACCGGCTATCAATGCCACAAAAATTGGCTTTCACGCCGACAAACCAAAACTTGGCTTTCAAAAAACCCGGCTATCAATGCCACCAAACCGGCTATAAATGCCACAAATTGGCTATCAATGCCACCAAACTGGCTGTAAATGCTACAAAAATCCGGCTTCCATGCCAACCCAAATTTTAGCTTTTACGCCATAAAATTTCGGCTTCCATGCCATCTCAAAATCGGCTTTCACGCCACAACCAAAATCAGGCTCCCATGCCAAAACAATTATTTGACAAAAGATTTTCACAAAATGACAAAGCTTTTGATCAAATCCCATTTAGTAATTGCTTTCATCACAAAAAGATTTGAGTGAACGTAGGGAAAACAAAGAAAAAAAAAGTACCAAAAAAAATACATGTGGTACCAAAAAAAAAAAAGAGAAAAGTGTTCACAAGCACTACAAAAAAAAAAGAGTACCAAAAAATATACATGTGGTACCAAAAAAAAAGAAGAATAGTTTCTGCTACAAAAAATCAAGAGCTCAGCCAAAAATGGTCTCCAGCCAAAGCTTCAGCTCCTCAAGCAAACTTTTGGCCTCAGCCGTCAGAGTTTTCAAGGCACGCTTCTTCAGGAACTTGCCATGAGATGCTGGCGAATGCCGTAACCCTTCTTTTACACCGGGAAGCTTTTCCCCAGCAGTTTGCCATTGCTCGTTTTCTTGAGTCCTCCTCTCGAGAACTTGACGTGCATCTGCAACTCTGCGAATTAGAGCACTCTCCCTATCACGAGCCTCTGTTATAGGAGCCCACTTGGCAGCGACTTGCGCCTTCAAATGCTCAAGACGTTTCCTGGCCTCCTCAACCTCCCTATCAAGGACGTTAAGGTCATGCCTCAATCCGATGATGGCTAGCTCTTCCAAGTTCTTCTCCCGAACTAGCTGCTTCTTGCTTTGTGTAGCCTCATTCAGGTCAGACTTAGCCTTATCAGCAGGGTTCAAGAACATCTCCTTGAAGAATTGGTCGTCAGGGAAATCCATGGTCTCAAACCACTTGTCACCCAGTGCAATGATCCTATCAACGATCGCCCTGGCACTTGTGACATCCACACCAACCTCTTCGGTATCAGTGAGAATCTCCTGTACATGTGGGATCATGCCAAATTCGGCATCCAGGTGTCCAGAAAAGAGAGTCTCGATCCAAGAACTCAAAACCCGCGCCAGCACCTTCTTCGCAAATTGAAGAGACGAGCTGGATGAAGATTCACCCTTCTCCGTTGATCGGCTGCTCATGTCATGTCCCGTTGGAAGAGTAACAAAAGAACTCTTTCTACTTGGAGCCACTGGAGAAGGAATCTCAGCACGAGGTATCTCCTCTATCGCGTCAGGATTGGTTGTAGGAGTCTCTACCTCCGGATCGACCTCTTGCATCCCTTGCTCTGGTTCTGAAGAAAGCGATGGACTCTCTTCTGTTACTTCAAAACCTCCAAATGAAACACAAAAAGGTATGAATATGATCCTGTTAAAAAAAATCATCAGGGTCATCACTACAAAGTACCTTCTTCGACGACTGGCGGAACACTCTCTTCCCCCATGAACTCATCGGAAGCATCATCAACATTTGCGTCCATTGATGGTTCAAAGTCATCAGAATCCTGTGGCAAGTCAGCTAACAAGAAAAATGTTAGTAAATCAAGTCGCAGGCAAAAAAAAAAAAAAGAGAAAGCGAAAGAAGTTATACCAATTGGAGATTCTGGAATCATTCCAGAGTCCCTCGGTTCTTCTTCAGATGCCATAACCGGCTCCATCACCACCTCATCGGTCGGAACCTCAGGCATCGCCAAGTCTTCATCCTCTGCTAAAAAAAAAAGCAGCAGCAGGGTGAGAAAACAAATCAGAACATGGAAAGCCCCATGAAAGAAGCAGAAAAAGAAAAAGGAAGAATCATACCTTCACCGATGGTCTCTTCTTCCCGAATCCTCTTCTCCGGAGGTTCGTCAGCTTCCCCTGGCACCTCCTCATTGACAGTGAGAGGGACTTCCACATCAGGAGAGTCTTCGTCCCACCCCGTGTGACGCTGACTCCTCTTCCTCTTACTTCTGTGGGCTCGCTTCCTAGAAGATCCCGCCCCACTGTCAGAGTCAGGTCTCCCACTTGACTCCTCATTGGATGGTCTGCTCTTGCCAGTAGACTCCACGGAAGCTCGCATCTGTGCCGCTTGCATCCAAGCTCCGAGCTCAGCTTCATCTTGTTCTAGCTGCTCCAAAGCCTCATCAGGTACTTCCCGAACAGCTTCAGAACCAATGACGCCCTGGTCACCGAGAAAGCCTATCTTGTGCTTCTCTCCAGAAAGGAAGGCCCAAACTTCCTCTCGCCGGACGCTATCCGACTTTCCAGTACCTTTCCCCGAAGACAGCTTTACATCAAGCTCCTTCTTGGAAAGCCCCCGATATGCCAAAAAGCTCTCCGCGAACCACTTCGTGAAGCCGACAGTTCGGAAAGTCGACAGCACAGGATAAGAAATCGTGGCAGTAGTGTCTTCAGTACTATAAAAAGCCCATGCATTTCTACCATCCTGCAAACCTCCACAGTTGTTGCCTCATCTCATCTCTGTTGAGAGAGTCGCACTCTTCCAAGTTTCTCTCAACATACTGGACCTTCTCCCAGGCCTGCTGAACAGCCACATTAGAAGATCTGGCAGATCGACGAGGTACGCTTGTAGCAGGCTCTTTACCCTTGTTCGTTCTAGAGGAACCACCTGCAAAGGTTGGAAAAGAAAAAAAAAAGATCATCATCAAAATGACAGGATTTCGCTAAAAGAAAATCTGGTGAAATTTTGGCATGGTTCCGGGGCAATTCCGAAGAAAAGGGAAATACCCCGAAAGAAATAGAAAGCTTGAAGATGGGCTCAACATCGCTGCGAGCTCCGAAACTCCAAACTTTCGAAACCTCAAAATCTCCGCAAAATCAAGAAGGGCTCAACATCGCTGCGAGCTCCAAATTCCCAAATTTGCAAAGATTTTCAGGTATGCTATCATGCTCTCAAATTCAATCTACAAAAAGTACATGCATGAACATCTAGATTTGCATAAAAAAGCATTATCATGATGAGCAAAAAAAAAAAAAAAAAAGAAACTTTCTCAAAAAAAAAAAAAAAGGGAGAAAGAAAAGAACAAAAAAATAGAAACTTTCTAAAAAAAGGAGGAGAAAGAAAAAAAAGAAGAAAGAAAACGTGCAAAAAGAAAAAGAGAAAGAAAAAAAACAGAGAGAAGAAGAATAGAAAGAAAAGAAAAAGAAAAGAAAAAAAAAAGAGAGAGAAACTTTCTTTTTTTTTTACCATCCTATTCTCTACATGGAGTTTTCTTGAAAGAAAAAGAGAGAAAACTTACTTGAAGCCATTGATGGAGAAGAAGAAGGAAAAAGCTTGAAGATCCTTGAAGAAGAAAAACTCTTGGTCTTGGAGCTCTCTTGAGATTGTTGCAAAAGAAAGCAATAAGGGCAAGAGATCTAGCGTCCTCCTTGCTTTTATAGAAGAGAGCAAATCAAAGAAGGAAACAAAAAAAAGAAAGGTAAGTGCTACTAATTAGTAACCTTACCAAAAGAGAAGGAATTAGAAAGATTCTTTCCCAAAAAGAAAGATGTCTTTGAGAGATTTTCTCCCAAAATCAATCAATGAGAGATTCTCTCCAACAAAATAGGAGATTGGAGATTCTTTCCCAAAAAGAAAGATACCTTGAGATATTCTCTCCCAAATTAACGGAATATGAGAGCTTCTCTCCCATAAAGATATTTTTAGATATTCTCTATCCAAGTGAGATATCTTTAGATATTCTTTACAAAAATGGCCCCACATGAGATCTAAGCCATCCTAAAAAGCTTAAGGTCCCATGGGTTAGCCCATATGAGCCAGGTTTGACCACCTAGGCACTAAAAAAAAAAAAAATGGGCTTTTAGTCAGGAAAAAAATCCCTCTTACCAAGAGCATACAAAAATGGTTCCATGCCTCTTTTGAGTTGATTGAACCATACAAAAAACTCCAGGCCCCATGAGCTTCCAAAAATCAAACCATCCAGCCTCATATACCAAATTGAGCCAAAATCTTGAAATTGGCATTCCACAAAAATCCAAACCACTCCAATGGACCCACACAGTCCTAAAGAGTGACCAAAAACCAAATCCTGGTCCCCTAACTTGCCACATACAGCTTGTTAGGTCACAAAATCAAAACCAAAAACCAAATCATGATCCCCCAACTTGCCACATACAGCTTGTTGGGTCACAAGGTCAAAACAAAACCGACCCCCTAACCTACCACATACAGCTTGTTAGGTCACAAGGTCAAAAACAAAAACCCAAATCCACATCCCTGATGTCATCTTCAAAACTTTGCCTCGAGATGGTACTTGATTCCTTTCATTACCACAAAATTCCCCTGGAAGCTCAAAGGCTACTCTACCAAAGGAAAGATCGCTCAAAGACTCTTGGTCAAGACACAAGATCTCCTTCAAAAAATCTCTTCGAGGCACATCGACTACAAAAGTCAAGCAACTCGGCGCTGTACCTCGAGGGGGCATTTGTTGACACCAAAAATGTCACTTTGCCTCTTCAACATCAAGAAAGCTGCATGAAGTCGCAACCTGCCATAAATAGGCAATGCAATTTCTCCAAAAAATCAAATCTTGTCAGAATCAAACAAAAACTGCAAGATCCTTCAAGATAGCCAAGGGAGGAGTACACAAGGAGTTTCGGGCCATTTCAGAATCATTTGGCCTAACTTCGCTTCTCCGACAGCTAAATTGGCGCTCCCGGCGGCGACATCATCGGAGACGTCAAAACTTCGATCAGAGCCTACGGATGATTCTAGCATGTCTCAAAAGGGCTCCATGCCAAATTTCAAGTCAAAACGACAACGTTTGACCCTCCATCAATGCTCGAGCAGCAAAATCAAGCCTCCCGGCGGCGGGAACCACCGAAGCCTTCGCTCATCAAACCAAGTGCATGAGTGGCTTCAACATGCTTCCAAAAGGCTGTACGTCAAATTTCAGGTCATTCCGACAACGTTTGACCAGGTTTCGATGCTCCGAGAGAAAATCAAGCCTACCGGCGGCGGAGCAACCCGGGACCATGACATCCAAAACGGAGCTCATGGAACGTCTCAAAATGACTCCAATAGGCTCCCCGTCAAATTTCAGGTCAATCGGACATCGTTTGGCCACATATCAAAGCTCGGTATTTTCCCCGCAGCAAAATCAAGTGAAGCATCGACGGGACCCCAAACGGCTTCAAAACTCAAACAAAAGCCTATGGTTGGTCTTATTTATTGTTCAGGAGGCTCCACCTCAAATTTCAGGTCATTCCGACATCGTTTGACCAAGTTTCAGCTTCTGGCGGAAAATCAGCAGCTCTATGCGACAAAGTCTTCGGCTTTCCCGGAAAATTGGAAACTTTGCACTCTAAAAATGCAAGGATTCTCATCAGGTTTTCTACAGGGAAATCAAGCCAATAAATGAGAGGAAATGTCAGGAAAAATACAGAAGAAAACGGCGACGAAAAAGACTGCAAAACGGACCAAAAAGGGGAGAAAAACCCCCAGGGTCGCAGCCCGCGACCCTGGGCCGGCCCATGGTCGCCGACCACCATGGAAGTCCGGGTCACCGGATTTTTCGCCGGTGACCCATTTTTCCGTCCCTTTTCGCGTTTCGCGCACTTTGGCCCCTGTGGTTTCCTAAAAATGTGATTTTTAGTGCTTGAAATTGACTCATATCCGACGACGTCTCAGATCCGCCGTCAAAAGCATGAAATCATCATTGATCGCTCCAAAATCGCCGACCGATTGACCTAAAAAGTGCTCTTTCTGTCCGACCGATCGAGAAATCGACAAGACAGATGTCACCGGCCCGCTGCTAGCTATCAATGTCTGAAGTTACATGTTCATCCGATGTCGATCAGCATGAAGATCCATCGATGATCATCGCCAGAAGAATTCCAAAAGACGCGGCGCGGCCCGCGACTCTTCGACTGCTTGGCGACCAATTAATGCAGTTAATTGACTAGCTTTATTGCAGTCATTAATTCATTTCTTTGGACGGCCCAATCAGAAGCAAGCATCCAGGAGTTACAAATCAATTAAGTCATGGCATTCAAGCCATGAAACTCCTCCCATTATGGTAATTAAGGTGATTAAAAGCCCTTAATCTCCATCGGCCAATCAGATTCAAGGAAAAAGGAGTTACAAAATCAAGAAATAAATCTTGTAACTCCTCCCATTAAAGCCATTAAAGCCCATAAAAGCTCTCCTAAATGGTTACCAAAAGCCTATAAATAGGAGAGCATTCCATTGAAATCCAGATCGGAAAAAGACGAACGGAAAACCGAAGATCGAAAGGTGCAGAGAATCCCGAATTCCAGACAGACGGAGTCTAGAGAAAGAGAGAAAATTCTGCAGAAATTCTACATCAAACACCACTACAAGGTGACAAAAAGTCCCTTGGGGGGTACTCCCCCCCAAGGTCCTTGCCTTCTTCCGCTGCCTCCAATGGCTTAGACGTGGCTTTTCAGCCCGTCTACTTAGCTTTTTATTGGACATAGGACCTTCTCTTGGTCTTTGTCCTCTAAAAACCTGAGGTTATAGCCAAGCCAAGCGAATCAAGAGCATCCTCTGTTCTCATCTGCGTGGATGATGGCGAAGCCCATACATGGCTTGCGACCGTCAATCTGAACGAGTCCCCCACAATCTCCTGAAAAGTGAGATCCTCCTTTTCTTGCTTTTCATTGTAGTTTGTATTTTTCTAAAAGAGACAAAAATCACAACTCTTGTCTTTCATTATTGATGAGAATTGTAAATCGGCTATAAACGCCAAAATCGGCTATAAACGCCAAACAAAATCGGCTTTCACGGCAAATCAAGAAAATGTCTCTTTTCTTAAATATTTGTGCAATGGAAAACTTGAAAGAAGTTGATTTCCTTTTTACTTGCGAATGTTGATCTCCGGATTACCACTTGCAATTCCAAGTAAAAATAGAAAATCCGGCACACCCACACAAAGAAATGTTGATGCACGCTTCAGCCCCCCGGGCGCGAAAGGGCCGGACCCGACGGACTCCCACGTCCGCCGACCCCGGTAGCACCCTTGGCATTGGAGCGCGTTCCATCAGCTTCATCACAAAATTCTTATGCATTGCAAATTTCGAGAGAGTTCTCCAAAATGTATTAAGATCTGGAAACACTCTCCCTTTTCACAACTATTGCGCAATAGTCTCTAACAACTCATGCTTGAAATCGTCAACTGGAACTAGCGTATCTTCAATGTTAGTATCTTCACGAACGGCTGACGTTTCGGCGCGGATTCCACATCTTCTTGCATTTTATCCCCTATGGTAGGATTATTATTAATTGCCCATGGCTGAGAGTCTATTAATGCAAAGTGATCAGGTGAAAAGGAGAAGATGGCTTCAATGTCTTCCTCAAGATTAATAGTGGGATAAATGGTATCACAAGAATGGAGACTTTTGATTCCAATATTGGCATTGGCTTTAAAATTATAAATGTCACTTCCAAGTGCTTACAAAGAGCTTTTGTGAGAATCACTCCATCTAAATAATAAAGATTAGTCCATCTTCATCTTTCAAAGAAGAAATCAAAATTCAATCTAGTGAACATAATATTAACGAACCATGTTTTGCTAACTGGACGACCTCTGGGATCTACAACACTTTTTCCCTTCAAATTGCTAGTTCTTCAATCGAGAGCATTTTGATTGTCTTCAAAAACATTCAACCCTGTCAGCCTTGCATGTATATAAGGAAAAACAAGTTAGAGTTCCATAGATAAATAAATGGTGCACAAAGTAATTAGGAAATGGTGCAATACCTTGAATGTCGTTCACATACACCTCTTGAACAGTCAGTATTTTTGCTCACATAGCTCATTTACAATATCCCGAGACACTTTCAACATTGCATTTACATCACCATCGTTAGCTACTTTAATCAATGTGAAGACATGACGGTTGTTGTGAAGGTACTGAATTTCATTGGCTTCATCGTTTTCTACCCACTTCATTGCTTGTAATGCACTCTGGAACATTGTACTGTACTATGTGAAATTGCTTAGATACATCATTTTTTTGTTCACCTCCGTTGTAAACTGGATTGGTCGTATTCCAATCAAACTCTACATTAAAGTGGAATACAAGAAACGTCTCATCCTTTGACATCCTACAGAAACCAAAAGTAAACTAACATTAGATGAGAACAAGGGACATTTAGTAAATAAACACATTTAGTAAATAAACCCCACTAGACATGGTAACAAAAGCTAGTGACCCAATATTTTATATGATGTAATTCATTTTATCAAAATCATCAAAATGACAAGCTAAATGGCCACTGCCTAGCCATCACCCTCATAAAATCAGATTGTAGTAAAGTGAGATTATATGTTACTTTCTCCAATGCATTGATATCTTCAGCTCGGATAAGGAAAAAAGGGCTAACATCATATTAAAATTCAATGCTAATGGCTGGCTGAACAGATAATCAAGTTCCACTTCATGTCAAATAGAGAATAAAAGCATAACCACAAACTAAGGTTACACACAAGAAATCCGACCTTCATTTATGTGCAGGGACATTCAGTTTTAAGAGTCAATGATTGATGCGATTTTGGTAATTAGAGAAAGAGTTTTTTGAGGTGGGTGTTTGCTTTACTCTGTTTATGTGACAGTAGGCTGACATAAATGATTTTTTGGATTTACTTCTTCCTCCTATGCTTTTCTTTTTTTTTTTTTTTTTTTGCATTTACTTGAAGATAATCATCCGTGCTCGATTCATGATTTTTGGGTCATGATCTTCCTATATTATAAAAGACTATGCTTGTTAGTGAGAGGGTATTTGATATGCCAAATTGTATTTATTATGAAAACTCACCATCTTTTTGCTGTAAAATGGAAAATACCTTATATTGGATGCTGTTAGATCAAATTATGCTTAGGAATAAGCTTTAGAAAGTGCATGCCTTAATCATATTAACCCATTTCATAAAGAGGCTTATCTGTGTTCCTTGTGCATCAAGTGATAGAGGGTAAGTAAGATAACCTCTCATTTGATTTTTCACTTCAAATTTATCAGCTTTAATCTAGTATGTTGTCCGGGTTATAAAGTCAATGTAACTTAGAGCCTTTGGAGGAATTTGTAAGCTGCTCAAATTGAAAGGCTCTATCATCCCATTTGGGAAAATCTTGCATGATTTCTATTAGCTACTGATATGTATACGAGCTGGCTGCAAATGATCTATACTTTTGGTGAAACGGGTCAGTTGTTTGAAAGTTTATGGTGTTTGGCAAATGACAGCATTTTGTGAATATGAAAAATATCACAAAGCAATTTAAGCTCCAGCAGCTTCTGAGTTTGTTTAACTATGATATGTTTCAATGATAAGTTCTTTTTCAATATTCTAATAGGACAATGAGCTTAACAATAGCACTTACCTTTTCTATTGTTTAGAATATATAGCTTATGTCATACATAATAATTCTCTATTCTTTTGTAAATGAAGGTCAGATTCCGGAGAATTAGCAATGGTTGACATAACATGGGAGAAAACGAAATGGGTAGTTCTATCATCAATTGCGAAGATATATAATATTGCACATAATAGCAGTTGCCCTCATGGCCGTAAAAGGCGATTTACAATTCTTATCAAAAAGGAAAAACAAGAGTTGTGATTTTTATGTCTCTTTAAAAAATAAAAAATATAATGAAAAGTAAGAAAATGAGATCTAACTTCTCAAGAGATTGTAGGGACTCGTTCATATTGAAAGTCGCAAGTCGTGTGTGGACTTCGCCATCATCATTCAGATGAGAACAAAGGATGCTTTTTATTTGCTTGGCTCGGCTTGAACCTTAGATTTTTAGAGGATAAAAATCAAGAGGATGTCTTATATCCAATAAAAAGCTAAGTAGATGGGCTGAAAAGCACGTCTAAGCCATAGAGACAGAAGGAGAGGGCCTTGCGGGTGGCCCCCCGAGGGACTTCGGTCACCTTGTAGTGTTTGTTGCTGCAGAACTTTTTCAACGGAGGAGAGGTCGCTGTAGAAACTTTTACAGAGTTTTCTCTTGTGTAATTTCCAGATTCCGTGGATTTGGTCCTTGAAATTGTGGAAATAGCCTCCTTTTATAGACTTTTGGTGGCCATGAGAGGAGTTTATGAGCTTTAAGTGCATTAATTACATTAATGCTCCACGATGGGAGGAGTTATAAGTTTTTAAACTTGTATTTTTGTAACTCCTTTTTCTTGGCTTTTGATTGGCCGTTGGAGAATAATGGGCTTTTAATTGCCTTTAAACTCTATGATAGGAGAAGTTACATGATTTAATGACATCATTATGGTTGACTTGTAACTCTCATTCCTTGGCTTCTGATTGAGCCATCCAAAATAATAAGTAAATAACCACATTAATTTGTCATAAAACGGGTCATTAACTGCATTAAGTGGTCGCCAAAGCATTTGAAGAGTCGAGGCCGCGCCACGTCTTTTGGGATTTTACCCGTGATATAGGAAGCCTTGATCGCCGATGGATTTCATGCCAATTGATGTCGGATGATCATGTAATTTTAGACATTAATTGCTACTAGTGGGCTAGCACCATCTGTCATGTCGATTTCTCGATTGGTGGGGCAGAAAGTGTGCTTTTTCTGGTCAGCTGGTTGGATATTTCGAAACATCTGATGACGAACCCATGATTTCGACGGCAGATCCGTGATATTGACGAAGATCGACGGATTTCGTGCCTGAAAATCAGATTTTTGGAAAATCACAGGGGTGAAACATCTCGAAATGCGAAAAGACACCCAAACGTTGGTTTTTGGTGGAAATCCAGCTACCCAGATTTCCAAGGTCGCCGACAACCATGACTTTTGTCCATTTCGGTCACCGATATTCAGTCGTTTTTCTGGTTTTTCTACTTCTTTCTTCTTTAATGTTTTTCTTTGCATTTTTGCACTTGTATTGGCCTAATTTCCCTATTGAAAACTTGATGAGAAGCCGCGCAAATCAGAGGGCAAAGTTTCTGATTTTTCGGGAAAGCTAAAGACTTTATCGCACAGAGTTGACGATTTGACGTCAGAAGCCGAAACTAGGTCAAACGATATTAGAATGACCTGAAATTTGAGGTGAAATCTCCTAAGCAATAAAAAAGACCAACCACAAGCTTTGGTTTGAGTTTTGAAGCCGTGTGGGGTCCTGTTGCCAGTAGACTTGATTTTATCACAAGGAAGATGCCGTGATTTTATATACGGTCAACTGATGTCCGATTGACCTAAAATTTGACAGGGAGCCTATTGGAGTCATTCTAAGACAATCCATTAGCTCCGATTTAGAAATCATGGTCCCGGAGAGTTCCGCCATGGGGAGGCCTGATTTAGCTTCCGTGAGTCAAAGTCTGGTAAAATGTTGTCGAAATGACCTGAAACTTGACATGTAGCCCTTTGGATGTGTTTTGAGATCACTTATGTGCTCTGTTTGATGAGTGATGGCCTCGATGGTTCTCGTCGCTGAGAAGATTGATTTTTCTGCTTGAGGGTTGATGTAGTGTCAAACGTTATCAGTTCGACCTGAAACTTGACATAGATCTTTTTGGAAGTATTTTAAGACCATCCATAAGCTTTGATCGAAGATCTATTGTCTTCAATGTTGTCACCGCCATGAGAGCTAATTTTGCTAAGGCTTTGCTTTTGGGCCAAACGATGTCGAAATGACCTGGAATTTGATGTAGAATCTTCTAGTGGCATTTTGACGCCAACTGTGTGCTCTATTTTGTGAACTGAGGTCTCCAACTTCACTGCCGCTGGGAGCTCCCGTTCAGCCACTAGAAGAGTGAAATTAGGCCAAATAATGTCGAAATTGCCCGAAACTTTATATGTACTCTTCTTTTGTCTTTTTCGAAGAATCTTGCAATGTATTTTTTATTCTGACAAGATTTGATGTTTGAAGTAGTATTGCCTGCTTGTGTTAGTATGCGGCCTCATGTAGTTCATTGATGTTGAAAGTATATGAAGAGGCAAAGTGACATTTTTTATGTAAACAAAATTAGAGAAAAAGTCTTAGTTGGAAACCTCTCCCAGAGAGATCAGACTCAGCCAAAGAGATAAAATCCATTGCAAATCGAAACTCAAAACTCAATCTCGTTTTTCTCAGGATAGTCTATCATAAAATGGATATAACTTTCAACCCAACCATCAGATCGGTAAAATTTACCTACCATTGGAAAGCTTATTCAAAGTAGATGTTCATGGAGCGCAAGATCATGCAAATCGGGGATAAATTGACAAAGTTATATGCTTAAAAAGTTTCATATATATTTTTAGGCGGGATTGCGAACAAATCCACACTATTGATGACTCATCTCTCCATTGCATGAGAAGATCTCTGATGGGGCCCACTGCTGGAATATCTACACAGTAAAGAAGTTAAGATAAGCAGGAAATCAATCAAAATTTCAAATCATCTCTAGAAGGTAGTTGCTTGGAGTGCAACCTTGTCAGAGAGTCCAAGATGATTACAACTCAAGCCACAAAAGAGAGAGAAAGTTATAAATAAGGACTTCCCCAATAGCGGACGTCCGTGCCTCCTCCCCTAAGGTGGGACGTCCACCACAACCACCACCACCTCCCCTCTCCTCTCTCTCTCTATATATATATATATATATTCTCGGTTTCTCTATTTCTAGGTGTTGCAATCTAGGGCCTACGAGAAGAGATCAAGCATGCACACAAGCTCTTTATATTCTAGGTTTCTCTATTTCTAGGTGTTATGATCTAGGGCCTACGAGAAGAGATCAAGCACGCACACAAAAGAACACAAAGATTTACTTGGTTCGGCTTTTGGCCTATGTCCACGGAAAAATAGGAGAATTCACTATGCAATCAGAAGAGGTGGAGATCATAGAGATTCTCAATCTCTATTTATAATATCAACCCCAAAACCCCGTTACACCCAAACACTACTTCTAATCACAATAGACCTACTTCTAATCATAGTAGAATATATACAATGCAGGGTCCCGGTTTACCAGATTTATTACTTTTATTGAGCCATACAACCTAACACCAGGTTCTCCGCTTTATTATTTTTTATTAAAAAAAAAAAAAAGAAGGTAGCTTTGAGCCTTATCCAAGCAAGACATAGATCTAGGAAGGAGCAAAAGCTTTGTACTAAAGACATACTATTAATGAAATTACCACTTGTCTTTTGTGCAATGGCTGGCTAGATTCGAGATTGAGGTAAAGGAAGAAGTTAAGTATTCCTAATCCTTTGTTTTTTATTACGGTTGTTTGATTAAATTACTAATGTGCTAATTATATTTTTTAATAGACTTATCTCCGTACCAGTCGGTACCTTCTGTATTGATTTCTTAATGCTAGAGTACGTCTTCGCTTACCCATGCTCATTTTTTCTAGATCATGCTTAGGGTTTTATCATCTTTGATGGACTATACTTAGCTTTGATGGCTAATGCTTAGGTAGCTTTAGTAATTTAATGAATGGAAGGAGGTCTTGGATATTTGATTAATTTTGTCGAAAAAAATAAATATCTTTTGAGAAATTGGCTTTTAATGCTTTATAATCAAGATTTGGTGCCTTAATTGGATCTAGATCTGAACCAAAAAAACTGATCAAACAAGTGTTTTCAATAAGAAAGTGATTTTGGATTGCTTAATGGATTCTGATGCCTTAATCAATGTCATCATCATTGATATTTGCCATTTCATTATCTAGTTGCTTTAGTTGATTTTATGCACTTGTGACATCATCTTTCTTAACTTGGAAGTTTTCTTCTTGATTATCTCTCGGCGAGTTCGACCCGTATTTGTCACTATCTATTCGCAGACACCCATACAATTGCAGTATTTTATGATTTCTCGAGATCACATCAAGGTTCTTTTTCGTGAATGGACCATTTAAGGGGTTCTTCCCGTAAAACCCCCTAAAAAATCATGTGTTTTATCCATTGCAGGGCCTAAAAATTAATATGTTTCATTTGTTGTGGGGCCTACCTATATGAAATATACACTTGATTAAATTCATGTACGTGAGGACATATACCTACTACATATAAGGCTTTCTACGTACGTCATAGAAGACCCAATTTTAAATTTCATATATACAAATCAGAGAAAGTGCATTAGACGAAGAAAGCAACATGTCTACGATATATCTGGCCGAACTCCCAATTCAAATCACGCCCCAATTATCGCATATACTACAAAAGAGATGTTATTTATTTTAGATAGAAAGAGCCAGTAGTTTGGCTCGTCTTTTTAATTAGCACTTACATATTTATTTATTTTAATCAATAATATTATAAGAAGACATTAAGTTTAAATATGATTTTTATTTTTATTTTTTACCAGCGCTAATTAAGCTTGTGCCTTTATTGCTAGTAAGTCTTAAAATCGCTTCAAACTGATATTTGCTTTTAAGTTGCCAAACACTCTAAGATGCTTAAAACTCTATTCTAATTAGTAATAAGTTAAAATAAAGGTAAGAAATAGACTTGTCAAATGGCACATCATTTGAGATGGTCTAGAGTTTAGACATTAAACACATGTGGATTTGAGATGGTTTAAAGTTTAGACATGAAACACATGTGGATAGCATATTGATGGCCCATCACGTCGAAGAAATATGCTAAAGATGACATGGATGAAAGTAGAGATACTAGATCGGAAGAAGTGGATACAAAACTAATGCAGCTGATTGCAATATAGTTGAGAAGAAATATGCTAAAGATGACATGGATGAAAGTAGAGATACTAGATCGGAAGAAGTGGATACAAAACTAATGCAGCTGATTGCAATATAGTTGAGACAGGCTTTGTTGTTCTTGATGATGATGATGATGATGATGAAGACGACAATGACAACTTAGTGTACAAGATCAAAGCTTAATTACTAGCCTATTTAAAAACACAATTTATGTGATAAAGTTTTGGCAATTATTTCCTCATACCATGACTCATTGTGGGGTCTTGGTTCATTGTTGGGTTAATGGGCTCATTATCATTCATCCAAATCACTACTCTGATGAGACCCAGTAAAGATCACTCATCTAGAGAAGAAAATTTATGGAAGTTTTTCACCTTGTCGATGCTATTGTGTTTCTAGTTTCTTAACCACATTGTTCATCCAGGGGTAATTGGTATAACTTTTTTAAATGGCCCATCCACCTCGGTATTTGTTGGTTCATTAGTTGATCTTTAGCACTTCTGCTTCATAGCCTTATCAATACCGAGACTGAAACTTGTAATTCCTTTGATGAGACAATTTAATATTTAATAAAATATTTTCATAGTAATACGTATTGATTGTTGTGTTTGCATTTAGAAATGAGAATTTCCGGGTGATCATGTTTTTACAAATGAACGTTTTCCAGTGAAAACCGATATGGAGAAGATTTAGATCTAAACTACTCCAATCTTAGAAAAAAAGATTAAAATTTGATTTTCATCTCTTTAGGCCTTGGGCTCCACCGGATTTAGCCCGTCTAGGAGCAATCCACTTATATGGAGGGTAGGATAAGCATAGCCCTGGGGCTAGCCCGGTCCTTTAGCAGCCCTACAGAAAAGGCATTCCCTCCTCTGATGTGAGCTGAGCCTTAGAGAGGAAGTCCACACTCCAATAGGTAATATTGGCGGATGACAAGAAAAAGAACTTTATCCTAAAATGAAGGTTGGAAGTGTATATATTAAAAACAAATATGAACCAAAGTAGAGGCACTTTATACAAATATTAAAATCTCATGGATAGGTCTCATTATATGAAACGAGAATCCTATGGTTCCTACAAAAAGTCATAAACCTGTGGCATGATTTTACTGTTCATTAGTCTACCCATCGACCAGAAAACATCATAAACTTACTATTTACCCCATACCACCGCCTCTAATTTTATGTTCATGGAACACACCCTGATCAGCAGATTTTACAGATGGCCCCTCCAAGATTTTTCTTTTTACATAATGGCCCCTTCAAGAAAAATCTCATGGGTCCACCGCTGCCCTTGAATTGAATCTCAAAGAAAATATATGATTAGAAAACTATTAAGCTTTAAGACCATTAAATCAATGGGTAACATAATACAATGTGCTTTTTTTTTTTTTGCTTTTGTTTACACTTAATTATGAAGGAAGAGACCTTTCCATCTATTCTACATTCCCCAAATGATATGTATGCATAGTAGTGGGCCACATGAGCACCTGGGTGAAAATCTTTCCGAAATAACTAATCGATGCTACTAACACAAAAGGCATTAGAAAGAAAATAAAGAAGAAATTTGCACAAACCATAGATCAGCCACCTTAGAAAATGGACTCAAACAACTGACTCGATTTCATTGAAAGCAACCATTACATATCCACATTAGATAGAAAAAGATGGTCCACACGGAGATCATCCGAAAATGACCCACATAAGCAGTACTGGAGAGAGAGAGAGAGAGAGAGAGAGAGAGAGAGAGAGAGAGAGAGAGCGCGCTCACTCGGTCGCCACCCCTGAGTTACCAGGCAGACTCGTGCCATTGCTAACACCCGGCCCAGCAACCACTACACTGCCACCACTCATCGGATCTACAGTTGAATTATTCCCATCGAACCTGCTTATGACCACACCCTCCCCGCGTATGTTAGTGTTGGTGGCCCACTTAGCAGGACCATAGATCACAACATTCCTGTCCTTCTGCAATATCAGCACATAGTTAGCAATCGCACCCCCAGTGTTGCTAGCCCAAATGGGTGTCCCACCAGGCCTATACACCACCAGGTTCCCATCCTTCTGCATCGGACAGTAGCAGTTGCGAGAGACTCCACCCGTGTTGGAGGCCCAAATGGGCTTGCCGTTGTCGTAGAGGACCAGGTTACAGTCGGCTTGGCATATGAAGGTGTAGCCTTGGTAGGTTAGGGAGTTGCCTGCATAGAGAGTTTCTCCACCATAGAGTATATTATCAGCTCCATTGGCTGTTGGGTTGTGAATGATGAGGAGAATGAGGAAAGAGGAGATGTGGATGGGTTTGATGGTTGCCATATTGTGGGGTTGGTTTGTGCGTTGGCCGTGGGTGGTGTGATTGGTGGAGTGTCGGTATTTATAGAGGTGGGTGTGGTATGAGGTGGGGCTCTTTCAGCCTCTTTGTGAGAAATAGATGATGAGACTAACGTTTGTGTGTGGTAATGACAGTGTGGGTTAGTCAATTAGCAAACCATTATTTGGACCCTATTCATAATTGGGTATGGGCAAAGCCCGTTAGCTGCAGTAAAGTTTAAGCCAATGGTAGAAGAAAATTTTCTGTATAGAAGCCCTATTCATAATTGGGTATGGACTTAGTTAAACATGCCCAAGGATTGATTAGGTTAAATCTGAGAGTGAGTTGATCAGTTGCATCTCATGTAAACTTCTAGCTACACACTTGTAGGAATAGTCAAATTGTACTTCATATCAATCACACTGACCCATGTCAAGTGCACAGATTGGAACCATGTAAAAAGTTCAGGTGTAGACATGGCTCTAGATTTAACCTTGGCGCTGATTTTTCATATTATAGAGGTGAGGAATAAGAGATTTCTTTGAAAAAACCTAAACAATTACCATATTAGTTAAATACTTTGCTCAATTATTAAAATGCATCTCAAAATCCATTTCTCCTTAATTTTTTTTTTTTTTTTGTTTTTCCAACTATCAGGCTGGTGTTTGGACTAATCCAACACACACATCAAATAACACGTACAAGATCAACTTGAATAAATGTCATTTAATAAGGGGTTGAATATTTTACTGGTATCGACCCAAATTGAGTTGACTTGTTCGAGGTAACTCAGTGCCAATAAAATTTCAAACCACGATAAAAACCACGGGCATTCATCAAGCCAACTGTGGTTCTCAAAACCTGGTCCTAGCATTATAATAGAATATTCTCTATTATAGCACATACAAATTGACACAATGGTTTTGATTAGTTCTTCTATTTGTGAAATGTTAAAAATGTTAATGTGATTGGTCATTCTCAATGCATTTTAGGGGAAAAAACATTCTAAACCACTATAACAGGCTGAAAACAGTTTTTATTACAAACCGTTACGACCTAAAATCATAATATTCCCTCTATAAAACTTACTAATGGTAGGAGAAACCCTCACTTGATGGCCGTTATTGTACATGGTCCCATATTTATCCCTTGAAGCATTTGGTGACTTGCCAAGTTCACATATAGTTAGCAATGTAAGAGTGGAAGCCAATCCATTATAGTTTCATTTGGCCTGGTGACCATTGAGAGAGAGAGAGAGAGAGAGAGAGAGAGAGAGAGAGAATTATTGCAAATGCCAAAGGACAAGATGTCATGTTCTATTAAAAAAATCCAAACATGGCATATTTATCCCTTGATCACTATTTGCATTTGTTTGTTTCAGTTACGACTCACATTTCAACCCAAGCATCCGAATGAAGGCTCCCGTTTAGGCTATCAATTATCGGGCCTTATCTCTCTAGCACTATTTGCATCCACTTTATTTTTGTGGGTGGGGGTCGGGGGGCGCTATGTTGGCGGATTCGAATCGAATATTTGCATCTGCTTGTGTGGGTGGATTTTTTTATTTTTTTATTTCTTTGGGGGGGGAGCGTGTTTCACATTTCAGACCCAAGATACCCAGATTCACGTCGGGGTGGGGGTTCACATTTCAGACCCAAGATTCCCATATTCACGTCTAGGCTAATAGTTACGACCTCGGGGGGGTGGGGGGTTTCACATTTCAGATCCAAGCTTCCCAATGAAGACTCACATTTAGGCTATCAATTACCAAGCCATAACTCTCGGGCACTATTTGCATCTGCTTTTTTTTTTTTTTTTTTTTTTTTTTGTAGGGTGGGGGGGAGGGGTGGGTTTACATTTCATACCCGAGACTCCCACTCAAGATTCACATTTAGGCTAACAGTTACGACCTACATTTCTGACCCAAGCTTCCCAATGAAAACTCACTTTAGGCTATCAATTACCGGGCCATATCTCCCCGGCATTGAATGCCTTACCATGTCTGAAGAGTCATGTCTTTTTTCTACTAAATTCCCTGTCATTTACTAATTGGATGCTAAGGCCGCATCTTGACATGGTGTTAATCACATTTTCATTATGGTGCTAAATTGGATGGTGGGGTCCACTTTTTTTTAATCGGAACTTGGGAATATATTATTGGAGGTTCTTGACCAGTCGGGATCATCTCTTTGTAGATCGCACGATGGAGTCTAAATAATGAGTTACACCACTTGTAATAGGTGTGGGAGAAGATTTGCACTATACTCTGTTCCCATTAATAGGTTGGGAAAAGGTAGAAAGTTGCAACCTTGAAAGGAAGTGGAACAATCAAAATTATGACACTGTCCTTGTAGATCATAGTTTTAATAGGAAAAGAAAAATAATATTTTTTCACTATTTATGTGATTTATTAAATGGATTTCTAGATAAATAACTATTTCCTTAAAAAAAATATTAAATTTTGAGAGTGAACAATAAATTTCTCTGTTGGATAATCAGAAAAAAATGTTAAGACTAACATTAAAATAGTAGAGTAAACATAACAATGGGCCCCACAAACACGGCAAGTGAAGATCTATTAAAGGCCGTGTTTGGATGTGTGGTAAAGTGAGGTGAAGTGAGGTAAAGCCTCCATTATCCAGACAAGAAAAGACAATGAGTTGTATCAAAAGTACACAATTTCAAAATTCCCTCCATCTTTTTCAAAAAAAGTCAAAAAAACAACATTCTTTCTCCACTAAAAGACAAAAAAGTTATACTTTTCTATACAAAAAGTCAAAAAGATTCCATACTAAACAACTAAAAGCAAAACACCATCATAACACCTTATATTTTATTCTCTCTTGATTTGAATGCTTCACTTCACCATACTTCAATTCACCATACATCCGAACAGGCCCAAAGAGTTTGGGTCTCCTTTCACAACAGTCAAATAAAAAGGATATATAGAGTATGTGGCGGAACTCTATTGTAGGATATTTCTTTACGCTGTGTTTGGGATGGGGGGAGGGGAGGGGAGGGGAGGGGAGGGAAAATTTGAGGGGAAGGAAAATGAAGGGAAGGAGAGGGGAGGGGAGGGAAAATTAATTTTACCCTTTTGTTTGGGAAGTTAAAAAGTAGGGGGAAGAAAAGTGAAAAGTAGGGTTTTGTTTGTTTGTAAAGTACATGAAAAATTACTATTTTGCCCTTACTTTTATAAAAGTTTCTAAAGGACAATAAAGGACAAAAAGGGCAAAAAGGACTTTTTCCCTCATTTTCCTTCCCCTCCCTCATTTTCCCCTCATTTTTACCACAAAAAGACAAAAATTTTCCCCCACTCCACTTTCCTCCCCCTCTTCTCAAACACCTCTTAAAAAAAATTTTCCCCCACTTTTCCCTCCCTTTTTTTTTTGTTTCCCCCCTCTTTCCCCTTCCCAAACAGAGGGTTAAATTTCACTTTGAAATAGACGTCATTGCAAGATTGAAGATAAGATTGAAAATGCGGTCCGACCTTGTCATGGCATCACTGCCGACGTGGCTTAATCATTTTCTATGATGTAACCTTTTGAACGTTGGGACCACTCCACCATAGAGAAATAATAAAAGGGCGTTGATATCCGCACCCCTCTTTTTAGTATGGGCACCACTCCATTGACCAACATGTTGATGTGAACTGATATGAGAGAGGAAGATGGGATACGGACGTTGATATGATTGGATGTGATGCATCAAAATCGATGGGTCTCGTGCACTGTTGCGTGCATGATGCGTAGCCTCGTGGACTGTTGTGTGCATGGTTCGTCAAAATCGATGGTGATGGAGGGACGGATGGACCCATGCATGATGATGGAAACAAATCAAGATTTAACCGATGATTATGTTAATAAGGTCCATAACTTTCTAAATTGTGAAATGGCCGTTATTGTATTTGTGAAATGTTAAAAATGTTAATGTGATTGGTCATTCTCAATGCATTTTAGGGGAAAAAACTTTCTAAACCACCATAACAGGCTGAAAATAGTCTTTATTACAAACCGTTATGACCTAAAATCATAATATTCCCTCTAAAAACTTACTAATTGTAGGGGAAACCCTCACTCGATGGCCGTTATTGTACATGGTCCCATATTTATCCCTTGAAGCATTAGGTGACTTGCCAAGTTAACATATAGTTAGCAATGTAAGAGTGGAAGCCAATCCATTATAGTTTCATTTGGCTTGGTGACCATTGAGAGAGAGAGAGAGAGAATTATTGCAAATGCCAAAGGACAAGATGTCATGTTCTATTAAAAAAAACCCAAACATGGCATATTTATCCCTTGAGCATTATTTGCATCTGTTTGTTTCAGTTACGACTCACATTTCAACCCGAGCATCCGAATGAAGGCTCACGTTTAGGCTATCAATTATCGGGCCTTATCTCTCGGGCACTATTTGCATCCACTTTATTTTTGTGGGTGGGGGTTGGGGGGCGCTATGTTGGCGAATTTGAATCGAATATTTGCATTTGCTTGTGTGGGTGGATTTTTCTTTTTTGTTTTTTTTTTTTTTTGTGGCAGGGAGTGTGTTTCACATTTCAGACCCAAGATTCCCATATTCATGTCGGGGTGGGGGTTCACATTTCAGACCCAAGATTCCCAAATTCACATCTAGGCTAATAGTTACGACCCCTGGGGGGGGGTTCACATTTCACATCCAAGCGTCCAAATGAAGACTCGCATTTAGGTTATCAATTACCAAGCCATAACTCTCGGGCACTATTTGCATCTACTTTCGTTTTATTTTATTTTATTTATTTTTTTTTTGGGGGGGGTGGGGGTTCACATTTCAGACCCAAGATTCCCAGATTCACATCTAGGCTAATAGTTACGACCCCTGGGGGGGGGGGGGTGTTCACATTTCACATCCAAGCGTCCAAATGAAGACTCGCATTTAGGTTATCAATTACCAAGCCATAACTCTCGGGCACTATTTGCATCTGCTTTCTTTTTATTTTATTTTATTTATTTTGGGGGGGGGGGGGTTTACATTTCATACCAGAGACTCCCACTCAAGATTCACATTTAGGCTAATAGTTACGACCTACATTTCGGATCCAAGCTTCCCAATGAAAACTCACTTTAGGCTATCAATTACCGGGCCATATCTCCCGGGCATTGAATGCCTTACCATGTCTGAAGAGTCATGTCTTTTTTCTACTAAATTCCCCGCCATTTACTAATTGGATGCTAAGGCCGCATCTTGACATGGTGTTAATAACATTTTCATTATGGTGCTAAATTGATTGGATGGTGGGGTCCACTTTTTTTAAATCGGAACTTGGGAATATATTATTGGAGGTTCTTGACATGTCGGGATCATCTCTTTGTAGATCGCATGATGGAGTTTAAATAATGAGTTACACCACTTGTAATAGGTGCGGGAGAAGATTTGCACTATACTTTGTTCCCATTAATAGGTTGGGAAAAGGTAGAAAGTTGCAACCTTGAATGGAAGTGGAACAATCAAAATTATGACACTGTCCTCGTAGATCGTAGTTTTAATAGGAAAAGAAAAATAATATTTTTTCACTATATATGTGATTTATTAAATGGATTTCTAGATAAATAACTATTTCCTTAAAAAATATATTAACTTTTGAGAGTGAACAATAAATTTCTCTATTGGATAATCAGAAAAAAAAATGTTAAAGACTAACACTAAAATAGTAGACTAAACATAACAATGGGCCCCACAAACACGGCAAGTGAAGATCTATTAAAGAGTTTGGGTTTCCTTTCACAGCAGTCAAAGAAAAAGGATATATTGAGTACGTGACAGCAGTCAAATAAAAAGGATATATAGAGTATGTGGCGGAACTCTATTGTAGTACATATCCTTAAATTTCACTTTGAAAGATTGAAGATAAGATTTAAAATGCGGTCCGACCTTGACATGGCATCACTGCCGACGTGGCTTAATCATTTTCTATGATGTAACCTTTTGAACGTTGGGACCACTCCACCATAGAGAAATAATAAAAAACAGCCATGAATACATTATTATGCGGCGACAAAAAAGTTCAGAAATCTCCTTTCTTTATCTGTTCGTATCCACTCTTCGTCGCAGCAAAAAAGATCTCAGCAGATCTCTTTTCTGTACTATCACGGTTCTAACGTTTTGCACGTGGGCACGCCTCCGGTGTGCGTCTCCCACCATCCAACATTATGTACCGCAAAGTTCGAGCTGCCCGATCTCCAAAAGAATTACACTTCATATAAAACAAAAAGAATTTAAACCCACCGTATCATGGGATTCCAAAACAGATAATAAAAGGAACTTTTGGAATCTCATAATATTGTGGGTTCCCGATATGACCGTCATCATGTGTGGTCAAGACACTTTTGGAAACATTTTTATTTTTATTTTTATTTTGGTCATTAACTCGTGATACAATCAAATTCATTTGGTGTGTAATTCCACTAAATCTCATACAAGATGATGAACTTCCTCTTGATGGAAATGACAATAAATGGGCCCTAATGAGTTTCACTTTCCTCACTGTGCTACCTTGTTTGTTGGAATTGGGATTCCAGGGGCTTAATTACCCGGTGACTATTGGTTCACAGCGTAATGACAGCACAGATCCACAATGATGTGGCGGACTACGATTAGTCCGCTCATTCTCACCGAGGTGTAAAACCTCACCTGATCGGGACTCCTACCTTTTTATTCCTGTAGCTAGGGGTGTGTAAAATATCTGCTTAACCCGCCGACCCGTCCAGCCCGCAACCGACCCGCCCGCCATGTGCGGGTCATTAAGTTGGGTGATTTGGGTTGGGCGGGTTAGACTCCCAAAATTGCCGATTGAATTGGGTTACGGATTGAAAATTTGCCAACCCGCTACAACCCGACCCGCCCGCTTAATTAATAATTTTACATACATAAAAAAAATATATTAGTTGAAATTGTTAAGTATTTAATGTTAATCAATTCACCTAACAAATTTTTACAGCTAAACAATCATCAATTCCCTAAAAACAATCTAAAAAGTCAATATTGAAACCCTAAACACTCTTACCTAATTCCTAAGTTGTAAGGTAGATCCTACTTTTGTTAGAGATGATATATCTCTTTTTCATTGACTCTATGTTTGTGTTGGAAATGAGATTATTCAATGAAATCTACCTTTAGTTTTTTGTATGCATTAGTTATATTTTGAGATTATCAATAACAAATTGTAGTTTTGTGATAATTAAAAAAAAAAAAACATTGTTAATGCCAACCTGCCTAACCCTCCTAACCCGCTGAGTTGAAACCGCCAAAATTTGTAACCAATCCGCCGAATTTAGACTTTGGTGGGTTGGTGGCGGATTAAAATTTTCCCAACTCGCTAGTGGCGGATTTGATAGAAATATTGGCATTTACCCGCCCAATCCAACCCGCACACACCCCTACCTGCAGCTGTATCATCCGAGCTTCTTTCTTGCCCAATGCCTAGGGATGTCAAATGGGCCGGCACGACCCGCTCCCGCCCGCCAGTCAACGGCCCGGCCCGCAAGGCCCGACCTGTGACGAGGTGGCTCGGCCCGTTTGGTCCGGGCCCTCCAGGCCCGCCTGGGACGTGGGTTGGTGCCTCAGGCCCTCCAGGATAGGCCCACCAGGCACGGCCCGCTGGCCCATCCAAAAATGGTGTTTTAGTTTTTTACAAAATTCTTCATTTTAACCTCCCAACAACTATAAAACGGTCATATAATTGGTATTTTGTGTCCTTTTTCATTTTTACAAAGTCTATAAATACTCTAACCCTTCTATTCTTTTTCTTTTAATTAAAGTTTTATTTACCAAAAAAAAATATATATATATATATACAAAGGATGTCAATCATTATATAACACTGTGCGCCCATTGTGACAAAAAATCACTATGGAAATTGGGCCCAAATAGAACACAAACTTTTTTTGTGCATTTTTTATTTTGGCACCTGCCAAACATTACTAGATGGCTCTTGGTTTGGCCATCTGTGGTTCTCAAAACCTGGTCCTAGCATTATAATAGAATATTCTCTAGTATAGCACATACAAATTGACACAATGGTCTTGATTAGTTCTTCTATTTGTGAAATGTTAAAAATGTTAATGTGATTGGTCATTCTCAATGCATTTTAGGGGAAAAAACTTTCTAAACCACCATAACAGGCTGAAAATAGTCTTTATTACAAACCGTTATGACCTAAAATCATAATATTCCCTCTAAAAACTTACTAATGGTAGGGGAAACCCTCACTCGATGGCCGTTATTGTACATGGTCCCATATTTATCCCTTGAAGCATTAGGTGACTTGCCAAGTTAACATATAGTTAGCAATGTAAGAGTGGAAGCCAATCCATTATAGTTTCATTTGGCTTGGTGACCATTGAGAGAGAGAGAGAGAGAGAATTATTGCAAATGCCAAAGGACAAGATGTCATGTTCTATTAAAAAAACCCAAACATGGCATATTTATCCCTTGAGCATTATTTGCATCTGTTTGTTTCAGTTACGACTCACATTTCAACCCGAGCATCGGAATGAAGGCTTACGTTTAGGCTATCAATTATCGGGCCTTATCTCTCGGGCACTATTTGCATCCACTTTATTTTTGTGGGTGGGGGTCGGGGGGCGCTATGTTGGCGAATTCGAATCGAATATTTGCATCTGCTTGTGTGGGTGGATTTTTTTATTTTTTTATTTATTTTTTTTGTGGCGGGGAGCGTGTTTCACATTTCAGACCCAAGATTCCCATATTCACGTCGGGGTGGGGGTTCACATTTCAGACCCAAGATTCCCAGATTCACATCTAGGCTAATAGTTACGACCCCTGGGGGGGGGGGGGGGGGGGGTGGGGGGGTTTACATTTCACATCCAAGCTTCCAAATGAAGACTCACATTTAGGTTATCAATTACCAAGCCATAACTCTCGGGCACTATTTGCATCTGCTTTCTTTTTATTTTATTTTATTTTATTTTTTTGGGTTGGGGGGGGTTTACATTTCATACTAGAGACTCCCACTCAAGATTCACATCTAGGCTAATAGTTACGACCTACATTTTGGACCCATGCTTCCCAATGAAAACTCACTTTAGGCTATCAATTACCTTGCCATATCTCTCGGGCATTGAATGCCTTACCATGTCTGAAGAGTCATGTCTTTTTTCTACTAAATTCCCCGCAATTTACTAATTGGATGCTAAGGCCGCATCTTGACATGGTGTTAATAACATTTTCATTATGGTGCTAAATTGGATGGTGGGGTCCACTTTTTTTTAATCGGAACTTGGGAATATATTATTGGAGGTTCTTGACATGTCGGGATCATCTCTTTGTAGATCGCACGATGGAGTTTAAATAATGAGTTACACCACTTGTAATAGGTGCGGGAGAAGATTTGCATTATACTTTGTTCCCATTAATAGGTTGGGAAAAGGTAGAAAGTTGCAACCTTGAATGGAAGTGGAACAATCAAAATTATGACACTGTCCTCGTAGATCGTAGTTTTAATAGGAAAAGAAAAATAATATTTTTTCACTATATTTGTGATTTATTAAATGGATTTCTAGATAAATAACTATTTTCTTAAAAAAATATATTAACTTTTGAGAGTGAACAATAAATTTCTCTATTGGATAATCAGAAAAAAAAATGTTAAAGACTAACACTAAAATAATAGACTAAACATAACAATGGGCCCCACAAACACGGCAAGTGAAGATCTATTAAAGAGTTTGGATTTCCTTTCACAGCAGCCAAAGAAAAAGGATATGTTGAGTACGTGACAGCAGTCAAATAAAAAGGATATATAGAGTATGTGGCGGAACTCTATTGTAGTAGATATCCTTAAATTTCACTTTGAAATAGGCGTCATTAAAAGATTGAAGATAAGATTTAAAATGCGGTCCGACCTTAACATGGCATCAGTGCCGACGTGGCTTAATCATTTTTCATGATGTAACCTTTTGAACGTTGGGACCACTCCACCATAGAGAAATAATAAAAACAGCCATGGATACATTAATGAACGCAATCAATTATGCGGCGACAAAAAAGTTCAGAAATCTCCTTTCTTTATCTCTGTTCGTATCCAACACAAACCACTCTTCGTCGCAGCAAAAAAGATCTCAGCAGATCTCTTTCCTGTACTATCACTGTTCTAACGTTTTGCACGTGGGCACGCCTCCGGTGTCCGTCTCCCACCATCCCACATTATGTACCGCAAAGTTCGAGCTGCCCGATCTCCAAAAGAATTACACTTCATATAAAACAAAAAGAAATTAAACCCACCATATCATGGGATTCCAAAACAGAAAATAAAAAGAACTTTTGGAATCTCATAATATTGTGGGTTCCCGGATATGACCGTCATCATGTGTGGTCAAGACACTTTTGGAGACATTTTTATTGTTATTTTGGTCATTAACTCGTGATACAATCAAACTCATTTGGTGTGAAATTCCGCTAAATCTCATACAAGGTGATGAACTTCCTCTTGATGGGAATGACGGTAAATGGGCCCTAATGAGTTTCACTTTGTTCACTGTGCTACCTTGTTTGTTGGAATCATGGTATAAAATATCAGCCGATACCGAGTCATATCGGGGGTATAAAATATCAGCCGATACCGAGTTATATTGGCCGATATGACTCGGTATCGGCCGAGACCGAGCCAATATCTCAGTGAAATATCGGTCTCGGTCATATATCCCTTGAAAATACCGAGATATCGGCCGAGATGATATCATCTTGGCCCTAATCGATATCTCGGCCGAGATGATATATAATGAAAAAAAGCCCTAATTTTTTCTACTTTTTCCCCATCTTCCTCTTCTTCTCTTCTCTTCTCCAACCATAGCAGCAGCCAGCAGCCCAGCCACTCCCTCTTCAACATTTCAAAATCCCACATTAATTTTTTGAAGAAAATATTATCTAAGGTATGAGAAAATCAACCCAAAGCATTTTATCATGTGGTTTTTTTTTTTTTTTTTAATTTTTTAGATGAAGTATAGAAATCATTAGGTTTGTCATTTATTTATGTTCTTCATTTAGAAGTTAGATCTACATACTTTCATGCTAGATCTACTCATACACATGATTTTGAACTTTTTTTTCCAATTTTTTTTTTTATTTTCGGATTTTTTGATATTTGAATTATTATATATCATTTTTTGCGGATTTCATCATAACTATGTTCTTTTAATGATTCATGATCATTGTATGGTGTATAAATGATTGATTTACAAACTTTTATGCTAGATCTATGTATTTTGAATTTTGAAAATGATTTTATTAAAAAAAAATTCTTAAAAATAATTGTTGTTACTTGTAACTTGTTAGAATATTTGTGATACCAAAGGCTTATTAATAGTGTGTGGATGATAAATCTACATCTACTCATAGTCATAGACTCATAAACATGATTTAGATTTTTATTTTAATTATTTTATTTTCGGATTTTTTAATATTTGAATTATAATATATCATTTTTTGGGGATTTCATCATAAATATGTTCCTTTAATGATTCATGATAATTGTATGGTGTGTAAATGATTAATCTACATAGTTTTATGCTAGATTTATATATTTAGGATTTTAAAAATGATTTTATTATTTTTTTTTCCTAAAAATAATTGTTGTTACTTGTTAGTTGTTAGTTGTTACCTCATATCAAAGGCTTATTAATAGTGTGTAGAATGTAGATGATAAATCTATATCTACTCATAGTCATAAACATGATTTAGATTTTTATTTTAATTATTTTATTTTCGGATTTTTTAATATTTGAATTATAATATATCATTTTTTGGGGATTTCATTATAAATATGTTCTTTTAATGATTCATGATCATTGTATGGTGTGTAAATGATTAATCTACATACTTTCATGCTAGATCTATATATTTAGGATTTTGAAAATGATTTTATTAAATTTTTTTTCTAAAAATAATTGTTGTTAGAGTATTACTATTACATGAATTTCTTATTTTATAGGAACAAGATGGTGCGTAACATAGATGCGGGATGGAGCTATGGTGAAGCAGTCGGAAGTAAAAGTAAAGTAAAATGTAATTATTGTGGACGAGTGCTCAATGGCGCGATTACTCGATTGAAACAACATTTGGCACATGTATCAGGACAGGTGCAAAAATGTAATAAAGTGCCACCAAATGTGAGAGCTGAAATGCAGGAGCTCCTTAATGCATCTGCACAAAAAAAAGTTATACAAGAAAGAAGAAGAATTGAGGAATTTGATGCATGCAGAGAAGAAGTATTTGGTTCCTCAGATGATGACGATGAAGACTCGGAAATGAGGAGGGCTAGGAGAGAAAGTGTGAGGTCCCTTCAGGAGGAGGAAGAGAGGAGAAGAATGCAATATGAAGCAGCTACTAGAGGTCGCCAATATGAGCAGGGTGGGTCATCCGAACTTGGGGGAGCGAGTTTGCGACGGGCATTTAGTCAAAAACAACCGCGTCAAGATCCAGACATTGAGGAAATTGAAAGACCTCCTACACATGCACCTCGTAGGCCGGATGTGGTGGGGCCAACTGACCCATTTGCTTATAGAAAACCAACATCAAAGCAGCCCAGTATTATGAAAGTATTAAAGGGCAAGTTTAGTAAAGTAAGAGAAAATCTAGTGAGAGCCACTGGGAAGTTTTTTTTGGATGGAGGCATTCCACCTAACAAGGCATCTTCTCCTTATTTCACCACCATGTTAGATGCAGTTACAGAACATGGTCCAGGTATAAAGGCACCCACCCCTTATGAGATTGGGCATGTCTGTGTTGAGAAAGAGTATGAAGAGTTGCAAGCTTGGGTGCAAACTTTCAAATGGGCATGGAAGGAAAGAGGTTGCACACTAATGTGCGATGGGTGGACGACCATCACACATCGTCATCTCTTGAATTTTCTAGTCTACTCATCTATGGGCACGGTATAAATCAAATCAGTTGATGCAACTGATTACGTCCAAGATGCAAAATATATTAATAAGTTATTGAATGAGGTGATTGAAGAAGTTGGGGCAGATTCTGTAATTCAGGTTGTTACTGACAATGCTGCAAACGTGAAGGCTGCAGGAATGATGCTTATGAAACAAAAGCCAAGGATTTTCTGGTCTCCATGTGCAGCACATTGCCTGGATTTAATGCTTGAAGATATTGCAAAAGGAAAAGTCATGCAGCAAGTGATTGGTAAGATAATGAAGATTACAAAATTTTTTTATCAATCATATAGACTCATTTCCATGATGAAAACATATACAGACAACCATGAACTACTACGGCCTGGCATCACTAGATTTGCCACCCACTTCATTGCTATCGAAAGTGTTTACAAGTATAGAGAAGGACTTCTCCAATTGATAAAATCACATGAGTTCCTGAATTCAAAATGGGGAAAGAGGCCAAGTCCCATTACTCTTGAAGTATGTAAAATAATTGAGTCCAACAAATTTTGGCCTCATGTGAAGGGTGTTTTAAATGTTTTTGATCCCCTAATAAAGGTTCTTCGATTGGTTGATGGTGATGATAAGCCAACAATGGGCTTTTTACATGAGGCCATGGAGAGATCAAAGCTAGCTATCCAAGCAGATTGTAGATATTACAAAATGTATTGGAAGATCATCGACGATCGATGGGGACGACAATTGAAACATGATTTACACACTGCTGGTAAGCGAAGGCTATTTCCTTTAATACTTGAATTGTTGTATTCAACTCTCTAGTCTCTCCTCACTATATTAATTTATCAATGACTAAGATTCATTGGTTTTACAGGATACTTCTTTAATCCCCAATTTACGGATGGACACATATCAGATGAAATCTGTGTGGGACTAAAAAATGTAATTGAAAGACTGGCAGAGAGTACAGATGAAGCAATTTGGGCTACTAATCAGGTAGGATTGTAGGAAGTAGGATAATTAAGGAAAAAAGCATATAACATTGTAATTTCTCTAATTTATTTTTCTACATTAATGTCTTCAGATTGACATATACAACGTACGTGCGGGAAGCTTTGGAACGACGATTGCGCGGAGAGCTATCACACAGACCTATCCTGGTATTGATTGTAATGTTATCTCTATATTATTCAAGGACTTAATATTATTTTATTAACTCTAATATCATTTCTATTTTTTTTCAGCTGAATGGTGGTTAAATTATGGAGAGAGTGCTCCTGCACTAAGGATGATTGCTATTAAAGTCCTTAATCAAACTACATCGTCTTCCAATTGTGAAAGAAACTGGAGCACCTTCTCATTTATCCACACTAGACCAAGAAATAGATTGACAATGCAGAAGCTAAATAAATTGGTCTACATCCACTACAACCTCAAGCTCCGGAGTAAAAATAGAAGGAGAAGACAGTTTGAGGATCATAGAGATTATTTCTGTCCAATTAATTTGGACTATATCTTTTCAGATGAGGATACTGTGTTAGGTCAATGGCTGGAGGAACAAGAATAACCCCTGTTAGACCAAGACCCGGAGTTTGAGGAGTTGATGCAAGATTTGACAGGGGATAGGCTTGAGCTAGTGAGGGTTGCAGAAAGGATAAAAGAAATAAACTTGACAATGCAGCAGGGGCGTGCACCTAATACAAGTGAGCCAAGGGGAAAGGAGGTGGACGAGGAGAGTGAGTCAAGTATTTCTACTTCTTCATCATCAGCAGGAATTCCACCTGACTCTCCCGGGGATGAGGGTCATTATAGAGATGATGAGCCTGTCACTTATGAGACGGTTGAGCATTTTCCTGATGCTACTGAGTTAGATCCTCGCCGTGGCTATGTTAGACATGTTGGACAGACTGAGGCAGGGGGTAGTAGTAGCGCTGGTACTCATGGTCATCATGGGAGTTATGTTGGCCAAGGTGCCATGTATGGACAGCATGGGGGTTATGTTGGCCAACAAGGTGCCATGTATGGACAGCATGAGAGTTATTCATATGACCCTAATTGGGTACCCCCTTCTCCAACACCCATTATTTCTATTAAACAGATGTTAATTGAGTAAGGGAGGCTTAACCCACCAGTTAGCCGACGACCTTTATATGTCCCTCATGCCTATTTCATGCCATTTGACTACAACCAGTCATCTCAATCCACAGGAGATCAGGATAGTTCATCATCTTATCAAAACCAATATGAATATGGTCATGGCTATGGTAGTGCTGCGCAACAGTATGGAGCATATCTTTTTAACCAATACCGAAGAAATGATGATGATGATGATATCGAGCCAGGACGACATTCCACTTGGAATTAGATTGTCAATCTGTCATTCACTCATACTCATCAATCTCTCCCTAGTACTAGTCCCCTCTAATTTCAGGTGAACCATGAACCTTTTGATGCCCAAGTGCTTTATGATTTATCTATCTCACTATTATGTTTCTGATTTTAATGTGTCATCTTCAAGGTCTTGAATTTCACAACTTATTTGATGATTGAGTTAATTAGCATTAAATGATGATTGATATGTTATCTTTATTTTCTTATATTTTACACTAATAAATTGATCATGAGCATTAATAATGGTTGCATTATATGAAATACTAAAAAAGATAGCGATCTGCGACATAGACAGGACTCATAACTTAAGGTGACCGAGATTTTGATTTATTGTTATTACTAATGGAAAAAAGTATTGTATTCCAGCATTTTCTAATATTCTGGATTTTTTTGGATATTTTTGCAAATTTTTTTGGATTAAAAAAAAAATTCACACCGCGATGACCGCGACGGACCGATATCCGCGACCGATACCGATATCATATCGGTTTTTCGGCCCGGCCGATACCACGACCGAGACCGAGATTTTAAACCATGGTTGGAATTGGGAATCCAGGGGGTTAGTTACCCGGTCACTATTGGTTCACCGCGTAATGACAGCGCAATTCCACATTGATGTGGCAGACTACGATTAGTCCGCTCATTCTCACCGAGGTGTAAAACCTCACTTGATCGGGACTCCTACCCTTTTATTCCTGCAGCTGTATCATCCGAGCTTCTTTCTTGCCCAATGCCTAGGGATGTCAAATGGGCCGGCACGGCCCGCTCCAGCCCGCCAGTCAATGGCCCCTGGCCCTGTCAACGGCCCGGCACGCAAGGCCCGACCTGTGCCGAGGTGGCTGGGCCTGTTTGGTCCGGGCCCGCCTGGGACGTGGGTTGGTGCCTCAGGACCGCCAGGATAGGCTGACCAGGCACGGCCCGCTGGCCCATCCAAAAATTGTATTTTTTTTCTTTTTTTTACAAAATTCTTCATTTTAACTTCCCAACAGCTATAAAACGGTCATATAAGGGGTATTTTGTATCTTTTTTCATTTTTACAAAGTCTATAAATACTCTAACCCTTCTATTCGGTTTCTTTTAATTAAAGTTTTATTTACCAAAAAAAATATATATATATATATATACAAAGGATGTCAATCATTATATAACACTGTGCGCCCATTGTGACAAAAATCACTATGGAAATTGGGCCCAAATAGAACACAAACTTCTTTTGTGCATTTTTTATTTTGGCACATACCAAACATTACTAGATGGCTTGGTTTGGCCATCTGTGGTTCTCAAAACATGGTCCTAGCATTATAATAGAATATTCTCTAGTATAGCACATACAAATTGATACAATGGTTTTGATTAGTTCTTCTATTTGTGAAATGTTAAAAATGTTAATGTGATTGGTCATTCTCAATGCATTTTAGGGGAAAAAACTTTCTAAACCACTATAACAGGTTGAAAATAGTCTTTATTAACCGTTATGACCTAAAATCATAATATTCTCTCTAAAAACTTACTAATGGTAGGAGAAACCCTCACTTGATGGCCGTTATTGTACATGGTCCCATATTTATCCCTTAAAGGATTAGGTGACTTGCCAAGTTAACATATAGTTAGCAATGTAAGAGTGGAAGCCAATCCATTATAGTTTCATTTGGCCTGGTTGTTGACACCAAAAATGTCACTTTGCCTCTTCAACATCAAGAAAGCTGCATGAAGTCGCAACCTGCCATAAATAGGCAATGCAATTTCTCCAAAAAATCAAATCTTGTCAGAATCAAACAAAAACTGCAAGATCCTTCAAGATAGCCAAGAGAAGAGTACACATGAAGTTTCGGGCCATTTCGACAGCATTTGGCCTAACTTCACTTCTCCGACAGCTAAACGGGAGCTCTCGGCGGCGACATCATCGGAGACGTCAAAACTTCGATCAGAACCTACAGATGACTCCAGCATGTCTTAAAAGGGCTCCATGCCAAATTTCAAGTCAAACCGACAACGTTTGACCCTCCATCAATGCTCGAGCAGCAAAATCAAGCCTCCCGGCGGCGGGAACCACCGAAGCCTTCGTTCATCAAACCAAGTGCATGAGTGGCTTCAACATGCTTCCAAAAGGCTGTACATCAAATTTCAGGTCATTCTGACAACGTTTGACCAGGTTTCGATGCTCCGAGAGAAAATCAAGCCTACCGGCGGCGGAGCAACCCGGGACCATGACATCCAAAACAGAGCCCATGGAACGTCTCAAAATGACTCCAATAGGCTCCCCGTCAAATTTCAGGTCAATCGGACATCGTTTGGCCACATATCAAAGCTCGGCATTTTCCCCGCAGCAAAATCAAGTGAAGCATCGACGGGACCCCAAACGGCTTCAAAACTCAAACAAAAGCCTATGGTTGGTCTTATTTATTGCTCAGGAGGCTTCACCTCAAATTTCAGGTCATTCCGACATCGTTTGACCAAGTTTCAGCTTCTGGCGGAAAATCAGCAGCTTTACGCGACAAAGTCTTCTGCTTTCCCGGAAAATTGGAAACTTTGCACTCTAAAAATGCAAGGATTCTCATCAGGTTTTCTACAGGAAAATCAAGCCAATAAATGAGAAGAAATGTCAGGAAAAATACAGAAGAAAACGGCGACGAAAAAGACCACAAAACAGACCAAAAACAGGGGAAAAACCTCCAGGGTCGCAGCCTGCGACCATGGCCCATGGTCGCCGGCGGCCATGGAAGTCCGGGTCACCGGATTTTTCGCCGGTGACCCGTTTTTCAGTCCTTTTTCACGTTTCGCGCACTTTGGCCCCTGTGGTTTCCTGAAAATGTGATTTTTAGTGCTTGAAATTGACTCATGTCCGCCGACATCCGTCAAAATCACGGGTCAACCTCCAAAAGTATCAAAATCAACATTGATCGCCAACCGGTCGACCAAAAAAGTGTACTTTCCGCCCGATCGATCGAAAAATCGACAGGACAGATGTCACTGGCCCGCTCTTAGCTATCACTGTTTGAAGTTACATGTTCATCCGATGTCGATCAGCATGAAGATCCATTGATGATCATCGCCAGAAGAATTCCAGAAGACACAGCACGGCCCGCGACTCTTCGACTGCTCGGCGACCAATTAATGTGGTTAATTGACTAGCTTTATTGCAGTCATTAATTCATTTCTTTGGACGGCCCAATCAGAAGCAAGCATTTGAGAGTTACAAGTCAATTGATTCATGGCATTTAACCCATGAAACTCCTCCCATTATGGTAATTAAGGTGATTAAAAGCCCTTAATCTCCATCGGCCAATCAGATTCAAGGAAAAAGGAGTTACAAAATCAAAGAAATAAATCTTGTAACTCCTCCCATTAAAGCCATTAAAGCCCATAAACTCTCCTAAATGGCTACCAAAAGCCTATAAATAGGAGAGCATTCCATTGAAATCGGGATCAGAAAAAAAGAGATCGGATCGGAAGAGAGCGGAAAGAATCCAGAGAAAGAAAAAGAGAGAAAAACTCTGCTGAAATTCTGCACCGGCCACCACTACAAGGTGACAAAAGTCCCTTGGGGGGCACCCCCCCAAGGTCCTTGCCTTCTCCCGCTGCCTCCAATGGCTTAGACGTGGCTTTTCAGCCCGTCTACTTAGCTTTTTATTGGACATAGGACCTTCTCTTGGTCTTTGTCCTCTAAAAACCTGAGGTTATAGCCAAGCCAAGCGAATCAAGAGCATCCTCTGTTCTCATCTGCATGGATGATGGCGAAGCCCATACATGACTTGCGACCGTCAATCTGAACGAGTCCCCCACAATCTCCTGAGAAGTTAGATCCTCCTTTTCTTGCTTTTCATTGTAGTTTGTATTTTTCTAAAAGAGACAAAAATCACAACTCTTGTCTTTCATTATTGATGAGAATTGTAAATCGGCTATAAACGCCAAAATCGGCTATAAATGCCAAACAAAATCGCCTTTCACGGCAAACCAAGAAAATGTCTCTTTTCTTAAATATTTGTGCAATGGAAAACTTGAAAGAAGTTGATTTCCTTTTTACTTGCGAAGGTTGATCTCCGGATTACCACTTGCAATTTCAAGTAAAATAGAAAATCTGGCACACCCACACAAAGAAATGTTGATGCACGCTTCAGGCCCGCCAGGGCGCGAAAGGGCCGGACCCGACGGACTCCCACGTTCCGCCGACCCCGGTAGCCGCCCCACGGCGCCTCGGAGCGCGTTCCATCAAGCTGGCACACCCGGTGGGACTCGTTCATTTGAGAACACGGTGCTTGGAAATGAAATATTTTCATATCATACTTTTTGCTATATGCTTATACTTCTTTTCCGGATTCCTTGGCTACTTTCTAGCTGGTAGCCTATGTTGGATTTTGCATCCTAAAAAAAATGAGATGGGATTTTTTGGAAATTTCTATTTCTTTGAGTTTGTTTCCATTCTTTCTCTTTTCAAAAAAAAAAAAATCTGTTTTCTTGGTTTGAATTCAAAATTGAGAAACTTTGATCCTATCCTATCGTTCTTTGGTGCTTGCAGAAATATTGAGCCCGTTCGACTAAGGTTTTGGACCATCGTTTCTCTTCGATGAGTTCATTAGAGATTTCAAAAAAAAAATAAATAAATAAAAAATCAGCTTTCTTAGTTTGGATTCAAAATTGAGAAACTTTGATCCTATCCTATCGTTCTTTGGTGCTTGCAGAAATGTTGAGCCCGTTCGACTAAGGTTTTGGGCCATCGTTTCTCTTCGATGAGTCTATTTGGGATTTTTATAAAAAAAAAGGACATAGACCACTAAGGTTAAACCAATTGCGTTCTTTGATCACGATTGATTCAAGAAAAGCCTTGTCCAGAGTGTGGAGACAGCTTGACTGTTCTAGGCAAGGGTCCTCCAAACGGGTTCATTAAGTAAACCTACCCTTACCTGGGGGCAATTCTATCAATTGAGGTTTCATAAGACCGGGTTAGGAGGCCTATGTGTACTCTCTCGTCTTTAAATCTTAAAAAATTAAAATCAAAATAAAAAAAAATAAAAAAAAGATTTTCAAAAAAAAAATAAAAAAAAATAAATAAAAATATATTTTTTTAAAAAAATTAAAAAAAATAAAAATAATAAAATAAAAAAAAATCATTTCAAAAGAAAAATCTCCAAAAACTCGTCACTTTTGATTTCAGATCTGAGAAATTTTGGTTTCTTCTTTTCTGAGCACTGGCGCTTGCGGAAATCGCCGAGACCGTGTTCAGATCAGAATACCATTTGCTCTCCTTGATGGAACCAATCTTGACATTTCAAAAAAAAACTCGTCACTTTTGGATTCAGATTCGAGAAATTGTGGTCTCTTCCCTTCTTAGTACTGGCGCTCGCGGAAATCGTTGAGCCCGTATTTGAATCGGAATGCCACCTGCTCTCTTTGACGAATCCATTTCTGACCTTGCAAAACAAAGAATCCCATCTCATGGATGTGATCTCCAACATTTGTACCTAGCAATATTGGTATGCTCTTTCAGGGTCTACTGTATCTGTGACCGGCACATTTGTAACTCCTAACTTATATTCTTCTTATCTCGAGCAAGCCCTGCTTCTCGATAAGTCGAATTTAGGTTTACAATTGCCTCTAGCAGTCACTGGAACGCTCATTCTGGGCTCACCATACTTGCTGTCAGAACAATTGTACCATCTATGGCTTTTTACCTTCTTCATGTCGCTTGGGTCATATCCCTTGAGCGATTTGAAAAGACAACCATAGAAATTCCCATTTATGATCATTATATTCTTGTGATTACTAATGGATGTGGTCTTGTTTCAAAGAACTTTTTCGAAACTAACAATGGCAGCCTTAACCATTATCTTCGATGAGAACAAGCACCAACTCATGCTTTAACAGAAGCAAACCGAGCGCACTTACAAGCGCCCTGCCAGCTGCCGAAGCGTCAACTCCCTCGGCAACTCTCTGAACTCCGGGTCGACCTCGACTCCCCGGACCATCGTCTTCGAGACACTGGGACCATTCCCACTTCCCGAAGAACAAGCTGCGCCTGCCAAAAAACAGAAGATCGCCTCTCAACGTGTCACTCTCGTGACACCAAAGGCGAGTGCCCAAAAGCCCGAAGCCCGCGGCACCCCCGCGAAGCCTCGACCCACAAACAACCAGGTCTACCCTAAGACTTGGTCTCCAAGACCTTCCCCAAAACAAAGAAGGTCTCAAACTTCCACCAAACCAGCATACCTGGCCCCACTCAAAGAGAACCAGTTCTACCCTCTTGCCTACATGAAAGAGGAGAGACCCATCTCCAACCTGACTCCCAAGTCAACCCAGCATGAGCCGGCTTGTTCCTACAGGCCCAAAATTAGATCATGCATCACCAGGCCTCTACAAGCACCTGCCAAGGCCTACACTCCTTCAGTTCGACCCTTCATCTCTACAGGGGCCGAACTCGAAAGGTTCAAAGCTTCGCTGCAACAGGCAAAGGACCGGGTCCGGATCCTGTCCTTGCCTAGCTACAAAGAAGACAGGCTCGGCTGCTGCGCCCGAGGGAGCACATCCTTCATCGTCAGAGCTCAGCCAGAGCTGACTGAAGCTCAAATCACTCGTCAAGCACGCCGCCGTGCGACATATCGACAAAAGAGACTAGAGAAGCAACGGATCCAGCCTCCTACACTTCAAGTCTCCCACAAATGGGTCGAAAAAGAAAGACCCGACCAAGTTGCTGCCATCCATATGGTTGGAAAAACCAGAATACGCCAAAGGTCAGCATCAAAAATCCATGTCCGACGTCCGGTGACCCGTAGCATCACCAGGACACAAAGACATCCCGAAGAATCTCCTGCCCCTTCAAGCCAAGGACGGGAGAGTAATCCTTCATCAAGCTCTTCATCAAAAAGAATGAGCCCCAGCTCGGTCACCAGGACGATTTCTTCGTTCGAATCCCGAGGGATGAACGTCTTGGCTACAAGTTCTGAGCCACCACCTCAGAATCCACCTCGAGATGATGCGCTCACACGCATCCAGCAGTTGGAACAAGGCCAGCAGAGGAATGAAACTCTGATGGAAAACCTTCTCCTTGTCGTCCAAAATCAGGCGAACAATGAGCCTCCTCCGAATCATGGCAATAACGAGGAAAATTGTGAAGAAAATGAGTCACGCGCCCTTACCAAAAAGGACGTAGACAGTATCCTCTTCAAAGCTAAAGAAGAGGATATACTCAAGGAGCATGGGATCAAGCCACCATATCCTTTATGGATGGACTCGGTCCCGTTCCCCACAAAATTCAAACATTCTACTCTCCAAACATATACGGCGAAAGGATCAGCCAGACAGCACATCATCCACTTCAAGATTTTGACGGGAGCTATCGCGGATCAAGATGCACTCAAGATCCGCCTCTTTGCAAGTACCCTAAAAGGTACGTCCTTCGATTGGTACTCCACTCTTCCGGAGAACTCCATTCAGAACTGGGCTATGCTGGAGACACGCTTCCTGACCCACTTCCAAGGTGAGGATCATCCTGTTACTATGGCTCAGCTCTGCAGCCTAAAACAGGGAGAGAATGAGTCAACTTATGACTTCATTCACAAGTGGAAAGCAATGGCATACAAATGTTCAGATGTATTGCCACAGGCGTCGCTAGTCGACATCTGCCGAAACAACATGAGAGCCAGAATACGCTCCATGATCATCGGCAACAAATCAAAAAACCTGGGAGAACTCCTGGAAGCTTCTATGGAAGCTGAAATGGTGATTAAAGACCTCAACAGTCAGAAGTCATCAAGAAAAGAGCCAACCGCCATTGCAACCTCTAAACCAAAGAAGAAAGAGGTCCTCAATGTGCAAACCAAGTCAGCTCCTCAGCAACCAAAGAAAGCTGAAAATAGAGCTGCAGGTAAGAGACCTGAACTCTCTGATGCCTTCAAAGAGCGAGTAGAAAAGAAATATCCGTTTGATGAAGACGTTGAAGAAATCTTTGAGGCTCTCCTAGCAAATGGCAAACTCATTTTACCAGAGCCCAAAAGACATGGAGACGTTGGTAAAACCAATGATCCTCGGTACTGTCCATACCACCAGATGGTCTCGCATCCTCTCAATCAATGCTTTGTTGTGAGAGAGAAGATAAACGAGATGTGGAAAAACGGAGTCATCACCTTTGACAAAAACTATGGGACTGCCTCTGTCAACATGGTGTCATGTGGACAAACACCAAAATCACCGAAGAAGAAGATCACTACTTCCTTCAAGGTGATAAAAAGAATTCAAACGTCCGAAGTGTTGGTTCCTTGCCCGACACCAGACGGACAACCCATATGGGTACATCCCGATCTCCTGGAAGATGAAAACTGGGAGATCGTAAAAACAAAGCCGACAGCTCAACAGCGAAGGCAGGCTAGGAAACATCTCCTCAGGCTCAAACTGCAAGAGAAGACCCAGCCAAAACAAGAAGTCCATGAAAAGGCAGAGGCCTCCTCTACCACTTCACTCGGGGCAACAAAAACGTCCCTTCCAGAGACTTCAAAGGCGGTAAGAAACTTCACTCTCAGTGATTTCATGCCACCTCAATTCAAAAAAGAAGCCATGCAGGGGGCATTATACTCTTGCAACTCGGTAGTTGGATTCTCCATTGATGGATACGAGTCCAGCGACACCGACGATGGATTCGAGCCCAACTACACCGGCGAGTGGGAGGAATCTCTTGAAACAGGAGAGTATCTCTCCGACGAAGAATGGGTTCCTGAAACTCACCTTATGCCAGTAATCTGGTATAACCCCTTGCAACCACAAGGATCCTGGTCTGATGATGAAGAAGACCAAGAGGCTGCACAAGAAGATGCTGTTAACCCAGCACCTGTCATTGCTCCAGTGGAAATCAACTATGTTGAGCCACACGGAGAAGACGAAGAAGAGGATCTGGCTCCCATGCCTGATCTTGAAGAATATGCAAGGATCTTGCAGCGTCTCGCTCTAGAACAAGAGCAAGATCGTGTTAACGAGCCTCCTCGCAACCCAGAGCCTGAAGTCCCTAAAGATAATCAGGTACATCCAGCCTTAACTCCTGAAAATGGAGAACATTGCTGGATTGACGATCCTCTTACATCCGAGGATGAGTCTGACTCCGAGCAGGCAACATCTCCTATCAGAGCTTCCTGTAATGTAATATATCAGGACTATAGCTCTTCTTAAGCGTCGTCTGATGAGATTACCTATACTCCGACAACGCCTAGCAATGTATTCTCTGGAGCTATCTCGTCTCACGTGACTTTCACAGAGATGACACCCTCTCAGGTTTCTTCTCCTGAGACTGTGACTTCAGGATACACATTCTTCCCGACTGATCATCATGAAGAAAACCCAGATAATGATGCTTGGGATGATGAAATAGTCAACACAGAAGAAAAGCTGCTGGATGCTGTTCAGGACTCGCTCCCGAAAAATGCTCCGTGCAACACAATCACTGAGGATGGCAACTCTGCTGCAGATGCATCCCCAGTAGATGAAAAACGACAGCCTCTTGATCATGAAGACAATCTTCCAAGCGAAGATCCTTCTCAAGAAGCTCTCGAAGTTGGTAGAGGCACCCGCTCGGGCCGGGACTATTACAAAAATTACAACCAATCTTCCTTTACTTATGTAAATCCTTCGGGAAAAGATGTTGTAAGCGCCCCCAGTGGCAAAAACAATGAACATGCAGGCCCCAAGGAGGCTTTCAAGTATGACTTGGTTGAGCACTTCAAACACATACCTGCACGTCTTCACATCCTAAACTTATTGCGAATGTCTCCACGCACTCGTGATAATCTCATCTCAGAATTACAAAAACTGAATGAGGATGTCGACAAACATGCCCCACAAGTCCTCCAAATTGAAATGGACTACCGGGTCAAAAACTCAGAAACCTCCTTAAAAGGAGAAAAAGAGAAAAGCGAGGGATCATGCATCCAATGCCTCTCGGTTCAAAAGGCAGCCAGTGCAACCATCGCCTTCACTAAGGAAGACCTCCTACTTGGCGAAGCAAGGCACAACCGAACCCTGTACTTCACAGGGTACATCAAGGAAATGCCTATACACAGAGTTCAGGTCGACCCAGGTTCTGCACTCAACCTCATCTCCACTTCGGCTCTCGAAGAGTTGGGCATCCCACCCAGCAAGCTAAGCCACACATCTGTATCTATCTTTGGATACGATGGGAGCGCTCAAAGGCCTATCGGCAAAATCAGGTTCAAATTGCAAATCGGTGATCTTATCTCTGAAGTCACTGTGTATGCAATAAAAACCCTTCATGCTACAACATCCTTCTCGGACGCCCTTGGATACACGAGAATGGTGTTGTCCCTTCAACTCTACATCAATGCATCAAGTTCGTCGGCGACGATGGCATGGTACATCATGTCTTTGCGGACAGAAAACCTTTCAAAGGTAAAGAAGTCCACTTCGCAGACTCCCAGATGTATGAAGGAGAAAAAGAAGAAGAGGAAATAGTACCCCCTGCTGAAAATCTCCAGAAAGATAAAGGTAAGGCTCCTCAAAAATCACCGGAAGAAAACAAACCCTCCGGCAAATTAGAAGAGAGTAGTCAATCTCCCTTCGTCATCTCCCTCAAATCTTCAAAACCTTTGGTCATCACAACCAGAGTGAAGAAGGCAAAGCAAAATCCTGGGGGCAAATTTGTTGTCTCTTTCGTGTCTATCAAGCAAGACACGGATTCGGACTCAGAGCCAGAAGATGACACCTCGTCAAGCCAAGCTGACACTCAACAAGTTCAGCCTGCTCTCACTCCGATGGAGACACCTGCTGATGTAGAAGATCCTACGTCTGCTTTCGTTGTTGTTCCGGCAACATCACCAAAGCAAAAGCCGATCTTCTTCCATAGATCGGACGCTTCTTCATCAAACTCCATGCTGGAACCTTTCCAAAATGAAGGTATGCCTCAGCTATCTCTATATAGTCCTGTGGCACAAGCAATTATGAAGAAAATGGGCTATGACGCTCAAAACCCAGTCAGTTTGGGAGAAAGACGCGGTATTCTCACGCCATTGGGGCCCGCCTTGACCAAAAGCCAGCTGGAAGATTGGAGACTCTACGGTCATGTAGAAAAGTCTTCATATGGGTTAGGGTATGATCCCGACACTCCTCTGATACAGTTGACACAAAAGCTTAAAAGTCGTTTTACCGACCAAGCCTCAACATCTCAAGTCTATAAAGACATCGATCTCCCTGGATATCTCTTTAAAGAGTTACCTGACAAAGATCCAGGAAGCTCATCCAATTTGTACGATTTCTCTGATGATAAAGAGGAATCGTCCGATAATACAGACTTGTGCTATTCTGACCCAGAAGAACCCTCGTCTCCAAAAGAAATACCAGACTCAACAGGCGATTGGGACTATCTCATAGCAAGCCTTGAGGAGATCACCAATCAAGAAAATCCATGGAAAGGAACAGAGCCTTGGTCTGGTAATGCAGTTGAAACTCCAGAAGGTTTCGTTGAGTTGGAAGCCTCCGAAAATATTGTGGAGGAACCACCTTCGAACCTTCCGACAGAAGATCCTGTTCAAAAGATAAACTTGGGAACACCTGATAACCCACGTCCTGTATTCATAAGCAAGAATATAAAGGATGATGAGTTACCCGAGTATATCGCTTTTCTTCGTGAGTTCGTTGATTGCTTTGCATGGTCCTATGCTGAAATGCCTGGTTTAGACCCCAAAGTAGCAGTCCACAAACTCAATCTTCAAGAAGAAATCAAGCCTGTCAAACAAGGCCAAAGAAGATTCCGTCCAGATGTGATGGATAAAATTGAACAAGAAGTTCAAAAACTCAAAAGCGTTGGCTTCATCCGTGAGGAACAACATCCAGAGTGGTTGGCCAATATTGTCCCCGTGACAAAGAAAACTGGGCAGATCAGAGTCTGTATTGACTATAGAGACTTGAATGGCGCTTGCCCTAAAGATGAATTCCCGCTCCCCATACCGGAGGTGATGATTGACAATACCTGCGGATTCGAGTGAATGACATTCATGGATGGCTTCTCTGGTTACAATCAGATAAAGATGCATCCCGAGGATGAAAAACACACTTCATTTCGGACTCCATTTGGTGTGTATTGCTACACTGTCATGCCATTTGGTCTGAAAAATGCTGGTGCCACATATCAGAGGGCTATGATGAAAATATTCCAAGATATGCAGCACAAGACGGTCGAATGTTACGTTGATGACCTCGCCGTCAAAAGCAGAAGAAAAGAAGACCATCTCAAAGATCTTCGGGAAGTCTTCCTCCGACTCCGCAAACACAAACTGCGGATGAATCCTCTAAAATGCTTCTTCGGCGTCTCGTCGGGTAAGTTTCTCGGATTCCTTGTTCGGAAAGCTGGAATAGAACTTGACCCCATAAAAGTCAAGGCTATTCTAGAAATGCCCTCCCCAAGAACCTTGAGAGAACTAAAAGGGCTCCAAGGGAGATTGGCCTACATCAGACGGTTCATCTCCAATCTTTCGGGGAAATGCCGTCCATTCTCTCGATTGATGAAAAAGGGTGTAGACTTTGTCTGGGATGCCGACTGTGAAGCCGCATTTCAAGATATCAAGTCATACCTGACCAAACCTCCAGTGTTAGCTGCCCCTGCCACTGGAAAACCATTCATCTTGTACACAAGAGCCCTTGATCACTCTCTGGGTGCTCTGCTTGCACAAGAAAATGATGAAAAAAAAGAAGCTGCTCTATACTACCTCAGCCGCATGCTAGTAGGTGCAGAGCATCGCTACTCCCCAGTCGAAAAGGAATGCCTTGCAGTGATGTTTGCCGTACAAAAGCTACGTCACTACTTGCTTTCCAACACAGTCTACCTCGTCTCAAGGATCAACCTCTTGAAGGTCCTTGTCACAAAGGCAGGTTCTCTCAATGCCCGACTGGTAAAATGGTCCATCCTTCTATCACAATTTGATATTAGGTATGTGCCACAAAAAGCAATCAAAGGCCAAGCTCTAGCAGATTTCCTCGCAGAGCATCCATTGCCTAAAGATTCACCACTCAGAGATGATCTCCCAGACGAACCTATCTACAACATGGAGACTTTCTCGCCAAATGCCTCCTGGGACATGTACTTTGACGGTGCAACCAGGACAAATGAAAACAGAAAGCTGATCTCGGGAGTTGGCATCTTCTTTGTTAGCCCCGACAAATACATGATTCCACAGGCTTTCTCGCTACTGGAACCATGCACAAACAATGCAGCTGAATACCAAGCTCTGATCCTAGGATTGGAACTCGCCATTGAATCCGGTATTACCATGCTGGAAGTCTTTGGAGACTCTCAACTGATCGTCAACCAGATGAATCAGAAATATGAAGTCAGGAAGCCCGATCTGCTGCCTTATTACAACAAGGCACAATCGCTTCTGCAAAAGTTTGACATCTGCAACATCACCCACATTCGTAGAGGTGAAAACATCCGTGCAGATGCCCTGGCCGGACTTGCCGCATCAATGGCGATCCAGGAAGGGGAAAACATGCAAATTACAGTGTGCGAGAGAAGGATCCTCCCTCCTCTTAACACACACCAAGCAGTTGCTGAATGCCACCGAGTGGTTGGAAGTCGGATCTCTATCCTTCAACCTTCAATCGGCGACTGGAGGGATCCGTTCATTGATTACACTATATTCGGAATCCTACCTGAAGATACAAAAGAACGGGTAAGCATCCAAAGGCGAGCCCCAAACTTTCATTTGGATATCCCTTCAAAGATCCTTTACAGGAAATCCTTCAATGGAGTACTCCTACGCTGCTTGTCACAACAAGAAGCTGAAGAAACACTCAAAGAAGTTCACGCTGGTCTTTGTGGAGCTCATCAGGCTGGTCCCAAGCTCTACGACCAAATCAAAAGGTTGGGTTACTACTGGCCTACCATGGTACCCGATGCAATGCAATTTGCTAAGCGCTGCCAGCTATGCCAAGTTCACGGAGATTACATTCACATGCCTCCGGAATGGCTGCATCCTACAGCAATCTCATGGCCTTTTGAAGCATGGGGCATGGACATCATAGGTCCTATCTCTCCCCCTTCAAGCAAAGGTCATCGCTTCATCTTCGCCGCTATGGATTATTTCTCCAAGTGGTCAGAAGCATTTGCGTTCAACGAAATGAAGACCTCATCAGTCCTTCAGTTCCTGCGCACCAACATCATTTGTCGTTTCGGCATACCCAAAAGGTTCGTCCATGATAACAGACCACAATTCCGGGATCATCGATTCTACAGGTTTTGCGACAAATACAAAATCCAAAGCTGTCCTTCGACTCCATACAATCCTGCAGCAAACGGATTAGCAGAAGCCTTCAACAAGACACTCTGCAAAATCCTCAAGAAAATGGTCTCTAGTCACAAAAGAGACTGGAGTGATAAACTGTCTGAAGCTTTGTGGGCCTATCGAACCACCGTTCGAGGACCAACCCATAGCACACCATTCTCCTTGGTCTATGGATGCGAAGCTGTCGTGCCCCTAGAGGTACAAATTCCTTCTCTGAGGGTATCTCTACAAAATGACATGACTCAAGAAAGCAATGTCAAATTGCGACTCCATGAGCTGAACAATCTCGACGAGAGACGGCTCGAAGCTCGACAAAGCATTGAACTTTACCAAGCACGCATGGCAGGATCTTTTGACAAAAAGGTCAGGCAACGCGCCTACAAAAAGGGTGACTTGGTTCTTGCGGTAAAAAGACCAATGGTCTTCGCTCACAAGTCCAAAGGCAAGTTTGAACCAAAATGGGAGGGACCCTACGTCATCGACAAGGTCTTCTCCAACGGCGCATATGCCCTCCTAAACATGGAAGGCGACAGATGTATGCTGCCTATCAACGACAAGTTCTTGAAGCGGTACTACCCTTGAAGACTTACCCAACTGGGTAAGAGCAATGCCTGTATGGCCAAAACCTGTTCTCAGGTACTCGCTCGTCAAACCCACTCTCTTTAGAATTTTCATATCAAATGTCAAAATTTCTAGAGATTAAAAAACAATGCTTACTTTCATCGTTTCATTGTTCAAAAACAAAAAAAATCCAAGTTTAGGAGCCTCTCCCTGACTTGACCAAAACTTTCGATCCTTGAACCAAAATTCATGGTTTGAAACAAAAATCCGGATTCAGGGATTTCCACCCTAGTCCACCTTACCTTTTACCGCCAAATGGTTCTAGGTCAAAATTTACGACCCTCGTGTCTTTAAACAAAAAAAAAATAGTTTTTCAAAAATCGTGGGGAAACGACATCAAAGTCAGTACCCGCAAAACAAAAATTTTGAAAAAAAAGCAAGGATGCGACATTCCATCGATACTTGCACCCAAAATCGCAGGGAAGCGACATTTCGTCGATACTTGCAAAATCCAAAAACCGTGGAGAAGCAACAAACCAGTTGATATCCACAACCCAATTTCAAAAATCGTGGAGATGTAACATACCAGTTGCTATCCACAACCCAAAATTACAAATGGTTCGAGAAAACCTCAAATTTCAAAAATCGCGGAGAAACGACATCAAGTCAGTACCCGGAAAACCAAAAGTTTTGGGAAAAGCAGGGAAGCGACGCTTAGTCGATATTTGCACCCCAATTCGTGAGGAAGCGACATTCCATCGATACTTGCAAAACCTAACCCGCGAGGAAGTGACATTCCATTAATACTCGCAAAACCGAATGAGCAAGGAAGCGACATTCCATCGATACTTGCAAGACCATTCAGCGGGGAGGCGACATTTAGTCGATACCTGCATTTTGAAAACCAAAACTCGGCTATAAATGCCAAAATCTGGCTATAAATGCCAAAACAAAAATTTCCGGCTATAAACGCCAAAATCGGCTTTCATGCCAATAAAACAGAACTTGGTTTTCAAAAAACTCGGCTACAAATGCCACACAAAAAAAAAAAACCTGACTCTCATGTCAAAACCGGCTATAAATGCCACAAATTGGCTATCAATGCCACCAAACCGGCTATAAATGCCACCAATTGGCTATCAATGTCACCAAACTGGCTGTAAATGCCACAAAAATCCGGCTTTCATGCCAAATTCGTTTCCCCTACCAAAACAACCATTTGACAAAAGATTTTCACAAAATGACAAAGCTTTTGATCAAATCCCATTTAGCAATTGCTTTCATCACAAAAAGATTTGAGTGAGCGTAGGGAAAACAAAACAAAAAAAAAAGAAAAGTACCAAAAAAAAATACATGTGGTACCAAAAAGAAAAAAAAGAAAAGTGTTCACAAGCACTACACAAAAAAAAGAGTACCAAAAACATACATGTGGTACCAAAAAAATGAAGAATAGTTTCTGCTAGAAAAAATCAGGAGCTTAGCCAAAAATGGTCTCCAGCCAAAGCTTCAGCTCCTCAAGCAAACTTTTGGCATCAGCCGTCAGAGTTTCCAAGGCACGCTTCTTCAGGAACTTGCCATGAGATGCTGGCGAATGCCGTAACCCTACTTTTACACTGGGAAGCTTTTCCCCAGCAGTTTGCCATTGCTCGTTCTCTAGAGTCCTCCTCTCAAGAACTTGACCGGCATCTGCAACCCTGCGAATCAGAATACTCTCCCTGTCACGAGCCTCTGTTATAGCAGTCCACTTAGCATCAACTTGTGCCTTCAAATGCTCGAGATGCTTCCTGGCCATTTCGACCTCTCCATCAAGGATGTCAAGGTCGCGCTTTAATCCAAGGATGACTAGCTCTTCCTTATTCTTCTCTCGGACTACCTGCTTCCTGCTTTGTGTAGCCTCATTCAGGTCAGACTTAGCCTTATCAGCAGGGTCCAAGAACATCTCTTTGAAGAATTGGTCGTCAGGGAAATCCATGGTCTCAAACCACTTGTCACCCAGTGCAATGATCCTATCAACGATCGCCCTGGCACCTGTGACATCCAGACCAACCTCTTCGGTGTCGGTCAGAATCTCCTGTACATGTGGGATCATGCCGAATCCTGCCTCCAAGTGTCCAGAAAGGAGAGTCTTGACCCAAGAACTCAAAACCCGAGCCAGCACCTTCTTCGCAAATTGAAGAGACGAACTGGATGAAGATTCACCCTTCTCCGCTGATCGGCTGCTCATGTCATGTCCCATTGGAAGAGTAACAAAGGAACTCTTTCCACTTGGAGCCACTGGAGAAGGTATCTCAGCATGAGGTATCTCCTCTATCGCGTCAAAACTGGTTGTAGGAGTCTCTACCTCCGGATCGACCTCTGGCATCCCTTGCTCTGGTTCTGAAGAAAGCAATGGACTCTCTTCTGTCAGTTCAAAACCTGCAAATGAAACACAAAAAGGTATGAATATGATCCTGTTAAAAAAAAAAAGCAGCAGCAGGGTGAGAAAACAAATCAGAACATGGAAAGCCCCATGAAAGAAGTAGAAAACGAAAAAGGAAGAATCATACCTTCACCAATGGTCTCTTCCCCACGACTCCTCTTCTCTGGAGGCTCGTCGACAGCCTCTGGCACCTCCTCGTTGATGGTAAGAGGGATTTCCATGTCAGGAGAGTCCTCATGTGGCCCCTCGCTGTGATGGTGACTCCTCCTCTTCTTACCTCTACGGGTTCGCTTCCTACAAGAACCCGCCCCACTATCAGAGTCAGGTTTCTCACTTGGCTCCTCACTGGATGGTCTGCTCTCGCCAGTAGACTCCGCGGAAGCTCGCCTCTGTACCGCTTGCATCCAAACGTCGAGCTCAGCTTCCTCCTGTTCTAGCTGCTCCAAAGCCTCATCAGGTACTTCCCGAACAGCTTCAGAACCAATGACGCCCTGGTCACCGAGAAAGCCTATCTTATGCTTCTCTCCAGAAAGGAACGCCCAAACTTCCTCTCGCCGGACGCCATCCGACTTTCCAGTACCTTTCCCCGAAGACAGCTTTATATCAAGCTCCTTCTTGGAAAGCCCCCGATATGCCAAAAAGCTCTCCGCGAACCACTTCGTGAAGCCGGCAGTTCGGAAAGTCGACAGCTCAGGATAAGAAATAGTGGCAGTAGTGTCTTCAGTACTATAAAAAGCCCATGCATTTCTGCCATCCTGCAAACCCCCAAAACGCTTCACCATACTCGAAGGCGCTCCAACAACGCCTTGAGAGAAGCCCAACTGAAGCGCAAAGCGAGAAGGTACATACGGCTGGATGTCGACGAAAAGATGTCTGCGGTACACCATCGTGCCGACTCGTATGCTGAAAAGCCACTCCTTCTCTGCATTGGTCAAAGGGTAATGCCTTCCCGACCCTGCTCTGGTAGAGTCTCGGGAGGCACCAAAATCAAAAGCCTTCTTCCGCAACTCCGGAGAAAGCTTCACTGAAGACTGCCCCATCTCGACGTCCCTGAACCGTCGGATCCTCATGCGGGCAAACAAAAGTGATTCAGATACGGCTTTTCCCTTAGCCAATCGAATCATCAGAGGATCATCATCCTGTGCAGTACCCAGCTGGTGGAAGCCAGGACAGTGGTATACAAACCACGAATAAAAGATATGGGCTGAAAATACCCTATTCATAGGGAGCCCAAGCCGAACCAAGAAAGCAGCAGCCTGCAGTTCGGTACACAAGTAGGAGTAAAGAGCAGGCACCAAAGCAAGCCGCTCTCCAAACGCCATCTGACAAGCCGGAAAAATACAATGCGGCCTGATGTGCGTCCCATCTCCACCAGCAAACACAGCCTCACCTAGCCAATAAGTGAGGTAAACAGCAAGATCTCTCCGCGGTGCAATGTCAGAACAAATGACATCTGTGCTCGCGAAGAAACCCTTCAACTCTTCCTGCATGGCCGAAGTCTTCTTCCTATCTTCCCGGGTCATGCTATCAGAAGACTCTTTGCTGTCAAAGAAGTTGAAGAATGAAGAGCCATAACTCTTCCAACTGCTGGATCTCACTTTCGAGCCCTCCTTCAAAAAATCATAGAAGGCGACGAGCTGAAAGTATAGGACCCTGAACTCCTCTGACTGCTCCTCAAGGACGCTGTCAATCGGGATGAACTCCTCATAGAGTTTGCCAAGGATGGGCAATCCAGTATTAGCACTCAACTCCTTCAGAGAAAAACCAATCTCACCGTTCGTGACAACGAAGGTATTGGTCTGAGGGAGGAAAGACTCCAACATAGCCATGAAGGCATCATCGGAAAAAGTCACGGTCTCCCTAAAAGCGCGGACCGCGTTAAAAATCCCGGCTTCCTTCAAAACGGCGCCCCCAATCAGCAAGGTGTGGTCAGTCCATGACTTCCAATCGGAGTCAGCATTGAAACGGCCACGAAGTCGAAAAGGCTTCACCCAAGTACTGCCGTCACCGCTGAAAACGCCAAGGCCCATCGGTCTCAAATCGACCGACGGATAATCAGAGCCCTGGTAGCCGCTGGCTGGCATCAACACGTCCATACGGACAGGTGGCTTCTCTGCAAAACCGGAAGGTCCACCAACAAAAACCCCGGTCTTGATCACACTGGTCCTCTTCACCCAGCTCGGAGGATCTTCCCTCTTAGGGCACGTGGGAGAAAGGCTCAGGATCGAGATGGTCCGATCAAAAGATGACCGGGTAGAAATAGTTCTCTCCTCACCATCCGCTGTGTAAGAGAACTGAAAACATCTCCTTTGGTTTGTGAAGTCGTCAAGGACTGCATCTCCAAAGAAGAAGGTAGGCTTGGGCAAAACCCTCAGATCGTCCATAACCCAAGGACGACTGCTTACCATGATCTTATAGAACTCCTCATCCTTGAGAGCGATCAATCGCTGTCTCATCTCATCGCGATTGAGGGAATCGCACTCTTCCAAGTTCTTCTCAACAAACTGGACCTTCTCCCAGGCCTGCTGAACGGCCACATTAGAAGATCTGGCGGATCGACGAGGTATGCTTGTAGCAGGCTCTTTACCCTTGTTCGTTCTGGAGGAACCACCTGCAAAGGTTGGAAAAGAAAAAAAAAAGATCATCATCAAAATGACAGAATTTCGCTAAAAGCAAATCTGGCGAAATTTTGGCATGGTTCCGGGGCAATTCCGAAGAAAAGGGAAATACCCCGAAAGAAACAGAAAGTTTTGAAGATGGGCTCAACATCGCTGCGAGCTCCGAAACTACAAACTTTCGAAACCTCAAAATCTCCGCAAAATCAAGAAGGGCTCAACATCGCTGCGAGCTCCAAATTCCCAAATTTGCAAAGATTTTCAGGTATGCTATCATGCTCAATCTACAAAAAGTACATGCATGAACATCTAGATTTGCATAAAAAACGCATTATCATGATAAGCAAAAAAAAAAAAAAAGGAAACTTTCTCAAAAAAAAAAAAAAAAAAAAGGGGAAACTTTCCAAAAAAAAAAAGGGGAGAAAGAAAAGAACAAAAAAAAAAAAGGAAGAAACTTTCTCAAAAAAAAAAAGAAGAAAGAAAACAAAAAAAAAAAAAAATATCAGGCCCATCAGGCCGTGGCCCACAGGCCACGTGGCCGTACGGACCAGATCCGTACGGATCTGTCCGTACGGCCCAAAAAAAAAAAAAAAAAAAAAAAAAAAAAAGAGAAAAGAGACACACGTGAAAAAAAAAAAAAAACAGAAATCACGTGGAAAAGAAAAGAAAAAAAAAAGAGAAGAAGAATAGAAAGAAAAGAAAAAAGAAAAAAAAAAAAGAGAAGAGACACTTTTTTTTCCATCCTATTCTCTACATGGAGTTTTCTTGAAAGAAAAAGAGAGAAAACTTACTTGAAGCCATTGATGGAGAAGAAGAAGGAAAAAGCTTGAAGATCCTTGAAGAAGAAGAACTCTTGGTCTTGGAGCTCTCTTGAGATTGTTGCAAAAGAAAGCAATAAGAGCAAGAGATCCTACCTTCCTTTGCTTTTATAGGAGAGAGCAAATCAAAGAAGGAAACAAAGAAGAAAGGTAAGTGTTACTAATTAGTAACCTTACCAAAAGAGAAGGAATTAGAAAGATTCTTTCCAAAAAAGAAAGATGTCTTTGAGAGATTTTCTCCCAAAATCAATCAATGAGAGATTCTCTCCAACAAAATAGGAGATTGGAGATTCTTTCCCAAAAAAAAAAAAGATACCTTGAGATATTCTCTCCCAAATTAAAGGAATATGAGAGATTCTCTCCCATAAAGCTATTTTTAGATATTCTCTATCCAAATGAGATATCTTTAGACATTCTTTACAAAAATGGCCCCACATGTGATCTAAGCCATTCTAAAAAGCTTAAGGTCCCATGGGTTAGCCCATATGAGCCAGGTTTGACCACCTAGGCACTAAAAAAAAAAAAAAATGGGCTTTTAGTCAGGAAAAAATCCCTCTTACCAAGAGCATACAATAATGGTTCCATGCCTCTTTTGAGTTGATTGAACCATACAAAAAATTCCAAGCCCCATGAGCTTCCAAAAATCAAACCATCCAGCCTCATAAACCAAATTGAGCCAAAATATTGAAATTGACATTCCACAAAAAGTTAGATCCACACAGTCCCAAAGAGTGACCAAAAACCAAAGCCTGGTCTCCTAACTTGCCACATACAGCTTGTTAGGACACAAGATCAAAACCAAAACCCGACCCCCTAACCTGCCACATACAACTTGTTAGGTCACAAGGTCAAAAACAAAAGCCCAAATCCACATCCCTGATGTCATCTTCAAAACTTTGCCTCGAGATGGTCCCTGATTCCTTTCATTTACCATAAAATTCCCCTGGAAGCTCAAAGGCTACTCTACCAAAGGAAAGATTGATCAAAGACTCTTGGTCAAGACACAAGCTCTCCTTCAAAAATCTCTTCGAGGCACATCGACTACAAAAGTCAAGCAACTCGTCGCTGTACCTCGAGGGGGCATTTGTTGACACCAAAAATGTCACTTTGCCTCTTCAACATCAAGAAAGCTGCATGAAGTCGCAACCTGCCATAAATAGGCAATGCAATTTCTCCAAAAAATCAAATCTTGTCAGAATCAAACAAAAACTGCAAGATCCTTCAAGATAGCCAAGAGAAGAGTACACATGAAGTTTCGGGCCATTTCGAATACATTTGGCCTAACTTCACTTCTCCGATAGCTAAACGGGAGCTCTCGGCGGCGACATCATCGGAGACGTCAAAACTTCGATCAGAACCTACAGATGACTCCAGCATGTCTCAAAAGGGCTCCATGCCAAATTTCAAGTCAAACCGACAACGTTTGACCCTCCATCAATGCTCGAGCAGCAAAATCAAGCCTCCCGGCGGCGGGAACCACCGAAGCCTTCGCTCATCAAACCAAGTGCATGAGTGGCTTCAACATGCTTCCAAAAGGCTGCACGTCAAATTTCAGGTCATTCGGACAATGTTTGACCAGGTTTCGATGCTCCGAGAGAAAATCAAGCCTACCGGCGGCGGAGCAACCCGGGACCATGACATCCAAAACGGAGCCCATGGAACGTCTCAAAATGACTCCAATAGGCTCCCCGTCAAATTTCAGGTCAATCGGACATCGTTTGGCCACATATCAAAGCTCGGCATTTTCCCCGCAGCAAAATCAAGTGAAGCATCGACGGGACCCCAAACGGCTTCAAAACTCAAACAAAAGCCCATGGTTGGTCTTATTTATTGCTCAGGAGGCTTCACCTCAAATTTCAGGTCATTCCGACATCGTTTGACCAAGTTTCAGCTTCTGGCGGAAAATCAGCAGCTCTACGCGACAAAGTCTTCGGCTTTCCCGGAAAATTGGAAACTTTGCACTCTAAAAATGCAAGGATTCTCATCAGGTTTTCTACAGGAAAATCAAGCCAATAAATGAGAAGAAATGTCAGGAAAAATACAGAAGAAAACGGCGACGAAAAAGACCACAAAACAGACCAAAAACAGGGGAAAAACCTCCAGGGTCGCAGCCTGCGACCATGGAAGTCCGGGTCACCGGATTTTTCGCCGGTGACCCGTTTTTCCGTCCTTTTTCACGTTTCGCGCACTTTGGCCCCTGTGGTTTCCTGAAAATGTGATTTTTAGTGCTTGAAATTGACTCATGTCCGCCGACATCCGTCAAAATCACGGGTCAACCTCCAAAAGTATCAAAATCAACATTGATCGCCAACCGGTCGACCAAAAAAGTGTACTTTCCGCCCGATCGATCGAAAAATCGACAGGACAGATGTCACCGGCCCGCTCTTAGCTATCACTGTCTGAAGTTACATGTTCATCCGATGTCGATCAACATGAAGATCCATCGATGATCATCGCCAGAAGAATTCCAGAAGACACGGCACGGCCCGCGACTCTTCGACTGCTCGGCGACCAATTAATGTGGTTAATTGACTAGCTTTATTGCAGTCATTAATTCATTTCTTTGGACGGCCCAATCAGAAGCAAGCATTTGGGAGTTACAAGTCAATTGATTCATGGCATTTAACCCATGAAACTCCTCCTATTATGGTAATAAAGGTGATTAAAAGCCCTTAATCTCCATCGGCCAATCAGATTCAAGGAAAAAGGAGTTACAAAATCAAAGAAATAAATCTTGTAACTCCTCCCATTAAAGCCATTAAAGCCCATAAACTCTCCTAAATGGCTACCAAAAGCCTATAAATAGAAGAGCATTCCATTGAAATCGGGATCAGAAAAAAAGAGATCGGATCGGAAGAGAGCGGAAAGAATCCAGAGAAAGAAAAAGAGAGAAAAACTCTGCTGAAGTTCTGCACCGGCCACCACTACAAGGTGACAAAAGTTCCTTGGGGGGCACCCCCCCCCAAGGTCCTTGCTTTCTCCCGCTGCCTCCAATGGCTTAGACGTGGCATTTCAGCCCGTCTACTTAGCTTTTTATTGGACATAGGACCTTCTCTTGGTCTTTGTCCTCTAAAAACCTGAGGTTATAGCCAAGCCAAGCGAATCAAGAGCATCCTCTGTTCTCATCTGCATGGATGATGGCGAAGCCCATACATGACTTGCGACCGTCAATCTGAACGAGTCCCCCACAATCTCCTGAGAAGTTAGATCCTCCTTTTCTTGCTTTTCATTGTAGTTTGTGTTTTTCTAAAAGAGACAAAAATCACAACTCTTGTCTTTCATTATTGATGAGAATTGTAAATCGGCTATAAACGCCAAAATCGGCTATAAATGCCAAACAAAATCGCCTTTCACGGCAAACCAAGAAAATGTCTCTTTTCTTAAATATTTGTGCAATGGAAAACTTGAAAGAAGTTGATTTCCTTTTTACTTGCGAAGGTTGATCTCCGGATTACCACTTGCAATTCCAAGTAAAATAGAAAATCTGGCACACCCACACAAAGAAATGTTGATGCACGCTTCAGGCCCGCCAGGGCGCGAAAGGGCCGGACCCGACGGACTCCCACATTCCGCCGACCCCGGTAGCCGCCCCACGGCGCCTCGGAGCGCGTTCCATCACTGGTGACCATTGAGAGAGAGAGAATTATTGCAAATGCCAAAGGACAAGATGTCATGTTCTATTAAAAAAACCCAAACATGGCATATTTATCCCTTGAGAATTATTTGCATCTGTTTGTTTCAGTTACGACTCACATTTCAACCCGAGCATCCGAATGAAGGCTCACGTTTAGGCTATCAATTATCGAGCCTTATCTCTCGGGCACTATTTGCTCCCATTTTATTTTTGTCGGTGGGGGTTGGGGGGCGCTATGTTGGCTGATTTGAATCAAATATTTGTATCTGCTCCTGTGGGTGGATTTTTTTTTTTTTTTTTTTTTTGTGGGGGGGAGAGTGTTTCACATTTCAGACCCAAGATTCCCAGATTCACGTCTAGGCTAATATTTACGACCCGGGGGGGGGGGGGGGGGGGGGGGGGGTTTCACATTTCAGATCCAAGCTTCCCAATGAAGACTCACATTTAGGTTATTGGTCGTGCTGTCGCAGGCACCCAAAAATAATAAAACCTTTACTCCTCAAAATATATGTAGTAGTGCAAGTAAGGATCGTTCCCACGGAGAGTGTTTAACTAAATTTTATGCTATGTGATCAAAGATGGGGGTTTTGATTATACTAAAATAAATAAATAAATAAATAAAAGCAAATAAAGATCAATAAAGTAACGAATTCAATTAAATGAGCAAGCATTGGTCAAAGTCAACATCCACCATCGGAAATTCAGAACTGATCATTGATGCAAAAATAAATCAATTAACACTTTGAATATTCATCGTTGGAATTAAAATTCCTACCTCCTTAATTAGTTAATTAGAAAACACGCACTCTAATTAACCCTAATTACTAAACAACCTAAGACAAGCACTATAGATTTAATTTAGCAACAGCATTAAAATTAGAGAGATCGATGAACCCAAATAACACAAGCACACGCGGTTGCATTTAATTTAGCCAAGTGTTCTTCCTAATATTTAACAATTACCGACGCAGTAAATTATTAAATATCAGTTGCTTCGCAAATTAGAGGAATCAAACAATTACGGATTTGATTTCTAATTTAGCAGTAGATTGCAATGAAAAATATACTAGTATGCATCCTAGCAATTAAACGAAACAATCATGATAACAAATTAAGCATAGAAGAACAACCCATATTCAAAGCATAAATTAAACAATAAAAATAAATTAGATCTCACAGTATTTATTCCGAGGCTTCAATCTCCTTCGACCAATTACAAAGAATTAGCCACGCAGGGCCATGCTAACTTGCAATATTTGATGGACCCGAAAAAAAAAGGGGGAATCTTCCGTCCTCTCCCTCCGCACCCTGGGGGCTGACCTGGTCTCGGCGGAGGAGGGAAGATCTCGGGCATCAACATTTTTGTACGGGTATGACAGATTTACTTTCTACTTGGAATTTGGAATAGTGATAATCTAGAGATTCACCTTCACAAGTGGAAAGGAAATCAATCCTTTTTTCTAACTTTTCAAATTGCATAAATATTAAGAAAAGAGACAAGTTTTTAGAATGCCGTAAGAGGCGTTTTTGTTTGTTTGCCGTGAAAGGCGATTTTGCCGTGAAAGGCGTTTTTACAAAACTCATCAAATATGAAAGACAAGAATTGTGATTTCTTTTTGTCTCTTTAAGAAATACAAACTACAATAGAAAAGGAAGAAAAGGGATCTAACTTCTGAGGAGATTGTGGGGACACGTTGAGATCGACGGTCGCAAGTCAGGTATGGGCTTCGCCATCGTCATTCAAATGAGAACATGTGATGCTTTGATTCTTTGACTTGGCTCCTAACCTCAGTTTTTTAAAGGACAAGGACCAAGAGAAGGTCCTATATCCAATGAAAAACCAAGTAAACGGGCTGAAAAGCCGCGTTTAGGCCATGTTGAAGAAGGAGGTGACCTTGGGGGGGTGGCCCCCCAAGGGACGTTGATTACCTTGTGGTGCTTCCGGGAGCAAAGTAGCAGGACTTCGTCTCTCTCTTGGATTTTCTGGTTTTTCAGAGCTTGCACTTGGGATTTCTTTTCATCATGCTTTCTTCTTGGAATGGACCTCCTTTTATAGGCTTTTGGTAGCCATGAGGTGTTTATTGGCATTGATAACCATGATGAAAGAATTGATGAGGAGTTACAAGTTGATTTTGTAACTCCTTTTTCAAGGCTTGTGATTGGCCGATGAAGGTAGTGGGCATTTAATTGCCTTAATGCTTTATGATGATGGGAGTTTCATGGGTTTAATGACATGATTACTTGGATTTGTAATTCCCAAATGCTTGGTTCTGATTGGGCCGTCCAAAATAATGAGTTAATGACTGCTTTAATGGGTCAATTAACGACATTAAGTGGTTGCCAAGGCATGTGAAGAGTCGCGGGCCGTGCTGCGCCTTTTGAGATTCTTCTTGCGATCATCACGGGTGGATCCACGCATTATTTGATGTCGGATTGCGATGCAATTTCAGACATTGATTGATGTTGGCGGGTCGGTGACGTCTGTCTTGTCGATTTCACGATCGGTCGGACAGAAAGTGCACTTCTTGGTCAGCCGGTTGGCGATCTTGAGGTGATCGGTGATGATTTTATGCTTTTGACGGCGGATCCAAGATGTCGACGAAGATCAGTCGTTTTCAAGCATCAAACATTGCATTTTCCGAAAATCACAGAGGCCGGAACACCCGAAACGTAAAAACCATCGAAAACGGACACTTTGGTGCAAAATCCGGCGACCCGGATTTCCAGGGTCGCCGGGCGACCATGCACCCAGGGTTTGATTTTGGGCTTGTAGGAGCAAGCCGGCTCATGATGATTTTGTTTATTTTTTGGGTGGAAGGTAGGTTTCTCCTCTTTCATGTAAGAGAGAGGGTAGAACCGATTCTCCTTGAGAGGGGCCAGGTATGCTAGCTTTGCAGATGTTTGGGACCTCCGTTGCTTTGGCGAAGATCTCGGGGACCAGGTTTTGGTGTAAACCTGGTTTCTTGTGGGTTGAGGCTTCGTGGGAACGCCACGGGCTTCAGACTTCTTGGTGTTCACCCTTGGTGCCATTTTAGTGACACGTTGTGGGGCGGTTTTCTGCTTTATGGCAGGTACAATGTCTTCTGCGGGAAGTGGGAATGGTCCCAGTGATCCGAAGACGATGGTTCGGGGAGTTGAAGTTGACCCGGTGTTTAGAGAGTTGTCGAGGGAGATGACGCTTCGGCAACTAGCAAGGCGCTTATGCTTGTTTTGCTTATCTTGAAGCATAAGCTGGTACTTGTTCTCATCGAAAGTGATGGTCAATGAAGCTGCCATTGTTAGTTTTGGAAAACTTCTGAAACAAGACCAAATCCATTAGTAATCACAAGAATATGGTGATCGTAAATGGAGAACAACTATGGTTTTGTCTTTTCAAATCACTTGAGGGGACATGGCCCAACCCAAGGACGATGAAGAAGGCAAAAAGCCATAGAGGATACAATTGTTCTAAAATGCAAGTATGGTAGGCTCAGAGTGAGCGTTCCAGTGACTGCTAGAAGCAATTGTAGACCTTAATTCAAATTACCGAGAAGCAAGGCTCACTTGAGGTAAAATGATATAAGGTTGGAGATACAAATGTGTCGGTCGCGAATACAGTAGACCCGAAAGGGCGTACTAGCACCGCTAGGCACAAATGTTGCAAATCGCATCCTTGCGAAGGACACGAGATGGGATTTTTTTGAAAGGTCAGATTTGGATTCAGAAAGGAGAGAAAATGGTATTCCAATCCGAACAAAGGCTCAACATTTCTGCGAGCGCTAAATTCAGAAGGGAAGGAACCATAATTTCTCGGATGTGAATCCAGACGTGACGGAAGTTTTTTTTTTTTTGAAAGGTCAAGATTGAATTCATCGAAGAGAGCAAAGGGTGTTCCATTCCAAAAAAGGCTCAACATTTCTGCAAGCGCTAAATCCGAAAGGGAAAGAACCAAGATTTCTCAACTCTGAATTCAAAAGTGACAAAAGTTTTTTTTTTGAAAGGTCAAGATTGAATTCATCGAAAAGAGCAAATGGTGTTCCATTCCGAACAAGGCTCAACATTTCTGCGAGCGCTAAATTCGAAAGGGAAAGAACCAAGATTTCTCAACTCTGAATTCAAAGTGACAGAAGTTTTTTTTTTTTTTTTTAAGGATTTTTTTTTTGAGAATTTTTTTTTGAAAGGTGCACATAGATTTCCAATTCGATCTTATGAAACCTTAGTAGATAGATCAGCCCCCAGGTAAGGGTAGGATTACTTAATGAACCCGTTTGGAGGACCCTTGCCTCGAACAGTTTAGCTGTCTCCACACTCTGGACAAGGCTTTTCTTACATCCACTTTGGTCAAAGAACGCAACTGGTGGAACCTTAGTGTTTTTTTTTTTTTTTTAAATCCCTTTTTTTTTTGAAAGGTTTTTTATAAACTCATTAAAGAGAACGAATGGTTTTCCAATCCGAACAAAGGCTCAACATTTCTGCGAGCGCTAAATTCGAAGGGAATGAACCAAGGTTTCTCAAATTTAAATGCAAAAGAGAGAAAGCTAAATTTTTTTTTGAATTTATAAATTTTTTTTTGAAATCCCAATTTGGATTCATCAAGAGAAAAGATGGCCCAATCCCCGATATGAACGATAGCTGCGAACATTTTTGTGAGCTATCGAGTTCAAGGAGGAGAGGATCAAAATTTCTCAAAGTTGAATCTTGAGAAAGAGAGATCAATTTTTTTTTTGAAAGAGTTTGAAACGAAGGTGTTTTTTTTTTTTTTTTTTAAAATCCCAATTGGACTCATCAAAGAGAAAAGATGGCCCAATCCCCGATATGAACGATAGCTGCGAACATTTCTGTGAGCTATCAAGTTCGAAGAGGGAAGGATTAAAATTTCTCAAAGTTGAGATTTTAAGAAAAAGAGATCAGATTTGTTTTTTTTTGAAGTGAGAAAGAACAATTGAAATCCCATCTCATGTTTTTTAGATGCAAAATGCAACATAGGCCACCAACTAGAAAGGAGCCAAGTGATCAAAGCATCACGTTCTCAAGACAACGTGTCCCAACGGGTATGCCAACATGATGGACCCGAAAAAAAAAAGGGGGAATCTTCCGTCCTCTCCCTCCGCACCCAGGGGGCTGACCTGGGTCTCGGCGGAGGAGGGAAGATCTCGGGCATCAACATTTTTGTACGGGTATGCCAGATTTACTTTCTACTTGGAATTTGGAATAGTGATAATCCGGAGATTCACCTTCACAAGTGGAAAGGAAATCAATCTTTTTTTCTAACTTTTCAAATTGTATAAATATTAAGAAAAGAGACAAGTTTTTAGAATGGCGTAAGAGGCGTTTTTGTTTGTTTGCCGTGAAATGCGATTTTGCCGTGAAAGGCGTTTTTACAAAACTCATCAAATATGAAAGACAAGAATTGTGATTTCTTTTTGTCTCTTTAAGAAATACAAACTACAATAGAAAAGGAAGAAAAGGGATCTAACTTCTGAGGAGATTGTGGGGACACGTTGAGATCGACGGTTGCAAGTCATGTATGGGCTTCGCCATCGTCCTTCAAATGAGAACATGTGATGCTTTGATTCTTTGGCTTGGCTCCTAACCTCAGTTTTTTAAAGGACAAGGACTAAGAGAAGGTCCTATATCCAATGAAAAACCAAGTAAACGGGCTGAAAAACCGCGTTTAGGCCATGTTGGAGATGGAGGTGACCTTGGGGGGGGGGGGGGGGGGGGGGGGGGGTGGCCCTCCAAGGGACGTTGATCACCTTGTGGTGCTTCCGGGAGCAAAGTAGCAGGACTTCGTCTCTCTCTTGGATTTCCTGGTTTTTCAGAGCTTGCACTTGGGATCTCTTTTCATCATGCTTTCTTCTTGGAATGGACCTCCTTTTATAGGCTTTTGGTAGTCATGAGGTGTTTATTGGCATTGATGGCCATGATGAAGGGATTGATGAGGAGTTACAAGTTGATTTTGTAACTCCTTTTTCAAGGCTTGTGATTGGCCGATGAAGGTAGTGGGCATTTAATTGCCTTTATGCTTCATTATGATGGGAGTTTCATGGGTTTAATGCATGATTACTTGGATTTGTAACTCCCAAATGCTTGGTTCTGATTGGGCCGTCCAAAATAATGAGTTAATGACTACTTTAATGGGTCAATTAACGACATTAAGTGGTTGCCAAGGCATGTGAAGAGTCGCGGGCCGTGCTGCGCCTTTTGAGATTCTTCTTGCGATCATCACGGGTGGATCCACGCATTATTTGATGTCGGATTACGATGCAATTTCAGACATTGATTGATGTTGGCGGGCCGGTGACGTCTGTCTTGTCGATTTCACGATCGGTCGGACAGAAAGTGCACTTTCTTGGTTAGCCGGTTGGCGATCTTGAGGCGATCGGTGATGATTTCATGCTTTTGACGGCGGATCCGATATGTCGACGAAGATCAGTCGTTTTCAAGCATCAAACATTGCATTTTCCGAAAATCACAGAGGCCGAAACACCCGAAACGCGAAAACCATCGCAAACGGACACTTTGGTGCAAAATCCGGCGACCCGGATTTCCAGGGTCGCCTGGCGACCTTGCACCCAGGGTCGCCGGCGACCATAGGGCTTCGGCCCGTTTGGTCGCCGAGCGTCGTTTTCGGCAGTTTTTTCATCTTTTTCGTTCCTTTTTTCTTCTGTATTTTTCTTGACATTTTTCCTCAATTATTGACTTGATTTTCTTGGAGAAATCTTGACGAGAATCCTCGCGAAATCGGAGCACAAAGTTTCCTATTTTTCGGGAAAGCCGAAGACTTTGTAGCCGATTTTCCGTCAAGCGTCGAAACTAGGTCAAACGATGTCGGAATGACCTGAAAATTGAGTTGAAGCTTCTTGAGTAGTGGATAGGACCAACCATGAGCTTTTAGTTGAGTTTTGAAGCCGTTTGGGGTCCCATCGATGCTTCACTTGATTTTGCTGCGGTGAAAATGCCGAGTTGTGATATGTGGTCAAACGATGTCCGATTGACCTGAAATTTGACGGGGAGCCTATTGGAGTCATTTTGAGACGTTCCATGGGCTCTGTTTTGGATGTCATGGTCCCGGGTTGCTCCGCCGCCGGTAGGCTTGATTTTCTCTCGGAGCATCGAAACCTGGTCAAACGTTGTCGGAATGACCTGAAATTTGACGTGCAGTCTTTTGGAAGCATGTTGAAGCCACTCATGTATTTTGTTTGATGAGTGATGGCTTCGGTGGTTGCCGCCGCCGAGAGGCTTGATTTTGCTGCTCGAGCATTGATGGAGGGTCAAACGTTGTCGGTTTGACTTGAAATTTGGCATGGAGCCCTTTGGAGACATTCTGGAGTCATCCGTAGGCTTTGATCAAAGTTTTGGTGTCTTTGATGATGTTGCCGCCAGGAGTGCTCGTTTGGCTGTCGGAGCGGTGATGTTGGGCCAAACGATGTCGGAATGACCCGAAACCTCAGGTGTACCCCTCTTTTAGCTGTCTTGAAGGATCTCTCAGTTTCTGTCTGATTTTGACAAAATCTGATGCTTGAAGTAGCCTTGCCTATTTTTAGCAGGATGCAGCTTCAGGAGGCTTCTCGATGTTGAGGAGACATATTGACTTTTTTTTGTGTCAACAATATTAATAAAAGAAAAGAACAAGAGTGAAGAAAGATAGAGAACGTGCAATAGTGCAGAGAGATCCTCCCTTGCCTTCAGATCCGTGGGTTTTTATGGAGAGAAAAAGAGTTCTTCATGCCTTGGTTTCTTCTCCTTTTT